>BSWB01000002.1:28735000-29985000 GCA_033239125.1 Fagopyrum homotropicum | reverse complement strand
AAACTTTCTGGACAACTCCGGGAAGCAAGCTTAGCAAGAACCACGGCCGTGGAAGTTGAGAAATCCGTGATTCCAGCCGTGGTTTTCCCTGGACCAGTCCTTGATGATGGTCAAGCTTTTAGGAGCCATGAGAAGTCTTCATTTGCTTTGGATTCATCTCATCCAACTTTATTTGGATCATCTTCAACCGATAAAGGTCCTCCTCAACTTGAACTCAAACCCCTTCCCTCTCATTTAAAGTATGCATTTCTTGGTGAAAACTCTACATATCTTGTGATTGTTAATGCATGCTTGAGTGATGATGAACTTGCTAAATTGTTGCATGAACTGAGATTGCATAGGAAAGCCATTGGCTATACTATTGATGATTTGGTTGGCATTAAGCCTTCTTTGTGCATGCATAAGATAATGATGGAAGATAACCACAAACCCTCTATTGAACACCAAAGGAGATTGAATCCTATAATGAAAGAGGTAGTCAAAAAGGAAATCATTAAGTTGCTAGATGCGGGAATTATCTACCCTATCTCGGATAGTAAGTGGGTTAGTCCCGTTCATGTAGTTCCTAAGAAGGGTGGGATGACCGTAGTAACTAATGAGAACAATGAACTAATCCCGACTAGGAAGGTTACAGGGTAGAGAATGTGCATCGATTATAGGAAATTAAACATGGCCTCTAGGAAAGATCACTTCCCTCTCCCATTCATTGACCAAATGATAGAAAGGTTAGCTCAACACTCTCATTTTTGCTATCTAGATGGCTATAGTGGATTCTTCCAAATCCCTATCCACCCCGATGACCAAGAGAAAACGACCTTTACATGTCCATGGGGTACTTTTGCATATAGGAGAATGTCATTTGGGTTGTGTAATGCACCCGCCACCTTCCAAAGGTGTATGATGGCTATCTTTTCGGAATACATAGAAAATATCATGGAAGTGTTTATGGATGATTTCTCTGTTTACGGTTCTTCCTTTGATAATTGCTTGGCTAACTTGTCATTGGTATTGCAAAGATGTGAGGAAACAAATCTTGTCTTGAATTGGGAAAAATGCCACTTCATGGTAAGTGAAGGCATTGTGTTAGGACACTTGGTGTCTAACCGTGGCATTGAGGTTGATAGGGCCAAAATTGAAACGATAGAGAAGTTGCCACCACCTACCTCGGTGAAGGGGGTGAGGAGTTTCTTAGGGCATGCCGGTTTTTACTGGAGGTTTATTCAAGACTTCTCTAAAATTTCTAAGCCTCTCACTAACCTACTAATGAAAGATGTTGATTTTGTCTTTTCCAAAGATTGTCTTGAGGCTTTTTGTAGGTTGAAGAACGCCTTGATCTCCGCACCTATCATGCAACCTCCGGATTGGAGTCTACCATTTGAGATCATGTGCGATGCAAACGATGTAGCCGTAGGGGCTGTTTTGGGGCAAAGGAAAGATGGGCGCACTCATGCTATTTATTATGCTAGCAAGACGCTAGATGATGCCCAACTCAATTATGCTACCACCGAGAAGGAGTTGATAGCGGTGGTGTATGCATTTGAGAAGTTCCGCTCATACCTTGTTGGAGCGAAGGTCATAGTTTATACGGATCATGCTGCGATCCGATATCTACTTACAAAGAAGGATGCCAAACCAAGGTTGATTCGGTGGATCCTTCTTCTTCAAGAGTTTGATTTTGAAATACGAGATAAGAAGGGATCCGAAAACTCCGTGGCAGATCACCTTAGTAGATTGCCTCCATTAGAGCTTGGAAGAGATGACATTCTAATTGATGACTCATTCCGAGATGAGCAATTGCAAATGGTGGAGGAATGCTTGTTCCAAGTGTCTAGAGGAAATGAGCCATGGTATGCCGACATTGTGAACTACTTAGTGTGTGAGGAAGTGCCTCCCGGATTGACATATGCACAAAGAAAGAAGTTCTTCAACGATGTGAGGCATTACTATTGGAGTGAGCCACTCTTGTTCATGAAAGGCCCGGATGGAATGTTTAGAAGGTGCATACCGGAAGATGAAGTAGAGAGTGTGATCCGGCATTGTCATTCCTTACCATGTTGAGGCCATGCTAGCTCACACAAGACGTGTGCAAAGGTATTGCAATCTGGTTTTTATTGGCCTAACTTGTTTAAAGATGTGCAAGGTTTTGTAGCGGCATGTGATGCTTGCCAAAGGACGGGCAACATCTCAAGAAGGAATGAGATGCCCTTGAACAACATCCAAGAAGTTGAAATATTTGATGTGTGGGGTGTAGACTTCATGGGACCATTCCCTTCTTCATGTGGGAATCTCTTCATCCTATTGGCGGTGGACTATGTGTCAAGATGGGTGGAGGCAATCGCCTCTCCTACAAATGATGCCAAGGTGGTGGTGCGGTTTTTCAACCGGGTGATCTTCCCTAGGTTTGGGACACCAAGGGTATCATTAGTGATGGAGGAAAGCACTTCACCAATAGGAATTTTGGGGCACTTTTGGCCAAGTATGGG
The DNA here is from genome assembly GCA_033239125.1 of Fagopyrum homotropicum. Lineage (NCBI taxonomy): Eukaryota > Viridiplantae > Streptophyta > Magnoliopsida > Caryophyllales > Polygonaceae > Fagopyrum > Fagopyrum homotropicum. Next base: position 29,982,517 of record BSWB01000002.1, on the reverse strand, counting down.
GTGACTCACAAAGTGGCAACACCTTACCATCCCCAAACTAGTGGTCAAGTAGAGATTTCCAACCGAGAGATCAAGGCCATCCTTGAGAAGACGGTGTCTAGGACTAGAAAGGATTGGGCTATGAGGCTAAATGATGCCTTATGGGCATATAGAACCGCCTTCAAGACACCGATTCGCACCACTCGCTACAAAGAGAGAACCAAAAGATGGCATGACAAGAGGATCATCCCCAAGGAGTTGAGTGAAGGAGATCTTGTCCTTCTCTTCAACTCAAGGCTAAGGCTCTTTCCCGGAAAGCTCAAATCAAGATGGACCGGGCCATATGTGGTGAAGAAGATCTTTTCCCATGGAGCCATTGAGATAGGAGGGGAACATTGTGGGAACTTTAAGGTGAATGGGCACCAGTTGAAGAAGTATATCCCGGGAGCTCCGGTGGAGATAATTGCCCCACTTCACCTTGAGTAGACGCCCCCCGAGTTTGGTCAGGCTAATGACCTTAAAGAAGCGCTTGGTGGGAGGTAACCCATTGGTAACATTTTTCTTTTCTTGATTTGCTTTTGTTTCTAGATTTTTTCTATCTTTGTGTGTGTTTTGTCTACCTTGTGTGTGTGCTAGAACGTTAGTGGCATTGGAGGCCTTGCTCGACATAGGAATGATGATGATGAAACCCTCATCAATTATGGGTGGAGCGGACGCGGAACTTGGACGGCTAGCGGTGCCTAGCGCGGGTCCCGAAGCTTTGATGGATGCTTAGAGCTCTCTACCATGGTTGATAGGATCATCGAACATCAATTCACTATTGAGCAATCCCAAATACCATAACAAACCATTCTTACATTGTGAGAACCTTCTTTCACTCTCTTTACTTGTATACCACATTGGGGACAATGTGTTTCTAAGTATGGGGTGGGGTTTGCATAATCCTTTGCATGATGAGCATCTAGGATAGTTTAAAATCTTCACATGTCTTGCATTGTACATACTTAAATCGAAAATCCCATAAAAATTCAGGAAATTTAAAATTTTTTTGTGCTTTCTAGGCTTAGATATGATCCTAATGATGAATCTTGTCTTTGTGAATTGGCTATGGATGGCCTCATGTGTTAGGATTAATGAACGCATATGTGGACTTGAACTACTTCTCTTGAAATTCTATGAATGATTTGTGACCATGATGTTTGCCTAGAAAGGATTGAGTAGTGAAGATCGAAATTACATGATAGTTCTTGCATACCATCTAGGAATGAATGAGGCAATTCAATCTTTCTCTACTTCTCATCTTAATCATTATTGCTTGAGCACCTCAATTGAGATAAATTTGACCTCTTTTAACCCATCCGGGAATAGAAGCATGCTAGTGTGTTGATGTGTGTGAAAAACAAGTGTGAGGTGAAGTTGTTGATGAAGAGAACACCATGCATAAAATGCTGAATTTGTTGTGAAAAGTGTAGCCAATAATATAGGTTTGGGGACATTGGTTTAAATGACAAGTAACTCGGTACACTTCACATAATCGGGTGTTGGCGCCTTGCCAAAGTCAAATGAACCAATAGTCCTAACGAGCTTTGGTATGTGTGCCCGGTGTGGATGCACCTCGAAAACTAAGAAAAAGCCCGAGGACGGCTAATCACCAAGGTTTCGGCTTTTGTACACCAATGCCATCGTCTCAAAAACAAGTCAAAGAAAAAGAAAAGAAAGAAAAGATAGAGGAAAATATACACTTGAGGGAAGTTGATCGAGGACAAGGATGTGGAGTTAGTTCCATTCCCGGATTAGCATCACATAATCTAGAAATCCCCACCCAATAACTACATTTCTTGGCCCTTTTATCTCACAAGACCTTATGACCTATTTGCATGTTTGTAAGACTTAGTGATTTAGATTGGATGTACTCTTGACCTTCTTGACTTCCTCATCTTTACATTTCATGCATACTTTAGAGTTAAGTACAATTGTCTTTCCATGCTTTCATTTGTTTGATGCATGATTGCTTGTCCTTTGCCATGAAACATGACTTTGAAGGTGATCCAAAAATAGAAGCACAAACCCAAAAAGATTTTGCCATTTTTCTGCATACATAAATCATGTCATCTCTTAGTCTATAGTTGGGAATTTGCTCGGGGACGAGCAAACCTTAAGTATGGGGTATTTTGATAACACGATTTATGACTTAGTTTTAGGTAACATTTAGATAGATTTCTCACTCATTCATGCATGGTTTAGCACTAGTTCACGACGTTTTGCACTCAATTCATGTATTTTGCCGAGATAGACGTCTACACGGACTTGTGCGTGTTTTATAGGTATTTCGGGAGATTTAGGAGCAAAACGATACGTTTGAGGATCGTTCATCTAGATGACACACCCTCGGACTCATTAGGACACAAGTTAAAGGCTAAGGAGGACTCATGGAGCCTTGCCAACACTTGTCATGCACCAAACCACAGCTTAATGATCTAAGGCGAAGTTTCTGCACAGAATCACGGTTCTCTGACACTCCACGGCCGTGGAATCAACCGTGGATTTTGCCAGATTCTTGTGACAGCTGTGCCACGACTCTCATGGCCAGCTCATGCAAGTTTGTTATAAAAGTGGTCCTTCATGGACTGTGAGAGGCAGCTGGGAGTTTAGAGCAGCTCATCCATTATCCATTTCTCTCTAACAAGAAATATTCTCTCAACAAGAAGTTTTTCTAGGAAGGAAAGTGTCAAAGAGAAGAAGAAGAGCTCCATTGAAGAGGAGGAGAAGAACACATACCATCACCACACTTGATAGTTTTGTAGTGAAGGGACCCGGATTTTATTTCTAAGAGTTGTATGAATCATTGAACCTTCCTTTGGAAGGATTGTAAGTTGTTCTAATTCTATTTTCAGCTTGGTTTTGTTTTAGTTCACTTGTCCATCTCTTTTCCTTCATTATCTTGCAATGGATGTTATGATTTTATGTGTGGTTGTTTCGATTTCTATTATGAACGTTGTAGGCTAAATTGATGTGGTTCTAGGGTAAGGAAAGGATGGTTATGACTAGGGCTATGATAGGACGGACTTAGATTTACCTTTGGATGACTTGTGTTTATGAACGTAGCTGCTGTTAGAAATCACGGGTAGTTCTTGTCTGACCACGGCCGTGGTTTAGGTATAACAAACCGTGATTTTCCCTGGTTCGAAGGATCTTGCCTTAGATCTATAGAATGTTGAAATCCTAAGTGTTTGTTGAGTTTAACCTACCCTAGGGTAACCTAGTGTAGTAACTAAGTGTTAGGAGAGACTTACCCGGTAATCCTTGCTCTTAGATTCTAAAGATAACAAACCTTAGGTAGTGGTGAGCCTAATAAGCCGCCATTGGATTAGATGTGCTAGGATAGTTGTTTAGGACTTTCCTTTTCAAGACCTACCCGGTAAGGATAGGTTAGACCCCTAATTAACAAATCCGGTTTGTGTAGAATTCCTACCTTTAGGTTCTTAGAGACTTACCCGGTAATGAGACCTTAGGAGTGGACTAGTTGGACCATGAGACCTACCCGGTAATTGATCCCAATTTAGAAACACTTAATCCCAACATATCATAGTTAATCCAAGAAATAAATAGATAACTTGAGTCCTATGTCATAACCGGAACTTCCAACCCCTAGAATCCGTCTTTTCTTTCTTTGATCATCACCTTGTTTAACTTGCTTATTTGTGTTGATTCTTAGTTTAGTTTGATTGTTTACTTTGCATGAATTGAGATCTTTGATTGATCACCAAAAAAAACAACCAAAAACATTTGAGATTTTCTTTTCTTTATTTCCTTCTTTTCTTTCAACCTAGATCTTTACTAAATTCAATCACAATTCGAATCAATTTCACCTTAGTCTTTGTGTTCGACCTCGGAATACTAACCCTTCTACAAACGTCCCGTACACTACGGGTTTCGATAGGTAGTTAGGAATTAGTTCGAGTTATAAATTTAAAACCCATTTGCGCATCACGATCTTAGCGTAACAGTTCTCATCATACGTTCTTAGCTGTAAACACACATAACAATAACCCTACTCCTCTGTAGTAATACACATCTCAGACTTAGCTGGGATGTATCACCATAAATCACGGGATCCCAAAAATCTTCTGACTACAACAAAATAGAAGCAGAGGTCAAATGCCATCTCAACTCTTCAGAACTTAGACACACTGCTTTCATCACGTAGTTATGGTGGTCTTCTCAAAATACTCGCAAATAAATACGTAATCATATAAAATCCTTCCTCAAAGCATTGGTAGCAATCGGCTGAGCCGAGAAAACTACGTATTCCTTAATGTTCATCAGTATCTCCCATGTTACAACATACTTAATTCTCGTCAGGTCAACCATGATCCCACAGGCGGAGACAATATGGCCTAAAAAGGATACCACGGCATCTCAACTTAGACTTAGAGAGCGTAGCATACAACCCTCTATCTCTCGAAATCTGCAGAACGGTCCTCAGACGATCGGTCTACTATTCTCTGCTATGAGAGTATACCGACATGTCATCCATGAAGTCCACCACCAACTAATCAAGGAAGTCGATGAAGATATTGTTCATCAACTCCATAAAAACTACTAAAACATTCGTCAACCCAAATGACATCACTACAAACTCGTAGTGTCCATAACGGGTATGGGATGCTATCTCATACACATGCTGCTCTCTCATCCATGACTAGGTATATCTTGAGCACAAAGGAATCCTGAAAACACAATTGCTTCTTGAAGCTAACTCATCAGGTCGTCAATACGGAACATGGAAGCCACTAGGGTAAACCCGTTTCGATCAACTTTTCAAGTTATGAGTACAATATCTCAACAAGCACCATATAGTGTGGCTTTCCCATTCAATCTTGTATCATACTTCAACTCGATAACAATGTCCACACTCCGCTGAGGTGGCAACTAGACGGTTTAGTAACACGTCTATAAACTCATAAACAACTTGAATACCTTCCATTGTTGGACTATCTCACTCCTCCATGGTATAACACTAGAAGGCATCACATCCCTGTGCTATCAGCTCGTTGCTCGTACAGTCCTGATGACAAACCCGTCTCTTCAAAGGTCTTAACCTTAGAAGACCTCTAATTACCATCTCAGTAAAGACTATAATAGCCTTACTATAAATATCTAACACCGCATGATATCTATTCATCCAATCCATACACATAATGACTTCCTCATGCACCTACGGCATGACAAAGAAGTCTACAAGCCATACACAAGTCCTGGAATAAGGGAACAAGCACATATCTCACGGGTACCTCAGACCCCTAACTAGTAATCCTGTAAAGGGAAGTCCACCTTCTACTATATATCAAAGATCAGCCATTAACGCATGCATCAAAAGACAAGAAGTGCATAACACTCATAACAAACAAAACTCCACTAGGTAAACCATTAACGAGAATGGTACCTGTAACAGCTAACTCCTGTAGCTCCACTATATATCATCACTCGATCTCGGATCTATGCTCCTCAAGTATCACTGAGGTCCTCATTGTAGCCTCCACTTCCACTCTTTCAACACCGGAAAGAGGAAGGTCTTGCTGGGAAGAAACACTACCTTGCTGACAGAAAGGGGGCCAGATGGCCTAGTTCACCACAGATGAAATAATCTATCGGTGCCAAAGGGCACTCAGAACACAAATGATCTGAATAGCCACAACTGTAACATAATTGTCCCATTCTTGCAACCTGTGCAACTAAAGGGTAACTCGAGAGGGAACTTGTAAAGGCAACGCCTTGCCCTGTCGACAAAACTTCACTCTATACCCTGCTTTACCACACGTAAAGCATATTATGGGCGCCTTTGGGCACACAGCTCGCCGGTGTCCAAACTTCCCGCAATAAAAACATTGTAGTTCCGTTCCAGTTGTCTTCATGGCTAAAGGACCACTTGGTTATCCTGGTATCTAACTTGGTTCACCATTCATCATCTTTGCTTCTTCTCTGATCCAGAAGCTTCAGTTGATCTCACAGATGTTGGTAAATCCGGTGTAGGTCTACCCGCTATCACCGCCTCATATACTTGCTGCATATACTCTTGAAACTCGGATCTACTCATGGAGACACGATCAGCCTCTTCAAACTCGTTCTTTGCCAAAGGCAAAACAACAACGGAAACTGGTCCCTGACTTATCACCACTAGAGAAAGAGGGAGTGTACCCCTACCTCATCCCACTACAGATACTACTCTAGTCTGAGTCATCTGTAGGATATGCGCACCTAATCTTATAAGGCTATATATATGCCATAGGTATCGATATGTATATAATACATCCACATAATCCATAGTACACACAGATATATATACATATCTACGCTGCAGAGATCCACGGCAGAGGTGACGACTTCTCGTACATTCTATCCCAAAACCACACTTAAAACCAAAACCTTTGAAAACGTCAAATCCCATGTGGGCTCTGTTTATTTTACCTATCAAACCTCATTGCAGGTAGCAAGTGCCATTGTTGTCAACCTGGGCTCTGATACCAACTCTGTAACACCCCAAATCCGTAGGACTCGGGATGCCACATTGGGCTAGGATCTCACAATGGATCCTGACCCTAGCCTGACAACAAGTTCACTAGACCTTACAACATGGCACTAACAGATATAAAACAAATACATAAAACAATATAAACTGTACACCCTACAGTAAATAACAACATAGCCGAGTACATAAAACGACAACCTCACACAGGAGGTACAAAAGTAACTTCCTCACGCAGGAGGGGAAACACAACAACCCTCAAACCAACCACCTAATGTACGAGAGTCCTCGGCCTGTCACCCTGTCAGATCACCCAATAGCGCCTAACCTGTAAACATCTATAACACGGTATGAAACCGTTAGCTAACCATACATATATGAGGTAATGCATAAGCACAAGCACAATCATGAAAGATAAACACATCAGCATGCTATCACACATTTACCCATTTATTATCTTTATATAATAACCATTCACTCAAAAACCGTATATATATATATATATAGATAGATGAAAGTATGTGACACGAGGACCGATACATCCCCGCCTCTGAGTACAATGTCCAGCTGTACGAGTATCGGTCACACAATCCGTGTACCCTATGGGAGTGGATTGCGCCCTTCCTGTAAATCAGTTTGGCCCGACATCAGAGAACCTCCCAGACTCCACGGCGGGATGAAAGGGAAATGTTATCACAGCCACGCAGTGGGGTAGTCAATAGAACATAGGTCGATAAAACGACAACTCATGCTATCATAGCAAACATATAAAGCACACACCACTCATGCAAACACTCAATATAGGGATGGTCGCTAAGTAAGTCCTACGGACTTACCTCAACCTCGTACAAACTCAACCACGATCACCTCTACACTGGAGGGACAACACGGCCTATAAACAAGGCATAAAGAGATATATCAACCTCTATTCATTAAAGGGGTCACACCTAGACCCAAAGGGATCAACAAGGATCATACTCAATCTATAAGCCTTACAACCAACTAAACCTCAATATCTCAACATAACTCACAATTCCTCAAATCTCAAGGTAGTATCTAATCGACATTCCTCAATCTTAATTCAAATCCTAATTTAATTAATTAACCTTTAATTAATTAATTAGATTTCGCCAGAAAAACGTTTTGCCCGCAGGCAATTTCTAAACCCCCTGTCATCAGATTTCATCAAACAAGAACCCATAATCACCAGAATAATATAACGACCATAATGGAATTTCTAATTGTCCTATTTGACAAGCCTAAACACAATTTAGGCCAAATCGCAGTACGGAAAACGAATAAATTCATAACTTATTCGTTACTAACCCGATTGACGATCTGAAAGAAGATTCGGAATCACAACGACGCAGGCTACGCATGGACAGCATCAAATTCATCGGAATCTGAGTGACGGAACCGTCCTGGTGACATATATGCTCGACCAGCCCTCCATATACTCGGAAATGTAGAAACTCGGTACCGTTATGAAGAGAATGAAGAGAGGAATCCAGAAACTCAAACGGAATTGAAATCGGATTAGAAACGGAGAGTAGATCTGAGTTTGAAGGTTGAGAGAAATCAGAGCTTTTACGAGAAAACGTGAAAGGAAATGAATTAATAAAGGATTTTCCGCTATTTATAGTGAAGACGATAATTATCCTTTAGTAAAGTCGATAATTATCCTTTAACCGATCCAAAGGCGGGTCGAACCTCTTTCTCCAAACTTCTCGAGATTGGAACATTAAATCTGGAATATTGTAGGGATAATTATTACACAACTGCCTCGGAAAACGTGTATTCCTAAGCCGTCTTTCTTAGCCGTTAAGAAACGAAATAGCGACTCTTTTGGCCGTTTTGCCTCTCCATGTTATTTCATATATAAGACATATCCGATGTCCTGATCATTTCTCTCAACTGCATATTTATTAATTGGAGCTCCCAAATGCTCCGAATAACACCGGAGGGTAAAAATAATTACCCGGGGGAAAAAGTAAAAATTTCCCCAAACGTCCAAAATTACGCCAGGAACATAACGGTGAGACTCTTACTCATCACTTGCGAAGTATTCGCGAGTTATATGTTAATTACTATCAACGATTAAGTTAATCAACATTAATTAGAATTCGAAATCCTATCTATTACACTTTATCTCAACTCGGTCCGCAACCGCAGGAACTCAACCGCCTGTTATAAAAGGCAAGTGGGTCAATAGTGTATCTCTCTTTATTAGAAGTCTACAACTTCTAAGATATGTAACTCTATCATCAGATAAATTACCAAAAATACTCTCGTAATAACAAATGACTATTTTGCCCCTAGTGTCCGAAACTTTCAAAAATCCTATAATATATGCCCAAACCTTTCTGTGGGACTTAATTTCATAATCTAACTCTTAAGAGTTAGTTTAGGTAGAACTTATAGATTACACACTTTTCTTAACTTTTAACAAGGTCACTAAGGTCCAACTTTAGCCTATGATACGTGCCCCGAATAAAAAATATAAAAATTCTAACATAAATCTCTAAGTCTTCTATGCTATGCACTATATTCATAGAAGCAAGAACTTCTAAAAATACCTAATAATTACTTCTACACAAATTCTCAAAGTCGGTTCCAAAACCAGAAAATTCAGACTTAGCCAAAACTGAGTGTTTCTCAACTCTTCAACCACTCCACTTTGGACCTTCATAGATCTAAATCAAACCGTTGGATCAACCCCAACTTTTGATACATCACACTATGCATGACACTATATAACATACTAAAAATTGAACTGTGGATTGTATTTCTAAGGTATCTAAACGTAAGTTCAAATATGGCTGCACAACACAGAATGTTTCTAGCACTTAGAGAAAATCAGCAACATCCAGAAAACTGTTTAAGGTCCCAATTTCAAAAAATTATAACTCTTAAACCACTTGATGAAATCCTCTAAATTTTTGATATGTTATACTATGAACTCCCAAATAGGACATATCCAAAATTCAAGTCTAACCAAGGAATATAACCAAATCAAATCAGCACCACAATACTGCATCACAAACAGTTTTCTCAACAATTCAGCACTACCTAGAAACTGGTCAAGGTCTCTGCTTTGGGACACCATAACTCTTAAACTGTAACTCAGATTTCTCTCAAATTTCAGTATGATCTACTATACTATACCAACTATGACATGTCTAAAATTTGAGTACAACAGCAGTCAATAACCCATCCAAATCTATTCCACAAAACTGCATCCCAAGCAGTTTTTTTTTTCTTCTCAAACTCAGCATACTAAAAAAAAACTGCATGAGTAGCCAACTTGAGAAAATCATATCTCCTAACCTATAACTCAGAATAAGCCTAAATTTTAATATGATGTACTATGCAATATCGACTATGGCATATCCGAAAATCAGAAGAAAAGGGATAGTCTAACGTACCCAAATCTAGACTCAAAGTCGGCTATTCATCACTTCTTGAAACTCAGAAAACGCCTCAGCTTTTCAAGTCATTTTTCGTGGCTGTCAGGGACTGTTCTAAGATCCAAACGGAATTCTAATTAGCACATATATATACAGAGGGTACGGAGGTGAAGTGAAGTAGGGTCCTTACCCGCCAATCGAAACCCGACAAGCTCGCGTGGATGAGGAAGAAGGGCGAAGGCGATCTTCTGTTACTTTCACCTCAGGAGATCTAGGCTTCTCCTACTGCTTGTTGTCACTGGAGGAGGCACCAGGGGAGCCTCGGCTTGTTGACTCAATGCAGTCAGAGGGAGAGAGAGAGCCGATTGTGGCTCCAGCGTTGCTGTCGACGAGGGTAGACTGATCCCGGACGGAGAAGACGACGGCCAAGGTTGTTGCTTAGGTACTAGAGAGGAGATGAGGGAGGCCGGGTTGTTTCCATCCTGCGAAGCCAAGGAAGTAGTTGCTACTTGCAACACCAAGAGAGGAAGGCTGTAGGAGGACGACCATCCGAAGCAGTAATAGGTAGCGATAATCACGTAGGCGAGCCAGGAGTACTGCTGGAGGTATGCGAGAGGGTAGGAGGTTGCACGGTGGTTGTGGCTATGGAAGATTGGTGCCGACTGAGTAACATCGAGTATCGTAGGAGCGACTGGTGTGCTTTTGGCGTGCAGCAGTTTACAGGGGCTAGGGCAAAAAGCGTCTCTCACAGATGGGCCGGTAGAAGCACGCATGTGGGCTAGATCAAGGAGCTGCATGGGAGAGGCCCGGCTGGGCAGGCATCATTGGTGTCTTGGGCTCGTAATTCCCGGGCTGGCTGGGCAGGCATGACAAGGAGCTTGTAACCCTTGACAAAAGTTGTTATGGGTTTTTGTAAAAATATATTTATATATCTATGTATATATATAGCTATACGGATACAAATATTAGGGTTTGCAAAACTTTAGGGTTAGATTAACATTTCATCATTTTATGTGAGTTTAAGCTTACATAAAATGATACAAATTGGTAGTGGCGTATAACACTAGGTATATGAAAAAGGTCGATGGATCGAAATCCGGTTTGACTCGAAAATAAACGGAATTAAAATTTCCGGATATTACAGTGGCGGCGCCCAACCCGTATACCCTGAGGGAGTGATGAAGAAGCCCGCCCGTATACCGTGTATGGCCTGGTCGCAGAGATCCCCCCAGTCTCCCTCCGGAAATTGAGCGGTGATGTCACCGCCCGATAATAATAGTAACAATGGGCCAAATAATATATATAGTCAAGTAATCCTAATCCGGTTTCATGATCAAAAGCGATAAAACACACACCACCATAATGTATCCAAATAATGCATAAAAGCGGCTAAGTAAGTCCGAGACTTACCTCGTCTCAAAGCTAAACAAAACCGATATCACTCTCCGAAGGAATATAACCAAAGCTTGTTCAAGACAAGACACGATAATCAACAACTACTCACAAGCTATAAGTTCTTAGACTTCTAGTTCTATATCATGTTATTAGGTCATACACTCTCATAATCTAGGATACACTCCTAGCCCTCACAAACTCATGAGATCTCAACTATATCCCCATGTGCTAGGATACTCTCATCCTAAACTCCGCAATCTCAACCAACATATAAATATCATCTCAAGTCTCACAAGATCAACCACGAGGCTCACAACTGTATAACAACTCAAGATCATCACACCACATGTCATAGAACATCAATAACCTCAAACACTCACCTAAAGGTTCCAAGCCACAACTTGGCATTTTCCCTAAGTTATCCTAGAACCAACCTAGCATGATTCTACCACTAAACATAACTAGATCGAGGAATAAGGTACTCACACAAGATCCAAGGTTGAAGATGATCTACGGACGTCGAGATTGGATTCGATGGCCACTATAGGGGCGCTTCCAAACCTAAATCCAAAGCTAAACAAATTTAGCTCGTACGCTAAATTTGATAGTAATATATACGATATATTAAGTTGAAGTAAAACTCGTTTTCAAAAGCCAACATTAAAAATCCACAATACATTTTCCGGGCAATTATCCAATAAGGAAATTTGGTCAAAAGCCGCAATTAAATTTTTGGGGTCATAACCCGAAATTAAATCAACAAGGGTACAAAAGATAATTTTCACAAAGCCGGATCATAATTTGCAATACAAAATATGGGTCCATTTATGTAATAATATTCTGCAGGGGCATAACTGTTAATTTCCGAAAACCTGGGTAAAAAGTGCAAAAAGAAAGCATGGGCATATTTTGCAATTACACATAAACAGGGGGGGTGGGCGATGGTAAATAATCAAAAGGGTTTTATAACCCTAAAATGAAGCAGCACAGGGGAGAAGGCAACGCGGCAGTGGGAAGGGGAAGAGGGACGCAGGGCGGCGGCGGCATGCGTGGCTCCGGCGGCGAGGCTCCTCCGGCTAGCTTCAACGGCGAGTGGAGGGCAGCTCTCCGGTGACCGTGACGCTGCTCAGGTAAGGCGTCGAAGGGTGGTCGAGGCAAGGTCTCTTTCTCCGGTTTTGTGGCTGGAACGAGAGAAAGAGGTGGGGCTGCAACGAGAGAACGAGAGAGATGGAGAGGGTGGTCGAGGCGGGACTTCGTCAGGCGGCGCTGGTGTTCCGGCAACCGGAAAGACCGGCTTCGATGGTGGCGTGGCATCCCAACGAAGATGGAGGAGCCGCCACTAGAGGTGCGAGATGGTGGTTCGTTGGCAGAGGGAGCTGGAGCCGGTACGGGCAATAGGAATGAGGCCAGAAACGCTAGTCGAGGGCTGGAGGAGCACCAGTGTGAAGGGCGGACAGGGAAGGAAGAAGAGGGAGGAGTGTTTGAGATGCACCAGAGGGAAGAGATAACTGGGAAGGCCAAAGGTCACCTAGGGATGCGAAGGGTCCGCTGGAAGTCGAGGAATCGGTCTCCTCACCTGGGAAGGAAGAGCGAAAAAAAAGACAAGGAGAAAAAAAAGAAAAGGAAATATAAGTAATAGGATAAACTAGATTAAACCATTCGGAACGGGATTTTCGGATCGGAAATTTCCGACTTTTGCGACTAAAAATAAAATACGGAAATACGTACATGTACACCAAAACAATAAAATACCCGGAAAGCTATTTTTATGTTGAATATTATTTTTAAATAATAATAAAAAGAAATCTCGTGCCACGAACGAATCGAAAGTAGGAACAAAATAAAAAATTCGGAACGCACCCAAAAGAACGGGGCGTTACATTCATCTAATTGAGTTGAATTTATATTTAATAAAACATATATAAATATAACTATTTGACGACTAATAATTTTTTAATTTTTCTAATTCATACGACAGTAATAGACGTAAGACGGTAATTGAACAATCAGTACACTATCGTTTAAGATTACTAAGTATAACTATTTTTTTCAAAATCATTTTCTTTAATAAAAGGTTAACAATAAATTGATTTTTATTGGTTAATACTCTGAGAAAACTAACTGGTAGAAGAAAAATTAATGGATCGAAATAAGTAGTGAATTTGACAACGGTGAATATCGAGACAACCGCACAAAAATATGCTTTTAGATGATTTTTTCCGAATGCGTGTATATAAATTTGTATATTCATTTATGATATGCTTAAAATATACAACACGATTTCATATATGTCCTCATATTATCTAAATAGATATCAAATGTCCCATTAAAAACCTTATACATAAACAAACATATATGCTGATTAGAATCGGTACGAATTGTCCAACCATTTTCATATATGTCACCATGCACCCGGCCCACTAACCAATTTCATATATCATCAAAATGATTTTATCTTTAACAATCCTTTTCTCCCATTTAAATTCTCGAAATGTAATATAAAATGTAACACCCCGAATTCTCAAAACTCGGGACATTACTGGTTAGGACCTCAATATGGGTCCCGACCTCAATTTGACAACAATATTACTAAGATCTTGCAACAAGACACAAATAAGAAAAACCGAAATTTATAAAATATTATTTTTAAGAGATGAAAGCAACAACGTCTAACAGCCTATGGTACTTAAACAGCAGAAGAGTCTAACTGTCTTCAACAAGAAGAAAGAAACAACAATTAACACCCAACCCCACTCTAAGGAGTACGGAGACCCGGCTGACCACTACTTCCGGATCACTCAGCTGCTACTCTAACCTGCCGTGAAACTAAAAACACAACAAAACAACCATTAGCTAGTTAACTAAACATTAGGAGAATAATAATAGCACATACACACATAAAATAATAAACACTCATCATGCTTTCAAACAATCCATTTATTATCTTCATTTAAGTCATTCACTCTAATGATACTTATTTTGTGACACGAGGGATTCCCAAACCTCGCCTCCGCCCCCGTGTACCCATCAGGAGTGGATCCGATGCATCTCACCGTGTACCTGTATGGTCTGGGTATAGAGAACCTCTCAGTCTCCTAGCAGAGCTGGGCAGTGATGTCACGGCCCGTTATACATACACTTGGGCCTTAACACATAATAACCACGGTCGTCCTAACAAGTTATTTTTATTATAACACACATTGCACACACACAACCATTATCACCCAACTAATATCCAGGAACCGGCTAAGTAAGTCGCAAGGATTTACCGTGATCAAAAATCGCTTTCTCAAATCTCAATTCGGTCCGAACCCATGCTAACTAAAACGCCTGACAAATAAGGCATGTGGATCAAAATCACATCCAGATGTCCAACCTCATGCGAAGGAATTACGGAAAAAGATCTCTTACAGTAAAAGACCATTTTACCCTTAGTACCGAAAATTCTCAAAGTCTTTCATTTAGTTCTAATATTTTCTTTTAAAACCTATGTCCATAGTTTAGTTCTCATTGAAAAGTTTGGTGAGTATTTAGTAAGGTTTTATAAGAGTTATCCAACATTCTTAATTTATACCATAGTCGTTAAAGTCTGATTTTGGGTTCATAAACGCCGCTTGAATAAGGTTAAAAAAATTTCAAAATAAAAACTTGGATCCTCTATGATATGCATACTAAACATAGGGGTAAAAATCTTTCACAAATACTCAAACATAACTCTCCCATAAATCTCCAAAGTTGGAAAGAAGCTATAAAAATTCCATACTTAGTCAATTTTCCTCTGCTGTAAAAACAGTCCAACTATCCTACTTTGAGTCCTTATAAGTTCTAATCCGACTGTTAACTTTCTCCCAAATTTTAATACAGTAAACTTCATATTTCTATCTCAAACATATTAAAAATTCAACGGTGGATTCTCGATCTAAAGTATCGAAACTAGGTCCTAAAGTCAGCGATCAAGGCTGGAATATAAGGTGTGCAGGAGGTCCTGATTTCGATTCTCCAGGGCAGCACCTATTCCCATTATTTATACCCAGAGGTCAGCAGTTCGAGTCTCACTGCACCCTAAAATCCACATAATCCTAGTCCACATGTTCTAGGTTCGAATCCTATGAAGATCACTATACACATACATAACTTCATCTTTCCAATAACAGGAAACAAGGGAGGTTGATCTCATACCGGACTGCTACACCAATGGATCCACGGGAGTTACTGGTGTCGCTCAGCACCACCGGACTAGGGAATCGAGGCTAGAATCGGATCCACTGCTGTAGTGGTTGGACAGCTCCTCTTTGTCTCACTGTTGAGATCCGATCGAGTTCCCAGAGCCTAAGGTGAGCGACTGTTCGGTTCCAGGCTGCTGTTGGCTGCGAGTTGAGGTTGGCGGTTCATCTAGTCGACGTTTTGCAGGGGTGGGCTGGGCTGGTCTAGTCTGCACGAGCAACTGTGCAAGTTAGGAAGACTGCATCTCTCTCTCGTCGACGATTGCAGGCGGCTGGAGACATTCTTCTCGGTCGACTGTCTAGTGTTGGAGCGGTTCGTCCATTGAAAGGGTGGTGTGATGTCTCCATTACTACTCATTGCTGCGTGATAAAGGTGAGGGATAAGGATGTAGGTTCGATATGAGTCCGGAAAAGAAAGGCCATCGTTAGCTGCGTGTGTGTTAGCCCGGGGAGAAACGTTCCGTCGCTGTTGAAGAAGAAGAAAGGGGAGGAGAAGCCACGACCGGCTGATACTGCGGCTCATTAGTTAGGATTTATTAATTAGGTCAAAACTTGATTAAGGATAAGATTAGGGTAAGGTTTGGGCCGGCTGAAGAAACATGGGCCAGCAAATTGGGCCGGGTTTGTTCATCTACTAATATAGAATGATACTTATATCATTATTCGCACGGAACCGCTCTTCGATTTTTATTTTATTTTTTTTTTAAAAAGGTACGGAATTATTTACGAAATTATTTAAGGAATTAATTAAGTTATCATTTTATGTGAATCAACGTCACATAAAATGATAGAATTTAATATCATTTTCTTATATTTTTAATGATTAAGGTTAGCGGATCGGAATCCGGTTTGCTCAGTATTAAACGGAAGATAAAAATTTTCCGGGTATTACATCAGTGCCTCCTTAAAATAAGTTTCGTCCCGAAACTTAGAATAATGTAACTAATCATTCGACCTCCTTTGTAAATCTTAGTTTCATAAAATTTCCGTTTTCTACCATGCCACTACTCAATCATCATACTCGGACACACGTCACATAAAACACAAACACTCACTCCAAGGTAAGAACATGAAAAGTCAAACCACACAACATCCGAGTACTAACTCGTCGGTACAGAGGTGACATCTAACCCTGCAAAGAACTCGGGATAATTACATCTAATACTCTCCTCGGTCTCCCAAGTGGCCTCATCAGCTCCCCGTCTAGACCGCTGGATCCTCAACATTGGTATATCCTTGGACCGCAGACGTCTAATACTGCGCTCTAGGATAGCCACTAGGTACTCCACAAATGTATGGTCGGGCTCCACTATCAGATCCTCATGACTACGGATGTGTCTCGGATTTGGTAGGTACTCTCTCAACGGTTTGGTTTCCTAAGCTTACTTCCAGCGCTTTTGATGACTCTACCAAACTTTTCCTTCCAACGGCCCACTTGTTTTTTTTTTTTTCCTTTCGAAAGTTCCCGACTATCGATTCTGAACTAATGATCTTAAACTTCTGTCGGCACTTTACTAAGTGCCCAATGCTCTTTGTAATACAAACCTTCTTGGCCCGGTTCCCTCAATGTGACCTAATCGGATCGTTCCTTAATTAGTGGGTTTTCACCTACTTCCTGTCAAGCTTTCAAATTTATATAACTCAAAACAAATCACACTCCCAAGTAGACCTTTTCATATGGATCTCTAATTCCTTAACTTGAAATCATAGTTCCTAACATTGATTTTCTTCATCTGTGGGTTATGGGCCTACCACGTTTCTGGTGTAACACCCATTAGTCACAATGGCGTCTTTCTGAAGGTCAACATGATTTACCCAACTCCCGCCTATACTTCCCTTCTAATACTAGCAAGATCCTCTTCAAACAGACCCTTACTCTCTTACTCAACCGTAGTCTGTTCTTAACCAACCAGTAAGCAGCCTCTAACTCGATTTCTCTTCATATCCTTAGATCATCCCAGAAGGTTGTCATAGCCTACTTGGAAGTCCTCCAAGGCATCGGTAAAGTTACTTCTTAAATCCGCATTCACTAATGTCTCTTCTTAACGGTACCGTACTCGTCAGTACCAACCAACACTTACACGTCCTCCTTTGACGTCGGTCAATCTATAATTGACTTATCTCTATATCCCGAACTTACTCTTCTCATAACTATACTGGCGTTAAATTCTTGGTGATAATCATCTGCTCGATTAATCCTTTCATACTTTGCTAATTCGTTTTTATCTTCTACACTTTTGTTTCCTTAGACTAACTCTACTTCTCGAGCCCAACTAGGTCATTCGTCTTGACCTATATAGTCATTTCAAGTCTTCAACGATAGTTGGTAATTGTCTTTGTAGTTCTGATGACTTTAGTTATCATCCCCTTGCAGTTCCCTTTGCATGGACCGTTAGTGTTGATGACTTAGGTCCCGTGATAATTGGGTTTACCTTGGACTTTCGAGTCCACTAAGGCCGTTCTCATATATACATTCCTTCGCTGGTGTCACCGGCAATATTGTCTTCATGAAACTCCATTGTTTCCGCTATAGGCTTCGACTCTTTCATACCGGCATTGCGATTTCTTCCAAATTCCTATATCTTTGAGGAAGTCAAAACCTCTCCACACTTGTAAAGTCTACATTTTTCTTCTACATTCCATTGTATGTATCCCTTCCATGCACCTTAGACCTTCATATCCGGATCAACATTTTATCTCTTTTGGTCTCTCAAGCTTGTCTTGTGAACTCTTCTACTAGGTGAATCGTCTTATAACAATTTCCTTCCCTGAATCGGTCTCAACTTTCCGTTGATCATTATTGCTCATTTCATTTTGGAACCTCAGTTACGTTGTACTCTTGCATAGATTCTACAAAGGCATCCTCATCTCAACATTTTATTCCAATTTAGCAAGACTCGCCTTTTGATACATGACTGTCCTTCTTATTGGTTAAGTTATTCTTTTGGTTTACACTTTATCCATCCAAGCATTATCGGTCCGATGTGCATGACTTTTGTTAAACACCTATCGGTACCATTTGCATAAGAAACCTCAGTTGTATATGATTTTCTCAAAAATCAAAGTTCTTGACTCGCATTTATTATGTTGTCCTTATACTCGTGTCGCTTTACCTTCTTTAAATCTTTACCCCCTTTGAGTTTTCTCGTATTCGCTTTACGAACCACGTTGGTTGGTCTTATTACATTCATCAACTCTTATGTCTTCCATCCAGCTTGAATTTTCATCGGAGTACCACCTTTTCACATTACTCTTATATAGACATCTTTAGGAAGTTATCTTATTGGGGTAATATCGGATCTACTTAGCAACCTTTAGTCATTCAAATTTACTCCTCCTCATGTCTATTCTAGCTAACATGCATATTCTATCTGCAATCACCTCACAACTCGATCATACAATTCACCAAGGTTGTAAATCATACTCTTTATGTTTGTGCCGCTTCTACAATTCCAATAATTTTGTGTCACATCTTTAATCACAAGGCTTCCCCTGTCAATCTGGACAGTTTGACCCCACTTTTTCTCGGAGGAGCACCATCAGTCCTACTTGTGTGGAATGCTAAGACATAGAACATGCTCACAATCATATGTCTCTTCTTACTCTTCTAGTTCTCCTTACAGGGATCCCTTCATACTAACTTTGATATATATCCTTCTTTAGTCGGTAGTAAGTAACTACCCCCAACAATTCCCTTTACACCGTTACTAGCATCAATGGTCGTTACCAACTGTCAAGAGCTTCTCTTTAATTTCTTTATTAGAGTTATCATATTGGACTCATTCAATGTTACCATCAATGCTACTATTACTTGTATTGATTTAACTTCACCATTGTTGTCTTTGATCTCTGGAAGAAATTCACCACATGTCGGTAAATTCCCTTTATAACCTTGTGGTTATGCTTCTTATCTGTCAACCAACCATCACTAATTAGCCAGCACGTGTAAATTCTCTATTGTTACCAACTAGTCTGGAGTTGACCTTCTATAAGATCGTAGACTTACTTTTCTTCTATCTCTTTTTAGGTTTGATATACAAGGTGGAAATATATCTCTTCCATTTGTTTTCCTTTAGCTCCTTCTATAAATTACACTCCTATAAGAGTACTATACTCCTACGAGTCTAGTTGTATCTTCGTCTCCCGTCAACGGACTTATACATTCTTCTGCGATAATTGGTAGACATTTCTTCATGATTCTTTTTACCCGCGTTATTGTCCACTTGCGGTTCTCTGTTACGACCCGCCAGTGTTATTAACTTAAATCCTTCGTGAGTGAGAAGTTATCAAATACCCTCTTTTTCCCCAAGGTTATTCTCCTACACCCTTCTTGCTTGGGGTGTTGCTTGTACTTTTGACTTTATAGAAATCCGGTCTTTGTTGTATCCCGATCCTGGTCGTAATTCTTGTATGTTCTAGGAGGTCACACCACTTCTATGTTGTTGAAATCAACCTTCCCCTTCTAGCAACCTGTAAGCTTTCATTTTGCGGCTCTTAAATTCTTTGTATTGGGATGAGCAATGTATCTTATCTTGACTCCTATGCTTATGATTGTGTCGGTTTCCCATCTTGATTGTGGCGGCAAACAGTTTGTCAAGAGTGATCATATTCCTCTTTGCTTCTAGCCTCAAACTTTCACCTTCTGGTCCGTCAGTAAGCTTAGATTCAATGTCTCTTGTCTAGATCGCTTACTATATTTCACCTTGACCTTCATGCCTATGTGTGTTTCTGTAGGCATCCCCTTTGGTTGCAACGTTGCTTTACACCATCTTGAAAGAAACTATGAGTAGCCTCTCCAAATTTGTATATACTTGCCGGTCACCCAACGCGTTGCTAGAACTACTTTCATGTATATTCTTCATTTGATCCTATTGAGTTGACTCGGGATTCCTTTCTTGTCATCATAGTTGGTGTTGTCTTTTAATCTTCACCTTTCCGTTTCGACGTTCCTCAACAAACTCGAAGGAGTTGTCCGCCATTCGTTTACCCTAATGCACAGAAGATGTGCATACTAATCCTCACGTTGTCACCCTTCAACATCTACTTAGATGTGTCCAAGGGGTGAGAAACTCATTATGTTACCTTTGTTAAGGAAATAACATAACTAAAGTTTCTACTAATCTCCGGCCCATGCTTATCTACATCACCTATCATTATAATCAAGCTAATAAGTCCAACAAAAGTAAAACCTAAATTCCATACTAAGCATACTGAGATCCGCGGTAGTAGTGGTGGTCAGCCGTACTTTTCTATCCCCAACCAGACTATGCATGCATTTGAAAACCAAAATTCCTTTTTAAAACTCAGATCCCTTTTCGGGTTCTACTTAAATACTTATTCGGTCTTTCAGAAGATTTCAAGTGCTATTGTTGCCGACCTAGAGCTCTGAGACCATGTTGTAACACCCCGAATAAAGAAGAGTCTAACTGTCTTCAAGAGATGAAAGCAACAACGTCTAACAGCCTATGGTACTTAAACAGCAGAAGAGTCTAACTGTCTTCAACAAGAAGAAAGAAACAACAATTAACATCCAACCCCACTCTAAGGAGTACGGAGACCCGGCTGACCACTACTTCCGGATCACTCAGCTGCTACTCTAACCTGCCGTGAAACTAAAAACACAACAAAACAACCATTAGCTAGTTATCTAAACATTAGGAGAATAATAATAGCACATACACACATAAAATAATAAACACTCATCATGCTTTCAAACAATCCATTTACGATCTTCATTTAAGTCATTCACTCTAATGATACTTATTTTGTGACACGAGGGATTCCCAAACCTCGCCTCCGCCCCCGTGTAGCCATCAGGAGTGGATCCGATGAATCTCACCGTGTACCTGTATGGTCTGGGTATAGAGAACCTCCTAGTCTCCTAGCAGAGCTGGGAAGTGATGTCACGGCCCGTTATACATACACTTGGGCCTTAACACATAATAACCACAGTCGTCCTAACAAGTTATTTTTATTATAACACACATTGCACACACACAACCATTATCACCCAACTAATATCCAGAAACCGGCTAAGTAAGTTGCAAGGACTTACCTTGATCAAAAATCGCTTTCCCAAATCTCAATTCGGTCCGAACCCATGGTAACTAAAACGCTTGACAAATAAGGCATGTGGATCAAAATCACATCCAAATGTCCAACTTCATGCGAAGGAATTACGGAAAAAGCTCTCTTACAGTAAAAGACCATTTTACCCTTAGTACCGAAAATTCTCAAAGTATTTCATTTAGTTCTAATATTTTATTTTAGAACCTATGTCCATAATTTAGTTCTCATTGAAAAGTTTGGTGAGGATTTAGTAAACTTTTATAAGAGTTATCCAACATTCTTAATTTATACCATAGTCGTTAAAGTCTGATTTTGGATTCATAAACGCCCCTTGAATAAGGTTATAAAAATTTCAAAATAAAAACTTAGATCCTCTATGATATGCATACTAAACATAGGGGTAAAAATCTCTCACAAATACTCAAACATAACTCTTCCATAAATCTCCAAAGTTGGAAAGAAGTTATAAAAATTCCATACTTAGTCAATTTTCCTCTACTGTAAAAACAGCCCAACTGTCCTACTTTGAGTCCTTCTAAGTTCTAATCCGACCGTTAACTTTCTCCCAAATTTTAATACAGTAAATTTCATATTTCTATCTCAAACATATTAAAAATTCAATGGTGGATTCTCGATCTAAGGTATCGAAACTAGGTCCTAAAGTCAGCAGATCAAGGCTGGAATATAAGGTGTCCAGGAGGTCCTGATTTCGATTCTCCAAGGCAGCACCTGTTCCCATTATTTATACCCAGATGTCAGCAGTTCGAGTCTCACTACACCCTAAAATCCACATAATCCTAGTCCACATGTCCTAGGTTCGAATCCTATGAAGATCACTATACACATACATAACTTCATCTTTCCAATAACAGGAAACAAGGGAAGTTGATCTCATACCGGACTGCTACACCAATGGATCCACGGGAGTTACTGGTGTCGCTCAGCACCACCGGACTAGGGAATCGAGGCTAGAATCGGATCCACTGCTGGAGTGGTTGGACAGCTCCTCTTCGTCTCACTGTTGAGATCCGATCGAGTTCCTAGAGCCTAAGGTGAGCGACTGTTCGGTTCCAGGCTGCTGTTGGCTGCGAGTAGAGGTTGGCGGTTCATCTAGTCGACGTTTTGCAGGGCTGGGCTGGGCTGGTCTAGTCTGCACGAGCAACTGTGCAAGTTGGGAAGACTGCATCTCTCTCTCGTCGACGATTGCAGGCGGCTGGAGACATTCTTCTCGGTCGAATGTCTAGTGTTGGAGCGGTTCGTCCATTGAAAGGGTGGTGTGATGTCTCCATTACTACTCATTGCTGCGTGATAAAGGTGAGGGATAAGGATGTAGGTTCGATATGGGTCCGGAAAAGAAAGGCCATCGTTAGCTGCGTGTGTGTTGGCCCGGGGAGAAACGTTCCGTCGGTGTTGAAGAAGAAGAAAGGGGAGGAGAAGCCACGACCGGCTGATACTGCGGCTCATTAGTTAGGATTTATTAATTAGGTTAAAACTTAATTAAGGATAAGATTAGGGTAAGGTTTGGGCCGGCTGAAGAAACATGGGCCAGCAAATTGGGCCGGGTTTGTTCATCTACTAATATAGAATGATACTTATATCATTATTCGCACGGAACCGCTCTTCGATTTTTATTTTATTTTATTTTTTTTTAAAAAGGTACGGAATTGTTTACGAAATTATTTACGGAATTAATTAAGTTATCATTTTATGTGAATCAACGTCACATAAAATGATAAAATTTAATATCATTTTCTTATATTTTTAATGATTAAGGTTAGCGGATCGGAATCCGGTTTGCTCGGTATTAAACGGAAGATAAAAATTTTCCGGGTATTACATAAAACATTTTAAATTATTAAATAGCTAAATATACTTTTTAATAGAATTAATATTTATGACTAGTTTTTGCAATTGATGTGTAACTTACAAAATATTTATAAATAAAATAAAAATATAACTTTTAATTTTATTTCTAAATTTGATTATTAAAATTTTACGGGATGTTACATGTGCAAATCTGATTATTAAAATATTTTTTTACAAATTCTTATTAAATTTTAAAATCTAATAAACTTAATTAAAATTTATGGGGTTCTTGCTAAATGTTGAAATGACACGTGACAGTTAGTAGTTTCTAGGATTAACATATGGCAATAGGTGCTTCTCCTATAATATATATATAAGATCAATGTTATTGGATAATTTTAACTAAACTAATCTTATAAAATTGAATTTTTTTTCTCTATTTCAAAAGCAACCTATTAATTAGATATTTTACTTTTTGTTAAAAAAGTTATATAAATAATTATAATTATATTTTTCTTTGGTAAAATCCTACAAGTAATCACTTTAGCTTTATTAAGTTTATTGATAGAAAGTTATTTTAGCAATGTTAAGTCTATTTTAAATAATACAACCTCTTACACTATTATATAACCAACATTTCATGACGTACTTTCTTTCTTTATTACACATATTTTAGATAAATCAAGTATGTTAATCACTTAAGTTAAACTAGTGCATAACCCGCACATTGTGCGGGATTGAGTTTTAATTAAATGTAAAACATTATGTTAAAAAAAAATTACTATTTGTTAAAATTTTGACTAAAGTCAGTAATTATCCAAATAATTTAAAACATTAAATTTTAAACAAAATTATCTTCATGGTAAAATCAAGTAAAGAATGATTTGAACAAAAATATAAATAGACTAATTTAAACTTATTTGAATAAATTTTAAATTTCGATCGTTGAGGAAATAAATTGGGGTCAACAACAAAAATAAATTAAATCCATTTGGTAAAAAATAAAAAATGAAATAAACTATTCCGTAAAAAACTAAAACAAAAATTATTGGTAAGATATATGATTGTTGGTAATGGGTGATAAAAAAAGATAAAGGTAAATGACACTATACTAAAATTTGCATAAAAGACTAATGGAATGATACTATACTAAAATTGTGTAAAAGATAAAGGAAAATGATGGTATACTAAAATTATGTAAAACTTAAGCAAATCATGCAATGGCCTAAAACGTGGATATGTAAATTTCACAAAATATGTTAAAAGTTAAAAATCTGATATTAAATTCAAATTTGTAGATAAATTGGGGAAAAAGTTAAAAATTTGTCCAATAATTGTTGGGTAACCAAATGTTAGGTAATGTTATAGTACAATGTGATTTTATGTTGTGGTACTTCAATAGCCAAATAATATATAGTGAAACATATAAAAAGGCAAAGTCACATACAACAAACCAAAAAAAGGTATCACTAATTAGATATCAAATTCGGACGAACCTAAGCGTAACCCGAAAAGGGAGCCGAATGAATCATTCTCGATCACGGTGGAAAACCCGGAAATTTTATTCCGGAGATTCGATTTGATTTTTTTTTTTTATTTTTTAAAATTTACCGGATCGGATCTAATATTACTCGATCTAATATCATTGTAAGTTATGACTGTATTTTTTTTCGAAAAAACTACATGCATGGTCTTCATTTTACTAACACAAGAAAAAACTCGCAATTTGACGACGCTCATTGAACGCATGCACCAACTGCCGGCGCTATTTTTTATGAAAAAAAATGAAGCATCAGCGCATCCCACTCAAAATCGTTTAAGATTACTAACTTTTTGATAAACATATTACTAAATTGAAATAACCTATTTTTTTTCTTTGGGTTTTTTCTTTGTTGGGTTGTAATATACCTTATTTGGTTAGGCATAAAAAAAGTGAATCAAATTGAAATGGCCTATTTTTTTGTTTGGGAATTGTTGGGTTGCTATCACTCAATCACTAATTATATTTTAAATTTGATTAGTAGTATACTAAGTAGTGCTATGTTTGAATTTGAGTAACTAGTAGCCCATAGTCTTGCTACTCAATTGTAGTGAACACCTACTACGTACGCGTGTGTGTGTATATACACGTGCATATATATATAATACGAGTAATAGTTCTAGTGAACATACACGTGCATATGCTTAATTAAGGTGTTCATCTAATTGAGTTGAATTTATATTTAATAAAACATATGTATAATACGAGTAATATTTATAGTGAACATACACGTGCATAAGCTTAATTAAGGTGTTCATCTAATTGAGTTGAATTTATATTTAATAAAACATATATAAATATAATTATTTTACGACTAATAATTTTTTAATTTTTCTAATTCATACGACAGTAATAGAGGTAAGATGGTAATTGAACAATCAGTACACTATCGTGAGAATGCCATATAGTGGTTGCTAGCCTTGGAGCCCTTATGGCTTGGTGTGAATGTTGATCTTGAGTGTTAAGCATGTTGATCTTCCTAAGCTAGTTGCTTCTCCTAGGATGTTGTTGTTGACCATGTTCTAAGGTTGTATAGGTTGGTTTGAGCTTCCCTTACTTGTGGAGAGTGTCTTGTGTACCTTGGACCCTAGGATGCATTCCTAGTTTGAGAATGGTATAATCTTGCTTAGATCATTAGAATGAAGTCTATGACTTCATGAGTGTGGACTTGTGTTGATGAGTACTTTCGTGTATGAGCAGGTTGTGTGCTTCCTCACTAAGGAAGCTAGAGTGTTGTGAGTTGAGAGACGAGATAAGTCTCCGGACTTACGTTCATTATTCGTCGTATTAAATTCATTGTGTGCTTGGTGGTGTGTGTGTTTATCGTTTTTGTTATAACTTATAAACCGGTAATAGGACCACCGACCTTTATGTTATTTCCCAAGTGTATGATAACGGGCGGTGAAATCACTGCATGGCTCTTGCGAGAGCTAGGAGGTTCTCGGCGACTGGCCCTTGCTGGTTAGATGGTCGGAGGCATCACGTTCCATTGCCGGAAGAAGGGACCGTGGCAAGTTTCAGGAGATTCTCGTATCACAAAAGAAGTTGAACTAGAACGGGATATGACGTCATAAATAAAGATAATAACCGGATTGTTTGTTGAGCATGTTTATATGATGTGATTATATATGATTGTGTTTTTTCCTTCACCATGTCTTTAATGCTTCGAATGTAGCTAACGGTTTTAAACCGCTTGTGTAGATGCCCCGTAGGTTAGGGAAGCCGCCGAGTGAGGTGGAGGAGTGGACAACCGAGGGTCGCCGTACATTGTAGGACGGGGGCGTTTTTGGGATTGATTGTCGTTGTTTTAACTCCCCTCGTAGGTGACACTCTCAACCACACCTGTGTACCTACTCTAAACTCCAAAGGTTGACGCCTTTTGTTGGCGTATGACTTTTGACGACTCTGAGCTGCTAACATCCTCTCCCGGACTAAGGCAATCCGGGCGATGTCGTCCTGTATCTGATCTGGTACTACTCCATCAGCCTTGCTAGGCTCATCTCAACATAGCGGTGTACGACATCTCCGCCCGTACAAAGCCTCATAAGGTGCCATCCCAATAGACGCATGCCAGCTATTATTATATGAAAACTCTACTAGTGGGAGGTGATATGGCCATACCTGTCCCCAATCTAGCACACATGCCCGCAACATGTCCTCTAGGGTCTGGATGGTCCTCTCTGACTGACCGTCTGTCTGTGGGTGGTAGGCAGTGGTAAAGTGAAGACTCGTACCCAGAGCAGTATGTACCTGCTGCCAGAACCTCGAGGTAAAACGTCCATCCCTGTCGGAGACGATAGTCCTCGGTACTCCATGGAGTCTCACAATATGCCTAGTGAACTCCTCTGCTAGACGACTTACCGGCCACGTTTCCTTAATCGGAATGAAACGTGCGGTCTTCGTCAGACGGTCTACTACTACCCAAATGGCATCAAAACCTCTGCTGAGCCTCAATCCAGTGACGAAATCCATAGAAATGTCTTCCCACTTCCAATGCGGTACTGGAAGTGGGTGTAGCTCTCCTCCGGATCTACGATGCTCAATCTTGACCTGCTGACAGGTCGCACACTGGGCTACATATCGGGCCACATCAGGCTTCAAACCACCCCACCAGAAGGAACGTCTCACGTCCTTATACATCTTACTCGCTCCTGGATGTACGGAGTAAGGGGTAGTATGAGCCTCACCTAGTATCCTCTGCCTCAGCTCACTGTCTGATGGCACACAGACACGGTCCTGTCGTCTCATCACTCCATCGGCACCAATAGTGAACTGAGGTGCCTCATCTTGTGACATCCGGTCTCGGATCCGGGTCAACATCGGACAGGTCTCCTACTTCTGTCGGATCTCGCCCAACAAGTCAGGAAGTAACTCTAAGGTGGCTAACTGATGAGCTGTATCGGGGAACTGGATCTCTACCTCCAACCAAGCTAAGTCTCTGTGTAACTGTGGCTGTACTGTCAACCGAGCTATCGCCTTCTCCTGAGGCGTCTTCCGACTCAAAGCGTCAGCAACTACATTCGCCTTCCCGGGGTGGTAAAGTATCTCAAGGTCGAAATCCTTGATCAACTCTAGCCACCGTCTCTAGCGGTTATTCAACTCCCGCTGAGTGAATATGTACTTCAGACTCTTATGGTCTGTGAAGATCTGACAGGTCGCTCCAAAGAGATAATGACGCCAGATCTTAAGAGCGTGCACTACTGCTGCTAACTCCAGGTCATGAGTGGGGTAGTTCTCTTCATACGTCTTCAGCTGTCGAGACGCATATGCTATAACCTTACCCCTCTGCATCAAGACACACCCCAAGCCCAGCTTGGATGCGTCACTGTATACTACGAAGTCCTCTGTACCCTCAGGCTGTGCTAAGATCGGAGCAGACTTCAATCTCCTCTTCAGCTCATCAAAACTCTGCTGACACGGCTCAGACCAGACGAACCGAGTAGTCTTCCTTAGGAGGGAAGTAAGTGGTCGGGCGATAAGAGAAAACCCTTCCACAAACCGACGGTAATAACCTGCCAATCCTAGGAAGCTGCGAACCTCCTTAACATTCTTCGGAGGTTGCCAAGATGACACTGACTCAATCTTCGCTGGGTCGACCTTAATCCCCTCAGCAGTCACTACATGGCCTAGGAATGCCACCTCTGACATCCAGAACTCACACTTGGATAGTTTAGCATATAGCTGACTATCCTGTAGAATCTGCAGCACTGTCCTCAAGTGTCCGGCATGCTCCTCTCGACTTCTAGAGTAAACTAGAATGTCGTCAATAAAGACCACTACAAACTGGTCTAAGAAGTCGATGAAAATCCTATTCATCAACTCCATAAATACTACTGGCACATTAGTGAGCCCGAATGGCATCACTACAACTCATAGTGGCCATACCTAGTCCGGAATGCCGCCTTAGGTATGTCCTGGTCTCTCACTCTCAGCTGGTCATAACCCGATCTCAAATCTATCCTCGAGAACACTGACACTCCATGCAGCTGGTCGAGCAGATCATCTATGCGAGGTAGTGGATACTTATTCTTGATGGTGACCTTGTTCAACTCCCGGTAATCAATACACAGCCTCATCGATCCATCCTTCTTCCTCACAAATAATACTGTGTGCCCCAGAGAGAAACACCAGGACACATAAAGCCCTTCTCTGTTAACTCCTCTAACTGCTTCCCCAACTCAAGCAACTCTATTTGTGTGGAATGCTAAGTAACTTCTATCTGGTCTGACGTAGGATCTGATCAAAATTATCTACTTCTTCTTACTCCTCTAGTTCTTCTTTTATAATCCATCCGTACTAACTGTGATATGCACCCTTTTCCTAGCCAGTAGGCAGTAAATTCTTCACACGCTTCCCTTGGTCTTCAATGAAATAAAAGGGGGTCCTTTCTGACCGTCTAGTCTTTTTTCTTAAGTTCTTAATTAGGGATCCTTGCTCGAACTCACTCCATGTTATTATTAAGGTGCTAGCACGCGGATCGATTTAGCTTCACATTTGTCGTTGTTGATCTCTTGAAGGGTCCTCTAGACGTCTATAAAATTCGTTCATCATTCTATAGTTATCCTCCTTATCTGATAACCAGTACCATTGGTAGACCCGCACGTGTTATGTCTCAGTTATTACTGACTGGTATGTAGTTGACCTTCCATAAAATCACAGACTTATTGTTCTTCTATCTCTTTTGAGGTTTGATAGACTTGGTCAACATCTATCTCCTCTAGTTTCTTTGTTAATACTCTTTTAGTTTCCTCCACAGTCTGCACTTCTCTTGTTCTCTTATGAGGTCACTATACTCTTCTGAGTCTAGTCCTAGCATTCATCTGTCACCAATGAGTTCATCAAGTCTTCCACATTAGCTTGTAAGCGTGTCTTCGCGATTCTCCTTACTTTAGTCATTATCTGTTTGCGGTTCTCTGGTATGAACCGTTAGTGTTGGTAACTTAAATCTCTTTGTAATTGAGAAATTATTGCGGACCCTTGAGTCCACCAAATCACTTTTCCACATTCGTCCCCTTGTTTAGTTTCGTCTTGATCATGTCGCCTTTATAAAAATTCGTTGTCTCAATTTTAGACTTCTAGTTTCTTGGATACTTATGTCGGACTTCCATTCAAAACTCTCATATCCTTGAAGGACTCCACATGCTTCCATGGTTACAGGATTTATTTCTCGTCATCAAACTCACTCTTTATCTTTGTACCTTTTAACCTCTCACAACTGGTTCGACACTCTATCTTCTTTGTACTCTCATGTCCATGCTTGCTTCTGGCGGCGTCCGTCTTGATAGTCACGTCCTTTACACCGAAATTCTTGGTTGTACTCCGTTCTATATGATTCTTGTTTCTCCATTTTTATCTCCATTCTACGCTCTCGTTGTCTCTTGCATGGTTCTTCTAATTCATCTCTCGACTTCATACGACAAAGCCCCTTGCATGATTCTCAATTTCTTCTTTCTAAGCTGACTCGGGAACTTCTTTCTCATCCGGTTGTACTGGCGGTAAAAATTTTCTAAACATCTTTACTGCTTTGCCCACCCGTCCTTCGGATGATTTATAAGTCACCAGGACGTCCATCAGAGTATCATACTAAATCTTGGTCTGAATCCCGTATCTCGTGTGGAAAACTCTTCAAACTCGTTACCGATTTATCATGAGGCGCTAATCGCTTCATGATATCACAACTAAAGAATACAAGATATCCTTTAGGATACTAGCATACTACACACACACAGATATATAATTTACACTAAAACCTATCGATATAAGTCTATATACTAACTCACCTATCGTTCCAAGCTGCAGAGATCCACGGAGAACGATGGTGGTCCTACGTACTACTAACCCAACAACCCGACTATGCACGTGTGTAAAAACAGAAATCCGTTTTGAAAATCTTAGACCCCTTCCGGGTTCTAGTTATTTTATACATTCGGTCTTTCGGAAGATTTCAAGTGCCATTGTTGCCAACCCAGAGCTCTGATACCATGTTGTAACACCCCAAATTCCCGGAACTCGGGGAGTTACTGGTTAGGACCTCACAATGGGTCCCGACCTTGGTTTAACAACAACATTACTTGGATCTTACAACAAGGCACAAACGTATTTAAAACAATTTCTAAAACATAATATTTTTAATGTATAAACGTACACATGTGACAGCCTTACAAACATATATAAAGATACATAACATGCATGACGTATGGAAGACTCCCCAGTCCCCATCTAATGAGTACGTGGACCCGGCTGACCATCCGTTCCGGATCTCTCTGCAACTGTCTATCTCTACAGATCTACAACACGGATAAACCGTTAGCTAACTATCCAAATATAAGCAAAAATGATAACAGCACAAACACAAGCAGAAACAAAATAAACAAACATCATGCTGGCACTCAACCAATTATTATCTATTATTTAAGTGATTCACATTATTCAATTTAAGTTGTGGCACGAGAACTATTATTAGTTCTCGCCTCCGTTCCTTATCCAACTGGTGTAGGTCTAGCTGACTTCCTTTGGTAGCATCACTACAAACCATGTGTGGACTAGTCCCGAAAGAAACCCCCAGCGCCCCGCGAGCTACTGAGCGGAATGCCACCGCCCGTTACTCTTAGGCCAAAAATACAGGTCGGTATTTATATATCACAACCTATCTCTCTAACATGTCAATCACACACCACCATCATCATTTATACTCATATTTAGCAGTCAGCTAAGTAAGCCCAAAAGACTTACCTGTTATAACGCTCGACTCTTTAATAACCACTCGCTCTGTAAACTGTACCCACTCAGTTGCCTGTCAAAGGCGATAAGTGTATTAGCACACTTTCACGTAGATAGAAGTCTAAAACTTCTAAGATCAATAAGTATTAAGACGTACTAGTTACAGTATTAGTTTTAGGGTAAAATGACCATTTTACCCTTGGTTCCGATTTTCTCGAAAACCCTAAAATTCATGTCCAAACTCCTATTTGAAGTTCTAAATTATATCCTAACTCTTAGAATTTTATTTGGTGCGAAACTGACATTTTTCCTATGTTTCTATTTTCCGGGAGAATCGAAAAAGGTTTAACTTCGGCTCTAAATATAAAATTCTTAACAGCTTATAAAATTTCCGAATTAAATCTCTAGATCATCTATGAGGTTCTATCTAACCTTAGAAGAAAGAAATTCTCCAAACTGTTCAGCCGATATTTTTATAATAATTCCCAAAGTCGGTTCTTCACTCTACTTTCCTATACTTAGCCAAATTTTAAGTTTATTAAAAACTGCTCAACTACCTAACTTCGGGAGCTCGTAACTTTCAATCCGACCGTTCATTTCTCCCCAAAATTTAATATGCTAAACTACATATATCCGTCTACAACATATCCAAAATTCAACGGTGGATCTTTATCCAAACGTTTTATAATTGATCGACAAGATGGGCTGTTCGTAACCTAAAAACTGAAGGAATTAAAATGAATTACAACAGCCTTTGCCTACCATTTTAGGTGAAAATCCCAGCAGCTACTTAACATTATGTTATCTATGCTTAGGGCTGAACAACAGCAGCTTACATACATATGGATGACAGTGAAATTGAAAAGAGGAGGAGCCAGCTTACGGAACTGCAGTCCGGCGATAAGGGTTGGCGTTCCGGCGGCAAGGATGGCGTTCTGGCGGCGATGGGCTGCGTTCTGGCGGCGATGGGCTGCGTTCTGGCGGCGATGGGCTGGCTGCGCAAGAAGGCGATTATTGATCCCGGAATCGCAATAGAAGCGGAAGGAAGCGGATGGACAGAAGAGGGAGGTCGGAAACTTACCGGTCCGACTGGAGGTAGACAGCGGCGGCGGCGGCGCAGTGGTTCCGAAGGAGGACGGGGCGGAGCAGTGTATCGGTGGCGGCTCCGGCGTGCGCGCTGCTGCGGCTGTCCGTCACGCACAGAGAAGGTAAGCGGTGGCGGTTACACACGGAGGAAGGACGGAAAGAGGGAGGTCGGAACTTACCGGCACTACTGGAGGCAGCGGCGGCGGCGGCGTGGAAGGCGGAGCAGTGTATCCGGCGGCGGCGCAGCTTTGTGAGATACGGTGGTTTGCGAGAGAGGGAGTCAGCAACGATTTTGCGAGAGAGAGATAAGCGGCAGTCATTAGCGTAGGATTAGATTATTAGGGTAATTAGATTAGGTTAAATTTTTGGGCTGAGTATAATGGGCTGGCTGCTTGGGCCCAAATGGAATAATTGAGCAGTTAGCTCCTAAAACAATTTGCAGAACTCGTAACCCGTTAATTTGTGCGAAAATTTATATAATACGGAACTAAATTCCGTATTTATAAATTATAATTATTTTTATTTTAACAACGACAAATTATTTTCGGTCATTTAATTTATCATTTTATGTGAATCTAAGTCACATAAAATGATAGAACTAAACTCGTTTTATTTTACTTATTTATTTATTTACGATGGTCTCATCGGACTTGTTTAATTTCACTTTACCGGAAACTTAAAATTTTCGGTTATTACATATATACATATATATATATATATATGTATACCGACTTAATAAAATACGAACAAACATGAAACGATATCTGATGGCATGTACGAGAGCTACCGCATATGTGGGACCCGCCAGGGGTAGACCATCCCTACCTCCTACCGCTCAGAGGCGGGGACGAGTAGGGAGACCTCCAGGCACGAGATGTCGGGGTCGTATCCCTATTGCGGACCCACCCGTTGAGGATCCACCAACAACTAAGGATCCCGTTGAGGACGTTGCAGAGAGCGTTATTCCCGAGGTAGGGGATAGGATAGTTGTGAGGTGTGCGGCACATAGTTCCCCGTCGGCTATGACCGGGGGAGCCTCGATTGGAGCTACAATGTTTGAGGAGTATGTATGCTGAGTGGAGGAGGCGTTTAGGACAGGAGCACCACCTCCAGCACCACCAGTGCCGGTACCTCCTGTACCTGCACCACCGAGATCAGTCGAGGTCTCGCAGAGGGATACCCAGATCAGAGCCGCACCTGATATAGTTGCACCGGCAGTAGTGGCACCTGTGCCGGTTGTGGAGATTGCTAGGCCCAGAGACGCACTAAGGTCTCCTAGACCCGATGACTTGTTGATGGCTTTCAACCAGCAACATGTACCCTACTTCGATGGGAAGGTGGGGTTAGAGGTAGAGCATTGGATTGGGCATGTGGAGTCAAGATTGGAGGCGATTCGCTTCCCGGAGGAGATAGTTCAGACATTGTTTAGAGAGGAGGCTCACTACTAGTGGAGGTCGATGAGAGGGGGTGTGACCTAGATGGACCAGTTGTTGCGTCTCGTGAGAGAGACATTCTGCCCAGATTCACTGCGTCGAGATAGAGTTCAGGACCTCCTAGAGGCCGGTTTTGAGGTTGTTCCCGTCATGGAGGCGATTCGATGTTTTAGAGCGGAGTTTGCATTGCTGGGGCCCGCTGCACCTCCAGCGGACAAACATGTCTATCTCTTTTCCAGGAGACTGAGGGAGTCCACCCGTGCTTATTTGGCGGGATTTCGCTACGATTCATTGACGGAGTACCAAGATCGAGCTTCGGCCTACGAGAGAGACCGACCTGGAATGAGGAGATCAGCACAGTCCGGGGGACCGGACAAGAGACAGAGGACCGTACCAGCTAGTTCCGGGGGACAGGGACACAACCAGGCTCTAGGGCGTTCCGGTCCACAACAGCCGACGCAGACATCCGACCGTGGGCCCCAGTGCCATGGTTGTGAAGGATATGGACATATCCGGAGGACTTGCACGAAGCCACCTGTAGCATGTTTCACTTGTGGTCAGATAGGCCACCGAGCCGCTTTTTGCCGTCAGGGCAGGACACAGTCTCAGCAGGGTTCCTCTCCTGTTGAGGTAGCAGGAGGCCGTCAGAGGCCTCCACAGTTTCAGCCCCAAGGCTTCCAGCAGAGGTTCCAGGGCCTGACTTGTACGCAAGGTTCAGCCCAAGGTCAAGGTCGAGGTAGAATTGAGGAGTGTTGTGGATCCCGCAGCACCGGCAGCTACAGGTACTATTCAGATCCATGGACTACCGGTCCGAGTTTTGTTTGATACATGTGTCACGCACTCTTTTATTTCCGATGATTGCGTAGCTAGATTGTCCTTATTACGGTAGAGGGGAGACCCTTTGTTGTGGGTTACCCGATGGGGGTAGGGTTAGTGGTACCAGAGAGGTACGCGGTTGTCCCATACGTTTGTGACATATGTTTGTTTATGTAAAAGGTTTTTCTTGCATAAAAGACTAAGGGATTAACGTAAAAATTTAACAACTACATAATTGACATTTTGAAATGTAACCATTTTTATCTTTTGATGAAGCGTTATTATAATTTGATTTTTTCAAACAATTTTTAATCATTCTAGTTTTACTTTGTTAAGATTGAAGTAACAAGATTTTTTTTAAAGTGTTGATGCTAAATATTTATATAAAAATAAATTAGTTGAAAATACTATATTCCAGGAAGTAATCTTTATTATCACATAAGTAAATAAATAAGTGATGTCTCATTAATTTTGCTCTAGAAATTTATGCATAGTTAAATTAAACTATATTAGAAATAATTATATTTTCACCTTGCAAATAACACATCCAAATTAACCAACGAAAAAGCTAAAGGCACGACCCTCGTTTTAATAAACTTCAAAAACGAACTCATTCCGATGGCGCTTATCAAGCGCCATCGTTTGGCGAAAGCGCCCAAATATTGACGTCAACGCTTGATGAATGCGCTCGAATTTTTTTTTAAAAAAATTATACATCTGAGCGCAGGCGCAAGGTGCTCACGCTACAAATCTAAATTAGGTTTAAAAAAAATAAGAAAAAAAGATTGCGGAAAAAAAGAGGGTTTGAGCTCCGGCGCCTTCTAGAGGCGCTCAAAAACAATTTTTAAAAAAAATAGCTCTATCGCTTTGTTTTTGCGTTAGATGTTAAACGCTGGCGCCAACTGGATGCGCTCAAATTAAACGTCAACGCAAAACGTTCACATTTAGTACTAAGTAAATTGAAAATTGTGTATATAACACGTCCCAAAATTTATAATTAGGTAACAAGATTTAAATAAAATATAAATGGAAATTTATTTATTGTTAATTACGTAACAAATTCTAAAAAGGAAGATAGTTTACATATCTTGATTAACTAATTGCATATCTTAAAAAAAAATTATTTTATCTAAAATTTTATTGAGGTAAAAATATTTTAAAAAAATATAAACGAATTTTTTTTATTTTTAATTATAAATAAAGATGAATTATTTATTTAAAATAATACTGATTTTGTTTTTTTTAAATAAATTAGTTTTTTCTTTGATAAAATTACTAAATTAGTTTACTAAGGTTTTTCAACTAAATCTAAAAGTTTAAGGATTCAATCGAAATATATTTTTATTTTTATTTAAAAAATTTCTATGTTCAAACAATATTGTTAGATTTGTTTACAAATAAAGATTTAACTATTTGTTAATGTTTTGACTAAAGTCAGATGTAATTATCCAAATAATTTAAAACATTAAATTTTAAACAAAATTATCTTCATGGTAAAATCAATTAATGAATGATTAGAACAAAAATATAAATAGACTAATTAATACTTATTTGAATAAATTTTAAATTTTGATGGTTGAGGAAATAAATTTGGGTCAACAACAAACATAAATTAAATCCATTTGGTAAAAAATAAAAAATAAAATAAACTATTCCGTAAAAAAAAACTAAAATTATTGGTAAGATATATGATTGTTGGTAATGGGTGACAAAAAAAGATAAAGGTAAATGACACTATACAAAAATTTGCATAAAAGACTAATCGAATGATACTATACTAAAATTGTGTAAAAGATAAAGGCAAATCATGGTATACTAAAATTATGTAAAACTTAAGCTAATCATGCAATGGCCTAAAACGTGGATGTGTAAATTTCACGAAATATGTTAAAAGTTAAAAATCTGATATTAAATTCAAAGTTGTAGATAAATTGGGGAAAAAGTTAAAAATTTGTACAATAATTGTTGGGTAATGAAATGTTAAGTAATGTTATAGTACAATGTGATTTTATGTGGTGGTACTTCAATAGCCAAATAATATATAGTGTGTAACACCCCGAATCTGCGGGACTCGGGATGCTACGGGTTGAGACCTCACAATGGGTCCCGACCCTTAGTCTGACAACAATTTCACGGATCTTGCAACAAGGCACAAATAAAGGCCAAAACCGAAATACATTTTTATGCAATGTTATGAAACCCGAAAGTAAAAGAAAGGAAAGACTTTAGCCGTCCTTACAACAACATCAACATAATATACAATTACAACAACACAAGGACTCCAAAACCCAACTCAACTTGAAATGTACGGAACCCCGACTGCCCACTCCTCCAGATCACTCGGCCACATCCTATCCTGCACATCAACTACAACAATCGGTATAAAACCGTTAGCTCACATTCTAGGCATTATAAAGATAATATGGCACAAACACACACAGGAGAACACAAGGCACACAACATGAGCATTCATTCCATAATATCTTTTTAGGTTGTTCCATATCTAATTCATTTGTTTCAAGTGTGACACAAGAGTCTTATAACTCTTGCCTCTGTTCCCGTGTAACGAACAAGAGTGTGGCGGCGCCCAACCCGTATACCGTGAGGGAGTGATGAAGAAGCCCGCCCGTATACCGTGTATGGCCTGGTCGTAGAGATCCCCCAGTCTCCCTCGGGAAACCGAGCGGTGATGTCACCGCCCGATAACAATAATAGTAGTAACGATGGGCCAATAAATAAGGTCAAGTAAATCCTAATCCATTTTCATGCTTAAAAGCAGTAAATACACACCACCATATATATCCAAATAAGGCATAAAAGCGGCTAAGTAAGTCCGAGGACTTACCTCGTCTCAAAGCTACCCGAAACCGATAACACTCTTCGAAGGAATATAACCAATGCCTGTTCTAGACAAGGCATGTTAATCAACAACTACTCATGAAAGCTAGAAGTCCTTAGACTTCTAGTACTATATACTCTTATTAGGTCATACACTCTCATAATCTAGGATACGCTCCTAGCCCTCATAAACTCACGAGATCTCAACTATAACCACATCATAGAATACTTCCAACGTAACTCCACAATCTCAACAAACACATACTCACAACCTCAATAAAGCTCACATGATAACATACACACCTCAATCCTTAGAACGTTCAAACCATCCTCAAATCCTCACCTAAAGTTCCAAATCACTACTTGGCATTAACTCTAAGTTATGCTAGATCCAACCTAGCATGATTCTACCACTTAACATAACTAGAACGAGAAAGGTACTCACACGAGGTAAAAGGCGGAAAACGGTCAACGGATGTCGAGTATGGATTCGTTGGGTCTTCTATGGGGCGCTCCCGAACCTAAAACAAAACTAATCAAATTTAGCTCATACGCTAAATTTGAACAGAATATATAATATGTATAAGTCTAAGGAAAATTCGGTTTTCAAAAGTCATTGTTAAAACTCGTTAAACCTTTTTCCGGACTATTATTCAACAAGGAAATTTGGTCCAAAAGCCGCAATTAAATCTTTGGGGTCATAACCCGAATTAAATCAATAAGGGCACAAAAGATAATTTGCAATATAAAATATGGGTCTTTCCATGTTAATAAAATTCTGCAGGGGCATAACTGTTAATTTCCGAAAACCTAGGTAAAAAGTGCAAATAGAAAGCATGGGCATATTTTGCAATTACACATAAACAGGGGGGGGGGGGGCGATAGTAAATAATCAAAAGGGTTTTATAACCCTACAATGAAAGCAAAGCAGGGGAGAAGGCAAGGCCGCGACGGGAAGGGTGTCGCTCCGGCGAATCGAGGCGGCAAAGGGTAGCCCTCCGGTGGTCGACGGCGTCAAGCGTTCCTGGCTCCGATAGCTCCGATGTGCTGCAGCGCATTGAAGGCGGAAGTAGTGTATTTCTCCCCCAGTTTTCTATGTTCAGGCAACAAAATGAAGAGGGGAGATGAGGGTTGCATTGCAGATCCAGGCGCGGCTAAGTAAGGGAATGGGCGGAATGGGTGTACTATCGAGGGCGGTTTCTCCGACAGCAGTGGTTCAATGTCGAGGTCGGGGAGTGGTTGTAGAGGGCTCCCGAGGGTTGACAACGGCGAGGCTCGACGGAGGCGAGGCCCGACAGAGGCGGCTTGAGAGGCTATTGTGTTGCTGTTGGTTCCTGGTTTTGATGAAGGGAGTAGGGCAGAACCGAGCCTCCTGGTGTTTGATGAAGGGAATGGGCGGAACAGAGAGTGAGGGAGAAGGCAGCTGAGAGTTGTGTCCTCAGGAGAGATCTGAGAAACGAAGTGAGGGGTGGGGAAGAGATTGCCAGTGTGCGTGTTGGGACAGAGGGAAGGGGAGGCCGAGGGGTCGTAAGTGAGAGCGAGGGGTCGGGTTGCACCTGGTCGGGGAGAGCGAGAGGTCACTACACAGGGCTGCAGGGAGCTAGGTTGCAAAAGACGAGGTATGAACTCTCAAAGTAAGAAGGCTTAAACCTTCTAATCTGTACACACAATCTACTCAAACTACCACCGGTACCGCAAGATATAGCAGGTTATATAGCGCATTCCCGCACAACGCACAAACTACACATAACATCACACATGCACATAACGCAACCAAGGGAAGAACTAAGTCTAACCTGTCGATTCTATCGATGCTACTAGCTCAGCGTAAAACTAAACCAAAGATACTATCTTCCGTCTTCCTATTAGCCTCATTGGTTCCTCGTCTGCCACTATATTATCATGACTGACCACACATCTCGAATCATGCATTTACTCTCTCGACTGATACGTATATATTAAACACCGGGTGAACACTCTCTAATCTTGGCGGCAACGCCAACTTATAAGAAACTTCTCCAACTCGCGCTAAGATCTCAAAAAGGTTGATATATTGGAACTCAACTTCCTTCTCGGGTCTCTCTCAATGCCGCATATCCATTATTTTCCCTTTGATTTCTCTACCAAAGAAGATCGAACTTCCAATTTACACTGTTGACTTTGGTTCTTGTCAAACCAAACTTTAATGTTACGTTTCCTCAATTCTTGTTGCAAGTTCCAAGTAATGAAGGAAGTACTTTACTTCACATGGTTGTTACTAACGAGACACTTGTCATTCATTGTCATCTTGCTCAACGTATAGTAATCGAGGTACAAACGGAGATAACCGTCTCTCCTTTCGTAAACTGGTGTCCTCCATATCAACTTCAAATCAAGAATTCAAAATGTAAATCAATGTGAACTTCAAATCATCTTAATGGCAAATCCTCCTCCCGATGCATTGGAATCTGTTCTATCTCGTATTCCAGCTTTTCTTCTCCCATCACATATCATAAGATATCGACACAATCTTGTCTTAACATTTGTCAAGTGGTCCACCCCGATTTGTTAAGATTACGTCCATCGAACACGTGGTTTAATACTTATTTAGCTGCAATGTTCACCGTCCTCTTTCAAAGACCCTTCATCTTAGGAACTCGGGAGACTTGCTCTAATAATCTTTTTAAGGTTTCACACTTATGTGAAGTTATGAATGTCCTAACCGCAGGACTTTATCACGCCTTATAATATATTAGTATTACCTTCTTCATATTCTACCAAAGCTCGCATCGTTCCTTTGGGTAGGTGTAGAACTTACTCCCTTTTCTTATGTAACGTCCAATCGACCGTAGAGGTTCTATCCTCAATCTTTCATATTCTTCTTGTACATCTCACATCGACTTCAAACTTCAAAACTTCATTCTTCCCTTACTATTGTTGGTCACCTTATGTATTTCTCGTTATTCTATGTACAACTACAATGGAAGCCTCATCTTACGGTTGATCTATTAGCTCCTTGATAACATGAATTATAGTCTATATTTTGGGAACTATTTAGACGGTTTATCTTCAATAATCTGCATGTTTGGATGTATATTATGTGATTATATTGTCGTTTCATCTACCTTTGCGAGAATCGAGGTCTACACCAAGTTTCGTTGTAATCGTAGGTAAAATGGCACGTTTTGCATCAAAATGGAGCTAAAGGAGCTAAGGAGTCATTGGAGCTACATTCAGGAGCTTAAGGAAGAATCCATGAAGCATGGAATTGGATTAGAGATTTACTTTGGACCAGATTTGAGAGATTTCACATTCAGTTTAGAGCCACCTCGGTCAGCTACAGGACCACCTCGACCTAGGTGATCCAGAGGAGCGTCTTGACCGAGGCGAACACCTTGGACGCGGCGAGATATATTTTATTCTTGGCTGAGATCTTTTATTTTTGGAAGGAGAGATCTTATATTTTTAGGTTGGATTTCTGGAAGGAAGATCATATATTTTAGGGGTTTATTTATGAGATATAGATATATTTTATTAGAAAAATATCTTTTCAAGATATTTTTATCTTTGGGAGATAGTTTTCCTATATAAAGGGCTTGATTTTCCACAATTCGATAGCCCGCATACACCCGCTAGAACCGGCGCATCACCGGAAATCCCGCTATCATTATAGTGGTTGAAGGAAGGAAGATTGAAGGAAGAAAGTTGATAGCTTTTATAGCTTTTGTGAAGGGTTTTGTAAGGTTTTCTTAGATTCCCTTCTTGTTGATTTGTCTTGTTGGATTGTGATCCAAGGAACGCTTGTTTGTTTGATAATTGATTCAGTTATTGAAGCCTTGTTCTTAAGGTTTTTATGTTCAATTATTCACTTTCTTCCCATATATTTGATTATTGCTTTCATGATGATGAGTGGCTAATTTCTTTGTGTGATTCTAGGGTGATTGGCTGAAGGTTGTGGGAAAACGATGATAGAATAATCTTAAATTCCAGTAGGACCCTGAAAGCTTGAGTCTTTATCCTTAACCCTAGAGTATCTCGTTCAGTCGATGAATATCTCGGCCGGGGTGGAATTCGTCTGACCGAGGTGACCTTACCTGATCCGAAACTGAGAGTTAAGTGTTAGAGTTTGCCAAATCCTATTCTTATTACACCTTTCCTGGTTCAATGCAAGCCTAGGATGAGACTTACCCGGTAATTCCTTTGTTTGTTTATCCAAGATCATAAGTATAGGTAATAAAGGTTTATCCTTTATTGGGGTTTGAGTGTGCCTTCATCCCATCTTTGTGAGTTAGCCTAAGACTTACCCGGGTAAAGGTTGATTATATTCCCTTAGTTTGTATGTTGGTTTGAGGTTATAGTTCTTTTCCTTAATTCCTTGAGACTTACCCGGTAATAGGACTTACGGTTTGGGATTAGTGAGTAGTGAGACTTACCCGGTGATCTATTCACACTTTAGAAACACCTTCCCTTTGCAAAAATCTCAGCTTTGTCCGCTTTATCTTTAGATCTTGAGTTGGAACCACAACTAGATGCTTTGATCCCTAGAATTGCATATTTTCCTTAATTGACTTTTTATCATTTTTGATTGCTTTAATCGCTTTTGTGGTTAGTAATTACATAGACTACCTATACTTGCTTAGGTTTCACCTAAGTCCCTGAGATCGACACCCCGGAATTTCTTGCTTTTACTACGATTGACCCGTACACTACGGCTTCGCATCCTTGTTTTAAGCATATTTCTTGGGATATAAATTTAAAGCTTGCACACACCATTTGGAGCGAACAAGTTTTTGGCGCCGTTGCCGGGGACTTGGTCTAGACCGAGCCGGTTGCGGTAATCTTTCGGGGCACTTGCCACTGTTTCTACTAACCACTCTACTTTAGTGACTTTCGCAGGTTCTTTTTTTTAGGTTTATGCGAAGAACCCGCGCTGGGAATGAAATCATTCCCTACGATCCCGAACCAGAAAATACATACAAAAGACGCTTGAAAGAAGCGAAGATGGCCAATCAAGATAATCGCTATCTTGAAGCCGAATTGAAGGAGGCATTGGAACAACTATGCCTCTGCAAAGAAGAACTGCGACTGGAAAAGGAAGAAACTCGCGCAAGAACGGAAGCGATCGAAGCAGATATGGCGAATTTACGGGACCAATATCTACCTCGACCAGCTCCAGTTCCTCGACCGAGGCAGGACCCAGCTCCAGCTACCCCGGCCGAGATACTCCCACCTCGGATGCTAGTCCGAGATGCTCTTTTTGCAGGTATTCCACAGACCCTAGGGCAGAGGATGGACCCCAATCAGCAACTGAGGCGTCCAGGAGTCAACCTAGGTGATCCAACGGACCATGATTATGAGCTTCTACCGCAAGTT
Organism: Fagopyrum homotropicum; assembly: GCA_033239125.1. Classification (NCBI taxonomy): domain Eukaryota; kingdom Viridiplantae; phylum Streptophyta; class Magnoliopsida; order Caryophyllales; family Polygonaceae; genus Fagopyrum; species Fagopyrum homotropicum. Next base: position 29,939,327 of record BSWB01000002.1, on the reverse strand, counting down.
CTCTCCATGATTCGCCAATGCCAGTTTGGAGGGCTAGAGAGGGAATCTCCGCATCAACATCTACAGAACTATGAGATCTTGATGGAGACCTTGAGACCTTCAAGGCTGGAAAACAACAATTACAAGCTAAGGCCTTTCTACTTCTCTTTGAAAGATAGAGCGCTTACTTGGTATCAATCTCTTCCTCCAGGAAAAATCAATACTTGGGAGGAGATGACGACGGAGTTCTTGACTAAATTCTTTCCTCCCTCTAAAACCGCTGAAATGAGAGGGAAGATTAATGCATTCATCATGAAGGACAAAGAGAGTTTGTCCAAGTCATGGGAGAGATTTAAAGACATTCTTTTGGATTGCCCACATCATGGGATTCCAAAGATAGAGTTTTTGGAGATATACTTTAAGGGACTGGACGGCAACACCCAGTTCAACCTTGAACTACTATCCGCCGGCACGTTCATGGACATGCCGATTGACGAAGCTTGGGAGTTCATAGAGAAGCAAGCTTTGCACATGGAGAAATACTCCCACCAAGGAGGTGAAGGTGGAGTTAAAAGAGTTAACTTTCAAGAAGCTCACCCAAACAATGATCAACTCACCTCTTTGAAGAATGATGTGAAGCAATTGAAAGACCTTTTGGTTGCTCAAACAAAGAAAGAGGAGGAAGGATATCAAAATTCAAGGAACAACGGTTACCAGAACAACAACAATGGTTCCCGGAACAACAACTACAACAACAATAGAGGATCCAAGATCAATAATTGGAGGGCAAACAACCAAAATTCGGGTAACCCTTACTGTAACTCCAATTCGAATGACTCCTCTAATCCTTTCATCTCTTCTTCTTCTTCTTCTTCTTCTTCTTCTACTCTATTGAAGAGCCAGGAGCAAGGATCAAGTTCGGCCCAGCCGGAAAAGAAAGATGCGGTGCTGGAGGCCATCTTGATCAAGCTCAACTCTATGGAGACGTCCATGACTTCATTTTCGAAGGCACAAAAAGCCTTAGAACAACAATTCTTTAACAAGGCGAATGAAGCGCCAAGAGATCCAGGGAAGCTTCCAACAAGGACGGAAAGCAGCCCCAAGGGACAGATCATGGCAATAACGACGAAAAGTGGACTGAAGACTACAGATCCAGTGCCTCGGTCGATGCCAATACAGACGAAGACCACCTCGGTCCAGGCACATTCGAAGAACACTTCGGCGAGGTGCCTACCGAGGTAAAGGCACAGAAAGAGGAGGAGAAATCTAAAGTTTATGTTCCACCTCCTACATATAAACCACTGCTTCTATTTCCCCAGTCAAGGGCCAGAGCACACCTAGACAAGCATTTTGGTAAGTTCCTTGACTTGATGAATAAACTACACATTAATATCCCTTTCCTTGATGCTATTCTAGGGATGCCCGCATATGGGAAGTTCTTGAAAGAAATTCTATCAAGAAAGAGGAAGTTGGAAGACTTTGGTGAAGTAAGGATGACATCTAAATCCTCGGAGCTCATTCAAATCATGAAGGAGAAGATGCCACCCAAGTTGAGAGATCCCGGCTCATTTTGCATTCCTATTCAAGTTGGGGATGTCACTTGTGAAGCATTGTGTGATCTAGGAGCCAGCGTGAGCATCATCCCGCTGGAGCTATGTGTTAGGATCGGACTTGGAGAGCCCAAGCCGGTGAAGATACGGTTGTACATGGCGGACCGCTCCATTACCCATCCCGTGGGCATTTTGGATGACGTTCCGGTTAAGTTAGGTAACTTCTATTTACCTATAGACTTTTTTGTACTTGACATTCCCGCAGATTATCCCGTTCCTATCATTCTCGGGAGGCCGTTTCTAGTAACTTCGGGTTGCAATGTGGATTGTAAGAACGCCAAGTTAAAATTCATAATTGGCGGAGATGAAGTGGAGTTTGCATTACTTGTGGCAATAAAGGGAGAGCAGCTAGGAGATGATATCTTCAACATCTATGATGAAGAAGAATCAAGAGAATTGGTGAGCTCTATCTGTATTAAAGATCCACTTGAAAAAGTTATTAGTTTTAGCTTAATGGAGGAAGGTATAGATGCTTCTTGCGATGCAGATATACGGAGCTCAAAACCGCTGGAAGAAGATCCAGGAGCTAAGATTGAGAAACTAATCCAGGAGAAGAAGATCTCCAGTTTCGGTCCCAGTTGTAGTACCTCGACTGAGGCACCTTCTGGACCAAGCGAGGTGTTCTTGATTGAAGAACATCTCGGTCACCCTCTCTGGACCTCGACCGAGGTCGAAAGCAAGATGATGTCAACTGAGAATAACAAACTTCTTACTCCCTTTTCTGACATTCATCCTCAGTTGGTGGAACACTCTCTCCACCAAATTTCTGATAATAAAGGACCTTGGTATGCTGACATTGTTAATTATCTTGTTTGCCAGGAAATACCACCCGGATTGACGTACGCTCAAAGGAAGAAATTCTTCAAGGATGTACGCCATTACTATTGGGATGAACCGCTGCTATTCAAGAGAGGTCCGGATGGGATGCTTCAAAGATGCATTCCGGAAGATGAAGTTACTAGCGTCATACGACATTGTCACTCACTTCCTTGTAAAGGGCATGCTAGCGCTCACAAGACGTGCGCCAAGGTATTACGTTCCGATTTCTTTTGGCCTACATTATTTAAGGATGTGCAATCGTTTGTTGTCTCTTGTGATGCATGCCAAAGAACAGGAAATTTATCTAGGAGGAACGAGATGCCACTCAACAACATACAAGAGGTTGAGATCTTTGATGTATGGGGAGTATATTTCATGGGACCTTTTCCGTCATCCGGAGGGAACCTCTACATTCTCGTAGCTGTCGGCTACGTCTCTAGATGGGTTGAAGTCATTGTCTCTCCCACTAATGACGCCATGGTGGTTGTGAAGTTCTTCAACAAGACTATCTTTCCATGTTTTGGGACTTCACGCATCATCATCAGCGATGGAGGGACACATTTCATCAACCGGAAGTTCAAAGAACTTCTATCGAAGTATGGGGTAACCCACAAGGTAGCAACCCCTTATCACCCTCAAACTAGTGGACAGGTCGAGATCTTAAATAGAGAAATTAAAGTGATCTAGGAGAAGACCGTCTCTAGGACAAGGAAGGATTGGTCCATGAAGTTGGACGACGCTCTTTGGGCTTACAAGACCGCATTCAAGACTCCCATTGGTACCACCCATTACAATTTGGTATATGGGAAGTCTTGTCATTTGCCCGTTGAGTTAGAACACAAGGCATATTGGGCAATCAAATGGTTGAACTTCAACATCAAGGAAGCCGGTGAGAAGCGGCTATTAGATATCAATGAGCTGGAGGAGCTGCGTTTGAATGCTTATGAGAATGCCAAGATCTATAGAGAAAGGATGAAGAAATGGCATGACAAGCGTATCATCCCTAAGGAGCTCAAAGAAGGAGACTTAGTTCTACTCTTCAACTCCCGTCTCCGCCTCTTTCCAAGTAAGTTGAAATCTAGATGGACCGAACCTTATGTTGTGAAACATGTTTTCTCTTATGGTGCAGTTAAGATTTGGGGAGAAACAAGTGGAAGCTTCAAGGTCAATGGTCATAGACTTAAGAAATACAAACCGGAAGTCCCGGTTGAGGAGGTTGCACCACTTTACCTTGTTTAAGGATGCCGTACGCTCCAGCTAGCGACCTTAAATCAAGCGCTTCTTGGGAGGCAACCCAAGGTATTGCTTTCTTTCCCCTTTTTCTAGTCTAGCTTTAGATAATTTGCTTTTGCTTTACTTTGCTTTGTTTTTGGTGTCCTAGACAGACAACATGTAACATCTAAGGAAGGAATACAACCCAAGAGCAACACTGGATGGACAGATGTTCGAGAATTTGAGAAGACGGAGTTTGAGTGAGAAACATCTCGGTTGTTGTCACAACACCTTGACCGAGATGATTCTTGAGCAACCGAGGGGACTAGGGTTACTGAAGATCCACCTCGGTCCGTATCACCTCGGTCTAGTCGAGACAATCTCGACCGAGGTGACAGTAGTTCCAGAAAAGGGTATAAAAGGGGGCTAAGATTTCTCTCTGTTCCCTTTCTCACCCTCTCGACTGAAACGCCCAAATTCACCTCGTTCGCTGATTCTCGCTCGTTTTCGACGATTCTCACTTCCGAACTGCAAGGAAAGGGTAGAGGATCGGTTTGCAAGCAACAATCTGCAAAAAAGACGCTCCAAATTGACCGAATCTGGGATAATTCGAGAAAAAACCCTAACTCTCCCTTCTTCACTGTTTTTTTTATCTATTTGGGCTTTGGTTGCCCCTGCATTGTGCTGAAAAAGGATTAAGTACCCCATAGGAACCATTGGTAGTGATATCGGGGGAAAAGAATTGGATTTCTAAGATTTTCGATCGAACAACACTTCGCCTCGGTCCAGTCGGCCTGTGCCTCGGCCGAGGTGTTCTTGAGAGTTGTTAGGGCAACCCAGGTGGTCTAACAGTGGGATAAAAGATGAGTTCTGACATGCAGCTTGTTCTGAGAGATAGATCCTCTCCTTCTCCTTCTTCTTCACGCCGCTCTATACCGGTGATCCATGAGCGTCACCCGGTAGACTATGACCGCATAGCGGCACGTCCAGTGGTTGCACCACGGTTTCTGAACATTTTTGCATTTGACTGCCTCTATGTGGATGATGATCTGAGGCGGATGATATCTATGGTGGGGTTGGAGCAGTTTACTGAGATTAGAGCTCCAGTCTATCTTGAGCCGACCTTGGAGTTTGCTAGCTCCGTCACTTATTTGCCTACAGAGCATGCCATCAAGTACCGGTTTATGAACGGGAACTATCTAGTTCCTATGGACCACTGGAGGGACATTTTCGGCTTCCCGGCCCCCACAGTTGTTGATTTACCTTCTCGAGCCGTAGCTCGAGAGTTTTGGGGACAAATAGCTCATGTAGTTGAGCATGCTGACAGGTGGAGACCTGGAGACTCCAGGGAGCGAATTATCTTCCACCTAGCTTTTAGACTTGCTCACCGGATTTTTAATGAGACTCTTTTGGCACGTACTGAGATGCCCCAGAAGATTAGACAAGGTGAGCTGCTGAGTCTTTACTGTATGGTGACCGGAGGAGTTCCGGATTTTGGAGTGATGATGGCGGAGGATTTGCACAGGATCAAGGCGAAGACAAAGGGAGGTATCTGCTGCGGAGGGATAGTGACTCACATTGCGAGTTACATGGACTTGGACTTGAGTGTGTGTACTATGGTGGCGGCTGCCAAGCAGCTCCGGCTGCAGATGATGATCACTAGGAGGATATTGGTTCCTCGCAGACTTACTACGCCGTATGTGGCGATGCCCTGGGAGCAGACTACACCTCAGGGTATTAGGTGGTCAGCTCAGTTCTCCGTCTATGACCCGCATTAATGGTACACCGCATGGATTCCGCTTATGGAGGACGCCAGAGATGCAGCAGCAGCAACTGAGGAGCAGGAGGATGAGGATGAGGATGGCGGTGCTGCCATGGACACAGGTACAAATACAGTTGGGACTAGTGTGCCGGTCGTCGATTTGGACGACGACGAGACAGAGAAGTAGCCAACTGCAGCACCAGCACGTCCAGCCAAGCGTAGGGTACGCAGACAGAGGGATCCAATCGCTCACCACCGGATCGATGATCTGGCGGACCAAGTGATAGATTCCTACGCCGCCTTGTCCCTAGACATGAGAGAGATGCAGGAGAGACTGCACTACCAGCACAGGATGGCTGAGATTCAGTTTCAACATATCATGGGCTACCCATTCGACCCATCTCAGTACCCGTACGTGCCACCACCACCACCACCGGATCGGGAATAGAGCTTGAGAGCTTGCAGGATTTTCTTTATTAATTTATTATGCAGCTCAGCTTTATCCGGTGAGTACTCTTTTTCTTTAGACCTATTTGGACCCATTGGGACAATGTGTCCCAAGTATTGGGTATGTGGGTATGTATTTATATGAATTATGTGTACGCTTGTATGACTCTTGATGGATATTTATCGTTTTATCTTGCTCTATGTGTTTATCTAAGACTACAAGCATGCATACAGGTTATTTGATTGAGAAAAACGTCAAAAACTGGTTTGAAAAAAATTTTATTGACCTCGACCGATGTGACTCTGACCAATCGAGGTGCAGTACCTTGGTTGACTTAGAACATCTCGACCGAGGTGGCTTAACTGGAACAGTTTTAGAAACGATTTTTGTGCTTCTTATCTGGATATGACCTCAGTGATGATTTTGTTTGCTTACTCGTTTTGAAATCTTTATATGTTTGAAAAGTTTTACGATATGTTTAAGTTGCTAAATGCTTTGTTTGAAATTTTGGCATGTTTAATACTTTGTTTTTATCCAAATTATGTTGAATTTGAAGGTTGACACCACATGATGAGTTCTCTCACTCTCTTCCTGGAAAGACCAAGGCAATTCATTCTTTTCTCTTCTTCTTCTTGATCATGCTTAGCCCCTCATATACATATGTGCCTCCCTTTACCTATCCGGGAATTTGGAAGCAAGCAAGTGAAAAGCAAGTGAAAGAAAAGTTGAGATGTTGGCTGAAAGTTAGAAACAAATAGGTTTGGGGAAGTTAATCATGATGATGAGTAACTCGGCACCATTCACATAGCCAAGTGTTTGTGTCTTGCCAAAGTCGGATTGAGCGATATTCCTAACGGGTCATGGTATGTGCATCAAGGGTTTGAGGCATCTCGAGAAATTGATGATTGCTGATTTCCTAGGCTTTGGTTATTGTGCACCTCTGTCCATGCATCCCAAAAAGTAAAAAAGTAAAATAAGCAAAGCTTATTAGTGGAAGATGTTGAAGTTCAAAGGAAATGAAGTAAAGATCCTTTTCCCGGATTCTAGCACCACATTCCCTATATACATCCTACCCTCACACGTTTCTTGACCTTCTTTTGAAAAGACCTTGAGACCTCGAGCTTGTTGATTGACTTAGTGGTTTAAACTGGATTATACATGATTAATTTCGATGATTATGATTTATTATGCATTCTATGCTTTTATGCAAAGATGAACAACTTTCTTATATTTATAAAATGTTTTGATCATATTTTGATTTTAAATTCCATGAAACATTCTTTTAGAGTGATCTATGATTGTAGCACACCACTAAAATATTTTGAAATACTTTTCATTGATCTTTATGACTTATTATCCATTCTATCTTATATCTAAGATTTGGAACTTGCTTGGGGACAAGCAAGGGCTAAGTATGGGGTATTTTGATAGCATGAATTATAGTCTATATTTTGGGACCCGTTTAGACGTTTTATCTTCAATAATCTGCATGTTTGGATGTATATTATGTGATTATATTGTCGTTTCATCTACCTTTGCGGGAATCGAGGTCTACATCAAGTTTCGTTGAAATCGTAGGTAAAAGGGCACGTTTTGCATCAAAATGGAGCTAAAGGAGCTAAGGCGTTATTGGAGCTACATTCAGGAGCTTAAGGAAGAATCTAGGAAGCATGAAATCGGATTAGAGATTCACTTTGGACCAAATTTGGGAGATTTTACATTCAGTTTAGAGCCACCTCGGTCAGCTACTGTACCACCTCGACCGAGGTGATCCAAAGTAGCGTCCCGACCGAGGCGAACACCTTGGACGCGGCGAGATATATTTTATTCTTGGCTGAGATCTTTTATTTTTGGAAGGAGAGGTCTTATATTTTTAGGCTGGATTTCTGGAAGGAAGATCATATATTTTAGGGGTTTATTTTTGAGAGATAGATATATTTTATTAGGAAAATATCTTTTCAAGATATTTTTATCTTTAGATTCCCTTCTTGTTGATTTGTCTTGTTGGATTGTGATCCAAGGAACGCTTGTTTGTTTGATAATTGATTCAGTTATTGAAGCCTTGTTCTTAAGGTTTTTGTGTTCAATTATTCACTTTTTTCCCATATATTTGATTATTGCTTTCATGATGATGAGTGGCTAATTTCTTTGTGTGATTCTACGGTGATTGGCTGAAGGTTGTGGGAAAAACGATGATAGAATAATCTTAAATTCCAGTAGGACCCTGAAAGCTTGAGTCTTTATCCTTAACCCTAGAGTATCTCGTTCAGTCGATGAACATCTCGGCCGGGGTGGAATTCGTCTGGCTGATGTGACCTTACTTGATCCGAAACTGAGAGTTAAGTGTTAGAGTTTGCCAAATCCTATTCTTATTACACCTTTCCTGGTTCAATGCAAGCCTAGGATGAGACTTACCTGGTAATTCCTTTGTTTGTTTACCCAAGATCATAAGTATAGGTAATAAAGGTTTATCCTTTATTGGGGTTTGAGTGTGCCTTCATCCCATCTTTGTGAGTTAGCCTGAAACTTACCCGGTAAAGGTTGATTATATTCCCTTAGTTGGTATGTTGGTTTGAGGTTATAGTTCTTTTCCTTAATTCCTTGAGACTTACCCGGTAATAGGAGTTACGGTTTGGGATTAGTGAGTAGTGAGACTTACCCGGTGATCTATTCACACTTTAGAAACACCCTCCCTTTGCAAAAATCTCAGCTTTGTCCACTTTATCTTCACATCTTGAGTTGGAACCACAACTAGATGCTTTAATCCCTAGAATTGCATATTTTCCTTAATTGACTTTTTATCATTTTTGATTGCTTTAATCGCTTTTGTGGTTAGTAATTACATAGACTACCTATACTTGCTTAGGTTTCACCTAAGTCCCTGAGATCAACACCCCGAAATTTCTTGCTTTTACTACGATTGACCCGTACACTGCGGGTTTGCATCCTTGTTTTAAGCATATTTCTTGGGATATAAAAGGCTTGCACACACCATTTGGAGCGAACACTCCCCATACCATGATCAAACCTTAAAAGTTGTAACCGTTGGCGTTCCTCCATATGTCAATCCCATGACCCAAGAAGGTCGCGTAAGATCATTACAATCTCCTCCTCGGAGGTCTTGTTATAACTACTTGCTTGAACTCGTTCAACATTATTTGATTTAAAACAATTTCTCTCCGTTGATGTACCTCCGTACTCTTGACATTGATCCACCGCGACTACTCCAAGCTCTTGTTCCCAATCCTATATGTTCCCATAGTCTTGTTTACTCTTCCCATCTACACTCCTCAATAGACAACCCGCACTTGTGTCTTCTCAGTTGTGACCTGATTAACTTGTATTTGACCTTCTCTGAAGTTACCGACTTACCCTCCTACCATACTTTCATGCTACCATACTCCTGAAAGGATACCCTCTCGGGGTAATTTGTCTTAACTTCAATAGCTCATTTAACTCTGCTTCAACTCCGTTAGCTCTTCCTACGCTCCTCTCTTCCTTCCGCTTCTGTAAGATAACCATACCTACCCAACTCCCTCGTGTCATATGTCCCACCTTTATATGCTTAACCGCTCCTCATTATGTTTTGCAAATACACTCCTCAAATATTCTGACATTAATTAACCACCACTCGCATCCTTCATGGTTGATAACTTAAGTTCTTCGATCCAAGCTCCTTGTGTCCTCTTTCATCTTCGGGAGATCCTCATCCTCACACGCTTCCTCCTTCTTAGCGTTGCTCAGTCCCATCACAATGACGGAAATCGATTGACTCCCACGGTAATTCCACTATGTGAATTTTCACCATGTGATCCTCCTCGTAACTCTCAAACTTCTGAATAAGTCACCTGCTTCGAATCTCGCAAAGATCGCCACTACACCCTCCAATACCTTTGTAAGATTAACTTCCGGTTCTCGTAAATCTTTCTAAATTCTTGGACCACTCTTTTCATCTTGACTCCATATTTAGGAGCACCTATTGAAAACTCGTCTTACTTAAAACGCCACTTTTATTCTCGAGCGAGATTGTAGTCCTCTTTACTTGATTCGCATCTTTAGTTGTCCACGCGTCTTCTTGAAGAACTTAAGTTCATTATCTCTATTGGTCTCGTTGTCGTTCAATCATTGCTTCTTTGGAACCGCTTCTACACTTTAGTGTTGCTCCCTTCTCTTGTATTGCTTCCATGTTGGTTCCTCTTAAGTTGTCTTGAGTTTCCTTTTACTTGTTTGTCCTTTGGTTACGTCATCTCTACTCTTCTTCTTCGACGTCCTCCTAAAGGAGTCCGTGAAATCACCGGGGTGCTTGTGAAAACATGATGCTCAACTTGATAACTTGAGCATAATCATCTTCATATGTATACTATCCTAAGCCAAAAGACGTTGTCCAAGGGGGCGATGATAGCTTTCTATCATCTTAGCTACAAGGTCCACTATCACTAATATGATATTAGTATACCATATGTTTATATATATATAAAGATATAAACGTCATGCTACTACTATAAACGTAATCAGTCCATAAACAATTTACAATTCAACATACAGGTATAGTCCACAACATACTAAGTCCACATATACATATCTACATATACACACACACACATATATATATAATATAATAATCAATAACTACGTCGCCAAGGTCCTCGGAGGAAGTGGTGGTCCCGTACATTCTACCCCAACTGACTCATGCACATGATTTGAAAACAAAATTCATTTGTTTAAAACTCAAAACCCTTCAAGGTTCTGTTTATTTTTATTCGACCTTTAGAAGATTGAGAGTACCATTGTTGTCAACGTAGGGCTTTGTAACCACTTTAGTAACACCCCGAATCTGCGGGACTCGGGATGCTACGAGTTGAGACCTCACAATGGGTCCCGGCCCTTAGCCTGGCAACAATTTCACCGGATCTTGCAACAAGGCACAAATAAAGGCCAAAACCGAAATACATTTTTATGCAATGTTATGAAACCCGAAAGTAAAAGAAAAGAAAGACTTCAGCCGTCCTTACAACAACATCAACATAATATACAATTACAACAACACAAGGACTCCAAAACCCAACTCAACCTAAAATGTACGGAACCCCGGCTGCCCACTCCTCCGGATCACTCGGCCACATCCTATGCTGCACATCAACTACAACAATTGGTATAAAATCGTTAGCTCACATTCTAGGCATTATAAAGATAATATGGCACAAACACACATAGGAGAATACAAGGCACACAACATGAACATTCATTCCATAATATCTCTTTAGGTCGTTCCATATCTAATTCATTTGTTTCAAGTGTGACACAAGAGTCTTATAACTCTTGCCTCTGTCCCCGTGTAACCAACAAGAGTGTGGCGGCGCCCAACCCTTATACCCTGAGGGAGTGATGAAGAAGCCCACCCGTATAATGTGTATGGCCTGGTCGCAGAGATCCCCCCAGTCTCCCTCGGGAAACTGAGCGGTGATGTCACCGCCCGATAATAATAATAGTAGTAGCGATGGGCCAATAAATAAGGTCAAGTAAATCCTAATCCATTTTCATGCTGAAAAGCGGTAAACACACACCACCATATACATCCAAGTAAGGAATAAAAACGGCTAAGTAAGTCCGAGGACTTACCTCGTTTCAAAGCTACCCGAAACCGATAAAACACTCCGAAGGAATATAACCAAAGCATGTTCAAGACAAGGCATGATAATCAACAACTACTCATGAAACCTAGAAGTCCTTAGACTTCTTGTACTATATACTCTTATTAGGTCATACTCTCTCATAATCTAGGATACGCTCCTAGCCCTCATAAACTCAAGAGATCACAACTATAACCACATCCTAGAATACTTCCAACGTAACTCCACAATCTCAACAAACACATACTCACAACCTCAAGAAAGCTCACATGATAACATACACACCTCAATCCTTAGAACGTTTAAACCATCCTCAAATCCTCACCTAAAGTTCCAAACCACTACTTGGCATTAACTCTAAGTTATGCTAGATCCAACCTAGCATGATTCTACCACTAAACATAACTAGAACGAGAAAGGTACTCACACGAGGTCAAAGGCGGAAAACGGTCAACGAATGTCGAGTATGGATTCGTTGGGCCTTCTATGGGGCGCTCCCGAACCTTAAACAAAACTAATCAAATTTAGCTCATACGCTAAATTTGAACGGAATATATAATATGTATAAGTCTAAGGAAAATTCGGTTTTCAAAAGCCATTGTTAAAACTCTTTAAACCTTTTTCCGGACAATTATTCAATAAGGAAATTTGTCCAAAAGCCGCAATTAAATCTTTGGGGTCATAATCCGAATTAAATCAATAAGGGCACAAAAGATAATTTGCACAAAGCTGGGTCATAATTTGCAATATAAAATATGGGTCATTCCATGTAAATAAAATTCTACAGGGGCATAACTGTTAATTTCCGAAAACCTGGGTAAAAAGTGGAAATAGAAAGCATGGGCATATTTTGCAATTACACATAAACAGGGGGCGATGGTAAATAATTAAAAGGGTTTTATAACCCTACAATGAAAGCAACGCAAGGGAGAAAGCAAGGCCACAACGGGAAGGGTGTCGCTCCTGCGAATCGAGGCGGCAAAGGGTAGCCCTCCGGTGGTCGACGGCGTCAAGCGTTCCCGGCTCCGATAGCTCCGATGTGCTGCAGAGCATTGAAGGTGGAAGTAGTGTATTTCTCCCCCAGTTTTATATGTTCAGGCAACAGAATGAAGAGGGGAGACGAGGGTTGCATTGCAGATCCAGGCGCGGCTCGAGAGGAAGAGACCATGGGAAATGGAAGGAGCAGAGAGCTTCTCCGGTGTACTATCGAGGGCGGTTTCTCGGGCAGCAGTGGTTCAATGGCGAGGACGGGGAGTGGTTGCAGAGGGCTCCCGATGGTTGACAGCGGCGAGGCTCGACGGAGGCGAGGCCCGACAGAGGCGGCTCGAGAGGCTATTGTGTTGTTGTTGGTTCCTGGTTTTGATGAAGGGAGTAGGACAGAACCAAGCCTCCTGGTGTTTGAAGAAGGGAATGGGCGGAACAGAGAGTGAGGGAGAAGGCAGCTGAGAGTTGTGTCCTCAGGAGAGATGTGAGAAACGAAGTGTGGGGTGAGGAAGAGATTGCCAGTGTGGGTGTAGGGACAGAGGGAAGGGGAGGCCGAGGGGTCGTAAGTGAGAGCGATGGGTCGGGTTGCACCTGGTCGGGGAAAGCGAGAGGTCACTGCACAGGGCTGCAGGGAGCTAAGTTGCAAAAGCTTGCAGAGGGAAGGGGTAGCTCATCCACAACAGGTCGGAAACAATAAGGTGGGAAGCGTGAGTGAAAAAGTAAAAAAAATAAAAATATAAAATAATAACAATAGTAGTTATATTAAAAATAGGAATGGGGGAAAATTAATAAACTCGATCTAAACTATCAGAATGGAATTTTTTGTTCGGAAAACCTTTTCGAAATTTTCCGAAAAACTAATACGAATATACGCGAACATAACAAAAATAATAATACACTCGGGAAAGTTATTCGACGTCGTAAAATACTCTTAGCTAAAATATTCAAGCTAAGAAAATATCGATAGAAGTAATAAATATCGAAGACGCGCAAAATTTAGGGTGCTACATTATCTCCTCCTTAAAAAGAATTTCGTCCCCGAAACTTAAACATCGCTCATCCTATCGGTCTCAAAAGACGAGGTATGAACTCTCAAACTAAGAAGGCTTAAACCTTCTAATCTATACACACAATCTACTCAAACTACCACCGGTACCGCAAGTTATAGAAGGTCATATAGCGCATTCCCGCACAACGCACAAACTACACATAACATCACACATGCACATAACGCAACCAAGGGAACAACTAAGTCTAACCTGTCGATTCTATCGATGCTACTAGCTCAACGTCAAACTAAACCAAAGATACTATCTTCCGTCTTCCTATTAGCCTCATTGGTTCCTCGTCTGCCACTAGATTATCATGACTGACCACACATCTCGAATCATGCATGTACTCTCTCGACTGATACATATATATTAAACACCGGGTGAACACTCTCTAATCTTGGCGGCAACGCCAACTTATAAGAAAATTCTCCAACTCGCGCTAAGATCTCAAAAAGGTTGATATATTGGAACTCAACTTCCTTCTCCGGTCTCTCTCAATGCCGCATATCCATTATTTTCCCTTTGATTTCTCTACCAAAGAAGATCGAACTTCCAATTTACACTGCTGGCTTTGGTTCTTGTCAAACCAAACTTTAATGTTTCGTTTCCTCAATTCTTGTTGCAAGTTCCAAGTAATGAAGGAAGTACTTTACTTCACATGGTTGTTACTAACGAGACACTTGTGCTATTACTTTCACATCGTTCCTCAATACTCAATCAAGACCTTGTCATGGAAAATCACTTGTACACTTCCAACCCATCATACCTCGAGGAAATTTCAAAACAGTCGCACCAATAAATCTCCTCTTAACTCTCAACATCTCCATTGTCAATTTTCATCTCACTCAATACTTCATTTTCATCCGGAATAGGTTAGTCATAGATGGTGTTACTTGGAGAATCTCCCCACAAATCCGGTGATGACCAGCACATCCAAGAAACTTGTAACTTCTTTCACATCCTTTGGGGTTTACCATCCGGAGACAATTTATCATACAACTTCTCTCTTCTTCGAGAGTAGACCAAAATACCTTATACGGGGCATTAATAAGTTCATATGGAATAACTACAACTTGTAGTGACTCCGGTTGGTCCAAAATGCCGTACTTGCAATATCTCAGTCTCGAATTCTCAAATGGTAACAACCAAGTTCTTAACTTAATCTTATAAGAGAATACGAACCCTTGCAAATGATCGAGTAGATCATCCATTATTTGTAAGGAATACTTGTCATTCATTGTCATCTTGCTCAACTTATAGTAATCGAGGTACAAACGGAGATAACCGTCTCTCCTTTCGTAAACTGGTGTCCTCAATATCAACTTCAAAACAAGAATTCAAGATGTAAATCAATGTGAAGTTCAAATCATCTTAATGGCAAATCCTCCTCCCGATGCATTGGAATCCGTTCTCTTATTCCAGCTTTTCTTCCCCAATCACATATCATAAGATATCGACACAATCTTGTCTTAACATTTGTCAAGTGGTCCACCCCAATTTGTTAAGATTACGTCCATCGAACACGTGGTTTAATACTTATTTAGCTGCAATGTTCACCGTCCTCTTTCAAAGACCCTTCATCTTAGGAACTCGGGAGACTTGCTCTAATAATCTTTTTAAGGTTTCACACTTATGTGAAGTTATGAAGGTCCTAACCGCAGGACTTAATCACGCCTTATAATATATTAGTATTACCTTCTTCGTATTCTACAAAAGCTCGCATCGTTCCTTCAGGTAGGTGTAGAACTTACACCCTTTTCTTATGTAACGTCCAATCGACCGTAGAGTTTCTATCTTCAATCTTTCATGTTCTTCTTGTACATCTCACATCGACTTCAAACTCCAATACTTCAGTCTTCCCTTACTATTGTTGGTCACCTTATGTATTTCTCGTTATTCTATGTACAACTACAATGGAAGCCTCATCTTACGGTTGATCTATTAGCACCCCATACCATGATCAAACCTTAAAAGTTGTAACCCGTGGCGTTCCTTCATATGTCAATCCCATGACCCAAGAAGGTCGCGTAAGATCATTACAATCTCCTCCTCGGAGGTCTTGTTATAACTACTTGCTTGAACTCGTTCAACATTATTTGATTTAAAACAATTGCTCTCCGTTGTCACCTGATTAACTTGTATTTGACCTTCTCTGAAGTTACCGACTTACCCTCCTACCATACTTTCATGCTACCATACTCCTGAAAGGATACCCTCTCGGGGTAATTTGTCTTAACTTCAATAGCTCATTTAACTCTGCTTCAACTCCGTTAGCTCTTCCTACACTCCTCTCTTCTTTCCACTTCTGTAAGATAACCATACCTACCAAACTCCCTCGTGTCATATGTCCCACCTTTATATGCTTAACCGCTCTTCCTTATGTTTTGCAAATACACTCCTCAAATATTCTGACATTAATTAACCACCACTCGCATCCTTCTTGGTTGATAACTTAAGTTCTTCGATCCAAGCTCCTTGTGTCCTCTTTCATCTTCGGGAGATCCTCATCCTCACACACTTCCTCCTTCTTAGCGTTGCTCAGACCCATCACAATGATGGAAATCGATTGACTCCCACGGTAATTCCACTATGTGAATCTTCACCATGTGATCCTCCTCGTAACTCTCAAACTTTTGAATAAGTGTTTGCTCCAAATGGTGTGTGCAAACATTAAATTAATAACCCTAGATGTATGCCTAAAACAAGGATGCGAACCCGCAGTGTACGGGTCAATCGTAGTAAAAGCAAGAAATTCCGGGGTGTCGATCTCAGGGACTTTGGCGAAACCTAAGCAAGTATAGGTAGTCTATGTAATTACTAACCACAAAAAGCGATTAAAGCAATCAAAGATGATAAAAAGTCAATTAAGGAAAATATGCAATTCTAGGGATTAAAGCATCTAGTTGTGGTTCCAACTCAAGATCTAAAGATAAAGCGGACAAAGCTGAGATTTTTGCAAAGAAAAAGTGTTACTAAAGTGGAATAGATCGCCGGGTAAGTCTCACTACTCACTAATCCCAAACCGTAACTCCTATTACCGGGTAAGTCTCAAGGAATTAAGGAAAAGAACTATAACCTCAAACCAACATACCAACTAAGGGAATAGAATCAACTTTTACAGGGTAAGTCTCAGGCTAACTCACATAGATGGAATGAAAGCACACTCAAATCCCAATAAAGGATAAACCTTTATTACCTATACTTTTGATCTTGGGTAAACAAACAAAGGAATTACCGGGTAAGTCTCATCCTAGGCTTGCATTGAACAAGGAAAGGTGTAATAAGAATAGGATTTGGCAAACTCGAATACTTAACTCTCAGTTTCGGATCAGGAAGGTCACCTCGGTCAGACGAATTCCACCCCGGCCGAGATGTTCATCGACTGAGCGAGATGTTCTAGGGTTAAGGATAAAGACTCGAGCTTTCAGGGTCCTACTGGGATTAAGATTATTCTATCATTGTTTTCCCCACAGCCTTCAGTCAATCACCCTAGAATCACACAAAGGAATTAGCCACTCATCATCATGAAAGCAATAACCAAATATATGGGAAGAGAGTGAATAATTGAACACAAAAACCTTAAGAAAAAGGCTTCAATAACTGAATTAATTATCGAACAAACAAGCGTTCCTTGGATCACAAATCAATAAGACAATCAACAAGAAGGGAATCTAAGAAAACCTTACAAAACCCTTCACAAAAGCTATAAAAGCTATCAACTTCCTTCCTTCAATCTTCCTTCCTTCAACCACTATAATGATAGAGGGATTTTCGGTGATGCGCCGGTGCTGATTTGTTGAAAATCCAGCCCTTTATACAAGAAAACTATCTTCCAAAGATAAAATATCTTGAAAAGATATTATCCTAATAAAATATATCTATATCTCATAAATAAATCCCTAAAATATATAATCTTCCTTCCAGAAATCCAGCCTAAAAATATAAGATCTCTCCTTCCAAAAATAAAAGATCTCACCCAAGAATAAAATATATCTCGCCGCGTCCAAGGTGCTCGCCTTGGTCGGGACGCTCCTCTGGATTCTTCCTTAAGCTCCTGAATGTAGCTGCTATGACTCCTTCACTCCTTTAGCTCTATTTTAGTCCAAAACGTGCCGTTTTACCTGCGATTATAACGAAACTTGGTGTAGACCTCGATTCCCGTAAAGGTAGATGAAACGACGATATAATCACATAATATACATCCAAACATGCAAATTATTGAAGATAAAACGTCTAAACAAGTCCCAAAATATAGACTATAATTCATGCTATCAAAATACCCCATACTTGTCCCTTGCTTGTCCATAAGCAAGTTCCAAATCTTATGTACAAGATAGAATGGATTATAAGTCATAAAGATCAATGAAAAGTATTTCAAAACATTTTTTTTGTGGTGTGCTCCACTCATAGATCACTCTAAGAGAATGCTTCATGGAATTTAAAATCAAAATATGATCAAAACATTTTATAAACATAAGAAAGTTGTTCATCTTTGCATAAAACCATAGAATGCATAATAAATCATAATCATCGAAATTAATCATGTATAATCCAGTTTAAACCACCAAGTCAATCAACAAGCTCGAGGTCTCAAGGTCTCTTTTTTTTGGTGGGAAGGAGATACGGTGATCTCCGGCGCATCTAGTCGCGCTTATTATATATGAAAATAGGCTAAGTAGTACGCAATCGGGGGATAGCCTGACCCCTTACATCGCAATGCAAAAGATCCACTACACCCTCGGGAGGGTCACGCAATACATTAATCCCAAGGGGGAAACTGAAAGCAAGGTTCGCTAAGAAATCCGCAACATTATTCGCCTCGCGGAAGGCATGTCGGGACTGAATATTCCAGTCCCTTTTCATGAAGTCTTTGCATTTCAAAACCAGACTAGCCAGAGGATGGCTTCTAGGGTTCTTACTGCTTAGGAAAGTGATAGCCAGTTTGGAGTCTGATTCGAGAATCAGGCTTCGGATACCACTTTCCCAAGCGAATTTCAAACCGTAGTATATGCCCCATAATTCCGCCATGGGCACGGTACATATACCCAGGTTAACAACAAACCCTAGTAGCCACTCTCCTGCTGTATTTCTAATAACCCCCGCCGTAGTCGCTTTACCGTCTCTTCTAACCGCTCCGTCCGTGTTGATCTTCATAGTGTTAGATGGTGGTGGTTCCCACTTCACATTCATCACCGTCTTGACACGTTCTTGCTTGGAGTTGATATTCTTTTTCCATGCGAGCTTGTACTCCAGCGCCTTTCCAATGATGAGATTGTGTCCATCTATTCTTGACTTCTTGTTATTGAACACCTTCTCATTCCTCCATTTCCATATCCACCATAACCCTACTGCAAAAAACACACTCCAATCGCAAGAATTAATGAATTTACTACTGGATAGAATATTACCTCTAAACCACACCGCAAACGGTTGATTAAAGAAGTTTGCATCTTGTCTAGTAGCTTGAAGCTGAGTCCATATTGCCTTGCTTTCTCTGCAGTCCCTGAAAAGGTGTTCGTGTGATTCAGGACTGGCTCTGCAGATGGTGCAATCAGGAGTTCCGGTTATTTTCCTTCGATTTCTCTCCTCGTTTGTCATAATTCCGCCCTGTATGAGTTTCCACAGGAAGCATCTGATCCTCTCCTGAACACCCAACTTCCAGATTTTGTTGAAAACCATATCATCAATACAGGCAAGATCTTTCTCCCTTCGGATCATTCTGTAAGCGGAAGCTACCGTATAGTTCCCATCGTTACTCCATTTCCAAGCCAATTCGTCTTTACCCTCTGCTGCACCGTCGTTGGCGATGTTTAATCCAGTCACTGCCAGCTTCAGGAGAATCTCATTGGGGAGCATACCATCTAGGGTATCCCATTTCCACCCTACTCCATCTCTCCACATATCTCTCACTATACTGTTCTTCATGTTTTCATTGATGGGGCATTCTGCAATCTCACAAAGAGGTCTCACAGTTAGCCAGCAATCCCCCCAAAAAGCAGTTTCTTCTCCACTGTAAACAATCCATCTGTGCCCAGGATGAACAACTTCCATGATTCCTTTGCGTATACTATTCCAGACGTGAGATGGCGCCGAATGAGCGTTGCCTGTAGATCGAATGTACTTACTTTTTAGCACCTTCACCCACAGGCTCGACTCGTCTTTCAGAAATCTCCAGCCAAGCTTTCCCACTAGGGCTAGGTTAAGGTCCTCCATTGACTTAACTCCCAAGCCGCCTTTCTCCTTTGCCGTGCATATGGTTCCCCATGGTATAGTATGCATTCTTCTCCTATCTCCATTGTATCCCCATATGAAATTTCTGCTCAGTCTATCTATCTCCTCGCACACGCCCTTCGGAATAATGATAGATGACATCGTATAAATTGGCAGGGAATTGAGCACAGACTTAGTTAGCGTAATGCGACCCATAAAGCTAAGGCTTCGTCCTCTCCATCCACTGAGTCTTTTATTTATTTTGTCTAGCAGCTCTGCATAAATACTCTTGGTCACTCGACCTTGGAGCACTGGCATCCCTAGGTAGTTTCCTAACCTTTTCGAGACTTCAAAACCGCTTATATTTTGTAGCTCCTCTTGTACCTCTCTAGATACATTTGGTGATACAAAAATTTTTGATTTTTGGATGCTGATCTTTTGTCCTGAGGCATTACAGAAGACTTTAAGACAATCCATAATCACATTCATCTGATCCGGTGAGGCTTCTGCAAATAGGGTTAGGTCATCCGCAAAGAACATATGCGAAAGCTTTGGCCCATCTCGAGAGAGTTTTATAGGTCTCCATCTTCCCAGATTAACTTCCTCGTTTATGATGTGACTTAGTCTTTCGACACAGAGAACAAATAAGTATGGTGATAGAGGGTCCCCTTGTCTAAGACCCCTATTCGGTTTGAAGCTTTCAGTTAGCTCGCCATTCCAATTCACTTGAATTCTAGTGGTAGAAATACATTCTTGTATCATTTCACTCCACTCCTGAGGGTAACCTGCAGCCTTAATGGTCTCTCCCACAAAGTCCCACCTGATTCGATCGTACGCCTTCTCTAGATCCAATTTCAATATCATCCAACTCTTTCTTGTTTTTTTCCTCCTAGTAGAGTGTACTATCTCTTGCATAAGGACTATGTTGTCTTGTATGTATCTTCCCGGGATGAAACTACCCTGCGTCGGTCCTACCAAGCTTTCAATGCTGTCCTGCATACGGTGAACCATGACCTTGGCTATGATCTTATAGATCACGTTACATAGCGCAATGGGTCTAAATTGACTTATCATCTCTGGCGTGCCTACTTTGGAAATAAGACACAAGATTGTATCATTGAAGCCTTCAGGCAGTTTCTTACTCATGAAAAAGTTATTCACTTCTCGCATTACAGAGGGTCCAACAATGTTCCAGCAACTCTGATAGAAGATAGGTTGGAAACCATCCACACCTGGAGCCTTGTACCCTCCCATGCTTTTGGTTGCCTTCCAAACTTCCTCGTATGTTACGTTTCTGTTGAGTTCAGCAACTTTGGTTGTTGATAGTTCAGGGAAACCATTGTTATCCATGTAACTGATCTGATGTGTGTCCTCATTGTGATTAGAGTTGAACAACTCCTTGAAGAACTCCACAACAATCCTTTCAAGAGCATTTTTGTCTTCCACCCACTCGCCTAGTCTGTTTCTCAGTCCATCCACTCTATTTCTCCTCCTTCTAATAACAGTTTCCATGTGAAAGAACTTGGTGTTTCTATCTCCGAAGGTGAGCCATTGTTCTCTTGATTTTTGGAACCACAAGATCTCTTCCTGCTCTAGAATGCCTTCCAAAGCTGTTTGAAGGCTATATTCTTTAGCTCTCCCCGCAATAGTTGTGAGAAGAGCGGACTTGCTTTGATGATGTTCCAATTCTTTCATAATTTTGTCTTTCCTGCAAAAAATATCACCAAAAACCCGACGATTCCATAATAGAAGCCAACTTTTGAGTATGGTTAGAGGCATACCTTCCCTTGCATGATTCTCCCAACATCTCTTGACCATGGGCATGAATTCCTCGTGAGTCATCCATGCCGCTTCAAACCGGAAAGGTCTCTTCTCCCATCTAATGTTAGCCGGAGGTTGGAGCCTTAGAAAGATTGGCGAGTGATCTGACGAAAATCTTGCAAGGTGTCTTACCGAAGCATCAGGCCACTCTAAACGTGCTTCCTGGTTCATAAGATACCTATCAAGTCGCTTTTGAACCCCTTTGTTTCTTGTTCGGCTGTCATCCCACGTAAACTCAGTACTAGAAAATCCAAGATCAAGGAGACCATGGTGATGGATTAAGTCGTTAAACTTATCTGAGTCTATGTGCATACTTTCATTGCCCCCTCTGCATTCTTGGATGGATGTGATACAATTGAAGTCCCCCCCTATTATGTAGGGGCCAGTCAAATTTACCAGTTCTCTATCAATCTCCTCCCAGAAGGGGGTTCGCTTAAGGACAGATGGCGGGGCATAGATAGCAATAAGGTGGAAAGCCTTCCCTGCACTTAAAACTTTCGCGTGAATGAAGAACCTGGATGAGTGAACGATGGTGACCTGTAACTTCTGATCATCCCACAGTAGCCAGACACCTCCCTCAAACCCAGTTGCATCCACTCTTTTGCATCCTCCGAAGTTCATACGTCTACAGACATTATCCGCATGGACTCCCGATATGCGAGGTTCAAAAATAGCTACAACATCAACCTTATGTGTTTTGCACAAATATTTGATTGACCTACGGAAGCCGTTCTTTCCGGCACCCTGAACATTCCAGAAAATACAATTCATATTAAACCATAAAAAGGGCGATGCTACTCACCAGGATGGAAGTCAGTAGAAACGGTTACGTTCTGCTGTCAATCTCCACTCTGCTGGCGTTCCCAGGTCCATGGCTGTTCTCATCGCTTCCCATTTCATGATCCAATGGTGTGATATGTTGGGCCTGTTGTAGAACTTTGTCTCCCACAACATTTCCTTTGTCTTTACAGCTTTCCACCTCCATGTCTTCTGATAATGTGGTGATCTTTTCTTGGTTGTGCTCAATCATAGCTTCTTCCCCTAACTCCTTTTCTATTGACTCCCCTTGCCCTTCTATCACTCTCCTCTTATCCTCAGGTCCTTCTCTACCTTCTTCGGGTTCAAAAATAGTGATCGCGTTTCTTTCATTTTCAGGTCTCTGTCGCATTAAGGATCCATGATCAACTCTCCCTAGCTCATCAATCTTGGCTTTTCTGGCACTCCGACGTCTCTCGTTCCTCAGTTTATTCCGCTTCTTTCGCTTCTCTATTTCTGCTTCCTCTTCTGCGTTGTTCTTTGCTTCAAAAACCATGTTATTGATCTTCTGTTTTTGTTGTGTTTTGCTCGTGCTCGCCACATTTGATCCAATATGTTGCATGTTCGGTGACGTGTTCTTTTCTATCTTTTCTCTAATTTTTTCTTCTGGTGGCATACCTGCCACGCTATCTTCACGCATGGCCACGTGTTTTCCTTTATCCTCTCCCTTTCTTGGCCCACTTTTTGTGCTGTTTGGATCACCCTCTGTACGTATAAAACTCTTACCTTTTTCATTGTTATTATGCTTATGAGATTTGGAAGGTATATTTTTTATATTCCCTCCCTCTTTCCTTTGCTGAGTATACTCAGGATCCTTTCCTTTTTGGATTTTATTCCTCCTTCCCACTAGCATCCACGGCCCGTACTGTTCTGAATCCTTGATCTCCGGTGACTGTATCTCCGGTGTCGCCGTATGCCCTGCACTATCATTGCTTTCCTTGTCTGTAGCAGCATCAGCTTCATTAACTATTCTTCCAGCCTCTTGATCCCCAAGTTGGAATTGACACTGTGATGCGTAATGACCGTATCTCCCGCATTTGAAGCATAGCAGATGAAGACCTTCGTATTCAATCGGACAACGCTTCTTGTTTATGTATACAGCTTTCTTAAGAGGTTTGCTTAGATCTATCTCAATGCATATCCTAGCAAGTCTTCCCCTATTCAAATTCAACGTTTTGGTATCCATAGCAATTGGTTTACCAATGCCTGTTGCTAGATTCCACAAGATAGCTTCATTGAACCACTGCATTGGTATTCCTGTCAATCTGATCCAAGTTGGTGCTGACGAGATAGCCTCAGACGTATCAAAATCGGGGGTCCATCTTCTCATAATCAGGCATCTTCCGAAGATTGACCATGGGCCACCAGTTAACACCATGAGGAGTTCACTCTCGTTCTTGAATCTCGCAGCAAAGTAACCATTATCCAAGTCTATCAACTGGATATTTTCGCCAAACTTCCACATCTCTTTGATTTTCCTCACCATGACTGGAAAAGCAATAGGGTATCCCAGTACTTTGAAAACGATCGCTTGCTTCCATTCCTTCTCAAGGATCTCCGAGACAGTAGTGTCTATTTCGAAACAAGGATCTCCATCCGGTCCGAATGGGAAAAAAAGCTTCATTTTCCCTACCAATGCATTCATGTCCACTTTTCTTCCCCCCGTTCTACTCTCCGTGTTTCCTGTCGTGACTTCCTTCCAGGACTTCGTATTGGTTGCTTCTTTTTGTTGGGCTGTCTGAGCATTGTTTTCATTTGCTTCATTACTTCCAACGGCGAAGCTGAGTGTAGCCATCTCTGTATCTCCAGCCTTTTCTGTATTCCTTTCATTTTCAGTATGAGTATCCTTAGTCCCATGAGGGACATCTATCGAATTTCCGCTGTCCTGCAGTTTCTGATTATCTTTAACTTCCACTGTAATAGCCGCGGTTTTATTACCCACCTCCACCACCGGCATGGGATCTTCCACCTCCATGCCTAGTCGTCGGAGTAAGACTTTACGCCCTGCCGGAAACTTAAGACCCAAACCTTTTAGCTATAAGGGTTTTTTCCAAAGAGAGCGTTTTTTTGCTGGAAGTTGTCCACGTTTTTTTCTCAATAATTAACCCATAGGTCTCAAGGTCTCTTCAAGAGAAGGTCAAGAAACGTGTGAGGGTGGGATGTATATAGGGAATGTGGTGCTAGAATCCGGGAAAAGGATCTTTACTTCACTTCCTTTGAACTTCAACATCTTTCACCAATAAGCTTTGCTTATTTTACTTTTTTACTTTTTGGGATGCATGGATAGAGGTGCACAATAACCGAAGCCTGGGAGATCAACAAACATCAATTTCTCGAGATGCCTCAAACCCTTGATGCACATACCATGACCCGTTAGGAATATCGCTCAATCTGACTTTGGCAAGACACAAACACCCGGCTATGTGAATGGTGCCGAGTTACTCATCATCATGATTGACTTCCCCAAACCTATTTGTTTCTTTTTAACTTCCAGCCAACATCTCAACTTTTCTTTCACTTGCTTTTTACTTGCTTGCTTCCAAATTCCCGGATAGGTAAACGGAGGCAAAAATGTATATGAGGGGCTAAAGCATGATCAAGAAGAAGAAGAGAAGAGAATGAATTGCCTTACTCAGCCCAAGAAGAAAGTGATAGAACTCATTATGTGGTGTCAACCTTCAAATCCAACATAATTTGGATAAAAACAAAGTATTAAACATGCCATAAGTTTCAAACAAAGCATTTAGCAACTTAAACATATCATAAAACCTTTCAAACATATAAAGATTTCAAAACCAGTCAGCAAACAAGATCATCACCGAGGTCATATCCAGATAAGAAGCACAAAAATCATTTCAAAAACTGTCTCAGTTAAACCACCTCGGTCGAGATGTTCTAAGTCAACCGAGGTACTGTACCTCGATTGGTCAGAGTCACATCGGTCGAGGTCAATAAAATTTTTTTCAAACCAGTTTCTGACGTTTTTCTTAATAAAATAACCTGTATGCATGCATGTAATCTCAGATAAATACATAGCGCAAAATAAAACAATAAATATCCAAATAGAGTCATACAAGCATACACATAAAGTCAAATTATACATCCGCATACCCCATACTTGGGACACATTGTCCCAATGGGTCAAATAAGTCTAAGAAAACAGAGTACTCACCGGACAATGCTGAGCTGCATAATAAATAAATAAAGAACATCTTGCTAGCTCTCGAGCTCTAGTCCCAATCCGGTGGTGGTGGTGGTGGCACGTACGGGTACTGAGATGGGTCAAACCGGTAGCCCATGATATGCTGAAACTAAATCTCAGCCATCCTGTGCTGGTACTGTTGTCTCTCCTGCATCTCTCTAATGTCCAGGGATAAGGCGGCGCAGGAATCTATCATCTGATCCGTCAGATCACCGATCCAGCGGTGAGCGACTGGATCCCTCTGCCTGTGTACCCTACGCCTGGCAGGTCGTGCTGGTGCTGCAGTTGGCTCCTCCTCCGTCTCCTTGTCGTCTAGATCGACGACTGGTATCCTCCATAAGTGGAATCCATGCGGTCTTCCAGTAATGCGGGTCATAAACATAGAACTGAGCTGACCACCTAATACCCTGAGGTGTAGTCTGCTCCCAGGGCATCGCCACATACGACGTAGTAAGTCCGCGAGGAACCAATATGCTCCTAGTGATCATCTCTTGTAGCCCGAGCGGCTTGGAAGCCGCCACCATAGTACATGCACTCAGATCAAGGTCCATGTAACTCGCATTGTGAGTCACTATACCTCCGTGATAGCATGAATTATAGTCTATATTTTGGGGTTTGTTTGGACGTTTTATCTTCAATAAATGTGCATGTTTGTATGTATTATATGTGATTATATTACCATTTCATCTACCTTTGCGGGAATCGAGGTCTACACCTAGTTTTGTTGTAATCGTAGGTAAAATGGCACGTTTTGCATAAAAAAGGAGCAAAAAGAGCTATGGAGTAGTTGGAGCTACATTCAGGAACATAAGGAACCATCCAGGAAGCATAGTCATGGATTAGAGATTCACTTTGGACCAGATTTGAAAGATTTCACATTCAGTTGTGACTCACCTCGGTTGACCACAGATTCACCTCGACCGAGGTGATCCAGAGAAGTCGACTCGACCGAGGCGAACACCTAGGACGCGGCGATAATATTTTATTCTTGCCTGAGATCTTTTATCTTTGGAAAGAGATCTTATATTTTTGGGCTTGGCTCGTGGAAGGAAGAAGATATGCTAGATCATATATTTTACCTATTTTTATGGGAAGAGATCTTTCTAAGATATCTTTTCTTTGGAGAGTAATTTTCCTATAAAAAGTGTCGGATTTCCCACAAATCCGACATCCCGCTTACACCGAAGAACCCGCTATATCCCGCATATCATGCTATACCACCGATCAGGGTTTATACACCACAGCAGCCATACTCCAGTTGGGAGATTTGAAGAACCTTTTTGAAGGTTGAAGAAGGAAGATAGTAGCTTTTATAGCTTTCAAGGGTTTTTGTAAGATCATCTTAGATTCCCTTCCTTGTTGTCTTGTCTTGTTGGATTTCTATCCAAAGAACGCTTTGTTGTGATATTTGATTCAGTTATTGAAGTCTTTTCATTAAATTCTTCTTGTTCAAATATTCACTTTCTTCCCATATACTTGATTAATACTTTCATGATGATGAGTGGCTAATCTCTTTGTGTGATTCTAGGGTGATTGGCTGAAGGTTGTGGGAAAAACAATGATAGAATAATCTTAATCATAGTAGGACCCTGAAAGCTCGAGTCTTTAACCTTAATCCTAAGCATCTCGCTCAGTCGATGAACATCTCGGCCGGGGTGGAATTCTTCTGACCGAGGTGACTTATCTGATCCGAAACTGAGAGTTAAGTGTTAGAGTTTGCCAAATCCTATTCTTATTACACCTTTCCTGGTTCAATGCAAGCCTAGGATGAGACTTACCCAGTAATTCCTTAGTTTGTTTACCTAAGATCATAAGTGTAGGTAATAAAGGTCTATCTTTTATTGGGGTTTGAGTGTGCTTTCATCCCATCTTTGTGAGTTAGCCTGAGACTTACCCGGTAAAGGTTGATTCTATTCCCTTAGATGGTGTGTTAGTTTGAGGTTATAGTTCTTTATCTTAATTCCTTGAGACTTACCCGGTAATAGGAGTTACGGTTTAGGATTAGTGAGTAGTGAGACTTACCCGGTGATCTATTCCACTTTAGTAACACCTTCCCCATGCAAAAACCTCAACTTTGTCCGCTTATCTTGAGATCTTGAGTTGGAACCACAACTAGATGCTTTAATCCCTAGGATTGCATATTTCCTTTATTGACTTTTATCATCTTTGATTGTTTTAATTACTTGTGGTTAGTAATTGCTAAAGCTTACTGTAATTGGACTTTGTTTCACTAAGTCCCTGTGATCGACCCCTGGAATTCCTTTCTTTTTACTACGATTGACCCGTACACTGCGGGTTCGCATCCTTGTTTTAAGCTTACGTCTAGAGTTATAAATTTAAAGCTTGCACACACCGTTTGGAGCGAACAAGTTTTTGGCGCCGTTGCCGGGGACTTGGTCTAGACCGAGCCGGTTACGGTTTGCTTTTGGGGCACTTGCCCCCGTGTCTACTAACCACTCTACTTGAGTGACTTTTGTAGGTTCTTTCTTAGGTTTATGTGAAGAACCCGCACTGGGAAGGAAATCGTTCCTTACGATCCCGAACCAGAAAAGACATACAAACGACGCTTACGAGAAGCGAAGATGGCCAACCAAGACAATCGCGATCTTGAGGCCGAGTTGAAAGAGGCGCTAGAGCAGCTACGCCTCAGCAGGGAAGAGCTAAGGCAAGAGAAAGAAGAAACTCACACCAGGACTGAGGCGATCGAAGCAGATATGGAAGCCTTACGAGACCAATATCAACTTCGACCGAGGGAAGATCCAATTCCCGATGCTGGACCGATGTAGGTCCCAGTCGCTGACCCTCGACCGAGGCAGGTCCCAGTACCTGACGCCCCGGCCGAGTTACTTCCACCTCGGATGCCAGTCCGAGGCGTTCATCTTGCAGGAATCCCACAAACCCTAGGTCAAAGGATGAACCCCAATCAACAACTGAGGCGTCCACGAGTTAACCTAGGAGATCCAGCGGACCATGACTACGAACATCGACCGCAAGTTCTATCCATGATTCGCCAATGCCAGTTTGGAGGGCTAGAGAAGGAATCCCCACATCAACATCTTCAAAATTACGAGATCTTGATGGAGACCTTGAGACCCTCAAGGATTGAAAATAACAACTACAAGCTAAGACCTTTTTACTTTTCTTTAAAAGATAGAGCTCTTACTTGGTATCAATCTCTTCCTCTAGGAAAAATCAGCACATGGGAGGAGATGACTACGGAATTCTTGACCAAATTCTTTCCCCCCTCTAAGACCGCTGAAATGAGAGGGAAGATTAATGCTTTCATCATGAAGGACAAGGAGAGCTTGTCCAAGTCATGGGATAGGTTCAAGGACATTCTTTTGGATTGCCCACATCATGGGATTCCAAAGATAGAGTTGTTGGAGATATACTTCAAGGGACTGGACACAAGCACCTAGTTCAACCTCCAACTACTCTCCGCCGGTACCTTTATGGACATGGCGATTGACGAAGCTTGGGACTTCATCGAGAAGAAAGCTTTGCATATGGAGAAGTACACCCATCAAGGAGCTGAAGGTGGAGTTAAAAGAGTTAACTTCCAAGAAACTCAACCTAACAACAATCAACTCACGTCTTTGAAGAATGACGTGAAGCAATTGAAAGAACTCTTGGTTGCTCAAACCAAGAAGGAAGATCAAGGACAAACGAATAACAACAATGAATACCGTAACAACAACGGTTCCTGGAACAACAACTACAACAACAACAATAGACGATCCAATAGCAACAATTGGAGGGCGAACAACCAAAATTCTGGTAACAATCATTCTAACTCCAATTCTAGCGATTCCTCTAATCCTTTCCTCTCTTCCCCTTCTTCTTCTTCTACTCCATTAAAGAGCCAGGGGCAAGGATCAAGTTCGTCTCAGCCGGAAAAGAAAGACGCAGTGTTGGAGGCTATCTTGATCAAGCTTAGCGCTATGGAGACTTCTATGACTTCATTTTCGATGGCCCAAAAGGCCTTTGAACAACAACTTGCTAGTAGGGCGAATGAAGCGCCAAGAGATCCAGGGAAGCTTCCAGCAAGGACGGAGAGCAACCCTAAGGGCCAGATCATGGCCATAACTACGAGGAGTGGACTGAAAACTGCAGATCCAATGCCTCGGTCGGTGCCAGTACCGACAAAGACCACCTCGGTCCAGGTGCAGTCGAAGAACACTTCGGCCGAGATGCCAACCGAGGTGGAGCCACAAACAGCGGAGGGGAAAATTGAAGTTTATGTTCCACCTCCTGCATACAAACCACCACTTCTATTCCCCCAGTCAAGGGCCAGAGCACATCTAGACAAGCACTTTGGTAAGTTCCTTGACTTGATGAATAAACTGCACATTAACATTCCTTTCCTTGATGCTATTCTAGGGATGCCCGCCTATAGGAAGTTCTTGAAGGAGATCCTATCAAGGAAGAGGAAACTGGAAGATTTTGGTGAAGTTAGGATGACATCTAAATCCTCAGAGCTTATTCAAATCATGAAGGAGAAGATGCCACCTAAATTAAGAGATCCCGGCTCATTTTGCTTTCCCATTCCTGTTCGGGATGTCACTTGTGAAGCCCTATGTGATCTAGGAGCCAGCATGAGCATCATTCCGCTGGACCTATGTGTGAAGATCGGACTTGGAGAGCCCAAGCCGGTCAAGATTTGACTATACATGGCGGATCGCTCCATCACCCATCCCGTGGGAATTTTGGAGGACGTTCCGGTCAAGTTAGGTAACTTCTATTTACCAATAGAGTTTGTTGTACTTGACATTCCCGCAGATTATCCTGTTCCTATTATTCTCGGGAGGCCATTTCTAGCAACTTCGGGTTGCAACGTGGATTGCAAGAACTACAAGTTGAAATTCAACATAGGCGGAGACGAAGTGGAGTTCGCACTACTTGCAGCCATGAAAGGGGAGCAGCTAAGCGATGATATCTTCAACATCTACGATGAAGAAGAATCAAGAGAATTGGTGAGCTCTATCCTTATTAACGATCCACTCGAAAGAGTTATTAGTTTCAGTTAAATGGAGGAGGGTATAGATGCTTCTTGTGATGCAGATATACGGAGCTTAAAAGCACTGGAAGAAGATCTAGGAGCTAAAACTGAGAAGCTAATCCAGGAGACGAAGATCTCCAGTTTCGGTTCCAGTTGCAGTACCTTGACCGAGGCACTTTCTCGACTGAGCGAGGCGACCGAAGAACATCTCGGTCAACGCCTCTGCGCCTCGACCGAGGTCGAAGGCGAGACGACTTCAACTGAGACTTCCGAAAGTCCAGTTTCTAGATCTACTCCACTGGAAGGAGGAAGCAAGGATCCCCCTCAGAAAGCGCCCCCAGTGGTGGAGCTTAAACAACTCCCAAATCACTTGAGGTATGTCTTTCTTGGACCGGATTCCACTTATCCCGTTATTGTTAGTGCTTCCCTCTCCGAAACTGAATTGTCTAAACTAATGCATGTCCTGAGAAAGCATCAAAAGGCTTTGGGTTATACTATAAATGATCTTATTGGCATTAAGCCTTCTTTCTGCATGCATAGAATTCTAATGGAGGATGATCATAAGACTTCATGGGAACCTCAAAGACGGTTAAATCTGATCATGAAAGAGGTTGTGAAGAAGGAAATTCTTAAGTTGTTGGATGCAGGTATCATATATCCTATCTCGGACAGCAAATGGGTAAGCCCGGTGCATGTAGTTCCGAAGAAAGGAGGGATGACCGTTGTGACGAATAAGAACAACGAGTTGATCCCAACCAGGACCGTTACGGGCTGGAGGGTTTGCATTGATTATAGGAAGCTGAACACGGCCACACGGAAGGACCATTTTCCACTTCCCTTCATTGATCAAATGCTCGAGCGGTTGGCCCAGCATTCACACTTTTGCTACTTAGACGGCTATAGTGGATTCTTCCAGATTCCTATCCATCCGGATGATTAGGAGAAGACCACTTTCACTTGTCCATGGGGGACATTTGATTATAGGAGGATGCCATTTGGATTGTGCAATGCACCCGCTACCTTCCAGCGATGCATGATGGCCATCTTTTCCGAGTACATAGAGGAGATCATGAAGGTATTTATGGATGATTTTTCAGTATATGGTTCCTCTTTTGATGATTGCCTATCTAACCTTTCTCTAGTGCTAAAAAGATGTGAAGACACTAATCTCGTTTTGAATTGGGAGAAGTGTCATTTTATGGTTAATGAAGGCATTGTGCTAGGACACCTCGTTTCTAATCGAGGCATTGAGGTCGATCGCGCTAAGATCGAGACTATTGAGAAACTCTCTCCCCCTTGTTCTGTTAAAGGTGTGAGAAGTTTTCTCGGGCATGCAGGTTTCTACAAGAGATTCATCAAGGACTTCTTTAAGATTTCTAAACCTCTAACTAACCTTTTGAATAAGGATGTTGTTTTTGAGTTTTCGCAGGAGTGTCTTGATGCATTTTTCAGGATTAAGGAAGCGTTGATCTCCACTCCCATTATCCAACCTCCGGATTGGACCTTCCCCTTTGAGATCATGTGTGATGCTAGTGATGTAGCCGTAGGAGCGGTGCTTGGTCACAAGAAGGATGGGCGGACCACCACCATTTATTATGCTAGCAAGACGCTAGATGTAGCACAACGCAACTACGCTACCACCGACAAGGAGTTATTGGCGGTTGTATATGCTTTCGAGAAGTTTCATTCCTATTTAGTAGGGGCGAAAGTCATTGTCTACACCGACCATGCAGCCATCCGTTACTTGCTGGCTAAGAAAGATGCCAAGCCACGCCTTATTCGATGGATTCTCTTGCTTCAAGAGTTTGACTTAGAGATCCGCGATAAGAAAGGATCCGAAAACTCTGTTGCGGATCACCTCAGCCGGCTACCTGCATCTTCACGCGAGAAGGACGACCCACCCATAGACGATTCATTCCCCGATGAGCACTTACACTTGTTCGAGCGTTTGATAGACTTACTTACTTCACCCCACGATGGAGGTGAAGTATGGGGTGAGGGCACCTCCCATCACGTTTGAGAGACGCACTCTGGTCCAGCTAGCGACCTTAAACCAAGCGCTTCTTGGGAGGCAACCCAAGGTATTGCTTTCTTTTCCCTTTTTCTAGTCTAGCTTAGATAGTTTTGCTTTTGCTTTGCTTTGTTTTGTTTTTGGCATCCTAGACAGATAACAGGTGACATCTAAGGAAGGAGTACAAACCAGGAGCATAACTGGAAGGACAAAAGTTCGAGAATTTGAGAAGATGAAGTTTGACTGAGGCACATCTTGGTTGCTGTCAGAGCACCTCGACCGAGATGATTCTTGGAGGCGAGTAGGGTTTCTGAAGAACCACCTCGGTCCGTACCACCTCGGTCCAGTCGAGACCACCTCGACCGAGGTGACAGCAGTTCCAGAAAGGGTATAAAAAGGGGAAAAAATTCTTTTTCTTCTGTTTACCTACCCCCTCGACCGCGGCGCTCCCTTTCACCTCGCCCTTTGATTCTTGCTCGTTTTCGATGATTTTCGCCTCCAAACTGCAATTAAAGCGTAGAGGATCCTAGTGCAACGTTGATCTACAAAGAAATCGAACCGAAACAGCCGAACGAGGTAAAAAGAGAACGAAACCCTAACCTCGCTGTTTTTGCTTCGATTTAGGCTTGGATTACCCTACATTTGCTAAGAAATAAATTAAGTACCCCATAGGAACCAGTTGTAGTGATTTTGGGGGAAAAGAATTGGATTTCTGAGAGATTAGATCGCACAGTTTTTCGCCTCGGTCGAGACGTGCTGTGCCTCCGCCGAGGTGTTCTTCAGTTTGTCAGACCGACCGAGGTGACCTGACAGAAAGAGATTTGAAAATGAGTTCTGACCGACGTCTTGCCATTAGGGATAGATCCTCCCCTTCCCCTTCTTCCTCTTCTTCCCGACCTTATCGACCGGTGATCCACGAGCGACACCGGGTCAATTACGACCGTATTGCAGCCCGTCCAGTGATAGCACCTCGCTTCCTGGACGTGTCAGCCATTGACTGTCTCCATGTGGATGGAGACCTTAGACGTATGATATCGACGGTAGGGTTGGATCAGTTTACTGAGATCCGTACACCTGCCTATTTGGAGCCCACCCTAGAGTTTGTTAGCTCCTTTACCTACCTCCCCACAGAGCGTTCTGTGAAGTACCGGTTGATGAACCGGAACTTCTTAGTGCCATTAGAGTTTTGGAGGGACATTTTTTGTTTTCCTGCCCCGACCGCTGTTGATTGCTCACGTGGTTGAGCACGCAGACAGGTGGCGCCCTGGAGACTCCAGGGAGAAGGTTATTTTTCACTTAGCTTTTAGGTTAGCCTACCGCATTTTCAGCGAGACACTTCTGGCGCGTACTGTGACGCCCCAGAAGGTCCGACAGGGGGAGCTTTTTAGCCTATACTGCATGGTGACTGGAGGGATCCCCGACTTTTGCTTGATGTTGGCAAAGGACCTGCACAAGATCAAGATCAAGGCCAAAGCGAAGGGGGACATCTGCTGCGGAGGACTTGTGACCCACATCGCCAGCTATCAGGATATGGATCTTAGGGCTTGCACTATGGTTGCGGCTGCCAAGCCGCTAGGGCTATTGGAGATGATCACTCGGCGGATTCTGGTTCGCCGAGGACTGACTACACCATATGTGGCTATGCCATGGGAGCTGACTGCACCACAGGGGATCAGGTGGCCAGCCCAGTTTATAGTTTATGACCCTCATTACTGGTAGACCACTTGGACCCCACTGATGGAGGATTATAGAGAGGAAGCAGCTGCACCAGCTGAGGAGGAGGAGGTAGATGATGAGGAGACTGTTGATGACAAGGATGGTTGAGTCCCGATGGATACAAGGACAGATACTTCCGGGACGAGTGCGCCGGTTATTGATCTGGATGATGATGATACTGAGCCTGCACCTACTGCATCACCATTGAGACCTACTAGGCGTAGGGCACGCCGACATAGAGATCCAGAGGCTCACCTTCGGATCGATGATGTGACGGATCAGATGATAGACTCTTATGCTGCCCTTATTGTGGACATGCATGAGAGATTTGCTGCCCAGCACCGAGAGATTGACAGCTGGACTCATCAGATGCTAGAGGGACAGCACTATCAGCGCAGGATGATGGAGATCCAGTTTCAGCAGGCTATGGGTTATCCATTTGACCCATCCAGTATCCATATGTGCCACCACCACCACCACCACGGGATCAGGATTATTGAGAGCTGCAGGAATTTCTTTCTTATTTTTATGCAGTTCAGCTTTATGTCCGGTGAGTATTTTTATTTCCTTAGACTTATTTCGACCCACTGGGACAGTGTGTCCCAAGTATGGGGTATTTATGTATTATTTGACTCATGGATGTATGACTTGACCTTCTATGATATTTATGCTTCATTTTGCTTCTATGTGTTTATCTGAGATTGCATGCATACATACAGGTTATTTGATTGAGAAAAACGTCGAAACTGAAAGAAAAACTAGTTTTAAAAAAAAAAAATTTTGACCTCAACCGGGGGAGTTCTGGCCGAACGAGGTGTTTCACCTCGGTTGACCTAAGAACACCTCGACCAAGGTGGGTTAACTGAGAGTTTTCGAAAATGATTTTTGTGCTTCTTGATAGTATGAATTATAGTCTATATTTTGGGGTTTGTTTGGACGTTTTATCTTTCATAATCTGCATGTTTGTATGTATAATATGTGATTATATTACCATTTCATCTACCTTTGTGAGAATCGATGTCTACACCTAGTTTTGTTGTAATCGCAG
Source organism: Fagopyrum homotropicum (assembly GCA_033239125.1). Taxonomy (NCBI): domain Eukaryota; kingdom Viridiplantae; phylum Streptophyta; class Magnoliopsida; order Caryophyllales; family Polygonaceae; genus Fagopyrum; species Fagopyrum homotropicum. The sequence continues at coordinate 29,904,008 of BSWB01000002.1, read as the reverse complement.
GTAAAATGGCACGTTTTGCATCAAAAAGGAGCAAAAGGAGTTATGGAGTCATTGGAGCTACATTCAGGAACATAAGGAACCATCCAGGAAGCATAGCCATGGATTAGAGATTCACCTTGGACCAGATTTGATCGATTTCACATTCAGTTGTGACTCATCTCGGTTGACCACAGATTCACCTCGACCGAGGTGATCCAGAGAAGTCGACTCGACCGAGGCGAACACCTGGGACGCGGCGAGAATATTTTATTCTTGGCTGAGATCTTTTATCTTTGGAAAGAGATCTTATATTTTTGGGCTTGGCTCCTGGAAGGAAGGAGATATGCTAGATCATATACTTTACCTATTTTTATGGAAAGAGATCTTTCTAAGATATCTTATTTTTGGTGGGTTATTTTCCTATAAAAAGGGTCGGATTTCCCACAAATCCGATATCCGCTATCAGCGCAAGATCGTGCTTACACCCACAGTAGCCATACTCCAGTTTGGAGATTTGAAGAACCTTTTTGAAGGTTGAAGAAGGAAGATTGTATCTTTTATAGCTTCTGAAGGGTTTTGTAAGATCATCTAGATTCCCTTCCTTGTTGTCTTACCTTATTGGATTTCTATCCAAGGAACGCTTTTGTTGTGATATCTGATTCAGTTATTGAAGTCGTTTCATTAAATTCTTCTTGTTCAAATATTCACCTTCTTCCCATATATTTGATTATTGCTTTCATGTTGATGAGTGGCTAATTTCCTTGTGTGATTCTAAGGTGATGGGCTGAAGGTTGTGGGAAAAACAATGATAGAATAATCTTAGATTCCAGTAGGACCCTGAAAGTTCGAGTCTTTAACCTTAACCCTAAGCATCTCGCTCAGTCGATGAACATCTCGGACGGGGTGGAATTTGGCTGACCGAGGTGACTTATCTGATCCGAAACTGAGGGTTAAGTGTTAGAGTTTGCCAAATACTATTCTTATTACACCTTTCCTGGTTCAATGCAAGCCTAGGATGAGACTTACCCGGTAATTCCTTAGTTTGTTTACTAACGATCATAAGTGTAGGTAATAAAGGTTTATCCTTTATTGGGGTTTGAGTGTGCTTTCATTCCATCTTTGTGAGTTAGCTTGAGACTTACCCGGTAAAGGTCGATTCTATTCCCATAAATGGTGTGTTAGTTTGAGATTATAGTTCTTTATCTTGATTCCTTGAGACTTACCCAGTAATAGGAGTTACGGTATAGGATTAGTGAGTAGTGAGACTTACCCGGTGATTTACTCCGCTTTAGAAACACCTTCCCCATGCAAAAACCTCAGCTTTGTCCGCTTATCTTTAGATCTTGAGTTGGAACCACAACTAGATGCTTTAATCCCTAGAATTGCATGTTTCCTTTATTGACTTATATATCATCTTTGATTGTTTTGATCACCTCTTGTGGTTAGTATTTACATAAGCATACCGTGATTGGACTTTGTTTCACTAAGTCCCTGTGATCGACCCCTGGAATTCCTTGCTTTTACTACGATTGACCCGTACACTACGGGTTCGCATCCTAGTTTTAAGCTTACGTCTAGGGTTATAAATTTAAAGCTTGCACACACCGTTTGGAGCGAACACTTCTTATCTGGATATGATCTCAGTGAAGATCCTGCTTACCGACTGGTTTTGAAATCTTTATGTGTTTGAAAGGTTTTATAATATGTTTAAGTTGCTAAATGCTTTGTTTGAAATTATTGGCATGTTTAATACTTTGTTTTTGTCTAAATTATGTTGAATTTGAAGGTTGACACCACGTTATGAGTTCTCTCACTTTCTTCCTGGAAAGACCAAGGCAATTCATTCTTCTCTCTTCTTCTTCTTGATCATGCTTATCCCCTCATATACATTTTGCCTCCCTTTACCTATCCGGGAATTTGGAAGCAAGCGAAGTGGTGAAAGCAAGTGAAGTTAAACTTGAGAAGTTGGTTGGAAGTGAAAGTGTTAGAAAGTAATAATAGGTTTGGCGAAGTCAATCATGATGATGAGTAACTCGGCACCATTCACATAGCCGGGTGTTTGTGTCTTGCCAAAGTCGGATTGAGCGATATTCGTAACGGGTCATGGTATGTCCATCAAAGGTATGATGCATCTCAAGAAATTGATGATTGCCGATTTCCTAGGCTTCGGTTATTGTGCACCTCTGTCCATGCATCCCAAAAAGTAAAGTAAAAGAAAAAGTGTGAAATAAGCAAAGCTTATTGGTGGAAGATGTTGAAAGTCAAAGTGAAAGTGAAGTATATCCTTTTCTCGGATTCTAGCACCACATTACCTTACATACATCCCTACCCTACACGGTTCTTGACCTTTCTTTTGGGAAGGCCTTGAGACCTCAAGCTTGTTGATTGACTTAGTGGTTTAAATTGGATTATGCATGATTAATTTTGATAATTATGACTTATTATGCATTCTATGATTTTATGCAAAGATGAACAACTTTCTTATATTTATAAAATGTTTTGATCATATTTTGATTTTAAATTCCATGAAGTATTCTCTTAGAGTGATCTATGATTGTAGCACACCATAAAAAATGTTTTGAAAAACTTTTCATTGATTTTCTTGACTTATAATCCATTCTATCTTGCCTTTTATATGCGGAACTTGCTTGGGGACAAGCAAGGGCTAAGTATGAGGTATTTTGATAGCATGAATTATAGTCTATATTTTGGGGTTTGTTTGGACGTTTTATCTTCAATAATCTGCATGTTTGTATGTATAATATGTGATTATAATACTATTTTATCTACCTTTGCGGGAATCGAGGTCTACACCTAGTTTTGTTGTAATCGTAAATAAAATGGCACGTTTTGCATAAAAAAGGAGCAAAAGGAGCTATGGAGTCGTTGGAGCTACATTCAGGAACATAAGGAACCATCCAGGAAGCATAGTCATGGATTAGAGATTCACTTTGGACCAGATTTGAGAGATTTCACATTCAGTTGTGACTCACCTCCGTTGACAACAGATTAACCTCGACCGAGGTGATCCCGAGAAGTCGACTCGACCGAGGCGAACACCTGGGACGCGGCGAGAATATTTTATTCTTGGCTCAGATCTTTTATCTTTGGAAAGAGATCTTATATTTTTGGGCTTGGCTCCTAGAAGGAAGAAGATATGCTAGATCATATATTTTACCTATTTTTATGGGAAGAGATCTTTCTAAGATATCTTTTCTTTGGAGAGTAATTTTCCTATAAAAATGGTCGGATTTCCCACAAATCCGACATCCCGCTTACACCGAAGAACCCGCTATATCCCACATATCATGCTATACCACCGATCAGGGTTTATACACCACAACAGCCATACTCCAGTTGGGAGATTTGAAGAACCTTTTTGAAAGTTGAAGAAGGAAGATAGTAGCTTTAATAGCTTTTGAAGGGTTTTTGTAAGATCATCTTAGATTCCCTTCCTTTTTGTCTTGTCTTGTTGGATTTCTATCCAAGGAACGCTTTGTTGTGATATTTGATTCAGTTATTGAAGTCTTTTCATTAAATTCTTCTTGTTCAAATATTCACTTTCTTCCCATATACTTGATTAATACTTTCATGATGATGAGTGGCTAATCTCTTTGTGTGATTCAAGGGTGATTGGCTGAAGGTTGTGGGAAAAACAATGATAGAATAATCTTAATCACAGTAGGACCCTGAAAGCTCGAGTCTTTAACCTTAATCCTAAGCATCTCGCTTAGTCGATGAACATCTCGGCCGGGGTGGAATTCTTTTGACCGAGGTGACTTATCTGATCCGAAACTGAGAGTTAAGTGTTAGAGTTTGCCAAATCCTATTCTTATTACACCTTTCCTGGTTCAATGCAAGCCTAGGATGAGACTTACCCGGTAATTCCTTTGTTTGTTTACCGAAGATCATAAGTATAGGTAATAAAGGTTTATCCTTTATTGGGATTTGAGTGTGCTTTCATTCCATCTTTGTGAGTTAGCTTGAGACTTACCCGGTAAAGGTTGATTCTATTCCCTTAGATGGTGTGTTAGTTTGAGGTTATAGTTCTTTATCTTAATTCCTTGAGACTTACCCGGTAATAGGAGTTACGGTTTAGGATTAGTGAGTAGTAAGACTTACCCGGTGATCTATTCCTCTTTAGTAACACCTTCCCCATGCAAAAACCTCAGCTTTGTCTGCTTATCTTGAGATCTTGAGTTGGAACCACAACTAGATGCTTTAATCCCTAGAATTGCATATTTCCTTTATTGACTTTTATCATCTTTGATTGTTTTAATTACTTGTGGTTAGTAATTGCTAAAGCTTACCGTAATTGGACTTTGTTTCACTAAGTCACTGTGATCGACCCCTGGAATTCGTTGCTTTTTACTATGATTGACCCGTACACTGCGGGTTCGCATCCTTGTTTTAAGCTTACGTCTAGGGTTATAAATTTAAAGCTTGCACACACCGTTTGGAGCGAACACTCCGCAACTGTGGGGGCCGGGAAGCCGAAGATGTCCCTCCAGTGGTCTATAGGAACTAAATAGTTCCGGTTCATCAACCGGTAATTGTTGGCGCGCTCAGTAGGCAAGTAAGTGACGGAGCTAACAAACTCCAAGGTAGGCTCAAGGTAGGCTGGACTCTAATCTCAGTAAACTGCTCCAGCCCTACCATAGAAATCATCCGCCTCAGATCATCATCCACGTGGAGGCAGTCAAAAGCAGAAATGTCCAGAAATCGCGGTGCAACAACTGGACGTGCCGCTATGTGGTCATAATCTACCCGGTGACGCTCATGGATCACCGGTATAGAGCGGCATGAAGAAGAAGGAGAAGGAGAAGATCTATCTCTCAAAACCAGCTGCCTGTCAGAACTCATATTCATCTCTCACTGTCAGATCACCTCGGTTGCCCTGACAACTCTCAAGAACACCTCGGCCGAGGCACAGGCTGAGTGGACCAAGGCGAAGTGTTGTGCGATCGTAACTCTCGGAAATCCAGTTCTTTTCCCCTAATATCACTACCAATTGTTCCTATGGGGTACTTAATCCTTTTTCAACACAATGCAGGGGCAACCAAAGCCCAAATTGATCAAAAACAGTGAAGAAGGGGGAGTTAGGGTTTTTTCTCGAATTACCCCAGATTTGGCCGATTTGAAGCGTTTTTGTTGCAGATTGGTGCTTGCAAACCGATCCCCTACCCTTTCCTTGCAGTTTGGAAGCGAGAATCGTCAAAAACGAGCGAAAATCAGCGATCGAGGAGATTTGAGGCGTTTCGGTCGAGAGGGTGAGAGAGGGAAGAGAGAGAAATCTCAGCCCCCCTTTATACCCTTTTCTAGAACTGCTGTCACCTCGGTCGAGATGGTCTCGACTGGACCGAGGTGGTACGGACCGAGGTGGATCTTCAGTAACCCTAGTCGCCTCAGTTGCTCAAGAATCATCTCGGTCGAGGTGCTGTGACAGCAACCGAGATGTGTCTCAGTCAAACTCCGTCTTCTCAAATTCTCGAACTTCTGTCCTTCTAGTGTTGCTCCTGGGTTGTATTCTTTCCTTAGATGTCACCTGTTATCTGTCTAGGACGCCAAAAACAAAGCAAAGCAAAAGCAAACTATCTAAGCTAGACTAGTAAAAGGGAAAAGAAAGCAATATTTTGGGTTGCCTCCCAAGAAGCGCTTGATTTAAGGTCGCTAGCTGGACCGTACAGTATCCCTAAACGTGTTGGGAGGTGTCCTCACCCCATACTTCACCTTCATCATGGCGTGAGATAAGGAAGTCTATCAAACGCTCGAACAAGTGTAAGTGCTCATCGGGGAATGAATCGTCTATGGGTGGTTCATCCTTCTCGCGTGAAGACGAAGGTAGCCGGCTGAGGTGATCCTCAACAAGAATTTTCGGATCCCTTCTTATCACGGATCTCTAGGTCAAACTCTTGAAGCAAGAGAATCCATCGAATAAGACGTGGCTTAGCATCCTTCTTAGCAAGCAAGTAACGAATGGCTGCATGGTCGGTGTAGACAATAACCTTTGCCCCTACTAAGTAAGAACGAAACTTCTCAAAGGCATATACAACCGCCAATAGCTCCTTTTCGGTGGTGGCGTAGTTACGCTGGGCTTCATCTAGCGTCTTGCTAGTGTAGTAAATGGCGGTGGTCCGCCCATCCTTCTTTTGTCCAAGCACCGCTCCTACTGCCACATCACTCGCATCGCAAATGATCTCAAAGGGCAAGGTCCAATCCGGAGGCTGGATAATAGGAGCGGAGATCAATGCTTCCTTAATCCTGTAAAATGCATCAAGACACTCCTGCGAAAACTCAAAAACAACATCTTTATTCAAGAGTTTAGTTAGTGGTTTAGAAATCTTCGAGAAGTCGTTGATGAATCTCCTATAGAAACCTGCATGCCCGAGAAAACTCCTCACACCCTTAACAGAACAAGGGGGAGGATGTTTATCTATTGTCTCGATCTTAGCGTGATCGACCTCAATACCTCGATTAGAAACGAGGTGTCCTAGCACAATGCCTTCATTAACCATAAAGTGACACTTCTCCCAATTCAAGATGAGATTAGTGTCTTCACATCTTTGTAGCACTAGAGAAATGTTAGATAGGCAATCATCAAAAGAGGAACCATATACTGAAAAATCATCCATAAATACCTCCATGATCTCCTCTATATACTCGGAAAAGATAGCCATCATGCATCGCTAGAAGGTAGCGGGTGCATTGCATAATCCAAATGGCATCCTCCTATAAGCGAATGTCCCCCATGGACAAGTGAAAGTGGTCTTCTCTTGATCATCCGGATGGATAGGAATCTGGAAGAAGCCACTATAGCCGTCCAAGTAGCAAAAGTGTGAATGTTGGGCTAACCGTTCGAGCATTTGATCGATGAAGGGAAGTGGAAAATGGTCCTTCCGAGTCGCCGTGTTCAGCTTCCTATAATCAATGCAAACCCTCCAGACCATAACGGTCCTAGTTGGGATCAACTCGTTGTTCTTATTCGTCACAACGGTCATCCCTCCTTTCTTCGGAACTACATGCACCGGGCTAACCCACTTGCTGTCCGAGATAGGATATATGATACCTGCATCCAACAACTTAAGAATTTATTTCTTCACAACCTCTTTCATGATCGGATTTAACCATCTTTGAGGTTCCCGTGAAGTCTTATGATCGTCCTCCATTCGTATTTTATGCATGTAGAAAGAAGGCTTAATGCCAATAAGATCATCAATAGTATAACCTAGAGCCTTTTGATGCTTCCTCAGGACATGCATTAGTTTAGATAATTCAGATTCGGAGAGGGAAGCACTAACGATGACGGGATAAGTAGAATCCGGTCCAAGAAAAGCATACCTCAAGTGACTTGGGAGTTGTTTGAGCTCCATAACTGGGGGTGCTTTTTGAGGTGGATCTTTGCTTCCTCCTTCCAGTGGAGTAGATTGAAGAACTGGACTTTCAGAAGTCTCAGTTGACATCATCTCGCTTTCGACCTCGGTAGAGGTCCAGAGAGGGTGACCGAGATGTTCTTCAGTCAAGAACACCTCGCTTGGTCCAGAAAGTGCCTCGGTCGAGGTACTGCAACTGGGACCGAAACTGGAGATCTTCTTCTCCTGGATTAGCTTTTCAAAATTAGCTCCTGGATCTTCTTCCAGCGCCTTTAAGCTCCGTATATCTGCATCACAAGAAGCATCTATACCTTCCTCATTTAAGCTAAAACTAGTAACCCTCTCAAGTGGATCATTAATAAGGACAGATCTCACCAATTCTCTTGATTCTTCTTCATCATAGATGTTGAAGATATCATCTCCTAGTTGCTCTCCCTTCATTGCCGCAAGCAATGCAAACTCAACTTGATCACCGCCAATGTTGAATTGTAACTTGGCGTTCTTACAATCCACATTGCAACCCGAAGTTGCTAGAAATGGCCTCCCGAGAATGATAGGAATGGGATAATCTGCGGGAATGTCAAGTACAACAAAGTCTATAGGTAAATAGAAGTTACCAAAATGACCGGAACGTCTTCCAAAATGCCCACAGGATGGGTACTGGAGCGATCCGCCATGTACAATCGTATCTTCACCGGCTTGGGCTCTCCAAGTCCGATCTTCGCACATAGCTCCAGCGGAATGATGCTCACGCTGGCTCCTAGATCACACAATGCCTCACAAGTGACATCCCCAACTTGAATGGGAATGCAAAATGAGCCGGGATCTCTCAATTTGGGTGGCATCTTCTCCTTCATGATTTGAATAAGCTCCGAGGATTTAGATGTTATCCTTACTTCACTAAAATCTTCCAACTTCCTCTACCTTGATAGAATCTCTTTTAAGAACTTCCCATATGCGGGCATCTCTAGAATAGCATCAAGGAAAGGGATATTAATATGTAGTTTATTCATCAAGTCAAGGAACTTACCAAAATGCTTGTCTAGATGTGCTCTGGCCCTTGACTGGGGGAATGGAAGTGGTGGTTTATATGCAGGAGGTGGAACATAAACTTCATTTTTGTCCGACGCTCTCTGTGGCTGAACCTCGGTTGGCACCTCGGCCGAAGTGTTCATCGACTGTATCTGGATCGAGGTGGTCTTCGTCTGTACTGGCATCGACTGAGGCACTGGATCTGCAGTTTTCAGTCCACTTCTTGTCGTTATTGCCATGATCTGTCCCTTGGGGTTGCTTTCCGTCCTTACTGGAAGCTTCCCTTGATCTCTTGGCGCTTCATTCGCCTTGTTAAAGAATTGTTGTTCTAAGGGTTTTTGTGCCTTTGAAAATAATGTCATGGATGTCTCCATAGAGTTGAGCTTGATCAAGATGGCCTCCAGCACCGTATCTTTCTTTTCTGGCTGGGACGAACTCGATCCTTGCTCCTGGCTCTTCAATGGAGTAGAAGAAGAAGAAGAAGAGAGGAAGGGATTAGAGGAATCATTCGAATTGGAGTTAGAGTAAGGGTTACCCGAATTTTGATTGTTTGCCCTCCAATTATTGCTGTTGGATCCTCTATTGTTGTTGTAGTTGTTGTTCCGGTAACTGTTGTTCCTTGAATTTTGATATCCTTCCTCCTCTTTCTTGGTTTGAGCAACCAAAAGGTCTTTCAATTGCTTCACATCATTCTTCAAAGAGGTGAGTTGATCATTATTTGGTGGAGCTTCTTGAAAGTTGACTCTTTTAACTCCACGTTCAGCTCCTTGGTGGGAGTATTTCTCAATGTGCAAAGCTTGCTTCTCTATGAACTCCGAAGCTTCGTCAATTGGCATGTCCATGAACTTGCCGGCGGATAGTAGTTGAAGGTTGAACTGGGTGTTGCCGTCCAGTCCTTTGAAATATATCTCCAACAACTCTATCTTTGGAATCCCATGATGTGGGCAATCCAAAAGAATGTCTTTAAATCTTTCCCATGACTTGGACAAAATCTCTTTGTCCTTCATGATTAATGCATTAATCTTCCCTCTCATTTCAGCGATTTTTGAGGGGGGAAAGAATTTAGTCAAGAACTCCGTCATCATCTCCTCCCAAGTATTGATTTTTCCTAGAGGAAGAGATTGATACCAAGTAAGCGCTCTATCTTTCAAAGAGAAGTAGAAAGACCTTAGCTTGTAATTGTTGTTTTCCAGCCTTGAAGGTCTCAAGGTCTCCAACAAGATCTCATAGTTCTGTAGATGTTGATGCGGATATTCCCTCTCTAGCCCTCCAAACTGGCATTGGTGAATCATGGAAAGAACTTGCGGTCGAAGCTCATAATCATGGTCCGCTGGATCACCTAGGTTGACTCCTGGACCCCTCAATTGTTGATTGGGGTCCATCCTCTGCCCTAGGGTCTGTGGAATACCTGCAAAAAGAGCATCTCGGACTGGTATCCGAGGTGGAAGTATCTCGGCCAGGGCAGCTGGATCCTGCCTCGGTCGAGGAGCTGGAGCTGGTCGAGGTAGATATTGGTCCCGTAAAGTCGCCATATCTGCTTCGATTGCTTCCGTTCTTGCGCGAGTTTCTTCCTTTTCCAGTCGCAATTCTTCTTTACTGAGGCGTAGTTGTTCCAATGTCTCCTTTAATTCGGCCTCAAGATCGCGATTCTCTTGATTGGCCATCTTAGCTTCTTTCAAGCGTCTTTTGTATGTCTTTTCTGGTTCGGGATCGTAAGGAACGATTTCCTTGCCAGCGCGGGTTCTACGCATAAACCTAAGAAAAAGAACCTGCGAAAGTCACTCAAGTAGAGTGGTTAGTAGAAACAGGGGCAAGCGCCCCGAAAGATCACCGCAACCGGCTCGGTCTAGACCAATTCCCCGGCAACGGCGCCAAAAACTTGTTCGCTCCAAATGGTGTGTGCAAGCTTTAAATTTATAACCCTAGATGTATGCCTAAAACAAGAATGCGAACCCGCAGTGTATGGGTCAATCGTAGTAAAAGCAAGAAATTCCGGGGTGTCGATCTCAGGGACTTAGGTGAAACCTAAGCAAGTATAGGTAGTCTATGTAATTACTAACCACAAAAAGCGATTAAAGCAATCAAAGATGATAAAAAGTCAATTTAGGAAAATATGCAATTCTAGGGATTAAAGCATCTAGTTGTGGTTCCAACTCAAGATCTGAAGATAATGCGGGCAAAGCTGAGATTTTTGCAAAGGAAAAGTGTTACTAAAGTGGAATAGATCACCGGGTAAGTCTCACTACTAACTAATCCCAAACCGTAACTCCTATTACCGGGTAAGTTTCAAGGAATTAAAGAAAAGAACTATAACCTCAAACCAACATACCAACTAAGGGAATACAATCAACCTTTACCGGGTAAGTCTCAGGCTAACTCACATAGATGGAATGAATGCACAATCAAATCCCAATAAAGGATAAACCATTATTACCTATACTTATGATCTTGGGTAAACAAACAAAGGAATTACCGGGTAAGTCTCATCCTAGGCTTGCATTGAACCAGGAAAGGTGTAATAAGAATAGGGTTTGGCAAACTCTAACACTTAACTCTCAGTTTCGGATCAGGAAGGTCACCTCGGTCAGACGAATTCCACCCCGGCCGAGATGTTCCTCGACTGAGCGAGATGTTCTAGGGTTAAGGATAAAGACTCGAGCTTTCAGGGTCCTACTGGGATTAAGATTATTCTATCATTGTTTTCCCCACAACCTTCAGCCAATCACCCTAGAATCACACAAAGAAATTTGCCACTCATCATCATGAAAGCAATAATAAAATATATGGGAAGAGAGTGAATAATTGAACACCAAAACCTTAAGAAAAAGGCTTCAATAACTGAATCAATTATCGAACAAACAAGCGTTCCTTGGATCACAATCCAATAAGACAATCAACAAGAAGGGAATCTAAGAAAACCTTACAAAACCCTTCACAAAAGCTATAAAAGCTATCAACTTCCTTCCTTCAATCTTCCTTCCTTCAACCACTATAATGATAGTGGGATTTTCGGTGATACGCCGGTGGTGATTTGTGGAAAATCCAGCCCTTTATACAGGAAAACTATCTTCCAAAGATAAAATATCTTGAAAAGATATTATCCTAATAAAATATATCTATATCTCATAAATAAATCTCTAAAATATATGATCTTCCTTCCAGAAATCCAGCCTGAAAATATAAGATCTCTCCTTCCAAAAATAAAAGATCTCAGCCAAGAATAAAATATATCTCGCCGCGTCGAAGTTGCTCGCCTCAGTCGGGACGCTCCTCTAGATCACCTCGGTCGAGATGGTATTGTAGCTGACCGAGGTGGCTCTAAACTGAATGTGAAATCTCTCAAATTTAGTCCAAAGTAAATCTCTAATCCAATTCCATGCTTCCTGGATTCTTCCTTAAGCTCCTGAATGTAGCTCCTATGACTCCTTCACTCCTTTAGCTCTATTTTAGTCCAAAACGTGCCGTTTTACCTGCGATTACAACGAAACTTGGTGTAGACCTCGATTCCGGCAAAGGTAGATGAAACGACGATATAATCACATAATAGACATCCAAACATGCAGATTATTGAAGATAAAACGTCTAAACAAGTCCTTAAATATAGACTATAATTCATGCTATCAATAAGTCACCCGCTTAGAATCTCGCAAAGATCGCCACTACACCCTCCAGTACCTTTGTAAGATTAACTTCCGGTTCTCGTCAATCTTTCTAAATTCTTGGACCACTCTTTTTATCTTGATTCCATATTTAGGAGCACCAATTTAAAACTCGTCTTACTTAAAACGCCACTTTTATTCTCGAGCGAGAATGTAGTCCTCTTTACTTGATTACCATCTTTAGTTGTCCCCGCGTCTTCTCGAAGAACTTAAGTTCATTATCTCTATTGGTCCCGTAAAGTCGCCACATCTGCTTCGATTGCTTCCGTTCTTGCGCGATTTTCTTCCTTTTCCAGTCGCAATTCTTCTTTACTGAGGCGTAGTTGTTCTAACGCCTCCTTGAATTCGGCCTCAAGATCGCGATTGTCTTGGTTGGCCATCTTCGCTTCTTTCAAGCGTCTTTTGTATGTCTTTTCTGGTTCGGGATCGTAAGGAACGATTTCCTTCCCATTGCGGGTTCTTCGCATAAACCTAAGAAAAAGAACCTGCGAAAGTCACTCAAGTAGAGTGGTTAGTAGAAACAGGGGCAAGCGCCCCGAAAGATCACCGCAACCGGCTCGGTCTAGACCAATACCCCGGCAACGGCGCCAAAAACTTGTTCGCTACAAATGGTGTGTGCAAGCTTTAAATTTATAACCCTAGATGTATGCCTAAAACAAGGATGCGAACCCGCAGTGTACGGGTCAATCGTAGTAAAAGCAAGAAATTCTGGGGTGTCGATCTCAGGAACTTAGGTGAAACCTAAGCAAGTATAGGTAGCCTATGTAATTACTAACCACAAAAGCGATTAAAGCAATCAAAGATGATAAAAAGTCAATTTAGGAAAATATGCAATTCTAGGGATTAAAGCATCTAGTTGTGGTTCCAACTCAAAATCTGAAGATAAAGCAGAGATTTTTGCAAAGGAAAAGTGTTACTAAAGTGGAATAGATCACCGGGTAAGTCTCACTACTCACTAATCCCAAACCGTAACTCCTATTTCCGGGTAAGTCTCAAGGAATTAAAGAAAAGAACTATAACCTCAAACCAACATACCAACTAAGGGAATAGAATCAACCTTTACCGGGTAAGTCTCAGGCTAACTCACATAGATGGAATGAAAGCACACTCAAATCCCAATAAAGGATAAACCTTTATTACCTATACTTATGATCTTGGGTAAACAAACAAAGGAATTACCGGGTAAGTCTCATCCTATGCTTGCATTGAACAAGGAAAGGTGTAATAAGAATAGGATTTGGCAAACTCTAACACTTAACTCTCAGTTTCGGATCAGGAAGGTCACCTCGGTCAGACGAATTCCACCCCGGCCGAGATGTTCCTCGACTGAGCGAGATGTTCTAGGGTTAAGGATAAAGACTCGAGCTTTCAGGGTCCTACTGGGATTAAGAATATTCTATCATTGTTTTCCCCACAACCTTCAGCCAATCACCCTAGAATCACACAAAGAAATTTGCCACTCATCATCATGAAAGCAATAATAAAATATATGGGAAGAGAGTGAATAATTGAACACAAAAACCTTAAGAAAAAGGCTTCAATAACTGAATCAATTATCGAACAAACAAGCGTTCCTTGGATCACAATCCAATAAGACAATCAACAAGAAGGGAATCTATGAAAACCTTACAAAACCCTTCACAAAAGCTATAAAAGCTATCAACTTCCTTCCTTCAATCTTCCTTCCTTCAACCACTATAATGATAGTGGGATTTTCGGTGATACGCCGGTGGTGATTTGTGGAAAATCCAGCCCTTTATACAGGAAAACTATCTTCCAAAGATAAAATATCTTGAAAAGATATTATCCTAATAAAATATATCTATATCTCATAAATAAATCTCTAAAATATATGATCTTCCTTCCAGAAATCCAGCCTAAAAATATAAGATCTCTCCTTCCAAAAAATAAAAGATCTCAGCCAAGAATAAAATATATCTCGCCGCGTCGAAGTTGCTCGCCTCAGTCGGGACGCTCCTCTAGATCACCTCGGTCGAGATGGTACTGTAGCTGACCGAGGTGGCTCTAAACTGAATGTGAAATCTCTCAAATTTAGTCCAAATTAAATCTCTAATCCAATTCCATGCTTCTTGGATTCTTCCTTAAGCTCCTGAATGTAGTTCCTATGACTCCTTCACTCCTTTAGCTCTATTTTAGTCCAAAACGTGCCGTTTTACCTGCGATTACAACGAAACTTGGTGTAGACCTCGATTCCGGCAAAGGTAGATGAAACGACGATATAATCACATAATAGACATCCAAACATGCAGATTATTGAAGATAAAACGTCTAAACAAGTCCTTAAATATAGACTATAATTCATGCTATCAATAAGTCACCCGCTTAGAATCTCGCAAAGATCGCCACTACACCCTCCAGTACCTTTGTAAGATTAACTTCCGGTTCTCGTCAATCTTTCTAAATTCTTGGACCACTCTTTTTATCTTGATTCCATATTTAGGAGCACCAATTTAAAACTCGTCTTACTTAAAACGCCACTTTTATTCTCGAGCGAGAATGTAGTCCTCTTTACTTGATTAGCATCTTTAGTTGTCCCCGCGTCTTCTCGAAGAACTTAAGTTCATTATCTCCATTGGTCCCGTAAAGTCGCCACATCTGCTTCGATTGCTTCCGTTCTTGCGCGATTTTCTTCCTTTTCCAGTCGCAATTCTTCTTTACTGAGGCGTAGTTGTTCTAACGCCTCCTTGAATTCGGCCTCAAGATCGCGATTGTCTTGGTTGGCCATATTCGCTTCTTTCAAGCGTCTTTTGTATATCTTTTCTGGTTCGGGATCGTAAGGAACGATTTCCTTCCCATTGCGGGTTCTTCGCATAAACCTAAGAAAAAGAACCTGCGAAAGTCACTCAAGTAGAGTGGTTAGTAGAAACAGGGGCAAGCGCCCCGAAAGATCACCGCAACTGGCTCGGTCTAGACCAATACCCCGGCAACGGCGCCAAAAACTTGTTCGCTACAAATGGTGTGTGCAAGCTTTAAATTTATATCCCTAATGTATGCCTAAAACAAGGATGCGAACCCGCAGTGTACGGGTCAATCGTAGTAAAAGCAAGAAATTCTGGGGTGTCGATCTCAGGAACTTAGGTGAAACCTAAGCAAGTATAGGTAGTCTATGTAATTACTAACCACAAAAGCGATTAAAGCAATCAAAGATGATAAAAAGTCAATTTAGGAAAATATGCAATTCTAGGGATTAAAGCATCTAGTTGTGGTTCCAACTCAAGATCTGAAGATAAAGCAGATAAAGCTGAGATTTTTGCAAAGGAAAAGTGTTACTAAAGTGGAATAGATCACCGGGTAAGTCTCACTACTCACTAATCCCAAACCGTAACTCCTATTTCCGGGTAAGTCTCAAGGAATTAAAGAAAAGAACTATAACCTCAAACCAACATACCAACTAAGGGAATAGAATCAACCTTTACCGGGTAAGTCTCAGGCTAACTCACATAGATGGAATGAAAGCACACTCAAATCCCAATAAAGGATAAACCTTTATTACCTATACTTATGATCTTGGGTAAAACAACAAAGGAATTACCCGGTAAGTCTCATCCTATGCTTGCATTGAACAAGGAAAGGTGTAATAAGAATAGGATTTGGCAAACTCTAACACATAACTCTCAGTTTCGGATCACGAAGGTCACCTCGGTCAGACGAATTCCACCCCGGACGAGATGTTCATCGACTGAGCGAGATGTTCTAGGGTTAAGGATAAAGACTCGAGCTTTCAGGGTCCTACTGGGATTAAGATTATTCTATCATTGTTTTCCCTACAACCTTCAGCCAATCACCCTAGAATCACACAAAGAAATTTGCCACTCATCATCATGAAAGCAATAATCAAATATATGGGAAGAGAGTGAATAATTGAACACAAAAACCTTAAGAAAAAAGCTTCAATAACTGAATCAATTATCGAACAAACAAGCGTTCCTTGGATCACAATCCAATAAGACAATCAACAAGAAGGGAATCTATGAAAACCTTACAAAACCCTTCACAAAAGCTATAAAAGCTATTAACTTCCTTCCTTCAATCTTCCTTCCTTCAACCACTATAATGATAGTGGGATTTTCGGTGATACGCCGGTGGTGATTTGTGGAAAATCCAGCCCTTTATACAGGAAAACTATCTTCCAAAGATAAAATATCTTGAAAAGATATTATCCTAATAAAATATATCTATATCTCATAAATAAATCTCTAAAATATATGATCTTCCTTCCAGAAATCCAGCCTAAAAATATAAGATCTCTCCTTCCAAAAAATAAAAGATCTCAGCCAAGAATAAAATATATCTCGCCGCGTCGAAGTTGCTCGCCTCAGTCGGGACGCTCCTCTAGATCACCTCGGTCGAGATGGTACTGTAGCTGACCGAGGTGGCTCTAAACTGAATGTGAAATCTCTCAAATTTAGTCCAAATTAAATCTCTAATCCAATTCCATGCTTCCTGGATTCTTCCTTAAGCTCTTGAATGTAGTTCCTATGACTCCTTCACTCCTTTAGCTCTATTTTAGTCCAAAACGTGCCGTTTTACCTGCGATTACAACGAAACTTGGTGTAGACCTCGATTCCGGCAAAGGTAGATGAAACGACGATATAATCACATAATAGACATCCAAACATGCAGATTATTGAAGATAAAACGTCTAAACAAGTCCTTAAATATAGACTATAATTCATGCTATCAATAAGTCACCCGCTTAGAATCTCGCAAAGATCGCCACTACACCCTCCAGTACCTTTGTAAGATTAACTTCCGGTTCTCGTCAATCTTTCTAAATTCTTGGACCACTCTTTTTATCTTGATTCCATATTTAGGAGCACCAATTTAAAACTCGTCTTACTTAAAACGCCACTTTTATTCTCGAGCGAGAATGTAGTCCTCTTTACTTGATTAGCATCTTTAGTTGTCCCCGCGTCTTCTCGAAGAACTTAAGTTCATTATCTCCATTGGTCCCGTAAAGTCGCCACATCTGCTTCGATTGCTTCCGTTCTTGCGCGATTTTTTTCCTTTTCCAGTCGCAATTCTTCTTTACTGAGGCGTAGTTGTTCTAACGCCTCCTTGAATTCGGCCTCAAGATCGCGATTGTCTTGGTTGGCCATATTCGCTTCTTTCAAGCGTCTTTTGTATGTCTTTTCTGGTTCGGGATCGTAAGGAACGATTTCCTTCCCATTGCGGGTTCTTCGCATAAACCTAAGAAAAAGAACCTGCGAAAGTCACTCAAGTAGAGTGGTTAGTAGAAACAGGGGCAAGCGCCCCGAAAGATCACCGCAACCGGCTCGGTCTAGACCAATACCCCGGCAACGGCGCCAAAAACTTGTTCGCTACAAATGGTGTGTGCAAGCTTTAAATTTATATCCCTAATGTATGCCTAAAACAAGGATGCGAACCCGCAGTGTACGGGTCAATCGTAGTAAAAGCAAGAAATTCTGGGGTGTCGATCTCAGGAACTTAGGTGAAACCTAAGCAAGTATAGGTAGTCTATGTAATTACTAACCACAAAAGCGATTAAAGCAATCAAAGATGATAAAAAGTCAATTTAGGAAAATATGCAATTCTAGGGATTAAAGCATCTAGTTGTGGTTCCAACTCAAGATCTGAAGATAAAGCAGATAAAGCTGAGATTTTTGCAAAGGAAAAGTGTTACTAAAGTGGAATAGATCACCGGGTAAGTCTCACTACTCACTAATCCCAAACCGTAACTCCTATTTCCGGGTAAGTCTCAAGGAATTAAAGAAAAGAACTATAACCTCAAACCAACATACCAACTAAGGGAATAGAATCAACCTTTACCGGGTAAGTCTCAGGCTAACTCACATAGATGGAATGAAAGCACACTCAAATCCCAATAAAGGATAAACCTTTATTACCTATACTTATGATCTTGGGTAAACAAACAAAGGAATTACCCGGTAAGTCTCATCCTATGCTTGCATTGAACAAGGAAAGGTGTAATAAGAATAGGATTTGGCAAACTCTAACACATAACTCTCAGTTTCGGATCAAGAAGGTCACCTCGGTCAGACGAATTCCACCCCGGACGAGATGTTCATCGACTGAGCGAGATGTTCAAGGGTTAAGGATAAAGACTCGAGCTTTCAGGGTCCTACTGGGATTAAGATTATTCTATCATTGTTTTCCCTACAACCTTCAGCCAATCACCCTAGAATCACACAAAGAAATTTGCCACTCATCATCATGAAAGCAATAATCAAATATATGGGAAGAGAGTGAATAATTGAACACAAAAACCTTAAGAAAAAAGCTTCAATAACTGAATCAATTATCGAACAAACAAGCGTTCCTTGGATCACAATCCAATAAGACAATCAACAAGACGGGAATCTAAGAAAACCTTACAAAACCCTTCACAAAAGCTATAAAATCTATCAACTTCCTTCCTTCAATCTTCCTTCCTTCAACCACTATAATGATAGTGGGATTTTTGGTGATGCGCCGGTGGTGATTTGTTGAAAATCCAGCCCTTTATACAGGAAAACTATCTTCCAAAGATAAAATATCTTGAAAAGATATTATCCTAATAAAATATATCTATATCTCATAAATAAATCCCTAAAACATATGATCTTCCTTCCAGAAATCCATCCTAAAAATATAAGATCTCTCCTTCCAAAAATAAAAGATCTCAGTCAAGAATAAAATATATCTCGCCACGTCCAAGTTGCTCGCCTCAGTCGGGATGCTTCTCTGGATCACCTCGGTCGAGATGGTACTGTAGCTGACCGAAGTGGCTCTAAACTGAATGTGAAATCTCTCAAATTTAGTCCAAAGTAAATCTCTAATCCAATTCCATGCTTCCTGGATTCTTCCTTAAGCTCCTGAATGTAGCTCCTATAACTCCTTTACTCCTTTAGCTCTATTTTAGTCCAAAACGTGCCGTTTTACCTACGATTACAGCGAAACTTGGTGTAGACCTCGATTCCGGCAAAGGTAGATGAAACGACGATATAATCACATAATATACATCCAAACATGCAGATTATTGAAGATAAAACGTCTAAATAAGTCCCTAAATATAGACTATAATTCATGCTATCAATAAGTCACCCGCTTAGAATCTCGCAAAGATCGCCACTACACCCTCCATTACCTTTGTAAGATTAACTTCCGGTTCTCGTCAATCTTTCTAAATTCTAGGACCACTCTTTTCATCTTGACTCCATTATTAGGAGCACCAATTGAAAACTCGTCTTACTTAAAACGCCACTTTTATTCTCGAGTGAGAATGTAGTCCTCTTTACTTGATTCGCATCTTTAGTTGTCCACGCGTCTTCTCGAAGAACTTAAGTTCATTATCTCCATTGGTCCCGTAAAGTCTCCATATCTGCTTCGATTGCTTCCGTTCTTGCGCGAGTTTCTTCCTTTTCGAGTCGCAATTCTTCTTTACTGAGGCGTAGTTGTTCTAACGCCTCCTTGAATTCGGCCTCAAGATCGCGATTGTCTTGGTTGGCCATCTTCGCTTCTTTCAAGCGTCTTTTGTATGTCTTTTCTGGTTCGGGATCGTAAGGAACGATTTCCTTCCCAGTGCGGGTTCTTCGCATAAACCTAAGAAAAAGAACCTGCGAAAGTCACTCAAGTAGAGTGGTTAGTAGAAACAGGGGCAAGCGCCCCGAAAGATCACCGCAACCGGCTCGGTCTAGACCAATTCCCCGGTAACGGCGCCAAAAACTTGTTCGCTCCAAATGGTGTGTGCAAGCTTTAAATTTATAACCCTGGATGTATGCCTAAAACAAGGATGCGAACCCGCAGTTTACGGGTCAATCGTAGTAAAAGCAAGAAATTCCGGGGTGTCGATCTCAGGGACTTAGGTGAAACCTAAGCAAGTATAGGTAGTCTATGTAATTACTAACCACAAAAAGCGATTAAAGCAATCAAAGATGATAAAAAGTCAATTTAGGAAAATATGCAATTCTAGGGATTAAAGCATCTAGTTGTGGTTCCAACTCAAGATCTGAAGATAAAGCGGACAAAGCTGAGATTTTTGCAAAGGAAAAGTGTTACTAAAGTGGAATAGATCACCGGGTAAGTGTCACTACTCACTAATCCCAAACCGTAACTCCTATTACCGGGTAAGTCTCAAGGAATTAAAGAAAAGAACTATAACCTCAAACCAACATACCAACTAAGGGAATAGAATCAACCTTTACCGGGTAAGTCTCAGGCTAATTCACATAGATGGAATGAAAGCACACTCAAATCCCAATAAAGGATAAACCTTTATTACCTATACTTATGATCTTGGGTAAACAAACAAAGGAATTACCGGGTAAGTCTCATCCTATGCTTGCATTGAACAAGGAAAGGTGTAATAAGAATAGGATTTGGCAAACTCTAACACTTAACTCTCAGTTTCGGATCAGGAAGGTCACCTCGGTCAGACGAATTCCACCCCGGCCGAGATGTTCATCGACTGAGCGAGATGTTCTAGGGTTAAGGATAAAGACTCGAGCTTTCAGGGTCCTACTGGGATTAAGATTATTCTATCATTGTTTTCCCCACAACCTTCAGCCAATCACCCTAGAATCACACAAAGAAATTTGCCACTCATTATCATGAAAGCAATAATCAAATATATGGGAAGACAGTGAATAATTGAACACAAAAACCTTAAGAAAAAGGCTTCAATAACTGAATAATTTGCCACTCATCTAAACTGAATGTGAAATCTCTCAAATTTAGTCCAAAGTAAATCTCTAATCCAATTCCATACTTCCTGGATTCTTCCTTAAGCTCCTGAATGTAGCTCCTATGACTCCTTCACTCCTTTAGCTCTATTTTAGTCCAAAACGTGCCATTTTACCTGCGATTACAGCGAAACTTGGTGTAGACCTCGATTCCGGCAAAGGTAGATGAAACGACGATATAATCACATAATATACATCCAAACATGCAGATTATTGAAGATAAAACGTCTAAACAAGTCCTTAAATATAGACTATAATTCATGCTATTAATAAGTCACCCGCTTAGAATCTCGCAAAGATCGCCACTACACCCTCCAGTACCTTTGTAAGATTAACTTCCGGTTCTCGTCAATCTTTCTAAATTCTTGGACCACTCTTTTCATCTTGACTCCATATTTAGGAGCACCAATTGAAAACTCGTCTTACTTAAAATGCCACTTTTATTCTCGAGCGAGAATGTAGTCCTCTTTACTTGATTCGCATCTTTAGTTGTCCACGCGTCTTCTCGAAGAACTTAAGTTCATTATCTCTATTGGTCTCGTTGTCGTTCAATCATGGCTTCTTTGGAACCGCTTCTACACTTTAATGTTGCTCCCTTCTCTTGTACTGCTTCCATCTTGGTTCCTCTTAAGTTGTCTTGAGTTTTCTTTTTCTTGTTTGTCCTTTGGTTACGTCATCTCTACTCTTCTTCATCGACGTCCTCCTAAAGGATTCCGTGAAATCACCGGGGTGCTTGTGAAAACATGATGCTCAACTTGATAACTTGAGCATACTCATCTTCATATGTATACTATCCTAAGCCAAAAGACGTTGTCCAAGGGGGCGATGATAGCTTTCTATCATCTTAGCTATAAGGTCCACTATCACTAATATGATATTAGTATACCATATGTTTATATACATATATATATATATATATATATATATATATATATATATAAAGATATAAACGTCATGCTACTACTATAAACGTAATCAGTCCATAAACAATTTACAATTCAACATACAAGTATAGTCCACAACATACTAAGTCCACATATACATATCTACATATATACACACACACACACACACATATATACATAATATAATAATCAATAAATACGTCGCCGAGGTCCTCGGAGGAAGTGGTGGTCCTGTACATTCTACCCCAACTGACTCATGCACATGATTTGAAAAAAAAATTCATTTGTTTAAAACTCAGAACCCTTGAGGGTTCTGTTTATTTTTATTCGACCTTTAGAAGATTGAGGGTGCCATTGTTGTCAACCTAGGGCTATGATACCACTTTTGTAACACCCCGAATCTGCGGGACTCGGGATGCTACGGGTTGAGACCTCACAATGGGTCCCGACCCTTAGCCTGACAACAATTTCACCGGATCTTGCAACAAGGCACAAATAAAGGCCAAAACCGAAATACATTTTTATGCAATGATATGAAACCCGAAAGTAAAAGAAAGGAAATGTAATATCCGAAAATTTTATTTCCGGTAAATCCTGAGTCAACATAAACCTTGTCATCTTATGTGAAGAATTAAGCAAATAAAATGCTTTTATCAACTTCTATAATTTATGTGAAGCTTAAATTTTCTTACATAATCCTTAGTTTTATAAATCAACACATTTTATTATTTTATGTGGAATTTTTACACACATAAAATATATCTATCTTCCTTAGAGTTTAATTCTTGCAAAATTAAAAGTCATGGGCTAATTTTTGACAACACTGAACAAGGCCTTCCGGGCCCGTTAAGAGAAGAAGCAATTACGTTACTTCTCAGCCTCCTTCCCTCTTGCCCTAGTTCAGCTTTCACGTAACCTTGCCTACCGTCCGTTCCTTCTCTTCTACCCAAGCAGCAGCGCCGGATCTTCTTCAAGCAATCAGCAGCGCCGGATCTTCTTCAAGCAAACATCAAAGCAACCGGATCTCGCAATAGCAAAGCAGCCGGATCTCTTCTGCACGTCTAGGCTTGCAACAGCAAAGCATCCGGATCTCTTCTACATGCCTGGGCTCGCAGACAGCCACGCAGCCAGCCGGAGACTCCAACAACATTGTCGCGCGACTACAAGCACAACGTAGGGCCGCAGAAGTGCTTGGCCCTAGCCGCGGGAGTGGCCGTGAACCTAGACTACAGGGGTGCCTTGGCTTGGATGCACAACTGTGTTCTCCTTGCAGAAGATGTACCCATCGACAACAAGCAACAACAACCTTTGGGGCCTCGTCTTTCATACCTTCGAGTCTCAGAAAAAGGGTAAGCTTATACCCCCTTGATCCATTGCACTTCCGTCCACATATTACATCCCTAAAGAGTACCTTTTGATGTCTCCTAAACCTGCTCAGAACTTCTGTAGGACAGTAGTAAAGATACATGCGTTTTTCCCAATTTTCGGAAGTAATGAACATTCAGCTTCAGGTCCAGATTTGGGTAAGTTAGATTTCTTCTTTTTGGCTGGTTTTCGGATATGTCATAGTCGGTATTGCATAGTACATCATACTAACATTTTAGAGGAATGCATGTTACAGTTTGAGAGTTATGGTGTTTCAAAGTTGACTCCTCATACAGTTTTTATAAAGGTGTTGAGTGTTGAGAAAAACAGCATGGGATGCTGTTTTGTGAGATAGTTTTGATTAGGATTTTGATCTCTGTTGGATTTAAATTTTGGATATGATATAGTCGGAATATTGTGGTAGAACAATTGTCTGGATGTTGCTGAAATTGCTGAGTGCTGGAATTATTTGGTGTTGTGCAGTCATGTTTGAGCTTAAGTTTGGATACCTTAGAAACGTAATTCATCGTTCAGTTTTTAGTATGTTATATATTGTCATGCATAGTGTGGTGTATCAGAAGTTGGGGTTGATCCAACGGTTGGATTTAGATCTATGAAGGTCCAAAGTGGACTGGCTGAGCAGTTAAGAAATACTCAGTTTTTGGCTATGTCTGAATTTCTGGTTTTGGGAACCGACTTTGAGAGTTTGTGCAGAAGTGATTATTATGTATTTTTGGGATATTCTGACTACTATGGATAGACTGAACAGCATAAAAGACTTAGAGATTTTTGTTAGACTTTTTATATTTTTATTCGGTTCTCATATCTTAAGCCAAAGTCGGACCTTAGCGACTTTTTATGAAAGTCAAGAATGTAATTAACTCTTCTAAATCTTTAGCAAACTTTCCTTTGAGAGTTTGAGTGTGGTTTTGAGTTCCAAAGAATAGTTTGGAACTTTGTTATGGAATTTTATAAAGTTTCGGGACCAGGGGTAAAATAGTCATTTATCCGTATAAGGGTATTTTGGTAATTTATCTGATGATAGAGTTAAATATCTTAGAAGTCAGAGACTTTTAATTAAGTGGGATACATTATTGATCTACTTGCCTTTTACAACAGGCGGTTGAGTTCCTGCGGTTACAGACCGAGTCGAGATAACGGGATTATGTTTGAATTCAGGTAAGTCCTTTGGACTTACTTAATTGACTTCTAGATATGAGTGTGGATAATGGTAGTGGTGTGTGAATGATATGTTTATAGTTATGTTTTAGTAATAGTTATCTACCGACCTATAATTTGGCCTAAGAGTAACGGGCGGTGGCATTCTGCTCAGTTAGCCTGAGGGCGCTGGGGGTTTCTTTGGGAACTAGTCCACACTCGGTTTGTAGTGATGCTACCGGCGGAGGTAAGCTAGACCTACACCCAGTTGGATAAGGAACGGAGGCGAGAACTCTTAAGATTTCTCGTGCCACAACTGTAAAATGGAATACGGTGAATCACTTAACTACTAGATAATAACCAGTTTGGGTGCCAGCATGATGATTGTATTTATGTTATCTTGGTTGTGTGTGTGCTATCTTTATTCCTCTTATATTTAGATTGTTAGTTAACGGTTTATCCGTGTTGTAGATTTGTTGAGATGGACGGTTGCAGAGAGATCCGGCACGGATGGTCAGCCGGGTCCACATACTCATTAGATGGGGACGGTGGAGTCTTCCATACGACATGTATGTTACGTATCTATAGATATATGTTTGTAAGGCTGTCACATGTATACAGTCATACCATAAAAATATTATGTTTTAAAATTGTTTTAAATACATTTGTGCCTTGTTGTAAGATCCTTGGTAAAATTGTTGTTAAACCAAGGTCGGGACCCATTGTGAGGTCCTAACTAGTAGCTCCCCGAGTTCCAAGAACTTGGGGTGTTACAACATGGTATCAGAGCTCTGGGTTTGCAACAATGGCACTTGGAATCTTCTGAAAGACCGAATGTAGAAAATAACTAGAACCCGAAAGGGGTCTAAAATTTTCAAAATGAATTTCTATTTCAAAATCATGTGCATAGTCGGGTTGTTGGGATAGTAGTACGTCGGACCACCATCACCCTTCGTGGATCTCTTCAACTTAATAAGATTAGTTAAATAGGTTATGGACTTATGAGATTGTACTCTTATGTATGTTATTTGGATATGTATACATATACATGTAGCATGTTAGCACCCTATAGGATAATTCCTATTATTGTTTAGTTGAGATATCATGATGTCGACATTGCCTCGTGGTTCCTGACCTTCCAAGGCATTCACCCCGTCCAGCTAGAGCTTCAGGATCTTCTTCTCGCCGCGCCAGCGTGAGCGAGAGGCCGACTTGGATGGCGGATCCACCTGCGTGGTATAGGACTCATCCAGATTGGATGGGAGCTCCTCCACCATGGTCTACACAGGCACCACCAGCACCGGCACCTTGAGATGCACCGGCATGGTATAGCCAGCCTCCAGGTTGGTATGAGCAGATGCCGGACTGGGCCACCGGCCTTTCCGATAGGGTGGGAGCATTAGAGATCCGCGCAGATGCGAGAGATGCACGTGTGGATGACCTTGACCATATGATGAGGGATGTATACCGCCAGCAGTTCGGGCGGTACTATGATCCTAGCTTCTCTCCATTTCCACCTCCACCGCAGTGATGACTTGGATGATCGACAGCTTTAGCCGCTCCACCCACCGTTTTGTGAGTTCTTTTTCTTTCTTTCTTTTCTTCTTTTTCTTTTCTTTGAACATTAGGGACAATGTTTGTTCCAAGTATGGGGTGGGGTGTGACTAATCGTTTGTAATAACTCTTACTCACTTTATTGGTTTCTATTGAGACTATCTTGCATGTTTCATTCTATCGCTACACGTTTCATTATTGCATTGCATGAAAAAGAGTTTGAAAAACCCATAAAATTGAAAAATTTAAAAAATTTTGTGCTTCTAAGGATAGAGATGATTTCTATGAAAATCACCACTTGTGAATTGAGGTTTGATGACAATTGAATGCTTAAACAATTAGTGAATTGAAAAGAAATTGAATGAGTTGATTATCCTTCTTTTTGCAAATTTCATAATGTGATGAATGTTACTTAAATCATGTTAAGAAATTAAGGTTGAAATCACACTATAAGTTCTTATGCTTCTTTTTGAGATGATTAAGGCAATTCGATTTTCTTTCTTCTTTCTTTGATCATTTAGCCCCTCATTGAAATAATGGCCTCCTTTACCTATCCGGGAATTTGGAGGAGTTGATTGATATTGGCATGTTTGATGTGGGAGGGCCTTGAAAGCAATTATTTTGCAATCAAAAGAATAGAAAGAAATTATAGGTTTGGGGAAGTCAATCATGATGATGAGTAACTCGGCACCATTCACATAGCCGGGTGTTTGTGTCTTGCCAAAGTCGGATTGAGCGATATTCCTAGCGGATTATGGTATGTGCGCTAAGGGTTTGAGGCATCTCATAAAAATTGAGAAACGCCAATCTCCTCGGCTTCGGTTTTTGTGCACATCTATCCATAACTCCAAAAGTAAAGTCGAAAAATGAAAAGAAAAGAGCGAAGCTCTAAGTTGAAAGTGCTGCGGAAACCGCAAAAGAAGAAGAAAAGAGTAGTTATCCACTTTCCCGGATTCATGCACCACATTCCTTAATGTTTTCCCTCCCTTCCCACATTCTAGACCTTGATTGAAAGTCCTTAAGATCAAAAGAATGTTATATGGCTTGGTGATCTAAATTGAAGTTTCTTATGATTGATTTTGATAATGTTTGAAGGTTATGATGTTTACATGGAAGTTTGATTGATTCGTGAGCTTTCTTTACTCTTTACTCTTTGATTAAGTGTATGAAAGTCTTATAAGCGAATGAAGCAAGCTTTGAGAATGATCTATTGATTAGAAGGCACATTCATCCAAAAGAAGTTTTGCTTTAAGAAGGTACACATATTTCATCCTAACTTGTGTTTAAAAAGCTTTTTGAAAGACCTTGCTTAGGGACAATCAAGTGGTAAGTATGGGGTTATTTGTTAGCATGAAATATTGTGATATTTTAGGCACGTTTTCTAAGTGTATTTCATCCATATTGATAGTCATTGATAAAGCATTGAAGCATTTGTGAGTTAGTTTATCTATTTTGTCGATATAGAGGTCTACATAAGCTTTGTGGTGATTGTAGGCAATTTGGAGCTAATTCCGAACGGATTAAGAGAGAATGGAGTTTGATTGAGCATGTCCAAGGATTGAGGACATCCCTAGGAGCTAAGGATGGTCCTAACTTGAAGAATGGCACGAGATTAAGGAAAATTACGAACTACCTCTAAACCACGCTCTAAAATACGGCCGTACTACATTCCACGTTCAAGTCCACGGCCGTGGAACTTGGCAAGAGAGGAGTGGATCATTCCAGCAACTTACACGGCCGTGGAGGGTTGTGACAAACCGTGACCAACTTCCACGCTCTAAATTACGGGCGTGGAACCCTTCCACGACCGTGATCTTGGCGATCTTACAATAGCATCAATGGAAGGTATATTAATATGCAGTTTGCTCATGAGTTCTATAATCTTACCGAATTGTTTATCTAGACGCGCTCTCGCTCTAGATTGAGGGAATGGTAGGGGAGGTTTGTAAGCTGGAGGAGGAACGTAGACATCTTCCTTCTCCTTTTCTTTCTCTTTCTCAACGGGGACTTCTACAAACTTGGGCTGCGGGTCGGTAGTTGTCACCCCGCTCCTAGTTGTGATTGCCATCACCCTTCCCTTTGGGTTGTCCTCCATTTTTCCTGGAAGTTTCCCTTGATTCCTAGGAACTTCCTCCGCATGGCTGAACATTTGGTTTTCTAAAACCTTTTGGGCTTTATCAACCTTAGAAATGTGATCATCAACCTTAATGATGCGAGTCTCCAACCCTTGAAGCTTCCTTAAAATCGTTTCCAACATTGGATCGGGCTTCTCCTTCCCCGAAGTGCTTCCACCATTAGATGTTTGCCCCTGGTTTTTCAAAGGAGTGGAAGAAGAGGAAGGTGGAGTTAGTAAATTTGAATTGGAAGGATAAGAATTACCGGAGTTTTGTTGATTGGAGCGCCAATTGTTGTTGTTTGAAACCCTATTGTTGTTCCAATTATTGTTCCGGTTGTTGTTGTTGCCGTTCCAATTATTCCGGTTATTGTTCCGGTTGTTGTTGTTGTTGTTGCGGTTTGTATTCTCACCACCGTTGTTGTTGTTGCCCAAGTAGCCAACATCCTTTCCTTGTTGCTTTGGAAAGTTGGTCTTAATAGCTTCCTTCAACTCTTTAATCTCGTTGTTGAGAGAAAAGATTTGAGATTGAGCTTCATGTGTGAGCTTTGCTCCTTGCTCCACACGATTCCCCTCCACTTTCCGGTGAGAGTACTTCTCTATGACTCGCTCTTGCTTCTCAATGAAGTCCCAAGCGTCATCTTCCCTCATGTCCATGAACGTACCACATGAGAGGGATTGGAGCTTGAATTGTGTCTCCACATCCAGCCCCTTATAGTATATCTCCAAAAGTGCAAGCTTGGATATGCCATGATGAGGGCAATCCAATAGCAAATCCTGAAATCTTTCCCAAGATTGAAACAAACTTTCGTTAGATCTCATGGAAAATGCATTAATCTTACCTCTTAGCTCCGCCGATTTGGATGGCGGAAAGAACTTAGTGAGGAACTCCGCGGAAAGATCCTCCCATGTCTCAAGCTTTCCACTTGGAAGAGCTTGATACCAAGACAATGCTTTCCCCTTCAAGGAGAAGAAGAAAGGCTTGAGTTTGTAGCTATTGGTAGTTGCGTTCTTAGGCTTCATTGTCTCCATCATAATCTCAAAGTTTTGTAGATGTTGGTGTGGAGATTCAGCACTTGTTCCACCAAATTGGTTTTGGCGAACAATGGTAATAACTTGAGGGTTGAAGCTAAACCCTTGTACATCATCAGCATCAAAGTTCACACCTAAACGGCGTGGTTGCTGCGTTGGATCCATCCTTTGGCCAAGAGTTCTTGGCTCCTCTTCCACACGTTCGACCCTCGCATTCCTAGGTGGAACACGGCGATTTGCAGCTGGCCGTGGAAAGAATGGATTCACATTGATCGTGGGATCAATTTCCTCTAGCGGTGGCATGGAGGAGTCGCTATCCTCATTGGATGAGTTGGCTCTAACCGATCTTCCCAGTCTCCTCCTTTTCTTTTTCTCCTTAAGGTTGTTTATCTCCAACCTCATTTGGAACATCATGTCTGATAGATCATCAACCTTTGTTTGATGACGATCCATCTCTTCCCTATGAGTTTTCTCACTCCATTGGAGTTGAGCTTCCTTTTCCGCTAACTCCGATTGGAGATCACGTTCTCTTTCTTCAGCCATTTTCTTTTCCTTACGCTTTCTCCTTAAAGTCCTCTCAAGCTCTTGATCAAGAGGTAAGAGGTCTTCGTTATTCCTAGATCTGCGCATGCACTTGAAAAGATATCAAATAACAAGGGAGAAGCTCCCAAGCTTGACAACCGATAACCGAATTCGGCCTAGACCAAATCCCCGGCAACAGCGCCAAAAACTTGTTCGCCACTTAGCGTGCGTGCAAATAAGTCTTAAATTTATAAAACTAGAATCAAGCAAGCGAACCCGCAGTGTACGGATCGATATAGTTGAGCAAGAATTCCAGAGTATCGAACACAGGGATTTGGGGGGTTAAATCCAGTTATAGATTTGTCAAGCAAGTAAATTGTAATTGTTGGGAAAACAACAATCCTAAAGATCCAGGAATCCGGTTGTGGCAATCGATTCAAGATATACTAAAGATATAAGGACAGAGTTGAGGTTTGCAAAGGTATACGAATGTAAGGTAATCGTACGGTGAAGTTCCAAAAACCTTATATGACTTACCTAAAAGACACTCTCTATAAAGGTTGTTGAGGCTTCAGTATAGTAAGGATCTAAAGGTAAGAATTAACGTCAAATACCCAAACTTTTAATCCAAGGATCAAGAGTAACTAAACCGATTAAGGTTGTGACACTCAGAATCGAGGTAGAGGTTGTTGAGCCTTCACTACCACCTAGAAAAGACAAGCCAATACTAAGTTAAAGCAAATCTTTAACTTTGGATTAAAGTAAAAGCAAGTTTGTAAACTGACACAAAATTACGGGTAGTTCTTGAGTTCCACGGCCGTGGAAGCTCAAGAACAGACCGTGGATTAGGTTCATCGGCGATTCTCTCTAACTCTCAGGGTCCAATCTGTTTACTATCGATCCATCATCATCTAAGCCACAACTATCAACCCTTCACCTTAGAATTGCTAAAGGGTTTTAGCCAACAACAGTCATATTGATATCAAATTCAAGATTCAAAAGAATGAAAGATGAAAACTTTCGAAAACCTTCAATAACTTTCAAGTCAATCTCAAGTTCACAAATCAAGAACAATAACGTCAATAGATTCGGAATAACACAAACAATCACGAATTCTTAGAATAAGAAGGATGAACGGGATGTCAATCCGTCTTCTAATCAAACCTAAGTATGAAGCGTAACCTTCTTACAAACAATCTTCCAAATCTTCTCTCTTTCCGTCAATCCGGAAATCGCAATAGGCAAAGCGCAAATCTCTCAACGACGATCTTCGCCAAAAGCGTGAACTAGGGTAAGTCCAAGTGTAAGCCTAAGCAGAGGTGACGGAATCTCTCTTCTTCCGTCCTTTTAGAGGGTAGGATAAAATATTGGCCCGGCTAATTGCGTAGAAGATAGTGGCTTCAAAGTGTGCGTAAAGGATCGCCAAGATCACGGTCGTGGAAGGGTTCCACACCCGTAATTTAGAGCGTCGAAGTTGGTCACGGTTTGTCACAACCCTCCACGGCCGTGTAAGTTGCTGGAATGATCCACGCCTCTCTTGCCAAGTTCCACGGCCGTGGACTTGAACGTGGAATGTAGTACGGCCGTATTTTAGAGCATGGTTAAGAGGTAGTTCGTGATTTTCCTTAATCTCGTGCCATTCTTCAAGTTAGCACCATCCTTAGCTCCTAGGGATGTCCTCAATCCTTGGACATGCTCAATCAAACTCCATTCTCTCTCAATCCGTTCGGAATTAGCTCCAAATTGCTACAATCAACACAAAGCTTATGTAGACCTCTATATCGACAAAATAGATAAACTAACTCACAAATGCTTCAATGCTTTATCAATGACTATCAATATGGATGAAATACACTTAGAAAACGTGTCTAAAATATCACAATATTTCATGCTAACACTCATTGAACGCATGCACCAACTGCCGGCGCCATTTTTTTATGAAAAAAAATAAAGCATCAGCGCATGGCACTCAAAATCGTTTACGATTACTAAGTTTTTGATAAACATATTACTAAATTGAAATAACCTATTTTTTTTCTTTGGGTTTTTTCTTCGTTGGGTTGTAATATACCCTATTTGGTTAGGCATAAAAAAAGTGGACCAAATTGAAATGGCCTATTTTTTTGTTTGGGAATTGTTGGGTTGCTATCACTCAATCACTAATTATATTTTGAATTTGATTAGTAGTAGACTAAGTAGTGCTATGTTTGAATTTGAGTAACTAGTAGCCCATAGTCTTGCTACTCATTTGTAGTGAACACCTAATACGTACGCTTGTGTGTGTGTGTATATATATATATAATATACACGTGCATGCATCTAATACGAGTAATAGTTATAGTGAACATACACGTGCATAAGCTTAATTAAGGTGTTCATCTAATTGAGTTGAATTTATAATTAATAAAACATATATAAATATAACTATTTGACGACTAATAATTTTTTAATTTTTCTAATTCATACGACAGTAATAGAGGTAAGACGGTAATTGAACAATCATTACATTATCGTTTAAGATTACTAAGTATAACTATTTTTTCAAAATCATTTTCTTTAATAAAAGGTTAACAATAAATTGATTTATATTGGTTAATACTCTTAGAAGACTAATGGGTAGAAGAAAAATTAATGGATCGAAATAAGTAGTGAATTTGACAACGGTGAATATCGAGACAACCGCAAAAAAAAATGCTTTTAAATGATTTTTTCCGAATGCGTGTATATAAATTTGTATATTCATTTATGATATGCTTAAAATATACAACACGTTTTCATAAATGTCCTCATATTATTTAAATAGATATCAATTGTCCCATTAAAAACCTTATACATAAACAAAGATATGTCAGTAGCTCAGCTAATTAGAATCGGTACGAATTATCCAACCATTTTCATATATGTCACCATGCACACGGCCAAAAACCAATTCCATATATCATCAAAATGATTTTATCTTTAACAATTTGTAATAACTGAAAATTTTGAACTCCGTTTAATACTGGATCAAACCGGATTCCGATCCGCCAACCTTAATTCTTTTAAATAAAAGAAAATGATATTAAATTCTATCATTTTATGTGACCTTGATTCACATAAAATGATAACTTAAATAATTCCTTAAATAATTCCGTATATATTTCCGTACTTTTAACGGTTCCGGGCAACAACGAGTATACAGTCAGCCTTTTCCTTTTCTTATATTGGAGAGCAGGCCCAAATAACTAGGCCATTTTAGTTGATCAGCCGACACAATCAGCCCTTAATCAGCCGGCCCAATCAGCCTTAATTAGCCCTAATCACGTTTAACCTAACCTACTCCTGCTTACCGTCTTTCCTCCTCTCCCTTCTGCACCAACAACAGGAACGACAACAGCAGAGCTTCGACCACCAGCGTCCCGAGCAACTGCCACCAAGTCCCAGACGGCCGTCCCTGTGCCGGAGCCGCTTCGTCCGTTCCATTCCCATGAGTACCGGCTCATTCTTCCTCCTTCCCGAGAGAGAGAACCACACCACGTTGACCACGGTTTATCCACAGCAAGGGAGGTTGTCGCACCGGTTCGTTCCCCGCTAGGCCAAGTTGCCGCCGTCGTCGCTGCTGCAGTAGGTTAGTCGGCTGTCTTCTTCCCCTCTCCTCTCCCTTTTCTTCCTCTATGCTTCCCTTCTGTCTTCCCGTGTTAACTGCAAGTCGAGCCGCTTTTCACTCTTGTAGTCACTAGCCAGGAGGAGTGGTGTACTGTGGGGAGTGCAGTCGAGTCAGCGTACGAGCCCCGGTCGAGAACGAGTCTACTACACCAATCACTGTAAACCCGAGGCCGCACCAACAGTCTTCAACCGCGACCACCCCGATCTGTTGCACGCCTTCAACGAAACGCCGGGCTCCTTTCTTCTGCAGATTTCGATCCGGGTAAGCAGCCTTCCTATGGTTCCGCCCCTCTCTCCTCATGTGTATAACCATAGCCAATTGCTCCCTTAATGTGATGCAGCTTTACTTAACACCCTGCACCTACTGTTGTTCAACGTTGGGCTTCTCTTTGGGAGTTTAACCGCAAACTGGGTCTTCCTTACTGCTGGTGAGTGCTTCCTTAGTGTAGCATATATATTTGTGGGTATATTCATGTAGGAATGCAGTGTATGTGTATATGTACCTATAGCTGAGTAGATTGAGAATATGGGTATATATATATATATGATGAGTGTAGTGTACGTATATATATACATATAGATGACGGAAGTTGAGGATATGAGTACACATATATATATAAGTATAAGTATAGTATAAATATATAAGTATATATACGTATAGAGGTAATGAATGTATATAAGTATGTTTATGTAGAAGTGTAGTGTATATATGTATGTATATATAGATGTAGGAGTTGAAAGATATAAATAAATATACATGTAGCAGTACCGTGTACATATACACGTATATATAGGTATGATATGGGAGGTATAAGTGTATATATATATGAATAATTAGAGTATATATACATAAGTATATATATAGATGGGTAAGGGTAACGTATATATATACGTATACATATACGTATAAGAGTAGAGTAATAACCGTGAAGGAGGAGGAGTGTTGTACTCTTTGACGAGTTGACTCGAGTTTTGACCTTATAACCTATAAGTAGCTATCCGAGAGACACAATTTATGGAAGACAAGTTATGAAAGAAATTAGTAGAATTCAAGAATAAAATTTGAGAATTTTCGGCACTAAGGGTAAAATGGTCTTTTACCGTAAGAGAGCTTTTCCGTAATGCCTTCGCATGAGGTTGGACATCTAGATGTGATTTTAATCCACATGCCTTATTTGACAGGCGTTTGAGTTACCACGAGTATGGACCGATTTGAGACTTGTTGGAGTGTGATTTGACTCAGGTAAGTCCTTGCGACTTACTTAGCTGGTTTCTGGATATTAGTTGGGTGATAATGGTTGTGTGTGTACAATGTGTGTTATAATAAATAACAACTTGTTAGGACGACCGTGGTTATTATGTTTTAAGGCCCAAGTGTGTGTATAACGGGCCGTGACATCACTGCCCAGCTCTGCCAGGAGACTGGGAGGTTCTCTATACCCAGACCATACAGGTACACGGTGAGATGCATCGGATCCACTCCTGATGGGTACACGGGGGCGGAGGCAAGGTTTGGGAATCCCTCGTGTCACAAAATACGTATCATTAGAGTGAATGACTTAAATGAAGATAATAAGTGGATTGTTTGAAAGCATGATGAGTGTTTGTTATTTTATGTGTGTGTGCTATTATTATTCTCCTAATGTTTAGATAACTAGCTAATGGTTGTTTTGTTGTGTATTTAGATTTACTGCAGGTTAGAACAGGAACTGAGTGATCCGGAAGTAGTGGTCAGTCGGGTCTCCGTACTCTTTAGAGTAGGGGTTTGAGTTATTGCTTTGTTGTTTTTCCCTTTTGTTAAGACAGTTAGTCTTTTCCGTTTTTTAAGTACAATAGGCTGTTAGACTTTGGTTGCATTCATTCCTTTAAAATACTATTTTATGAATTTAGGTTTTTCTTATTGTGTCTTGTTGCAAGATCCTAGTAATATTATTGTCAAACTGAGGTCAGGACCCATTGTGAGGTCCTAACCAGTAACGTCCCGAGTTCCGAGAATTCGTGGTGTTACAACATGGTATCAGAGGTCTAGGTTGGCAACAATGGCACTTGAATTCTTCTAAAAGACCGAATAAGTACTTGAGCAGAACCCGAAAAGGGATCTGAGTTTTAAAAAGGACTTTTGGTTTTCAAATGCATGCATAGTCTTGTTGGGGATAGAAAAGTACGGCTGACCACCACTACTACCGCGGATCTCAGTATGCTTAGTTTAGACTTATAGTATTTTACAATTATGTATGTTAAATAAATATCTATATATATGTAGCATGTTGTTACCCTAGAGGATATGAAATATCCTTTAGTTGATTTATCATGATGCGATCATCGCCTCATGATAAAACGTTTGGAGATCTTAAAGGGTATCTATAAGAAGATAGTGGACTCATACCCCAGATTGGAACATTACATTATGGCGGACGCCCTGGTGGTTTCTACAGTTGTCCGAAGAACGAGTGGTTAAAGAGTTGAGGATTACTAGAGGATGTTAACAACAAGAACAATCGGGCGAGAAAAGAATGTCAAGCAATTCAAATAGAAGTAATCGAAAACCGTACAAGGATCTTAGCGGGATGACAATGAGAGGTGAAACTCAAGATGCATGTAAGGACTAATAAGAGCGCGGATTGAAGAGGACAACATCAAAACACCATTCAAACAAAGTATAGCACAACTACACTTGGCGGGTTAAAGGACACTACAACCAAGGTGGATGCTACCATAGACAAGTATGAGCATGAGAGTACAGAGAAAATAGAGTGTTGACCCATATGTAAAAGATTAAAGGAGTACCAAGACAGAGATTTACGATCGAGTTTAAAAGATAAAAATTAATAAATTTCATAACCATGGAGATGGATTGACTCCTTTAGAGACACGAGAATCTTGAAGGAAAGCACGACACAAATATCAAAGATAGTACAAGTCTGAAATTGAGACAATGGATTTCCATGAAGGTAATGTTACAAAACAACATCCACCGAGGAAGAAGCATGTGCAGGAATGATCATGATGGACTTGAGGGATCATAACAACTACTCAATCACCAAGAGACTTAAGTCAACCATACTAGTGGTTCACTACAAAGAGCTGCAGGTAGACGATAACTTATGAAAAGGGAACCGCGAAGATGGGTTTGTAAGCTATCACGGAAGGTTTGATAAACCCATAGATGGCGGGTGTAAATTGTGGAAGGAGCTAAATGTGTATAAACGGATAACCTATATGGGATAAGTTTTCACCTTGTATATCCGCATCGAAAGAGATAGAAGAAAAGTAAGTCTAGGATCTGGTAGAAGACCAACTACAGACTAACTAGTAATAACGGAGAATTCACACGTCTGAGTTGACCAATGACGACCGGTTGGTAGATAAGAAGAATAACATCAGATTTACTAAAGAATGTTACCGACATATGGAGAATCCCTACAAAACATCAACGACGACAATTGTAAAGTTAAACCGATAAAAGTACCAGTACCCTTAATAGTAACATGGAATGAGTTCGAGCCAATATCTCTAATTAATAATTTAAGGAGAAGATTTTGACGGCCGGGAATGACCCCATAGGTCTTTAAAGAGATTAAGGAAATGGTTGTGAGCAGTTTCTTACCTTCTGGCTAAGAAAAAGGTATAGTTCACAGTAGTACTAATGGATTGCATAAGGAGAACTAGACGAGTGAGAAGAAACAGATGATTGTGAACATGTTTTAAGTCTTAACATCCCACACAATAAAGACTGATGGTGCTCCTCCGAGAAAAAGTGGGGTCAAACTGTCGAGAATGAAAGGGGACACCCTTGTGATCTAAAGAAGTGATACAGAATAATTGGAATTACAGAAGAGGCACAAACATAGAGAGTATGATTTAAAGTCTTAGTGAAACGTGTGGTCGAGTTGTGAGGTGATTTCAGATGGAATCTACATGTTGGCTAGAACAGACATGAGAAGGAGTATAGTTGAATGACTAAAAGTTGTTATATGGATCCGGTATTACCCCAATAAGAGCATTTTCGAAAGATGTATCTATAAAAGTTTAATGAGAAATAAAGGTACTCCATTAAAAAAAAAATTCAAACTGGATTGATGACATAAGAGTTGATGAAAGTAATAAGACCAACTAACGCGGTTCGTAAAGCGAGCACGAGGAAACTCAAAGGGGTAACTATTCCACTGGGTAGTAAAGATTTAAAGAAGGGAAAGCGACACGAGCATAAGGACAACATAATAAATGCTAGTTAAGAATTTGGATTGTTGAGAAAATCATATACAATTGAGGTTTTTATTCAAATGGTACCGATAGGTGTTAAATAAAAGTCATACATATCGGACCGATAACGCTAGGATGGCTAAGGTGTAAACCGAAAGAGTAACTTAACCAGTGAGAAGAAAAGTCATGTATCAAAAGCGGGTCTTGCCAAATTGGAATAAAGTGTTGAGATGAGGATGCCTTTGTAGACTCTATGTAAGAGTACAACGTAACTGAGGTTCCAACATGAAATGGACAGTAATGATCAACTGAAAGTTTAGACCGATTCAGGGGAGGAAATTGTTATAAGATGAGTCACCTAGTAGAAGAGTTCACAAGACAAGCTTGTGAGACCAAAAGAGATAAAATGAAGAAGAGTTCACAAGACAAGCTTCTGAGACCAAAAGAGATAAAATGTCGACCTGGATATGAGGGCCTAAGGTGCATGGTAGTGATACCTACAATGGAGTGTAGAAGCAAAATGTAAACTTTACAAGTGCGGAGAGGTTTTGAAGCCCTGTAGCGGAAACAACAGAGTTTCATGAAGGCAGTATTACCGGTAACACCAGCGAAGGAATGTATATATGAGAACGGCCGTGGTGGACTCGAAGGTCCAAGGTAGCCCCAATTATCACGGGACCTAAGTCATCAACACCGACGGTACATGCAAGGGGAACTACAAGGAGATGATAACTAAAGTCATCAGAATTACAAAGACACTTACCAGCTATCGTTGAAGACTTGGAATGACTATTTATGTCAAGATGAATGACCAGTTGGGCTCGAGAAGTAGAGTTAGCCTAAGGAAACAGGAGTGTGGAAGATAAAACGAGTTAGCGAAGTATGAAAGGATTAATCGAGCAAATGATGCTCACCAAGAATTTGAAACCAGTATAGGTATGAGAAGAGTAGTCCGGGATATTGAGATAAGTCAATTATAGACTGAACGACGTCAACTGAGGATGTGTAAGTGTTGGTTGGTATTGACGAGTGGTTACCGTTAAGAAAAGACAATAGTGACTGCGGATTTAAGAGGTAACTTTACTGATGCCTTGGAGGATTCTCCAAGTCGGAAACGACAACCTTCTGGGATGATCTAAGGATATGGAGAGAATCGGGTTAGAGGTTGCTTTCTGGTTGGTTAAGAACAGACTACGGTTGAGTAAGAGAGTAAGGGTCTGTTTGAAGAGGATATCGCTAGTAGTAGGAGGGAAGTATAGGCGGGAGTGGGGTAAATCACATCGAACCTCAGAAAGACGCCATTGTGACTAATGGGTGTTACACCAGAAGCGTGGTAGGGCCATACCCCACAGATGAAGAAAATCAATGTTAGGTGAACTATGATTTCAAGTTAAGGAATTAGAGATCTATATGAAAAGGTCCACTTGGGTGTGTGGTTTGTTTTGATTTATATAAATTTGAAAGTTTGACAAGAAGTAGGTGAAAACCCATTAATTAATGAACGATCCGATTATTTCAAATTGAGGAAATCGGGCCAAGCGG
Organism: Fagopyrum homotropicum; assembly: GCA_033239125.1. NCBI lineage: Eukaryota > Viridiplantae > Streptophyta > Magnoliopsida > Caryophyllales > Polygonaceae > Fagopyrum > Fagopyrum homotropicum. The sequence continues at coordinate 29,865,206 of BSWB01000002.1, read as the reverse complement.
TTTGTGTTACAAAGAGCATTAGGCACTTAGTAAAGTGCCGACAGAAGTCGGGAACTTTCGAAAGGCCCAATGGAAGGAAATTTGGTAGAGTCATCAAAAGAGCTGGAAGTAAGTTTAGAAAACCAAACCGTTGCGAGGGTACCTACCGAATCCTAGACACGTCATCAGTCATGAGGATCTGATAGTTGAGCCAGACTATACTTTTGTGGAGTACCCAATAGCCGCCCTAGAGTGCAGTACTAGACGTCTGCGTTCTAAGGAGATACCGATGTTGAGGATCTAGTGGCCTAGATGAGGAGCCGATGAGGCTACCTGGGAGATAGAGGAGAGTATTAGACGTAGTTACCCTGAGTTCTTTTCGAGGATAGATATTACTTCGGTATCGGCGAGTTAGCACTCCGATGCTGTGTTGTTTGACTTTCATGTTTTACCTTAGACTGAGTGATTGTGTTTCTTTTCTTGTGTGCCTGATTATCATGATAGAGTAGTTGCATGGTAGAAAAAAAAATTTTGATGATACCAAGATATCCCAAGAAAGTCGTGTGATAAGGATTATTAATCTAACTTTCGGGACAAAACTTCTTTTAATAGGGCACTAATGTAATAACTGAAAATTTTAAACTCCGTTTAATGTTGGATCAAACCGGATTCCGATCTGCCAACCTTAATTCTTTTAAATAAAAGAAAACGATGTTAAATTCTATCATTTTATGTGACCTTGATTCACATAAAATGATAACTTAAATAATTCCTTAAATAATTCCTTAAATAATTTCGTATATAATTCCGTACTTTTAACGGTTCCGGGCAACAACGAGTATACAGTCAGCCTTTTCCTTTTCTTATATTGGAGAGCAGGCCCAAATAACTAGGCCATTTTAGTTGATCAGCCGGCACAATCAGCCCTAAATCAACCGGCCCAATCAGCCTTAATTAGCCCTAATCACGTTTAACCTAACCTACTCCTGCTTACCGTCTTTCCTCCTCTCCCTTCTGCACCAACAACAGGAACGACAATAGCAGAGCTTCGACCACCGGCGTCCCGAGCAACTTCCACCGAGTCCTAGACGGCCGTCCCTGCGCCGGAGCTGCTACGTCCGTTCCAATCCGATGAGTACCGGCTCATTCTTCCTCCTTCCCGAGAGAGAGAACCACACCACGCTGACCACGGTTTATCCACAGCAAGGGAGGCTGTCGCACCGGTTCGTTCCCCGCTAGGCCAGGTTGCCTCCGTCGTCGCTGCTGCAGTAGGTTAGTCGGCTATCTTCTTCCCCTCTCCTCTCCCTTTTCTTCCTCTATTCTTCCCTTCTGTCTTCCCGTGTTAACTGCAAGTCGAGCCGCTTTTCACTCTTGCAGTCACCAGCCAGGAGGAGTGGTGTAATGTGGGGAGTGCAGTTGAGTCAGCGTATGAGCCCCGGTCGAGAACGAGTCTACTACACCAATCACTGTAAACCCGAGGCCACACCAACAGTCTTCAACCGCGACCACCCCGATCTGTTGCACGCCTTCAACGAAACGCCGGGCTCCTCTCTCCTCATGCGTATAACCATAGCCAATTGCTCCCTTAATGTGATGCAACTTTACTTAACACCCTGCACCTACTGTTGTTCAACGTTGGGCTTCTCTTTGGGAGTTTAACCGCAAACTGGGTCTTCCATACTGCTGGTGAGTGCTTCCTTAGTGTAGCATATATATTTGTGGGTATATTCATGTAGGAATGCAGTGTATGTGTATATGTACCTATAGATGAGTAGATTGAGAATATGGGTATGTATATATATATGATGAGTGTAGTGTATGTATATATATACATATAGATGACGGAAGTTGAGGATATGAGTACATATATATATATATAATAAATATACATGTAGCAGTACCGTGTACATATACACGTATATATAGGTATGGTATGGGAGGGATAAGTGTATATATATATGAATAAGTAGAGTATATATACATAAGTATATATATAGATGGGTAAGGGTAACGTATATATATATATATATACGTATACATATGTGTATAAGAGTAGAGTAATAACCGGGAAGGAGGAGGAGTGTTGTACTCTTTGACGAGTTGACTCGAGTTTTGACCTTATAACCTATAAGTAGCTATCCGAGAGACACAATTTATGGAAGACAAGTTATAAAAGAAATTAATAGAATTCAAGAATAAACTTTGAGAATTTTCGGCACTAAGGGTAAAATGGTCTTTTACCGTAATAGAGCTTTTCCGTAATCCCTTCGCATGAGGTTGGACATCTAGATGTGATTTTGATCCACATGCCTTATTTGACAGGCGTTTGAGTTACCACGAGTATGGACCGATTTGAGACTTGTGGGAGTGTGATTTGACTCAGGTAAGTCCTTGCGACTTACTTAGCTGGTTTGTGGATATTAGTTGGGTGATAATGGTTGTGTGTGTACAATGTGTGTTATGATAAATAACAACTTGTTAGGACAACCATGGTTATTATGTTTTAAGGCCCAAGTGTATGTATAACGGGCCGTGACATCACTGCCCAGCTCTGCCAGGAGACTGGGAGGTTCTCTATACCCAGACCATTGTTAGCATGAAATATTGTGATATTTTAGGCACGTTTTCTAAACGTATTTGATTCATATTGATAGTCTTTGATTGAACTTTATGCATATGTGAGCTAGTATTACCTATATTGTCGATATGGATGTCTACACTAGTTCTATGTTGATTATAGGTGATTTGAAGCTATTTCCGAACGGAATCGAGCAAAGGAGAGTTGAGTTGATATGTCCATAGATTGAGGACATTCTTTGGAAGCAATTTGGAGTCTTAGCTTGAGGAATGCACGAGTTTAGGGAAGAATCACGTTCTTGCCCTAAATTACGCCCTAAAATACGGCCGTATCACAAACCACGTTCAGAATTACGGCCGTGGATTTGGAGTCAGAAATCCATGTTCATTCCAGGGGATTACACGGCCGTGGAACATATGTTGCAAACCGTATTTGTTTCCACGCTCAAAATTACGGTCGTGGAACACTTCCACGACCGTGATCTTGGCGAATCTTTTCGCCACACTTTGAAGCCACGATCTTTTAAAGATTGGACCGGGCCGACATTTTGCCCTACACTATAAAAAGACGGACGAAGCAAGATTCCGTCACCTTCGCTACCCCCGTTTACCCTCATTCATCGCCGCTTAGACACGAGGACGTTTTGCTTAGCTTGCTTGGGAGCAATTGACATCTCTTGGAAGAGATCGAATTTCGTGTTTGGAATTCCTCTAATCTCGCACTTTTGGTGGAGATTGCTATTGAGATCTCCGGATTTGCGGAAGATCGTAGTTCTTGGAAGATTTTGCAAGGAGATCTCTCTTCTTGTTTAGGTTTGATTTGAAAAATGGATTGACATCCCGTTTTCTCTTCCTTCCTAAGGTGGTGATTGCTTGTTTTACTTTAAATCTCTTGACATTACTTGTTCTCTTGGTGACTTTGAGATTAAATTGAAGATTATTGAAAGTTCTTGAAAGTTTTCATCTTTTTATCTTTTAATTCTTGAATTGATATCAACATGACTGTTATTGGCTAAAAACCCTTAACAATTCTAAGGTGAAGGGTTGATAGTTGTGGCTTAGATGATGATAGATCGATCGCAAACAGATTAGACCCTGAGAGTTAGAGAATTATCGCAGACAACCCTAAATTACGGCCTGTTCTTGAGTCCACGGCCGTGGAACCTCAAGAACTAACCGTAATTTTCCTTAAGTCTACGAACCTGCTTTTACTTCAATCTAAAGTTAAAGATTGGCTTTGGCTTAGTTTAGACTTGTCTTTTCTAGGTGGTAGTGAAGCCTCAACAACCTCTACCTCGATTGTGAGTGTCACAACCTCAATCGGTTAAGTTAGTCTTGATCCTTGGGTTATAAGTTTGGGTATTTGACACTAATTCTCATCTCTAGAATCTTTCTATATTGAGCCTCAACAACCTGTATAGAGAGTGCCTTGTAGGTGAGTTATATAAGGTTTTTGGAACTTCACCGTACGATTACCTTACGTTAGTATACCTTTGCATATCTCAACTCTGTCTTTACATCATTAAGTATATCTTGAATCGATTGCCACAGCTGGATACCTGGATCTTTAGGATTGTTGTTTTCCCAATAATTTGCAAAGCTCTTACATTTACTCGCTTGATAACCTACAACTGGATTTAACCCCCCAAATCCCTGTGTTCGATACTCTGGAATTCTTGCTTAACTATATCGATCCGTACACTGCGGGTTCGCTGCTTGATTCTAGTTTTATAAATTTAAAACTTATTTGCACACACCTCTAGGGGCGAACAAGTTTTTGGCGCCGTTGCCGGGGATTTGGTTTAGGCCAAATCCGGTAGCCGGTTGTCAAGATTGGGAGCTTGCTCTCATTATTTGATATCTCTTTGAGTGCATGCGCAGGTCTAGGAACACCGCAGATCTCTTACCTCTTGATCAAGAGCTAGAGAAAACCTTGAGGCAAAAGCGCAAGAAAAAGAAGATGGCCGAAGAACACGAACGTGATCTTCAAACGGAGTTGGCGGAGAAGGAAGCTCAACTCCGATGGAATGAGACTCTCCGCCAGGATGAGATGGATCGTCATCAATCTCAAGTTAACGGTCTACAAGACATGATTTTCCAAATGAGGATAAAGATGAGCGACCTTGAGAATAAGGTAGGCAAGAAGTCCTCAAGAAGGAGATCAAGGTCTAGAAGAAAAAGCCACTCATCCGCTGATGATAGTGACTCTTCTATGCCACCATTAGAAGAGATTGATCCCACGATCAATATGAATCCTTTCCATCTACAAGGAGCTGCTAATCGCCGCATTCCACCTAGGAATGCGAGAGTCGAACGTGTGGATGATGAGCCAAGAACTCTTGGCCAGCGAATGGATCCAACACAACAACCACGCCGCTTGGGTGTGAATTTTGATGCTGAAGATATGCAAGGGTTTAGCTTTAACCCTCAGGTTATCACTCTTGTTCGCCAAAGACAATTTGGCGGTACAAGTGCTGAATCTCCACACCAACACTTGCAAAACTTTGAGTGTATGATGGAGACAATGAGACCGAAGAACGCTACTACCAACAACTATAAGCTCAAACCTTTCTTCTTCTCTTTGAAAGGGAAAGCGTTGTCATGGTATCAAGCTCTTCCCAATGGGAAGCTAGACACGTGGGAAGACCTTTCCGCGGAGTTTCTCACCAAATTCTTTCCGCCCTCCAAAACGGCGGAACTTAGAGGTAAGATTAATGCTTTTTCCATGAGACCTAACGAAAGTTTGTTTCAATCATGGGAAAGGTTTTAGGATTTACTCTTGGATTACCCTCATCATGGCATATCCAAGCTTGCCTTGCTGGAAATCTACTACAAAGGGCTGGATGCGGGAACGCAATTCAACCTCCAATCCCTCTCATGCGGAACATTCATGGACATGAGAGAAGATGATGCTTGGGACTTCATTGAGAAGCAAGCAAGAGTCATAGAGAAGTATTCCCACCGGAAAGCGGAGGGAAATCGTGTGGAGCAAGGAGCGAAGCTCACACATGAAGCTCAAAATCAGATTTTCTCCCTCAACAATGAGATCAAAGAGTTGAAAGAGACTATCAAGACCAACTTCCCAAAGAAACAAGAGAAGGATGTTGGCTATTTGGGCAACAACAATGGCGGTGATAACACCAACCGCAACAACAACAACCGGAACAATAACCGGAGTAATAATTGGAATGGAAACAACAACAATTGGAACAACAATCGGGGTTCAAACAACAACAATTGGCTCTCTAATCAACAAAATTCCGGTAACTCCTATCCTTCCAATTCTAGTTCGCTAACTCCACCTTCCTCTTCCTCTACTCCTTTGAAAAGCCAGGGGCAATCATCTAATGGAGGAAACAATACGGGAAAGGAGAAGTCCGATCCCATGTTGGAAACAATCTTGGGAAAGCTTCAAGGGTTGGAGAACCGCCTCATCAAGGTTGATGATCAAGTCTCTAAGGTTGACAAAGCTCAAAAAGTTTTGGAGAACCAATTGTTCAACCACGCGGAGGAAGTTGCTAGAAATCAAGGGAAACTTCCAGGAAAGACGGAGGACAACCCTAAGGGAAGGGTAATGGCGATTACAACTAGGAGCGGAGTGACTACCACCGATCCGCAGCCTACGTTCGTTGAAGTCCCCGTAGAGAAGGACAAAGGAAAGGGGAAGGAGAAGGAAGATATCTATGTTCCTCCTCCAGCTTACAAACCTCCCCTACCGTTCCCTCAATCTAGAGCGCGAGCGCGCCTAGACAAACAATTCGGTAAGTTCATAGAACTCATGAGCAAGCTGCATATTAATATACCCTTCATTGATGCTATTGTAGGTATGCCGGCTTATGGCAAGTTCTTGAAGGAGCTTCTCTCTAACAAGAGGAAGCTAGAAGATTTCGGTGAGGTCAAGATGAGTTCGGATTCTTCGGATCTCATCAAGACTATGAAGGAGAAAATGCCCCCAAAGTTGAAGGATCCGGGGTCATTTTGCATTCCCATTGGAGTGGGAGATGTCACATACGACGCTTTATGTGACTTGGGAGCAAGTGTGAGCATCATACCACTTGCATTATGTAGGAAGATCGGTTTAGGCGATCCTAAACCGGTCAAGATGACGTTATACATGGCGGATCGATCCATCACTCGCCCGTCGGTATTGTAGAAGACGTCCCGGTCAAGCTAGGTAAATTCTTTGTCCCCATTGACTTTGTCGTGCTTGACATTCCTGCAGATAGTCCGGTCCCGATTATACTCGGAAGACCGTTTCTTACAACTTCCGGCTGCATGGTCGATTGCAAGAATGGGAGACTCGCTTTTGATATTGGAGAAGAGAAGGTAGAGTTCGTTCTTTCCACTCTAGTAAAGGAGCCAATCTTTGATGAGGATATTTACGATATCCAAGATGAAGAAGGTTTGTCTAGGGAGGAGGTAAGTGCGATTCTCTTTAACGATCCTTTACAAAAAGTTATCACTATGAGTCTAACCAATGTAAGGGAAGAAGAAGAGTGCAAAGAGGAAATTGAAGCCTTAGAAGCACAAGAATAGATGCATGAAGTGGAGTTTGAAAAACTCCACGATGAGGCTGAGAATATAAGAATCCACGGTCATACCCTGTATTCCACGACCGTGGATTTCACAACCAAAATCGACCTCCATTCCAGGGGATTACACGGCCGTGGAACACATGGAGAGGCCGTAATTCTGACCGTGGAAGAGGGTGATCGGCTTACTTCTTCAACTTCTTTTGATTCTTCTCCAAACCACTCAACAACCTTAGAAACTTCTAAGGAAACGTCGGATGCCCATCAAGGACCATTGGAAGCTCCAAAAGTGATGGAACTCAAACCACTTCCTACTCATCTAAGGTACGCTTTTCTTGGATCTAATTCTACCTTTCCGGTCATTGTTAGCTCCGAACTAACCATAGATGAACATGAACAGCTCATGACAGTCCTTAGGAAACACAGAAAAGCCATAGGCTACACTATCGAGGACTTAGTAGGAATCAAACCCTCCCTATGTATGCATAAGATACTAATGGAGGAGGATTTTAGGACTTCAAGACAACCTCAAAGGCGGTTGAATCCGACCATAAAGGAGGTTGTCAAGAAGGAAATTCTTAAACTTCTTGATGCAGGTATCATCTATCCTATCTCCGATAGCAAATGGGTGAGTCCAGTTCAAGTAGTTCCGAAGAAGGGAGGAATGACGGTCATCACCAACAAGAACAACGAACTCATTCCTACCCGAACCGTGACTGGATGGCGAATGTGCATAGACTACCGCAAGCTCAACAACGCAACACGGAAGGATCACTTTCCATTGCCATTCATCGATCAAATGCTTGAAAGGTTAGCACAACATTCACATTTTTGCTACCTTGACGGTTATAGTGGTTTCTTTCAGATTTCGATACATCCGGACGATCAGGAGAAGACCACATTCACGTGCCCTTGGGGTACGTTCGCTTATAGGAGAATGCCGTTCGGGCTTTGCAACGCCCCAGCCACCTTTCAACGGTGCATGATGGCCATCTTCTCCGAGTACTAGAGGAAATCATGGAAGTCTTCATGGACGACTTCTCTGTATACGGTTCCTCTTTTAACGATTGCCTTTCTAACCTTTCTCTTGTTTTACAACGTTGTGAAGACACTAACCTAGTTCTTAATTGGGAGAAGTGTCAATTCATGGTTAAGGAAGGAATCGTATTAGGTCACTTAGTCTCTAGTAGAGGGATAGAGGTAGACAAAGCTAAGATAGAGACCATAGAGAAACTTCCTCCCCCAATTTCGGTGAAAGGGATAAGAAGTTTCCTAGGACATGCTGGATTTTATAGACGCTTCATTAAGGACTTTTCTAAGATATCAAAACCTCTCACTAATCTATTGATGAAGGATGCAGTTTTTGAGTTTTCGCAGGAATGTTTAGATGCGTTTAACACCATTCGGCAAGCTCTAATTTCAGCACCTATTATCCAACCCCCGGATTGGACTCTCCCCTTCGAGATTATGTGCGATGCTAGTGACGTAGCCATTGGAGCTGTTCTTGGACAGCGAAAGGAAGGGCGAACCCATGCCATATACTACGCTAGCAAGACGCTAGACGAAGCTCAGCTCAACTACGCCACTACAGAAAAAGAATTTCTAGCCATTGTCTACGCTATTGACAAGTTTCGCTCTTATCTTGTAGGTGCAAAGGTGATTGTCTACACGGATCATGCTGCGATCCGGTACCTCCTTGCGAAGAAAGACGCGAAGCCAAGGCTAATTAGATGGATTCTTCTCCTACAAGAATTCGATCTTGAGATCCGCGACAAGAAAGGTTCAGAAAATTCTGTCGCGGATCATTTGAGTCGCCTCACACATCTAGAGGACGACCATCTACCCATTGATGACTCCTTTCCGGACGAACACCTACACATCATAGAGGAGTGCATCAACGAGATCTCCAAAGGTAACGAACCATGGTTTGCTAATTTTGTTAACTATTTGGTTTGCCAGGAGATACCGCCCGGACTATCCTACGCACAAAGGAAGAAGTTCTTTAAGGACGTCCGGGAATACTATTGGAACGAGCCTCTCCTCTTTAAGAGAGGTCCGGATGGCATCATACGGCGATGTGTGCCAGAAGATGAGATGCAAAGTGTCATCCGCCATTGTCATTCACTACCTTGTGGAGGACACGCTAGTTCGAACAAGACTAGCGCAAAGGTATTGCAATCTGGATTCTATTGGCCTACTTTATTTAGAGATGTGCAATCCTTTGTCTCTTGCTACGATGCTTGTCAAAGAACAGGCAATGTTTCTAGAAGGAACGAGATGCCCCTCAACAACATCCAAGAGGTGGAGATTTTCGACGTTTGGGGAGTCGATTTCATGGGACCATTCCCATCTTCTTGTGGAAACCAATACATACTATTGGCGGTAGACTACGTTTCTAGATGGGTGGAAGCAATTGCCTCCCCCACAAATGATGCCATGGTGGTGGTTAAGTTCTTCAACAAGACCATCTTTCCGCGATTTGGAACACCAAGGACAATCATTAGTGATGGAGGATCTCACTTCATAGCCCGTCGCTTTGAACCTCTTCTAGCTAAGTATGGAGTCACTCACAAGGTCGCTACCCCTTACCATCCACAAACAAGTGGACAAGTTGAGATCTCAAATAGGGAGATCAAGGGAATCCTAGAGAAGACGGTTTCAAGGACTAGGAAGGATTGGTCCTTGAAACTAGATGATGCATTATGGGCGTACCGGACTGCATACAAGACTCCCATAGGAACCACACCATACAACCTTGTGTATGGGAAGTCTTGTCATCTACCGGTAGAGCTGGAGCAGAAAGCGTTTTGGGCTATCAAGTGGCTGAATTTCGGCATGAAGGAAGCGGGAGAGAAGCGTCTCCTAGACATCAACAAGCTGGATGAACTTCGCTTGAACGCCTATGAAAACGCTAAGATCTACAAGGAAAGAGCAAAGCGTTGGCATGATAAGCATATCATTCCAAAGGACTTCAAAGAAGGGGATCAAGTTCTCCTCTTCAATTCAAGACTTCGCCTCTTTCCAGGTAAGCTTAAATCCCGTTGGACCGGACCTTTTCTAATCAAACGTATTTTCTCCCATGGTGCAGTTGAAGTATAGGGTGAAGCTAGCGGAAGTTTTAAGGTGAACGGTCAACGACTCAAGAAGTACACACCGGAACTCCAAGCTGAGGAGTTTGCGCCTACCGCACTCGAATAAGTGCGAGAATGGTCTAGCTACGGACCTTAAACAAAGCGCTTCTTGGGAGGCAACCCAAGGTATTGCATTCTTGTTTTCGTTTTCGATTCATAGTTTAGCTTAGAATAGACGTTTTCGCTTTATTTTGCCTCGATTTCTCCCGGTATGTTCGTGTTTTTGGTTGTAGGATCGATGGAAAAGGAGAAAGGGGGAATAATGTCGAAGAAGGGCCACGAAATTTGGACTTTGAAGCTTTACAGAAGGTTCCACGGTCTAAATTACGGTCGTCATAGCTACAGTGGCCGTAATTCTCAAAAGCCTTTGAAAAATCACCAAAACCACGGGTCCGTACACTTCCACGGCCGTGGAACACCCCGACAGACCGTGATTTTCAAAATTTTGCCTGCGACTATATAAGCCACATTCTTCACAAAATTGCCCCAAAAATACCCATTCCACGACCTAAACGCCGAAACCCCACGACCTCCTCCAATTCTTCGTTTTCTAATCATTTTCAACGATTCCTCATCCTAAACTGCAGCAAATCCAACCACGAACAAGATCCAAGCGACAAACCGAGCGGAAATCCATCAACGAACGCGCATTTCGGGTTTTTCAATCCGAAAAAGAGGTTTATTCTTTCTTCTTGAATTTCGCGGATTTGGTTCGTTTTTGCTATAGATTTTTAGGAAGAACTGACAAAGACTGGAAGGAATTAGATTAGGACTGCTTGTTGTGGTGATTGTTGGTGAATTTGCTGAGATTCGCAAAATTCTGAGACGAATCACGGTCTCTGGGTAAACCACGGCCGTGGAACCTGAAGAACAGACCGTAATTTTAGTGAAAAATGGACTTTGTGAGGAGAATGTCGGGAAGGATAAAAGAGAAGAAGGGAGAGCAAAACAAGAAAAGAAAGGGCAATCCCTCCACCTCTAGGGCACCACCACCCTCATCTCCCTCACTACCATCCTCACCTTCACCTCCATCTTCACCTCCTCACCCTAGCATCCCAACCATACATGAGAACCACCTTGTAGCACTTGACCGGATCAAGGAGAGGACAGTGATAGGTCCTAGGTATTTGTTGTTGGAGGATCTACATCCTCTCAACATTGCTGATGATCTTACATGGCTCTTGGATAGAGCCGGATTTCTTGTCTTCACGAACATTCGTGAAGACGCCTATGAGGAGATCACCCGGGAGGTTGTGACGTCCTTCGAGCACAGCCACGTAGATAGAGCCGTCTCCTTCCGTCTCATGGAACAAGACTATCATTTGAGTATTGTTGAGTTTGGGACCATTTTCGGGTTTCATGAGACCTATAACGGTCGATTTCCGAGTGGAGTTTACCCCAAGGATTTTTGGGAGGAAGTAGCTATGATTTACGCCGACGAGGACCGTTGGCAACCCGCCGATACCAAGGCTAGATTGATGTACCATCTAGCCTTGAAGATAGCACACCGCGTTCTTTCGGAGTGTCTCTTTCCTAGGACGGAGACGCCCCAAAAGATCAAGACGGATGAGCTATTCTTGCTCTATAGTATGCTATACGGTCGCCGTGCGGATTGTGCCACTCTTTTGGCGGCTACGATGAGTAAACTTAAGAACAAGAAGAAGGGGAACATTGGATATGGTGGGATAGTGACCCACATTGCTAGGACGTTTGGTGTAGATTTTTCCGCTTGCACCCGTATACCGGCGGTTCCCTTAGGGCTACATGCTTTTATGGTTAGGGGACTCATCTTCCCCACACATGGAGGTCCGCCTTATGCGGGCATGCCTTGGGAGACTAGGACGGGTAGGGGGATTGAGTGGCTGCCGGAGTATTCCATTGTGGTGGGACGCCACAATTGGAAGGAGACGTTCGCTGCGATGCATGCGAACAGTCTAGTGGCTCCCCCTTACGTTCCACCACCGGTTATGGAGGAGGAGGACATGGGAGGTCAGTACGAGAGTGGTGGAGGAGCGCAGCAGGAGTTAGGCGCTCTCCACGTCCAGCTAGAGCTTCAGGCTCGTCATCTCGCCGCGCTAGCGTGAGTGAGAGGCCCACGTGGATGACTACACCTCCCACTTGGTATGACACACCCCCTCCTTGGTCCACGGTGCAGCCAGCAGCACCACCACCGCCACCAGCACCAGCACCATCCGATGCTCCATCATGGTACAGTCACGCCCCGGGATGGTACGAGCAGATGCCGGATTGGGCTACCGGACTTTCGGAGAGAGTTGGAGCGCTAGAGATCCGGGCGGATGCTAGAGACGGACGCTTAGACGACCTTGACCACATGATGAGGGACGTCTACCGCCAGCAGTTTGGGCGGTTCTATGATCCGAGTTTCTCTCCATTTCCACCTCCGCCGGCGCCGCAGTGATTGATGCATGATCGTTGTTTTAGACATTCCCGCCACCACTTGTGAGTTTTTTTTTTTTTCTTTTCTTTATTTTGTTCTTTCTTTTGAACATTAGGGACAATGTTCGTCCTAAGTATGGGGTGGGATGTACTAAAAGCTTGTAATAACTCTACTCTCTATGTTTGCTTTCATTCGAGACTATCGTTGCATCTTCATTATGTGTTACACGTTTCCTTATTGCATTGCATGAAAAATGACTTGAAAAACCCATAAAAATTGAAAAAATTTTGAAAATTTTGTGCTTCTAATGAATTGAGATGATTTCCATGATAATCACTACTTGTGAATTGAGTTTGATGACAATTGCATGCTTAAAAGGATTGTGAATTGAAAAGAATTTGAATGAATGAATTTTACCTCCTTTGCAAGTTTTATAATGTGAGAATGTTACCTAAATCATGCTAGAAAATTGAAGTTGAAATCACGTTATAAGTTCCTATACTTCTTATTGAAATGATTAAGGCAATTCAATACTTTCTTTCTTCTTTCTTTGATCATCTAACTCCTCATTGAAATATTAGCCTCCCTTACCTATCCGGGAATTTGGAGAAGTGAATGAGAAAAAGGCATGTTTGATGTGGGAGGGCCATGAGAGCAATTATTTGCAATCAATTGAATAGAAAGAAATTATAGGTTTGGGGAAGTCAATCATGACGATGAGTAACTCGGCACCATTCACATAGCCGGGTGTTTGTGTCTTGCCAAAGTCGGATTGAGCGATATTCCTAGCGGATTATGGTATGTGCGCTAAGGGTTTGAGGCATCTCTTGAAAAATTTGAGAAACGCCGATCTCCTAGGCTTCGGTTTTTGTGCACCTCTATCCATAACTCCAAAAGTAAAGTCGAAAAGTGAAAAGAAGAGAGCGAAGCTCTAAGTTGAAGTGTTGAAACCGCATAAGAAGAAGAAGGTAGTTGTCCACTTTCCCGGATTTATGCACCACTTTCCCTTAAAGTTCTCCCTTCCCTTCCATATTCTAGACCTTTTCTTTAAAAGTCCTTAAGATCAAAAGAATGTTATATGACTTGGTGATCTAAATTGAAGTTTCTTGAGATTGATTTTGTTAATGTTTGAAGGTTATAATGCTTGTTTAGAAGTTGAGTTGATTCATGAGTTTTTCTTTACCTTTTACTCTTTGATTAAGTGTGTGAAAGTTTGTAAAACGATTGAAGCAAGGTTTGAGAATGATCTATTCTTTAGAAGTCACATTCATCCAAAAGAAGGTATGCATATTTCATCCTAACTCTTGTTTAAAGCTTTTTGAAAGACCTTGCTTAGGGACAAGCAAGTGTTAAGTACGGGGTTATTTGTTAGCATGAAATATTGTGATATTTTAGGCACGTTTTCTAAACGTATTTGATTCATATTGATAGTCTTTGATTGAACTTTATGCATATGTGAGCTAGTATTACCTATATTGTCGATATGGATGTCTACACTAGTTCTATGTTGATTATAGGTGATTTGGAGCTATTTCCGAACGGAATCGAGCAAAGGAGAGTTGAGTTGATATGTCCATAGATTGAGGACATTCTTTGGAAGCAATTTGGAGTCTTAGCTTGAGGAATGCACGAGTTTAGGGAAGAATCACGTTCTTGCCCTAAATTACGCCCTAAAATACGGCCGTATCACAAACCACGTTCAGAATTACGGCCGTGGATTTGGAGTCAGAAATCCATGTTCATTCCAGGGGATTACACGGCCGTGGAACATATGTTGCAAACCGTATTTGTTTCCACGCTCAAAATTACGGTCGTGGAACACTTCCACGACCGTGATCTTGGCGAATCTTTTCGGCACACTTTGAAGCCACGATCTTTTAAAGATTGGGCCGGGCCGGCATTTTGCCCTACACTATAAAAAGACGGACGAAGCAAGATTCCGTCACCTTCGCTACCCCCGTTTACCCTCATTCATCGCCGCTTAGACACGAGGACGTTTTGCTTAGCTTGCTTGGGAGCAATTGACATCTCTTGGAAGAGATCGAAGTTCGTGTTTGGAATTCCTCTAATCTCGCACTTTTGGTGGAGATTGCTGTTGAGATCTCCGGATTTGCGGAAGATCGTAGTTCTTGGAAGATTTTGCAAGGAGATCTCTCTTCTTGTTTAGGTTTGATTTGAAAAACGGATTGACATCCCGTTTTCTCTTCCTTCCTAAGGTGGTGATTGCTTGTTTTACTTTAAATCTCTTGACATTACTTGTTCTCTTGGTGACTTTGAGATTAAATTGAAGATTATTGAAAGTTCTTGAAAGTTTTCATCTTTTTATCTTTTAATTCTTGAATTGATATCAACATGACTGTTATTGGCTAAAAACCCTTAACAATTCTAAGGTGAAGGGTTGATAGTTGTGGCTTAGATGATGATAGATCGATCGCAAACACATTAGACCCTGAGAGTTAGAGAATTATCGCCGACAACCCTAAATTACGGCCTGTTCTTGAGTCCACGGCCGTGGAACCTCAAGAACTAACCGTAATTTCCCTTAAGTCTACGAACCTGCTTTTACTTCAATCTAAAGTTAAAGATTGGCTTTGGCTTAGTTTAGACTTGTCTTTTCTAGGTGGTAGTGAAGCCTCAACAACCTCTACCTCGATTGTGAGTGTCACAACCTCAATCGGTTAAGTTAGTCTTGATCCTTGGGTTATAAGTTTGGGTATTTGACACTAATTCTCATCTCTAGAATCTTTCTATATTGAGCCTCAACAACCTGTATAGAGAGTGCCTTGTAGGTGAGTTATATAAGGTTTTTGGAACTTCACCGTACGATTACCTTACGTTAGTATACCTTTGCATATCTCAACTCTGTCTTTACATCATTAAGTATATCTTGAATCGATTGACACAGCTGGATACCTGGATCTTTAGGATTGTTGTTTTCCCAATAATTTGCAAAGCTCTTACATTTACTCGCTTGATAACCTACAACTGGATTTAACCCCCCAAATCCCTATGTTCGATACTCTGGAATTCTTGCTTAACTATATCGATCCGTACACTGCGGGTTCGCTGCTTGATTCTAGTTTTATAAATTTAAAACTTATTTGCACACACCTCTAGGGGCGAACAACCATACAGGTACACGGTGAGATACATCGGATCCACTCCTGATGGGTACACGGGGGCGGAGGCGAGGTTTGGGAATCCCTCTTGTCACAAAATAAGTATCATTAGAGTGAATGACTTAAATGAAGATAATAAATGGATTGTTTGAAAGCATGATGGGTGTTTATTATTTTATGTGTGTGTGTGCTATTATTATTCTCCTAATGTTTAGATAACTAGCTAATGGTTGTTTTGTTGTGTTTTTAGATTTACTTCAGGTTAGAACAGCAACTGAGTGATCCGGAAGTAGTGGTCAGCCGGGTCTCCGTACTCTTTAGAGTGGGGGTTTGAGTTGTTGCTTTGTTGTTTTTCCCTTTTGTTAAGACAGTTAGTCTTTTCCGTTGTTTAAGTACGATAGGCTGTTAGACTTTTGTTGCATTCATTCCTTTAAAATACTATTTTATGAATTTCGGTTTATCTTATTGTGTCTTGTTGCAAGATCCTAGTAATATTGTTGTCAAACTGAGGTCAGGACCCATTGTGATGTCCTAACCAGTAACGCCCCGGGTTCCAAGAATTTGGGGTGTTACACAATCTTTTTCTCCAATTTAAATTCTCGAAATGTAATATAAAACATTTTCAATTATTAAATAGCTAAATATATTTTTTAATAGAATTAATATTTATGACTAGTTTTTGCAATTGATGTGTAACTTACAAAATATTTATAAATAAAATAAAAATATATGTTTTAATTTTATTTCTAAATTTCATTATTAAAATTTTACGGGATGTTACATGTGCAAATCTGATTATTAAAATATTTTTTTACAGATTCTTATTAAATTTTAAAATTTAATAAACTTAATTAAAATTTTTGGGTTGTTGTTAAATGCTGAAATGACACGTGGCAGTTAGTAGTTTCTAGGATTGACATTTGGCAATAGGTGCTTCTCCTATAATATATATATATAAGATCAATGTTATTGGATAATTTTGTAATAACCGAAAATTTTAAACTCCGTTTAATACTGGATTTAACCGGATTCTGATCCGCCAACCTTTAACCTTTAAATAAAGTTAAAATGAGATGTAAATTCTATCATTTTATGCGACCTTAGTTCACATAAAATGATAAAAGATGTAACCGGAGATATTTCCGTACGTTTAAAATAAAATGATAAAAGACATAATTTCGTATATAATCTCGAAGATAATTCCGTAATTATTTTTCCATTCTTTTAACAATTCCGGGCACATAATAAGTAATCTTCTAGCCTTTTGTGTAGTTAAAGAGTAGGCCCAGTCCGGGCCCAACATACCGGCCCACCTCCTTAAACTAACCCTAACCCTAATTTTTAAATCTACACTTAAACCTAATCTAAGGAGGCTACCGCTTCTCTCTCTCTCAACTGCATTATACGTTCTACCGTCCCCTTCCTCACTCTTCTGAAAGACGACAGCAGCCGCATCCCACAGCCACGCCGCATCCCACCAGCAGCCACGCCGCAACCACCGAGAGTCCACCGCCGACGCCGTCGATCGCCAGAGTAGCCGCTCCGTCCGCCGACGCTGTCGACCGCCAGGTGAGTCGTCTTTCCCTTCCGTCTGCTACCTTCCTCTCTACTTCGAGATTCACCGACCGCCGCTCTAGATTTCACACCGTAGCCGCGCTCGACCACCAGTGAAGACCGCCAGGGTACTGACCGATATCGTGACAAAGTGTCCCCTTCGCTGCTGTGGTGAGTTCGTCCTCCCTCTCCCTCCGTTCCTATCTCGCTTCTCCTGTCGTATGTATAACCGATTAGACCACTTCCTCTCAGACCTTGCAGTGTCTTCAGCCAAAGGTGAGGTGCGCTGTGGGGAGCTTTTCCGAACCAACCTACAAGCTCCGGCCTGGGACGCCTTGCTACACCCTGTTGCTCCGCAAAATCCAGAGAGGAAGACCTTCTCCAGCTTGCAGTAGGTAGGCCTTCTGATGTACAACAGTGTGTGTAGAGTGGGTTCGATATGTATGGGTATGTGCTGAATAAGTCATGGTATACCTACGTATAGTAATGCTGAACGTATAAGTGTATCTGTACATATAGAAGGAGTATGTTTGTATATATATACATACATGTACGAATAGGAGATAGGTAAGAGATGTGGAAGTGTAGTGTATATGTGAATGTATATATAGATGTAAAGGTTTAATTATCAATAATATATAAGAGTAGTTTTAGATTGAGAGGGTATAATTGTTTGTACATGAACTGTAGAGTGTTAATGGGAGAGATAAAATATGTAGATATATATATAAGCATACCGAGTAATTACATGAGTGTAACACCCCAAATCCGAAGGATATCGGGATGCTACGGGCGGAGACCTCACAATGGGTCCCGACCCTTAGCCTGACAACAATTTCACTGGATCTTGCAACAAGGCACAAATAAAGGCCAAAATCGAAATACATTTTTATGCAATGTTATGAAACCCGAAAATAAAAGAAAGGAAAGACTTCAGCCGTCCTTACAACAACATCAACATAATATATAATAACAACAACCCAGGGACTCCAAAACCCAACTCAACCTAAGATGTACGGAACCCCGGCAGCCCACTCCTCCGGATCACTCGGCCACATCCTATCCTGCACATCAACTACAACAATCGGTATAAAACCGTTAGCTCACATTCTAGGCATTATAAGAATAATATGGCACAAACACACATAGGAACACAAACACACAACATGCTCATAAACATACACATCCGTTACTTATTATCTTTTTAGGTTATTCCATATCTAATTCATTCGTTCAAGTGTGACACGAGAGTCTTATAACTCTCGGCTCTGTCCCCGTGTAACCAACAGGAGTGTGGCGGCGCCCAACCCGTATACCCTGAGGGAGTGATGAAGAAGCCCGCCCGTATACCGTGTATGGCCTGGTCGCAGAGATTCCCCCAGTCTCCCTCGGGAAACTGAGCGGTGATGTCACCGCCCGATAATAATAATAGTAGTAACGATGGGCCAATAAATAAGGTCAAGTAAATCCTAATCCATTTTCATGCTTAAAAGCGGTAAACACACACCACCATATATATCCAAATAAGGCATAGAAGCGGCTTAGTAAGTCCGAGGACTTACCTCGTCTTCAAGCTAAACGAAACCGACATCACTCTCCGAAGGAATATAACCAAAGCCTGTTCAAGACAAGGCACGATAATTAACAAATACTCACAAGCTAGAAGTCCTTAGACTTCTACTTCTATATTCTTATTATGTCATACACTCTCATAATCTAGGATATTCTCCTAGCCCTCATAAACTCACGAGATCTCAACTATAACCATATGCTAGGATACTTCCATCCTAACTCCACAATCTTAACAAACTCATACTCACAACCTCAACCAAACTCACATGATAACATACACACCTCAATCCTTAGAACGATCAAATCATCCTCAAATCCTCACCTAAAGTCCACAACCACTAAGTGGTTTTCCGTTTAAGTTATGTTAGATCCAATCTAGCATGATTCTACCACTAAGCATAACTAGAACGAGGGAGAAGATACTCACACGAGGTCAAAGGCGAAAGACGATCTACGGATGTCGAGAATGGGCTCGTTGGTCTTTGTTGGGCGCTTCCGAACCTAAGACCAAAGCTACGCAAATTTAGCTTATATGCTAAATTGATTTTAAATATATATAATATATAACTCAAAGGTAAAACTCATTTTCCAAATGCCATCATTAAAACCCATAAATAATCCCTTTTGGGAAAAATATAAATTCACGAACTTGATCGTAAACCGCAATTAAAATTTTTAGGGTCATAATCCGAAATTAATCCAACGAGGGCATTATTGATAATTTGTAAAACAAAATCAAATACATGTAATTAATTTTCTGCAGAGGGCATAAATGCAACTTCTAAAAATTAGGGTCATTACTGCAAATTCAAGCAGTGGGCATAATATGTAATTATACCAAAATAGAGGACTGATTAAAAATAACCCAAAAAGGGTTTTTCTTCCTGCTAGGTCACACACAGCTGGGGAAAAGGAAGGCAGGATGGCGGCTGGCTCTTCCAGGAGGCACTGCAGCGGCTCCGGCGGCAAGGACAGAAGAGGGGAGACGCAGTCCCTGGCGGCGAGGGCGGTTGGGTCCGTCGGCTGCAATGCTGGCGGGGAGTTTCAGCTTTCCAAGAAGATCGACAGGGGGGTAAAGGGATCTAATTTCTGGTGGTGTAGTCTCCATCGACCCCAAGATGCAACAGAGAGGAAGAGTAGCCCGAGGCTGTTGCTTGCTTGCGCGGTCGATTGGCACAGGGAAGGATCACAGGAGATTGGCCGGCTTGGCCTTCGGTTGCTCCGGCAGGGCAAAGGCATGGAAGTTGGGCTCCTCTGGTGTGGCTTCGATTTCCGGCAGCGATCCCGGCTTAGTCTGGCTTCGAGAGGGGCAGTAGGTGGCACAGGTTGCTCCGGAGAAGGCGGGTGGAAGGCGAGCTGGCTTCCTGGCGGAGTTTGAACAAAGGCAGTTCAGTGGTGTGGGGTAACAGAGGATACAGAGACAAAAGAAAAGGTCGATGGAGAGGTCCGCTGGAGATGGAGTAGTTGCACAGGTGAGAGAGGTCGAGTGTTTCCGGGTGTACGTGAGGCTAGAGGGCACGATGGGTCGGGTTGCAGGTTGTAGACTGCAGGGGGAGCGAGGAGTCGGAGAATGAGAGGTCGGGAAGTGATAGGCGGCTCACCAGCCTGGGAAGAGAAAAGAAAGAAAACAGGGAAAAATAAAAGAAGAAAAGAAAAAGAGAGAAAAGAATAAGAAAAAGAAATAATACGATAGATTACATTAAAATCATTCGGAACGGTATTTTTGAGTCGGAAACTCCAAAAAATATATTGAGGCCGTTAAAATATTTAACAAAATACGGAAAATAAATATCGAAAACGCGTCCAATAAACGGGTCGTTACAATGAGTATAAGAGTAGAGTAGTAACCGGGAAGGAGGAAGAGTGTTATTCTTTTTCGAGTGGATTCAAGTTTGAACTTATAACCTATAAGTAACTAACCGAGAGATACAAAGTATGGAAACAAGTTCTAAAAGAAATTAGTAAGTTTAAGAATAAACTTTGAGAGTTTTCGGCATTAAGGGTAAAATGGTCTTTTACTGTAACAGAGCTTTTTCCATAATCCCTTCGCATGAGGTTGGACATCGGGATGTGATTTTGATCCACATGCCTTAATTGACAGGCGTTCGAGTTACCACGAGTACGGACCGAGTTGAGACTGGTTAGAGTGTGATTTGACTCACGTAAGTCCTTGCGACTTACTTAGCCAGTTTCTGGATATTAGTTGAGTGATAGTGGTTGTGTGTGTGTACGATGTGCATGATTATAATAATAACAACTTGTTAGGACGACCGTTATTATTATGTTTAAGGCCCAAGTGTATGTATAATGGGCCGTGACATCACTGCCCAGCTCTGACAAGAGACTGGGAGGTTCTCTATACCCAGACCAGGCAGGTACAAGTTGAGATGCATCGGATCCATTCCTGATGGTTACACGGGAGCGGAGGCGACGTTTGGGAATCCCTTGTGTCACAAAATAAGTATCATTAGCGTGAATGAGTAACTTAACTTAAGATAATAAATGGACTTGTTTGAAAGCATGATGGGTGTTTATTCTTTTATGTGTGTGTATGTGTTATTATTATTCATCTAATATTTCGATAACTAGCTAATGGTTTCTCTTGTTGTGTTTTTTTTACATTTACCACACGTTAGACCAGCAACTGAGTGATCCGGAAGTAGTGGTCAGCCGGGTCTCCGTACTCCTTAGAGTGGGGGTTGGGGTTGTTGTTTGTCGTTGTTTCTTTTGTTAAGACAGTTGATCTCTTTTCCCTTTGTTAAGTACTATAGGCTGTTAGACCTTGTTGCATTGATTCCCTTAAAATTACTATTTCATGGATTTCGGTTTTTCCTTATTTGTGTCTTGTTGCAAGATCCTAGTAAAATTGTTGTCAAACTGAGGTCGGACCCATTGTGAGGTCCTAACCAGTAACGTCCCGAGTTCTGAGAATTCGGGGTGTTACAAATTTTACCTAAACTAATCTTATAAAATTGAATTTTTTTCTCTATTTCAAAAGCAACCTAATTAATTAGATATTTTACTTTTTGTTAAAAAAGTTATATAAATAATTATAATTATATTTTTCTTTGGTAAAATGCTACACGTAATCACTTTAGCTTTATTAAGTTTATTGATAGAAAGTTATTTTAGCAATGTTAAGTCTATTTTAAATAATACAACCTCTTACACTATTATATAACTAACATTGCATGACGTACTTTCTTTCTTTTTTACATATATTTTAGATAAATCAAGTATGTTAATCACTTAAGGTAAACTAGTGCATAACCCGCACATTGTGCGAGATTGAGTTTTAATTAAATGTAAAACATGATGTTAAATAAAATTACTATTTGTTAAAATTTTGACTAAAGTCAGTAATTATCCAAATAATTTAAAACATTAAATTTTAAACAAAATTATCTTCATGGTAAAATCAATTAATGAATGATTAGAACAAAAATATAAATAGACTAATTTAAACTTATTTGAATAAATTTTAAATTTCGACCGTTGAGGAAATAAATTGGGGTCAACAACAAACATAAATTAAATCCATTTGGTAAAAAATAAAAAATGAAATAAACTATTCCGTAAAAAAATAAAACAAAAATTATTGGTAAGATATATGATTGTTGGTAATGGGTGACAAAAAAAGATAAAGGTAAATGACACTATACTAAAATTTGCATAAAAGACTAAGGCAATGATACTATATTAAAATTGTGTAAAAGATAAAGGTAAATGATGCTATACTAAAATTATGTAAAACTTAAGCAAATCATGCCATGGCCTAAAACGTGGATGTGTAAATTTCACAAAATATGTTAAAAGTTTAACGTTTGATATTAAATTAAAATTTGTAGATAAATTGGGGAAAAAGTTAAAAATTTTGTAGAATGATTGTTAGGTAATGAAATGTTAGGTAATGTTATAGTACAATGTGATTTTATGTGGTGGTACTTCAATACCCAGGTAATATATAGTGAAACATATAAAAAGGCAAAGACACATACAACAAACCAAAAAAGGTATCACTAATTAGATATCGAATTCGGACGAACCTAAGCGTAACCCGAAAAGGGAGCCGAATGAGCCCTTCTCGATCACGGTGGAAAACCCGGAAATTTTATTCCGGAGATTCGATTTGATTTTTTTTTTAAATTTACCGGACCAGATCTAATATTACTCGATCTAATATCATTGTTAGTTATGACTGTATTTTTTTTTCGAAAAAACTACATACATGGTCTTCATTTTACTAACACAAGAAAAAACTCGCAATTTGACGACGCTCATTGAACGCATGCAGCAACTGCCGGCGCTATTTTTTATGAAAAAAAATGAAGCATCAGCGCATGCCACTCAAAATCGTTTAAGATTACTAAGGTGGTATTCTTAAACGCCGGATCCAAGACAAAGGTGGATGGTGGTTTCCAGATCTGGCTCGGCTAGGGCTTGATAGGGGTGGTGGCTGGTGTTGCTGGTGGCCAGAAAGCTGGCGGTCAGTGGAGTGGGTAAGGTTAGGGTTTGGACTAGGGTTGAAGATGATGAAAAGTGATGTATTGGGAAGCATGAAACGAGTTTTAAACGGGTTTATCACAAACTTCCTGAAACGTTACGAGTCTATACGAATCTCGATATTTTCCTCAACTTAATTTTAATATCGCTAAAAATCCGAAAAAAGATAATATATCATTACTAAATTTCCAATTATCACAAGAAAACTACTACTAGAATCTTTGTCGGATCGTAAAAATTGCGGGTTATTTAACACGGAAAATAAAATATATATCGATAAAAGGCGGAAAGATAAATATCGCAAACGTGCCTAAAAATTTGGGTGTTACACTATGACTCAATCACTAATTATATTTTGAATTTGATTAGTAGTAGACTAAGTAGTGCTATGTTTGAATTTGAGTAACCAGTAGCCCATAGTCTTGCTACTCAATTGTAGTGAACACCTACTACGTACATGTGTGTGTGTATATACACGTGCATATATATATAATACGAGTAATAGTTATAGTGAACATACACGTGCATAAGCTTAATTAAGGTGTTCATCTAATTGAGTTGAATTTATATTTAATAAAACATATGTATAATACGAGTAATAGTTATAGTGAACATACACGTGCATAAGCTTAATTAAGGTGTTCATCTAATTGAGTTGAATTTATATTTCATAAAACATATATAAAAATAATTATTTGACGACTAATAATTTTTTAATTTTTCTAATTCATACGACAGTAATAGGGGTAAGACGGTAATTGAACAATCAGTACACTATCGTGAGAATGCCATATAGTGGTTGCTTGCCTTGGAGCCCTTATGGCTTGGTGTGAATGTTGATCTTGAGTGTTGAGCATGTTGATCTTCCTAAGCTAGTTGCTTCTCCTAGGATGTTGTTGTTGACCATGTTCTTAGGTTGTATAGGTTGGTTTGAGCTTACCTTACTTGTGGAGAGTGTCTTGTGTACCTTGGACCCTAGGATGCATTCCTAGTTTGAGAGTGGTGAGATTTTGCTTAGATCACTAGAATGAAGTCTATGACTTCATGAGTGTGGACTTGTGTTGAGGAGTACTTTCGTGTATGAGCAGGTTGTGTGCTTCCTCACTAAGGAAGCTAGAGTGTTGTGAGTTGAGAGACAAGATAAGTCTCCGGACTTACTTAGCCATATTCGTCATATTAAATTCATTGTGTGCTTGGTGGTGTGTGTTTATCGTTTTTGTTATAACTTATAAACCGTTAATAGGACCACCGACCTTTATGTTATTTGTCCAAGTGTATGATAACGAGCGGTGAAATCACTGCATGGCTCTTGCGAGAGCTAGGAGGTTCTCGGCGACTGGCCCTTGCTGGTTAGACGGTCGGAGGCATCCGACCGTTCCATTGCCGGAAGAAGGGACCGAGGCAAGTTTCGGGAGATTCTCGTGTCACAAAAGAAGTTGAACTAGAACGGGATACGACGTAATAAATAAAGATAATAACTGGATTGTTTGTTGAGCATGTTTATATGATGTTATTATATATGATTGTGTTTGTTCCTTCACCATGTCTTTAATGCTTCGAATGTAGCTAATGGTTTGAAACCGCTTGTGTAGAAGCCCCGCAGGTTAGGGATGCCGCCGAGTGAGGTGAAGGAGTGGACAACCGAGGGTCGCCGTACATTGTAGGACGGGGGCGTTTTTGGGATTAGTTGTCGTTGTTTTACCTTAAGATGGGATTATGGATTATTGTACGCTTTCAGGTTTACGTTTTGTGTCGTTTTGAGGACTCGGCTGAATTTCCACGTTGTACCCCATTACTTTTCCGCCTTGCATACATCATAAACATTTTCGAGTTTTGAGCCTTTATTTGTGCCATGTTGGAAAGGTCCGGTGAGATTATTGTCAGGCTAAGGGTCGGGACCCATTGTGTGGTCTCGCCCGTAGCATTCCAATATCCCGCGGATTCGGGGTGTTACAAAGTGGTATTAGAGCTAGGTTGAAAACAATGACACTCGCAACCTTCTAAAGGCCGAATGAGGAATAAATCAGAACCCCTCGGGTTCTGACTTTTTGTTTTCAAAATTCATGTGCATGAGTCGGGATTAGGTTAGATGTACGGGACCACCACTCCTCACGCAAACCTCGGCGAGATAGATTTCTGGATTTGACGTATGTAAGTATAATTATCTAGTTATCTATATTACGACCTTAGGGTTGTTGTTGGACTTGTATGTACTTAGATATGCATGTGACCTTAGGATGATTGGGCTTTTATGCCTTGGTTGTATTCTAGATTTCGGCACCTTTCTCTTAAGTTTATAAGTACCTTTATATTAAGTAATGCGAGTACGAGAGCTACCGCATATGTGGGACCCGCCAGGGGTAGACCACCCCTACCTCCTACCGCTCAGAGGCGGGGACGAGTAGGGATACCTCCAGGCACGAGATGTCGGGGTCGTATCCCCATTGCGGACCCACCTATTGAGGATCCACCAACAACTAAGGGTCCCGTTGAGGACGTTGTATAGAGCGTTATTCCCGAGGTAGGGGATAGGACAGTTGTGAGGTGTGCGGCACATAGTTCTTCATCGGCTAGGACCGGGGGAGCCTCGATTGGAGCTACAGTGTTTGAGGAGTATGTATGCCGAGTGGAGGAGGCATTTAGAACAGGAGTACCACCTCCAGCATCCTATCCTGCACATCAACTACAACAATCGGTATAAAACCGTTAGCTCACATTCTAGGCATTATAAGAATAATATGGCACAAACACACATAGGAACACAAACACACAACATGCTCATAAACATACACATCCGTTACTTATTATCTTTTTAGGTTATTCCATATCTAATTCATTCGTTCAAGTGTGACACGAGAATCTTATAACTCTCGGCTCTGTCCCCGTGTAACCAACAGGAGTGTGGCGGCGCCCAACCCGTATACCCTGAGGGAGTGATGAAGAAGCCCGCCCGTATACCGTGTATGGCCTGGTCGCAGAGATTCCCCCAGTCTCCCTCGGGAAACTGAGCGGTGATATCACCGCCCGATAATAATAATAGTAGTAACGATGGGCCAATAAATAAGGTCAAGTAAATCCTAATCCATTTTCATGCTTAAAAGCGGTAAACACACACCACCATATACATCCAAATAAGGCATAGAAGCGGCTTAGTAAGTCCGAGGACTTACCTCGTCTTCAAGCTAAACGAAACCGACATCACTCTCCGAAGGAATATAACCAAAGCCTGTTCAAGACAAGGCACGATAATTAACAAATACTCACAAGCTAGAAGTCCTTAGACTTCTACTTCTATATTCTTATTATGTCATACACTCTCATAATCTAGGATATTCTCCTAGCCCTCATAAACTCACGAGATCTCAACTATAACCATATGCTAGGATACTTCCATCCTAACTCCACAATCTTAACAAACTCATACTCACAACCTCAACCAAACTCACATGATAACATACACACCTCAATCCTTAGAACGATCAAATCATCCTCAAATCCTCACCTAAAGTCCACAACCACTAAGTGGTTTTCCGTTTAAGTTATGTTAGATCCAATCTAGCATGATTCTACCACTAAGCATAACTAGAACGAGGGAGAAGATACTCACACGAGGTCAAAGGCGAAAGACGATCTACGGATGTCGAGAATGGGCTCGTTGGTCTTTGTTGGGCGCTTCCGAACCTAAGACCAAAGCTACACAAATTTAGCTTATATGCTAAATTGATTTTAAATATATATAATATATAACTCAAAGGTAAAACTCATTTTCCAAATGCCATCATTAAAACCCATAAATAATCCCTTTTGGGAAAAATATAAATTCACGAACTTGGTCGTAAACCGCAATTAAAATTTTTAGGGTCATAATCCGAAATTAATCCAACGAGGGCATTATTGATAATTTGTAAAACAAAATCAAATACATGTAATTAATTTTCTGCAGAGGGCATAAATGCAACTTCTAAAAATTAGGGTCATTACTGCAAATTCAAGCAGTGGGCATAATATGTAATTATACCAAAATAGAGGACTGATTAAAAATAACCCAAAAAGGGTTTTTCTTCCTGCTAGGTCACACACGGCTGGGGAAAAGGAAGGCAGGATGGCGGCTGGCTCTTCCAGGAGGCACTGCAGCGGCTCCGGCGGCAAGGACAGAAGAGGGGAGACGCAGTCCCTGGCGGCGAGGGCGGTGGGGTCCGTCGGCTGCAATGCTGGCGGGGAGTTTCAGCCTTCCAAGAAGATCGACAGGGGGGTAAAGGGATCTAATTTCTGGTGGTGTAGTCTCCATCGACCCCAAGATGCAACAGAGAGGAAGAGTAGCCCGAGGCTGTTGCTTGCTTGCGCGGTCGATTGGCACAGGGAAGGATCACAGGAGATTGGCCGGCTTGGCCTTCGGTTGCTCCGGCAGGGCAAAGGCATGGAAGTTGGGCTCCTCTGGTGTGGCTTCGATTTCCGGCAGCGATCCCGGCTTAGTCTGGCTTCGAGAGGGGCAGTAGGTGGCACAGGTTGCTCCGGAGAAGGCGGGTGGAAGGCGAGCTGGCTTCCTGGCGGAGTTTGAACAAAGGCAGTTCAGTGGTGTGGGGTAACAGAGGATACAGAGACAAAAGAAAAGGTCGATGGAGAGGTCCGCTGGAGATGGAGTAGTTGCACAGGTGAGAGAGGTCGAGTGTTTCCGGGTGTACGTGAGGCTAGAGGGCACGATGGGTCGGGTTGCAGGTTGTAGACTGCAGGGGGAGCGAGGAGTCGGAGAATGAGAGGTCGGGAAGTGATAGGCGGCTCACCAGCCTGGGAAGAGAAAAGAAAGAAAACAGGGAAAAATAAAAGAAGAAAAGAAAAAGAGAGAAAAGAATAAGAAAAAGAAATAATACGATAGATTACATTAAAATCATTCGGAACGGTATTTTTGAGTCGGAAACTCCAAAAAATATATTGAGGCCGTTAAAATATTTAACAAAATACGGAAAATAAATATCGAAAACGCGTCCAATAAACGGGTCGTTACAATGAGTATAAGAGTAGAGTAGTAACCGGGAAGGAGGAAGAGTGTTATTCTTTTTCGAGTGGATTCAAGTTTGAACTTATAACCTATAAGTAACTAACCGAGAGATACAAAGTATGGAAACAAGTTCTAAAAGAAATTAGTAAGTTTAAGAATAAACTTTGAGAGTTTTCGGCATTAAGGGTAAAATGGTCTTTTACTGTAACAGAGCTTTTTCCATAATCCCTTCGCATGAGGTTGGACATCGGGATGTGATTTTGATCCACATGCCTTAATTGACAGGCGTTCGAGTTACCACGAGTACGGACCGAGTTGAGACTGGTTAGAGTGTGATTTGACTCACGTAAGTCCTTGCGACTTACTTAGCCAGTTTCTGGATATTAGTTGAGTGATAGTGGTTGTGTGTGTGTACGATGTGCATGATTATAATAATAACAACTTGTTAGGACGACCGTTATTATTATGTTTAAGGCCCAAGTGTATGTATAATGGGCCGTGACATCACTGCCCAGCTCTGACAAGAGACTGGGAGGTTCTCTATACCCAGACCAGGCAGGTACAAGTTGAGATGCATCGGATCCATTCCTGATGGTTACACGGGAGCGGAGGCGACGTTTGGGAATCCCTTGTGTCACAAAATAAGTATCATTAGCGTGAATGAGTAACTTAACTTAAGATAATAAATGTACTTGTTTGAAAGCATGATGGGTGTTTATTCTTTTATGTGTGTGTATGTGTTATTATTATTCATCTAATATTTCGATAACTAGCTAATGGTTTCTCTTGTTGTGTTTTTTTTACATTTACCACACGTTAGACCAGCAACTGAGTGATCCGGAAGTAGTGGTCAGCCGGGTCTCCGTACTCCTTAGAGTGGGGGTTGGGGTTGTTGTTTGTCGTTGTTTCTTTTGTTAAGACAGTTGATCTCTTTTCCCTTTGTTAAGTACTATAGGCTGTTAGACCTTGTTGCATTGATTCCCTTAAAATTACTATTTCATGGATTTCGGTTTTTCCTTATTTGTGTCTTGTTGCAAGATCCTAGTAAAATTGTTGTCAAACTGAGGTCGGACCCATTGTGAGGTCCTAACCAGTAACGTCCCGAGTTCTGAGAATTCGGGGTGTTACAAATTTTACCTAAACTAATCTTATAAAATTGAATTTTTTTCTCTATTTCAAAAGCAACCTAATTAATTAGATATTTTACTTTTTGTTAAAAAAGTTATATAAATAATTATAATTATATTTTTCTTTGGTAAAATGCTACACGTAATCACTTTAGCTTTATTAAGTTTATTGATAGAAAGTTATTTTAGCAATGTTAAGTCTATTTTAAATAATACAACCTCTTACACTATTATATAACTAACATTGCATGACGTACTTTCTTTCTTTTTTACATATATTTTAGATAAATCAAGTATGTTAATCACTTAAGGTAAACTAGTGCATAACCCGCACATTGTGCGAGATTGAGTTTTAATTAAATGTAAAACATGATGTTAAATAAAATTACTATTTGTTAAAATTTTGACTAAAGTCAGTAATTATCCAAATAATTTAAAACATTAAATTTTAAACAAAATTATCTTCATGGTAAAATCAATTAATGAATGATTAGAACAAAAATATAAATAGACTAATTTAAACTTATTTGAATAAATTTTAAATTTCGACCGTTGAGGAAATAAATTGGGGTCAACAACAAACATAAATTAAATCCATTTGGTAAAAAATAAAAAATGAAATAAACTATTCCGTAAAAAAATAAAACAAAAATTATTGGTAAGATATATGATTGTTGGTAATGGGTGACAAAAAAAGATAAAGGTAAATGACACTATACTAAAATTTGCATAAAAGACTAAGGCAATGATACTATATTAAAATTGTGTAAAAGATAAAGGTAAATGATGCTATACTAAAATTATGTAAAACTTAAGCAAATCATGCCATGGCCTAAAACGTGGATGTGTAAATTTCACAAAATATGTTAAAAGTTTAACGTTTGATATTAAATTAAAATTTGTAGATAAATTGGGGAAAAAGTTAAAAATTTTGTAGAATGATTGTTAGGTAATGAAATGTTAGGTAATGTTATAGTACAATGTGATTTTATGTGGTGGTACTTCAATACCCAGGTAATATATAGTGAAACATATAAAAAGGCAAAGACACATACAACAAACCAAAAAAGGTATCACTAATTAGATATCGAATTCGGACGAACCTAAGCGTAACCCGAAAAGGGAGCCGAATGAGCCCTTCTCGATCACGGTGGAAAACCCGGAAATTTTATTCCGGAGATTCGATTTGATTTTTTTTTTAAATTTACCGGACCAGATCTAATATTACTCGATCTAATATCATTGTTAGTTATGACTGTATTTTTTTTTCGAAAAAACTACATACATGGTCTTCATTTTACTAACACAAGAAAAAACTCGCAATTTGACGACGCTCATTGAACGCATGCAGCAACTGCCGGCGCTATTTTTTATGAAAAAAAATGAAGCATCAGCGCATGCCACTCAAAATCGTTTAAGATTACTAAGGTGGTATTCTTAAACGCCGGATCCAAGACAAAGGTGGATGGTGGTTTCCAGATCTGGCTCGGCTAGGGCTTGATAGGGGTGGTGGCTGGTGTTGCTGGTGGCCAGAAAGCTGGCGGTCAGTGGAGTGGGTAAGGTTAGGGTTTGGACTAGGGTTGAAGATGATGAAAAGTGATGTATTGGGAAGCATGAAACGAGTTTTAAACGGGTTTATCACAAACTTCCTGAAACGTTACGAGTCTATACGAATCTCGATATTTTCCTCAACTTAATTTTAATATCGCTAAAAATCCGAAAAAAGATAATATATCATTACTAAATTTCCAATTATCACAAGAAAACTACTACTAGAATCTTTGTCGGATCGTAAAAATTGCGGGTTATTTAACACGGAAAATAAAATATATATCGATAAAAGGCGGAAAGATAAATATCGCAAACGTGCCTAAAAATTTGGGTGTTACACTATGACTCAATCACTAATTATATTTTGAATTTGATTAGTAGTAGACTAAGTAGTGCTATGTTTGAATTTGAGTAACCAGTAGCCCATAGTCTTGCTACTCAATTGTAGTGAACACCTACTACGTACATGTGTGTGTGTATATACACGTGCATATATATATAATACGAGTAATAGTTATAGTGAACATACACGTGCATAAGCTTAATTAAGGTGTTCATCTAATTGAGTTGAATTTATATTTAATAAAACATATGTATAATACGAGTAATAGTTATAGTGAACATACACGTGCATAAGCTTAATTAAGGTGTTCATCTAATTGAGTTGAATTTATATTTCATAAAACATATATAAAAATAATTATTTGACGACTAATAATTTTTTAATTTTTCTAATTCATACGACAGTAATAGGGGTAAGACGGTAATTGAACAATCAGTACACTATCGTGAGAATGCCATATAGTGGTTGCTTGCCTTGGAGCCCTTATGGCTTGGTGTGAATGTTGATCTTGAGTGTTGAGCATGTTGATCTTCCTAAGCTAGTTGCTTCTCCTAGGATGTTGTTGTTGACCATGTTCTTAGGTTGTATAGGTTGGTTTGAGCTTACCTTACTTGTGGAGAGTGTCTTGTGTACCTTGGACCCTAGGATGCATTCCTAGTTTGAGAGTGGTGAGATTTTGCTTAGATCACTAGAATGAAGTCTATGACTTCATGAGTGTGGACTTGTGTTGAGGAGTACTTTCGTGTATGAGCAGGTTGTGTGCTTCCTCACTAAGGAAGCTAGAGTGTTGTGAGTTGAGAGACAAGATAAGTCTCCGGACTTACTTAGCCATATTCGTCATATTAAATTCATTGTGTGCTTGGTGGTGTGTGTTTATCGTTTTTGTTATAACTTATAAACCGTTAATAGGACCACCGACCTTTATGTTATTTGTCCAAGTGTATGATAACGAGCGGTGAAATCACTGCATGGCTCTTGCGAGAGCTAGGAGGTTCTCGGCGACTGGCCCTTGCTGGTTAGACGGTCGGAGGCATCCGACCGTTCCATTGCCGGAAGAAGGGACCGAGGCAAGTTTCGGGAGATTCTCGTGTCACAAAAGAAGTTGAACTAGAACGGGATACGACGTAATAAATAAAGATAATAACTGGATTGTTTGTTGAGCATGTTTATATGATGTTATTATATATGATTGTGTTTGTTCCTTCACCATGTCTTTAATGCTTCGAATGTAGCTAATGGTTTGAAACCGCTTGTGTAGAAGCCCCGCAGGTTAGGGATGCCGCCGAGTGAGGTGAAGGAGTGGACAACCGAGGGTCGCCGTACATTGTAGGACGGGGGCGTTTTTGGGATTAGTTGTCGTTGTTTTACCTTAAGATGGGATTATGGATTATTGTACGCTTTCAGGTTTACGTTTTGTGTCGTTTTGAGGACTCGGCTGAATTTCCACGTTGTACCCCATTACTTTTCCGCCTTGCATACATCATAAACATTTTCGAGTTTTGAGCCTTTATTTGTGCCATGTTGGAAAGGTCCGGTGAGATTATTGTCAGGCTAAGGGTCGGGACCCATTGTGTGGTCTCGCCCGTAGCATTCCAATATCCCGCGGATTCGGGGTGTTACAAAGTGGTATTAGAGCTAGGTTGAAAACAATGACACTCGCAACCTTCTAAAGGCCGAATGAGGAATAAAACAGAACCCCTCGGGTTCTGACTTTTTGTTTTCAAAATTCATGTGCATGAGTTGGGATTAGGTTAGATGTACGGGACCACCACTCCTCACGCAAACCTCGGCGAGATAGATTTCTGGATTTGACGTATGTAAGTATAATTATCTAGTTATCTATATTACGACCTTAGGGTTGTTGTTGGACTTGTATGTACTTAGATATGCATGTGACCTTAGGATGATTGGGCTTTTATGCCTTGGTTGTATTCTAGATTTCGGCACCTTTCTCTTAAGTTTATAAGTACCTTTATATTAAGTAATGCGAGTACGAGAGCTACCGCATATGTGGGACCCGCCAGGGGTAGACCACCCCTACCTCCTACCGCTCAGAGGCGGGGACGAGTAGGGATACCTCCAGGCACGAGATGTCGGGGTCGTATCCCCATTGCGGACCCACCTATTGAGGATCCACCAACAACTAAGGGTCCCGTTGAGGACGTTGTATAGAGCGTTATTCCCGAGGTAGGGGATAGGACAGTTGTGAGGTGTGCGGCACATAGTTCTTCATCGGCTAGGACCGGGGGAGCCTCGATTGGAGCTACAGTGTTTGAGGAGTATGTATGCCGAGTGGAGGAGGCATTTAGAACAGGAGTACCACCTCCAGCATCCTATCCTGCACATCAACTACAACAATCGGTATAAAACCGTTAGCTCACATTCTAGGCATTATAAGAATAATATGGCACAAACACACATAGGAACACAAACACACAACATGCTCATAAACATACACATCCGTTACTTATTATCTTTTTAGGTTATTCCATATCTAATTCATTCGTTCAAGTGTGACACGAGAATCTTATAACTCTCGGCTCTGTCCCCGTGTAACCAACAGGAGTGTGGCGGCGCCCAACCCGTATACCCTGAGGGAGTGATGAAGAAGCCCGCCCGTATACCGTGTATGGCCTGGTCGCAGAGATTCCCCCAGTCTCCCTCGGGAAACTGAGCGGTGATATCACCGCCCGATAATAATAATAGTAGTAACGATGGGCCAATAAATAAGGTCAAGTAAATCCTAATCCATTTTCATGCTTAAAAGCGGTAAACACACACCACCATATACATCCAAATAAGGCATAGAAGCGGCTTAGTAAGTCCGAGGACTTACCTCGTCTTCAAGCTAAACGAAACCGACATCACTCTCCGAAGGAATATAACCAAAGCCTGTTCAAGACAAGGCACGATAATTAACAAATACTCACAAGCTAGAAGTCCTTAGACTTCTACTTCTATATTCTTATTATGTCATACACTCTCATAATCTAGGATATTCTCCTAGCCCTCATAAACTCACGAGATCTCAACTATAACCATATGCTAGGATACTTCCATCCTAACTCCACAATCTTAACAAACTCATACTCACAACCTCAACCAAACTCACATGATAACATACACACCTCAATCCTTAGAACGATCAAATCATCCTCAAATCCTCACCTAAAGTCCACAACCACTAAGTGGTTTTCCGTTTAAGTTATGTTAGATCCAATCTAGCATGATTCTACCACTAAGCATAACTAGAACGAGGGAGAAGATACTCACACGAGGTCAAAGGCGAAAGACGATCTACGGATGTCGAGAATGGGCTCGTTGGTCTTTGTTGGGCGCTTCCGAACCTAAGACCAAAGCTACGCAAATTTAGCTTATATGCTAAATTGATTTTAAATATATATAATATATAACTCAAAGGTAAAACTCATTTTCCAAATGCCATCATTAAAACCCATAAATAATCCCTTTTGGGAAAAATATAAATTCACGAACTTGGTCGTAAACCGCAATTAAAATTTTTAGGGTCATAATCCGAAATTAATCCAACGAGGGCATTATTGATAATTTGTAAAACAAAATCAAATACATGTAATTAATTTTCTGCAGAGGGCATAAATGCAACTTCTAAAAATTAGGGTCATTACTGCAAATTCAAGCAGTGGGCATAATATGTAATTATACCAAAATAGAGGACTGATTAAAAATAACCCAAAAAGGGTTTTTCTTCCTGCTAGGTCACACACGGCTGGGGAAAAGGAAGGCAGGATGGCGGCTGGCTCTTCCAGGAGGCACTGCAGCGGCTCCGGCGGCAAGGACAGAAGAGGGGAGACGCAGTCCCTGGCGGCGAGGGCGGTGGGGTCCGTCGGCTGCAATGCTGGCGGGGAGTTTCAGCCTTCCAAGAAGATCGACAGGGGGGTAAAGGGATCTAATTTCTGGTGGTGTAGTCTCCATCGACCCCAAGATGCAACAGAGAGGAAGAGTAGCCCGAGGCTGTTGCTTGCTTGCGCGGTCGATTGGCACAGGGAAGGATCACAGGAGATTGGCCGGCTTGGCCTTCGGTTGCTCCGGCAGGGCAAAGGCATGGAAGTTGGGCTCCTCTGGTGTGGCTTCGATTTCCGGCAGCGATCCCGGCTTAGTCTGGCTTCGAGAGGGGCAGTAGGTGGCACAGGTTGCTCCGGAGAAGGCGGGTGGAAGGCGAGCTGGCTTCCTGGCGGAGTTTGAACAAAGGCAGTTCAGTGGTGTGGGGTAACAGAGGATACAGAGACAAAAGAAAAGGTCGATGGAGAGGTCCGCTGGAGATGGAGTAGTTGCACAGGTGAGAGAGGTCGAGTGTTTCCGGGTGTACGTGAGGCTAGAGGGCACGATGGGTCGGGTTGCAGGTTGTAGACTGCAGGGGGAGCGAGGAGTCGGAGAATGAGAGGTCGGGAAGTGATAGGCGGCTCACCAGCCTGGGAAGAGAAAAGAAAGAAAACAGGGAAAAATAAAAGAAGAAAAGAAAAAGAGAGAAAAGAATAAGAAAAAGAAATAATACGATAGATTACATTAAAATCATTCGGAACGGTATTTTTGAGTCGGAAACTCCAAAAAATATATTGAGGCCGTTAAAATATTTAACAAAATACGGAAAATAAATATCGAAAACGCGTCCAATAAACGGGTCGTTACAATGAGTATAAGAGTAGAGTAGTAACCGGGAAGGAGGAAGAGTGTTATTCTTTTTCGAGTGGATTCAAGTTTGAACTTATAACCTATAAGTAACTAACCGAGAGATACAAAGTATGGAAACAAGTTCTAAAAGAAATTAGTAAGTTTAAGAATAAACTTTGAGAGTTTTCGGCATTAAGGGTAAAATGGTCTTTTACTGTAACAGAGCTTTTTCCATAATCCCTTCGCATGAGGTTGGACATCGGGATGTGATTTTGATCCACATGCCTTAATTGACAGGCGTTCGAGTTACCACGAGTACGGACCGAGTTGAGACTGGTTAGAGTGTGATTTGACTCACGTAAGTCCTTGCGACTTACTTAGCCAGTTTCTGGATATTAGTTGAGTGATAGTGGTTGTGTGTGTGTACGATGTGCATGATTATAATAATAACAACTTGTTAGGACGACCGTTATTATTATGTTTAAGGCCCAAGTGTATGTATAATGGGCCGTGACATCACTGCCCAGCTCTGACAAGAGACTGGGAGGTTCTCTATACCCAGACCAGGCAGGTACAAGTTGAGATGCATCGGATCCATTCCTGATGGTTACACGGGAGCGGAGGCGACGTTTGGGAATCCCTTGTGTCACAAAATAAGTATCATTAGCGTGAATGAGTAACTTAACTTAAGATAATAAATGGACTTGTTTGAAAGCATGATGGGTGTTTATTCTTTTATGTGTGTGTATGTGTTATTATTATTCATCTAATATTTCGATAACTAGCTAATGGTTTCTCTTGTTGTGTTTTTTTTACATTTACCACACGTTAGACCAGCAACTGAGTGATCCGGAAGTAGTGGTCAGCCGGGTCTCCGTACTCCTTAGAGTGGGGGTTGGGGTTGTTGTTTGTCGTTGTTTCTTTTGTTAAGACAGTTGATCTCTTTTCCCTTTGTTAAGTACTATAGGCTGTTAGACCTTGTTGCATTGATTCCCTTAAAATTACTATTTCATGGATTTCGGTTTTTCCTTATTTGTGTCTTGTTGCAAGATCCTAGTAAAATTGTTGTCAAACTGAGGTCGGACCCATTGTGAGGTCCTAACCAGTAACGTCCCGAGTTCTGAGAATTCGGGGTGTTACAAATTTTACCTAAACTAATCTTATAAAATTGAATTTTTTTCTCTATTTCAAAAGCAACCTAATTAATTAGATATTTTACTTTTTGTTAAAAAAGTTATATAAATAATTATAATTATATTTTTCTTTGGTAAAATGCTACACGTAATCACTTTAGCTTTATTAAGTTTATTGATAGAAAGTTATTTTAGCAATGTTAAGTCTATTTTAAATAATACAACCTCTTACACTATTATATAACTAACATTGCATGACGTACTTTCTTTCTTTTTTACATATATTTTAGATAAATCAAGTATGTTAATCACTTAAGGTAAACTAGTGCATAACCCGCACATTGTGCGGGATTGAGTTTTAATTAAATGTAAAACATGATGTTAAATAAAATTACTATTTGTTAAAATTTTGACTAAAGTCAGTAATTATCCAAATAATTTAAAACATTAAATTTTAAACAAAATTATCTTCATGGTAAAATCAATTAATGAATGATTAGAACAAAAATATAAATAGACTAATTTAAACTTATTTGAATAAATTTTAAATTTCGACCGTTGAGGAAATAAATTGGGGTCAACAACAAACATAAATTAAATCCATTTGGTAAAAAATAAAAAATGAAATAAACTATTCCGTAAAAAAATAAAACAAAAATTATTGGTAAGATATATGATTGTTGGTAATGGGTGACAAAAAAAGATAAAGGTAAATGACACTATCCTAAAATTTGCATAAAAGACTAAGGCAATGATACTATATTAAAATTGTGTAAAAGATAAAGGTAAATGATGCTATACTAAAATTATGTAAAACTTAAGCAAATCATGCCATGGCCTAAAACGTGGATGTGTAAATTTCACAAAATATGTTAAAAGTTTAACGTTTGATATTAAATTAAAATTTGTAGATAAATTGGGGAAAAAGTTAAAAATTTTGTAGAATGATTGTTAGGTAATGAAATGTTAGGTAATGTTATAGTACAATGTGATTTTATGTGGTGGTACTTCAATACCCAGGTAATATATAGTGAAACATATAAAAAGGCAAAGACACATACAACAAACCAAAAAAGGTATCACTAATTAGATATCGAATTCGGACGAACCTAAGCGTAACCCGAAAAGGGAGCCGAATGAGCCCTTCTCGATCACGGTGGAAAACCCGGAAATTTTATTCCGGAGATTCGATTTGATTTTTTTTTTAAATTTACCGGACCAGATCTAATATTACTCGATCTAATATCATTGTTAGTTATGACTGTATTTTTTTTTCGAAAAAACTACATACATGGTCTTCATTTTACTAACACAAGAAAAAACTCGCAATTTGACGACGCTCATTGAACGCATGCAGCAACTGCCGGCGCTATTTTTTATGAAAAAAAATGAAGCATCAGCGCATGCCACTCAAAATCGTTTAAGATTACTAAGGTGGTATTCTTAAACGCCGGATCCAAGACAAAGGTGGATGGTGGTTTCCAGATCTGGCTCGGCTAGGGCTTGATAGGGGTGGTGGCTGGTGTTGCTGGTGGCCAGAAAGCTGGCGGTCAGTGGAGTGGGTAAGGTTAGGGTTTGGACTAGGGTTGAAGATGATGAAAAGTGATGTATTGGGAAGCATGAAACGAGTTTTAAACGGGTTTATCACAAACTTCCTGAAACGTTACGAGTCTATACGAATGTCGATATTTTCCTCAACTTAATTTTAATATCGCTAAAAATCCGAAAAAAGATAATATATCATTACTAAATTTCCAATTATCACAAGAAAACTACTACTAGAATCTTTGTCGGATCGTAAAAATTCCGGGTTATTTAACACGGAAAATAAAATATATATCGATAAAAGGCGGAAAGATAAATATCGCAAACGTGCCTAAAAATTTGGGTGTTACACTATGACTCAATCACTAATTATATTTTGAATTTGATTAGTAGTAGACTAAGTAGTGCTATGTTTGAATTTGAGTAACCAGTAGCCCATAGTCTATACACGTGCATATATATATAATACGAGTAATAGTTATAGTGAACATACACGTGCATAAGCTTAATTAAGGTGTTCATCTAATTGAGTTGAATTTATATTTAATAAAACATATGTATAATACGAGTAATAGTTATAGTGAACATACACGTGCATAAGCTTAATTAAGGTGTTCATCTAATTGAGTTGAATTTATATTTCATAAAACATATATAAAAATAATTATTTGACGACTAATAATTTTTTAATTTTTCTAATTCATACGACAGTAATAGGGGTAAGACGGTAATTGAACAATCAGTACACTATCGTGAGAATGCCATATAGTGGTTGCTTGCCTTGGAGCCCTTATGGCTTGGTGTGAATGTTGATCTTGAGTGTTGAGCATGTTGATCTTCCTAAGCTAGTTGCTTCTCCTAGGATGTTGTTGTTGACCATGTTCTTAGGTTGTATAGGTTGGTTTGAGCTTACCTTACTTGTGGAGAGTGTCTTGTGTACCTTGGACCCTAGGATGCATTCCTAGTTTGAGAGTGGTGAGATTTTGCTTAGATCACTAGAATGAAGTCTATGACTTCATGAGTGTGGACTTGTGTTGATGAGTACTTTCGTGTATGAGCAGGTTGTGTGCTTCCTCACTAAGGAAGCTAGAGTGTTGTGAGTTGAGAGACAAGATAAGTCTCCGGACTTACTTAGCCATATTCGTCATATTAAATTCATTGTGTGCTTGGTGGTGTGTGTTTATCGTTTTTGTTATAACTTATAAACCGTTAATAGGACCACCGACCTTTATGTTATTTGTCCAAGTGTATGATAACGAGCGGTGAAATCACTGCATGGCTCTTGCGAGAGCTAGGAGGTTCTCGGCGACTGGCCCTTGCTGGTTAGACGGTCGGAGGCATCCGACCGTTCCATTGCCGGAAGAAGGGACCGAGGCAAGTTTCGGGAGATTCTCGTGTCACAAAAGAAGTTGAACTAGAACGGGATACGACGTAATAAATAAAGATAATAACTGGATTGTTTGTTGAGCATGTTTATATGATGTTATTATATATGATTGTGTTTGTTCCTTCACCATGTCTTTAATGCTTCGAATGTAGCTAATGGTTTGAAACCGCTTGTGTAGAAGCCCCGCAGGTTAGGGATGCCGCCGAGTGAGGTGAAGGAGTGGACAACCGAGGGTCGCCGTACATTGTAGGACGGGGGCGTTTTTGGGATTAGTTGTCGTTGTTTTACCTTAAGATGGGATTATGGATTATTGTACGCTTTCAGGTTTACGTTTTGTGTCGTTTTGAGGACTCGGCTGAATTTCCACGTTGTACCCCATTACTTTTCCGCCTTGCATACATCATAAACATTTTCGAGTTTTGAGCCTTTATTTGTGCCATGTTGGAAAGGTCCGGTGAGATTATTGTCAGGCTAAGGGTCGGGACCCATTGTGTGGTCTCGCCCGTAGCATTCCAATATCCCGCGGATTCGGGGTGTTACAAAGTGGTATTAGAGCTAGGTTGAAAACAATGGCACTCGCAACCTTCTAAAGGCCGAATGAGGAATAAAACAGAACCCCTCGGGTTCTGACTTTTTGTTTTCAAAATTCATGTGCATGAGTCGGGATTAGGTTAGATGTACGGGACCACCACTCCTCACGCAAACCTCGGCGAGATAGATTTCTGGATTTGACGTATGTAAGTATAATTATCTAGTTATCTATATTACGACCTTAGGGTTGTTGTTGGACTTGTATGTACTTAGATATGCATGTGACCTTAGGATGATTGGGCGTTTATGCCTTGGTTGTATTCTAGATTTCGGCACCTTTCTCTTAAGTTTATAAGTACCTTTATATTAAGTAATGCGAGTACGAGAGCTACCGCATATGTGGGACCCGCCAGGGGTAGACCACCCCTACCTCCTACCGCTCAGAGGCGGGGACGAGTAGGGATACCTCCAGGCACGAGATGTCGGGGTCGTATCCCCATTGCGGACCCACCTATTGAGGATCCACCAACAACTAAGGGTCCCGTTGAGGACGTTGTATAGAGCGTTATTCCCGAGGTAGGGGATAGGACAGTTGTGAGGTGTGCGGCACATAGTTCTTCATCGGCTAGGACCGGGGGAGCCTCGATTGGAGCTACAGTGTTTGAGGAGTATGTATGCCGAGTGGAGGAGGCATTTAGAACAGGAGTACCACCTCCAGCACCACTAGTGCCGGTACCTCCTGTACCTGCACCTGCACCAGCACCAGCGAGATCAGTTGAGGTCTCGCAGAGGGCTACCCAGATCAGAGCCGCACCTGATATAGTTGCACCGGCAGTAGTGGCACCTGTGCTGGTTGTGGAGATTGCTAGGCCCAGAGACGCACTGAGGTCTCCTAGACCCGATGACTTGTTGAAGGCTTTCAACCAGCAACATGTACCCTACTTCGATGGGAAGGTGGAGTTAGAGGTAGAGCATTGGATTGGGCATGTGGAGTCAACATTGGAGGCGAACGGTGTGTGCAAGCTTTAAATTTATAACCCTAGATTTAAGCTTAAAATAAGGATGCGAACCCGCAGTGTACGGGTCAATCGTAGTAAAAAGCAAGAAATTCCAGGGGTCGATCACAGGGACTTAGTGAAACAAAACAGGTATAGGTTTTTCAATGCAACTACTAACCACAAAAGTGATCAAAGCAATCAAAGATGATAAAAAGTCAATTAAGGAAATATGCAATTCTAGGGATTAAAGCATCTAATTGTGGTTCCAACTCAAGATCTAAAGATAAGCGGACAAAGCTGAGATTTTGCAAAGGGAAGGTGTTTCTAAAGCGGAATAGATCACCGGGTAAGTCTCACTACTCACTAATCCCAAACCGTAACTCCTATTACCGGGTAAGTCTCAAGGATTTAAGGAAAAGAACTATAACCTCAAACTAACACAGCACCTAAGGGAATAGAATCAACCTTTACCGGCTAAGTCTAAGGCTAACTCACAAAGATGGGATGAAAGCACACTCAAACCCCAATAAAGGATAAACCTTTATTACCTACAATTATGATCTTAGGTAAACAAACTAAGGAATTACCGGGTAACTCTCATCCTAATCTTGCATTGAACCAGGAAAGGCGTAATAAGAATAGGATTTGGCAAACTCTAACACTTAACTCTCAGTTTCGGATCAGGTAAGTCACCTCGGTCAGAAGAATTCCACCCCGGCCGAGATGTTCATCGACTGAGCGAGATGCTTAGGGTTAAGGTTAAAGACTCGAACTTTCAGGATCCTACTGGAATCTAAGATTATTCTATCATTGTTTTTCCCAAAACCTTCAGCCAATCACCCTAGAATCACACAAAGAGATTAGCCACTCATCATCGTGAAAATATTAATCAAGTATATGGGAAGAAAGTGAATATTTGAACAAGAAGAATTTAATAAAAAGACTTCAATAACTGAATCAAATATCACAACAAAGCGTTCCTTGGATAGAAATCCAACAAGACAAGACAACAAGGAAGGGAATCTAAGATGATCTTACAAAACCCTTCACAAAGCTATAAAAGCTATAAACATTCTTCCTTCAATCTTCCTTCAACCTTCAAAAAGGTTCTTCAAATCTTCCAGCCCTAAGCGATGTATGCGGATTCTACGGTATAGCATGATGTGGATTTGTGGAAAATCCAACCCTTTTTATAGGAAAATTACCCTCCAAAGATAAGATATCTTAGAAAGATCTTTTCCCATAAAAAATAGGTAAAATATATGGGCTAAATTATCTTCTTCCTTCCAGGAATCCAGCCAAAAAATATAAGATCCTCTTTCCAAAAATAAAAGATCTCAGCCAAGAATAAAATATCCTTGCCGCGTCCTCCTCAGCTGGTCCCTGAGCTGTTGCAGCTGCTGCCTCTCTAGCATCCTCCATTAGTGGAATCCACGTAGTCTGCCAGTAGTGTGGATCAAACACAGAGAACTGAGCTGACCATCTGATCCCCTGTGGTGCAGTCGGCTCCCATGGCATCGCCACATATGGCGTAGTAAGTCCTCGGGGAACCAGTATCCTCCGAGTGATCATCTCCTGAAGTCCAAGCGGCTTGGCAGCCGCCACCATGGTACAAGCACTGAGGTCTATATCCATGTAACTCGCTATATGAGTCACAATACCTCCACAGCCGATGTCGCCCTTCACCTTTGCCTTGATCTTATGCAGATCCTCTGCCAGCATCAATCCAAAATCTGGAACTCCTCCAGTCACCATGCAGTATAAACTCAAAAGCTCGCCCTATCTAACCTTCTAGGCCATCTCAGTACGCGCTAGAAGAGTCTCACTAAAGATCCTGTGGGCGAGTCTAAAAGCAAGATGGAATATAATCCTCTACCTGGAATCTCCAGGTCTCCATCTGTCAGCATGCTCAACCACGTGAGCTATCTGTCCCCAGAACTCCCTAGCTACAGCTCGGGAGGGAAAATCAGCAACAGTCGCGATCGGGAAGCCAAAGATATCCCGCAAGTGATCTAAGGGAACCAAGTAGTTCCGGTTCATCAACCGGTACTTCACGGCGCGCTCGGTAGGCAAGTAGGTAAAGGAGCTGCCAAACTCTAGTGTAGGCTCTAGATAGGCCGGAGCTCTAATCTCTGTGAACTGCTCCAACCCCACAGCAGAAATCATAATCCTCAAATCATCATCAACGTGGAGGCAGTCAAAAGCTGAAATGTCCAAGAAGCGGGGTGCA
This sequence comes from Fagopyrum homotropicum, assembly GCA_033239125.1. NCBI lineage: Eukaryota > Viridiplantae > Streptophyta > Magnoliopsida > Caryophyllales > Polygonaceae > Fagopyrum > Fagopyrum homotropicum. The sequence continues at coordinate 29,821,350 of BSWB01000002.1, read as the reverse complement.
ATCACTAGACGGGCCGCTATGCGGTCATCATTGACCTGGTGTCTCTTGTGGATCACCGGTCTAGTACGGCGGGAGGAAGAAGAATGAAAAGGAGAAGATCTGTCCCTCAGGACCAACTGCCTGTCAGAACTCATAATTTCTGTAACCTGTCAAACCACTTCGGTCGCCCTGACAACTCTGTAGAACACCTCGGCCGAGGCACAGGCCGACTGGACCGAGGCGAAAAACTGCTCGATCGATTGCCTCAAAAATCCAGTTCTTTTCGCCCAAAATCACTATCAAAGGTTCATATGGGGTACTTAATCCTTTTCTCAGCAAATGCAGGGGCAACCAAAGCCCAAATCGAAAGGAAACAGTGGAAAAGAGGAGGGTTAGGGTTTTTTCGATTTTTACCTTGATTTGGTCGATTTGATTCGTTCTTTCTGCAGATTGGTGCTTGCAATGCGATCTTCTACCCTTTCCTCTCAGTGTGGAAGCAAGAATCGTCGAAAATGAGCGAAGAACGGAGGAGCGAGGTGGAAAATGCGCCGCGGTCGAGAAGAGGGTAAAGAGAGGAGAGAGAAATCTTCAGCCCTTTTTATACCCTTTTCTGGAACTGCTCGTACCTCGGTCGATATGGTCTCGACTGGACCGAGGTGTACAGACCAAGGTGGATCTTCAGAAACCCTAATCGCCTCGGTTGCTTAAGAATCATCTCGGTCGAGGTGTTGTGACAGCAACCGAGATGTGTCTCAGTCAAACTCCGTCTTCTCAAATTCTCGAACTTCTGTCCTTCCAGTTGTGCTCCTGGGTTGTATTCCTTCCTTAGATGTCACCTGTTGTCTGTCTAGGACGCCAAAACAAAACAAAACAAAGCAAAGCAAAAGCAAACTATCTAAAGCTAGACTAGAAAAAGGGAAAAGAAAGCAATACCTTGGGTTGCCTCCCAAGAAGCGCTTGATTTAAGGTCGCTAGCTGGACTGTACGGCATCTCTATGCGTGATGGGAGGTATTCTCACCCCATACTTCACCTTCATCATGGGGTGATATAAGTAAGTCTATCAAACGCTCCAACAAGTGCAAGTGCTCATCGTGGAATGCATCGTCTATGGGTGGGTCATCCTTCTCGGGTGAAGATGGAGGTAGCCGACTGAGGTGATCCGCAACAGAATTTTCGGATCCCTTCTTATCACGTCTATGGGTGGGTTGTCGTTAGCTACAATAGAGGGTGTACCTTTTGTGGTTAGGTTACCAAATGGGGGTAAGGTTAGACGATCCCGAGAGATTTACGACTGCCCTATTCATTTGGGAGGCCGGATTTGGTTAGTAAATTTTCTAGTCATGCCCTTAGCACATGAGGACGTGATATTAGGGATATATTAGATGACTAGACATGGAGCCGTCTTAGATATTGGTAGGAGAACTGTGACTGTCGCCACTAAGGAGGGTCACAGAGTGATATTCCGAGGTTGGGACCTCGGAAAGTCCGGCACAGTTATCAACGCAGTGAGAGCAGCCAGATTGATAGCACAGGGTTGCGAGGCCTTCTGGTGTTATGCCATGAAGTAGCGCAAGAGCCTGACAGTAGAGGAGATACCAGTTGCATGCAAGTTTGCAGAGGTATTCAGTGACGACTTACCAGGGCTACCTCCACAGAGGAGTATTGATTTTAGCATTGAGTTAGAGCCAGGCACGAGACCGATCTCGAAAGCCCCGTACCGCATGGCCCCGATAGAGCTGCTTGAGTTGAAGAAGCAGTTGGAGGAGTTAGCAGAGAAGGGCTTCATATGCCCTAGTGTTTCTCCCTGGGGCGCACCAATATTATTTGTGAGGAAGAAGGATGGATCGATGAGGCTGTGTATTGACTATCGGGAGTTGAACAAGGTCACCATCAAGAATAAGTACCCACTGCCTCGCATAGATGATCTGCTGGACCAGCTGCATGGAGCGTCAGTGTGCTCGAGGATAGACTTGAGATCGGGTTATCACCAGCTGAGAGTAAGAGACCAGGACATACCAAAGACGGCATTCAGGACTAGGTATGACCACTATGAGTTTGTAGTGATGCCATTCGGGCTCACTAATGCGTCAGCAGTATTTATGGAGTTGATGAATGGGATTTTCATCGACTTCTTAGACCAGTTTGTAGTGGTCTTCATTGACGACATTCTAGTTTACTCTAGAAGTCGAGAGGAGCATGCTGGACACTTGAGGACAGTATTACAGATTCTACAAGATAGTCAGCTATATGCTAAGCTATCCAAGTGCGAGTTCTGGATGTCAGAGGTGGCTTTCCTAGGCCATGTAGTGACTACTGAGGGGATTAAGGTCGACCCGGCGAAGATTGAGTCAGTGTCTTCTTGGCAACCTCCGAAGAATGTTAAGGAGGTTCGCAGCTTCCTTGGATTGGCAGGTTATTACCGCCGGTTTATGGAAGGGTTTTCCCTGATCGCCCGACCACTTACTTGTCTCCTGTGGAAGACTACTCGGTTCGTCTGGTCTGAGCCGTGTCAGCAGAGTTTTGAGGAGCTGAAGAGGAGATTGACGTCTGCTCCAATCTTAGCACAACCTGAGGGTACAGAGGACTTTGTAGTGTACAGTGACGCATCCAAGCTGGGCTTGGGGTGTGTCTTGATGCAGAGGGGTAAGGTCATAGCGTATGCGTCTCGACAGCTGAAGACGTATGAGGAGAACTACCCCACCCATGACCTGGAGTTAGCTGCGGTAGTACATGCTCTTAAGATCTGGCATCATTATCTCTATGGAGCGACCTGTCAGATCTTCACAGACCATAAGAGTCTGAAGTACATATTCACTCAGCGGGAGTTGAATAACCGCCAGAGGCGGTGGCTAGAGTTGATCAAGGATTTCGACCTTGAGATTCTCTACCACCCCGGGAAGGCGAATGTAGTTGCTGACGCTTTGAGTCGGAAGACGCCTCGGGAGAAGGCGATAGCTCGGTTGATAGTACAACCACAGTTACAGAGAGACTTAGCTTGGTTGGAGGTAGAGATCCAGTTCCCCGATACAGCTCAACAGTTAGCCACCTTAGAGTTACTTCCTGACCTGTTGGGTGAGATCCGACAGAAGCAGGAGACCTGCCCGACATTGACCCGGATTAGAGATCGGATGTCACGAGATGAGGCACCTTAGTTCACTATTGGTGCCGATGGAGTGATGAGAAGGCAGGATCGTATCTGTGTGCCATCAAACAGTGAGTTGAGACAAAGGATACTAGGTGAGGCTCATGCTACGCCTTACTCCGTACATCCAGGAGCGAGTAAGATGTATAAGGACGTGAGACGTTCTTTTTGGTGGGGTGGTTTGAAGCCTGATGTGGCCCGATATGTAGCCCAGTGTGCGACCTGTCAGCAGGTCAAGATTGAGCATCGTAGGTCCGGAGGAGAGCTCCACCCACTTCCAGTACCACATTGGAAGTGGGAGGATATATCTATGGATTTCGTCACAGGGTTGAGGCTCAGTAGAGGTTTTGATGCCATTTGGGTAGTGGTAGACCGTCTGACGAAGACCGCACGTTTCATTCCGATTAAGGAAACGTGGCCGGTAAGTCGTCTAGCTGAGGAGTTCACCAGACACATTGTGAGACTCCATGGAGTACCGAGGACTATCGTCTCCGACAGTGATGGACGTTTTACCTCGAGATTTTGGCAGCAGGTACATACTGCTCTGGGGACGAGTCTCCACTTTACCACTGCCTATCACCCATAGACAGACGAACAGTCTGAGAGCACCATTCAGACCTTAGAGGACATGTTGCGGGCATGTGTACTAGATTGGGGACATGTATGGCCAGATCATCTCCCACTAGTAGAGTTTTCATATAATAACAGCTGGCACGCGTCTATTGGGATGGCACCTTATGAGGCTTTGTACGGGCGGAGATGTCGTACACCGTTGTACTGGGATGAGCCTAGCAAGGCTGGTGGGGTAGCACCAGACCAGATACAGGATGACATCGCTCGGATTGCCCTAGTCCGAGAGCGGATGTTAGCAGCTCAGAGTCGTCAGAAATCATACGCAGATAAACGGCGTCGACCTTTGGAGTTTAGAGTAGGTGTAGAGGTGTGGTTGAGGATGTCACCTACGAGAGGAGTTAGACGTTTCGGCATTAAGGGGAAGTTGAGTCCCCGATATGTCGGTCCGTTTAAGATCTTAGAGAGAGTCGGGGAGGTTGCCTACCGATTAGCACTACCACCGAGATTAGAGGGAGTCCATCCAGTTTTTCATGTATCTCAACTAAGAGAGTACATTCCGGATCCTAGACACATCATCAGTCATGAGGATCTGATAGTCGAGCCAGACCACACTTTTGTGGAGTACCCAATAGCCATCCTAGAGCGTAGTACTAGGCGTCTGCGTTCTAAGGAGATACCGATGTTGAGGATCCAGTGGTCTAGACGAGGAGCTGATGAGGCTACCTGGGAGACAGAGGAGAGTATTAGACGTAACTACCCTGAGTTCTTTGCGGAGTTAGCCGCTACCTCAGTACCGACGGGTTAGTACTGAGACGATGCTTTATATGATTTCTGTGATTATATGTTTAAGTGATTGTTGATGTTTCTGTGCTTAATAGCGTGAGTAGATTGCATGCTAGGAAAAAAGTGAGACAAATTGGATTGAGACTAGAATATAACTCTTGAGGGGAAATTGTTTGAGTAGATACCTTATTCTAAGTTTCGGGACGAAACTTATTTAAGGGGGTACTGATGTAATATCCGGAATTTTTATTCCGTTTATTTCTATAACAAACCCGATTTCGATCAGTTGACCCATATCTGTCTACTTAGTTAGACACATTATTATAAAATTTATCATTTTATGTAGCTTCCCTTCACATAAAATGATAGGATTATTATAACTAACCCTAAACTATAACATGATCCGTATCCGTCTATTCCATGCACTAGTTAGTCGAGATCTCGTTTCCGGGCTGCAGCTAGCACCGGGCTGCTTATCCCTTCATCCAGCGCCAGCCCAGCTCAGCAGCATGTGCTGCTGTCTTTCCTCTTCAGCCCAGCGTTGCCAGCTCCAGCCTAGTGTTCGTTTCAGCCCAGCAGCTTCAGCCCAGCGACGTGCTCAGCGCGCCCAGCCTGCTGCTCTACCTCCTTCAGCCCAGCTTCAGCCCAGTGCATAGCCCAAAGAGGAGCCTGCTGCTCTACCTCGCGCAGCCCAGGATTCAGCGTCCAGACCAGCTTCGCCAGCCCAGGAGCACGCCAGCTTCACGCTTCTGTGATGAACATTATGAAGGAATGTAACTGCCCACTCTTTACGCCTTCCTTTATTTTTTTTATACCTTCCATACTCAGAAGATCTCCCACGTTTCCCACCAGCAACGTACTCCAATCTCACAGATCTCGCTTTCCATCGATCGAAGCCTCCTTCTGCACGCCCCATCGAGAGCCAACACGCCACTGGTGCCCCACCTCCTACATCTACAACAGCGTCACCAAGTCCACCCTCGCGTAGCCACAGAAGAGGCGGCAGAAACCTCGCACCGGTTGAGACGTAGGTACTGTCATTCTCCCCTCCTTGACCCTCTGTACACGAACAGCAAAGGTTGAGTGTCATCTCGACAACGTCCCATTCGAAGTACTCGTACGCTAGAGCCGGATCTAATTGTCCATCCCTTCCAAAGGTGAGTATACCCTTAGTACTCCTATGTCCCTGTCGATTTAGCCAGCTAGTCTCACCTCCAGCCTCTATCTTGTCTTAAGGGAGCGCAAGCGGGTGGAACGTTGAACCAAAGAGGAAGCCGGAGGGCCATCTGAAACCTTCTGAAGGCGCCTCTGTCCAGTAGCTGCTGAAGGAGGTGAGCCATCTCTCTTCTGCAGTCCAGTCTTTGCATTCTAGATGTTATATTTGTATAAATTATAAATGTTTTTGGTTTCGTTGTGAATGGAGATCAAGCCAGGGAAGTGGAGGGGTAGTAAGTGAGCTTGTTGAAGCCTCCTATAGTTCCAATTTATGATCACTGGATGACAATGAGAGTAGATCAGATTGCCCTAGAAATGGAAGTGAAAAACTCCTTTTTAGAACTCAGCTTTGTAAGTGGGTAATGGTCACTGTTGTAGATCAATGTTTGAGAGTTAGGTTGAAGATCCACCGTTGAAATTTTAATAGATGATAGATGGATATATGTAGTTTAGTATGTTAAAATTTGAGAAGGAATGAACGGTCGGATTAGAAGTTATAGGTTTCCGAAGTTGAGTAGTTAAGCAGTTTTTGTAAACTTGGATTTTTGGTTAAGTATAGGAATGGTAAGTGTAGTAGCCAACTTTGAGAATTTTTATAAAAATAATGGATGAACAGTTTTGAGAAGTTCTTGCTCCTAAGGGTAGATGGAACATCATAGATGATCTAGAGAATTATTTCGGAATTTTTATAAGCTTTTACGAATTTTATATTTGAAACCGAAGTTGGACCTTTACGATCTTTCGGAAAATAGGAAAATAGGAAAAGTGCCAGTTTGTAACCAAACTAAACTTTAGGAGTTAGAATATGACTTTAGGGTCTCGAATAGGAGTTTAGACATGAATTTCGGAAAATTTGGAAGTTCCGGGACTAAGGGTAAAATGGTCATTTTACCATAAATTAGTACTGTAATTAGTTATGTTCTATTACGATCGTCTATCTTAGAAGTCTAATTACGTTGGAGTGTGCTAATGCACTTATCTCCTTTGGCAGGCAACTGAGTTGCTACAGTTTACAAAGCGAGTTGGTTTACAGAGAATCGAGAGATATAACAGGTAAGTCCTTTGGGCTTACTTAGCTGACTTCTAAATATGAGCATGAATGATGATAGTGGTGTGTGATTGAGATGTTTAGAGTTATAGGTTGTGATAGATATTTACCGACCTATACTTGGCCTAAGAGTAACGGGCGGTGGCATTCTGCTCAGTTAGCTTGCGGGCGCTGGGGGTTTCTTTAGGGACTAGTCCATACTCGGTTTGTAGTGATGCTACCGGCGGAGGTCAGCTAGACCTACACCCAGTTGGATAAGGAACGGAGGCGAGAACTGTTAATAGCTCTCATGCCACAATTGTAAAATTGAATAAGATGAATCACCTAAATAATAGATAATAAACGGTTGAGTGCCAGCATGATGTTTGTTTATAATTTTTCTGCGTGTGTTTGTGTTGTTGTTATTCTACTTATATTTGGATAGTTAGCTAACAGTTGTTATGTTGTGTAGACTTACCACAGGTTAGAGAAGATGCCGAGTGATCCGGATGGTAGTGGTCAGCCGGGGTGTCGTACTTTTAGGACGTATTGCAGTTTCTTTATTTGTGGGATTTCCATTTGGATATTGGTTCTTTTCATTCCTTCCGTACTTTGTTATCCTATGTTTTCCGGCAGTAGTTGTTCTGGTCACATTCATACATTGTTGAGATTTATTTTATGATTTCTCGTTTTCCTTATCTCTGCCTTGTTGTAAGATCTTGTTAAGTTGTTGTCAAACTAAGGTCCGGACCCACTGTGCGGTCCTAACCAGTAACGCCCCGAGTTGTAAAATTTGGGGGTGTTATAGTTGTCTCTGGCCCCTGTCTTCGCCACTGTTGCCAGCCTCTTCGCCGCCTGCCGGGGAACGCTCCAACAGCCGCCCTGCATCTTTCTTCTTCCCCAGCAAGCCCTAGTATCGGTGTGAGAAACAACTGGTGAAATTGTAATTTGTATCCAGTGTTTTAAATTTACATATTTGGCCCAAGTTTTGGAAATTTGCAAATATATCCCTGCAGAATTAATTTCAGTTTTGGCCCAGAAAATCCAATTGCAAATTATGACCCATATTTATGAAATTGTATGAATTGCCCCGGAAAATAAGTTAGCGGTTTCTAACCTTGGATTTTAATTAAGGGGATATTTTTATATTTATATATATTATCAATTATTCCCTTTGTTGGATTTATTTCGGATTTATGGCCCGAAGATTTATTTGCGGATTCTGACCAAAATTTTAAATTGTATAAAATGCTTGGAAAGTGTTTTTAAGATTTTTAATCTTGGATTTGAATCACAGGGGTTATTCTTATAGTTTATATATACTATGTAGTATGTCCAAATTTAGCGTTATGCTAAATTTGTTTAGTTTGGTGCTAGGTTCGGAAGCGCCCCGATAAAGGCCTAACGAGTCCAAGTCGACATCCGTTGAACGACTTCCGTCTTTTGACATCGCGTGAGTATTCTTTCCCCTCGATTTAGTTATGTTTAGTATTAGTATCATGCTAGGTTGGATCTAGCATAACTTAGAGTTAATGCCAAGTAGTGGCTTTGAACCTTAGGTGAGTTTCGAGGATTTGATATTGTTTGATGTATTGATGTTGCTTCTATGCTTGAGGTGTTGGTTATCTTGTGAGGTTGTTATAAGACTTTAAGTTATATGGTTGATCTTGTGAGCGTTTTGAGGCTCGAGGTGGGGTTGTATGATCTTGTCGATTTTGGAGTTAGGTTTGGCTTATCCTAGTTGCGTTGTGAGTTATGATCTTGCGAGATCCAAGGGTTTAGAAGTCTTAGGACTTCTAGCTTGTGTTGAGTGTTATGTGAGCATGAGAGATTCTAGGATGCGGTCCTAGAATTGAGAGTCAAATGGTCTTGCGTAGATCATTTGTACAAAAGTCTAAGACTTCTATTGTGAGTGGGTTGTTGTTGATATAATTATCTTCTTGTGAGCAGGTTATGGGCTTCCTCCCTAAGGAAGCGAGAGTGTTGTGAGTTGAGTGTGGTGACGAGGTAAGTCTCCGGACTTACTTGGCTCGTATTCCTTGTATTAGCGTTGATGTGTGTTTGGTGGTGTGTGTTTATTATTTATTATATAACAACTAAACCGGAAATAGGATCACCGACCTTTATATATTATTTTGGCCCAAGTGTATGATAACGGGCGGTGACATCATCTGCCTAGCTCTTGCGAGAGTCTAGGAGGTTCTTGGCGACTAGCCCATGCTGGTTAGACGGTCGGAGGCATCCGCACCGTTCCATGCCGGTAAGTAGGGACCGAGGCGGGACCACGGTGGTCTCGTGTCACAAAACTAAGTTGAATTAGAACGGGATATGACTTAATAATAAAAAGATAATAAACCGGAATTGTGTGCTTTGAGAATGTTGTGTGTTTATGATGATTTACTTGTGTTTGTGCCTTTCCCATTGATTCTAATGCTTCGAATATGAGCTAACGGTTTTATAGTGACTGTTGTAGATTGCACTGTAGGTTAGGATTGCGGCCGAGAGATCCGGAAGAGTGGGTAGCCGGGGTTCCGTACATTTTAGGATTGGGTTTTGGGTGGAGTCAATTTTGAGTATTGTAATTATTGTATGTTTTATGGCGTTAGCCTTTGGGGTTGTATTTTTGGCTAAAGTCCTTTGTTGTATTCTTTCGGGTTTTCCTTTTCATTGCATAAAAATGTATTTCGGTTTTGGCCTTTATTTGTGCCTTGTTGCAAGATCCGGTGAAATTGTTGTCAAGCTAAGGGTCGGGACCCATTGTGAGGTCCCAACCCGTAGCATCCCGAGTCCCGCGGATTTGGGATATTATAGTTCTGTAGCAAAAGGAAGGAGCAGCGGTCGACAGAAGATGAATCTGGACATCCTTGGCAGCACATGTAGCGTGATTTCAGGAGGAGGAGTCACCGGCTGTTGCGTACGGGAGGAAGAGTTGAACGTAGACGGGAAAGATGGGAAGTGGCCACTACTGAGTTTACTCTCTCTTTAGCGTGAATTCAGGAGCTGTTACAGAAGATCTCTTTCCTATAAATCAGCAGTTGTTACGTAATATGAGGAAGGGGAAACATTGGCTGCTAATACGTAGGAGATAGGAGGGAACTGCTGTGCTTCCTGGGCTGCAAGACAAGGAGCAACAGGCCCGCAACATGATTGTGTTCTGGGCTGGAAACATTGTATCTCTGGGCTGCAGCAGGCATCACTAGGTGGCTGAAGATCCGGGTTGCTGAAGGTGTGGCTGTTGGTGTAACGCCCCATTTTATTAGGCATGTTTCGATATTTATTGTCCTACTTTCATCGATATTTTATTAGCTCAAGTATTTTATTTAAAATAATTTTTAAGGTGTAAAATACATTTCCCAAGGATAATTATATTTTTAATTCGTTCACGTATATTGTTCGCCCCTAAAGGTGTGTGCAAATAAGCTTTAAATTTATAAAACTAGAATCAAGCAGCGAACCCGCAGTGTACGGATCGACGTAGCTAAGCAAGAATTCCAGAGTATCGAACACAGGGATTTGGGTGGGAACAAATCCGATTGCAGGTTATCAAGCGAGTAAATATGAGAGTCTTGCAAATATTGGGAAAACAACAATCCTAAAGATCCAAGTATCCAGTTGTGGCAATCGATTCAAGATATACTAATGATATAAAGACAGAGTTGAGATATGCAAAGGTATACTAATGTAAGGTAATCGTACAATGAAGTTCCAAAAACCTTATGTAACTCACCTACAAGGCACTCTCTATACAGGTTGTTGAGGTTCAATATAGAAAGGTTCTAAAGGTGAGAATTAGTGTCAAATACCCAAACTTGTAACCCAAGGATCAAGACTAACTTAACCGATTGAGGTTGTGACACTCACAATCGGGGTAGAGGTTGTTGAGGCTTCACTACCACCTAGAAAAGACAAGTCTAAACTAAGTTAAAGCAAATCTTTAACTTTGGATTAAAGTAAAAGCAAGTTCGTAGACTTAAGGGAAATTACGGTTAGTTCTTGAGGTTCCACGGCCGTGGACTCAAGAACAGGCCGTAATTTAGGGTTGTCGGCGATTCTCTCTAACTCTCAAGGTCTAATCTGTTTACGATCGATCTATCATCATCTAAGCCACAACTATCAACCCTTCACCTTAGAATTGTTAAGGGTTTTTAGCCAATAACAGTCATGTTGATATCAATTCAAGAATTAAAAGATTGAAAGATGAAAACTTTCAAGAACTTTCAATAATCTTCAAACTAATCTCGAAGTCACAAAGAGAACAAGTATTGTCAAAGGATTCAAAGTAAAACAAACAATCACAACCTTAGGAAAGAAGGGAAAAGGGGATGTCAATCCGTTTTCCAAATCAAACCTAAACAAGAAGAGAGATCTCCTTGGAAAATCTTCCAAAAGTTTCGATCTTCCGCCAATCCGGAGATCTCAACAGCAATCTCCACCAAAAGTGCGAGATTAGGGCAATTCTCAAACACGAACTTCGATCTCCAAAGAAATGTCGATGCTTCCAAGCAAGGGCTAAACAATCCTTCGTGCGGATGACGGGTGTAAGCGTGCCTAAATGAGGGTAAGCGGGGATGACGGATTCTTGCTTCGTCCGTCTTTTTATAGGGCAAGATAAAATATCGGCCCGGCCCAATCTTCAAAAGATCGTGGCTTCAAAGTGTGGCGAAAAGATCCGCCAAGATCACGGTCATGGAAGTTCTCACGACCGTAATTTAGGGCGTGGATATAAATACGGTTTGCACCATATGTTCCACGGCCGTGTAAGTTACTGGAATGCATCACGCCTCTCTTGCAGGGTTCCACGGCCGTGGAACTGAACGTGGTTCGTAGTACGGCCGTATTTTAGAGCGTGGTTTAGGGCAAGAACGTGATTCTTCCCTAGCCTCGTGCATTCCTCAAGCTAAAACTCCAATTTGCTTCCTAAGAATGTCCTCAATCCTTGGACATATCAAATCAACTCTCCTTTGCTCGATTTTGTTCGGAAATAGCTCCAAATCACCTATAATCAACATAGAACTAGTGTAGACATCCATATTGACAATATAGGTAATACTAGCTCACATATGCACAAAGTTCAATCAAAGACTATCAATATGAATCAAATACGTTTAGAAAACGTGCCTAAAATATCACAATATTTCATGCTAACAAATAACCTCATACTTAACACTTGCTTGTCCCTAAGCAAGGTCTTTCAAAAAGCTTTAAACAAGAGTTAGGATGAAATATGTGTACCTTCTTTTGGGTGAATATGACTTCTAAAGAATAGATCATTCTCAAACCTTGCTTCAATCGTTTACAAAACTTTCACACACTCAATCAAAGAGTAAAAAGCAAAGAAAATTCATGAACCAACTTAACTTCTAAACAAGCATTATAACCTTCAAACATTATCAAAATCAATCACAAGAAACTTCAATTTAGATCACCAAGTCATATAACATTCTTTTGATCTTAAGGACTTTCAAAGAAAAGGTCTAGAATATGGAAGGGAAGGGAAAACTTTAAGGGAAAGTGGTGCATAAATCCGGGAAAGTGGACAACTATCTTCTTCTTCTTATGCGGTTCCCGCAACACTTCAACTTAGAGCTTCGCTCTCTTCTTTTCATTTTTCGACTTTACTTTTAGAGTTATGGACAGAGGTGCACAAAAACCGAAGCCTAGGAGATTGGCGTTTCTCAATTTTTCAAGAGATGCCTCAAACCCTTAGCGCACATACCATAATCCGCTAGGAATATCGCTCAATCCGACTTTGGCAAGACACAAACACCCGGCTATGTGAATGGTGCCGAGTTACTCATCGTCATGATTGACTTCCCCAAACCTACAATTTCTTTCTATTCATTTGATTTCAAATAATTGCTCTCATGGCCCTCCCACATCAAACATGCCTTTTTCTCATTCACTTCTCCAAATTCCCGGATAGATAAAGGAGGCTAATATTTCAATGAGGAGCTAGATGATCAAAGAAAGGAGAAAGAAAGTATCGAATTGCTTTAATCATTTCAACAAGAAGTATAGGAACTTATAATGTGATTTCAACTTTAATTTCCTAGCATGATTTAGGTAACATTTTCACATTATAAAACTTGCAAAAGAGGTAAAATTCATTCATTCAAATTCTTTTCAATTCACAATCCTTTTAAGCATGCAATTGTCATCACACTCAATTCACAAGTAGTGATTATCATGGAAATCATCTCAATTCATTAGAAGCTCAAAATTTTTCAAATTTTTATGGGTTTTTCAAGTTATTTTTCATGCAATGCAATAAGGAAACGTGCAACACATAATGAACATGCAACGATAGTCTCAATTGAAAGAGAACATAGTAAGTAGAGTTATTACAAACTTTTTAGTACATCCCACCCCATACTTAGGACGAACATTGTCCTTAATGTTCAAAAGAAAGAAGAAAAAGAAAGAAAAGAAAAGAAACTCACAAAGTGGTGGCGGGAATGTCTAAAACGAACGGTCATGCATCTAATCACTGCGGCGCCAGCGGAGGCGGGAATGGGGAGAAACTCGGATCATAGAACTGCCCAAACTGCTGGCGGTAGACGTCCCTCATCATGTGGTCAAGGTCGTCTAAGCGTCCGTCTCTAGCATCCGCCCGGATCTCCAACGCTCCAACTCTCTCTGAAAGTCCGGTAGCCCAATCCGGCATCTGCTCGTACCATCCCGGGGCGTGACTGTACCATGCTGGGGCATTTGATGGTGCTGGTGGTGGTGCTGCTGGCTGCTCCGTGGACCAAGGAGGGGGAATGCCATACCATGTGGGAGGTGTGGACATCCACGTGGGCCTCTCACTCACGCTAGCGCGGCGAGATGACGAGCCTGAGGCTCTAGCTGGACGTGGAGAGCGTCGAGGTACATCTGGGGCCGCCTCCGGCTGGTCCGGAAACGTGCCAAACTCGTGCTCCGCTCCTCCTCCACTCTCGAACTGGTCTCCCATATCCTCCTCCTCTACAACCGGCGGTGGGACGTAAGGGGGAGCTACTATCCTGTTCGCATGCATCGTAGTGAACGTCTCCTTCCAATTATGGCGTCCCGCCATAATGGAATACTCCTGCAGCCACTCTATACCCCTACCCGTCCTAGTCTCCCAAGGCATGCCCGCATAAGGCGGACCTCCATGTGTGGGGAAAATGAGACCCCTAACCATGAATGCGTGTAGCCCTAAAGGAACGGCCGGTATGCGGGTGCAAGCAGAAAAATCCACACCAAAACTCCTAGCAATGTGGGTGACTATCCCACCATACCCGATGTTCCCCTTCTTCTTGTTCTTGAGCTTGCTCATCGTAGCAGCCAAGAGAGTAGCACAATCTGCACGGCGTCCATATAGCATACAATAGAGCAAGAATAGCTCATCCGTCTTGATCTTTTGGGGTGTCTCCATCCTAGGAAAGAGACACTCCGAAAGAACGCGGTGAGCTATCTTCAAGGCTAGATGGTACATCAATCTAGCCTTGGTATCAGCGGGTTGCCAACGGTCCTCGTCGGCATAAACCATAGCCACTTCCTCCCAAAAGTTCTTGGGGTAAACTCCACTCGGAAATCGACCGTTATATGTCTCATGGAACCCGAAAATGGTCCCAAACTCAACGATGCTCAAATGATAGTCTCGTTCTATGAGATGGAAGGAGACGGTCCTATCTACGTGGCTATGCTCAAAAGACGTCACAACCTCCCGGGTGATCTCCTCATAGGCGTCTTCACGAATGTTCGTGAAGACAAGTAATCCGGCTCTATCCAAGAGCCATGTAAGATCATCAACTATGTTGAGAGGATGTAGATCCTCCAACAACAAATACCTAGGGCCAATCACTGTCCTTTCCTTGATCCGGTCAAGTGCATCAAGATGGTTCTCATGTATGGTCGGGATGCTAGGGTGAGGAGGTGAAGATGGAGGTGAAGGTGAGGATGGTAGTGAGGGAGATGAGGGTGGTGGTGCCCTAGAGGATGAGGAGGTGGAGGGATTGCCTTTCCTTTTCTTATTCTGCTCTCCCTTCTTCTCTTTTATCCTTCCCGACATTCTCCTTACGAAATCCATTTTTCACCAAAATTACGGTCTGTTCTTGAGAAATTACGGTCGTGGATTACCCAGAGACCGTGATTCGTCTCAGAATTTCACGAATCTCAGCAAATTCACCAGCAATCACCACAACAAGCAGTCCTAATCTAATTCCTTCCAGTCTTTGTCAGTTCTTCCTAAAAATCTATAGCAAAAACGAACCAAATCCGCGAAAATCAAGAAGAAAGAATAAACCTCTTTTTCGGATTGAAAAACCCGAAATGCGCGTTTGTTGATGGATTTCCGCTCGGTTTGTCGCTTGGATCTTGTTCGTGGTTGGATTTGCTGCAGTTTAGGATGAAGAATCGTTGAAAACGATTAGAAAACGAGGATTTGGAGGAGGTCGTGGGGTTTCGGCGTCTAGGTCGTGGAAAGGGGAAATTTTTGGGGTAAATTTGTGAAGAATGTGGCTTATATAGTTGCAGGCAAAATTTTGAAAATCACGGTCTGTCGGGGTGTTCCACGGCCGTGGAAGTGTACGGAACCGTGGTTTTGGTGATTTTTCAAAGGCTTTTGAGAATTACGGCCACTGTAGCTATGACGACCGTAATTTAGACCGTGGAACCTTCTGTAAAGCTTCAAAGTCCACATTTCGTCACTCTTCTTTGACATTATTCTCCCTTTTTCCTTTTCCATTGATCCTACAACCAAAAACACGAACATACCGGAAGAAATCGAGGCAAAATAAAGCGAAAACGTCTATTCTAAGCTAAACTATGAATCAAAAACAAAAACGAAAATGTAATACCTTGGGTTGCCTCCCAAGAAGCGCTTTGTTTAAGGTCCGTAGCTAGACCAATCTCGCACTTATTCGAGTGCGGTAGGCGCAAACTCCTCAGCTTGGAGTTCCGGCGTATACTTCTTGAGTCGTTGGCCGTTCACCTTAAAACTTCCGCTAGCTTCACCCCATACTTCAACTGCACCATGGGGGAAAATACGCTTAATTAGAAAAGGTCCGGTCTAACGGGATTTAAGCTTACCTGGAAAGAGGCGAAGTCTTGAATTGAAGAGGAGAACTTGATCTCCTTCTTTGAAGTCCTTTGGAATGATATGCTTATCATGCCAACGCTTTGCCCTTTCCTTGTAGATTTTGGCGTTTTCATAGGCGTTGAAGCGAAGTTCATCCAGCTTATTGATGTCTAGGAGACGCTTCTCTCCCGCTTCCTTCATGCCGAAATTCAGCCACTTGATAGCCCAAAACGCTTTGTGCTCCAGCTCCACCGGCAAGTGACAAGACTTCCCATACACAAGGTTGTATGGTGTGGTTCCTATGGGAGTCTTGTACGCAGTCCGGTACGCCCATAATGCATCATCTAGCTTCAAGGACCAATCCTTCCTAGTCCTTGAAACCGTCTTTTCTAGAATTCCTTTGATCTCCCTATTTGAGATCTCAACTTGTCCACTAGTTTGTGGATGATAAGGGGTAGCGATCTTGTGAGTAACCCCATACTTAGCTAGAAGAGCTTCAAAGCGACGGGCTATGAAGTGAGAACCTCCATCACTAATGATCGTCCTTGGTGTTCCAAATCGCGGAAAAATGGTCTTGTTGAAGAACTTAACCACCACCATGGCATCATTTGTGGGAGAGGCAATTGCTTCCACCCATCTAGAAACGTAGTCTACCGCCAATAGTATGTATTGGTTTCCACAAGAAGATGGGAATGGTCCCAAGAAATCGACTCCCCAAACGTCGAAAATCTCCACCTCTTGGATGTTGTTGAGGGGCATCTCGTTCCTTCTAGAAATATTGCCTGTTCTTTGACAATCATCGCAGCAAGAAACAAAAGATTGCACATCTCTAAATAAAGTAGGCCAATAGAATCCAGATTGCAATACCTTTGCGCTAGTCTTGTTCGAACTAGCGTGTCCTCCACAAGGTAGTGAATGACAATGGTGGATGACACTTTGCATCTCATCTTCCGGCACACATCGCCGGATGATGCCATCCGGACCTCTCTTAAAGAGGAGAGGCTCGTTCCAATAGTATTCCCGGACGTCCTTAAAGAACTTCTTCCTTTGTGCGTAGGATAGTCCGGGCGGTGTCTCCTGACAAACCAAATAGTTAACAAAATCAGCAAACCATGGTTCGTTACCTTTGGAGATCACGTTGATGCACTCCTCTATGATGTGTAGGTGTTCGTCCGGAAAGGAGTCATCAATGGGTAGATGGTCGTCCTCTAGATGTGTTAGACGACTCAAATGATCCGCGACAGAATTTTCTGAACCTTTCTTGTCGCGGATCTCAAGATCGAATTCTTGTAGGAGAAGAATCCATCTAATCAGCCTAGGTTTCGCGTCTTTCTTCGCAAGGAGGTACCGGATCGCAGCATGATCCGTGTAGACAATCACCTTTGCACCTACAAGATAAGAGCGAAACTTGTCAATAGCGTAGACAATGGCTAGAAACTCTTTTTCTGTAGTGGCGTAGCTGAGCTGCGCTTTGTCTAGCGTCTTGCTAGCATAGTATATGGCATGGGTTCGCCCTTCCTTTCGTTGTCCAAGAACAGCTCCAATAGCTACGTCACTAGCATCGCACATAATCTCGAAGGGGAGAGTCCAATCCGGGGGTTGGATAATAGGTGCTGAAATTAGAGCTTGCCGGATGATATTAAACGCATCCAAACATTCCTGCAAAAACTCAAAAACCGCATCCTTCATCAATAGATTAGTGAGAGGTTTTGATATCTTAGAAAAGTCCTTAATGAAACCTCTATAAAATCCAGCATGTCCTAGGAAACTTCTTATCCCTTTCACCGAAATTGGGGGAGGAAGTTTCTCTATGGTCTCTATCTTAGCCTTGTCTACCTCTATCCCTCTACTAGAGACTAAGTGACCTAATACGATTCCTTCCTTAACCATGAATTGACACTTCTCCCAATTAAGAACTAGGTTAGTGTCTTCACATCTTTGTAAAACAAGAGAAAGGTTAGAAAGACAATCGTTAAAAGAGGAACCGTATACGGAGAAGTCGTCCATGAAGACTTCCATGATTTCCTCTACGTATTCGGAGAAGATGGCCATCATGCACCGTTGAAAGGTGGTTGGGGCGTTGCAAAGCCCGAACGGCATTCTCCTATAGGCGAACGTACCCCAAGGGCACGTGAATGTGGTCTTCTCTTGATCATCCGGATGTATCGGGATCTGAAAGAAACCACTATAACCGTCAAGGTAGCAAAAATGTGAATGTTGTGCTAACCTTTCAAGCATTTGATCGATGAATGGCAATGGAAAGTGGTCCTTCCGCGTTGCGTTGTTGAGCTTGCGGTAGTTTATGCACATTCGCCATCCAATCACGGTTCGGGTAGGAATGAGTTCGTTGTTCTTGTTGGTGATGACCGTCATTCCTCCCTTCTTCGGAACTACTTGAACTGGACTCACCCACTTGCTATCGGAGATAGGGTAGATGATACCTGCATCAAGAAGTTTAAGAATCTCCTTCTTGACAACCTCCTTCATGGTCAGATTCAACCGCCTTTGAGGTTGTCTTGAAGTTCTAAAGTCCTCCTCCATTAGTATCTTATGCATACATAGGGAGGGTTTAATTCCTACTAAGTCCTCAATAGTATAGCCTATGGCTTTTTTATGTTTCCTAAGGACAATCATGAGCTGTTCATGTTCATCTATACTTAGTTCGGAGCTAACAATGACCGGAAAGGTAGAATTAGATCCAAGGAAAGCGTACCTTAGATGAGTAGGAAGTGGTTTGAGTTCCATCACTTTCGGAGATTCTAATGATCCTTGAGGAGCATCCGACGTTTCCTTAGAAGTTTCTAAGGATGTTGAGTGGTTTGGAGGAGAATCAAAAGAAGTTGAAGAAGTATGCCGATCACCTTCTTCCACGGTCAGAATTACGGCCTCTCCATGTGTTCCACGGCCGTGTAATCCCCTGGAATGGAGGTCGATTTTGGTTGTGAAATCCACGGTCGTGGAATACAGGGTATGACCATGGATTCTAACATTCTCAGCCTCATCGTGGAGTTTCTCAAACTCCAATTCATACATCTCTTCTTGTGCTTCTAAGGCTTCAATTTCCTCTTTGCACTCTCCTTCTTCCCCTACATTGGTTAGACTAATAGTGATAACCTTTTGTAAAGGATCGTTAAAGAGAATCGCACTTACCTCCTCCCTAGACAAACCTTCTTCGTCTTGGATATCGTAAATATCCTCGTCAAAGATTGGCTCCTTCACTAGAGTGGAAAGAACGAATTCTACTTTCTCTTCTCCAATGTCAAAAGCGAGTCTTCCATTCTTGCAATCGACCATGCAGCCGGAAGTTGCAAGAAACGGTCTTCCGAGTATGATCGGGACCGGACTATCTGCAGGAATGTCAAGCACGACAAAATCAATGGGGACAAAGAATTTACCTAGCTTGACCGGGACGTCTTCTACAATACCGACGGGGCGAGTGATGGATCGATCCGCCATGTATAACGTCATCTTTACCGGTTTAGGATCACCTAAACCGATCTTCCTACATAATGCAAGTGGTATGATGCTCACACTTGCTCCTAAGTCACATAAAGCGTCATATGTGACATCTCCCACTCCAATGGGAATGCAAAATGACCCCGGATCCTTCAACTTTGGGGGCATTTTTTCCTTCATGGTCTTGATGAGATCCGAAGAATCCGAACTCATCTTGACCTCTCCGAAATCTTCTAGCTTCCTCTTGTTGGAGAGGAGCTCCTTCAAGAACTTGCCATAAGCCGGCATACCTACAATAGCATCAATGAAGGGTATATTAATATGCAGCTTACTCATGAGTTCTATGAACTTACCGAATTGTTTGTCTAGGCGCGCTCGCGCTCTAGATTGAGGAAATGGTAGGGGAGGTTTGTAAGCTGGAGGAGGAACATAGACATCTTCCTTCTCCTTCCCCTTTTCTTTGTCCTTCTCTACGGGGACTTCAACGAACGTAGGCTGCGGATCGGTGGTAGTCACTCCGCTCCTAGTTGTAATCGCCATCACCCTTCCCTTAGGGTTGTCCTCCGTCTTTCCTGGAAGTTTCCCTTGATTTCTAAGAACTTCCTCCGCGTGGTTGAACATTTGGTTTTCTAAAACCTTTTGAGCTTTGTCAACCTTAGAGACTTGATCATCAACCTTGATGAGGCGGTTCTCCAACCCTTGAAGCTTTCCCAAGATCGTTTCCAACATGGGATCGGGCTTCTCCTTTCCCGTATTGTTTCCTCCATTAGATGATTGCCCCTGGCTTTTCAAAGGAGTAGAGGAAGAGGAAGGTGGAGTTAGTGAATTAGAATTGGAAGGATAAGAGTTACCGGAATTCTGTTGATTGGAGCGCCAATTGTTGTTGTTTGAACCCCTATTGTTGTTCCAATTGTTGTTCCGATTGTTGTTGTTTCCATTCCAATTGTTATTCCGGTTGTTGTTCCGGTTATTGTTGTCGCGGTTGGTGTTATCACCGCCATTGTTGTTGCCCAAATAGCCAACATCCTTCTCTTGTTGCTTTGGAAAGTTGGTCTTGATAGCCTCCTTCAACTCCTTGATCTCATTGTTGAGGGAGAAATCTGATTTTGAGCTTCATGTGTGAGCTTCGCTTCTTACTCCACACGATTTCCCTCCACTTTCCGGTAGGAATACTTCTCTATGACTCTTGCTTGCTTCTCTATGAAGTCCCAAGCGTCATCTTCTCTCATGTCCATGAACGTTACACATGAGAGGGATTGGAGGTTGAATTGCGTTCCCGCATCCAGCCCCTTGTAGTAAATCTCTAGCAAGGCAAGCTTGGATATGCCATGATGAGGGCAATCCAAGAGCAAGTCCTGAAACCTTTCCCAAGATTGAAACAAACTTTCGTTAGGTCTCATGGAAAAAGCATTAATCTTACCTCTAAGTTCCGCCGTTTTGGAAGGCGGAAAGAATTTGGTGAGAAACTCCGCGGAAAGGTCTTCCCACGTGTCTAGTTTCCCATTAGGAAGAGCTTGGTACCAAGACAACGCTTTCCCCTTCAAAGAGAAGAAGAAAGGCTTGAGCTTGTAGCTGTTGGTGGTAGCACTCTTCGGTCTCATCGTCTCCATCATACACTCAAAGTTTTGCAAATGTTGGTGTGGAGATTCAGCGCTTGTACCGCCAAATTGGCTTTGGCGAACAAGAGTAATAACTTGAGGGTTAAAGCTAAACCCTTGCACATCTTCAGCATCAAAATTCACGCCCAAGCGGCGTGGTTGTTGCGTTGGATCCATCCGCTGGCCAAGAGTTCTTGGCTCATTATCCACACGTTCGATCCTCACATTCCTAGGCAGAATGCGGCGATTAGTAGCTCCTTGTGGATGGAAAGGATTTACATTGATCGTAGGATCAATCTCCTCCAGTGGAGGCATGGAAGAATCACTATCATCAGCGGATGAGTGACTTTTTCTTCTAGACCTTGATCTCCTTCTTGAGGACTTCTTGCTTCCCTTATTCTTAAGGTCGCTCATTTCTACCCTCATCTGGAAGATCATGTCTTGTAAACTGTTAACTTGAGATTGGTGACGATCCATCTCATCTTGGCGGAGAGTCTCGTTCCATCGGAGTTGAGCTTCCTTCTCCGCCCATTCCGTTTGAAGATCACGTTCGTGTTCTTCGGCCATCTTCTTTTCCTTGCGCTTTTGCCTCAAGGTTTTCTCTAGCTCTTGATCAAGAGGTAAGAGATCTTCGGTGTTCCTAGACCTGCGCATGCACTCAAAACAATATCAAATAACGAGAGCAAGCTCCCAAGCTTGACAACCGGCTACGGGATTCGGCCGAAACCAAATCCCCGGCAACGGCGCCAAAAACTTGTTCGCCCCTAAAGGTGTGTGCAAATAAGCTTTAAATTTATAAAACTAGAATCAAGCAGCGAACCCGCAGTGTACGGATCGACGTAGCTAAGCAAGAATTCCAGAGTATCGAACACAGGGATTTGGGTGGGAACAAATCCGATTGCAGGTTATCAAGCGAGTAAATATGAGAGTCTTGCAAATATTGGGAAAACAACAATCCTAAAGATCCAAGTATCCAGTTGTGGCAATCGATTCAAGATATAATAATGATATAAAGACAGAGTTGAGATATGCAAAGGTATACTAATGTAAGGTAATCGTACGATGAAGTTCCAAAAACCTTATTGATAACACGATTTATAACATAGTTTTAGGTGTACATTTAGATAGAATTCTCGCTCATTCATGCATGATCTAGCATTAGTTCAAGACGTTTTGCAACCAATTCACGTATTTTGTCGAGATAGACGTCTACACGGACTTGTGTGCGTTTTGTAGGTATTTCGGGAAGTTTAGAGCTAAAACGACGCGTTTAAGGATTGTTCATTTAGATGACACGTCCTCGGACTCATTAGGACACAAGCCAAGGACTAAGAAGGACTCATGGGACCTTACCAACACAAGCCATGCACCAAACCACAGCTCAATGATCCAAGGCGAAGTTTCTGCATAGAACCACGGTTCTCTGAAGAACCACGGCCGTGGAAATGACCGTGGATTTTGCCAGATTCTCGTGACAGCTGTGCCACGACTCTCATGGCCAGCTCATGAGACATTTGTTATAAAAGTGGTCCTTCATGGATTGTTGGAGGCAGCTGGGGTAGTTTGGGAGCAGCTCATCCATTATCCATTTCTCTAACAAATATATTCTCAAAAATCAAGAGGTTTTCTAGGAAGGAAAGTGTCAAAGAGAAAGGGAAGAATTCCATTGAAGAGGAGGAGAAGAAAACACCATAGCTTTCTTGTATTTCGGATTTCATTTTCTAGAGATTGTATGAGTCTTTGAACCTTCTTTTGGAAGGGTTGTAAGTGGTTCTAATTCTAATCTTCAGCTTAGTTTTGGATTAAGTTTACTTGTTCATCCCTTTTCTTTCATTATCTTGCAATGGATGTTTTGATTTCATGTTTGTTTGTTTTGAGTTCCATTATGAATGTTGTAGGCTAAATTGATGTGGTTCTAGGGTAAGGAAAGGAAGGTTATGGCTAGAACTATGATAGGACGAACTTAGATTTACCTTTGGATGATTTTTGTTTGTGAACGTAGTTCCTGTTAGGAATCACGGTAGTTCTTGAGGAACCACGGTCGTGGTTTCCGTAGAACAAACCGTGATTTTCCTAGTTCGAAGGACCTTGCCTAAGACCTATGAATTGTTGAAACCCTAAGTGTTTGCTGAGTTTAACCTATCCTAGGGTGACTTAGTGTAGTGGCTAAGAGTTAGGAGAGACTTACCCGGTAATCCTTGCCCTTAGAATCTAAAATAGCAAACCTTAGGTAATGGTGAGCCTAATAAGCCGCCATTGGATTAGATGTGCTAGGATAGTTGATTAGGACTTCCCTTTCCAAGACTTACCCGGTAAGGATAGGTACATCCCTAATTAACCAATCCGGTTTGTGTAGAATTCCTATCTTTAAGATCTTAGAGACTTACCCGGTAATGAGATCTTAGGAGTGGATTAGTTGGATCATGAGACTTACCCGGTAATTGATCCCAAATTAGAAACACTTAATCCCAACGTATCATAGTGAGATCAAAAGAATGAATAGATGACTTGAGTTTTATACCATAACCGGAATTTCCGACCCCTAGAATCCGTCTTCTCTTCCTTTGATCATCATCTTGTTTGGTTTGTTCATTTGTGCAGATTTTTAGTCTAGTTTGATTGTTTACTTTACATGAATTGTGATCTTTGATTGATCACCAAAAATCCAACCAAAAACAATTGAGGTTTTCATTTCTTTGTTTCCCTCTTTTCTAACCTTAGACCTTCACTAAACTTAATCACAAAACCGAATCAATTTCACCTTAGTCTTTGTGTTCGACCTCGGAATACTATCCATACTACAAACGTCCCGTACAGTGCGGGTGCGCTAGAAGTTAGGATAAATATAACGAGTAAAAATTTAAGGCTTATTGCGTGCACACTTTTTAGCGTAACAAGTTTTTGGCGCCGTTGCCGGGGACTAGGTCTAGATTGAGTCTATTTTGTCATTGTTTCTAGTGTAGATCTTTCTTGTTGCTTTTGATCTCTCTTTGGTTGGTGTGTTTGCTTTTCAGGGCATCTATTACTCTTTAGGTGTATGCGAAGGTCTCGTGGCAAGGATTTAGCTCCATTCGATCCCGAACCGGAGAAAACCCTTCGATCTAGATCTAAGAACGTCCGAAGAGAGAAAGAGATGGCCGGTAGAAATCTTCAAGCTGAGTTGGATGAAGCCTTAGAGCAAATAAGGCTAAGAGATGAGCTCTTGGAGGAAGAAAGGAGACTTGCCAATGAGAGGCAAGAGGAAACTAGGAGGGAGATTGAGGAGATTAGGCAAGCCCTTGTTCAAGGAGAGCTTAATCGCCGACAACCTCCACCTCCTCCACCACAACCGCAGCCGGCGGCCAATGTTAGGGTTGTTCCCATTGCTATTGAGGAGCCACAAACCCTAGGGAGGCGTATGGATCCGGCACAAAGAGCACACCGACCGGGTGTGAATTTAGGAGATCCCGCAACCCACAACTATGAGCTCCGCCCTCAAGTTCTACAAATGATCCGGCACAATCAATTTGGAGGGATGGAAGGAGAGTCTCCTCACCAACATTTGATGAACTACGAGATTTTGATGGAGACTCTTAGGCCACCAAGATTGGAGAGCAACAACCATAAGCTTAGGGCTTTTTCCTTCTCTCTTAAGGATAAAGCTTTGGCTTGGTATCAATCTATTCCACAAGGGCGAGTTGGTACTTGGGAGGAGATAACAACCGAGTTTTTAACCAAGTTCTTCCCACCTTCCAAGACCACCGAATTAAGAGGGAAGATCAATGCCTTTGTGATGAGGGATAGAGAAAGTTTGTTCAAGTCTTGGGAGAGATTTAAAGACCTTCTCCTAGATTGTCCACACCATGGCATACCGAAGATTGAGCTATTGGAGATCTATTTCAAAGGACTTGATGAAGATAGCCAATTCAAGCTCCAATCTCTTTCCGGTGGGACATTTATGGAGAAACATGTAGATGATGCTTGGGAGTTTGTGGAGAAGCAAGCTCTAGTGATTGAGAAGTACTCTCATAGGAAGAGTGAAGGAAGAAAGGCGGGAGCATATGAGGTGAGCGAAGTCACCATGAGCAATTTCAAGCTTGACGCCATCAACAACGAGTTGAAATCCTTGAGAGAGTTGTGTACTACAACCTTGAAGAGCCAAGCAACTCCTCAAGTGCTTCCGCAAGCTAACTTGTCTTCCAAGGAGGAAGATGTGAATTTTATGGGAAGGGGCAACTTCAACAATTACCAAGGCCCAAGGAATTTCAACAACAACCGGCAATTCAACAATTACCGGCCAAACCACAACCATCCCGGATTTTCCTACTCTAACCCGGATGGAGCCTTGAACCCTCCCGCCTCCACAAGCACAACTCCACCACAAAGAGCTTCACAAGAACCTCCACCCGGCTTTACTCAACCTCCAAAGGATAGGACCGAAGTCATGTTTGAACAATTGCTAGGAAGGTTGAATGGACTTGAGAGCACCGTGACTTCAATTTCTAAGGCTCAAAAGGTCTTGGAAGCACAAGTCTTTCAAAAGGCGGGTGAAGGACATAGAGATCCGGGGAAGCTTCCCGGAAGAACCGAAGACAACCCAAGAGGCCAAGTGTTGGCTATCACAACAAGGAATGGGTTGAGTATGAAGGATCCCTTGCCCAAGGACCAAGCTAAGGGAAAGCAAGTAGTGGTAGAAGAGGGAAGAAGGCAAGAAGATGGAGGCAAAAGCAAAGATGTAGAGCCAACCTATGTGGCACCGCCTCCATACAAGCCACCACTACCGTTCCCACAATCAAGAGCAAGAGCTCGTTTGGACAATCACTTTGGTAAGTTCCTTGAACTAATGTCCAAGTTACATATTAACATTCCGTTCATGGATGCCATCTTAGGAATGCCGGCATATGGAAAGTTTTTGAAAGAAATACTCTCCAACAAAAGGAAGTTGGAAGAGTATGGGGAGATAAGGATGACCAAGAGATCCTCGGAGTTGATCCAAACGATGAAGGAAGAAATGCCTCCCAAGCTAAGGGATCCGGGCTCTTTTTGCGTCCCGATAGGAGTGGGAGATGTGAAGTACGAGGCCCTTTGTGATCTTGGGGCGAGTATAAGCATCATACCGCTTGCACTTAGCAACAAGGTCGGGCTAGGAGAGCCAAAGCCGGTCAAGATGACCCTCTATATGGCGGACCGTTCTATCACTCATCCGGTTGGGATTCTAGAGGACATTCCGGTGCAATTGGGAGGATTCTATGTACCCATCGACTTTGTAGTGTTGGACATTCCGGCGGATTATCCGGTTCCCATCATCCTAGGATGACCTTTCCTAGCCACCTCCGGATGTTTAGTGGATTGCAAGAACGGGATTCTCTCCTTCAACATAGGAGAGGAGAACATCAAGTTCAAGCTGTCCACAATGATGAAAGGGCCAACCCTTGATGAAGATATCTTCAACATAGTCGAGCAAGAAGAATCTAGAGAAGTTGTAAGCTCGATCTTGATCAAGGACCCCTTGGAGAAGGTTCTTACCTTGAGTATGATGGAGGAGGACATTGAGGAAGAATGCAATGAAGAGATCAAGGCCTTGAAGGCCTTGGAAGAAGAGCCAAGAGTTGGATTTGAAAGCCACGAAGAGGTTGTGAACAGCTGCAAGTTCCATGGTCGAGATTCAGGTTCCACGGCCGTCAAACTCTCTGGACAACTCCAAGAAGCAAGCTTGGCAAGAACCACGGCCGTGGAAGATGAGCAACCCGTGTTTCCAACCGTGGTTTTTCCTGAATCAGCTCTTGATGATGATCAAGCTTTGAGGAGCCAAGGAGAGTCTTCATTTACCTTGGATTCATCTCATCCAATCTTATTTGGATCATCTTCAACCGATAAAGGTCTTCCCTCACTTGAACTTAAACCCCTTCCCTCTCATTTAAAGTATGCATTTCTTGGTGATAACTCTACATATCCTGTGATTGTTAATGCATGCATGAGTGATGATGAACTTGCTAAATTGCTGCATGAACTAAGATTGCATAGGAAAGCCATTGGTTATACTATTGATGATTTGGTTGGCATTAAGCCATCTTTGTGTATGCATAAGATAATGATGGAAGATAACCACAAACCCTCTATTGAACATCAAAGGAGATTGAATCCTATAATGAAAGAGGTGGTCAAAAAGGAAATAATTAAGTTGCTAGATGCGGGAATTATCTACCCTATCTCGGATAGTAAGTGGGTTAGCCCCGTTCATGTAGTGCCTAAGAAGGGTGGAATGACGGTAGTAACTAATGAGAACAATGAACTAATACCAACTAGGACGGTCACGGGATGGAGGATGTGTATAGATTATAGGAAGTTAAACATGGCCTCTAGGAAAGATCACTTTCCTCTCCCATTCATTGACCAAATGCTAGAAAGGTTAGCTCAACACTCTCATTTTTGCTATTTAGATGGGTATAGTGGATTCTTCCAAATCCCTATCCACCCCGATGACCAAGAGAAAACGACTTTTACATGTCCATGGGGTACCTTTGCATATAGGAGAATGCCATTTGGGTTGTGTAATGCACCCGCCACCTTCCAAAGGTGTATGATGGCTATCTTTTCAGAATACATAGAAAACATCATGGAAGTGTTCATGGATGATTTCTCTGTTTATGGTTCTTCTTTCGATGATTGCTTGGCTAACTTGTCATTAGTGTTGCAAAGATGTGAGGAGATAAATCTTGTCTTAAATTGGGAGAAATGCCACTTCATGGTAAGTGAAGGGATTGTGTTAGGGCACTTGGTGTCTAACCGTGGCATTGAGGTTGATAGGGCTAAGATTGAAACAATAGAGAAGTTGCCACCACCTACCTCGGTGAAGGGGGTAAGGAGTTTCTTAGGGCATGCCGGTTTTTACCGGAGGTTCATTCAAGATTTCTCTAAAACTTCTAAGCCTCTCACTAACCTACTAATGAAAGATGTTGATTTTGTCTTTTCCAAAGATTGTCTTGAAGCGTTTTGTAGGTTGAAGAACGCCTTGATCTCCGCACCTATCATGCAACCTCCGGATTGGAGTCTACCATTTGAGATCATGTGCGATGCAAGCGATGTGGCCGTTGGGGCCGTTTTAGGGCAAAGGAAGGAAGGGCGCACTCACGCTATTTACTATGCTAGCAAGACGCTAGATGATGCCCAACTCAACTATGCAACCACCGAGAAGGAGTTATTGGCGGTGGTGTATGCATTTGAGAAATTCCGCTCATACCTTGTTGGAGCGAAGGTCATAGTTTATACGGATCATGCGGCGATCCGTTATCTACTTACAAAGAAGGATGCCAAACCAAGGTTGATTCGGTGGATCCTTCTTCTTCAAGAGTTTGATTTGGAGATACGAGATAAGAAGGGATCCAAGAACTCCGTGGCGGATCACCTTAGTAGACTCCCACCATTGGAGCTTGGGAAAGACAACATCCCGATAGATGATTCATTCCGGGATGAACAATTGCAAATGATGGAGGAATGCTTGTTCCAAGTGGCTAGAGGAAGTGAGCCGTGGTACGCCGACATTGTGAACT
The DNA here is from genome assembly GCA_033239125.1 of Fagopyrum homotropicum. Lineage (NCBI taxonomy): Eukaryota > Viridiplantae > Streptophyta > Magnoliopsida > Caryophyllales > Polygonaceae > Fagopyrum > Fagopyrum homotropicum. The sequence goes on along the minus strand of BSWB01000002.1, from coordinate 29,793,007 downwards.
ACTTAGTGTGTGAGGAAGTGCCTCCCGGACTTACATATGCACAAAGGAAGAAGTTCTTCAACGATGTAAGGCATTACTATTGGAGTGAGCCACTTCTATTCAAGAGAGGCCCGGATGGGGTGCTTAGAAGATGCATACCGGAGGATGAAGTGGAGAGTGTGATCCGGCATTGCCACTCCTTACCATGCGGAGGCCATGCTAGCTCACACAAGACGTGTGCAAAGGTATTGCAATCCGGTTTTTATTGGGCTAACTTGTTTAGAGATGTGCAAGGTTTTGTAGCGGCATGTGATGCTTGCTAAAGGACGGGCAACATCTCAAGGAGGAATGAAATGCCCTTGAATAACATCCAAGAAGTTGAGATTTTTGATGTGTGGGGTGTAGACTTCATGGGACCATTCCCTTCTTCATGTGGCAATCTCTACATCCTATTGGCGGTGGACTATGTGTCAAGATGGGTAGAGGCGATCGCCTTTCCTACGAATGATGCCAAGGTGGTAGTGCGGTTCTTCAACCGAGTGATCTTCCCTAGGTTTGGAACACCAAGGGTGATCATTAGTGATTGGGGGAAGCATTTCACAAATAGGAATTTTGGAGCACTTTTGGCTAAGTATGGGGTGACTCGTAAGGTGGCAACACCTTACCACCCCCAAACTAGTGGTCAAGTGGAGATCTCCAACCGAGAGATAAAGGCCATCCTCGAGAAGACGGTGTCTAGGACAAGAAAGGATTGGGCTATGAAGCTCGATGACGCACTATGGGCATATAGAACCGCCTTCAAGACACCAATTGGAACCACCCCCTACAAGTTGGTCTATGGCAAGTCTTGCCATCTTCCGGTGGAAATGGAGCATAGAGCTTATTGGGCCATTAAGTGGCTAAATTTTGACCTCAAGGAAGCGGGGGAAAAGAGGTTGGTTGATATCAATGCCCTTGAGGAGCTCCGGTTGGAAGCTTATGAGAATGCCCGGATCTACAAGGAGAGAACCAAAAGGTGGCATGACAAGAGGATCATTCCAAAGGAGTTGAGTGAAGGAGATCTTGTCCTTCTCTTCAATTCAAGGCTAAGGCTCTTTCCCGGAAAGCTCAAATCAAGATGGACCGGGCCATATGTGGTGAAGAAGATCTTTCCCCATGGAGCTATTGAAATAGGAGGGGAGCATTGTGGAAATTTCAAGGTGAATGGGCATCGCTTGAAGAAGTATATTCCGGGAGCCCCGGTAGACATGATTGCCCCGCTTCACCTCGAATAGACGCTCCCGAGTTTGGTCAAGCTAATGACCTTAAAGAAGCGCTTGGTGGGAGGCAACCCATTGAAAACATTTTTCCCTTTTCATTTTTGCTTAGATTTTTTTCTGTTTTTGTGTGCTTTGTGTGTGTTTTGTCTACCTTCGTGTGTGTGCTAGAGCATTAATGGCATTGGAAGCCTCTCTTGGCAATGAAAATGATGATGATGACACCCTCACCGATTATGGGTGGAGCGGACGCGGAACTTGGACGGCTAGCGGTGCCTAGCGCGGGTTCCGAAGCTTTGAAGGATGCTTAGAGCTCTCTACCATGGTTGAAAGGATCATCCAACATCAATTCACTTGAGAATTCCCAAATACCATAGCAAACAATTTTACATTGTGAGAACCTTCTTTCACTCTCTTTACTTGAATACCACATTGGGGACAATGTGTTTCTAAGTATGGGGTGAGGTTTGCATGATCCTTTACATGATGAGCATCTAGGATAGGCTAATATTTTGCACATGTCTTTCATTGTACATACTTAAAACGAAAATCCCATAAAAAATCAGAAAATTTAAAAATTTTTGTGCTTTCTAGGCTTGGATATGATCCTAATGATGAAACTTGTCTTGTGATTGGCTATGAATGGCCTTATGTGTTGAATTGATAAATGCATATGTGGACTTGAACTACTTCTCTTAAATTCTATGAATGACTTGTGATCATGATGATTGCCTAGAATGGATTGAGTATCGAAAATTGAAATTACATGATAGTTCTTGCATACCATCTAGGAATGAATGAGGCATTTCATCTTTCTCTACTTCTCATCTTGATCATAATTGCTTGAGCACCTCAATTGATATAAATCGACCTCCTTTAAAAATCCATCCGGGAATAGGAGCATGCTAGTGTGTTGAAATGTGTGAAAAGCAAGTGTGGGGTGAAGATGTAATGAAAAGAATGTCGTGAATAAAATGCTGAAATTATTGTGGAAGTGTAGCCAAAATATAGGTTTGGGGGCGTTGGTTTAAATGACAAGTAACTCGGTACACTTCACATAATCGGGTGTTGGTGCCTTGCCAAAGTCAAATGAACCAATAGCCCTAACGAGCTTTGGTATGTGTGCCCGGTGTGGATGCACCTCGAAAACTAAGAAAAAGCCCGAGGACGGCTAATCACCAAGGTTTCGGCTTTTGTACACCAATGCCATTGTCTCAAAAATGAGTTAAAGAAAAAGAAAAGAAAGCAAGATAGGGAAAAAATATACACTTGGGGGAAGTTGATCGAGGACAAGGATGTGGAGTTAGTTCCATTCCCGGATTAGCATCACATAACCTAGAGAATCCCCCGCCCAATTGCAACGTTTCTTGGCCTTTTATGTCACAAGCCCTTATGACCTACTTGCATGTTTGTAAGACTTAGTGATCTAGATTGGATAGACTCTTGATCTTCTTGACCTCTTCATCTTCACATTTCATGCATGCTTTTGAGTTAAGTACAATTGTCTTTCCATGCCCTTATTGTTTGATACATAATTGCTTATCCAATTGCCATTGATCATGACTATGAAGGTGATCCAATAGTAGAAGCACAAACCCAAAAAGATTTTACCATTTTTCTGCATATATAAATCATGTCATCTTCTAGTCTATATGTGAGAATTTGCTCGGGGACGAGCAAACCTTAAGTATGGGGTATTTTGATAACACGATTTATAACATAGTTTTAGGTGTACATTTAGATAGAATTCTCGCTCATTCATACATGATCTAGCATTAGTTCAAGACGTTTTGCAACCAATTCACGTATTTTGTCGAGATAGACGTCTACACGGACTTGTGTGCGTTTTGTAGGTATTTCGGGAAGTTTAGAGCTAAAACGACGCGTTTAAGGATCGTTCATTTAGATGACACGTCGTCGGACTCATTAGGACACAAGCCAAGGACTAAGAAGGACTCATGGGACCTTGCCAACACAAGCCATGCACCAAACCACAGCTCAATGATCCAAGGCGAAGTTTCTGCATAGAATCACGGTTCTCTGAAGAACCACGGCCGTGGAAATGACCGTGGATTTTGTCAGATTCTCGTGACAGCTGTGCCACGACTCTCATGGCCAGCTCATGAGAGATTTGTTATAAAAGTGGTCCTTCACGGATTGTTGGAGGCAGCTGGGGTAGTTTGGGAGCAGCTCATCCATTATCCATTTCTCTAATAAATATATTCTCAAAAATCAAGAGGTTTTCTACGAAGGAAAGTGTCAAAGAGAAAGGGAAGAATTCCATTGAAGAGGAGGAGAAGAACACACCATAGCTTTCTTGTATTTCGGATTTCGTTTTCTAGAGATTGTATGAGTCTTTGAACCTTCTTTTGGAAGGGTTGTAAGTGGTTCTAATTCTAATCTTCAGCTTAGTTTTGGATTAAGTTTACTTGTTCATCCCTTTTCTTTCATTATCTTGCAATGGATGTTTTGATTTCATGTTTGTTTGTTTTGAGTTCCATTATGAATGTTGTAGGTTAAATTGATGTGGTTCTAGGGTAAGGAAAGGAAGGTTATGGCTAGAACTATGATAGGACGAACTTAGATTTACCTTTGGATGATTTTTGTTTGTGAACGTAGTTCCTGTTAGGAATCACGGGTAGTTCTTGAGGAACCACGTCGTGGTTTCCGTAGAACAAACCGTGATTTTCCTAGTTCGAAGGACCTTGCCTAAGACCTATGAATTGTTGAAACCCTAAGTGTTTGTTGAGTTTAACCTATCCTAGGGTGACTTAGTGTAGTGGCTAAGAGTTAGGAGAGACTTACCCGGTAATCCTTGCCCTTAGAATCTAAAATAGCAAACCTTAGGTAATGGTGAGCCTAATAAGCCGCCATTGGATTAGATGTGCTAAGATAGTTGATTAGGACTTCCCTTTCCAAGACTTACCCGGTAAGGATAGGTACATCCCTAATTAACCAATCCGGTTTGTGTAGAATTCCTATCTTTAAGATCTTAGAGACTTACCCGGTAATGAGATCTTAGGAGTGGATTAGTTGGATCATGAGACTTACCCGGTAATTGATCCCAAATTAGAAACACTTAATCCCAACTTATCATAGTGAGATCCAAAGAATGAATAGATGACTTTAGTTTTATGCCATAACCGGAATTTCCGACCCCTAGAATCCGTCTTCTCTTCCTTTGATCATCATCTTGTTTGGTTTGTTCATTTGTGCAGATTTTTAGTCTAGTTTGATTGTTTACTTTGCATGAATTGTGATCTTTGATTGATCACCAAAAATCCAACCAAAAACAATTGAGGTTTTCATTTCTTTGTTTCCCTCTTTTCTAACCTTAGACCTTCACTAAACTTAATCACAAAACCGAATCAATTTCACCTTAGTCTTTGTGTTCGACCTCGGAATACTATCCATACTACAAACGTCCTGTACACTGCGGGTGCGCTAGAAGTTAGGATAAATATAACGAGTACAAATTTAAGGCTTATTGCGTGCACACTTTTTAGCGTAACACTTATGTAACTCACCTACAAGGCACTCTCTATACAGGTTGTTGAGGCTCAATATAGAAAGGTTCTAAAGGTGAGAATTAGTGTCAAATACCCAAACTTGTAACCCAAGGATCAAGACTAACTTAACCGATTGAGGTTGTGACACTCACAATCGAGGTAGAGGTTGTTGAGGCTTCACTACCACCTAGAAAAGACAAGTCTAAACTAAGTTAAAGCAAATCTTTAACTTTGGATTAAAGTAAAAGCAAGTTCGTAGACTTAAGGGAAATTACGGTTAGTTCTTGAGGTTCCACGGCCGTGGACTCAAGAACAGGCCGTAATTTAGGGTTGTCGGCGATTCTCTCTAACTCTCAGGGTCTAATCTGTTTACGATCGATCTATCATCATCTAAGCCACAACTATCAACCCTTCACCTTAGAATTGTTAAGGGTTTTTAGCCAATAACAATCATGTTGATATCAATTCAAGAATTAAAAGATAGAAAGATGAAAACTTTTCAGAACTTTCAATAATCTTCAAACTAATCTCAAAGTCACAAAGAGAACAAGTATTGTCAAAGGATTCAAAGTAAAACAAACAATCACAACCTTAGGAAAGAAGGGAAAACGGGATGTCAATCCGTTTTCCAAATCAAACCTAAACAAGAAGAGAGATCTCCTTGCAAAATCTTCCAAAAGCTTCAATCTTCCGCCAATCCGGAGATCTCAACAGAAATCTCCACCAAAAGTGCGAGATTAGGGCAATTCCCAAACACGAACTTCGATCTCCAAAGAAATGTCGATGCTTCCAAGCAAGGGCTAAACAATCCTTCGCGCGGATGACGGGTGTAAGCGTGCCTAAATGAGGGTAAGCGGGGATGACGGATTCTTGCTTCGTCGGTCTTTTTATAGGGCAAGATAAAATATCGGCCCGGCCCAATCTTCAAAAGATCGTGGCTTCAAAGTGTGGCGAAAAGATCCACCAAGATCACGGTCGTGGAAGTTCTCACGACCGTAATTTAGGGCGTGGATATAAATACGGTTTGCACCATATGTTCCACGGCCGTGTAAGTTACTGGAATGCATCACGCCTCTCTTGCAGGGTTCCACGGCCGTGGAACTGAACGTGGTTCGTAGTACGGCCGTATTTTAGAGCGTGGTTTAGGGCAAGAACGTGATTCTTCCCTAGCCTCGTGCATTCCTCAAGCTAAAACTCCAATTTGCTTCCTAAGAATGTCCTCAATCCTTGGACATATCAAATCAACTCTCCTTTGCTCGATTCTGTTCGGAAATAGCTCCAAATCACCTATAATCAACATAGAACTAGTGTAGACATCCATATTGACAATATAGGTAATACTAGCTCACATATGCACAAAGTTCAATCAAAGACTATCAATATGAATCAAATACGTTTAGAAAACGTGCCTAAAATATCACAATATTTCATGCTAACATATATCCCTATCATTATTTTCGGAAAAGTCGGTAAGTTTTTGGATCCGAAAATTTCCGTTCCTATTGTTTTGAACGAGTTTATTCTAATTTCCTATATTTTTATTATTTGTTTTATTTTATTTTATTTTATTTTTTTTCTATCTCTTCCTCTATTCTTTCCTTATTTCCCGGACTGGTCTTGTTGACATCTTGTGCCGTCTTGTTCAACACTTCCCCTTATGTGTTTTCTGCATCTAGCATATGTGTGCTACCAACCTAGCAAGCTACCCTGTAAAGTCTACCCGACCCCTCATCCTCAAAGCTGCCCTCTGTTCTCACACTCTCTCCTCACACTGCTCTTTCAGTCTCGAAGGGACCAAAGCTGAGCACGTTTCTTCATCTCCCCCATTCTTCCTCTGGTTGCGTCCTTGATCGCACCTCAACCGGAGCATCTCGACAGCTGCTGCCGGAGCACCCTTCCCAACCCCTCATCTTGCTTCTATGCCTTCTCACGCCTCTCGTCCTCTGTTTTCCCCTTTCTTTTTCCAGTGTAGAAGACAGCCTCCTACCACTGTTCTTACCAGTCGTCTCCTTCGGCTTCACTCCGCTGTCGTCTCTCCACCGTCGACCAAGACCCATAGGCGACACCGAAAGCACCACCGCCTCGCCTGGTTAGAAGTTGAAGCCGGATATGCAGGCTCGGCCTCTGCGATATTCCCGTTTCTTCTCTTCACGATTCAAACAACAACATTGGACTTCCTTACGTGCAAACACCGGAGGAAGCCACCGGAGACCAGGAGCCAAGCCAGCCTTTGCCTGACGCCGGAAGAGCCCCGCCTGAGCCTCTACCGCCTCCCTGCCTCCTGCCGCCGCAAATGTCCGTGCGCCCCTACCCTGCCGCCTTCACTTTCCCCTTTCCAGCAAGATGTGAAGCGGGTTTAAAACCCTTTCCCATAAATTGTAATCAGGCATCCCCTATTTGGGTATAATTGCATTTTAGCACCCAAGTTTTATATTGTGTTTTTGGCCCAACTTTCTGATTTTATCAACTGGATTTAATTTTAGAAAATGCCCAAGGTTTTATTTATAGAAGATAGCCCAAGTTTCTAGAGTTGTATATTTTGCCCGGAAAATATATTTACGGTTTTTAAACTTGGGTTTTACTTCGAGTTATATTCTTATTTATATATACTATATATATTGTGCCCTTGTTGGATTAATTTTGGTTTACGCCTCAAGGTTTTCATCACGATTTTATGACCAAGTTCCTATATTCGTACAAGTTGTCCGGAAAATGTATTGCGGGTTTTTATCGTTGGCTTTTGAAAACAAGTTTTGCCTCAGATTAATATATCGTATATATTACGATCAAATTTAGCGGATAAGCTAAATTTGTTTAGTTTGGTGTTAGGTTCGGAAGCGCCCCGATAAAGGTCATCGAAACCGCATTCGACATTCGTTGATCGACTTCCGGCTTTTGATGCCTTGTGAGTATCCTTTCCCTCGATTTAGTTATGTTTAGTATTAGTATCATGCTAGGTTGGATCTAGCATAGCTTAGAGTGAATGTCAAGTAGTGGCTTTGGACCTTAGGTGAATGTTTGAGGATTGTGAAATGTTTTAAGGCTTGAGGTGTTAATGTAATCTTGTGAGGATTGTAGGGCATTGAGTGTTTGGATTGATCTTGTGAGCTTATGAGGATTGAGATTATGGTTGTATGATCTTGTTGAGATTGTGGAGACTAGGACGAAAGTATCCTAGTATGTGTTGTGATGGTTATGACCTTGTGAGATCGTGAGGATTAGGATTCGTTATCCTATCATGGTTATGGTTTATGATCTTGCGAGATCATTGGGACTAGAAGTCTAAGGACTTCTAGCATGTGAGAGAGATGTTGATTGTGTGCCTTGTTTTGACCAGGCGTTGAGTGCCTTCCTACGGGAAGTTGAGAGCGGTAGTCAGCGGGATTATCTTTGGGACGAGGTAAGTCTTCGGACTTACTTAGCTCGTATTCTTTGTATTAGCATTATTGTGTGTTGGGTGGTGTGTGTTTATTATTTTACTGTTTATAACAACTAAACCGGAAATAGGATTACCGACCTTTATATTATTTGGCCCAAGTGTATGCTAACGGGCGGTGACATCACTGCCTGGCTCCCCGTGAGAGCTAGGGGGATCTCGGCGACTAGCCCGTGCTGGTTAGACAGTCGGAGGCATCCGACCGTTCCATTGCCGGAAGAAGGGACCGAGGCGAGTTTCGGAGGATTCTCGTGTCACAAAAGAAGTTGAACTAGAACGGGATATGACTTAATAAATAAAGATAATAAACCTGATTTGTGTGCTTTGAGTATGTTGTGTGACTATGTTGAATTAATTGTGTTTGTGCCTTTCCCTTTAATTATAATGCTTCGAATGTGAGCTAACGGTTTTATACCGAATGTTGTAGATTGCCTTGCAGGTTAGGAAAGCGGCCGAGTGATCCGGAAGAGTGGGCAGCCGGGGTTCCGTACATTTTAGGAGTGGGTTTTGGTTGGAGTCGGGTTGTGTTTTATTCTTCGTTTATTATGTTGGTATGCCGTGTGTATGGTGTTTTGATCTTTGGTGTTGATTATCGGCTGAAGTCTTTTGTTGTTTTCCTTCGGGTTTCTTATGATTTGCATTAAAATGAATTTTGGTTTTACCTTTATTTGTGCCATGTTGAAAGATCCGGTGAAATTGTTGTCAAGCTAAGGGTCGGGACCCATTGTGAGGTCCCAACCCGTAGCATCCCGAGTCCCGCGGATTCGGGGTGTTACAGTTAGCAACAGAAGTTGGTGTGGGCTAGAGCAAGGTAAGTAAAAGAGGTGGGCTGAAACAAGGTAAAAATAAGAGTGGGCTGAGTTGTTTGTCAAAATCTGTCAAAACTCGTCATGGCCTTGTCAGGCCCATGAATGAGTTTGTCACAGATTTGTCGGGCTTTGTCATGGCGTCGTCTCAGCTTAGTCATGATCTCGTCACAGCTTGTCATGATCTCGTCTAAAGTCATCGATACGAAAGAATTATAATAACTAGGGTTTGATATAAATCTATCATTTTATGTGAATTAAATTCTACGTAAAATAATAAATAATTATAAGAATTAGAGCTTGATATAATTTTATCATTTTATGTGAATTAAATTCTACATAAAATAATAAAATTTATGAAGAAAGAAATACTAGATAGAATGGGAAACCGTCAACGGTTCGAAGTCCGATTTAATTCAGAATTAAACGGAATAAAAATTCCGGATATTACATCAGTATCCCCTTAAAATAATTTTCGTCCCGAAACTTAGAACAAGGTACTTAATTAAACAACTTCCATAATAAAACTTGTATATCCTAGTCTCACTAAATTTTAATTTTGTTTTCTAAACTCATATAACCCTATCAAAACGTTACGAAAAAGTTCGGTCGTTACATCAGATCCCCCTCAAAATAAGTTTCGTCCCGAAAGTTAGGGTAAGACAATCCTGATCGGCCTTTAAGGCACCGAATGGGTGTGTTTGATCGCTATACAAAAGTCTCGTCGTTTCTACATCTAAGTATCCCGCACATCAAGGTTACCAAAAGAACACATCACTGACTAAATACTCAATCAAGAAATAAACAAGCAGTCAAACAATATCACACATACAAGGTCGAACCCTAACTAGTCACTCCCAAGCTTGCAACTATCGCTACATAGGTCTTTCAAAGGTTACGTCTCTTATTATCCCACATATCTTAGGTAGCCTTATCAGCTTTTCCTAAAACCACTAAATCATAAATCTTTTCAGGTACTTAGATCACAAGCATCTACTACCACGATCTAGAGTGGTTACTAGGTATCTCACCGATATCATCCGGCTCAACTGTCTGATCTTCTAATCTGATGACCTAACTCGTGTCTGGTATGTATTTCTCCAACTGAAAATCTCAAACTCAGTTCCCAGACTTAGTCTCCGTGGAAAACTGAAGCTGCACTCTCCAATAGGGTGAGGAATATTAGTCCATCAGTCAGTTTTAAACCGCTTTAAAACTTCCAATGGTTGCCTTACACAACTCACTTCCAGATCCTTTGATGACCCTACGGAAAATAATCTATTCAACTTCCTTCCCTTCGTTATGACCACTAGCTTCCAGCCTGCTGAAAAGGTTCTGACTACACACTCAAGCCAAATGTCTTAGACATCCATCAACACTTACCAAGTACCCAATACTCTTCGCAGCACGACCCACTTGGTCTTGTCTTTTAATATTACTCAGTCGTCTTATTCCTCCGGTAAGAAATCGTCACCTTTACCCTTTTCTGGTCTACACTCGGGGCAACTAAGAATCAAATCTAGTTGTCATCCTCTTTGTTCACTTGGCATTGTTATATTATTTACAGATCTCTAATACATCGTTAGCTCAAACTTAGGTTTCTCACGCATTTTCCAAGATCTTAAGCAAAATAGAATATGTCCGAAATGACGGCATTAGACACAAAGTGCTCCCATGTCCGAAATCACTCTAACGTACTCCGTTAGGGATATAAAATTCCCAAACTACTTGCATGGCAACATGTACAAAGCCATCACTCTTCACTCGGATCCATAAAAGTGTACCAGTCTCCTTCTATGACCTCTACATGCTCATAAGTTTCCGTACGACATTTCTAGTCACTTCACATGGCCTATCTCACGTTCCTTCCAACTAGAATGCATTTCACAAACTATCACCATCTTAAACTCGACACTCATCCATCAGTACCATTGAGCTTCTTGCTCTGTGCGTTAGGACCCACCACGCTTCCGCTGTGCTACTCTGATTATTTTGTTGTCACCCCTTAATCATAAGGACGTGTTCTGTGAGTCCAAAATGATTGACCGGATGAAGTACCAAGTACTTTCCTTATTGGTTTTCTTGAAACGAAATCATTATTGGAAAGCAACCATCTTCCGTTTACTTCCTTAATTCTTGCAACACCGATCCAAACTCCCTGACTCGACCAGAGTTTGGTCTTAACCAGACAAGAAATAACCTTTAACGCAATCCTCTCGATACCTTTTGCTCATCCCAGAAGGTTGACGTTTCCTACTTGAGGAAATCCTCCAAGGCGTCGGTAAGGCTACTCCATAGATCCACCGTCACAATTATCTCTTCTTAACGGCACATAACTCGTCAATACTAAACAATACTTGCACGTCCTTGGTTGACATCGGACAGTCTATAATTGACTTATCGCCATTTCATACCTCTACTGATATTAAACTTTTGGTGCATACCACCTACTAGATTAATCCTTTTATCCTTCTTTAGTTCGTCTTATCTTTCCCTCTTCTGCTTCCTTTGGGACACTATCTTTCTCAAGTCTCGTTGTGCCATTCGCCTGACGTCAAAAGTCGTTCCTAACACTCCACGATAGATGGTAAGCGTCTTGTAATTCCGATGATTTTTAATTACCTCCCAATTGTAGTCCCCTTACAAGGACCGTATGTGTTGATGACCTATGTTCTGTTATAAATGGGGTTACCCTGGACTCTTGAGTCCACCACACGATTCTCCCAAGCACAGGTTCCTTAATCGGCGTTGTTTGTAATACTTCCTCCCAAATCTCTGTTGACTATGCTACAGGGCATCGATCCTTTCGATACTGGCGTTGTGATTTCTCTTAAAATTCTTATCTTTAAAGAAGACAAAACGTCTCCAGGATTGTGAAGTCTACCCTTCGCTCTTACATTAAGTTGTAAGTCTCCATTCCGTGTTAATTGTGATCTGTCAAAATTTCCTTAGCTAGTAGGTTAACAGTTGCTCACCACAATCCTTTTATACTTCTGTAGTTCGTTCTACCTTCCACCCTTCCGCTTCTTATGGCTAACTCTATTTCTCTAGTCCGCTTGTCTCATTCATCTGGCATAAATAGTCGTTTCAAGTTTCCACGATAGCTTGCAAGCGTCTTTGAAATTCTTATGGCCGTAATGATCATCCACTTGCAGTTCCTTTTGCATGGACCATCTGTGTTGATGGCTTAGGTCCCGTGATAATTCGGGTTACCCTAGACTCTCGAGTATAGCAAGGCCGTTCTCTCATACAGATTTCTTCACTGGTGTTGGTAGTAATATCGCCCTTCTGAAACTCCGTTCCCTGCTACCGGCTTCCATTCTTTGGATATTGCCGTCGCGGTTTCTTTCCAACTTCTTATATCTCTGAGGAGGTCAAAACCCTCCACGCTTGTGGGGTCTGCCTTTTCACTTTTACACTCAATTGTAAGTCTTCATTCCGTGCACCTTAGATTCTCACACCCGGATTGACACTTTGTCTCTTCTGGTTTCTCATGCCCACAATGGTCTATGCGGCATCCGCCTCGATTATAATGTCCTTGATTCCGCAATCTTTGTTGTACTCAATTCTACTTGTCCGGTTCCAATATTGTTATCTCTACTCTACACTATTGTAGTCTCTTGCATGGTTCTTCTAATTCTGTCTCTCGGCCTCGTATGCCCGAGTTCCATGTACAACCTTCTATTCCTTCTAACTGAACTGGCCCAGCGATTTCTTCCTCATCTGATTGTGCTTGTGGTAAAAATCATCTTCACAACTTTACTTCCTTGCTCACTTGTTCTCTGGATGATTTGTACGGATCACCAAGCGGCCCACCCGAGTATAATACTCAATTCAAGGTCTGATTCCATTGCCTCGTTTTGGAGACTCTTCAAGTCCGCTACTGATTTATAATGAGGCGATAATCGCTTCGTGATATCACGACTAAAGGATATAAAGTATCCATTAGGGTATTAACAAGCTACGCATACACTTGTATATAACATATAATAGTAAACCTCATAAAAAGTCTATATACTCACCCCTATCGATCCAAGTTGCAGAGATCCACGGAGAGCGATGGAGATCACGTACTACTAACCCAACAACCCGACTATGCATGTGTGTAAAAACAGAAATCCGTTTTTGAAAACTTTAGACCCCTTTCGGGTTCTAGTTATTTTATACATTTGGTCTTTCAGAAGATTTCAAGTGCCATTGTTGCCAACCCAGTGCTTTGATACCATATTGTAACACCCCAAATTCTGAGAACTCGGGGAGCTACTGGTTAGGACCTCACAATGGGTCCCGACCATAGTTTGACAACAATTTTACTTGGATCTTACAACAAGGCACAAAAGTATTTTAAAAATTTGAAAACAGTAAACAATATATACATGGAGAATATGTACCAGCCTTACAAGAAACGCTACTAAAATGATGCATATGAAGAACATAAGACATCCCCGTACCCAACTAAATGAGTACGTGGACCCGGCTGACCATTTCCTCCGAATCTCTCTACAACTGTCTGAACCTGCAAGGCATCTACTAGCTGTATAAAACCGTTAGCTATATTCTATGCATAAGTATAAAGGTAAACGCACAATCACACATCATACACAATCAACATGAACACTCAATCCTTTTATTATCTTTAATTAGGTGATAGGCAGATGATGTCACGACCCGTTATCATACACTTGGGTCAATTACGTAAATAATAAAGTCGGCCTAATCCGGTTTCGTTGTTTATCATAACTAGCAAACACCACTCATACACATTACACTCAAACAAGAAAGCCAGCTAAGTATGTCCGTGGACTTACCAGAATCAAATCTCGACTCTCTTAATCACAACTCAATCTATAACTGTATAACTCGGTTGCCTGTCAAAGGAGACAAGTGTGTCAGCACCCTTTCTAGGAAATTAGAAGTCTAAGACTTCTAAGATAGTAGATCCTATTAGAACAGAATTCAATACAATACCAATTTATGGTAAAATGACTATTTTACCCTTGGTCCCGAAACTTCCAAAAATTTCATATATCATGCCTAAACTCTTATTTGAGACTAAAAGCTCCTATTCTAACTCCTAAAGATGAGTTTGGTTATAAACTGGCAATTTACCTATTTTCCTATTTTCCGAAAGATCGTTAAGGTCCAACTTCAGCTTCAAATATGAAATTCCAATAACCTTATAAAATTCCGAAATAATTATCTAGATCATCTATGATAACCATTCTACTCATAGGAGAAAGAATTTCTTAAAACTGTTAAAGCATCACTTCTACAAAAATTTCTAAAGTTGGTTACAACACTTAACAAACAACACACTGTCTTAACTTTGAAAAATCATAACTCCTAAACTACTCGCTGGATTTATCCCAAATTTTGATATGTTCTACTATAAAATCGTATCTATAATATATCCAAAATTCAGCCGCAAAGGAGATCAAAATCCTATTTAAAACTATCTCACAAAACCGAATTTCAGCACAACAGAAAAACTGCTTACGACTCCATCTTTGAAATATCATAAATCCCAAACCACTCGCTGGATTCCTCTCAAATTTTAATATGTTCTATAACAATATGTCAACCATAATATATCCAAAATTCAAGCCCAACGGAGATCAAGAGATTATTCAAAACCATCTCACAAAACAGCATCACTTGCTGTTTTCCCCAACACTCACCACATATATAAAAACTGCATGAGGCGTCAACTTTGGTACACAATAACTCTCAAACCGTAACTCCGATTCTTCCCAAATTTTAGTATGTTATACTATGTACTACTGTCTATGACATATCCGAAAACCAGCCAAAAAGAAGTAGTGTAGCTTACCCAAATTGGACCCAAAGTTGACTGCTCGTCACTTCCGAAAACTCAGAAAACTGAGAGATGTAACAGCTCTCTGAAGTTGCTCCTTTGGCTGAAATGTATGGGTTTAAAGATGGTTTAGAGGCACCCATTGACACGTAAACATGGAGGGGAAGTAACGAGGTAGATGTAGGTCTTACCCGGCTCCAAACTCGAAGGCATGAAGGATGAGGATGGCTCTCGCGTTCATAGCTTTGTCGGAAACTGAAGAGGTCCGATAGGAGGCTGCTGTGCACGACTCCAGGGGCTGGAAGGCAACTGAAGAGGAGGCTACGCCTGCACTGATGGCTCGACAAAAGCGAGGAGAGGGCTGCTGCTGCCTGCAACTAGGCACAAAGCGATCTGTAGCAATCGTGTATGTGTGCAGCGCGATGGGGGTTCTGTAGCAAAAGGAAGGAGCAGCGGTCGACAAAAGATGAATCTGGACATCCTTGGCAGCAGATGTAGCGTGATTTTAGGAGGAGGAGTCACCGGCAGTTGCGTACGGGAGGAAGAGTTGAACGTAGACGGGAAAGATGGGAAGTGGCTACTACTAAGTTTACTCTCTCTTTAGCGTGAATTCAGGAGCTGTTACAGAAGATCTCTTTCCTATAAATCAGCAGTTGTTACGTAATATGAGGAAGGGGAAACGCTGACTGATACGTAGGAGATAGGAGGGAACTGATGTGCTTCCTGGGATGCAAGACAAGGATCAACAAGCCCGCAACATCATTGTGTTCTGGGCTGGAAACATTGTATCTCTGGGCTGCAGCAGGCATCACTAGGTGGCTGAAGATCCGGCTGCTGAAGGTGTGGTTGTTGGCAACAGAAGTTGGTGTGGGCTAGAGCAAAGTAAGTAAAAGAGGTGGGCTGAAACAAGGTAAAAATAAGAGTGGGCTGAGTTGTTTGTCAAAATCTGTCAAAAGTAGTCATGGCCTTGTCAGGCCCATGAATGAGTTTGTCACAGATTTGTCGGGCTTTGTCATGGCGTCGTCTCAGCTTAGTCATGATCTCGTCACACCTTGTCATGATCTCGTCTAAAGTCATCGATACGAAAGAATTATAATAACTAGGGTTTGATATAAATCTATCATTTTATGTGAATTAAATTCTACATAAAATAATAAATAATTATAAGAATTAGAGCTTGATATAATTTTATCATTTTATGTGAATTAAATTCTACATAAAATAATAAAATTTATGAAGAAAGAAATACTAGATAGAATGGGAAACCGTCAACGGTTCGAAGTCCGATTTGATTCAGAATTAAACGGAATAAAAATTCCGGATATTACATCGTCCATTCCGAACTTCGCAATACCTTCGTCTGCCATTTTCGCAACTATAAACATACCCAGATATGTAAATGTCATACATAGAATTCGGATACACATGACATAAAAGACATACGTACATTTATGTAAATATTATGTACACAATTACACATCGATCGTACATACACAATATGTACTATTACACACAACGAAGATGTAGATTAATGCACTTAATATGTACACAAGTACACACACCTAATATGTAACAAATATATATATATATATCATACATTGGGTTCAAAACACATACGTACATTACTGTCCCTAAAATGTGTACACAAGTTATCATCGTCAACATAATATCTCCAATCGCCAATCTGGACAATCGCCATTTCTCCAGAAAATGGCATACATCGTGATTGAAGATTACAACTGTAACACCCCAAATTTTACAACTCGGGGGGTTACTGGTTAGGACCGCACAGTGGGTCCCGACCTTAGTTTGACCACAACTTAACAAGATCTTACAACAAGGCACAGATAAGGAAAACCAGAAATCATAAAATAAATCTTAACAATGTATGAATGTGACCAGAACAACTAACAGCCGGAAAACGTAAGATAACAAAGTACGGAAGGAAAGAAAAGAACCAAGGTCCAACTGGAAATCCCACAAATAAAGAAACTGCAATACGTCCTAGAAGTATGATACCCCGGCTGACCACTATCATCCGGATCACTCGGCATCTGCTCTAACCTGTGTTAAGTCTACACAACATAACAACTGTTAGCTAACTATCCAAATATAAGTAGAATAACAACAACACAAACACACGCAGAAAAATTATAAACAAACATCATGCTGGCACTCAACCGTTTATTATCTATTATTTAGGTGATTCATCTTATTCAATTTTACAGTTGTGGCACGAGAGCTATTAACAGTTCTCGCCTCCGTTCCTTATACAACTGGGTGTAGGTCTAGCTGACCTCCGCCGGTAGCATCACTACAAATCGAGTATGGACTAGTCCCTAAAGAAACACCCAGCGCCCGCAAGCTAACTGAGCAGAATGCCACCGCCCGTTACTCTTAGGCCAAGTATAGGTCGGTAAATATCTATCACAACCTATAACTCTAAACATTTTAATCACACACCACTATCATCATTCATGCTCATATTCGGAAGTCAGCTAAGTAAGCCCAAAGGACTTACCAGTTGTAAATCTCGACTCTCTGTAAACCAAACTCGCTCTGTAAACTGTAGCAACTCAGTTGCCTGCCAAAGGAGATAAGTGCATTAGCACACTCCAACTTAATTAGAAGTCTAAGACTTCTAAGATAGAAGATCGTAATAGGACATAACTAATTACAGCTCTAATTTATGGAAAAATGACCATTTTACCCTTAGTCCCGAAACTTCCAAAATTTCCGAAATTCATGTCTAAGCTCCTATTTGAGACCCTACAGTCCTATTCTAACTCCTAAAGTTTAGTTTGGTTACAAACTGGCACTTTTCCTATTTTCCTATTTTCCGGAAGATCGTAAAGGTCTAACTTCGGTTTCAAATATAAAATTCGTAAAAGCTTATAAAAATTTCGAAATAATTCTCTAGATCATCTATGATGTTCCATCTACCCTTAGGAGCAAGAATTTCTCCAAACTGTTCATCCATCATTTTTATAAAAATTCTCAAAGTTGGCTACTCCGCTTATAATTTCTATACTTAGCCAAAAATCCAAGTTTGCAAAAACTGCTTAACTACTCAACTTCGGAAGCCTATAACTTCTAATCCGACCGTTCATTCCTTCTCAAATTTTAACATACTAAACTACAGATATCCATCTATCATCTATTAAAATTTCAACGGTGGATCTTCTCCCTAACGTTTTAAAATTGATCCACAAGACTAACCGTTTCTAACTTCAAAACTGAAGCAAGCAAAACAATTTCTTTACAACAGTTCATTATTATTATTTTACTATTTCTGACAGCACTCTTCTATTCCAAATTGCACCAGTCCCTAGCTGATTTACTAGTCCTAAACTCATCCTACAAACCCTACAACAAGTTACAATAGTATACACTAGATAGAAGAGTGAGTTTGGATAGAACTCACTGCTGGCTCTACTCCGATTGACTGGTGGTACTCGACTTGATTGGCTAGAGAGTAGGCTGGCGTTCCGGGATTGTAATATGTGACGTTTTCCCCGATCGAAGGTGAGGACGTTCGGTTTCTCACTAGATCTGTAAATTAGCAGGTTCAGGCAACACATGTTATTCAATTCGGGACAGATACGAGGGAGCAGAAGAAGGCTCTACTCACCTGTGTACTGACTGGAAGTCGAGAAGGATAGGCTCCTGGACTGAAGGCCGATGCTCCTGCTGTCGTTTGTGTATAGAGATATCAAGATTTCGCTGGCGCCTAGACTGGCAATTGATGAGAAGAGTGAGATCCTGGACGTGGAGAGGGCACGCTGCTGTTGGAGTGTTCGATCAGCAGGAGAGGACGAAGGTTTACGATGTTGCTGTTGCTGTTGCAGCCCGTAGACAGAAGTGAAGGAGCCGGAGGATCTGCTGCGTGCAAGGAATGAATACGCTCACGGAGTAAGCAAGGAAAGCGTTGCTTCTGTAGATGAATCTGGACGGAATGCAAGCAGCAAAAATGGAAGGGAATCTGCGAAGATCTCGGCTGTTACGTTCCTAGCAACGTTCAGCAAGAGAACGTGGCATTGCAGTTGGGCTGGCGCTGGGCTGGATCTGGCAACGCCGGGCTGAAGAGGTAAAGCAGCAGATGGGCTGAACCTGTGGATCCAAGGTGCTGAAGCTGGGCTGCGGACAAACTGCTGAAGCTGGCGTTGCTGGGCTGCGGACAAGCTGCTGAAGCTGGCGCTGCTGGGCTGAATCACGGACTGGGCTGATCGAAGCTGGGCGTTGGCATACGGGCTGGAGTTGCTGTAAGGCTGGGCTGCTGCACTTGCAAGCTGCTGGGCAAGCTGCACTGGACTGGGCTGGCGCAAGGGAGCAGCAGCCCGGTGCTAGCTGCAGTCCGGAAACGAGATCCCGAAAAATGAATGCAGGGAATAGACGGATACGGATTATGTTATAGTTTACGATTGGTTATAAGAATCCTATCATTTTATGTGAAGGTAAGCTACATAAAATGATAAACTTTTAAAAGATTCTATCATTTTATGTGAAGGGAACCTACATAAAATGATAAATTTTATAATAATGTGTCTAACTAAGTAGACGGATATGGATCAACTGATCGAGATCGGGTTTGTTACAGAAATAAACGGAATAAAAATTCCGGATATTACAACAACAATATAGTTACACAATTTCAACAACAAAATTACTATTTTCATCATATATGTACATTAACAAGTCAAAAGAAACACAAAATAACAACATAAATTTTGTCCTCCATTAAAGCATCAAAAAGCTTCGAAACACCATAAATTTGACTTTCACCTTACCGATTTACGATAGATGATGCTACAAAAACCAAACAACCGATGCAGTGTACTTCTCCAATCGCCAAAACGTGAACGCAGACAATTGCCCAAACCTGAACGCATAAAAACCCAGAAACATCCGTCTTCTGTTTTCGTTGAAAATGGTGGACTGTATATCGTAAAAAAAAACAGAAAATAATGTGGGAAGATCGTGGCTTTTAATGCTTCCTAAACAGTTATTATCTTTAATTAGCATAATTAATTTTGGAAATAAATATTTTTTAATTGGAGAGAGAAAGACCATGAGATCTCTATTTTGTTAATTATTAAATCTTTTCTTTACATATTCAAAGGGCCTAGTTTGTTAATTAAAACAAAAAACTACCTACTTTGTACACAATGATGCAAAAAGTGCATACTTAACCATTTAACCCAATAATATTTCCCACATCGACAATCACAAACTTCAACGTACTCTTTTTATAAACACACAGAGATTAGAATGGTTGTCGAGCTCAGTAACGCAGCATTGTAACTCGACGGGAGGACATTAAGATGGCGGAACTTGATCCTTGATAGTTGGTGGCCGGCGTTAAAGTCCCTCGCACAGCAGATGGTGAATATCCCGTTCGCTCCTACTCTATAGATGGGAATGGTTCACGCAGCACAGGCAAAAAGGGGAGGACAAATACCCTCGATGGGTCGCCTCCTTGTCTGTCAGGGACCGCGACGTGTCACCAACTATCGCCATGGCTAGCCGATCATTGAACCGTTATTCTTTTGTTTCGTCGATTAGTGTATTCTACTCATCTTTAAAGTTTTATTTCAGGGATTCTACGTTTTATTTCAGGGATTCTTGTTGGGCTAGCGATTAGTGTATTCTACTCATCTTTTAAGTTTTATTTCAGGAATTCTACGTTTTATTTCAGGGATTCTTGTTGGGCTAACCGGATAATGAACCGTAATTCTTTTGTTCCGTCGATTAGTTTATTCTACTCATCTTTAAAGTTTTATTTTAGGGATTCTTGTTGATGTGCTTGTGTCTTCTAAATGCATTTAGATTGCAATTACTTTAAATACCCATTTACACAAATTCAAAGAAGTTAACCAATGATTATTATATTTGAAATATATATACATAAATTAACTTATTATTATTATAATATTATATACTTTTGTGTTATAATCTTAATTGAAATATGAGATACACTTGATGTAAGTTTTGTAGATATTAAAAATTATTAAATTTCCATTTTTTTATATTAATTGTAACACCCCAAATCCGCGGGACTCGGGGCGCTACGGGTTGGGACCTCACAATGGGTCCCGACCCTTAGCCTGACAACAATTTCACCGGATCTTACAACAAGACACAAATAAAGGCAAAACCGAAATACATTTTTATGCAAATGACATGATCCCCAGAAACAAATAAAAGACAACTTCAGCCGAGTTCTCAACTCCAAAGACCCGAACATTAAATACACAACAATATACAAGAAACAATACCCAAAGACAACTCCAACCAAACCCCTCCTAAAATGTACGGAACCCCAGTTGTCCACTCTTCCGGATCTCTCGACCGCATTCCTAACCTGCAAGACAATCTACAACAATCGGTATAAAATCGTTAGCTAATATTCGAGGCATTAGAATCAAGGTGAAAGGCACAAACACAAGTCAATCATCATAAACACCCAATACACTCCAAAGCACACAAGTCCGGTTTATTATCTTATTATTATTAAGTCATATACCGTTCTAATTCAACTTAGGTTGTGACACGAGAGTCACCGAAACTCGCCTCGGTCCCTACTTACCGGCATGGAATGGTACTGATGCATCTGACCGTCTACCGGCATGGGATAGTCGCCGTGAACCTCCTAGCTCTCGCGGGAGCCAGGCAAGGTGTCACCGCCCGTTATCATACACTTGGGCCAAAATAATATAACGGTCGGTAATCCTAATTCCGGTTTAGTTGTTATAAACAATAAATAATAAACAATAAACACACACCACCAAACACACATCAATGCTAATACAAGGAATACGAGCTAAGTAAGTCCGGAGACTTACCTCGTCCCAAAGCTAGACCGATCAACAATATCTCTCAACTTCCCGCAGGAAGATACTCAACTCCTGACCAAAACAAGGCACACGATCAATATCTATCTCTCATGCTAGAAGTCCTTAGACTTCTAGCCCAAATGACCTCAATAAGGTCATACAACTAACATGTCAGGATAACATATTCCTAGTCTCGATGCTCTCACAACAACATGTAATCTTAAACCTCAAGCCTAAAGATTCTCACAAGATCAAAACATACACTTGAATCCTTATAACAACCTTACTATACCGCAATATCACCTCAAGCTTAGAATCAACATCAATCCATCAAACAATATAAAATCCTCAAAACTCACCTAAGGTTCAAAGTCACTACTTGGCATTAACTCTAAGTTATGCTAGATCCTCCTAGCATGATACTACTACTACTACTACTAAACATAACTAGATCGAGGAAGAAGATACTCACACGACGTCAAAAGACGGATGTCGTTTCAACGGATATCGACTTGGACTCGTTAGGCCTTTATCGGGGCGCTTCCAAACCTAGCATCAAACTAAACAAATTTAGCTTATAAGATAAATTTCAACGGAATAAAGAACATATATAATCTAAGGAAACTCGATTTCAAAAGCCCACGTTAAAATCCGTAATAACCCTTCCAGGGCAAAATATGAAATTCTAGAAACTTGGTCATAAAACCGCAATTTACAACTTCGAGCCATAAACCCAAATTACTCCGACAAGGGCATAAAATATAATGTATATAAATAAATATAAGAATATCCCCGCAATTAAAATCTAAGGTTAAAAACCGCTAAAACATTTTCCGGGGCAATTCATACAATTTCATAAATATGGGTCATAATCTACAATTAATATTTATGAGCCAAATCTGTAATGAACTCTGCAGGGGTATAAATGTAGATTTCCAAAAATGTGGGTAATAAACGCAAATATAAAATACTGGATACATTTTGCAATTAATCAAAAATATACCCGGTCACTGATTGATTCATCCACTCGGTTGACTCGCTGAGTTAACTCGCGAGTCCTAGATCTGACTCGGTGACTTGTTCAAATTAGGGTTTCAGATTGGGGAAAAAAAAGGCAGCTCTTGCTTCGTTCCAGTCCGGCGATAGACGGTAGCACTAGCGGTGGAGGCGAGGCGACCCTCCGGCGGTCTGGGCGAGGAAGAAGACGACTGCCGGTCTGCTGTGATGAAGAAGGAGCCCTGGCGGACTCAAACTCGGCGGCGGACGATGGGGGAGGAGGAGGCATCTGTCAACTGCCATGAAGACGATGGAGCCCCGGCGGACTCAGACTCGGCGGCGGACGACGGCCCCAACGCCTTCTACAACTATCCTTGGCGGCGGAAAGGCACGAGTCCTCGTGTATGCTTCCTCGGTGTTGGAACTGAAGACCCTTCCCTATCGCAACTCCTCTGCGATGGATTGGGTTTTATTAAGCCGGAATCTAAGGCTCGTTGTTGGCAGCAGATCGGAGAGAGGGTTGGTGCGAAGGCGGGAGGTTGACGAGGTTCGAGCCTAGGGAAGCAGGGGGCTGGGCGGTAGAGATGAGGACGCAGATGGGGAGGTGGTCCACTGGTTCTTCTAGTGGGGCTCGACGACTCCAAGTGTGGTTGGAGACGTAAAGAAGAAATGAGAGGAGGAGAAGGTGAGGTTGGTGAAGAGAGATTTGAAGATGATTGCTCATGTTTCCTAGGCAGAAGGTGAGGTGAAGCTTGCGTGAGAGGCCAAGCAACAAATGGGGGAATACCAAAGGGCTAGAATCCAAAAGCAGATAAGGAGAAAAAGAAAATTAAATTAATATATATATATATATATATATATATATATAAATAGGAACCGGAAATTAAATTAAATTCGATCAAAATACCAAGAACGGGATTTCCGGAACGGAAAAGTTTCCGTAAAATATTATACGGAAATAAAATATCTACAAAATATATATTCATAACATATGGTTTTCCATATAAGAATTATTCCCATAAAACTTGTAAGCTAATAAAAAGATAATAAACCGGAAAAAAAATAAAGAAAGCGCGCCAATATTCGGGCGTTACATCAGATCCCCCTAAAAACACGTTTCGTCCCGAAACTTGCTATGCGTTGAACTTCTCGGTCCCTATGGCCGAGGTATGAACTCTCAAACTAAGAAGGTTTAAACCTTCTAATCTAAACTCACAATCTACTCAACTAACACCACAAGATATATCATTTCATAAAGCACATTCTTACACAGGACACAAACTATACATAACATCACACATGCACATAACTCAACCAAGGAAAGAACTAGGTCTAATCGGTCAATTCTATCGATGCTACTAGCTCAGCGTAAAACTCACTCAAAGGTACTCTCCCCCATCTTCCATTGAGCCTCTTCGGTTCCTCGTCTACCACTAGATCGTCATGACTAACAATAAGTCTCGATTCATGTATGTACTCTCTCGATTGATACACATCAAACACTGGTGAACACCCTCCACTGTCGGTGGCCACGCTAACCGGTAATTCACCTTCCCAACTTGCGCTAAGATCTTGAAATTGTCAATACATCGGAACTGAACTTCTTTCTCGGTTTTGATGCAGCATCTCCATTATTTTGCCTTTGATTTCTCTATCAAAGAAGATCGAACTTCCAATTTTACACTGTTGGTTTTTGTTCTTGGCAAACCAACTTTAATGTTATATTTCATCACTTCTTGTTGCAACCTCTAAGGAATGAAGGAAGTACTTAACTTCACACTGCTACTACTAACGAGACACGTATGCTATTACTATTACCTCGTTCCTCAATACTCAATCAAGACTTTACTTGGGGAATCACTTGTCCTCTTCAAACTCATCATTCCTCGAGGCAATTTCAACAATTCATTAATAAATCTCCTCTTAACTCTCAACAAATCTATTGTCAATTTTTCCCATTCAATACTTCATGGTCATCCGGGGTAGGTTAGCCATAGATCGTGTTACTTTGGAGAATCTCTCCACAAATCCGGTAATGACCAGCACATCTAAGAAAACTTGTAACTTCTTCCACGTCCTTCGGGGGTTACCATCACGAGACAACTTATCATACAACTTCTCTCTTCTTCGAGAGTAGACCAAAATACCTTATCCGGAACATTAGTAAGCCTATATGGAATCACTACAACTCGTAGTGATCATGGTTTGTCTGGAAGACCGTATGTGTAATATCTCAGTCTCAAATTCTCAATTGGTGACAATCAGACGTTAAATAAATTTTAGAAGAGACTGTCGACCCTTGCAACCGGTCGCGTAGATCATCTATCTGTAGTGAGGGATACTCGTTCTTCATTGTTATCTTGTTCGGCTAACGGTAATTTATGTACAAGCGGAGATAATTGTGTCTCTTTTCTCAAACTGGTGTTCTCCATAACCACTTCAAATCAAGAGTTTAAGATATATTCTAATATGAACTTCAAATCAAGAGTTCAAGATACCATTCGGAGTTCTCCATAGCATTTTACTAAATCTAATGAACTCTTTTCAATAAGTTCTTACAATTGCTCCTTCTCTCGCTTCCACAACTCATGTCTCTTCACAAGTGTCATTCTATACAGCGCCTTGGATATCGGAGGTGCGTCTAACTCAACCTTAGTGGCAAAATCCACGTTCTGATGTCTTGGAATCCGTGATATCTCGGTTTTTGTCTTTCGTTATTTCGTCTCATAGCATAAGACCGACACAACCTTGTCTTAACACTTGACAAGTAGTCATGGTATTAATGATCTCCCCCGATCTGTTGGGGTGACGTCTTTCAGACACGTGTATTGCTCCATCTTTAGCTACAATGTTGACCATCCTCTTTTAAATATTCGTGTTTTCATGAATTGGAAATATTTGCTTGCGTCTTCGGGCTCTTGTGTTCTTATATAAGTATTCTTTTAACTTAATCTCATTTTTCCTCTTAAATGGCATGATTGTAAAAATCTTCTAAGATTTCTCACTTATGTGCAACCATAGGGGTCCAATCGGTAGGACTTAACCGTGTTTCAAAACAATTGACCTTATATTCTTCACTTTCTGCGACATCCCAGCATATGGGAGGAGCTCTTCGTATTCTACATAAGCTTTCACCATAGACATCCTTTCTTCAATTAGAAATTATACTTCACTTTCCTTTTGTAAAGTCAACCCGACGGTAGAGGTTCTAACCTTAATCTTCCAGATACTTGTTGTACATCTCTTGCCGACATCAAACTTCAAAACTTTGATCTTCTCTTACTCTTGTTGGTCACCTTATGCATTTCTCGGTATTCTATGAACAACTTCACAACAGTACCGGTATGCCCCGTGGAAAATGCTAGGAGAAACTCCCCATCCAAAACCACTAAAATATCAAACTCATTACATCTCCACGTACTAACATCATAACTCTAAGCTTATAGTGTTGCCCTAATCTAGGTCCTCTCTTTCACGTCATAGCCACTATGGTTTCTCCATGCGAGTCACAAGAACCTTGACTTAGTTGGGCTCGCGAAAATATGACATATATAACCTTTGAACAAACATATCATACCTCCCCTTATATATTCTCCCTTTACGCACAATAACCATAGAAGACTCACCTTTCTTTTCGTCTTTCCAGTCCCGTTTACCTTGATCCTTTTCATTCCTCCAAATGACAACCCATGACCTACGA
Source organism: Fagopyrum homotropicum (assembly GCA_033239125.1). Lineage (NCBI taxonomy): Eukaryota > Viridiplantae > Streptophyta > Magnoliopsida > Caryophyllales > Polygonaceae > Fagopyrum > Fagopyrum homotropicum. The sequence continues at coordinate 29,766,677 of BSWB01000002.1, read as the reverse complement.
AGGTCGCATCAAATCGTTACAATCCCTCGGCGCAAGGGACGCTAACATCACTTGCTAAAAACGATAAATTTGCTACATGGTTAAGATTTTTGTACTTCCCTCGATATACCACCTTACTGCCGACATTCAACCACCATGAATATTTCACGTTCTTGCTCCCCTTCTTCATGATCCCAAATATTGGGTTACTCCTCCTTCCTACAGTCACCAGTACACAACCCACACATGCACATTCTTGATGGTCACCGATTAACTCATTTCCAAGATCAACGACTTACCATTTTGTTACACTTTCCATGATACCATCTCATGAAGGCTACCCTCCTCGGGGTAGTCTACCTTGAACTCAGTTAGTCCTCTCTTCATTCTACACTTCCTTTCCTTATAAGGTAACCATATCGTCTTGACCTTGTTGTTTCGTATTACTCCCTTTCATAGGCTTAACCATTATTCCTTGATGTCTTCCAAGTGCACCTTCCCAAATATTATAGTCTTAGCTAACATCCACCCGCGTTCCTATTGGTTGGTATCTTAAGTCTTTCGATAAAAGCTCCGTGTTTCCTCTTTCATCTTCTTAAACCATCATATATACGCACTTCCTTCTTCTTGATGTTGCTTTGCCTTCTCACCATAACGAAAAAAAAAAATAGTTGACCCTCTTAAAGACATTCTACAATGTGAACCTTCACCACATGATTCTTCTCGTAGCCTCACATATCCAAAGAAAGTCACCCACTTGGGATCTCGTAAAATTAGATGCTTCACCCTCTGATACCTCCGTAAGCTTAACTTACGGGTCTTTTAAATCTTTTGTGATTGGTTCATCCACACCTCTCTCCCATGCCTAGGAGCGTCTATGGCAAGCTTCACTTCTCGTAATGGAACACCGCCTTTAACCTTGTTAGAATGTACCCATCTCCCCCTCGATTCGCATCTTTAATTGTCCACGCGTCTTCTTGAGGAACTTAAGTTCGTTATCTCTATTGGTTGTGTTGTCATTCAATCATGACTTCTTTAGAACCACTTCTACACTTGAATGTTGCTCTCGTTTACTTGTATTGCTTCCATCTTGATTCCTCTTAAGTTGCCTCGTGGTGTTCTTTTACTTGGTTGTCCTTCATTTACATCATCTCAACTCCTCCTCTTCGACATCATCTTAAAAGAGTACGAGAAACTCCAAGGTATTCGTCCGATCTTAATGCTCAAACTCGATACTTGATCTTATTCCTCCTCGTATGAACGTTATCCTATGCCAACAATATCGTCCTAAAGGTGATGATATCTTACTATCATCTTTTCTATAAGGTCCTTCATCTCCATATACTACTATATATAATAAGAATACGTATATTAGTCCTATGTCAATATCACTACTAATATGCCAAATCCATAAAATACATTACAACAATACAAGGTTCAAAAGCTAATAAGATCCAATCATACAACATATATAAGCATATATCAATATAAAGCCATGCCACTACTATACATAACAAGTCAATCATACATGGGTACAATCCACAAGGATACCTATCAACTCCATCATGCATAACTACAATCCACGTATAATATACATATTCACATATATACACATATCTATATATACACCAAGTCCAATAAACTAAACTGCCGAGATCCACGGAAGGAGTGGTGGTCCGTATATTCTATCCCGACTCATGCATGTGATTTTGAAAACGAAAACTCAGAACCCGTGGGGTTCTGTTTATCCCTTATTCTGCCTTTAGAAGATTGCGAGTGTCATTGTTGTCAACCTAGGGCTCTGATACCACTTTTGTAACACCCCAAATCCGCGGGACTCGGGGAGCTACGGGTTGGGACCTCACAATGGGTCCCAACCCTTAGCCTGACAACAATTTCACCGGATCTTACAACAAGACACAAATAAAGGCAAAACCGAAATACATTTTTATGCAAATGACATGATCCCTAGAAACAAATAAAAGACAACTTCAGCCGAGTTCTCAACTCCAAAGACCCGAACATTAAATACACAACAATATACAAGAAACAATACCCAAAGACAACTCCAACAAAACCCCTCCTAAAATGTACGGAACCCCGGCTGTCCACTCTTCCGGATCTCTCGACCGCATTCCTAACCTGCAAGACAATCTCCAACAATCGGTATAAAATCGTTAGCTAATATTCGAGGCATTAGAATCAAGGTGACAGGCACAAACACAAGTCAATCATCATAAACCCCAAAGCAAGTTGTCACCGCCCGTTATCTTATTATTATTAAGTCATATACCGTTCTAATTCAACTTAGGTTGTGACACGAGAGTCACCGAAACTCGCCTCGGTCCCTACTTACCGGCATGGAATGGTACTGATGCATCTGACCGTCTACCAGCACGGGATAGTCGCCGAGAACCTCCTAGCTCTCGCGGGAGCCAGGCAAGTTGTCACCGCCCGTTATCATACACTTGGACCAAAATAATATAACAGTCGGTAATCCTAATTCGGGTTTAGTTTTTATAAACAATAAATAATAAACAATAAACACACATCAATGCTAATACAAGGAATACGAGCTAAGTAAGTCCGAAGACTTACCTCGTCCCAAAGCTAGACCGATCAACAATATCTCTCAACTTCCCGCAGGAAGATACTCAACTCCTGACCAAAACAAGGCACACGATCAATATCTATCTCTCATGCTAGAAGTCCTTACACTTCTACCCCAAATGATCTCAATAAGGTCATACAACTAACATGTCACGATAACATATTCCTAGTCTCGATGCTCTCACAACAACATGTAATCTCAAACCTCAAACCTAAAGATTCTCACAAGATCAAAACATACAGTTGAATCCTTATAACAACCTTACTATACCGCAATATCACCTCAAGCTTAGAATCAACATCAATCCATCAAACAATATCAAATCCTCAAAACTCACCTAAGGTTCAAAGCCACTACTTGGCATTAACTCTAAGTTATGCTAGATCCTCCTAGCATGATACTACTACTACTACTAAACATAACTAGATTGAGGAAGAAGATACTCACACGACGTCAAAAGACGAAAGTCGTTTCAACGGATATCGACTTGGACTCGTTAGGCCTTTATCGGGGCGCTTCCAAACCTAGCATCAAACTAAACAAATTTAGCTTATAAGCTAAATTTGAACGGAATAAAGAACATATATAATCTAAGGAAACTCGATTTCAAAAGCCCACGTTAAAATCCGTAATAACCCTTCAAGGGCAAAATATGAAATTCTAGAAACTTGGTCATAAAACCGCAATTTACAACTTCGAGCCATAAACCCAAATTACTCCGACAAGGTCATAAAATATAATGTATATAAATAAATATAAGAATATCCCCGCAATTAAAATCCAAGGTTAAAAACCACTAACACATTTTCCGGGGCAATTCATACAATTTCATAAATATGGGTCATAATCTGCAATTAATATTTATGAGCCAAATCTGTAATGAACTCTGCAGGGGTATAAATGTAGATTTCCAAAAATGTGGTTAATAAACGCAAATAGAAAATACTGGATACATTTTGCAATTAATCAAAAATATACCCAATCACTGATTGATTCGTCCACTCGGTTGACTCGCTGAGTTAACTCGCGAGTCCTAGATCTGACTCGGTGACTTGTTCCAATTAGGGTTTCAGATTGGGGGAAAAAAAGGAAGCTCTTGCTTCGTTCCAGTCCGGCGATGGACGGCAGCACTGGCGGTGGAGGCGAGGTGACCCTCCGGCGGTCTGGGCGAGGAAGAAGACTGTAACGCCTCAAAATTTTTGACGCGTTTGCAAATAGAAAATACTGGATACATCTTAAGTATGTTTTATGAGTATGTTACGTCGTAAAATTTGATTTTACGAGTATACTTTTATATTAATATTTTAACGCTATTTTAATTATTATTGGAATCTCGTAATATTATTTACAAGAATGGTTTTTATATCGCAAAGTATATATTTTTTTTTTGCGATTTTATTAATTTATAAATCCGATCCACGCATATTTCGTATCTTTATTCGGAAAAGAGTTTCCGATCCGAAAATCCCATCCCGAATGTTGAAGACGAGCCTAGCCTTTTATTAATTTGTTTTCTCCTTTCCTTTTTCTCTCTTACCCGACCCCTCGTTCTACCTTCCTGGTCTGCTACCTTGTTCTGATTTTGGCAGCCTGCACAAGCAAGCCTCCTCTGTATCAAATTGCAGGCCAAGCAAACAGCCTTGTGGTGCTTCTTTCTTCCTCCAGAGTTGAGCAAAACAACCCCTCCTCCTGGCTATCTAATGACTCGCCCAACCCAACCTCTCAAAACCTCACTTCTATCCCTCCATGTGTTCTCACTCAGCACAACAAACTCCCTCCCTCTCACACATCTTACCTTCCTCCTACCACGCCGGAAGCCGCAGCGTCTCGCCGGAGAGATGCCAGCCTTGCCTCACCGACGCCTTCAATGGCCACGCCAGGGACAACACCGGGAAGCCTCTGAGCCCCCACCTTCACCACCGCCTTCGCCTCCTCCGCCAAGCCGTCGCTTCTTGATTCTCCCTGTTCGAACAAGACTGCAAGCCAGGTGCTTTTCTCGATCGAGCGGGATCGATCAAACCCGGATCCACCAAGATCCCTTCCTTGCTGCACCGTCGGACCTAGATCTCGCCACTAGTTGCTGAGAAACCGGAGCCGCCAGCAAGCAAAGAACCCGCCGCCGTCTCCTTCCCCCCTTTCCTTCTCTGCTTACCTATGCAGCACCTCTTCTCCAGTGAGCTCCGTCGAGCGGAGAGAGTTGTCGATTCCTGCTGCCCTTCGTCGCCGGAGGTCGGGACGAGCCTCACCACCAGCGCCCACGCCCTAAAGAAGTCGGGATCCCGATGGACGAACTCAGCGCCGCCTTGCACTCTTCTTCCTCCCTGTCCTGCGTTTGTGGCAATTGAAGAAACGAAAACCCTTTTAGGGTAATTTGAATCGGGCCCCCTTATTTGGTATAGTTACGGAATCTTGCATTTATATCCTTTGTTGGAAAATTACACATTATGGCCCTTATTTACATTTTCAAAATATGACCCAAGTTTATGAATTTGTTCATCCTTGTCCTAAAAATGTAATTGTCGATTTTTTTAAACTCGGGATTCAATTTGGGGGATATTCTTATATTTGTATATACTACATATTGTGACCTTGTTGGATTAATTTCGGTTTACGGGTCAAGGTTTTAATCAAGGTTTTTATGAACAAGTTTCTTGTATTGTACTTTTACCCCGGAAGGGAATTACGGGATTTTAAAGTTGACGTTTGAAAAACAAGTTTTACCTTTGGGTTATATATTATTTATTTAAAATCAAATTTAGCATATAAGCTAAATTTCCTTAGCTTTGGTTTTAGGTCCGTAAGCGCCGGTATAGACCAACGAGTTCTTTCTCCACATCCGTAGATCGTCCTCCGCCATTGACCTTGTGTGAGTACCTCTTCCTCGTTTTAGTTATGTTTAGTATTAGTATCATGTTAGGTTGGATAATCTAGCATAACTTCGAGTGAATGCCAAGTAGTTGCTTTGAACCTTAGGTGAGTTTGGAGGATTTGATATTGTTTGATGGATTGATGTTGATTCTAAGCTTGAAGTGGTATTGCGGTCTTGTGAGGTTGTTAATGGATTTTAGTTGTATGTTGACCTTGCGAGATCGTGAGGACTAGGAATTTATTATCCTAGCATGGTTAGGGTTTATGATCTTGCGAGATCATTTGGACTAGAAGTCTAAGGACTTCTAGCATGTGAGAGACATGTTGATCGTGTGCCTTTTGACAGGCGTTGAGTGTCTTCCTGCGGGAAGCTGAGAGAGGGATATATCGAGATTATCTTTGGGACGAGGTAAGTCTTCGGACTTACTTAGCTCGTATTCTATGTATTAGATTCGATGCGTGATTGGTGGTGTGTGTTTTATTGCTTTCATTATAACTTATAAAACCGGAATAGGATTACCGACCTTTATATATTTTTTTGGCCCAAGTGTATGATAACGGGCGGTGACAACTTGTCTAGCTCTTGCGTAGAGTTAGGAGGTTCTTGGCGACTAGCCCGGGTGGTTAGACGGTCGGATGCATCCGTACCGTTCCATGCGGTAAGTGGGGACCGAGGCGAGTTTCGGGATATTCTCGTGTCACAAAAGAAGTTGAATTAGAACGGGATATGACCTAATAATAAAAAGACAATAATTGGACTTGTGTGTTTTGAGCATGTTATGTGTTATGTTGATGTATGTGTGTATGTGCCTTCACCTTGCTTCTAATGCTGCGAATATTAGCTAACGGTTTTATACCGATTGTTGTAGATTGCCTTGCAGGTTAGGAATGCGGTCGAGAGATCCGGAAGAGTGGACAGCCGGGGTTCTGTACATTTTAGGAGGGGTTTTGGTTGGAGTCGTGTTTTAGTTTGTATTCATTATATATAATATTGTATGCCGCGTGTATGGCGTTTGGTATTTGGGTGGTATCTCGGCTGAAGTTTTTTGTTCGTTTAGTTTCGGGTTTCATTGCATTGCATAAAAATGTATTTTGGTTTGGCCTTTATTTGTGCCGTGTTGTAAGATCCAGTGAAATTGTTGTCAGGCTGAGGGTCGGGACCCATTGTGAGGTCCCAACCCGTAACGCTCCGAGTCCCGCGGATTTGGGGTGTTACAAAAGTGGTATCAAAGCCCTAGGTTGACAACAATGGCACTCGCAATCTTCTAAGGCCGAATAAGGAATAAATAGAACCCCACGGGTTCTGACCCTTTTCGTTTTCAAAATCGCATGCATGAGTCGGGGTAGAATGTACGGACCACCACTCCTTCCGCGGATCTCGGCAGCTTAGTTTATTGGATTTTAATATGTATATATATGTATATATAGATATGGATATGAGGTTTGTAGTTATGCATGATATAATTGATGTGTATCTTTATGATTGTATGTTGCATGATGAACTGGATTATGTGTATAGTTATATATGTGGACGGTTATATGTTTTGGGACCTTATATTGTGGATGAAATGTTGGATGTGTTATATTGGTCGTGATATGGACTTAGGACTTATATAGTTATGTATAAGTATTCTTATTATACATAGTAGTAGCATATGGTCTTATGGGACCTAATATGAAAGATAATTGTATGAGATCATCACCCTTGGACGACGTTGTTTGACATAGGATAGTGTACATACGATGATGAATATGCTCAAGTATCAAATTAAGCGCTACGTTCGGATGAATACCTTGGATTCTCATACTCCTTTAAGAAGATGTCGAAGAGGAGGATTAGTGAGAAGGTAAACGAAGGACGATCAATTGGAAGGAAAACTCGAGAAAACTTAAGAGAAATCAAGATGGAAGCTATACAAATAGGGAAGCGACATGAAGACATGAGAGCGGTTCTGAGGAAGCAATGGTGGAGCATGAATGAAGCAACTAGAGACAACGAACGTAAGATTTTTCCAAGTGCGGTGTCGATGAACTAAAGACGTGAATCAAGTAAAAGAGAACTACATTCTCGCTCGAGAATAAAAGTGGCTTTCTAAGTAAGACGAGTTTCCAATAGGCTCTCCTAAGTATGGGAATCAATATGAAAAGAGTGGTCAAACAATTGTGAATGATTGACGAGAATCGTAAGTTGAGCGTGCAGAAGAACTAGAGAGTGAAGTGACAGTTTTGCAAGAGCTTAAGCTGGAGACGTCTTCGGACGTACAAGAGTTACGAGGAGGACTACATGGTGAAACTTCATATGGTAGAATTACCTAGTGAAGTCAATCACTTTCCGCCATTGTGTTGAGATTGAGCAACGCTAAGGAGGAAGTGTGTGAGGATGATGATCTTCAAAAGATTAAAGAGGAAACAAGGAGCTTGGATTGAAAGACTTAAGATACCAACGAGAGGAATGCTAGTAGAGGCTAATTAATTTCAGAATATTTGAGAAGTGCTTTTGCAAAACATTTTGAAGACGGATTAAGTCTATGAAAGGGAGTTATATGAAACAACAAGGCAAAGAAGATATAGTTATCATAGAGAAGTGGAAGGAAACGTGGAACGTAGAAAGAATTAAAGAAGGGCGTGAAGAGTGAAAGGAGCAAGTGAAGTTTAAGGTAGAGTACCCCGAGAGGGTAGCCTTTAAGAGTATGGTAACATGGAAAGTAGGAAGAATGGTGAGCTGTTGAACTTGGAGAAGGTCAGCTATAAGCTACTCAGTGACAACCAAGAACGCAGCTGTGCGGGTTGTATACTGGTGACTGTAGGAGGGAAGAGTAATCCAGGATGTGAGATCAGGAAGAGGGGAACAAGAGTTGTGGCATTCGTGGTGGTTGAATGTCAGTAATAGGAGGTGTATTAACGGAAGCAATAACGTTTTAATCAAGTAACATCTTATCGACTCTAACAAGTCATGGTAACATATCTTGTGGAGGAATTGTAACGATCTGGTACGACCTTCTTAGGTCATGGGGGTTGTTATATGGAGAAACGACACGGGTCAAGGTAAAGCAAATTGGAAGGACGAAGAGGAAGGCGAGTCTTCTATAGTTGTTGTGCGGAAATGGGGTATATATAAAGGGAGGTATGATACATTTGTTCTAAGGTTATGGATGTCATATGACGTGAAATGAGGAATCCGGATTGGGGGCAATGCTACAAGCTTAGGGTTATGATGATAGTGCTTGGTGGAGTTACGAGTGGGTCTTTCAGTGATTGTAGTTTGGGAATTTTACCAAAAGGCATATTGGTACGGTTATGAAGTTGTTCATGAAATTATCAAGAAATGCATAAGGTGACCAACAAAAGTGAGAGAAGACTGAAGCTTGGAAGCTATAAAGTCTACACAAGACATACTAGAGGTATAGGAAAGCTTTAGAATTTGAACATACGGTTGTCGGGTGGACGAGTGCATAAGAAAATAAAGTGTAAATTTCTACGCCTACTTGAAGAAGGGTGTAAGAAAATATGTTGGGATGTCCGGGAGAACGGAGAAGATAAGATCGATTTGTTATAAGACGTGATTACGCCCTAAAGTTGGGACGCTTATAGCAAAACATAAGTATGAGTTCTCAAAAGGATATTACGACCATGCCTCCTAGGTAGATTAATTGTGTTATGACCACTTGTAAAGTGATAAGAGAAGATTGTGTCGGTTATTACGATATGTGACGGGAAGATAAAAGATGAAACCTGAGATATCATGGATTCCAATACGTCAAAATGTGGATTTTTCCACTAGGGTCAAGCTTGAATCAATTCCGATATCTAAGGCGCCGTATGGAATGACGCTTGTGAAGAGACATGAGTTGTGGAAGCAAGTGAAGGAGGAATTGCAAGAACTTATTGATAAGATTTCATTAGAATTAGCGAAATGCCATAGAGAACACCATGCGTTATCCCGAACTCTTGATTTGAAGTTATTATAGAGGACACTAGTTTGCAAGGAGAGAGACGGTTATCTCCGTTTGTACATCGTTTACTATAAGTTGAGGAAGATGACAATGAAGGAGAAGTATCCCTTACAACGAATGGGATATCTACTCGATCGGTTGCAAGGGTCGGTAGTCTCTTCTAAGATTGCGTTAAGATTTGATCGTCAACCGTTGAGAATTCGAGACTGAGATATTGCAATTACGGCATTCCGGACCAACCAGGGTCAACTGAGTTGTAGTTATTTTGTATGAGCTTACTAATGGCCGATAAGATATTTTGGTCTACTCTCGAGAAGAGAGAATTTGTATGGTTAGTTGTCTCGGGATGACAACCTCGAAGGATGTGAAAGAAGTTGCAAGTTATCTTAGAAGTGCTGAGCTTTACCAGATATGTGAAGGGAGAAGTTGTGTAACACCTTTTATGGTAACCCACTACGGATGAAAATGAAGTATTGAATGGGACGAAAATTGACAATAAAGTTGCTTAGAGTGAAGGGGGGATTTATTGGTGCAACTGTTTCGATTTACCTTGAGGTATTATGGGTTTGAAGTGGATAATTGATTCTCCAAGACAAGGTCTTGATTGGGCATTAAGGAGCGATGTAAAAGTAATAGCATACTAGTATCGTTAGTAGAAGCGGTGCGAAGTAAGGTACTTCCTTCGTTACTTGGAATTGCCACAAGGATTGAGGAAACGTAACATCAAAGTTTGGTTTAATAAGAACCAAAGCAAACGGTGTAAATTGGAAGTTCGATCTTCTTCTTTTTGAGACAATAAAAGAGAAACATAAAGGAAATATTGCATTGAGAAAGACCCGATAAGTAAGTTGAGTTGTTGATATATCGGACATTTTTGAGATGTTAGCGCCAGTTGGGAAAGTGATTTACCGGTTGGCGTGGCCGCCGAGATTAGAGGGTCTTCACCCGGTGTTTCATGCGTATCAATCAAGAGAGTACATACATGACTCGAGACATGTTGTCAGTCATGATGATCTAGTGGCAGACGAGGAACCAACGAGGCTAATAGGAAGACAAAATATAGTATCTTTAGTTGAGTTCTACGCGGATCTAGTAGCATCAATAGAATCGACGAGTTAGACCTAGTTCTTCCTTGGTTGAGCTATGTGCATGTGTTATGTTATGTGTAGTTTGTGTCCTGTGTGAGATTATGCTATATAACCTGATATTTATCGCGGCGGTAATTAAGTAGGTTTTCTGTGTATAGATTTGAAGGTTCAAACCTTCTTAGTTGAGAGTTCATACCTCGGCCTTAGAGACCGAGAAGTTCGACGCATAGCAAGTTTCGGGACGAAACTTGTTTTTAGGGGGATCTAATGTAACGCCTCAAAATTTTTGACGCGTTTTCAATATTTATTTTTCGGCGTTTATCGATATTTTAATATCTTAAGTATGTTTTATGAGTATGTTACGTCGTAAAATTTGATTTTACGAGTATACTTTTATATTAATATTTTAACGCTATTTTAAGTATTATTGGAATCTCGTAATATTATTTACAAGAATGGTTTTTATATCGCAAAGTATATTTTTTTTTTTTGCGATTTTATTTATTTATAAATCCGATCCACGCATATTTCGTATCTTTATTCGGAAAATAGTTTCCGATCCGAAAATCCCGTCCCGAATGTTGAAGACGAGCCTAGCCTTTTATTAATTTGTTTTCTCCTTTCCTTTTTCTCTCTTACCCGACCCCTCGTTCTACCTTCCTGGTCTGCTACCTTGTTCTGATTTTGGCAGCCTGCACAAGCAAGCCTCCTCTGTATCAAATTGCAGGCCAAGCAAACAGCCTTGTGGTGCTTCTTTCTTCTTCCAGAGTTGAGCAAAACAACCCCTCCTCCTGGCTATCTAATGACTCGCCCAACCCAACCTCTCAAAACCTCACTTCTATCCCTCCATCTGTTCTAACTCAGCACAACAAACTCCCTCCCTCTCACACATCTTACCTTCCTCCTGCCACGCCGGAAGCCGCAGCGCCTCGCCGGACAGATGCCAGCCTTGCCTCACCGACGCCTTCAATGGCCACGCCAGGGACGACACCGGGAAGCCTCTGAGCCCCCACCTTCACCACCTCCTTCACCTCCTCCGCCAAGCCGTCGCTTCCTGATTCTCCCTGTTCGAACAAGACAGCAAGCCAGTTGCTTTTCTCGATCGAGCGGGATCGATCAAACCCGGATCCACCAAGATCCCTTCCTTGCTGCACCGTCGGACCTAGATCTCGCCACTAGTTGCTGAGCAACCGGAGCCGCTAGCAAGCAAAGAACCCGCCGCCGTCTCCTTCCCCTCTTCCCTTCTCTGCTTACCTGTGCAGCACCTCTTCTCCAGTGAGCTCCGTCGAGCGGAGAGAGTTGTCGATTCCTGCTGCCCTTCGTCGCCGGAGGTCGGGATGAGCCTCACCACCAGCGCCCACGCCCTGAAGAAGCCGGGATCCCGATGGACGAACTCAGCGCCGCCTTGCACTCTTCTTCCTCCCTACCCTGCGTTTGTGGCAATTGAAGAAACGAAAACCCTTTTAGGGTAATTTGAATCGGGCCCCCTTATTTGGTATAATTACGGAATCTACCCAGCTTTATATATTTACATATTTCACCCACATTTTGGAATCTTGCATTTATATCCTTTGTTGGAAAATTACAGATTATGGCCCTTATTTACATTTTCAAAATATGACCCAAGTTTATGAATTTGTTCATCCTTGTCCTAAAAATGTAATTGTCGATTTTTTTAAACTCGGGATTCAATTTGGGGGAAACTCTTATATTTGTATATACTACATATTGTGACCTTGTTGGATTAATTTCGGTTTACGGGTCAAGGTTTTAATCAAGGTTTTTATGACCAAGTTTCTTGTATTGTACTTTTACCCCGGAAGGGAATTACGGGATTTTAAAGTTGACGTTTGAAAAATAAGTATTACCTTTGGGTTATATATTATTTATTTAAAATCAAATTTAGCATATAAGCTAAATTTCCTTAGCTTTGGTTTTAGGTCCGTAAGCGCCGGTATAAACCAACGAGTTCTTTCTCCACATCCGTAGATCGTCCTCCGCCATCGACCTTGTGTGAGTACCTCTTCCTCGTTTTAGTTATGTTTAGTATTAGTATGATGTTAGGTTGGATAATCTAGCATAACTTCGAGTGAATGCCAAGTAGTGGCTTTGAACCTTAGGTGATTTTGGATGATTTGACATTGTTTGATGGATTGATGTCGATTCTAAGCTTGAGGTGGTATTGCGGTCTTGTGAGGTTGTTAATGGATTTTAGTTGTATGTTGACCTTGTGAGATCGTGAGGACTAGGAATTTGTTATCCTAGCATGGTTAGGGTTTATGATCTTGCGAGATCATTTGGACTAGAATTCTAAGGACTTCTAGCATGTGAGAGAGATGTTGATCGTGTGCCTTTTGACAGGCGTTGAGTGTCTTCCTGCAGGAAGCTGAGAGCGGGATATATCGAGATTATCTTTAGGACGAGGTAAGTCTTCGGACTTACTTATCTCGTATTCTATGTATTAGATTCGATGCGTGCTTGGTGGTGATTGTTTTATTGCTTTCATTATAACTTATAAAACCGGAATAGGATTACCGACCTTTATATATTTTTTTGGCCCAAGTGTATGATAACGGGCGGTGACAACTTGTCTAGCTCTTGCGTAGAGTTAGGAGGTTCTTGGCGACTAGCCCGGGTGGTTAGACGGTCGGATGCATCGGTACCGTTCCATGCGATAAGTGGGGACCGAGGCGAGTTTCGGGAGATTCTCGTGTCACAAAAGAAGTTGAATTAGAACCGGATATGACCTAATAATAAAAATATAATAATTGGACTTGTGTGTTTTGAGCATGTTATGTGTTATGTTGATGTATGTGTGTATGTGCCTTCACCTTGCTTCTAATGCTGCGAATATTAGCTAACGGTTTTATACCGATTGTTGTAGATTGCCTTGCAGGTTAGGAATACGGTCGAGAGATCCGGAAGAGTGGACAGCCGGGGTTCCGTACATTTTAGGAGGGGTTTTGGTTGGTGTCGTGTTTGAGTTTGTATTCATTATATATAATATTGTATGCCGCGTGTATGGCGTTTGGTATTTGGGTGGTATCTCGGCTGAAGTTTTTTGTTCGTTTAGTTTCGGGTTTCATTGCATTGCATAAAAATGTATTTTGGTTTGGCCTTTATTTGTGCCGTGTTGTAAGATCCAGTGAAATTGTTGTCAGGCTAAGGGTCGAGACCCATTGTGAGGTCCCAACCCGTAACGCTCCGAGTCCCGCGGATTTGGGGTGTTAAAAAGACGGCTGCCGGTCTGCTGTGATGAAGAAGGAGCCCTGGAGGACTCAAACTCAGCGGCGGATGATGGGGGAGGAGGAGGCATCTGTCAACTGCCATGAAGACGATGGAGCCCCGACGGACTCAGACTCGGCGGTGGACGACGGCCCCAACGCCTTCTGCAACTATCCTTGGCGGCGGAATGGCACGAGTCCTCGTGCATGCTTCCTCGGTGTCAGAACTGAAGACCCTTCCTTATCGCAACTCCTCTGCGACGGATTGGGTTTCATTAAGCCGGAATCTAAGGCTCGTTGTTGGCAGCAGATTGGAGAGAGGGTTGGTGCGAAGGCGGGAGGTTGACGAGGTTCGAGCCTAGGGAAGCAGGGGCCTGGGCGGTAGAGATGAGGACGCAGATGGGGAGGTGGTCCACTGGTTCTTCTAGTGGGGCTCGACGACTCCAAGTGTGGCCGGAGACGTAAAGAAGAAATGAGAGGAGGAGAAGGTGAGGTTGGTGAAGAGAGATTTGAAGATGATAGCTCATGTTTCCTAGACAGAAGGTGAGGTGAAGCTTGCGTGAGAGGTCAAGCAACAGATGGGGGAATACCAAAGGGCTGGAATCCAAAAGCAGATAAGGAGAAAATTAAATTAAATTAATATATATATGTATATAGATTTTAGTTCAAGTGAGGAGAGAGCTTGTAGATAGGAATTAGGAGGGCTGTAAGCCATTGGATGAATTTAAATCAAGGGCTCTCACACGCTCATCATTAATGGCATATTTGTAAATTGACTAAAAATCTGGAAAAATACCCTTACGCTCAAAATAGTCATCGGTGTTCATACTTTTATATGTCATTGTTCATGTTTTTATACATCGGTGTTCATAATATTTTTATTCATCAAAGTGTCATGTCCATTTATTTTTTTGTGTTCATTTTATAATGCATAGATGTTCATTTACAGTATATAACCAGAAAAAAATTTAAAAAAACTCATCACAAAACGTTAAAAGATTATCATAATATGTTATGTATGTGTCAAAGTTATAGATAAGTAATTGGTGTTCATACTTTTATACGTCATTGTTTATGTTTTTATTCGTCAGTGTTCATACTTTTTATATCATTGTTCATGTGAATATTATAAACTATTTTTCTATAAGGCATTTTACCGAACAGTTTGCGTGCACACTAAAAGGAGCATATAGATTATTCAATTGGAGCTATTAGACCAACTCAACATATGTATATACATGTATTTTCTCAATCAAACTTATCAAACACAAAATGATTCGAACAAATTTGATTTCGAACACAAACATCAATCATAATGAAACATAAACCTTAAGAATGAAAATCTAAACAGTGAGAGTAGAAATTCGAACAAACAAAACCTAAATCGTCTTGTATTCTCTTCAATTTCACAACTTTTTATGTAATCGATCTTTGAATATTATAAACACGATTTTAAAGAAAGTATAATTTTCCAAAAAAATGAACATCATATTATAAACACCATAGCTGTAAAGAAAAATGAATACATACTTGTAAAAAAATGACCATCATATTTTATTAACACGATTTCAAAGAATAGTATAATTTTTTTAAAAAATCCAAAAAAAATGTTTTACAAAAATACAAAAATGAACAATTAATGTTAAAAAACGAATAGTTAGTGTTGGGAAAAATGAACATTTATTGATAAAAATATGAACAATGACTCTTTTAAAAATGAACACATACTCATAAAAATATGAACACCAATTTTTATTTACAAAAAGAAAAGCTGGAAAAAAAAGGTGACGTGGCATGCCACATGTCACCACCCCGGCTCTCCTCATTCCTATCTGCAAGGGACCTCCTCACCGGAACTGGACCCTATATATATATATATATATATATATATATATATATATATATATATATATATATATATATAAATAGGAACCGGAAATTAAATTAAATTCGATCAAAATACCCAGAATGGGATTTCCGGAACGGAAAAGTTTCCGTAAAATAATATACGGAAAAAAAAATATCTACAAAATATATATTCATAACATATAGTTTTCCATATAAGAATTATTCCCATAAAACTTGTAAGCTAATAAAAAGATAATAAACCGGAAAAAAAAAAAATAAAGAAAGCGCGCCAAAATTTCGGGCGTTATATTAATTAATATAGGAATTTTTGTACAAGGCATGGGACACTAAGCTAGTGATTTAGTGTAAAATAACATGTATAAATATAAAAATATGGGTTTGTTTTCTTTACCATGATAAAAAGGTAGCTTCTTCTCTAAAAAAAATTGGATTATTTTTTAAGCTTAGAAACTATTAATCAATAATATTGGATATGTTTTTATTACTTGGTTCATTGGTGATCTTGCATGGTTTAAACTTTTTAGATAGTTATGTGAAGAAAAAAAACACATAGTTTAAGGGTAATATATGTAATTTATCTTAAAATCTGTTTTGAATGTGCAATAGTTAGCCGGTGTAATTGTTTGTTCCGATAAACATGCAGAGAGGTGTTGAAAAGTGGGTGTTAATCAAACAAAAGAGTTGCTTAATTACATCAACTCACAACGCGCCATTAGGGCAGTTTTGGTTTATTAGAGACTAACTAGGCCCCTATGAAATTATCACTAAAAAAAAGATAAATTAAAGAGACCAGTCATAATTATAGGAGGTGGTTTGAGCAGTTACAAAATTTCATTTATTAAAAGTTTTCTTTAATTAAAATATTGGTTATTGGAAAATGGAAACCGTAAAGTAAGAAGATTCTGCAAATCTTCGCCCCATCGTATCAAATGCAACTTCGTCCCGAGAAATCAAAAGGTAGGTTTCGTGCTTTCCTATTATGTCAACCAAGAATCGCCTAATCGCCATTGTCGTCCATTCCGAACATCACAATACCTTTGTCTGCCATTTTCGCAACAATAAACATACCCACATATGTAAATGTCATACATAGAATTCGGATACACATGACATAAAAGACATACTTACATTTATGTAAACATTATGTACACAATTACACATCGATCGTACATACACAATATGTACTATTACACACAACGAAGATGTAGATTAATGCACTTAATATGTACACAATTACACACACCTAATATGTAACAAATATGTATATATCATACATAGGGTTCAAAACACATACGTACATTACTGTCCCTAAAATGTGTACACAAGTTATCTTCGTCAACATAATATCGCCAATCGCCAATCTGGACAATCGCCATTTCTCCAGAAAATGGCATACATCGTGATTCAAGATTACAACAATATAGTTACACAATTTCAACAACAAAATTACTATTTTCATCATATATGTAGACTAACAAGTCAAAAGAAACACAATATAACAACATAAATTTTGTCCTCCATTAAAGCATCAAAAAGCTTCGAAACACCATAAATTTGACTTTCACCTTACCGATTTACGATAGATGATGCTACAAAAACCTAACAACCGATGCAGTGTAGTTCTCCAATCGCCAAAACATGAACGCATAAAAACCCAAAAACCTCCGTCTTCCGTTTGTAACGCCCCAAATTTTAGGCACGTTTCGATTCATCTTTTCGGATATGTTACGTTGTAAATTATCTTTCCGAGTTTATATATATATATATATATATATATATGTACATATTATATCTACATATTATCCGAATTTAAATTATTATATCAATATTGAATATATTTTATGGGAATAATTTCTATATGAAATTTTTTTTCCCCCGAGTATATTTATATTTTGGATACCGGATTACTATTATTTTAGGGAAAAAGTTGAAAAATTTCCCGATCCGGAAATCCCGTTCCGGTTAAGTTTGATCAAGTTTGTACTCTTTTTCTTTTCCTTTTGCCTTTCTTTTTCTTATTTATTTCTTTTTATCTACTGGTTAGTTGTGTCTGTCGCCATCCCCGACCCCTCGACCCTCTACTCTCCCTTTTGTTTTGGTCTTTGTTACACTCAACCCTCTGTCCTCACTAATGAACTCTCCTTCTCTTCGCCTGCACCAGCCCCTGCGAGCCTAGCAACCTCAACCTCTTCATCTTACCACCTCTCATCCTCTCTGTCACTCTCCAGACTCAACCCTCTCAACTCTATGATGAATTCGACTCAAGCAACAACCTTCCCTCCCTATGTTTCTCCTCTGTTTCCAATCGGACCAGGAGCAACACCAATGAGTCAACACTCTTCCACTCTCTCTCTGCAGTTCCTCTCTTCACCGGCAACAACAAGCAAACACCAACACTTGACATCTCAACCTGCAGAAATGAGACAACCCTCTCCATCAGGCCTCTTCTCTATCGATGCCAACATGTTGGAAGCCACAATCGGTCCTCGCCGGACAAACCCCAACCAGCAACCGATGTCTGCTTTGCCTCACCCTCCTTTGAACCACCAGCGGAGGAAGGCCGGGGGGCCAACACCACCATCTACAGCCAACCTTTTCCTTTCGCAATCTGGGACTCTCCACCTGTAGAAGAGATGGCAACCTCCGTTTCTTTCCCCTTCGACCATCCCAGTCGACTGCATGCTTGGAAATCGGCCGGCGTCGCCTGCAAGAGCTTGTCGCCGGAGCCGAGAGCCTTGTCGTCCCTGCTCCCCATCGCTTGCCCTCGCTGCAGCCTGGAGAACCCCAACTTCGTCCCTTGGTGCCTCCACCAGAATACAAGGAACAAAGTCACCGCCCTCCCTACAACGCCGTCACCGGGGGAGCCGCACCGCCAGCCTCTCTCTTCCCTTGCGGCACCGCCTACCTGATTGCGCCTTCACCTTCCGAAGCCATGGCGGTCGTCCTGTGCTTTTGCCCTTCCGCCGCCAACCTTCATCTGTAGGGTTTAAAACCCTTTCACTTTATTGAATCGCCCCCCTATTATTTGGTGAAATTACAGATTTGTGCCCATATTTTATAATTGCAGAATTGACCCAACTTTATGAATTTAAGAAAAGTGCCTCTGCATGGGTAATTACAAAAATGGCTCAAGGTTTGATTTACAAAAAATGGCTCAAGGTTTTATTTACAGAAAATGTCCCAAGTTTCTAGAATTGTATATATTGCCCTGAAAATGTTTTTACGGACTTCCAACCAAAGTTTTATAACGGATTTTATTCTTATAGTTTATATTGGTTATATATATGACCCATGTGTATATAATTGTATAATTTATCCAGGAAAGTATTTAAGCGTTTTTTAACCTTGGTTTTGAAAACGGGTTTTACCTTAGATTCTATATAAGTTATATATTCCGTTTCAAATTTAGCGAATAAGCTAAATTTGCTTAGCTTTGGTGTTAGGTCCAGAAGCGCCCCGATAAAGGCCAACGATTCCAAACTCGACATCCATAGATCGACTTCTGTCTTTTGACGTCGTGTGAGTATTCTTTTCCTCGACCTAGTTATGTTTAGTAGTAGTATCATGTTAGGTTGGATCTACCATAACTTAGAGTGAATGCCAAGTAGTGGCCTTGAACCTTAGGTGAGTTTTGAGGATTTATGATCGTTCTAAAACTTGAGGTGTTATTATCTTGTGAGGATTGTAAGGTGTTGAGTGTTTGGTTGATCTTGTGAGCTTATGTAGATTGAGATTATGGTTATATGTTTGTGAGATTGTGGTGACTAAGACGAGGGTATCCTAGCACGTGTTGTGATGGTTATGACCTTGTGAGATCGTGAGGATTAAGAAGTTGTTATCCTAACATGGTTATGGTTTATGATCTTGCGAGATCATTAGGACTAGAAGTCTAAGGACTTCATCATGTGAGAGAGATGTTGATCGTGTGCCTTTTTACAGGCGTTGAGTGTCTTCCTGCGGGAAGCTGAGAGCAGGATATAGCGGGATTATATTTGGGACGAGGTAAGTCTCCGGACTTACTTAGCTTGTATTCCTTGTATTAGCATTAATGTGTGTTTGGTGGTGTGTGTTTATTTTTTTTTATTGTTTATAACAACTAAACCGGAAATAGGATTACCGACCTTATATTATTTTGGCCCAAGTGTATGATAACGGGCGGTGACATCATCTGCCTAGCTCTTGCGAGACTCTAGGAGGTTCTTGGCGACTAGCCAGTGCTGGTTAGACTGTCGGAGGCGTCCGTACCGTTCCATGCCGGTAAGTAGGGACCGAGGCGGGACCACAGTGGTCTCGTGTCACAAAACTAAGTTGAATTAGAACGGAATATGACTTAATAATAAAAAGATAATAAACCGGAATTGTGTGCTTTGAGAATGTTGTGTGATTATGATGATTTACTTGTGTTTGTGCCTTTCACCTTGATTCTAATGCCTCGAATATTAGCTAACGGTTTTATACCGATTGTTGTAGATTGACTTGCAGGTTAGGAATGCGGCCGAGAGATCCGGAAGAGTTTGTAGCCGGGGTTCCGTACATTTTAGGATTGGGTATTGGTTGGAGTCGTGTTTCAGTCTAGTATCATTATATATTGTATACTGCGTGTATGGCATTTGGTCTTTCGGTTGAATTTCGACTGAAGTCTTTTGTTTGTATGGTTTCGGGTTTCATTGCATTGCATAAAATGTATTTTGTTTTGGCCTTTATTTTTGTCTTGTTGAAAGATCCGGTGAAATTGTTGTCAGGCTAAGGGTCGGGACCCATTGTGAGGTCCTAACCCGTAGCGCCCCGAGTCCCGCGGATTCGGGGTGTTACAAAAGTGCTATCAGAGCCCTAGGTTGACAACAATGGCACTCGCAATCTTCTAAAGGCCGAATAAGGAATAAACAGAACCCAGGGGGTTTTGAGTTTTCGTTTTCAAAATCACATGCATGAGTCGGGGTAGAATGTACGGACCACCACTCCTTTCGCGGATCTCGGCAGCATAGTTTATTGGATTTTTAGTATATATATGTGTATATATGTATATATGTAGATATGTACCGTGAACTTAGGATGTTTTGGACTATTTTTTTATATGTGGATTGTAGTTGCATGATGGACTTGATGTATATGCATAGTTATATGTGGACTATTATACGTGTTAGACATTGTTTTGTTGTAATGGATTTACGGATGTGATATATTAGTAGTAATGTGAACATAGGACATATATATATATATATATAGTTATATATACATACACATATGATATGCTAGTATTATATTAGTAGTAGTAGACCTTATAGTTAAGATGATAGGAAGCTATCATCGCCCTTGGACAAACGCTTTTTTTTTTGGGGATTAGGATAGTATATATACGATGATGAGTATTCTCAAGTGCGAGTTGAGCATCAAGTTCTGGCAAACACACTGGCGATTCATCGGACTCCTTTTGGGGACGTCAAAGAAACCATTTGAAGGATAAAGAGGAAATTAGCGGCAAGGACGAACAAATAGAAGGGAACTTTGAGTCAACCTAAGAAAAACCGAGATTGAAGTTATACAAGAATGGAAACGACATAAAGTTATGGGAGTGGTTCCGAGGAAGCAATGTTGGACATCAATGAAGCAAATTCGAGACAACGAACTTAAGATTCTTCCCAGTGGCATGACGATAAACCAAAGACGCATATCGAGAGGAAGAGAAGTACCTACTAGCAAGGGTAGAAGTGGTATTTTATTAAGACGTAAAAGTTTTCCCTAGGCGCTCCTAGGCATGAGAGTCGAGATGGGAGACGTGGACCAATAACAAAAGATTTAAGATACCGTAAGTTAAGCTTACGAAATACCAATAAGTGAAGTGTTAACAATACTAGAGTTATGAGAAGAAGGGCATGGTGGGGTGTCACGTGGAGTTGACCGGTTTCCGTTATGACAATAAGGCTAAATGATGCAAAGAAGAAAGAAGTGTGAGTATATGTTTATCCCGAGAGGATGAGAGACGCAACAAGAAGCTTCTATTGATGGAGAGACTTGAGATACCAATCAGGAGAAACATGAACATACGATGTATGAGGCTAGAATTTTGGTGAAGGTTTACTTGAAGGACCACATGGAATAATGGTTAAGCCTATGAAAGAGAGTTATACGAAACTACAAGGCCAAGAAGATATGGTTACCTTATAAAGAAGAGGAAGCATGAGATGAAGAAAGAACTAACGGAGTTTAAGGTAGAGTACCTCGAGGAGGGTAGTCTTCATAAGAATGGTAACATAGAAAGTGTATTAGAACGGTAAGTCGTTGACCTCTTAGATGGTCAAATACAAGTTAATCGGTGACAACTGAGAACGCACATGTACAGGTTGTCTATTGATGAGTGTAGAAGGGATGAGTAAACAAGACTGTGGGAAAATAAAGGATTGGCAACAAGATCTTAGAGTATTCGCGGTGGATCAATGTCAATGATAAGGAAGTACATCAACGGAAGCACATTTTTTTTTAACCAAATAATGTTGAAGGAGTTCAAGCAAGTAGTTGTTACAAACCTCCTAGGGGAGGATGGAGATGGCCCTTTGTGAACTTCTTAGGTCATGAGCACGGGATATGGAAGATCGACCCGGATTAGAAGTTTTAAGGTTTGATCATGGTAAGGGAACTAGTAGATCAAGAGGAAGGTGAGGTTTCATTGTTTGTGGTGCGTAGACGGGATTATTATAAGAGGATGCATAATATGTTCGTTCTAATGGAATGGATGATATGTTTCGCGAGCAAAAAGCCGATCAAATGTTTCAGACTCACATGGAAGAGACATGGTGGCTATGGCGTGAAAGGGAGGACTTAGATTAGGGCAACACTTCAAGCTAGGAATTATGATGTTAGTGCTTGAAGGAGTAATGAGTGGATCTTTTTGTGATTATAGTTGGGAATTTTGCCTGAAGGCATACAAGTACGGTTGTGAAGTTGTTCATGGATACCAAGAGGTACATAAGGTGGTCAACAATAGTAAGAGAAGACTGAAGTTTTGAAGTTTGAAGTCGATGTGAGATGTACAAGAAGTACATGAAAGATTGAGGTTAGAACCTCTACGGTCGATTGGACGTTACATAAGAAATGGGAGTAAGTTCTACACCTACTCGAAGGAATGATGCAAGCTTTGGTAGAATACGAAGAAGGTGATATTAATGTATTATAAGGCGTGATTAAGTCATGCAGTTAGGACCTTCATGACTTCACATAAGTGTGAAACCTTAAAAATAATATTAGAGCAAGTCTCACGAGTTCCGGATATGAAGGATATTTGAAAGAGGACGGTGAACATTGCAGCTAAAGAAGTATTAAACCACGTGTTCGATGGACATCACCTCAACAGATCGGGGTGGACCACTTGACAAATGTAAGACAATAATTGTGTCGATATCTTACGATATGTGATGGGAGAAGAAAAGATGGAACCAGAGATAAAATGGATTCCAATACATCGGAATTTGGATTTTCCCCTAAGGATGATCTTGGCGCTAGTCCGATATTCAATGCGTCGTGTAGGATGGCACCTGTGAAGATACGTGAGTTGAAGAAGCATTTGATCGACTAGTTACAAGGACTTGGTTATAAAGGTTCATTAGGACCAATGCACATAGAGAGCACGAGACGTTATCTTGAACTCTTATTTGAATTTCATATGGGAATATATCTTAAATTCTTGATTTGAAGTTGCTATGGAGAAACCAGTTTGCGAAAAGAGAGACAGTTATCTCCTTTTGTACATTGATTACCATAAGTTGCTATGGAGAAATCTTGTTTCAGGTTCCAGCATGATGTTTGTTTATTTTTGTTTCTGCTTGTGTTTGTGCTGTTGTCATTCTACTTATATTTGGATAGTTAGCTAACGGTGGATATGTTGTGTAGATTTGCCACAAGTTAGAGCAGATGCCGAGTGATCTGGACGATAGTGGTCAGCCGGGGTGTCGTACTTTAGGACGTTTTACAGTTTCTCCATTTGTGGGTTTTTCAGTTGGACTTTGTTTCTTGTCGTTCTTTCCGTACTTTGTTATATTACGTTTTCCGGCTGTTAGTTGTTCTGGTCACAATCATACATTGTTAAGAATTATTTTATGATTTCTGGTTTTCCTTATCTGTGCCTTGTTGTAAGATCTTGTTAAGTTGTTGTCAAACTGAGGTCGGGACCCACTGTGCGGTCCTAACCAGTAACTCCCTGAGTTGTAAAATTTGGGGTGTTACAGACCCGGCTGACCACTACTTCTGGATCACTCAGCTGCTGGTCTAACCTGTGGTAAATCTAAAAACACAACAAGAGAAACCATTTGCTAGTTATCTAAATATTAGAAGAATAATAATAGCACACACATGTAATAACCGAAAATTTTAAAGTTCCGGTAAACAGGAATTAACCAAATTCCGATGCGACAATCTTAAATAAATATATAAATACAATAAAACGAGTTTAAATGTTATCATTTTATGTGACTCAAAGGAACATAAAATGATGAAACTATGTAGCCAGAAATAACTTTTACGTACCTTTAAAATACGATAATAAATTATATAATATGTAAGTCAGTTCCGTATATTACAAATCGAATAACGAGTTGCGTATCCGCATTTATAGTCACATAGCGGACCGGGTGTGGGCCATTTCAAGGCCCAATTAGCAGCCCATCTCTTAATCAATTCCTAACCCTAATTAAAATTAACCTAATCCTAATCCTAATCTAAACCGCCGCTTACCTTCTTCACGCACATCTGAAATGCAAACGTATTGCGTCCTACTTCTCCCTCGCAACGCAGACTGCCGCAACCACCATCAGCCGTCCGCCTTCCACCGGAGACGCCGCCGCCACTGTCTCGCCGACCGCCAGACCACGCCGGAAACCGGGTAAGCCGCCGCATCCCCTCCTCAGCCATCCTTTTGCTAAACGCTAATCCCGCTAATTCCGCACTGCTACTTCCTTCTCGCGAAAACAGTCGAACACCAGCAACTTCCCGTCGACGCCGGAGCCACCGCTGCTGCCACCGAACCTGTGCGCCTCCCGCCATCCGCCTCAGTGAACCGGTAAGATCTAGCCTCCCTTATTTCCGCCTTCCTTCTCTCGACGTGCGAACCGTCTCACTGCCGCCTTCTTCGATTTACAGCAGCACCGCGAACCGCCGGACTCAGTTGCTACCGCCGCCTCGAGCCCAGTCAGAACAGCCGCAAGGTACCGCCCGATTTTTTCTTCTTTCTGCTGAACCGTCCTATTCCGTCCCTTCCGCTGAACCTTGTAGTTTCGATCACGAACAGGGCGAGTGTTTCTCCTCCCTTGCTGCAGTGGACCGAGCGATACAGCCTGTGAGTCTTCGTCTCTCTTCCTTCTACTACTCCCCTCAGCTTACTGTCACGTACATAAGTATATATATATGTGATTAGGAAAGGGTTGTGTAGATAGTACTGTATAAGTTAGTGCAAGGTATATAAGTACCACATACCTATAGGCGTATGCATAAAAAAAAAGGGAGGGTACGAAATAGAACATATATAAATAGGGAGGGTATAAGTATATATACTTAGATGAAGAGATATGAGTATTAGTAAACGTATATATATATATAAATAGACCTGGGCATATTAAACAATTTACAAATATAAGTGCGAGTTTACAAGATTATATATGTATATAAAAATGAATGGAATACGTATATAATTGAGGGAATACGTATATAGCTGAGTTTGATTACATATATATAAACCATAGAATGGAGGTGCTACGGGTATGCAATACGGAAGGTTAGTAAGAGCAGGTGTGAACTTATATAGGAGAGTGTATGCCGAGTATATAAATATACGTATATATATTATATGAAATAAAAGTATACATATGAGTTGGAGTTGGTGAAATTATAAATTATGTGGATTTATATATATATCTAAATAGCTAAGAGTTGCGAATTTTATAGAATTGAATGAAGGTTAATATGAACGAAAGTATATATAGATATATATATATATATATAAGAATAACTAATATCTGGGAATGAAGTAATGTGATTCTAGATGACGAGTGGATGAGAGTGATATTATAACTTTAGTAAACTGTTTTGGAGTAATCATATATTAGAAAAAAAGTTCAAAAAGAAAGATTAGAGGTCAAGAAGTGACTCGGAGAATTATCGACACTAAGAGTAAAACGGTCTTTCACCGTATGAGAATCTTTCTTTCCGTAATCCCTTCGCATGAGGTTGGACATCGAGATGTGATTTTGATACACATGCCTTGTTGGACAGGCGCTTGAGTTACCACGAGTACGTACTGTTTCAGAAGTGTTAGTGTTTTTGACTCAGGTAAGTCCTTGCGACTTACTTAGCCAGTTTCAGGATATTAGTTGAGTGATAGTGGTTGTGTGTGCTTTTTGCGTGTTTAATAATAATAACTTGCTAGGACGACTGTTATTATTACGTTTAAGGCCCAAGTGTATGTATAACGGGCCGTGACATCACTGCCCAGCTCTGACAGGAGACTAGGAGGTTCTCAATACCCAGACCAGGCAGGTACAAGGTGAGATGCATCGGATCCATTCCTGCTGGTTACACGGGGGCGGAGGCGAGGTTTGGGAATCCCTCGTGTCACAAAATAAGTATCATTAGCGTGAAAGAGTAACTTAATTCAAGATAATAAAACGGACTTGTTTGAAAGCATGATGAGTGTTTATATTTTTCTGAGTGTGTTTGTGCTGCTATTATTTTGCTAATATGTAGATAACTAGCTAACGGTTCTTCTTGTTGTTGTTTTAGATTTACCGCAGGTTAGATCAGCAGCTGAGTGATCCGGAAGTTGTGGTCAGCCGGGTCTCCGTACTCCTTAGAGTGGGGTTGGGGGTTGTTTTTGTCTTTCCTTTCTTTTGGTTAAGACAGTTGTTCGTTTCCTTTGTTTAAGTACTATAGGCTGTTAGACCTTGTTGCATTCATCCTTTTAAAACACATCTTTATGAATTTCGGTTTTTCCTTATTTGTGTCTTGTTGCAAGATCCTATCAAATTTTGTTGTCAAAACTGAGGTCGGGACCCATTGTGAGGTCCTAACCAGTAATGTCCCGAGTTCTGAGAATTCGGGGTATTACAACATGGTATCAGAGCTCTAGGTTGGCAACAATGGCACTGGAAATCTTCTGAAAGACCGAATAAGTTTTAAGCAAAACCCGAAAAGGGGTCTGAGTTTTAAAAAGAGAATTTTTGGTTTTCAAATGCATGCATAGTCTGGTTGGGAATAGAAAAGTACGGCTGACCACCACTACTACCGCGGATCTCAGTATGCTTAGTATGGACTTTAGGTTTTACTGTAGATGGACTTTATGGACTTTAACTAGTAGTAATTATAGTTATATTTCCTCACGCAGATGGCACGTACTAGAGCTACGCTAGCTACTGGTCGAGGTAGAGGTCGTCCACCTCTCCCTCCAGCTGGACCAGGTAGGGGAGATAGGACCCCTACAGATAGAGGACGCGGCCGTGGAGGTAGACCTCCACTAGCCCGAGGACGAGGTCGAGCTCCACGAGAGGATCCCCTAGCAGTGATCATGCTAGAGGCTGGAGTGGAGGAGGAGGCTGAGTACAGAGAGTACCGAGCATACGTTGAGCGACTAAGTACAGAGAGCACGTTCGACGGAGTCAGGACGTGTTTCCATTGGAGCGACTGAGTACAGAGAGTACCGAGCATACGTTGAGCGTATGGAGGAGGCTGCTAGGACAGAGAGACTTACCCAGGTACCACTAGTACTGGCTAGATCTGTCCAGGTGACACAGGGAGCGCCTCAGGTGCCAGCTGTACCTGAGAGGAGAGTTGTGGCTGATAGAGCGCCTACTGGGACTAGAGCACCGAGGCCGGATGAGTGGTTGAAGGCTTTCAACTCTCAGAAGGTCCCCTCATATAGTGGAGAGATAGGACTGGAGGTGGAGCACTGGATTGGGCAGGTAGAGACTGCGTTAGAGGCATTACGCTGCCCAGAGGATCGGCAGGTGGACTTGGTGCAGACCTGCTTCACTGGAGATGCTCATTCCTGGTGGCGGACCATGCGTAGTCGAGTCACTAGTTAGGAGCAGATGAGGAGCATTGTTAGAGACAAATACTGCCCTGTCTCGTTGAGGAGAGAGAGATTCCAGGACTTTATTGAGGCTGGATTTGAGGACATTCCGATTGCTGCTGCCATCAAGAAGTTCCAGAAGGAACTGACACTGCTTGGACTAGCTGCACCTCCTGAGGAGCAGCATGTATATCTTTTTTCGAGGAGATTGAGAGAGAGTACTCATTCCTATTTGGTAGGATTCCGCTGTGAGACTCTGTCAGACTATCAGGATAGAGCGTCTGCTTATGAGAGAGACAGACCAGTGTCGAGGAGAGCTGCTCAGTCAGACAGGCCGGATAAGCGGCAGATGACAGGTTATGCTAGTGGTAGTTCAGGGGTAGCTGTTTTTGGACGAGGACAGACTCAGGGGCGACATAGTCATACAGCTACTGGTCAGACTTCAGCTGGTGGCTTACAATGCCACAACTGCAGTGGCTATGGACACATCCGATCGAACTGCACGAAGCCAGCAGTGACTTGCTTCTAGTGCGGCAAGGTTGGACATAGAGCTACATTCTGCCGTCAGGGCAAGGCTCCATCTCAGCAGGGTTCTTCTCCTGCAGGCTTATCATGGAGTGTATAGAGACCGCCACAGTACCGGACTCCGAGTCAGTAGCAGCAGTACAGAGCTCCTGGTCAGCAGCAGTCCTACATGGCTCCAGGACACACACCACCACAAAGTTCTATGTAGGGATCAGGTCGGGGTAGAGGACGTGGTAGTGTAACTGATACTAGAGGAGCTCAGGCACGAGTGTTTAAGTTGCGAGATGCTGATCAGCCAAATGCACCGACTGCCACAAGTACGATCCAGATTCATGACTTACCTGTACGAGTTTTATTTGATACGGGTGCCACACACTCCTTCATATCTGATGCATGCGTAGATAGGTTGTCCTTAGCTACTGTAGAGGGGATACCTTATATGATAGGCTTACCTGATGGGAGTAAGGTAAGAGGGACTAGAGAGATTTATGGATGTCCTGTTCGCATGGGAGATCGAGACTGGCTAGTAGATGTTCTAGTCATGCCCTTAGCTCATGAGGATGTGATTCTAGGGATAGATTGGATGAGGAGACACGGAGCAGTCTTAGACATTGGTAAGAGGACAGTGACCGTTGCCACTGAGGAGGGTCATAGGGTGATATTCCGAGGTTTGGACCTCGGAAAGTCAAGCACAGTTATTAGTGCAGTGAGGGCAGCGAGACTGATAGCACAGGGTTGCGAAGCCTTCTGGTGTTATGCCATGAAGGAAAGCAAGAGCCTGACTATAGAGGAGATACCTGTTGCATGCGAGTTTACAGAGGTATTTGTGACGACCTGCCAAGACTACCCCCACAGAGGAGCGTTGATTTCAACATTGACTTGGAGCCGGGCACGAGACCTCTCTCGAAGGCTCCGTACCGTATGGCACCTATAGAGCTGCTTGAGCTGAAGAAGCAGTTAGAGGAGCTAGCAGAGAAGGGTTTCATACGCCCTAGTGTGTCTCCTTGGGGTGCGCCAGTGTTGTTTGTGAAGAAGAAGGACGGATCGATGAGGCTGTGCATAGACTACAGGGAGCTGAACAAGGTGACCATCAAGAATAAGTATCCACTGCCACGCATAGATGACCTGTTGGACCAGTTGCATGGAGCGTCTGTGTTCTCGAGGATAGACTTGAGGTCAGGTTACCACCAGTTGAGGGTGAGAGATGAGGACATACCTAAGACGGCATTCCGGACTAGGTTTGGTCATTATGAGTTCGTAGTGATGCCATTTGGGCTCACTAATGCACCAGCGGTGTTCATGGAGTTGATGAATGAGATATTTATTGACTTCTTAGACCAGTTTGTAGTGGTCTTCATTGACGACATCCTAGTCTACTCTAGGAGCCGAGAGGAGCATGCCGGACACTTGAGGACAGTACTGCAGATTCTACAGGATAGCCAACTGTATGCTAAGCTATCCAAGTATTGAGTTTTGGATGTCAGAGGTGGCTTTCTTAGGTCACGTGGTGACTGCTGAGGGTATTAAGGTCGATCCGGCGAAGTTCGAGTCAGTATCTTCTTGGCAACCTCCTAAGAATGTCAAGGAGGTTCGCAGCTTTCTAGGTTTAGCAGGTTATTACCGCCGGTTTGTCGAAGGGTTCTCCTTGATTGTCCTACCACTTACTTGTCTTCTGAGGAAGACCACTCGGTTTGTCTGGTGTGAGCCGTGTCAGCAGAGTTTTGAGGAGCTGAAGAGGAGATTGACGTCCGCTCCGATTTTGGCACAGCCTGAGGGTACTGATGACTTTGTGGTATACAGTGATGCATCCAAGCTGGGCTTGGGGTGTGTTTTGATGCAGAGGGGTAAGGTCATAGCCTATGCGTCTCGACAGTTGAAGACGTATGAGGAGAACTACCCCACACATTATCTAGAGTTGGCTGCAGTAGTCCATGCTCTTAAGATCTGGCGGCACTATCTCTATGGAGCGACATGCCAGATCTTTACAGACCATAAGAGTCTGAAGTACATATTCACTCAGAGAGAGTTGAATAACCGCCAGAGGCGGTGGTTAGAGTTGATCAAGGACTTCGACCTTGAGATCTTCTACCACCCCGGAAAGGCGAATGTGGTAGTTGATGCATTGAGCCGGAAGACGCCTAGAGAGAGGGAGATAGCCCGGTTGACAGTACAACCACAGTTGCAGAGGGACTTGGCTTGATTGGAGATAGAGATTCAGTTTCCCGATATTGATGGCCAGGTATCTACCATGGAGTTACTTCCTGATCTGTTGGATGAGATCCGACAGAAGCAGGAGACTTGCCCTACTTTGATCAGGATCCGAGACAGGATGTCTCGAGATGAGGCCCCATAGTTTACTATTGGTGCAGATGGAGTGATGAGACGGCAGGACCGCATTTGTGTGCCATCAGACAGTGAGTTGAGACAAAGGATACTAGGTGAGGCTCATGCTACCCCATACTCAATACATCCTGGAGCAAGTAAGATGCACAAGGATGTGAGACGGTCCTTCTGGTGGGGTGGTTTGAAGCCCGATGTGACTCGGTATGTAGCTCAGTGCGCGACTTGCCAGCAGGTCAAGATTGAGCACCGTAGGTCTGGAGGAGAGCTCCACCCACTTCCAGTACCATAGTGGAAGTGGGAGGATATATCTATGGATTTTGTCACTGGTTTGAGACTCAGCAGAGGATTTGATGCTATTTGGGTAGTGGTAGACCGCCTGAAGAAGACCGCACGTTTCATTCCGATTAAGGAAACGTGGCCGGTGAGTCGTCTGGCTGAGGAGTTCACCAGACACATTGTGAGACTCCATGGAGTACCGAGGACTATCGTCTCTGACAGAGATGGACGTTTTACCTCGAGATTTTGGCAGCAGGTACATACTGCTTTGGAGACGAGTCTCCACTTTACTACCGCCTACCATCCACAGACAGACGGACAGTCCGAGAGGACCATTCAGACCTTAGAGGACATGCTTCGGGCGTGTGTACTAGATTGGGGACAGGTATGGCCGGATCATCTTCCACTGGTAGAGTTTTCGTATAATAATAGCTGGCACGCGTCTATTAGAATGGCTCCTTATGAGGCTTTGTACGGGCGGAGATGTCGTACACCATTATGTTGGGATGAGCCCAGCAGAGTTGATGGAGCAGATCCAGATCAGATACAGGATGACATCGCTTGGATTGCCCTAGTCCGAGAGCGGATGTTAGCAGCTCAGAGTCGTCAGAAGTCCTACGCCGACAAAAGGCGTCGACCTTTGGAGTTTAGAGTGGGTGCTCAAGTGTGGCTGAGAGTGTCACCTACGAGAGGGGTCAGGCGTTTCGGCATTAAGGGAAAGCTGAGTCCCCGATATGTCGGACCTTTTGAGATCCTAGAGAGAGTTGGAGAGGTAGCCTACCGACTAGCACTACCGTCGAGACTAGAGGGTGTTCATCCGGTCTTTCATGTATCTCACTTGAGAGAGTACATTCCGGATCCGAGACACGTCATCAGCCATGAGGATCTGACAGTTGAGTCTGACCATACATTTGTAGAGTACCCAGTAGTTGTCTTGGAGCGCATTACTAGACGTCTACGGTCCAAAGGGATACCTATGTTGAGGATCCAGTGGTCTAGGAGAGAAGCTGATGAGGCCACTTGGGAGACTGAGGAGAGTATTAGACGTAACTATCCCGTGTTCTTTGCAGGGTTAGAGGTTACTCCTGTTTGACGAGTTAGTACTCGGATGTTGTGTTGTTTGACCTTTCCAGTTTTATATTGATTTGAGTGTTTCTGTTTTTGTGAGACTTGTTTGTGTGATGGTTGAGTAGTTGCATGGTAGAAAATGAAAATGTCGAGAAAACTAAAATACCGAAGGAAATGTGTGAGTAAGAGGAACATTCTAAGTTTCGGGACGAAAGTTCTTTTAAGAGGGCACTGATGTAATAACCGAAAATTTTAAAGTTCCGGAAAACTGGAATTAACCAAATTCCGATGCGACAATCTTAAATAAATATATAAATACAATAAAACGAGTTTAAATGTTATCATTTTATGTGACTTAAAGGAACATAAAATGATGAAACTATGTAGCCAGAAATAACTTTTACGTACCTTTAAAATACGATAATAAATTATATAATATGTAAGTCAGTTCCGTATATTATAAATCGAATAACGAGTTGCGTATCCGTATTTATAGTCACATAGCGGACCGGGTGTGGGCCATTTCAAGGCCCAATTAGCAGCCCATCACTTAATCAATTCCTAACACTAATTAAAATTAACCTAATCCTAATCCTAATCTAAACCGCCGCTTACCTTCTTCACGCACATCTGAAATGCAAACGTACTGCGTCCTACTTCTCCCTCGCAACACAGACCGCCGCAACCACCATCAGCCTTCCACCTTCCACCGGAGACGCCGCCACCACTGTCTCGCCGACCGCCAGACCACGCCGGAAACCGGGTAAGCCGCCGAATCCCCTCCTCAGCCATCCTTTTGCTAAACGCTAATCCCGCTAATTCTGCACTGTTGCTTCCTTCTCGCGAAAACAGTCGAACACCAGCAACTTCCCGTCAACGCCGGAGCCACCGCTGCTGCCACCGAGCCTGTGCGCCTCCCGCCGTCCGCCTCAGTGAACCGGTAAGATCTAGCCTCCCTTCTTTCCGCCTTCCTTTTCTCGACGTGTGAACCGTCTCACTGCCGCCTTCTTCGATTTACAGCAGCACCGCGAACCGCCGGACTCAGTTGCTACCGCCGCCTCGAGCCAACTCAGAACAGCCGCAAGGTACCGCCCGATTTTTTCTTCTTTCTGCTGAACCGTCCTATTCCGTCCCTTCCGCTGAACCTTGTAGTTTCGATCACCAACAGGGCGAGTGTTTCTCCTCCCTTGCTGCAGTGGACCGACCGAAACAGCCGGTGAGTCTTCGTCTCTCTTCCTTCTGCTACTCCCCTCAGCTTACTGTCACGTACATAAGTATATATATATGTGATTAGGAAAGGGTTGTGTAGATAGTACTGTATAAGTTAGTGCAAGGTATATAAGTACCACATACCTATAGGCGTATGCATAAAAAAAAAGGGAGGGTACGAAATAGAACATATATAAATAGGGAGGGTATAAGTATATATACTTAGATGAAGAGATATGAGTATTAGTAAACGTATATATATATATATATATATATATATATATATATATATATATATATATATATATATATATAGACCTGGGCATATTAAACAGTTTACAAATATAAGTGCGAGTTTACGAGATTATATATGTATATAAAAATGAATGGAATACGTATATAATTGAGGGAATACGTATATAGCTGAGTTTGATTACATATATATAAACCATAGAATGGAGGTGGTACGGGTATACAATACGGAAGGTTAGTAAGAGCAGGTGCGAACTTATATAGGAGAGTGTATGCCGAGTATATAAATATACGTATATATATTATATGAAATAAAAGTATACATATGAGTTTGAGTTGGTGAAATTATAAAGTATGTGGATTTATATATATATCTAAATACCTAAGAGTTGCGAATTTTATAGAATTGAATGAAGGTTAATATGCACGAAAGTATATATAGATATATATAGATATATATATATATATAAGAATAAATAATATCTAGGAATGAAGTAATGTGATTCTAGATGACGAGTGGATGAGAGTGATATTATAACTTTAGTAAACTGTTTTGGAGTAATCATATATTAGAAAAACGTTCAAAAAGAAAGATTAGAGGTCAAGAAGTGACTCGGAGAATTATCGACACTAAGAGTAAAACGGTCTTTCACCGTATGAGAATCTTTCTTTCCGTAATCCCTTCACATGAGGTTGGACATCGAGATGTGATTTTGATACACATGCCTTGTTGGACAAGCGCTTGAGTTACCACGAGTACGGACTGTTTGAGAAGTGTTAGAGTGTTTTTGACTCAGGTAAGTCCTTGCGACTTATTTAGCCAGTTTCTGGATATTAGTTGAGTGATAGTGGTTGTGTGTGCATTTTGCGTGTTTAATAATAATAACTTGCTAGAACGACTGTTATTATTACGTTTAAGGCCCAAGTGTATGTATAACGGGCCGTGACATCACTGCCCAGCTCTGACAGGAGACTGGGAGGTTCTCAATACCCAGACCAGGCAGGTACAAGGTGAGATGCATCGGATCCATTCCTGCTGGTTACACGGGGGCGGAGGCGAGGTTTGGGAATCCCTCGTGTCACAAAATAAGTATCATTAGCGTGAAAGAGTAACTTAATTCAAGATAATAAAACGGACTTGTTTGAAAGCATGATGAGTGTTGATATTTTTCTGAGTGTGTTTGTGCTGCTATTATTCTGCTAATATGTAGATAACTAGCTAACGGTTCTTCTTGTTGTTGTTTTAGATTTACCGCAGGTTAGATCAGCAGCTGAGTGATCCGGAAGTAGTGGTCAGCCGGGTCTCCGTACTCCTTAGAGTGGGGGTTGGGGGTTTTTTTTGTCTTTCCTTTCTTTTGGTTAAGACAATTGTTCGTTTCCTTTGTTTAAGTACTATAGGTTGTTAGACCTTGTTGCATTCATCCTTTTAAAACACATCTTTATGAATTTCGGTTTTTCCTTATTTGTGTCTTCTTGCAAGATCCTAGTAATATTGTTGTCAAAACTAAGGTCGGGACCCATTGTGAGGTCCTAACCAGTAATGTCCCGAGTTCTGAGAATTCGGGGTGTTACAACACACACACATACAAGAATAAACACCCATCATGCTTTCAAACAAGTCCATTTATTATCCTAAGTTAAGTTATTCATTCACGCTAATGATACTTAGTTTGTGACATGAGGGATTCCCAAACCTCGCCTCCGCCCCCGTGTAACCATCAGGAATGGATCCTGTAACGCCCCAATTTTAGGCGCGTTTGCGATATTTGTTTTTTCCGGCTTTTATCAATATTTTATTAACTTGAATATATTTACGAGTATTTTATGTCATAATTTAATCTTACACGAGTAATTTACAAATATTTGATTTAAATATTTTTCGGCAAAATATTATTTTCGGAAGAGTAAGGAATATTTTATGTTCCGAAAGCCATGTTCGGTTTATGTTATTATTCTTCTTCCTATTTCTTTTCATTTTTTTTCTTTTCCTGCCTTGTCTCACTTAAAGACTGCCTCGGCCTATTGTGATGATTTGCTGCCAGCCTATGTTGCTGCTACTAGGCACAAAACTGCCCTCGTTTCACCTCCTTACACGGCACCTCCTTCTCCCTCCTTTGTTTCTAGCAGCAACTACACCCCTTCCCTTCAACTCCTCAGCAGCTACCCCTCTGCTCATCCCTTCTCCCTCCAGCCTCATCTGCCCTCGACCATACCTGCTGCTCAACTCCCTAAACCTTCTACCTTCTATCTCGTCAACCTACACTCTCCTCTTCCTCTCGAATCCCAGGCGAGCTCCTCACCATCTTGCGACCCTCCCCGCAGCAACAAGCTACAACCGCCTAGGGAGCCACTTTAAGCCGCTATCGATCCACCTTGAGCCACGCCGGTGCTCTCTCTGCCCTCTAGACCAGAGCAAGCCGTCAACACCACTCCCCGGAACGCACAACACCCACAATCTCTCGTCTCTCTTTCTAGAACTCGCCTGCAACCAGGAAGAATGAGAAACCGTTTCCGGATCCTTGCAATTCACCTGTTTCTCTCTCTGCCTCCCGCAACCTGAGCCCGGATCTACTCAGCGAACTATCGCCGCCACTTGCTTTACCTCCCATTTGCCACCACCGGAGATCTAGAGCTTTGCCTCCCTCCGACACGCCAAGACGCCACGCCACGCCTCGCCACTAGCGTCGCCGGATTTGCCCTTGCTACCGCCGCCTCGCTTCCCTCCTTGGGAAGTCATGCCGCGCTTCAGCCCGGGATTCCTCTTTACCGCCGCCTATTACTTTCCTGCGTCTCCCCTTTCAATGAAGAAGAAACCCTTTACATTAATTAAATTGGGCCCCCTAACTTTAGGTATAATTGCAAATGTTACCCACTACTTTCTATTTACAATTTTCACCCAAATTTTTAGAATGTATCAATTATACCCCTGCTGGACTTAATTACAATTTTGGCCCAAAGTTTTATTTTCTGAAAAATGCCCATGTTTATATAAGTGTATAATTTTCCCCGAAAAATGTGTTAGCGGGTTTTAACATTGGATTTTAATTGCCGGAATATTCTTATATTTATATACCATATATATTATGCCCTTGATGAATTAATTGCGGGTTATGGCTCAAAGGTTTAATTACGGGATTTGAATGTTGACTTTGAAAACGAGTTTTTACCTTGAGTTTACGATGTTATACAATTTGCCCGGAATATATATTTTCGGTTTTTCACTTGGGTTTTAAAAGTGGGGTTTTTCCTTAGATTATATATGTTCATTATTCCGTTCAAATTTAGCTTAAAAGCTAAATTTGTTTAGTTTGGTGTTAGGTTCGGAAGCGCCCCGATAAAGGCCTAACGAGTCCAAGTCGACATCCGTTGAACGACTTCCGTCTTTTGACGTCTTGTGAGTATACTTTCCCCTCGATCTAGTTATGTTAAGTTTTAGTATCATGCTAGGATGGATCTAACATAACTTAGAGTTAATGCCAAGTAGTGGTTTTGAACCTTAGGTGAGTTTTGAGGATTTGATATTGTTTGATGGATTGATGTGTATTCTAAGTTTGAGGAGGTATTGCGGTCTAGTGAGGTTGTTATAAGGATTCGAGTATATGGTTTGACCTTGTGAGAATCATTAGGCTTGAGGTGTTGATATTATCTTGTGAGGTTATTTATGGCTTTAAGTGTGGGTTGAGCTGTGAGAATTTAGGGGTTGAGGTTGAATGATTGTTGAGGTTGTGGACTAGAACGAGAGTATCCTAGTGGTGTTGTGAGTTATGATCTTGCGAGATCCGAGGGTTTAGAAGTCTTAGGACTTCTAGCTTTCGTGAGTGTGATGTGAGCATGGGGGATTCTAGGATGCGGTCCTAGAATTGAGAGTCAAATGGTCTTGTGTAGATCATTTGTATAGAAGTCTAAGGCTTCTATTGTGAGTGGGTTGTTGTTGATATAGTTATCTTCTTGTGAGCAGGTTATGGGCTTCCTCCCTAAGGAAGCGAGAGTGTTGTGAGTTGAGTGTGGTGACGAGGTAAGTCTCCGGACTTACTTAGCTTGTATTCTATGTATTAGATTCGATGCGTGTTTGGTTGTGTGTGTTTTATTGCTTTCATTATAACTTAGAAAACCGGAATAGGATTACCGACCTTTATATATTATTTGGCCCAAGTGTATGATAACGGGCGGTGACAACACTGCCTAGCTCTTGCGTAGAGCTAGGAGGTTTTTGGCGACTAGCCCGTGTGGTTAGACGATCTGAGGCATCCTTACCGTTCCAAGCGGTAAGTGGGGACCGAGGCGAGTTTCGGGAGATTCTTGTGTCACAAAAGAAGTTGAATTAGAACGGGATACGACTTAATAATAAAAAGATAATAAACCGGACTTGTGTGATTTGATGTATAATGTGTGTTATGTTGATTTACTTGTGTTTGTGCCTTTCACCTTGATTCTAATGCTTTGAATATAACTAACGGTTTTATACCGATTGTTGTAGATTGTCTTGCAGGTTAGGAATGCGGCCGAGAGATCCGGAAGGGTGGGCAGCGGGGTCCGTACATTTTAGGAAGGGCTTTGTTTGGAGTCATGTTTGGAGTTTTGTATATTGTATTATTGTATGCCGCATGTATGGCGTTTGGTCTTTGTAGTTGTTTTCGGCTGAAGTCCGTTGTTTGTTTTCTTTTGGGTTTTCTTACATTGCATAAAATGTATTTCGGTTTTGGCCTATATTTGTGCCTTGTTGCAAGATCCGGTGAAATTGTTGTCAAGCTAAGGGTCGGGACCCATTGTGAGGTCCCAACCCGTAGCGCCCCGAGTCCCGCGGATTTGGGGTGTTACAAAAGTGGTATCAGAGCCCTAGGTTGACAACAATGGCACTCGCAATCTTCTAAAGGCCGAATAAGGAATAAGCAGAACCCCACGG
Source organism: Fagopyrum homotropicum (assembly GCA_033239125.1). Taxonomy (NCBI): domain Eukaryota; kingdom Viridiplantae; phylum Streptophyta; class Magnoliopsida; order Caryophyllales; family Polygonaceae; genus Fagopyrum; species Fagopyrum homotropicum. Next base: position 29,728,460 of record BSWB01000002.1, on the reverse strand, counting down.
GTTCTGAGTTTTTGTTTTCAAAATCACATGCATGAGTCGGGGTAGAATGTACGGACCACCACCCCTTTCGCGGATCTCGGCAGCTTAGTTTATTGAATTATGATATTTATATGTATATATATATATATTATACGTTGATATGTATTTATGGACTGTAGTTGCATGACGGACTTGATATATATGTATAGTTATATATGTGGACTATAGTGTGATTTGGACCTTGTTTGTTGTATTGGATTTCTGGATGTGTTATATTAGTAGTAATGTGAACATAGGACTTATATATATAGCTATATATACATACACTTAAGGTATGCTAGTATTATATTAATAGTAGTGGACCTTATAGTTAGGATGATGGGAAGCTATCATCGCCCTTGGATAAACGCCTTTTTGGGATTATGATAGTATATATACGATGATGGGTATGCTCAAGTACGGAGTTGAGCATCACGTTCTGGCGAACACCCTAGCGATTCATTGTACTCCTTTTGGTGACGTCAAAGAAACCATTTGAAGGACAAAGAGGACATTAGTGGCAAAGACGAACAAATAGAAGGGAATTTTGAGTCAACTTAAGAGAATTCGATATGGAAGCAATACAAGTAAAGAGAGCAATGGTAAGGTGTATAAGTTGTTATAAAGAAGTCATGATTGAACGACTACGAGGCCAATAGAAATAACGAACTTATGGTTCTTCAAGAAGACGCGTGGGCAACAAAAGATGCGAATAAGAGAGGAGACATGTACACTTTAGCAAGGTTAAAGGTGGTATTCCTCCAAGAAGTGAAGCTTTCCTTAGACGCTCCTAAACTTTGGAGTCAAGATGAGAAAACTGATCGACCATGTGCAAAAGATTTAAGCTAAGCTTACAAGGTACCAATAAGTGAAGTGTCAACATTACGAAAGTTATGAGAAGAAGGGCATTGTAGAGATTCACGTGGAGTTGACCGGTATCCATTATAATGACAAGACTAAGAAACGCCAAGAAGAAGGAAGTGCATATATATGATGGTTTGAGAAGATGAAAGAGGAAACAAGAAGCTTTGATCGAAAAACTTAAGATACCAACCAATAGGAACACGAGTGGATGTTAGCTAAGACTATAATATTTGGAAAGGTGCACTTGAAAGACATCAAGGAAGAGTTGTTAAGCTTAGGAAGGTGAGTTATACGGCGTGTGAGGCCTAGAAGAGTATAGTTACCTTATAAAGAAAAGGAAGTATGGAATGGAGAAAGAACTAACGGAGTTTAAGGTAAAGTACCCCGAGGAGGGTAGCCTTCATGACAATGTTAACATGAGTAGTGTAGTAGAGTAATAAGTCGTTGACTTCGGAGAAGGTCAAATACAATTTAATCGGTGACAACTGAGAACGCACAAGTGCGGGTTGTCTATTGGTGAATGTAGGTGGGAAGAGTAATCTAGGTGTGGTGTCATGAAGAAGGGTAATGAGAACTCAGAATATTCGTGGTGGTTGAATGTCGGCAATAAAGAGGTATATCAAGGGAAGTGCAAATGTCTTAATCATGTAGCAAATTATCGATTCTAGTAAATGATAATGACGTACCGTATGAAGAGGGATTGTAACGGTTTGGTGCGACCTTCTTAGGTCATGGGATTGTCATATGGAGGAATGACATGGATTAGGGTAAAGGGAACTAGAAGGACAAAAATGGAAGGGAGTCTTCTATGGTTATTGTGCGTAAAGGGAGGATATATAAGGGGGTGTATGGTATGTTTGTTCTAAGTGATGATGTCATGTTTTTGCGAGCAAAAGCCGAGTCAGATGTTTTAAATTCACAGGGAAGAACCCCGGTGGTTAGGACGTGAAAGAGAGGACCTAGATTAGGGCAACACTGCAACATTAGAGTTTATGATGTTAGTACCTAGAGATGTAATAAGTAGATATTTTAGTGCTTTTGGATGGGGAGTTTCTTCTAGCATTTTCCATGGGGCATACCGGTATAGTTGGGAAGTTGTTCATGGAATACCGAGAGATGCATAAGGTGACCAACAAGAGTAAGAGAAGATCGAAGTTATGAAGTTTGATGTCGACAAGAGATGTACAAAAAGTATATGGAAGATTGAGGTTAGAACCTCTACCGTCGGGCAGACTATACAAAAGGAAAGTGAAGTATAATTTCTACTTGAAGAAAGGATGTATATGGTGAAAAGTTACGTACAATATGAAAAGCTCCTCCCATATGTTGGAATGTCATGTAAAACAAATAAGATAAGGTCTATTGTTTTAAAGCACAGTTAAGTCCTACAGTTTGGACCCTTATGGCTGCACATAAGTGAGAAACCTTAGAAGATTTTTACAATCGTGTCATCAGAGAGGGAGATTGAAATTAAGTTAAAGGAATACTTAAATAAGGTCCCAAGAGTCAAAAGACTAGAGTAAGTCTCTGGATTTCTGGAGACAAAGAATCTTTGAAAGAGAACGGTCAACATTATAGCTACAGATGGAACAACATACGTGTTTAAAGGACGTCTCCTCAATAGATCAAAGTAGATCAATTGTGTCATGACCACTTGTGAAGTGATAAGACAAGATTGTGTCGGTTATTACGATATGTGATGGGAAGAGAAAAGATGGAACCTGAGATACCACAAAGTCTTAATACGTCAAAATGCGAATTTTTCCACTAAGGTCAAGCTTGACTCAATTCCGATATCTAAGGTGCCAAATGAAAGGACACTTGCGAAGAGATATGAGTTGTGGAAGCTAGTGAAGGAGCAATTGCAAGAACTTATTAAAAAGATTTCATTAGAATTAGTGAAATGCCATAGAGAACACCAGATGTTATCTTGAACTCTAGACTTGAAATTCATATTGGAATATATCTTAAACTCTTGATTTGAAGTTGTTATGGAGAACACCAGTTTGCGAAAAGTGAGACAGTTATCTCCGTTTGTACATCGATTACCGTGAGTTGAACAAGATAATGGTGAAGGACAAGTATTCCTTACAACAAATGGATGATCTAATCGATCGGTTACAAGGGTTGGTATTCTCTTATGAGAATGATTTAAGGTCAGATTGGCACCAATTGAGAATCTGAGATTGGGATATTGCGAATACGGCATTCCGGACAAACCACAGTCACTATGAGTTATAGTGATTTCATATGGGCTTATTGATGCCCCGGATAAGATAGTTTGGGTATACTCTTGAAAAAGAGAGGAGTCCTATGACAAGTTGTCTCATGATGACAAACCCCGAAAGATATGAAAGGAGTTACAAGTTTTCTTAGATGTGTTGAACATTACCATATCTGTGAAGAGAGAAGTTGTATAGCACCAACTATGGTAACCTACTCCGGATGACAATGAAGTACCGAATAAGACGAAGAATTGACAATGGAGTTGTTGAGAGTTAAGAAGAGATCTGTTGGTACAATTGTTTTGAAATTGCCTCGAAGTATGATGGGTTTGAAGCGTACAAGAGATTCTTCAAGACAAGGTCTTGATTGAGTATTGAGGAAAGATGTAAGAGTAATAACATATGTGCGTCGTTAGTAGAAGCGGGGTGCAGTAAAGTATTTCGTTCGTTACTTGGAATTGCCACAAGAATTGAGGAAATGTAACATCAAAGTTTGGTTTGACAAGAACCAAAGCTAAAGGTGTAATTTGGAAGTTCGATCTTCTTTGATAAAGAAATCAAAGAAAAACCTAATGGAATTGCTATATTGAGAAAGACCCGAAAAGGAAGTTGAGTTTCCGATATATCGGGCATTTTGGAGATGTTAGCGCAAGTTGGAGAAGTGGCTTACAAGTTGGTGTTGCCACCCGGTGTTTCATGTGTATCAGTCGAGAGAGTACATACACAACTCGAGAAAGATTGTCAGTTATGGTGATTTAGTTGCAGACGAAGAACCGAAGAGGCTAATAGGACGATGGAGTATAGTATCTTGGTTGAGTTATTGCATGTGTTATGTTATGTGTAATTATGTCCTGGGCGGGAAGGTGCTATATGACCTGATATATCTTGCGGTAGTAGTATGAGTAGCTTGTGTGTTTAGATTAGAAGGTTTCAGCCTTCTTAGCGTGAGAGTTCATACCTCGGCCTTAGGGGACCGAGAAGTTCGACTTATAGCTAGTTTCGGGACGAAACTTGTTTTTAAGGTGATCTGATGTAACGCCCCAATTTTAGGCGCGTTTGCGATATTTGTTTTTTCCGACTTTTATCAATATTTTATTAGCTTGAATATTTTTACGAGTATTTTATGTCATAATTTAATCTTACACGAGTAATTTACAAATATTTGATTTAAATATTTTTCGGCAAAATATTATTTTCGGAAGAGTAAGGAATATTTGATGTTCCGAAAGCCATGTTCGGTTTGTTGCGGTCGAGTTTATGTTATGTTATTATTCTTCTTCCTATTTCTTTTCATTTTTTTTCTTTCCCTGCCTTTTCTCACTCAGAGACTGCCTCGGCCTATTGTGATGATTTGCTGCCAGCCTATGCTGTTGCTACTAGGCACAAAACTGCTCTCGTTTCACCTCCTTACACGGCACCTCATTCTCCCTCCTTTGTTTCTAGCAGCAACTACACCCCTTCACTTTAACTCCTCAGCAGCTACCCCTCTGCTCATCCCTTCTCCCTCCAGCCTCATCTGCCCTCGACCATACCTGCTGCTCAACTCCCTCAACCTTCTACCTTCTATCTCGTCAGCCTACACTCTCCTCTTCCTCTCAAATCCCAGGCGAGCTCCTCACCTTTGTAACACCCCGAACCGCGGGACTCGGGATGTCACATTGGGCTAGGATCTCACAATGGATCCTGACCCTAGCCTGACAACAAGTTCACTGGACCTTACAACATGGCACTGACAAATATAAAACAAATACATAAAACAGTATAAACTGTACGACCCAAAGTAAACAACAACATAGCCGAGTATATAAAACGACATCCTCACATAGGAGGTACAAAAGATCATCCTCACGCAGGAGGGGAAACACAACAACCCCAAACCAACCACCTAATGTACGAGAGTCCTTGGCCTGTCACCCTGCTAGATCACCTAGTAGCGCCTAACCTGTAAACATCTACAACACGGTATGAAACCGTTAGCTAACCATACATATATGAGGTAATGCATAAGCACAAGCACAATCATGAAAGATAAACACATCAGCATGCTATCACACATTTACCCATTTGATATCTTTATATAATAACCATTCACTCAAAAACCGTATATATATATAGATAGATGAAAGTATGTGACACGAGGACCGATACATCCCCGCCTATGAGTGCAATGTCCAGTTGTACGAGTATCGGTCACACAATCCGTGTACCCTATGGAGTGGATTGCGCCCTTCCTGTAAACCAGTCTGGCCCGACATCAGAGAACCTCCCAGACTCCACGACGGGATGAAAGAGAAAGGTTATCACAGCCACGCAGTGGGGCAGTCAATAGAACATAGGTTGATAAAAACGACAACTCATGCTATCATAGCAAACATATAAATCACATACCACTCATGCAAACACCCAATATAGGGATGGTAGCTAAGTAAGTCCTACGGACTTACCTCAACCTCGTACAAAATCAACCACGATCACCTCTACACTGGAGGGACAACACGGCCTATAAAAAGGCATAAAGAGATATATCAACCTCTATTCATCTAAGGGGTCACACCTAGACCCAAAGGGATCCATAAGGATCATACTCAATCTATGAGCCTCACAACCAACTAAACCTCAATATCTCAACATAGCTCACAATTCCTCAAATCTCAAGGTAGTATCTAATCAACATTCCTCAATCTCAATTTTAATCCTAATTTAATTAATTAACCTTTAATTAATTAATTGGATTTCGCCAAAATAACTTTTTGCCCGCAGGAAATTTCTAAACCCCCTGTCATCAGATTTCATCAAACAAGAACCCATAATCACCAGAATAATATAACGACCATAATGGAATATCTAATTGTCCTATTTGACAAGCCTAAAGTCAATTTAGGCCAAATCGCAGTACGGAAAACGAATAAATTCTTAACTTATTCGTTACTAACCCGATTGACGATCTGAAAGAAGATTCGGAATCACAACGACGCAGGCTACACATGGACAGCATCAAATTCATCGGAATCTAAGCGACGGAACCGTCCTGGTGACATATATGCTCGACCAGCCCTCCATATACTCGGAAATGCAGAAACTCGGTACCGTTATGAAGAGAATGAAGAGAGGAATCCAGAAACTCAAACGGAATTGAAATCGGATTAGAAACGGAGAGTAGATCTACGTTTGAAGGTTGAGAGAAATCAGAGCTTTTACGAGAAAACGTGAAAGGAAATGAATTAATAAATGATTTTCCGCTATTTATAGTGAAGACGATAATTATCCTTTAGTAAAGTCGATAATTATCCTTTAACCGATCCAAAGGCGGGTCGAACCTCTTTCTCCAAACTTCTCGAGATTGGAACATTAAATCTGGAATATTGTAGGGATAATTATTACACAACTGCCTCGGAAAACGTGTATTCCTAATCCGTCTTTCTTAGCCGTTAAGAAACGAAATAGCGACTCTTTTGGCCGTTTTGCCTCTCCATGTTATTTCATATCTAAGACATATCCGATATCCTGATCATTTCTCTCAACTGCATTTTTATTAATTGGAGCTCCCAAATGCTCCAAATAACACCGGAGGGTAAAAATAATTACCCGGGAGAAAAAGTAAAAATTTCCCCAAACGTCCAAAATTACGCGAGGAACATAACGGTGGGACTCATACTCCTCACTTGGGAAATCTTCGCAAGTTATATGTCAATTACTATCAACGATTAAGTTAATCAACATTAATTAGAATTCATAAATCCTAGGTATTACATCACACACCCCTAAAAAAAATTTCGTCCCGAAACTTGACCAATTCCCAAATTCTCTCGGACCCATACGCCGAGGTATAACTCTCACTCTTTCTATCGGAGGTATCACATCTCCGTTCCAAAGATCACAACCTATAACAATCTATAACGTCAAGTATAAACATGGAGGAATCATCACTCCAGGAAACAGAGTCATAACGCTACCCAAAGGCGTAGAGGAATCACGTCTCTCGCTATACCACATCACAAGGCATAGAGGAAGCACTTCTCTAGTCAAAACATATCACATGCATAAAGGAAATACATCTCTAGCCAACCCATAAACATATATATCGCATGGAGGAATCACATCTCCACTGAACTATGTCCATCAAGGTAGCATGGAGGAAAGAACCATCTCCAGCTGAATCCTAATCCCACTCAAATAGTATGAAGGAAAGAACCATCTCCAACTATAAATATAATCATACTCGGGTAGCGTGAAGGAAGTAATCATCTCCAGCTATAGCATACACCACGCTAGCACATCAAGATCTACTAAGATCATAAATCACATCACAACTAGCATGGAATAACACATCAAGGCATATAAGCACATAAGCACAACATTCATCAAGATAGCACTAAGATCTACTCTTGCTCCCACAAATAGGTCTGTCCCAACATATACTCTAGATAGTTCCTCAGGACACTATCCTCAGTCTCTCACATAACCTCTTTAGGTCTTCATCTTGACCACATATCCTCAATATGGGAATGTATTTCGAATGCAAGCGTTTCATATCTCATTCCAAGAATGTAATCGAATGCTCAACAAAAGTGTGGTTGGAATCAACCATCAAATCATCGTAACTCACAAGGTGTCTCGAGTCTGGTATATACTTCCTCAGTTGAGACATAAGAAACACTGAGTGGATATCCTCTAATCTCAGAGGTAAATCTAAACATCATGTTGCCTTCTCCGTACTGGTCGATCTCAAATAAACCATCATATTGGAAACTCAGTTCCCTTCCATATTAACACGTCTAACGTCTCGCAGCTGAGATACTTACAGCCGGACATGAACTTTCTCTTGAACTTTAGAGGTTAACGCCTCTTGTCTACATATAAGATATGGTGACTCTGTACATCCAGCATTCTTCCTTCAATCAACGTTACTTGAACTATAAAATCCTGAGTGTGGTCAGGTGTTATTCCACTCTACTGCTAGATCACTTCTAGCATAAGGATATACAACATCTATGTCTATATATTGACTCATAGGGTCATCCCAAAAAGATGCACGTCCTTCATTGCTATATAATAAACTCATTAATGGAAGGTAATATAACCCTCCACGTTTCCCATTCAACTTATAACTTATAATAGATCTTTAAGATCTAGATGATCCTCTCTAACTAAGCATTTGTCAGGGGGTGAAGTGTAGTCATGAGGTACATATTGTCCCCAAAGCAGTCTGAATCTGCTGCCCACAATCTCAAAGTAAAAACATCCATCTCGATCAGAAATGATCGTTCTTGGTATACCATGGAGTCTCACTATTTGTCTAGTGTACTCCTCAACCAATTCATTCACTAGCCACGTCCTTCTGATAGAAATGAAACATGCCGGTTTCATTAATCTGTTACCAACAATCCAAATAACATCAATCTTCTACAGGGTCACAATCCTATAACAAAGTCCATAAAGATGTCCTCCCAAATTCTACTACTGCACTGGTAGTGGGTGGGGGCTTATCTCTAGATCAGAAATACTCTATCTGGACCTGTTGACATGTCACACACTATATTACAAATCTGGTTATATCAGCTTCATACAATATAATCGTCTCATCTCGTGGTACATCTTACTCGTACCTGAATGTACTGAATAAGGCGTACAATGGGTATACCGTAATATTCTATCTCCATCTGCATCAGCAGGAACACAAAAGCGGTCATGACTCTTCTTCAGTCCATCTACTCCCATGGAGAACTATGGTGCCTCACTACGAGATATCCTTTCTCTAAACCTTGTCAAGGCCACTCCTGCTTCTGTTGGACCTCATCCAACAGACCAGGTAGAACCTCTGAGGTATAATTGGATATCCTCATCAAGGAACTGATTGTCCAACTCTAGCCAAGCTAGATTTCTCTGAAGCTGAGGATGAACTATCAGTCTCACAATCATCTTATCTTGGAGCGTCTTTCCGTTCCAGTTGTGGGCGACAACGTTCAACTTCTCTGAATGATATGGAATCTCCAGGTCAAATTCGTGATCAACTTAAGCTCTTAACACTAGCGGTTATTCAACCCATGTTGCATAAAATATACATCTATAGAAATCTGACATGAAGATCACACCGGTACAGTCTTCAAAACTTAAAGGCTTGAACTACCACTACTAACTCTAAATCATGAATCGGGTAGTTCTCATCATACGTTCTCACCTGTAAACACACATATCAATAACCCTACTCCTCTGTAGTAATACACATCTCAAACTTAGATGGGATGTATCATCGTAAATCACGGGATCCCAAAAATCTTCTGACTACAACAGAATGGAAGAAGAGGTCAAATGCCTCCTCAACTCTTCAGAACATAGACACACTGCTTTCATCACGTAGTTATGGTGGTCTTCTTAAAAGACTCGCAAATGAATACGTAATCATATAAAATCCTTCCTCAAAGCATTGGTAGCAATCGGTTGAGCCAAGAAAACTATGTATTCCTTAATGTTCATCAGTATCTCCCATGTTACAACATACTTAATTCTCGCCAGGTCAACCATGATCCCACTGGCAGAGACAACATGGCCTAAAAAGGCTACCACTGGCATCTCAACTTACACTTAAAGAGCTTAGGATACAACCCTCTATCTCTCGAAATCTGCAGAACGGTCCTCAGACGATCGGTCTACTATTCTCTGCTATGAGAGTATACCGACATGTCATCCATGAAGTCCACCACCAACTAATCAAGGAAGTCGATGAAGATACTATTCATCAACTCCATAAAAACTACTAAAACATTCGTCAACCCAAATGACATCACTACAAACTCGTAGTGTCCATAACGGGTATGGGATGCTATCGTATACACGTGTTGCTCTCTCATCCGTGACTAGGGATATCTTGAGCACAAAGGAATCCTGAAAACACAATTGCTTCTTGAAGCTAACTCATCAGGTCGCCAATATGGAACATGGAACCCACTAGGGTAAACCCGTTTCAGTCAACTTTTCAAGTTATCAGTACAATATCTCAACAAGCACCATATAGTGTGGCTTTCCCATTCAATCTGGTATCATACTTCAACTCGATAACAATGTCCACACTCCGCTGAGGTGGAAACTAGACGGTTCAGTAACACATCTATAAACTCATAAAGAATTGGAATACCTTCCAATGTTGGACTATCTCGCTCCTTCATGGTATAACACTAGAAGGCGTCACATCCCTGTGTTATCAGCTCGCTGCTCGTACAGTCCTGATGACAAACCCATCTCTTCAAAGGTCTTAACCTTAGAAGACCTCTATTTACCATCTCATTAAAGACTATAATAGCCTTACTATTAATATCTAACACCGCATGATATCTATTCATCCATTCCATACACATAATGACTTCCTCATGCACCTACGGCATGACAAAGAAGTCTACAAGCCATACACAAGTCCCAGAATAAGGGAACAAACACATATCTCGCGGGTACCTCAGACCCCTAACTGGTAATCCTATAAAGGAAAGTCCACCTTCTAGTAATATATCAAAGATCAACCATTAACGCATGCATCGAAAGACAAGAAGTGCATAGCACTCATAACTAACAAAACTCCACTAGGTAAACCATTAACGAGAATGGTACCTGTAACAGCTAACTCCCGTAGCTCCACTACATATCATCACTCGATCTCGGATCTATGCTCCTCAAGTATCACTGAGGTCCTCACTATAGCCTCGACTTCCACTCTTTCAGCACCGGAAAGAGGAAGGTCTTGCTGGGAAGAAACACTACCTTGCTGACAGAAAGGGGCCAGATGGCCTAGTTCACCATAGATGAAACAAGCTATCGGTGCCAAAGGGCACACAGAACGCAAATGATCTGGATAGCCACAACTGAAACATAATCATCCCATCCTTGCAACCTGTGCAACTGAAGGGTAACTCGACCTTCGTCGTCCACCTGGAATGATCTCACTCTTGAAGGGAACCTATAAAGGCAATGCCTTGCCCCGTCGACAAAACTTCGCTCTATGCCCTGCTTTACCACACGTAAAGCATATGATGGGAGCCTTTGGGCACACAGCTCGCCAGTGTCCCAACTTCCACGCAATTAAAACACTGTAGTTCCTTGCCAGTCATCTTCATGGCCAAAGGATCACTAGATTGTCCTGATATCGGACTTGGTTCCCCATTCATCATCTTTCCTTCTCCAGTAACTGATTCAGTCCATTGCTTCTTTCCGGATCCAGAAGCTTCAGTTGATCTCACAATTGTTGGTAAATCTGGTGTCGATCTACCCGCTATCACCGCTCCATATACTTGTTACATATATTCTTGAAACTCGGATCTTCTCATGGAGACATGATCATCCTCTTCAAACTCGTTCTCTGCCATAGGCGAAACAACAGCGGAAACTGGTCCCTAACTTATCACCACTGGAGGAAGAGGGGGGGTGTACCCCTACCTCATCCCACTACAGATACTACTCTAGTCTGAGTCATCTGTACGATATACGCACCTAATCTTATAAGGCTATATATATGCCATACGTATCGATATGTATATAATAAATCCACATAATTCATAGTACACACAGATATATATATACATATCTATGCTGTAGAGATCCATGGCAGAGGTGACGACTTCTTGTAGATTCTATCCCAAAACCACACTTAAAACCAAAGCCTTTGAAAACGTCAGATCCCATGTGGGCTCTTTTTATTTTACCTATCAAACCTCATTGCAGGTAGCAAGTGCCATTGTTGTCCACCTGGGCTCTGATACCAACTCTATAACACCCCGAATCCGCGGGACTCGGGATGTCACATTTGGCTAGGATCTCACAATGGATCCTGACCCTAGCCTGACAACAAGTTCACTGGACCTTACAACATGGCACTGACAGATATAAAACAAATACATAAAACAGTATAAACTGTACGACCCAAAGTAAACAACAACATAGCCGAGTATATAAAACGACATCCTCACATAGGAGGTACAAAAGATCATCCTCACGCAGGAGGGGAAACACAACAACCCCAAACCAACTACCTAATGTACAAGAGTCCTCGGGCTGTCACCCTGCTAGAACACCCAGTAGCGCCTAACCTGTAAACATCTACAACACGGTATGAAACCGTTAGCTAACCATACATATATGAGGTAATGCATAAGCACAAGCACAATCATGAAAGATAAACACATCAGCATGCTATCACACATTTACCCATTTATTATCTTTATATAATAACCATTCACTCAAAAACCGTATATATATAGATAGATGAAAGTATGTGACACGAGGACCGATACATCCTCGCCTCTGAGTGCAATGTCCAGCTGTACGAGTATCGGTCACACAATCCGTGTACCCTATGGGAGTGGATTGTGCCCTTCCTGTAAACCAGTCTGGCCCGACATCAGAGAACCTCCCAGACTCCACGGCGGGATGAAAGGGAAAGGTTATCACAGCCACGCAGTGGGGCAGTCAATAGAACATAGGTCGATAAAAACGACAACTCATGCTATCATAGCAAACATATAAAGCACACACCACTCATGCAAACACCCAATATAGGGATGGTAGCTAAGTAAGTCCTACGGACTTACCTCAACCTCGTACAAAATCAACCACGATCACCTCTACACTGGAGGGACAACACGGCCTATAAAAAGGCAAAAAGAGATATATCAACCTCTATTCATCAAAGGGGTCACACCTAGACCCAAAGGGATCCATAAGGATCATACTCAATCTATGAGCCTCACAACCAACTAAACCTCAATATCTCAACATAGCTCACAATTCCTCAAATCTCAAGGTAGTATCTAATCAACATTCCTCAATCTCAATTTTAATCCTAATTTAATTAATTAACCTTTAATTAATTAATTAGATTTCGCCAGAATAACGTTTTGCCCGCAGACAATTTCTAAACCCCCTGTCATCAGATTTCATCAAACAAGAACCCATAATCACCAGAATAATATAACGACCATAATGGAATTTCTAATTGTCCTATTTGACAAGCCTAAAGTCAATTTAGGCCAAATCGCAGTACGGAAAACGAATAAATTCATAACTTATTCGTTACTAACCCGATTGACGATCTGAAAGAAGATTCGGAATCACAACGACGCAGGCTACGCATGGACAACATCAAATTCATCGGAATCTGAGCGACGGAACCGTCCTGGTGACATATATGCTCGACCAGCCCTCCATATACTCGGAAATGCAGAAACTCGGTACCGTTATGAAGAGAATGAAGAGAGGAATCCAGAAACTCAAACGGAATTGAAATCGGATTAGAAACAGAGAGTAGATCTGAGTTTGAAGGTTGAGAGAAATCAGAGCTTTTACGAGAAAACGTGAAAGGAAATGAATTAATAAAGGATTTTACGCTATTTATAGTGAAGAAGATAATTATCCTTTAGTAAAGTCGATAATTATCCTTTAACCGATCCAAAGGCCGGTCGAACCTCTTTCTCCAAACTTCTCGAGATTGGAACATTAAATCTGGAATATTGTAGGGATAATTATTACACAACTGCCACGGAAAACGTGTATTCCTAATCCGTCTTTCTTAGCCGTTAAGAAACGAAATAGCGACTCTTTTGGCCGTTTTGGCTTTCCATGATATTTCATATCTAAGACATATCCGATGTCCTTATCATTTCTCTCAACTGCATTTTTATTAATTGGAGCTGCCAAATGCTCCAAATAACACCGGAGGGTAAAAATAATTACCCGGGGAAAAAGTAAAAATTCCCCAAACGTCCAAAATTACGCGAGGAACATAAAGGTGGGACTCATACTCATCACTTGGGAAATCTTCCCAAGTTAGATGTCAATTACTATCAACGATTAAGTTAATCAACATTAATTAGAATTCGGAAATCCTAGCTATTTCAACCTTCTTGCGACCCTCCCCGCAGCAACAAGCTACAACCGCCTAGGGAGCCACTTTAAGCCGCTATCAATCCACCTTGAGCCACGCCGGTGCTCTCTCTGCCCTCTGGACCGGAGCAAGCCACCAACACCACTCCCCGGAACGCACAACACCCACAATCTCTCGTCTCTCTTTCTAGAACTCGCCTGCAACCAGGAAGAATGAGAAACCGTTTCCGGATCCTTGCAATTCATCTATTTCTCCCTCTGCCTCCCGCAACCTGAGGCCGGATCTACTCAGCGAACTATCGCCGCCACCTGCTTCACCTCCCATTTGCCACCACCGGAGATCTATAGCTTTGCCTCCCTCCGACACGCCAAGACGCCACGCCACGCCTCGCCACTAGCGTCGCCGGATTTGTCCTTGCCACCGCCGCCTCGCATCCCTCCTTGGGAAGTCATGCCGCGCTTCAGCCCGGGATTCCTCTTTACCGCCGCCTATTACTTTCCTGCGTCTCCCCTTTCAATGAAGAAGAAACCCTTTACATTAATTAAATTGGACCCCCTAACTTTAGGTATAATTGCAAATGTTACCCACTTCTTTCTATTTACAATTTTCACCCAGATTTTTAGAATGTATCAATTATACCCCTACTGGACTTAATTACAGTTTTGGCCCAAAGTTTTATTTTCTGAAAAATGCCCATGTTTATATAAGTGTATAATTTGCCCCGAAAAATGTGTTAGCAGGTTTTAATATTGGATTTTAATTGCCGGAATATTCTTATATTTATATACCATATATATTATGCCCTTGATGAATTAATTGCGGGTTATGGCTCAAAGGTTTAATTACGGGATTTGAATGTTGACTTTGAAAACGAGTTTTTACCTTGAGTTTACGATGTTATACAATTTCCCCGGAATATATATTTTCGGTTTTTAACTTGGGTTTTAAAAGTGGGGTTTTTCCTTAGATTATATATGTTCATTATTCCATTCAAATTTAGCTTAAAAGCTAAATTTGTTTAGTTTGGTGTTAGGTTCGGAAGTGCCCCGATAAAGGCCTAACGAGTCCAAGTCGACATCCGTTGAACGACTTCCGTCTTTTGACGTCTTGTGAGTATACTTTCCCTTCGATCTAGTTATGTTAAGTTTTAGTATCATGCTAGGATGGATCTAACATAACTTAGAGTTAATGCCAAGTAGTGGTTTTGAACCTTAGGTGAGTTTTGAGGATTTGATATTGTTTGATGGATTGATGTGTATTATAAGTTTGAGGAGGTATTGCGGTCTAGTGAGGTTGTTATAAGGATTCGAGTATATGGTTTGACCTTGTGACAATCATTAGGCTTGAGGTGTTGATATTATCTTGTGAGGTTGTTTATGGCTTTAAGTGTGGGTTGAGCTGTGAGAATTTAGGGGTTGAGTTTGTATGATTGTTGAGGTTGTGGACTAGAACGAGAGTATCCTAGTGGTGTTGTGATTTATGATCTTGCGAGATCCGAGGGTTTAGAAGTCTTAGGACTTCTAGCTTCCGTGAGTGTGATGTGAGCATGGGGGATCTAGGATGCGGTCCTAGAATTGAGAGTCAAATGGTCTTGCGTAGATCTTTTGTATAGAAGTCTAAGACTTCTATTGTGAGTGGGTTGTTGTTGACATAGTTATCTTCTTGTGAGCAGGTTATGGGCTTCCTCCCTAAGGAAGCGAGAGTGTTGTGAGCTGAGTGTGGTGACGAGGTAAGTCTCCGGACTTACTTAGCTTGTATTCTATGTATTAGATTCGATGCGTGTTTGGTGGTGTGTGTTTTATTGCTTTCATTATAACTTATAAAACCTGAATAGGATTACCGACCTTTATATATTATTTGGCCCAAGTGTATGATAACGGGCGGTGACATCACTCCCTAGCTCTTGCGTAGAGCTAGGAGGTTCTTGGCGATTAGCCCCTGTGGTTAGACGGTCGGAGGCATCCGTACCGTTCCATGCGGTAAGTGGGGACCGAGGCGAGTTTTGGGAGATTCTCGTGTCACAAAAGAAGTTAAATTAGAACGGGATATGACTTAATAATAAAAAGATAATAAACCGGACTTGTGTGATTTGATGTATAATGTGTGATATGTTGATTTACTTGTGTTTGTGCCTTTCACCTTGATTCTAATGCTTTGAATATAGCTAACGGTTTTATACCGATTGTTGTAGATTGTCTTGCAGGTTAGGAATGCGGCCGAGAGATCCGGAAGGGTGGGCAGCCGGGGTCCGTACATTTTGGGAAGGGTTTTGTTTGGAGTCATGTTTGGAGTTTTGTATGTTGTATTATTGTATGCCGCATGTATTGCGTTTGGTCTTTGTAGTTGTTTTTGGCTGAAGTCCGTTGTTTGTTTTCTTTTGGGTTTTCTTACATTGCATAAAATGTATTTCGGTTTTGGCCTATATTTGTGCCTTGTTGCAAGATCCGGTGAAAGTGTTGTCAAGCTAAGGGTCGGGACCCATTGTGAGGTCCCAACCCGTAGCGCCCCGAGTCCCGCGGATTTGGGGTGTTACAGATCCGATGCATCTCACCTTGTACCTGCCTGGTCTAGGTATAGAGAACCTCCCAGTCTCCTGTCAAAGCTGGGCAGTGATGTCACGGCCCGTTATACATACACTTGGGCCTTAAACATAATAATAACGGTCGTCCTAACAAGTTGTTATTATTATAATCATGCACATCGCACACACACACAACCACTATCACTCAACTAATATCCAGAAACTTGCTAAGTAAGTCGCAAGGACTTACCTGAGTCAAACACACTCTAACAAGTTTCAAATCGGTCCGTACTAGTGATAACTCAAACGCCTGTCAAATAAGGCATGTGGATTAGAATCTCATCCAGATGTTCAACCTCATATGAAGGAATTACGGAAAAAGCTCTCTTACGGTAAAAGACCATTTTACCCTTAGTGTCAACATTCTCAAAGTTTATTGTAGAAATCTACTAATTTCTTTTAGAACTGGTTTTCCATAAATTGTGTCTTTCGGATAGCTACTTATAATTATAAGTTTAAAACACGAATCCACCCGAAAAAGGGACAACACTCTTCCTTCCCGGTTACTATCTATTCTAATACATATATTATCCGTAATATATACTTTAACCTTACTCTTCAACTCGCTTATATAACCACTCGTGAACCCGCATATGCCTACATGATTCATATCTCTCAACCCGCATTTATATACGTAAACCCATATATCTAATTACAACTTATACATACATTCGATACACTATACTCTTATAATTTTATTTATTCTCACACCTCTATTTGTATATATATATAAGCGTACTCTATACTGCGTTCTATATATACTATCTTGATCCTATTCAAGGGGATACGTAAAACGGCACCTCCCATTCATGTACTTATACATTTTCACATTACAGAACATTATGCACCCCAACACATACGTACTTAATTCACTCTCAGCACTACACTCTTACTTATGTGTTCACTTGTACAATCTACACTAATCTATACCTCTATGTACGGATAACAGTAAAGCCGAGGAGGGTTACTTACTCGTCCAACTACTCGTCTCGCACTCGGAGGTGAACTGCGGTTCGGTACGGTCCAACAAGGTGGTTGTAGCAGGGGTCGTAGATGGCTGGATGTCTTGTTCTTCCACGTGTGACACCGCCCTTCCCGGCTCGCTACAGCAAGGTCCGTAAGACCCACGCTTCCTCAGTTAGCACGGAGAGAGGGGATCAGTAGAAGGAAGAGAGATGAAAGACTCACCGGTGATATATCGATCGGTCCACTGCAGCAAGGAAGGAGATCACTCATTCTGTTGGTGAATCAAAGACTACAACGGTTCAGCGGAAGGGACGGAGTAGAACGGTTCAAAAAGAGGGGTAGGGCGGTACCTTGCGACTGATCCGACTGGTCTCGAGACAGCATCACTCACGGTGCCTTGCTCCGTCGTCGTTGGCGAGGCTAGAGTACGACCGACTGGTGGCAGCAACAACGGCTCCTCCTGTGTGCAGCAGCGTAAATGAGGGTGGTGTAGCGGAGTTAGAGAAGAAGGGGTGAAGAGGGTGGTGCTGCCTTACCTGCTGCTAGGGCGTCGGCGGCGTCACTTTAGTATCGTGCCGGTGGTGAGTCCGAAAGGCGGCTGCGTCGCTTCAGTATCGTGCCGGTGGAGATGGCATGCGGTTCGAATGGTGAGGGAGAAGAATAGCGGCAATTTAGGTTAGGATGAATTAGGTTAGTGTTAATTAATTAGGTTTAGGATTAGTGGTGGACTGTTTACTGTTGGGCCGGCTGAGTTGTATGGGTTAGAACAAAATGGGCCGGATCTACTCACCTACTAATATGGAAGAATATCTGGATCGTTATTCGTCCGAAACCGCTGTTTTATATTATTTAAAAGTACGGAATTATTTCCGGTTACATCGTTTATCATTTTATGTAAATCGAGATCACATAAAAATGATAAAAATTACTTTTCGTTTCATTTTATTTTAAAGGATAAAAGTTGACGGGTCGGATTCTGGTTGGATTCATTATTAAACGGAGTTTAAAATTTTTGGTTATTACATTAGTGCCTCCTTAAAAGAAGTTTCGTACCGAAACTTAGAATAGTAAACCTAAATACACGATTTTCTTGGTATCTCAGTTTCATAAAATTTTCATTTACTCTCCTCGGTCTCCCAAGTGGCCTCATCTTCTCCTCGTCTAGACCATTGGATCCTCAACATAGGTATCTCCTTGGACCGCAGACGTCTAGTGTTGCGCTCCAAGACAACTACTGGATACTCTACAAAGGTATGATCGGACTCAACTATCAGATCCTCATCACTGATGACATGTCTCAGATCCGGGATGTACTCTCTCAACTGAGATACATGGAAGACCGGATGGACTCCCTCTAGTCTCGGCGGTAATGCTAATCTGTAGGCCACCTCTCCACCTCTCTCCAAGATCTCAAAAGGTTCGATATATCGGGGACTCAGCTTCCCTTTAATGCCAAAACGCCTGATTCCTCTCGTAGGTGATACCCTCAGCCACACCTGAGCACCCACTCTAAACTCCAAAGGTCGACGCCTTTTGTCGGCGTAGGATTTCTGACGACTCTGAGCTGCTAACATCCGCTCTCGGACTAGGGAAATCCGAGCGATGTCATCCTGTATCTGATCTGGAGCTACTCCATCAGCTCTGCTGGGCTCAACCATCATAATGGCGTACGACATCTCCGCTCATACAAGGCCTCATAAGGAGTCATCCCAATAGACGCGTGCCACCTATTATTATATGAAAACTCTACCAGTGGGAGATGATCTGGCCATACCTGTCCCCAATCTAGTACACAAGCCCGTAGCATGTCCGCTAATGTCTGGATGGTCCTCTCAGACTGACCATCGGTCTGGGGGTGGTAGGCGGTAGTAAAGTGGAGACTCGTCCCCAAAGCGGTATGTACCTGCTGCCAAAATCTTGAGGTAAAACGTCCATCTCTGTCTGAGACGATAGTCCTCGGTACCCCGTGGAGTCTCACAATGTGTCCGGTGAACTCTTCAGCTAGACGACTTACTCGCCACGTTTCCTTAATCGGAATGAAATGTGCGGTCTTCGTCAGACGGTCTACTACTACCCAAATAGCATCAAAACCTCTGCTGAGCCTCAATCCGGTGACAAAATCCATAGATATATCCTCCCACTTCCACTGTGGTACTGGGAGTCGGTGGAGCTCTCCTCCGGACCTATGATGCTCAATCTTGACCTGCTGCAGGTCGCACACTGAGCTACATACCGAGTCACATCGAGCTTCAAACCACCCCACCAGAAGGACCGTCTCACATCCTTATACATCTTACTCGCTCCAGGATGTACTGAGTATGGGGTAGCATGAGCCTCACCTAGTATCCTCTGTCTCAACTCACTGTCTGACGGCACACAAACGCGGCCCTGACGTCTCATCACTCCATCTGCATCAATAGTGAACTGTGGGGTCTCTTCTCGAGACATCTTGTCTCGGATCCGGGTCAAAGTCGAGCAAGTCTCCTGCTTCTGTCGGATTTCATCCAACAGATCAGGAAGAACCTCCAAAGTAGCCAACTGACTATCAGTATCGGGAAACTGAATCTCTATCTCCAACCAAGCCATGTCTCTCTGCAACTGTGGCTGTACTGTCAACCGGGCTATCGCCCTCTCCCTAGGCGTCTTCCGGCTCAAAGCATCAACTACCACCTTCGCCTTCCCGGGGTGGTAAAGAATCTCAAGGTCGAAGTCCTTGATCAACTCTAACCACCGCCTCTGGCGGTTATTCAACTCTCTCTGAGTGAATATATACTTCAGACTCTTATGGTCTGTGAAGATCTGACATGTCGCCCCATAGAGATAGTGACGCCAGATCTTAAGAGCATGGACTACTGCAGCCAACTCTAGATCCTGTGTGGGGTAGTTCTCCTCATACGTCTTCAATTGTCAAGACGCATAGGCTATGACCTTATCCCTCTGCATCAAAACATACCCCAAGCCTAGCTTGGATGCGTCACTGTATACAACAAAATCATCTGTACCCTTAGGCTGTGCCAAAATCGGAGCGGATGTCAATCTCCTCTTCAGCTCCTCAAAACTCTGCTAACACGGGTCAGACCAGACAAACCGAGTAGTCTTCCTCAGAAGACAAGTAAGTGGTCGGGCAATCAAGGAGAACCCTTCCACAAACCGGCGGTAGTAACCTACTAAACCTAGAAAGCTGCGAACCTCCTTAACATTCTTAGGAGGTTGCCAAGAAGATACGGACTCTATCTTCACCGGGTCGACTTTAATACCCTCAGTAGTCACCACGAGGCCTAGAAAAGCCACCTCTGACATCCAAAACTCACACTTGGATAGCTTAGCATACAGCTGGCTATCCTGCAGAACCTGCAATACTGTCCTCAAGTGTCCGGCATGCTCCTCTCGACTCCTACAGTAAACTAGGATGTCGTCAATGAAGACCACTACAAACTGGTCTAAGAAGTCAATGAATATCCCATTCATCAACTCCATGAACACCGCTGGTGCATTAGTGAGCCCAAATGGCATCACTACGAACTTATAATGACCATACCTACTCCGGAATGCCGTCTTAGGTATGTCCTGATCTCTCACCCTCAACTGGTGATAACCTGACCTCAAAGTCTATCCTCGAGAACACAGACGCTCCATGCAACTGGTCCAACAGATCATCTATGCGCGGCAGTGGATACTTGTTCTTGAGGGTTACTTTGTTCAACTCTCTGTAGTCTATGCACAGCCTCATCGATCCGTCCTTCTTCTTCACAAATAGTACTGGCGCGCCACAAGGAGACACACTAGGGCGTATGAAGCCCTTCTTCGCTAACTCCTCCAATTGCTTCTTCAAATCCAACAGCTCTATCGGTGTCATACGGTATTGGGCCTTCGATATCGGTCTTGTGCCCGGCCTTAACTCAATGCTGAAGTCAACGCTCCTCTGTGGGGGTAGTCCTGGCAGGTCGTCACTGAATACCTCTGCAAACTCGCATGCATTAGGGATCTCCTCTATGGTCAAGCTCTTGCTTTCCTTCATGGCATAACACCAGAAGGCCTCGCATCCCTGTGCTATCAGTCTCGCTGCTCTCACTGCACTGATAACTATGCCGGGTTTTCCGAGGTCCCAACCACGGAATATCACTCTATGACCCTCCTCAGTGGCAACTGTCACTGTCCTCCTTCCAATGTCTAAGACTGCTCCGTGTCTCTTCATCCAATCTATCCCTAATATCACATCCTCATGAGCTAAGGGCATGACTAGAAAATTTACTTGCCCGTCTCGATCTCCCATGCAAACAGGACATCCATAGATCTCTCTAGTCCCTCTTACCTTACTCCCATCAGGTAAGCCTATCGTAAAAGGTATCCCTCTACAGTAGCTAAGGACAACCTATCCATGCATATATCAGATATGAAGGAGTGTGTATCACCCGTATCAAATAAAACTCGTACGGGTAAGTCATGGATATTGATCGTACCTGTGGCAGTCGGTGCATCTGGCTGATCAGCACTCCTCAACTCAAACACGCGTGCCTGAGCTCCTCTAGTATCAGCTACACTGCCACGTCCTCTGCCCCGACCTGATCCCTGCATAGAGCTCTGTGAAGATGTGTGTCTTGGAGCCTTGTAATACTGCTGGTGACTAGGTGCTCGGTACTGTTGTTGTTGACTCGGAGCTCGGTACTGTGGCTGCCTCTGTACACTCCCTGATAGACCTGCAGGGGAAGAACCCTGCTGAGATGGAGCCTTGCCCTGGCGGCAGAATGCATCCCTATGTCCAACCTTGCCGCACTAGAAGCAGGTGAGTGACAGCTTCGTGCAGTTCGATCGGATGTGTCCATAGCCATTGCAGTTGTGGCACTGTAACCCACCAACTGAAGTCTCGCTAGTAGTGGTATTTCTATGTCGCCCCTAAGTCTGTCCCCATCCAAAAACAGCCCGTCATGTACTACCACTAGCATATCCTGTCCTTTGCCACTTATCCGGCCTGTTTGACTGAGCAACTGTCCTCTAGACTGGTCTGTCTCTCTCATATGCAGACGCCCTATCCTGATAGTCTGATAGAGTCTCACAGTGAAATCCTGCCAGATAGGAACGAGTGCTCTCCCTCAATCTCCGTGAAAAGAGATACACATGTTGCTCCTCAAGAGGTGCAGCTGGTCCAAGTAGTGTCAGTTCCTTCTGGAACTTCTTGATGGCAGCAGCAATCGGAATGTCCTCAAATTCTGCCTCAATGAAGTCCTGAAACCTCTCTCTCCTTAACGAGATAGGGCAGTATCTGTCTCTAACAATGCTCCTTATCTGCTCCCAACTGGTGACTCGACTACGTATGGTCCGCTACCAAGAATGAGCATCCTCAGTGAAACATGCCTGCACCAAATCCACCTGTCGATCCTTTGGGCAACGTATCGCCTCTAATGTAGTCTCTACCTGTCCAATCCGGTGCTCCACCTCTAGTCATATCTCTCCACTAAATGAGGGGACCTTTTGAGAGTTGAAAGCTTTCAACCACTCATCCGGCCTCGGTGCTCTAGACCCAGTAGGAGCTCTATCAGCCACAACTCTCCTCTCAGGTACAGTCGGTACCTGAGGCACTCCCTGTGTCACCTGAACAGACCTAGCCGGTACTTGTGGTACCTAGGTAAGTCTCTCTGTTCTAGCAGCCTCCTCCATACGCTCGACGTATGCTCGGCACTCCCGATACTCCGTTGCTCCAATAGAAACACGTCCTAACTCCATCGAACGTGCTCTCTACGCTCCAGACCTAGCAACGGTCTCATTCCTAACATCGGGACCTACACTCTCAGCCACCTCCTCTACTCCAGCCTCTGGCATGATCCCTGCTGGTGGATCCTCTCGAGGAGCTCGACCTCGGCCTCGTGCTAGTGGAGGTCTACCTCCACGGCCGCGTCCTCTAACTATAGGGGTCCCATCTACCCTACTTGGTCCAGATGGAGGGAGAGGTGGACGACCTCTACCTCGACCAGTTGCTTGCGTAGCTCTACTACGTGCCATCTGCGCGAGGAATAACAACTATAAATATAACTATCCGATAAGTCCTAATAAGTCCATCTACAGTAAAACCTAAAGTCCATACTAAGCATACTGAGATCCGCGGTAGTAGTGGTCATCAGCCGTACTTTTCTATTCCCAACCAGACTATGCATGCCTTTGAAAACTAAAAGTTCCCTTTTTAAAACTCAGATCCCTTTCGGGTTCTGCTTAATATTTATTCGGTCTTTCAGAAGATTTCAAGTGCCATTGTTGCCAACCTCGCTCTAATACCATGTTGTAACACCCCGAATTCTCAGAACTCGGAACGTTACTGGTTAGGACATCACAATGGGTCCCGACCTCAGTTTGACAACAATATTACTAAGATCTTGCAACAAGACACAAATAAGAAAAACCGAAATTCATGAAATAGTATTTTTAAAGGAGTGAATGCAACACGGTCTAGCAGCCTAAAGTACTTAAACAAAGAGAAAAACGATCATCTGTCTTAACAAAAGAAAGGATGACAAATAACACCCCAACCCTCACTCTAAGGAGTACGGAGACCCGGCTGACCACTATTTCCGGATCACTCAGCTGCTAGTTTAACCTGTGGTAAATCTAAAAATACAACAAGAGAAACCATTAGCTAGTTATCTAAATATTAGAAGAATAATAATAGCACACACACACATAAAAGAATAAACACACATCATGCTTTCAAACAAGTCCACTTTTATCTTGAGTTAAGTTATTCATTCACGCTAATGATACTTAGTTTGTGACACGAGGGATTCCCAAACCTCGCCTCCGCCCCCGTGTAACCATCAGGAATGGATCCGATGCATCTCACCTTGTACCTGCCTGGTCTGGGTATAGAGAACCTCCCAGTCTCCTGTCAGAGCTAGGTAGTGATGTCACGGCCCGTTATACATACACTTGGGCCTTAAACATAATAATAACGGTCGTCCTAACAAGTTGTTATTATTATAATCATGCACATCGCTCACACACACAACCACTATCACTCAACTAATATCCAGAAACTGGCTAAGTAAGTCACAAGGACTTACCTGAGTCAAACACACTCTAACAAGTCTCAGATCGGTCTGTACTCGTGGTAACTCAAACACCTGTCAAATAAGGCATGTGTATTAGAATCTCATCCAGATGTCCAACCTCATATGAAGGAATTACGGAAAAAGCTCTCTTACGGTAAAAGACCGGATCATGAATCGTAATTCTTTTGTTCCGTCGATTAGTGTATTCTACTCATCTTTAAAGTTTTATTTTAGGGATTCTTGTTGATGTGCTTGTGTCTTCCAAATGCACTTAGATTGTAATTACTTTAAATACCCATTTACAACCAACAAGTTTTACTCCATCACGCAAATCAATCAAATCCCGAACTTAATTTCTATTAGTCTAAAACCATAGTTAAGATATTTGTAATTTTTGCACAAATTCATAGAAGTTAACCGATGATTATTATATTTGAAATATATATATATATAAATTAACTTATTATTATTATTATAATATTATATACTTTTGTGTTATAGTCTTAATTGAAATATGAGATACACTTGATGTAAGTTTTGTAGATATTAAAAATTATTAAATTTCCATTTTTTTATATTAATTAATATAGGAATTTTCGTACAAGGCATGGGACACTAAGCTAGTGATTTAGTGTAAAATAACATGTATAAATCTAGAAAAATATGGGTTTGTTTTCTTTAGCATGATAAAAAGGTAGCTTCTTCTCTAAAAAAATTGGATTATTTTTTAAGCTTAGAAACAATTAATCAATAATATTGGATATGTTTTTATTACTTGGTTCATTGGTGATCTTGCATGGTTTAAACTTTTTAGATAGTTATGTGAAGAAAAAAACACATAGTTTAATATATGTAATTTATCTTAAAATCTGTTTTGAATGTGCAATATTTAGCCGGTGTAATTGTTTGTTCCGATAAACATGCAGAGAGGTATTGAAAAGTGGGTGTTAATCAAACAAAAGAGTTGCTTAATTACATCAACTCACAGAACGCCATTAGGGCAGTTTTGGTTTATTAGAAACTAACTAGGCCCCTATGAAATTATCACTAAAAAAAAGATAAATTAAAGAGACCAGTCATAATTATAGGAGGTGGTTTGAGTAGTTACAAAATTTCATTTATTAAAACTTTCCTTTAATTAAAATATTGGTTATTGGCAAATGGAAACCGTAAAGTAAGAAGATTCTGCAAATCTTCGCCCCATTGTATCAACTGCAACTTCGTCCCAAGAAATCAGAAGGTAGGTTTCGTGCTTTCCTATTATGTCAACCAAGAATCGCCTAATCGCCATTGTCGTCCATTCCAAACTTCGCAATACCTTCGTCTGCCATTTTTCGCAACTATAAACATACCCAGATATGTAAATGTCATACATAGAATTCGGATACACATGACATAAAAGACATACGTACATTTATGTAAACATTATGTACACAATTACACATCGATCGTACATACACAATATGTACTATTACACACAACGAAGATGTAGATTAATGCACTTAATATGTACACAATTACACACACCAAATATGTATATATCATACATAGGGTTCAAAACACATACGTACATTACTGTCCCTAAAATGTGTACACAATTTATCTTCGTCAACATAATATCGCCAATATGGACAATCGCCATTTCTCCGGAAAATGGCATACATCGTGATTCAAGATTACAACAATATAGTTACACAATTTCAACAACAAAATTACTATTTTCATCATATATGTACAGTAACAAGTCAAAAGAAACACAAAATAACAACATAAATTTTGTCCTCCATTAAAGCATCAAAAAGCTTCGAAACACCATAAATTTGACTTTCACCTTACCAATTTACGATAGATGCTGCTACAAAAACCTAACAACCGATGCAGTGTACTTCTCCAATCGCCAAAACATGAACGCAGACAATTGCCCAAACTTGAACGCATAAAAACCCAAAAACCACCGTCTTTTGTTTTCGTTGAAAATGGTGGACTGTATATCGTAAAAAAAAAAGAAAATAATGTGGGAAGATCGTGGCTTTTAATGCTTCCTAAACAGTTATTATCTTTAATTAGCATAATTAATTTTGGAAATAAATATTTTTTAATTGGAGAGAGAAAGACCATGAGATCTCTATTTTGTTAATTATTAAATCTTTTCTTTACATATTCAAAGGGCCTAGTTTGTTAATTAAAACACAAAACTACCTACTTTGTACACAATGATGCAAAAAGTGCCTACTTAACCATTTAACCCAATAATATTTCCCACATCGACAATCACAAACTTCAACGTACTCTTTATATAAACACGCATAGATTAGAATGGTTGTCGAGCTCAGTAATGCGGGCTTGTAACTCAACGGGAGGACATTAAGATGGCAGAACTTGATCCTTGATAGTTGGTGGCCGGCGTTAAAGTCCCTCGCACAACAGATGGTGAATATCCCGTTCGCTCCTACTCTGTAGATGGGAATGGTTCACGCAGCACAGGCAAAAAGGGGAGGACAAATATCCTCGATGAGTCGCCTCCTTGTTTGTCGGGGACCGCGACGTGTCACCAACTATCGCCATGGCTAGCCGGATCATTGAACCGTTATTCTTTTGTTTCGTCGATTAGTGTATTCTAGTCATCTTTAAAGTTTTATTTCAGGGATTCTACGTTTTATTTCAGGGATTCTTGTTGGGCTAGCGATTAGTGTATTCTACTCATCTTTTAAGTTTTATTTCAAGAATTCTACGTTTTATTTCAGGGATTCTTGTTGGGCTAGCCGGATCATGAACCGTAATTCTTTTGTTCCGTCAATTAGTGTATTCTACTTATCTTTAAAGTTTTATTTCAAGGATTCTTGTTGATGTGCTTGTGTCTTCTAAATGCACTTAGATTTCAATTACTTTAAATACTCATTTACAGCCAACAAGTTTTACTCCATCACGCAAATCAATCCAATCCCGAACTTAATTTCGATTAGTCTAAAACCATAGTTAAGATATTTGTAATTTTTGCACAAATTCAAAGAAGTTAACCGATGATTATTATATTTGAAATATATATACATAAATTAACTTATTATTATTATAATATTATATACTTTTGTGTTATAATCTTAATTGAAATATGAGATACACTTGATGTAAGTTTTGTAGATATTAAAAATTATTAAATTTCCATTTTTTTATATTAATTAATATAGGAATTTTTGTACAAGGCATGGGACACTAAGCTAGTGATTTAGTGTAAAATAACATGTATAAATCTATAAAAATATGGGTTTGTTTTCTTTACCATGATAAAAAGGTAGCTTCTTCTCTAAAAAAAATTGGATTATTTTTTAAGCTTAGAAACTATTAGTCAATAATATTGGATATGTTTTTAATACTTGGTTCATTGGTGATCTTCCATGGTTTAAACTTTTTAGATAGTTATGTGAAGAAAAAAAACACATAGTTTAAGGGTAATATATGTAATTTATCTTAAAATCTGTTTTGAATGTGCAATATTTAGCCGGTGTAATTGTTTGTTCCGATAAACATGTAGAGAGGTGTTGAAAAGTGGGTGTTAATCAAACAAAAGAGTTACTTAATTACATCAACTCACAGCTGTAATAACCGAAAATTTTAAACTCCGTTTAACACTAAATTTAACCGTATTCCGATCCGTCAACATTTATCCTTAAATGAAGTTAAAACGAGATTCAATTTTAATCATTTTTTGTGACCTTAATTCACATAAAACGATAAATGATGTAACCGGAATTAATTTACGCACCCTTAAAATAAAATAATAACTTATATTATACGGAAAACAAATTTCCGTAAATAATCCCGTACTTTTAACGGTTCCGGGCAATTAATAAATATTGTTTCAGCTAAGTGTTTTATGGGAAGAATATGCCCAATTCTGGCCCATATGACTTCAGCCGGCCCAATTTTCCAACTAACCTCCTCTTAATTTTTACCTTAACCTAATCTAATCCTAATTCTACCTCCACCTGCTGCGTGCCGCTATCCCGCTTCTCTCCCTCAAATGCAACTTCACGCCTTCTGTCCTCTCCCTCTCTGTACGAAGACAGCAACAGCAACACGCATCACCGAGCCACCGTGCCGCCTCGGTCGACCGCCCAGACACCGCCGGAGCCCTGGTAAGCCTCGCATTCCTCCTCCTCGTTAATCTTCTTCCCGACTCCAACGCTCCGCTACACCACCTTTACTTACGCTGCTGCACACAGGGAGAGTGCCGCCGCCTCGAGCCAGTAGCGCAATAGCGTTCGGGATCGTTCCGTCATTCCGTCAACCACCAGTGATGCCGCGACAGGAGCCTTCCTCCGCCGCTGCAGTGGGTGAGTCCGCCTTCCTTCTTTCTCCTTCCCCTTCTGCCTTCTGTAATCGAATTAGTAACCAGTGGAAGCCACAATTGCAACTTCTGCAGTGGACGTCCACCGGGAGGCTAATGTACCGCCTCTTCCCCACCCCTGTACCGATAGGACGAACCAGGAGTTCAGCCGCCTTCGAATTTCATAGCCGCTGCCGCCTAGAGCCCATGCCGGACTATAACACCGGTGAGGTTCTATCTCTCTTCCCTCTGTCCTTCGGCAGTGGTGCTAGTGTGGAACAATGCTGAAGTTTCCTAAGGTCCTGTAAATGTGAATATATAAGTACATAGATATGACAGTGCTGATGTACGTATACCTGGTATAGAATCATGAGAGTATATAGGTAAACGCAGTATAGAGTACGTATGTATATATATATTTAGATGTAGAAGTGTACATATAAGTGGTTTATAAGTTTATATATGTAGATAGATATATGGATCTACTTACATGAGTGCGAGTTGGGGAGATATGAATTATGTAGCTATATATATAAATACCTAGTAGTTACGGATTTATACGAGTTGAAGGAAAAGTTAGAGTATGTGCATACGTATATATACATATGGGAGGGTAGAGTGAGATTTGGAAAGAGGAGGAGTGTTATTCTTTGAGGAGTGGTTTCGAGTTAACTTATAACTTATACGAATTGTCAGAGAGAAACAATTTATGGAAAACAAATGCTAAAAGAAATTAGTAGGTTTTTAAGAATAAACTTTGAGAATTTTCGACATTAAGGGTAAAATGGTCTTTTACCGTAAGAGAGTTTTTTCCGTAATTCCTTCGCATGAGGTTGGACATCTGGATGAGATTTTGATCCACATGCCTTATTTGACAAGCGTTTGAGTTACCACGAGTACGGATCGTTTTGAGACTTGTTAGAGTGTGATTTGACTTAGGTAAGTCCTTGCGACTTACTTAGCCAGCTTCTAGATATTAATTGAGTGATAGTGGTTGTGTGTGTGCGATGTGCGTGACTATAATAATAATAAATTCTTAGGACGACCGTTATTATTATATTTAAGGCCCAAGTGTATTATAACGGGCCGTGACATCACTGCCCAGCTCTGACAGGAGACTGGGAGGTTCTCTATACCCAGACCAGGCAGGTACAAGGTGAGATGCATTGGATCCATTCCTGATGGTTACACGGGGGCGGAGGCAAGATTTGGGAATCCCTCGTATCACAAAATAAGTATCATTAGTAAGAGTGAATAACTTAACTGAAGATAATAAATCGACTTGTTTGAAAGCATGATGGGTGTTTATATTTTATGTGTGTGTGTGTGCT
Source organism: Fagopyrum homotropicum (assembly GCA_033239125.1). Lineage (NCBI taxonomy): Eukaryota > Viridiplantae > Streptophyta > Magnoliopsida > Caryophyllales > Polygonaceae > Fagopyrum > Fagopyrum homotropicum. The sequence continues at coordinate 29,698,250 of BSWB01000002.1, read as the reverse complement.
ATTATTACTCTCTTAATATTTAGATAACTAGCTAATGGTTTCTCTTGTTGTGTTTTTAGATTTACCACAGGTTAGACTAGCAGCTGAGTGATCCGGAAGTAGTGGTCAGCCGGGTCTCCGTACTCCTTAGAGTGGGGGTTGGGGTTGTTGTTTGTCGTTCTTTCTTTTGTTAAGACAGTTGATCTCCTTTCCCTTTGTTAAGTACTATAGGCTGTTAGACCTTGTTGCATTCATTCCTTTAAAAATACTATTTCATGAATTTCGGTTTTTCCTTATTTGTGTCTTGTTGCAAGATCCTACTAAAATTGTTGTCAAACTGAGGTCGGAACTCGTTGTGAGGTCCTAACCATTAACGTCCCAAGTTCTGAGAATCCGGGGTGTTACAACAGCCCGGCATTAGGGCAGTTTTGGTTTATTAGAGACTAACTAGGCCCCTAGGAAATTATCACTAAAAAAAAGATAAATTAAAGAGACCAGTCATAATTATAGGAGGTGGTTTGAGCAGTTACAAAATTTCATTTATTAAAAGTTTTCTTTAATTAAAATATTTGTTATTGGAAAATGGAAACCGTAAAGTAAGAAGATTCTGCAAATCTTCGCCCCATCGTATCAACTACAACTTCGTCCCGAGAAATCAGTGTAACACCCCAAATTCTCAAAACTCGGGACGTTACTGGTTAGGACCTCACAACGGGTCCCGACCTCAGTTTGACAACAATTTTACTAGGATCTTGCAACAAGACACAAATAAGGAGAAACCGAAATTCATAAAATAGTATTTTAACGGTAATGAATGCAACACGGTATAGCAACCTAAAGCACTTAAACAAAGGAAACGAACAACTGTCTTAACCAAAAGAAAGAAAAGACAAACACAACCCCAACCCCCACTCTAAGGAGTACGGAGACACGGCTGACCACTACTTTCGGATCACTCAGCTGCTGGTCTAACCTACGGTAAATCTAAAAACACAACAAGAGGAATCGTTAGCTAGTTATCTAAATATTAGAAGAATAATAGTAGCACACACACACACATAAAAATATAAACACCCATCATGCTTTCAAACAAGACCATTTTATTATCTTGAGTTAAGTTACTCTTTCACGCTAATGATACTTATTTTTGTGACACGAGGGATTCCCAAACCTCGCCTCCGCCCCCGTGTAACCATCAGGAATGGATCCGATGCATCTCACCTTGTACCTGTCTGGTCTAGGTATAGAGAACCTCCTAGTCTCCTGTCAGAGCTGGGCAGTGATGTCACGGCCCGTTATACATACACTTGGGCCTTAAACATAATAATAACGGTCGTCCTAGCAAGTTGTTATTATTAAAACACGCACATAGCAAACACAACCACTATCACTCAACTAATATCCAGAAACTGGCTAAGTAAGTCGCAAGGACTTACGTGAGTCAAAATACACTCTAACACGTCTCAAACAGTCCGTACTCGTGGTAACTCAAACGCCTGTCAAATAAGGCATGAGTATCAAAATCACATCTCGATGTCCAACCTCATGCGAAGGAATTACGGAAAAAACTCTTTTATGGTAAAAGACCATTTTACCCTTGGTATCGTAAATTCTCGATTTTATTCTTGAATTCTACTAATTTCTTTCTTATCTTATTTTCCATAGATTATGTCTCTCAGATAGCTACTTATAGGTTATAAAGTCAAACTCGAGACACTCGAAGAAGGACAACACTCCTTCTCTCCGGTTACTATTTACGCTACTACATATATTATACCGTCAAACATGTTTTTAACCTTACTCCTCAACTCATTTATATTTACATAATTTCATGACTTCCGACTCGTACTTATATATTAACTCGTATGTTTTTATACGCTATTTTTATACTTATAAGTATATGCTTATATATAAATTACGTACCTATATATATAAGTATATATACACTACGGTACCTCACTCAAATGTCTAATATATATGTATATATATACATCCGTATACAAATTCTCTCTTTCCTCATCACAGTCACTGTATATATACATACACTAACGTATTTCAAAATTCTTTACTACCAATATATACATACCTCTACTCTTATACAGGTATACTTAAATCAGCTCTTTCAACAGCATGTATTTACAGGCATTCTACAGTACAGGACGAAGAGAGTTGTAGAGGAGGGGACGAGTAATCCCGATGACTCGCGACTGGCTGCGGTTCTGGCCTAGATGGCTCGTACTCTCTGCGATGTCCGGCTCTTCCTAGTTGGCGCCTACTGCGACTCCTACTGCAGAATCGGTCTTCGTCCGTAGCACTCTTCCTCACCGGTGGTAAGGTTCGGAGGCTGCGCTTACACGTCTCGCGCCTGGGGTGACTCGCGACTGGGGTGTAGCCCAGGTTAAGGTTACGACAGTTCGGGAAAAGGAGAGGAAGACGGCTAGGGATGTAGGTGGTTACCTGGAGTCGGTCGCCGGAGTCGCACGCGAGAGCAGTTAGCCGCACGATATGACGTCGGAGTGGTCGCTTCAGGCTCGACGCCGGTGGTGAGTCCGAAGAGCGGTGGCGCTACTGCGGTGTTCGAACGGAGGTGAGTTCTCCTGTCTCGCTCCTTCTGCAGGAGCAGTGTGTCGCCTATGCCGGTTTCGAAGTAGACGAAGGCAAGGCTGCGGTTTGAGTTGTGAGGAAGAGGGGTAGTAGTCGATTAGGTTAGGACAAAAACAAGTAGGTTAACGTTAAACTAATTTAGGTTTAGGATTAGTGGAAAGCTGTTGGGCTTGATAGTGGGCCAACCGGCCTGCTCTCTCCTTAGAACGGAATAGGAACTCGTTACTCGCCCGGATTTCTGGTTAGGTGCGGGAATTTATATAATACGGAATTATATCCCGTATTATGTAAATTATTATTATTTATTATATTTATATATTAAGGTGCGTAAACTATTTCCGGTTGCAAAGTTTCATCATTTTATGTTACTTAAGGTCACATAAAATGATAGAACTTAAAACTCGTTTATTTATTTTAATTTATGTACTTATTTGTTTAAGATTGACGTTTCGCAAATCGGTTAAATTCAGGTTTAACGGAGTTTACAAATGAGCACCCACTCTAAACTCCAAAGGTCAACGCCTTTTGTCGGCGTAGGACTTCTGACGACTCTGAGCTGCTAACATCCGCTCTCGGACTAGGGCAATCCGAGCGATGTCATCCTGTATCTGATCTGGAGCTACTCCATCAACTTTGCTGGGCTCATCCCAACATAATGGTGTACGACATCTCCGCCCGTACAAAGCCTCATAAGGAGCCATCCCAATAGATGCGTGCCAGCTATTATTATACGAAAACTCTACCAGTGGAAGATGATCTGGCCATACCTGTCCCCAATCTAGTACACATGCCCGGAGCATGTCCTCTAAGGTCTGAATGGTCCTCTCAGACTGTCCGTCTGTCTGTGGGTGGTAGGCGGTAGTAAAGTGGAGACTCGTCCCCAAAGCAGTATGTACCTACTGCCAAAATCTCGAGGTAAAACGTCCATCTCTGTCAGAGACGATAGTCCTCGGTACTCCATGGAGTCTCACAATGTGTCTGGTGAACTCCTCAGTAAAACGACTCACCGGCCACGTTTCCTTAAACGGAATGAAACGTGCGGTCTTCATCAGGCGGTCTACTACTACCCAAATAACATCAAATCCTCTACTGAGTCTCAAACCTGTGACAAAATCCATAGATATATCCTCCCACTTCCATTGTGGTACTGGAAGTGGGTGGAGCTCTCCTCCAGACCTACGATGCTCAATCTTAACCTACTAGCATGTCACGCACTGAGCTACATACCGAGTCACATCGGGCTTCAAACCACCCCACCAGAAGGACCGTCTCACATCCTTGTACATCTTACTCGCTCCAGGATGTACTGAGTATGGGGTAGCATGAGCCTCACCTAGTATCCTCTGTCTCAACTCACTGTTTGACGGCACACAAACGCGGTCCTGACGTCTCATCACTCCATCTGCACCAATAGTAAAATGTGGGGCCTCATCTCGAGACATCCTGTCTCGGATCCTGATCAAAGTCGGGCAAGTCTCCTGCTTCTGTCGGATCTCATCCAACAGATCAGGAAGTAACTCCATGGTAGCCAACTGACCATCTGTATCGGGAAACTGAATCTCTATCTCCAACCAAGCCAAGTCCCTCTACAACTGTGGCTGTACTGTCAACCGGGCTATCGCCCTCTCCCTAGGCGTCTTCCGGCTCAAAGCATCAGCTACCACATTCGCCTTCCCGGGGTGGTAAAGAATCTCAAGGTCTAAGTCCTTGATCAACTCAAACCACCGCCTCTGGCGGTTATTCAACTCCCGTTGAGTGAATATATACTTCAGACTCTTATGGTCTGTGAAGATCTGACATGTCGCCTAATAGAGATAGTGATGCCAGATCTTAAGAGCAGGGACTACTGCAGCCAACTCTAGATCATGTGTGGGGTAGTTCTCCTCATACTTCTTCAACTGTCGAGACGCATAAGCTATGACCATACCCCTCTGCATCAAAACACACCCCAAGCCCAGCTTAGATGCATCACTGTATACCACAAAATCATCAGTACCCTCAGGCTGTGCCAAAATCGGAGCGGATGTCAATCTCCTCTTCAGCTCCTCAAAACTCTGCTGACACGGCTCAGACCAGACAAACCGAGTGGTCTTCCTAAGAAGACAAGTAAGTGGTCAGGCAATCAAAGAGAACCCTTCCACAAACCGACGGTAGTAACCTGCTAAACCTAGAAAGCTGCGAACCTCCTTAACATTCTTAGGAGGTTTCCAAGAAGATACTGACTCGATCTTCGCCGGATCGACCTTAATACCCTCAGCAGTCACCACGTGACCTAAGAAAGCCACCTCTGACATCCAAAACTCACACTTGGATAGCTTAGCATACAGCTGGCTATCCTGTAGAACTTGCAATACTGTCCTCAAGTGTCCGGCATGCTCCTCTTGACTCCTAGAGTAGACTAGGATGTCGTCAATCAAGACCACTACAAACTGGTCTAAGAAGTCAATGAATATCCCATTCATCAACTCCATGAACACCGCTGGTGCATTAGTGAGCCCAAATGGCATCACTACGAACTCATAATTACCATACCTAGTCCGGAATGCCGTCTTAGGTATGTCCTGATCTCTCACCCTCAACTGGTGGTAACCTGATCTCAAGTCTATCCTTGAGAACACAGATGCCCCATGCAACTGGTCCAACAGATCATCTATGTGTGGCAGTGGGTACTTGTTCTTGATAGTTACTTTATTCAACTCTCTGTAGTCTATGCAAAGCCTCATCGATCCGTCCTTCTTCTTCACAAATAGTACTGGCGCGCCCCAAGGAGACACACTAGGGCGTATGAAACCCTTCTCTACTAGCTCCTCTAACTGCTTCTTCAGCTCAAGCAGCTCTATAGGTGCCATACGGTACGGAGCCTTCGAGATCGGTCTCGTGCTCGGCTCCAAGTCAATGCTGAAATCAACGCTCCTCTGTGGGGGTAGTCCTGGCAGGTCGTCACTGAATACCTCTGCAAAATCGCATGCAACAGGTATCTCCTCTATAGTCAGGCTCTTGCTTTCCTTCATGGCATAACATCTGAAGGCTTCGCAACCCTATGCTATCAGTCTTGCAGCCCTCACTGCACTGATAACTGTGCCTGACTTTCCGAGGTCCCAACCTTGGAATATTACTCTATGGCCCTCCTCCGTGGCAATGGTCACTGTCCTCCTACCAATGTCTAAGACTGCTCCGTGTTTCCTCATCCAATCTGTCCCTAAAATGACATCCTCATGAGCTAAGGGAATGACTAGAAAATTGACTTGCCATTCTCGATCTCCCGTGCGAACAGGACATCCAAAGATCTCTCTAGTCCCTCTTACCTTACTCCCATCAAGTAAGCCTATCATAAAAGGTATCCCCTCTACAGTAGCTAAGGACAACCTATCTACGCATGCATCAGATATTAGCGAGTGTGTAGCACCCTTATCAAATAAAAGTCGTACAGGTAAGTCATGAATCTGGATCGTACCTGTGGTAGTCAGTGCATCTGGATGATCAACATCTCTCAACTCAAACACTCGTGCCTCAGCTCCTCTAGTATCAGCTACACTACCATGTCCTCTGCCCCGACCTGATCCCTGCATGGAACCCTGTGATGATGTGTGTCCTAGAGCCTTGTAAGACTGCTGCTGACCAGGAGCTCGGTACTTTTGCTGCTGACTCGGTGCTTGGTATTGTGGCGGTCTCTGTACACTCCTTGATAAGCCTGCAGGAGAAGAACCCTGCTGAGATGGAGCCTTGCCCTGGCGGCAGAATGCAGCTCTATGTCCAACCTTGCCGCACTGGAAGCAGGTCACTACCGGCTTCGTGTAGTTCGATCGGATGTGTCCATAGCCACTGTAGTTGTGGCACTGTAAGCCACCAGCTGAAGTCTGACCAGTAGCGGTATGGCTATGTCGCCCCTGAGTCTGTCCCCGTCCAAATACAACTACTCCTGAACTACCACTAGCATAACCTGTCCTCTACCGCTTATCCGGCCTGTTTGACTGAGCAACTCTCCTCGACACTAGTCTGTCTCTCTCATATGCAGACGCTTTATCCTGATAGTCTGACAGAGTCTCACAGCAAAATCCTGCTAGATAGGAACGCGTACCCTCTCTCAATCTCCGTGAAAAGAGATATACATGCTGCTCCTCAAGAGGTGCAGCTGGTCCAAGCAGTGTTAGTTCCTTCTGGAACTTCTTGATGGCAGCAACAATCGGAATGTCCTCAAATCCTGCCTCAATGAAATCCTGAAACCTCTCTCTCCTCAACGAGACATGGTAGTATCTGTCTCTAAGAATGTTCCTCATCTTCTCCCAAACTGGTGACTCGACTACGTATGGTCCGCCACCAGGAATGAGCATCCTCAGTGAAACATGTCTGCACCAAGTCCACCTGTCGATCGTCTGGGCAACGTATCGCCTCTAATGCAGTCTCTACCTGTCCAATCCAGTGCTCCACCTCCAGTCCTATCTCTCTACTAAATGAGGGGACCTTCTGAGAGTTGAAAGCCTTCAACCACTCATCCGGCCTCGGTGCTCTAGACCCAGTAGTAGCTATATCAGCCACAACTCTCCTCTCAGGTACAACTGGTACCTGAGGCACTCCCTGTGTCACCTGGACAGATCTAGCTGGTATTGGTGGTACCTGGGTAAGTCTCTCTGTCCTAGCAGCCTCCTCCATATGCTCAACGTATGCTCGGTACTCTCTGTACTCAGTCGCTCCAATGGAAACACATCCTGATTCCGTCGAACGTGCTACATGTGCTCCAGACCTAGCAACGGTCTCATTCCTGACCTCAGGACCTACACTCTCAGCTACCTCCTCCACTCCAGCCTCTGGCATGATCACTGCTGGTGGATCCCCTCGAGGAGCTCGACCTCGGCCTCGGGCTAGTGGAGGTCTAACTCCACGGCCGCGTCCTCTAACTATAGGGGTCCCATCTCGCCTACCTGGTCCAGCTGGAGGGAGAGGTGGACGACCTCTACCTCGACCAGTAGCTACCGTTGCTCTAGTACGTGCCATCTGCGCGAGGAATAATAATTATAAACACAACTAGCTAAAAGTCCAAAAAGTCCATCTATAGTAAAACCTAAGTCCATACTAAGCATACTGAGATCCGCTGTAGTAGTGGTGGTCAGCCGTACTTTTCTATTCCCAACCAGACTATGCATGCATTTAAAACCAAAAATTCTCTTTTTAAAACTCAGACCCCTTTTCGGGTTCTGCTTAAAACTTATTCGGTCTTTCAGAAGATTTCAAGTGCCATTGTTGCCAACCTAGAGCTCTGATACCATGTTGTAACACCCCGAATTCTCAAAACTCGGGACGTTACTGGTTAGGACCTCACAATGGGTCCCGACCTCAGTTTGACAACAATTTTACTAGGATCTTGCAACAAGACACAAATAAGGAGAAACCGAAATTCATAAAATAGTATTTTAACGGTAATGAATGCAAGACGGTCTAGCAGCCTAAAGCACTTAAACAAAGGAAACAAACAATTGTCTTAACCAAAAGAAAGAATAGACAAACACAACCCCAACCCCCACTCTAAGGAGTACGGAGACCCGGCTGACCACTACTTCCGGATCACTCAGCTGCTGGTCTAACCTGCGGTAAATCTAAAAACACAACAAGAGGAACCGTTAGCTAGTTATCTAAATATTAGAAGAATAATAGTAGCACACACACACACATAAAAATATAAACACCCATCATGCTTTCAAACAAGTCCATTTTATTATCTTGAGTTAAGTTACTCTTTCACGCTAATGATACTTATTTTTGTGACACGAGGGATTCCCAAACCTCGCCTCCGCCCCCGTGTAACCATCAGGAATGGATCCGATGCATCTCACCTTGTACCTGCCTGGTCTGGGTATAGAGAACCTCTCAGTCTTCTGTCAGAGCTGGGCAGTGATGTCACGGCCCGTTATACATACACTTGGGCCTTAAACATAATAATAACGGTCGTCCTAGCAAGTTGTTATTATTAAAACACGCACATAGCACACACAACCACTATCACTCAACTAATATCCAGAAACTGGCTAAGTAAGTCGCAAGGACTTACCTGAGTCAAAATACACTCTAACACGTCTCAAACAGTCCGTACTCGTGGTAACTCAAACACCTATCAAATAAGGCATGAGTATCAAAATCACATCTCGATGTCCAACCTCATGCGAAGGAATTACGGAAAAAACTCTTTTATGGTAAAAGACCATTTTATCCTTGGTATCGTAAATTCTCGAAGTTTATTCTTGAATTCTACTAATTTCTTCCTTATCTTATTTTCCATAGATTATGTCTCTCGGATAGCTACTTATAGGTTGTAAAGTCAAACTCGAGACACTCGAAGAAGGACAACACTCCTTCTCTCCGGTTACTATTTACGCTACTACATATATTATACCGTCAAACATGTTTTTAACCTTACTCCTCAACTCATTTATATTAACATAATTTCATGACTTCCGACTCGTACTTATATATTAACTCGTATATTTTTATACACTATTTTTATACTTATAAGTATATGCTTATATATAAATTACGTACCTATATATATTAGTATATATACACTACGGTACCTCAGTCAAATGTCTAATATATATATATATATGTATATATATACATCCGTATACAAATTCTCTCTTTCCTCATCACAGTCACTGTATATATATACATACACTAACGTATTTCAAAATTCTTTACTACCAATATATACATACCTCTACTCTTATACAGGTATACTTAAATCATCTCTTTCAACAGCATGTATTTACAGGCATTCTACAGTACAGGACGAAGAGAGTTGCAAAGGAGGGGACGAGTACTCACGATGACTCGCGACTGGCTGCGGTTCTGGCCTAGATGGCTCGTACGCTCTGCGATGTCCGACTCTTCCTAGATGGCGCCTACTACGACTCCTACTGCAGCACCGGTCTTCGTCCGTAGAACTCTTCCTCACCGGTGGTAAGGTTCGGAGGCTGCGCTTACACGTCTCGCGACTGGGGTGCAGCCCAGGTTAGGGTTGCGGCAGTTCGGGAAAAGGAGAGGAAGACGGCTAGGGATGTAGGTGGTTACCTGGAGTCGGTCGCCGGAGTCGCATGCGAGAGCAGTTAGCCGCACGATATGGCGTCCGAGTGGTCGCTTCAGGCTCGACGCCGGTGGTGAGTCCGAAGAGCGGTGGCGCTGCTGCGGTGTTTGAACGGAGGTGAGTTCTCCTGTCTCGCTCCTTCTGCAGGAGCAGTGTGTCGCCTATGCCGGTTTTGAAGTAGACGAAAGCAAAGCTGCGGTTTGAGTTGTGAGGAAGAGGGGTAGTAGTCGATTAGGTTAGGACGAAAACAAGTAGGTTAGCGTTAAACTAATTTAGGTTTAGGATTAGTGGAAAGCTGTTGGGCCAACTGATAGGATGCTTGGGCTTGATAGTGGACCAACCGGCCTGCTCTCTCCTTAGAACGGAATAGGAACTCGTTACTCGCCCGGATTTCTGGTTAGGTGCGGGAATTTATATAATACGGAATTATATCCCGTATCATATAAAATATTATTATTTATTATATTTATATATTAAGGTGCGTAAACTATTTCCGGTTGCAAAGTTTCATCATTTTATGTGACTTAAGGTCACATAAAATGATAGAACTTAAAACTTGTTTATTTATTTTAATTTATGTACTTATTTATTTAAGATTGACGTTTCGGAAATCGATTAAATTCAGGTTTAACGGAGTTTAAAAATTCCGGTTATTACAATCAGAAGGTAGGTTTCGTGCTTTCCTATTATGTCAACCAAGAATCGCCTAATCGCCATTGTCGTCCATTCCGAACTTCGCAATACCTTCGTCTGCCATTTTCGCAACTATAAACATACCCACATATGTAAATGTCATACATAGAATTCGGATACACATGACATAAAAGACATACGTACATTTATGTAAACATTATGTACACAATTACACATCGATCGTACATACACACTATGTACTATTACACACAACGAAGATGTAGATTAATGCACTTAATTTGTACACAATTACACACACCTAATATGTAACAAATATGTATATATCATACATAGGCTTCAAAACACATACGTACATTACTGTCCCTAAAATGTGTACACAAGTTATCTTCGTCAACATAATATCGCCAATCTGGACAATCGCCATTTCTCCAGAAAATGGCATACATCGTGATTCAAGATTACAACAATATAGTTACACAATTTCAACAACAAAATTACTATTTTCATCATATATGTACAGTAACAAGTCAAAAGAAACACAAAATAACAACATAAATTTTGTCCTCCATTAAAGCATCAAAAAGCTTCGAAACACCATAAATTTGACTTTCATCTTAGATGACGCTACAAAAACCTAACAACCGATGCAGTGTACTTCACCAATCGCCAAAACGTGAACGTAGACAATTGCCCAAACCTTAACGCATAAAAACCCAAAAAACCTCCGTCTTTTTATATCAAACCCTAATTCTTAAAATTAATTCTTAACGACGACTTTAGACGAGACCACGAAAAAGCTGTGACGAGATCACGACAAAGCTGTGACGAGATCACGACAAAGCTGAGACGAGGTCATGACGAAGCCCGACAACTTTGTGACAAGGTCGTGCATGGGCCTGACAAAGCCATGACGAGTTTTTGACAAGCCTTGACAAACTCTCAGCCCATTCCCTTGCCTATGTATTTCATCCCACACAAACACCCAGCCCACCTTCCTTGCTTGTGATCAGCTTGGACTGCTTGGACGCCAGCCAGAAGGCCCGTCGACACACCGGCCCAACGAGTAGAAGGCCTACTTCTTCCCTCACGCGTGTTGAGCTGGAGCAAGGAAAGATCTTCAGCGTAACAGCCCCGCTAATCACGCAGCAGAGGTACGCTTGACCTCCCATGCGTCACGTCCGCCAGATCTTCTGCCCCTTCCGTCCTCAGCCGTTACACTTGCTCTCTCTCCTTCTTGGCTGCTTTCATCGCCCTTCAACTCATAAAACCGCCCACTGCTCACCAGTTATCATCGCATCAGTTGGAGCCTTCTACATACGCCTTGATCGTCCAGATCCAAACGCTCTCGAAATCCTCTTCTGCAGCAGGTTGTTCTCTCTTTTCGATCTCCCATTTAGGCGCAAACGAGACCTTCGCTTCCTCTGTGTACGATCAACAAAAAGAGTGTGGACCTCCATTCCAGCCAGGAACTTCCCTCGCTCTGACTGCTGCACGCCTAGGGCATAGGATCTGCACACAACATTTCGGTACATGTGAGTCGAATAGATACTATCCCTATCCTCTCCCTTCTTCTTCTTTGTTTGTTATCGATGATGGAAGGCTATCCGTCACGTGCAGCAGACTCGATCTTCACTATCAAACGTATAGACTCAAACAAGTAGGACACCCCTTCGTCTATCTTCAACTCTGAGAAAGGGCAGGGAGGTGAGTCTGTTCCGTCTCTTGTTTCTGTCTACACCGGCTTAGTTTAAAGACCAAGGCTAACTGCCTTCTATCCTAGGTTTTGTCTAAACCGATTGCAGCAAACCTAGCCCTCATCTTGATCTTGTCGTCAAGGGATCCAGCAGACCTTGGATACCGGGCAGCCCAGATCCGATCCGCAGCAGCCTTGGTGTTGTCTTTCCCGTGCCTTCGAGTCTCGGAATCGGGTAAGGCTTGTACCCTTGCTACACTATGCTTTAGTCCACCGTTCCTTGACTAACATGGACCAATTTCGTCATTAAACCTACTCAGAAAAACTATAGGAGAGCTGTACAGATTCATGCATTTTCTGAGTTTTCGGAAGTGAAAAACAGTAAACTTCGGGTCAAGTTTGGGTAAGTTATACTCCTCCTTTGTTGCTGAATTTTGGATATGTTGTAGTCAGTAGTATATAGTAGATCATACTAAAATTTGGGAAGAATCGGAGTTACGATTTTAGAGTTATGATGTTGCAAAGTTGACTCCTCAAGTAGTTTTTATAAGTATGCTTAGTGTTGATAAAAACAGCATGTGATGCAATTTTGTGAGATAGTTTTGAATAGTCTTTTCAACTCCGTTGGGCTTGAATTTTGGATATGATATAGTTGACATATTGTTGTATAACATATTAAAATTTGAGAGGCATCCAGCGAGTGGTTTGGGATTTATGACTTTTCAAAGTTAAGACAATGTCTTGTTTGTTAAGTGTTGTAACCAACTTTGAAAATTTTTGTAGAAGTGATGGTTGAACAGTTTTAAAAAATTCTTGCTCGTATGAGTTGATGAGATATCAGAGATGATTTAGGGAATTATTTCGGAATTTTTATAAGATTATTCGAATTTTATATTTGAAGCCGAAGTTGGACCTTAACGATCTTTCCGAAAATAGGAAAATGGGTAAATTGCCAGTTTGTAACCAAACTCATCTTTAGGAGTTAGAATATGACTCTTTAGTCTCAAATAAGAGTTTAGGCATGAATTAGGGAATTTTTGGAAATTTCGAGACCAAGGGTAAAATATTCATTTTACCATAAATTAATACTGTAATCAATTCCGTTCTATTAAGACCTGCTATCTTAGAAGTCTTAGACTTCTAATCACCTAGAAAGTGTGTTGAGACACTTGCCTCCTTTGACAGGCCACTGAATTCCTACTGTACAGATTGATTGGCGAATTAGAAAGTCGAGATCTGATTCAGGTAAGTCCACGGACTTACTTAGCTGGCTTCTTGCATGTGTGTGATGTGTATGAGTGGTGTTTGCTAGTTAAGATAAATAACGAAACCGGAATAGGCCGACTTTAGTATATTGTGTAATTGACCCAAGTGTATGATAACAGGTCGAGACATCATCTGCATAGCTCTTGCGAGAGTCTAGGAGGTTCCTTGCGACCAGCCCAGTCCGGTAGACGGTCAGATGCATTAGTACCATTCCGCGTTGGTAAACGGGGACAGGGGCGAGGTTTGGGAATCCCTCGTGTCACAAAATAAGTATCATTAGTAATAACCTATCACCTAATTAAAGATAATAAAAGGATTGAGTGTTGCATGTTGATTGTGTATGTTGTGTGTCTGTGCTTTTACCTTTTATACTTATGCATATAATGTTAGCTAACGGTTTTATACCACTTGTAGATGCCTTGCAGGTTAAGACAGTTGTAGAGAGATCAGGAGAAAATGGTCAGCCGGGTCCACGTACTCATTTAGTTGGGGACGGGGATGTCTTTTGTTCTTTATATGCATCATTTTAGTAGCTTTTCTTGTAAGGCTGATACATATTCTCCATTTATATATTGTTTACAGTTTTCAAATGTTTTAAATACTTTTGTGCCTTGTTGTAAGATCCAAGTAAAAATTGTTGTCAAACTATGGTCGGGACTCATGGTGAGGTCCTAACCAGTAGCTCCCCGAGTTCTCAGAATTTGGGGTGTTACAATATGGTATCAGAGCTCTAGGTTGGCAGCAATGGCACTTGAAATCTTCTGTAAGACCGAATGTATAAAATAACTAGAACCCGAAAGGGGTCTAAAATTTTCAAAACGGATTTCTGTTTTTTTTTCACACACGCATAGTCGGGTTGTTGGGTTAGTAGTACGTCGGACCACCATCGCTCTCCGTGGATCTCTGCAACTTGGATCGATAGGAGTTAGTATAGGGACTTTTTATGATGTTTCTTATTATATGTTATATACATGTGTATGCTTAGTTTGTTAGTATCCTAAAGGATATTTTATATCCTTTAGTCGTGATATCACGAAGCGATTATCGCCTCATGATAAATCAACTTCGGACTTGAAGAATCTCCAGCACGAGGCAATGGAATCGGACCTTGAATTGAGTATTATACTCGGGTAGGCTGCTTGGTGATCCTTACAAATTAACCAAAGAGCAAGTGAGCAAGGAAGTAAATTTGTGAAGATAATTTTTACCACATGCACAATTAGATGAGGAAGAAATCCCTGAGGTAGTTCAGTTAGAAGGAATAGAAGGTCGTACAAGGAACTCGGGTATACGAGGCCGAGAGACGGAATTAGAAGAACCATGCAAGAGACTACAAGAGTGCGGAGTAGAGATAACAATATTGGAACTAGACAAGTAGAATTGAGTACAACCAAGATTGCGGAATCAAGGACATTATAATCGAGGCGGATGCCCCATAGACCATTAGGGGCATGAGAAACCAGAAGAAACAAAGTGTCAATCCGGGTGTGATAATCTAAGGTGCACGGAATGGAGACTTACGACTTAATGTAAGAGAGAAAGGTAGACTTCACAAGCCTGGAGACGTTTTGTCTTCTTTCAAGATAAGAATTCTAAGAAGAATCACAACGCCAGTATCGAAAGGATCGAAGCCCTGTAACATAGTCAACAAAGATGTGGATGGAAATATTACAAACAACGCCGATTAAGGAACCTGTGCTAGTGAGAACCGTGTGGTGGACTCAAGAGTCCAGGGTAACCCCCATTTAAAACAGAACATAAGGTCATCAACACAGACGGTCCTTGTAAAGGGACTACAATTGGGAGGTAATTAAAAGTCATTGGAACTACAAGACGCTTACCATCTATCGTGGAGTGTTAGGAACGACTTTTGATGTCAGGTGAATGGCACAGTGAGACTTGAGAAAGAGAGTTGTTCCAAAGGAAGCAGAAGAGTGAGAGATAAGACAAACTAAAAGGAGGATAAAAGGATTAATCTAGTAGGTGATGTGCACCAAAAGTTTAATACCAGTAGAGGTATGAAATTGAGATAAGTCAATTATAGACTGACCGATGTCAACCAAGGACGTGCAAGTATCGTTTGATATTGACGAGTTATGTGCCGTTAAGAAGAAATATTTGTGATTGTGGATCTATGGAGTAGCTTTACCGACGTCTTAGAGGATTTCCCTAAGTACGCAACAACAATCTTCTTGGATGAATTAAAGGTATAAAGAGAAACGTTTTAAGGGTTACTTCTTGGCTAGTTAAGATCAAACTCCGGTCAAGTCAGGGAGTTTGGATCCGTGGTAGAAGAATTAAGAAAGTAAGCGGAAGAAGTTGTTTTTCAATCGTTGTTTTATTTTCTTAAGGCAAGTAAAGAAGGTACTTGGCACTTTATCCGTATAAGACTCATGGTGTAATTGGAAGAAAGAGTTTTGGGGTCAATCACTTTATACTTACAGAAAAGGTCCTTAGGATTAATGAGTGACAACAGAATTATCAGAGTAGCACAGCGGAAGCGTGGTGGGACCTAACCCACAAAGCAAGAAGCTCAAGGGTACTGATGGATGTCGTGTCGAGTTTAAGATGGTGATAGTTGGTGAAATGCATTCTAGTTAGAAGAAACGTGGGTTAGGCTATGTGAGTAACTGGAAATGTTGTACGGGAACTTATGTGCATGTAGAGGTAATAGAAGTAGACTAGTACCCTATTATGGATCCGAGTGAAGAGTGATGGCTTTGTTACATGTTGCTAGACAAGTAGTTTTGGAATTCTATACTAATGGAATACTCTAGAGTGAGTTTTCCGAATTGATTAGGAAATAATTAATGATGCAATAAAAGTATTGTGCATGGCCTGCACTAGAAAGCTCAAAGTGAGTAACTACCGTCCTGAGTCGAAGATACATAAGAAAGAGAAGCGACAAGAGCATACTTGCAACCTAGTAACCGTGCTTAAAGAAAGCATAATCTCGGAGTAGATTTTATGTGTAATGTTATGTCGGAACAGAGCCTAGTTGCGTTTTAATTTAGAGAGATATTACTAGTCGGATAAAAGGGGAGGATATAAGAGTGCAATGTTGATGGTGTGCTAGCATTAATCGCGTAGTTATAATCAAATAACGGTGATATGAGATCACTTTGTGTCTAATACCATCATTCCGGACATATTCTATGTCACTTAAGATCTTGGAAAATGCGTGAGGAGCCTAGGTTCGAGTTAACGATATATTAGAGATCTATAAATAATATAATAATGCCAAGTGAACAGAGAAGATGACCTGTCTCGAGTGTTAGACCTGAAAACGGTAAAGGTGACAATTCCTTACCTGAGGAATAAGATGACTGAGTAATATTAAAAGACATGACCAATTGGTCGTGATACGAAGAGCATTGAGCACTTGATAAGTGTTGGTGGATGTCCAAGACCTTTGACCTGATTGTGTAGACAAAACATTTTCAGAAGGCCCGAAGCAAGTGGTCATAACGAAGGGAAGAAAGTTGAATAGATCATTTTCCGTAGGGTCATCAAAGGATCTAGAACTTCAGTTTTCCAAGGAGACTAAGTTTGGGAACTGAGTTTGAGAATTTTAGTTGGAGAGATACCTACCAAACACGAGTTAGGTCATCAAATTAGAGGATTAGACAGTTGAGCCGGATGATACCGGTGAGATATCCGGTAACCACTCTAGAACGTGGTAACATTCGCTTGTGATCTAAGTACTTGAAAAGATTTAAGATTTAGTGGTTTTATAAGAAGCTGATAAGGCTACCTAAGATATTGGAGATAGTAAGAGACGTAACATTTCAAAGACTTATGTAACTATAGTTGTAACCTCGGGAGTGACGAATTAGGGCTTGACCTTGTATGTGTGTTATTGTTTTACTGCTTGTCTATTTCATGATTGAGTGATTAGTCAGTGATATGTGCTTTTGGTAATCTTGATGTGCGGGAAACTTAGATGTGGAAACGACGAGACTTTTGTGTACTGATCAAACACACCCATTTGGTGCCTTAAAGGCCGATCAGGATTGTCTTACCCCCGAAACTTGTTTTGAGGGGGATCTGATGTAACGACCAGTTTTTTTTCGTTACGCTTTGATAGGGTTAGGGAAGTTTAGGAAACAAATAAAAATTTAGTGAGACTAGGACATACCAGTTTATTTATTTAAGTCGTTTAATTAAGTACATTGTTCTAAGTTTCGGGACGAAACTTATTTTAAGGGGGTACTGATGTAATATCCGGAATTTTTCTTCCGTTTAATTCCAAATCAAATCGGACTTCGAACTGTTGACGGTTTCCCATTCTATCGAGTATTTCTTCCTTCACAAATTTTATCATTTTATGTAGAATTTAATTCACATAAAATGATAGAATTATATCAAACCCTAATTCTTATAATTATTTATCATTTTATGTAGAATTTAATTCACATAAAATGATAGAATTATATCAAACCCTAATTCTTAAAATTAATTCATAACGACGACTTTAGACGAGACCACGACAAAGCTGTGACGAGATCACGGCAAAGCTGTGACGAGATCACGACAAAGCTGAGACGAGG
The DNA here is from genome assembly GCA_033239125.1 of Fagopyrum homotropicum. Taxonomy (NCBI): domain Eukaryota; kingdom Viridiplantae; phylum Streptophyta; class Magnoliopsida; order Caryophyllales; family Polygonaceae; genus Fagopyrum; species Fagopyrum homotropicum. The sequence continues at coordinate 29,680,432 of BSWB01000002.1, read as the reverse complement.
TCATCACGAAGCCTGACAACTTTGTGACAAGGTCGTGCATGGGCCTGACAAAGCCATGACGAGTTTTTGACAAGCCTTGACAAACTCTCAGCCCATTCCCTTGCCTATGTATTTCAGCCCACACAAACACTCAGCCCACCTTCCTTGCTTGTGATCAACTTGGACTGCTTGCACGCCAGCCAGAAGGCCCGTCGACATACCGGCCCAACGAGCAGAAGGCCTGCTTCTTCCCTTACACGTGTTGAGCTGAAGCAAGGAAAGATCTTCAGCGTAACAGCCCCGCTAATCACACAGCAGAGGTACGCTTGACCTCCCAATCGTCACGTCCGCCAGATCTTCTGCCCCTTCTGTCCTCAGCCGTTACGCTTGCTCTCTCTCCTTCTTGGCTGCCTTCATCGCCCTTCAACTCATCAAACCGCTCACTGCTCACCAGTTATCATCGCATCTATTGGAGCCTTCTGCACACGCCTTGTTCGTCCAGATCCAAACGCTCTCCAAATCCTCTTCTGCAGCAGGTCGTTCTCTCTTTTCGATCTCCCATTTAGACGCAAACGAGACCTTCGCTTCCTCTATGTACGATCAACAACAAGAGTGTCGACCTCCATTCCAGCCAGGAACTTCCCTCGCTCTGACTGCTGCACGCCTGGGACATAGGATCTGCACACAACATTTCGGTACATGTGAGTCTAATAGATACTATCCATATCCTCTCCCTTCTGCTTTTTTTGTTATCGATGATGGAAGGCTATCATTCACGTGCAGCAGACTCGATCTTCACTATCAAACATATAGACTCAAACAAGCAGGACACCCCTTCGTCTGTCTTCAACTCTGAGAAAGGGCAGCGAGGTGAGTCTGTTCCGTCTCTTGTATATGTCTACACCGGCTTAGTTTAAAGACTAAGGCTAACTGCATTCTATCCTAGGTTTTTTCTAAACCGATTGCAGCAAACCCATCCCTCATCTTGATCTTGTTGTCAAGGGATCCAGCAGACTTTGGATACCAAGCAGCCCAGATCCGATCTGTAACAGCCTTGGTGTTGTCTTTCCCGTGCCTTCGAGTCTCGGAATCGGGTAAGGCTTGTACCCTTGCTACACTATACTTTAGTCCACCTTTCCTTGCCTAACATGGACCAGTTTTCGTCTTTAAACCTACTCAGAACAACTATAGGAGAGTTGTACAGATTCATGCATTTTCTGAGTTTTCGGAAGTGAAAAACAGTAAACTTCGGGTCAAGTTTGGGTAAGTTATACTCCTCCTTTGTTGCTGAATTTTGGATATGTTGTAGTCAGTAGTATATAGTAGATCATACTAAAATTTGGGAAGAATCGGAGTTACGGTTTTAGAGTTATCATGCTGCAAAGTTGACTCCTCATGTAGTTTTTATAAGTATGCTGAGTGTTGATAACAGCATGTGATCAATTCCGTTCTATTAAGACCTACTATCTTTCCGAAAATAGTAGATCATACTAGGGAATTATTTCGGAATTTTTATAAGATTATTCGAATTTTATATTTGAAGCCGAAGTTGGACCTTAACGATCTTTCCAAAAATAGGAAAATGGGTAAATTGCCAGTTTGTAACCAAACTCACCTTTAGGAGTTAGAATATGCCTCTTTAGTCTCAAATAAGAGTTTAGGCATGATTTAGGGAATTTTTGGAAATTTCGAGACCAAGGGTAAAATAGTCATTTTACCATAAATTAATACTGTAATCAATTCAGTTGTATTAAGACCTACTATCTTAGAAGTCTTAGACTTCTAATCACCTAGAAAGTCTGCTGAGACACTTGCCTCCTTTGACAGGCCACTGAATTCCTACTGTACAGATCGATTGGCAAATTAGAAAGTCGAGATCTGATTCAGGTAAGTCCACGGACTTACTTAGCTGGCTTCTTGCATGTGTGTGATGTGTATGATGAGTGGTGTTTGCTAGTTAAGATAAATAACGAAACCGGAATAGGCCGACTTTAGTATAATGTGTAATTGACCCAAGTGTATGATAACAGGTCGTGACATCATCTGCCTAGCTCTTGCGAGAGTCTAGGAGGTTCCCTGCGACCAGCCCAGCCCGGTAGACGGTCAGATGCATTAGTACCATTCCGCGTTGGTAAACGGGGACAGGGGCGAGGCTTGGGAATCCCTCGTGTTACAAAATAAGTATCATTAGTAATAACCTATCACCTAATTAAAGATAATAAAAGGATTGAGTGTTGCATGTTAATTGTGTATGTTGTGTGTTTGTGCTTTTACCTTTTATACTTATGCATAGAATGTTAGCTAACGGTTTTATACCGCTTGTAGATGCCTTGCAAGTTAAGACAGTTGTAGAGAGATCCGGAGGAAATGGTCAGCCGGGTCCACGTACTCATTTAGTTGGGGACGGGGATGTCTTTTGTTCTTTATATGCATCATTTTAGTAGCTTTTCTTGTAAGGCTGATAAATATTCTCCATGTATATATTGTTTACAGTTTTCAAATGTTTTAAATACTTTTGTGCCTTGTTGTAAGATCCAAGTAAAAATTGTTGTCAAACTATGGTCGGGACCCATTGTGAGGTCCTAACCAGTAGCTCCCCGAGTTCTCAGAATTTAGGGTGTTACATATTCGCTTGATCAAATCTTCTTGATGAGCAAATCTTTCCCAGAAGATCTTCTTAGTTAATTTGAATTCTTGTACCGTGCGGCCTTAATTTCCTTGTTCCCTTGAAATCCACTTCAAGGCCTTTGAGATCTTTTCGTTGTGCAACCTTGTCTTCGTGGTGCCCTTGAAATCCATTTCAAGGCCTTTGAAATCTTCGATAGAACCTGCACTTAATCCAATTCAACCAAGCATCTCTAGAATATAATCAATACATTGTTAGTGTATCAAACTGCTACATTTGTGTTTATATCTTCCGTCATCAATACCTGTAAACCTTTATAATCAAGGTGGAGTTTTCACCCTGTTTATTGTAGTGACGCACATGCAGAAGGAGAGGTGGCGAGAGAGATCCTTGCTGGATGATTTGGTGTCAGACTGTATTTGATGAGGCGTGACGAGGACGGTGGAGAAAGGGTTGGAGATCGATGGTTGCAAGCGAGGAGAGGGAGCCGGTTAAAGATTTGGGCTGGAAGGAAGTTGATGTATGTAGACATGAGGGAGGAGGAGATGCTATCATCTACTCAACATCCTCCTTAAGTTGCATATGGAAGGCGTGTTTTCAAGTGTATGGCAAGGGTAAGATCTGACCTTAAAGATGGGCAGAATGTGGCGTGTGTGCTGATACTAGAAAGAAGGTTGACGGGCCTAGTTTCTAGTCACATTCGAAAATAGGAAATAGGAGGAAAAGGTTATGTAAATGCATGGGGATCTGTTGGAGATACTAGTCTCGCCCAGCTGACGTGGAGAGCAAAGGAAGGGCAAGATTTGGCTTGTCATATACGGGCTAGTCAAGGGCTTGTCAAGTAGCCCTCTCATTCTAGTCTTGCAAGAGTGTTTTAAGAAGAATTTTATATGATCAAAACATCACATAAAATCATAGAAATTGGTAAGAAGCATTTTTATAAAGTTGACATGAAAATAACTTGACATAAAATGATAGGATTTATGAAGAGTGTGAAATAGCCCTCTCATTCTAGTCTTGCAAGAGTCAAGGACTAGTCAAGGGCTTGTCAAGAGTGTTTTAAGACGTATTTTATATTTCCAATTAAAATAAATACTGTAAAATTTGTATCATTTTATGTGAGTAATAATTTCACATAAAATGATAGGATTTATGTTTACACGAAAATAACGTAATTAAAAATCTGTGTATTACAAAATATAATAATAAAAAAAATATTTTTATAAAGTTGGTCTTATTTTGGTCTAAATGTTGATAGCTCATCTTAGTTTGGGTTGTTTTTCTAAAAAGATATATAATACCTCAATTTTCATGACCCAACATATTGCACATCCATAGTTGTTCTCATTTGATTGTATACGAATGACTATATAATAAAATCGGTGGATAAGACTCAAACATGTAAATGATTACAAGAATCATACATGTAAATTATTATAACTGATGATGGTGCACGAGACTCATACATGTAAACGATTACAAGAATCATACATGTAAATTATTATAACCGATGATAGTACTAAGCACGCCAACCATGCTAGGGCAGGGCCTACATACAACATGTAGAGGCAACTTCTTCTGTAATGTGAGACCACCACCAAGCTCCTCCATATCCACCGGCTCACCATCCACTGTCTCCCATTCAAAGCACTGAACACAAGTAGCTAAAACCAACATCACGAGTTTCATCGTTAGATTCTCCCCGGGGCAAGCCCTCCGACCGAACCCAAATGGCATCAGCTTAAAGGCATCCTTCCTGACATGCTCATTTTGAAACCTCTCCGGCTTGAAGGTGAGCGGGTCGTCCCAAACCTTCGGGTTGCGGTGTAGGGCCCACGCATTGACTATGAGGGTGGTGTCTTTGGGGATGTGGTATCCCAAGACGGTGGTGTCGGCGGTGGCGCGGTGGGGTGCGAGAAATGGTGACACCGGAAAGAGGCGGAATGTTTCATTGACGATGCAATGGAGGTAGGGTAGGTTTTGGAGGTCAGAATCAGAGACGAGCCGAGTAGGGCCCACTTGGGCGTTGATTTCTTCCCGAGATTTGCAGAGAACCGTCGGGTGGTTGAGAAGGAGAGACATCGCCCATTCCATTGTCCTAGTAGCGTTGTCTGTTCCTCCGGTGAGAATCACCTGAATTGAGTAATAAAGATTTCAAATTGGTAATCCTTCAATATGAATTAATTTCTCAAGTAATACATTGAACTAAAATAATTTAATACATAAATGAAACTTACTAGAATAAGACCCTTGACTATATCGTCGGTGTAGAACTCCGGCTGTTTCTTTTGCAAATTGAGAAATTCTTGTACCAATGTCTTGTTCTTACTAATTGGTTCATTATTCATACGATTCTTAGCTTCTTTCATCATATTTTCCAAGATATCATCCCAAATTTTCCACGCCTTCTTCATTTGCTTCTCCAATCCCTTGTACCTAATCCATCTCAAAATTGGGAAGAAATCGTAGATACTCATCATCCTCGGGACCGACATCGGATCATTTTTGGAAGTGAAATTATCGGCAATTTTCCACCTTTTCCCACACGCAATCCTCATCACCACATTCTTCGTCATCTCAAAAAACACCTCATTCAAATTCATCTTCTTCCAACTCAAATCGATTGATAATAATCTCTCCCGAGACACGAAGCGGACCTCCTCTTCCCGAATCCACGCCGACTCGCTAACCCGCTTCATAGAAAAAGTTTCAATGGTGCCGACTCGTCGGAGTTTTCGCCACAACTCCCCATAAGGGGCCCACACAGCGGTCGTGTAGTTGTAGGCTAGGAGCTCGCCACGAAAGAACTTGGGGCGATCAGCGAATAAGATATCGTTTTGAGTGAAACATTCTTCCGTTGCCAAGGGCGATGATACCACTACGACTCGACATCGTCCTAATTGTAGGTAGAACACCGGGCCATAGCGTGCCGCTAGGGACTCCAAGGAACGGTGCTCTGGGTATTTAAATAGGTGGAGGTGGCCCACTATCGGCAGTGATGGTGGGCTCGGCGGCAACGTCTTCCTCTCTTTTGATTGAATAAGCCTTTTTCTTGTGTAGAAGAAAATGATGGTTGCAAGGAAAAGCAAGAAATACAACATGACTTGAAATTCCGGGTTTTCTTTCGTGTTTCTGTGACAATGGGTTTAAGAAAGATAATGCGAGTTAGAAATTGAGATTTAAATACATCTATAAATGAAAGAATCAATTTATAGATACACGAATCAATTTGAATTCATACAATTTTAGAAAGCCGGTTAATTACCTGTAATATTAACTATATTTTACGTAATTAATTTTTGTAATGACTGAATATTTGAATTCAAAATGATAGCCGGTTAAGTACATGTATACTATTGAAGTACATGTAATATTAGAAATATTTAACATAATTCATTTTTGTAATGAATGATAATTTGAAGTTCAAAATGACAGCATGTAAGGGTACATGTATACTATTGAACTATATGTAATAGTAACAATGTTTAACATAATTATTCTTGTAATGACTGATTATTTGAACTTCAAAATGACCGCGTGCATGGGTACATGTGTATTGTTTAAGTGTGAAGTTGATCAATATAAATATACTATTTAAGGAAATAATTTATTTTTGAATTATACATTTTAAAGTTCAAAATGCAAAAAAACACCCTTAATGGTTTTTTATTAAGTAAAAAATGTTCATAAATAATTTGTAATAACCAAAATCTCAGACTCGGGGTACTACGAGTTAGGACCTTACAATGGGTCCCGACCCGAACTCGAAAATATTATTACCGTACCTTACAACAAGACACAAATGTCAAAATATCAAAACTGAATAAAATAATGCAATATCAAGATAAACAACAAACTCTTAGCCGAGTATAACGATGATATCAAGGCTACACTGCTAATGTCAATAATGAAAAAAAGAAAATAAACCACCACCCGTCCTACAATGTATAGGAACCGAGACTGAACACACCATCCAGACCACTCGGCAGCTACACTATCCTGCAAGGAATCTAAGAACACGGATAAATCATTAGCTAACAACCCAAATTTAAGAAGAACACATAAGTACAAACACACATGATGCGGAAATGTAAACAAAGAGCATGCTATCATAAAATTAGTTTATTATATTTTTTAAGGTCATGCATTCATAATCCATTTAAGTTTATGCCACAAGAAGTCTAAGACTCTCGCCTCCACCCCTTTATCCAGTTGGAGTGGATCGGCGCACCTCCTTGTATACAATATGGAGTGGATCAATTCCCTCCCCGTATACCATGTCTGACCTGGTCGCGGATAGCCTCCTAGTCTCTCCCAGGAGTTGAGTAGATGATGCTACCGCCCGCTAAACATGGGCCAATAATAGGTCGTAAACTAATCCAATAATCATACTATAACACATATAACAAACACCAGTCATGTACTCAACCAATATAGGATAACAGCAAATTAAGCCCAAAGGGCTTAGCTGTAATAGGCTAAGTCCAGCTAGCACATATCCCGATCCGCACTAGTAACCTTAATTGCATAATATAATCCAAAAAAAACAATATCAAAACCAATCCCTTCACTAGATGTCTCCAACTTCTAGTCCTTAAGGGTTAAACACATACCAACACTAACACATGTTTGCCAACTCCCTTATGAAATCAAAAGGCAATTACTAGGAAGCTTTTTAGAGAAGGGGCCTTATATCTAACACAAGTTCCTAAGTTGAAAGCTCGAACTTAGGAACTTACTCGAGCAATTCCACGACCGCAGAGGAATGAAGGCATGACCACGGGGCTGGAGTGTCGACGTGACCGCGGCGACACTAAGGCGCAACCGCGGTGACTTCCGCCACCTAGGTGATCTAAGGGCACGGGTGCGGTGACACAAGGCAGGCGCGACTACAACAATATGCAAGCGCGACCGCGTGAGAAATCTAAAAAGATGATCGTATTCCTTTGGCTACGGTTCTTTCGTTTAGTCACCTCCTTATCTCTTGAGAATACCAATACGATCCTTGGATCCACCCATAGACTAATAAATCTCAAAGGGAAACGAAAGGCAACAAGGGAAGACTTTGATGGACGTTTAAGCAATGAAGAAGAATAAGAAAATGGAGAAGGACAAGAAAGAAAGGGGTTTGCTAATTATTCAAAAGTAGCACCAACGAGTCCTTGCATGATATTGTGTTATTATCCACAGAAAATGAAGCAGCCTTGATGACATGAGTTACGACCTTAGTATATAGACATACATCAAGATAAATCTCGGCCGAGATTATTGTCGGGTTTGCCCGAGATTTTTGAAAAAAGGCCCATGGTCCGGAAGTTAAAACCCCAATTTTTATTATTAAAGAGGAGGATGGCTGCAGCTAGAAAAACATCCAGAATGCAGAGGAAAGACGTCACATGCGATAGAAAACGTCCTAATAATACGATAGAATTAGTTACAACACATTGAGGATTGAGAAGATTTGTGAAGAATTCTTGGAGGGAATAAGTAGATTTTAGATTTATGTTTTTGAACACAAGGTTTGAACTTTGTAGTTGGTTTGCTACGCTTTGATTATTAAAGACCCTTTGCTAAGTATTTCTTCCCCTTCTCTTGGTTATTTTTTTTTTTTGAGTTGCTTGATATCATATATCTTTGTTGATCTGAATTTGTGTGTTGTTGGCTAGAATCCTTGTGGTTGTAGGTTGATTAGTTGATGGTTGTGGTATAGATGATGATAGAATGAACCTTTAAGTTAGATGAGATCCTGAAGGTTGGTTTTAACCTATGCAGTTACCGATTCTTGGTCAGTTCTCAAGAATCTCGGCCGAGATTTGAGCAAGAACAACCCGATATTTTTCCTGTTTATCGGTTCATGTTATATCCTTAAGCTTAGGTTATAGATTACCCAAATCATAGCCTTGTTGAGCCTTTCAAGCTTATATCAAAGGTTAGGAAGAGACTTACTCGGTGATTCCTTTTCTTGGTTGCCGAAGATGATGATTTCGAGGTAATAAAGATTTATCGTTTATTAGGTTTGAGTGTGCCTTCACCTTTCCTTTGTGAGTTAACCTGAGACTTACCCGATAAAGGTTAGTTCAATTCCCTTAGGTTGAGTTGTTGGTTTGAGGTTATAGTTCCTTTCTTTAGATCGTTGAGACTGACCCGGTAATAGGACCTTTGGTTTGGGATTAGCGGATAGTGAGACCTCCCCCGTAATCTATCTCACCTTATAAACACATTTCCTTAGCAACCCCAACCTTGTCCATAGATCTTTAGAAGTCTTGAATCAAAAACCACAACCAGATACATTGATCTCTAGAATTTGCATTCTTTCGTGATTATCATATATTCACTGTTTTCGTTGTTTTTGTTCTTTGATATTTGCAGGATCTTTCCTAGATTTGATATATACTGCTTGATTTCACCATAGTCACTGTGATCGACCCTGCAATATTTATTTTTTACTTCGATTGATCCGTACATTGTGGGTTCTCTTAGTTGCTTAACTTTTATTTTTGTTATAAATTTAACGCTTATTTTCTGCCATATTTCACACATGTTTGAGAGCGAACAAGTTTTTTCCGCCGTTGCCGGGAACTAGGTTTAGACAAAGTTGGTATTTTTGTTGTTTATGGTAGATACTTGCTTTTACTATTGATCTTTTTTCTTGAGTTGTTCTTGCAAGAATTCGCTCTCTTTTAGATTTATGTGAAGATCTCGTGCCGGTAAAAAGTAGTTCCATAAGATCTTGGAGCTAGGACCTACTTAAGCATAGGAGTTGGAGAAGTGCAATAGGAGTTGAACAAGTGCAATATGAAGCCCTATGCGACCTTGGAGCTAGTGTAAGCATCATACCGCTTGCACTATTCAAAAAGGTTAGACTAGAAGAACCAAAGCCGGTCAAGATGACCCTCCATATGGCGGATCGATCCATCACACACCCGGTGGGGATTCTTGAGGATATCTCGGTTCAGATCGGAAAGTTCTCCGTGCCAATTGACTTTACGGTGTTGGACATCTCGGCGGACAACTCGGTTCCTATCAACTTGGGGTGACCGTTCCTAGCCATATCGGGATGATTGGTGGATTGCAAGAATGCTACCCTCTCATTCAACATTAGAGAGGAAAACATCATGTTCAAACTGCCCACAATGGTGAAGGGGTCAGCCCTTAGTGAGGATTTATGTAACGTCCATGACGAAGAGGAGTCAAGGGAGGTGGTGAGCTCGATCTTGATCAAGGATCAACTCGAGAAGGTTCTTAGCATTAGTATCATAAATGAGGGATTTGAGAAGAGTTACAATGCAGAAATCCAAGCTTTGGATGCACTGCAAGAGTTCCCAAGAGCTGAGTTTGAAATGCTCGAAGGAGGGACAAAGGCTTATATAAAAATCTCGTCCGAGACTGTTCTTTAGCAAACCAAGATTTGCACTGCAGGAACCAACATCGACCGAAATCTCGGTCTAGATTTCCATAAGGGGGCGTGATTTCTGGACTTCAAGAAGATCATCTAATTGTTGTTGATGGAGCCTCAAGGTGCTATGGTGAGTCTTCTATGGCCTTGGAATCATTTCAAGTTACGTAGGAAGGATCACTACCAATCGAAAAAGGTCCTTCTAAACTTTAATTGAAACCTCTTCCTTCTCACTTGAAGTATGCGTTCCTTGGATCAAATTCTACTTATCTAGTGATTGTGAATGCTTCTTTGGATGATGATGAGCTTGATAGATTGTTTACTGAGTTGAAAATGCATAGAAAGGCTATAGTATACACCATTGATGAACTTGTTGGCATTAAACCCTCTTTGTGCATGCATAAAATATTGATAGAAGATGACCATAAACCCTCAATTAAAACACAAAGGATATTAAACTCAATAATAAAAGAGGTAGCAATGACATGATTTATGACTTCATTTTAGGCATTTATTTAGTTAGTTTTTCCCCTTATTCATGCATGGTTTGACATTAGGTTGTGACTTTTATGCCTAATCAATTCATATTGGTAGAAAAGACGTCTACATGAGCTTTTGTCGGTAATGTAGGTATTTTGGGGATCTTTGTGCCATTATTGATACATTCGAGTTCAAGCCGCATGGTTGACCATGAGTTGGTGCGAGTCATGCACAAACTCATGGTCAACCATGATCTAAGCTGCATTTGACCAAAACCTTGGTCCATGGCATTGAATCTCAGCCGAGATGGGTTCTAAGGCATCCGAGATATCTGTGCAGACAACCCCGATAATTGTCACATGATCTCTTTGTCCGACCCTTGCTTTGCTTTGGTTGTGTATAGAAGTTGTTTTGCAAGATGATTTTGGACGACTCTCCTCTCCTTTTCCAGCTCTCTTCCAAGCCCCTTGTGGGTGTTCTTGGGGGAGATTTGATTAGAACATTATCACATCTTAAGATCTAGAGTGCATTTGAGTGGTTGTAAGTGAGATTCTTTTGTAGCTTGTAAGTTCAAACCTTGGAGCTACTCTTGAAGTATTATGAAACTTGTGTAAACTCTTATCCAACTAAGTGATATTGCTTTCATTGTTCTTATTTTCATTATCTTGCCATGAAATGCATGCATGCATGCTTGTATGATGATGTTTGATCTTGAAATGAATGTTGTTGGATGAATAGTTGTGATAATAAGGTGATGGAACGAAGGTTATGGCTTTGATAATGATTGTATGGACTTGCATGAACCTTAAAATGATTTATGTGCTCGAAACCTAGCTCAGAGTATAACCTCGGGTTGTTCTTTATGTTTTCACGGTTGAGATGTTCTTCATCATCCGAGATTTGCTTATGTTGTTCTTGTGTTGATGAATCTGTATGTTAGGATGTTATGTTGTTGAAATCCTAGTGTTTGTTGAGCTTAATCTAGCTTAGGATGACTTATGTTGGTAAACTAATTGAGGAATGAGACTTACCTGGTGATTTCCGCTCTTAGGTATAGAAGATGATGAACTCTAGGTAGTAGTGAGCCAAATAAGCCGCTATTGGATTGAGTGTACTAGGATCGTTGCCTAAGACTTACCTTTTCCAAGACTTACCCGGTAAGGAGGGGTTTGACCCTTAGGTAGTGGCCCGGTTTGGATAGAATTCTTAACCTTAGCTCCTTGAGACTTACCCGGTAATAGGACTTTGGTTTGAGACTAGTGAAGCATTAGACTTACCAGGTAATTGTTCCCACTAGATAAACATCCTTTCCCAAACAGCCGCAACTTATCCTTAGATGTTTAGAAGCTTGAGTCCAATGCCATAACCGGAAATATTGATCTCTAGAATTCACATTTCTGACCTTTATCACCTATCTTGTGTTTGTGTTAGTTGTTTGCTTGATTGTTTGCATGTCTTTTGATATTTGTTGGGCACCACAAAACCTACCAAAAATATTGTGATTTTTATTTCTTTATTCCTTTCTCTCATCTTAGTCTAGATTTGAATTATTCATGATCATTGGATGATTTAGTTTCATCTCAGTCCTTGTTCGAACTTGGAATACTTTCCTTGCTATAAAATGACTCATACAATGTGGGTTCGCTAGGAGTTTAGGAGATTAGATTGAGTTATAAATTGTAAGACTTTTGTGCTCACTATCTAGAGCGAACAAGTTCTTGGCGCCTTTGCCGGGGCCTAGGTCTAGATTAAATCGTTTGTGTTTGGTTGTTTTTAGTGTAAATCTTTCTTGTGTTTTCGATCTTGTCTGTTTTTGTCTTTGTATGTTCCATGCTTGCCAATGGACGGATGTACTTTCTAGACGATCTTGACGACATGGAGTATGAGGGATGGATGACAAGCCAAGATCAAGGACCACCCCGCGATGAGCTTGAGTATTGGAATGAGTTCAATGACTATCATGAGTTCCATGATCAAGCTCACATGACCACATTGCCTCATGCAGATACTCTCCAACAACCTCATGAAGACCGATTGGAGTCAATGTTTGAGCAAGTGATGAGGAAGTTGGAGGTTAACTTAGAAACCACCGTCACTTCCATTTCGAGAGCCCAAGTGGAGCTTGAAGTGGAATTGTTTTAACAAGTGGAGGTGTACCATGAGGAGATCCAAGAATTGCCCGACTAAACCATAATCATTAGACCTTCAAGAAGAGTTGAATGATGCTTGGGAGCAAGTAAGGCTAAGGGATTTAGCCCTGGAAGATGAAAAAATATTGGCATTCGAGAGAGAAGAACAAACGAGGAGGGAGATTGAGGAGATTAGGCATTCTCTTATGCATGGAGTTCCTACCCTCCATCAAGACATGCCTCACCACCTTCACCCATGGAGGAGTGCAATGAAGAACTCTCACCCTGGACATCCTTGCCATCAATCCCGGAATCAAACTTGAAGAGCTCACGACGGAGGAAGATATGCACAAATATCTCGGTTTAATCCATAAGATTTCGGCCGAGATTTGTACTATACCCGTTCGAGATTTGACTGCAGGGAGCCATCTCGGACAAAATCTCAGTCTGATCAAACTAGATGGCCATCCGAGATCCTGTGGAGAGAATCCAAAGCTCACTTCAAAACTCAATTCGATCCCTTATCGCTTGCCTGGAGTGCATCTGAAAGCTAGAGGTCCCTTCCAAAGGACCCTTCCAAGGTTGACATAAGACTCCTCCCGGTTAGAGATGATGGATCCAAGAAGGTTGTGAAGCATTTCAACAAAGCTATTTTTCCAAGAGTCGGCTTTCTTCAGATCGTGATGAATGATGGAGGCAAGCATTTCATAGGTAGGACCGCAAAGTACTACTTGTCTATGTATGGGGTGGCCGTATGGTTGCAACCCCACTCCATCATCAAGGAAGCGGTCATGAAGAATTCTATTGTAAGATCCCAGTTTTTACTTTCACCGCCCACGCGGTGAAGAAAGCCGCCCCAGCGGTGAAGAAAGCCACCCCAGCGGCCTTGATGTTTGTCACCGCCCCTGCGGTGACAAGGGGCCACCCTTGCGGCCTGCCGCCCCTAGGATGAGGCAATCCGCCCATGCAGATTTTTTGTAGATCACGCCCAATCTGTTTTCATTCATTTTATCTTCTTCAATAGATAGAATATTCGATCTTCTATCTATGGGCCGGCTTCCTTATCTTTTTCCTAACCCTAGACGTCCTTCCTTTTATATTATCTTCCTCTCCTATATATTCCCGTCTTTTCTCTTTTTTCCCGTTTCTTGCTTATGTCTTCTTGAACCCTAGAGTGTTGCAGCCTTGCTTCCTGAGATCTGTCTAAACGTATGTTCTTCCTCCCTTTTTCTTCATCACGGTCATGTGCTGCTGCACCTTGCTTCTCTTCTATTTCGTTTCTCTCTTCGTTTCCTCTTTTCTTCTTCTCCAAGAATCAATTTTGATACTTGACTCTTGTGGAGCATTCCTTTGATGATCCTTTGATGTTCTTCAGTTTTTATCCTTGGCCTTTGCTTTGTTCCTTGTTGTCGAAGGAGTAGACAACGCTTCTGTCACGAGATTTGTCTCTGCGCCTCTGTCATGCCGCCCCCGCGGATAGCCGCCCCTGCGCCTGTCTAGTCACCTATTCGCTCAAAAAGTGTGTACGTCAAAGTCTTAAATTTATATCTAGAACTCAAAGCAAAGCGAACCCGCAGTGTACGGATCAGCTGTAGTGAGGTAAGAATTCCAGAGTCGAACTCAGGGATTTTGTGAGAGTAAATTCAATTTCAATTATCTAGCGAAAATGCAAAAAGCTTTTGTGATCAAATAAGGGTAAAATGATTCCAAGGATTCAAGTATCCGATTTTGGCTTTCGATTCAAGACACTTCTAGAGATATAAGGACAGAGTTTATATTGCCAAGATTAAATGTTCAAAGGTAGGTATCGTACGGTAAAGTTCCGAAACCTATATATCTAATCTAAAGGTTCTCTCTATAAGGGTTGTTGAGGCTGCAATATAGAAAGATCTAAAGATAAGAATTATGTTCAAACTAACTATCTAAAACTCCAAGATATGACTCTCCAAAGTAAAGAATAGAAAGCACATTTAAAATCTTAATAAAGGATGTTGTGTCTCTCTATTACCCAAATCTTATAATCTTAATCTATTAAATGTAGAATTAAGTTTGAAGTCTCTTCATAAATTCAATTAGAGGTTAAAAAGGTTAATCAATGTTGGGTTTTAGGCAAGGATTAGTTTTGGTTAAAGATTAATTCAATTAAAGTTCGTTAGAAGAATAAATCGGGCTGTTCATCATTAAATCGGCCGATTTACTCAAGAACACGCCGATTTTCCTGTTGTCGCAAAACTAAAATCTAAACTCTCAGGGTCCTAACGTGTAAATGAGTTCAATCTATCATCATCTAAGCCTTAATCATCAACTATTCTCCCCAGAATCACAATGGTTTTAGCCAACCATTTTCAAAATCGAATCAAATTAAAGATTGAGTGAAATATCGCAAATAAAACCGAATCTTGAATAAAAACTCAATAACCTTCAAATCTGTAAACAATCCTCGAAATTGATCAATGTATCTCTCAAATAACTCAATTTCATGTTCAAAAACCACAATTACTTCAATAGACAAAGAAATCTGACAAACAATGATCAAGATTGACTTTCCGGCTAAAGTCCTTCAATCCTTCTCCAAGAATCTTCAATCTCTCTCAAACGCGTAAAGATTTCCCGCTGCGGACGTTCGTACGCAAAAGTAAGCGTGGCGAGGATCAAAGTCTTGGGGCTGTCACCGTCCGCCTTTCAATGTTGAAGGCTATCGAATATATGTAGGGATAAATATAGGGTTTAACGATGAAACCCTAGAAATCTGGGCTGAAAAGAAGTCGAGTGCGCTAGTATCAGAAGATACTCTGGGCCGCGTCATAAGGTATCAGAAAATACTTTGGCGCGTCAGACGGTATCAGAGAATACTTTGGGCCGCGTCCGAAGGTATCAGAAAATACTTTGGGCCGCGTCCGAAGGTATCAGAAAATACTTTGGCGCGTCAGACGGTATCAGAAGATACTTTGACGCGTCCTAAATTCCTTTTATGCTCCTTTTTGTGCCGCTTCAAGGCTTAATCTTTAAATGTGCCATCTTTGCTCCATAATTCGCCAAATTACCTACAAATGCAATAAAACTCTGTGTATACCTCTATTCTTGCAAAGTAGGTGAATATAACCATAAATGCCATGAATGTATGACTATGCATGCAAAATAAAGGGAAAATCTATATAAATACATGCCTAAAAATAGGTCATAATTCATTTCATCATCACCCCTGCGGTTTATCTGCAGTAGCTCCCATGTTTGGTGAGTTGCTTCCTTCCTTGCTTCCCTCGTTCCTTTCCTTACCTTTCGACTACGTTGTTGACCCTTGGTGTTCTATAAGACTAAGGTTGAGACCTTAGCTTGTGTAGATCTCTTAGAGATCATGGAGACTAGAAGTTATAGACTTCTAGCATTCGTTTCGGTTCTTGATTCGTGATGCTTGTATGAACAGGCTTCTCTTTGTCCCTTTCTTGAAGCTTTCCTGAGTGTTTGCTGAGTGTCGAGATTACCTTCGAGTGAAGTAAGTCCTTTGGACTTACTTAGCTTCATTCCCCGTATTGGTTTGGTTGTATTGGCTTGATTGTGTAGTTTATCTTGTTATAACTGATAACCGGAATAGGATTCACCTTTGTTATACCTTAATTGGCCCATATGCATTATAATCGGGCGGTTACCGCTTGTCCAGTTCAAAATGGGGAAACTAGGTGGTGCTCTCGCGAGTAGTCCAATAGGTGACACAAGGATGCATACATTTTATTCCTGTTAGTGAAAGGGGACGGAGGCGAGATCGTAGCGATACTCATGTAACAACGATAAGTTGAATTAGTAATTGGATAACCTAATGAAAGATAATACTTGGCTTTTGTGTGAGCATGCTATGTGCTTTCTTTACCTTATGTAAGTTTGTTTCTTTACTGTCTTTCTGATATGTAGAATATTAGATAACGGTTTATACCGATGTTGTAGATGTTCCACAGGTTCAAGATGTTGCTGAGTGATCCGAATGGTGGGGACAGTCGGGGTTCCTGTACATTATGGGACGGGATCGGGTTTATGTTATGTTGTTGCTTTTCTTTTGTTCTAAACTTGGTTGCGAGTCTTTTACGCTCCCTTTTGTTTAAACCTTTGGTTTTATATTGAGTTTTAGTTTTCATTTTTCTGTGCCTTGTTGTAAGATTCGTTGTGTCGTTGCTACTCTGAGTGTCGGGACCCATTGAGAGATCCTAGCAAATAGCGTTTCGAGTTCCTAGAACTTGGGGTGTTACAATATGGTATCAGAGTACGTTGGCAACAATGGCACTCAAAATCTTTTAAAGGACAGTTGGATTCTACTATGGTGGCTATCGGTTGCCCAGAGGGACGTCGAGTCAACATAGCACAGATGTTGCTCAAGGATCAGGCTCATTCTTCGTGGAGGACAGATCGTCGTAAGGTCACCAATTATGAGCAGATTAAGACGGTGATCCGAGATCGCCAATGCCTTGCAGTTGTTAGGGACCGTCTTCAGGATTTCCTCGAGGCTGGATTTTAGGATTTGCCTATTGCTGAGATCATCAACAAATTTAAGGATAAGCTATCTTTTTTGGGGCTGTCTGCACCACCTGAGGATCAGCATGTTTATCTTTTCTCTCGGAGGCTGAGAGAGTCGACACGCTCTTATCTTGTTGGTTTCCGTTGTTAAGTTGTGTTCATGCCGGTTGGCTCAACACATATATATGATCAAGACGGGAGATTACTTAAAACTTGTAAAAGGAACTCACAAAAGTAGCATTTGCATGCTAAGAATCAACCTAGTGTAGATTCATCCATTATTGTCTTGCCTTTTGTGTCACTTGTATTTATAAGCTTTATGTGCGTCACTTCAACCAAACCACCCCCCCTTGTTACTTGTTTCGATAATCAATAATTGAACTTAATTAAAACACCTTAACTCTCTTGGGTTTGACCCCTACTTAACCACTATACTTGTTTTAGTGCTAAGTCGGGATTTACTTTTGATTGGGTATAGACGACCATAGAAATACTTCTAGTCAAATTTTGGTGCCGTTGCCCGAGAGTTTAGTATTTTTATTTGTTTTATTATTGATTATTTGTTTGAACCATTTTTATGGTTCAAACCCGTGCTACTAACCCCGATCTTGCATCCTTTGATCCAGAAATTGAGAGGACGCACATTCGGCAACGAATACAACAACAACTTCAACAAGAGATGGCTAACTGTAAACTTCGTCAACTCACGCCGCCCACCTTGGCTCAAAACCCTCTTGCGGTTACTATACCGGCATTAGGGGAAGGAATCAATTTCGAGCTCAAACCAGGTCTCATTCACTTGCTTCCATCTTTCCATGGATTAAGTGGTGAGGACCCCATAAAACAACTTGGCAAGTTTCATACTGTGTGAATGAGCATGAAGCCATCCAACATCACCGAAGAACAAATCAAGATGAGGGAATACGGTTTCACACTCAAAGATGCCGCAGACGATTAGTATTACCACCTTCCATCCGGGAGCATCGACACTTGGGAGAATCTTCACAAGGCGTTTTTGGAGAAATACTTCCCACCCAAAAAGGGGAATAGCTTGAAGAAAGCTATAAGCAACATCGAGCAAGAGGCGGACGAAACTCTCTATGAGTACTTCGAAAGATTCGCACAATGAAAGGAGGATCGTCGATGCAGCTTGCGGAGGTAATATTCTTAACTCTACTTCTGACCTTGCTCTGGAAAAGATACAGGAACTAGCGGAAGGAACCCGAAACTTTGGAAGGACCCCATCCAAGAGAGGAGTTCATGCTGTGAATACCGGGAAAAGTGAGATCTCCACAGAGCTTGAAAAATTGAAGGAGATGGTGAAGAGATTAACATTGATGGGAACCCCACAGCAGCTGAAAGCTTGTGGAGTGTGTGCTGACCCATATCATCCAACGGACATGTGCCCACAAGTCCAGGATGATGATGCTGAGGTGAACGCAATGGGTTATGGACAACCACAACAGCAAAGGCCTAGGAACGATCCTTATGCGCAAAATTTCATGCCAAATTGGCGTGACCAACAAAATTTCCGTTGGAGGGATCAACAAAACCAACAACAGTAGCTCCGACAATGTATGTATAAAACAACTGAAGATATGTTACAGGTTTTCACTAAAAACTTTGCTACTCATGTCCAAAAAACAGAATCCAGCATCAAGAACCTTGAAAAACAGGTTGGGCAAATGGCGGAAACCATTACAAGGATTGAAACTAGGTCCTCCGGAGGATTACCTTCACTGACGGTTATAAACCCCAAGGTGATGCTGAAGGAGGCTCAATAATAGAGGTAGAGTCCTTACGTCGAGCCAACGATGTAAAACAAAGGCGCTGTTCGGGAGGCAACCCGAAGGAATAAAAAGAGGAGCTTCTGTACCGCTCCTGCGGCTCAGTGACCCCGCCCCCGCGGTGACACCCATGACCAGCTCCGCACCCAGCGCTGGGCCAGCGTTTGCAACATACTGGCCACCGCCCACGCGGTGACACCCCATGCCCCTACGGCGGCCATCCTTGACACACATCCTCAGCGCCGCCCCCGGCGTTGAGGCTACGTGCCCCCTCCTCCTTGTCACCGCCCCCGTGGTGACAAACGCCGCCCCTGCGCCCTCCGGAAGCTCTCGCACGCCGCCTTGTGCAAACTCTCTTGTGCCACCTCCGGCGACCTAGCCACAACCGCCCTTGCGACACTGGCCCTCACCACCACCACACACCCTACATACTCTCAAACCTCTCCCTCTACAACGCCCCCGCCCCGCACACTCTCGCTCATCACCACCGGCGACATTTACACCAACAAAGAAGTCGCCGGAAAAGCCACAACACCACCACCTTCGTAGGCTCCCAGAATCGCACTCTTCTCTTCTCCCGCCCCGTGCCTGCAAGTTGCCGCCCCTGCGCCAAGCCGCCCCGGCGTAAGCTACAGCCGCCCCTGCGGAAAACACAACAAAGGGTTCGTCTCTCACTCTAATTTCTGAACTTTCTAATTCCTTTGCTTGTTCAAATACAAGAGATGGAAAAACAAAAGAAATACAAGTTGTCGGAAGCTGAGAAGGAGCGGTATAGGATTGTGCAAGGTCGGGATGTGTATGCAACTCGATTTCTGGACGTTCCTACTTTGGAAAACTTGGGCATGTTGGAGAGCATGCACGTATTCCTCAACAATGCTGGGCTCGGTGATTTTCTGATAACGAGTGTTCCAACACACCCCGAGCTCAGCCGCCAATTCATCGCCACATTCATCATGGAAACGGTGGACCCCATATGTGTTGGACTTTCATTCAAGTTCAACAAAAGAAAGTATACATTGGACTACACCCAACTGCAGGAGGCATTAGGGGTGACTATAGCTGCCTCCGGAGACCGGTGGGAACCCATCCCGACACCCGACTTGATGGAGTTTTGGCAGACCGCCACAAGATCTGAGTTTCACGCAGGGGGTGAGTATTCCAACAAATTCACTCACCCCTGTTTGAGGCTCATCTCAAAGATATTCATGAGTGTCTTCTGTGGACACAAGGAGGAGAATAAGGTCGCTCTCAAGGACCTTCCATTGCTATACGCCTGCCTCCCCACGAACGACTGGGTACCAGATTGTCCATATCTCTTCCTGTTCGCCCCTAGAGGTGTGTGCAAATAAGTTTTAAATTTATAAAACTAGAATCAAGCAGCGAACCCGCAGTGTACGAATCGATATAGTTAAGCAAGAATTCCAGAGTATCGAACACAGGGATTTGGGGGGAACGAACTCGATTGCAGGTTATCAAGCAAGTAAATATGTGGAGCTTTGCAAATATTGGGAAAACAACAATCCTAAAGATCCAAGTATCCAACTGTGGCAATCGATTCAAGATATACTTAATGATGTAAAGACAGAGTTGAGATATGCAAAGGTATACTAATGTAAGGTAATCGTACGGTGAAGTTCCAAAAACCTTATATAACTC
Organism: Fagopyrum homotropicum; assembly: GCA_033239125.1. Classification (NCBI taxonomy): domain Eukaryota; kingdom Viridiplantae; phylum Streptophyta; class Magnoliopsida; order Caryophyllales; family Polygonaceae; genus Fagopyrum; species Fagopyrum homotropicum. The sequence goes on along the minus strand of BSWB01000002.1, from coordinate 29,659,876 downwards.
ACCTACAAGGCACTCTCTATATAGGTTGTTGAGGCTCAATATAGAAAGATTCTAGAGATGAGAATTAGTGTCAAATACCCAAACTTATAACCCAAGGATCAAGACTAACTTAACCGATTGAGGTTGTGACACTCACAATCGAGGTAGAGGTTGTTGAGGCTTCACTACCACCTAGAAAAGACAAGTCTAAACTAAGCTAAAGTAAATCTTTAACTTTAGACTAAAGTAAAAGCAGGTTCGTAGACTTAAGGGAAATCACGGTTAGTTCTTGAGGTTCCACGGCCGTGGACTCAAGAACAGCCCGTAATTTAGGGTTGTCGGCGATATTTCTCTAACTCTCAGGGTCTAATTTGTTTGCGATCGATCTATCATCATCTAAGCCACAACCATCAACCCTTCACCTTAGAATTGTTAAGGGTTTTTAGCCAATAACAGTCATGTTGATATCAATTCAAGAATTAAAAGATAAAAAGATGAAAACTTTCAAGAACTTTCAATAATCTTCAATTCAATCTCAAGGTCACAAAGAGAACAAGTAATGTCAAGAGATTCAAAGTAAAACAAACAATCACCACCTTAGGAAGGAAGAGAAAACGAGATGTCAATCCGTTTTCCAAATCAAACCTAAACAAGAAGAGAGATCTTCTTGCAAAATCTTCCAAGAACTACGATCTTCCGCAAATCCGGAGATCTCAACAGCAATCTCCACCAAAAGTGCGAGATTAGAGGAATTCCAAACACGAATTTCGATCTCTTCAAAGAGATGTCAATTGCTTCCAAGCAAGCTAAGCAAAGCGTCTTCGTGTCTAAGCGGCGATGAATGAGGGTAAACGGGGTAGCCAAGGTGACGGAATCTTGCTTCGTACGTCTTTTTATAGTGTAGGGCAAATGTCGGCCCGGCCCAATCTTTAAAAGATCGTGGCTTCAAAGTGTGGCGAAAAGATTCGCCAAGATCACGGTCGTGGAAATGTTCCACGACCGTAATTTAGAGCGTGGAAACAAATACGGTTTGCAACATATGTTCCACGGCCGTGTAATCCCCTGGAATGAACATGAATTTCTGACTCCAAATCCACGGCCATAATTCTGAATGTGGAATGTGATACGGTCGTATTTTAGGGCGTGGTTTAGGGCAAGAACGTGATTCTTCCCTAAACTCGTGCATTCCTCAAGCTAAGACTCCAAATTGCTTCCAAAGAATGTCCTCAATCTATGGACATATCAACTCAACTCTCCTTTGCTCGTTTCCGTTCGGAAATAGCTCCAAATCACCTATAATCAACATAGAACTAGTGTAGACATCCATATCGACAATATAGGTAATACTAGCTCACATATGCACAAAGTTCAATCAAAGACTATTAATATGAATCAAATACGTTTAGAAAACATGCTTAAAATCTCACAATATTTCATGCTAACAAATAACCCCATACTTAACACTTGCTTGTCCCTAAGCAAGGTCTTTCAAAAAGCTTTAAACAAGAGTAAGGATGAAATATGTGTACCTTCTTTTGGATGAATGTGACTTCTAAAGAATAGATCATTCTCAAACCTTGCTTCAATCGTTTTTCAAACTTTCACACACTTAATCAAAGAGTAAAAGGTAAAGAAAATTCATGAATCAACTCAACTTCTAAACAAGCATTATAACCTTCAAACATTATCAAAATCAATCTCAAGAAACTTCAATTTAGATCACCAAGTCATATAACATTCTTTTGATCTTAAGGACTTCCAAAGAAAAGGTCTAGAATATGGAAGGGAAGGGAAAACTTTAAGGGAAAGTGGTGCATAAATCCGGGAAAGTGGACAATTACCTTCTTCTTCTAATGCGGTTTCCGCAACACTTCAACTTAGAGCTTCGCTCTCTTCTTTTCACTTTTCGACTTTACTTTTGGAGTTATGGATAGAGGTGCACAAAAACCGAAGCCTAGGAGATCGGCGTTTCTCAAATTTTTCAAGAGATGCCTCAAACCCTTAGCGCACATACCATAATCCGCTAGGAATATCGCTCAATCCGACTTTGGCAAGACACAAACACCCGGCTATGTGAATGGTGCCGAGTTACTCATCGTCATGATTGACTTCCCCAAACCTATAATTTCTTTCTATTCAATTGATTGCAAATAATTGCTCTCATGGCCCTCCCACATCAAACATGCCTTTTTCTCATTCACTTCTCCAAATTCCCGGATAGGTAAAGGAGGCTAATATTTCAATGAGGAGCTAGATGATCAAAGAAAGAGGAAAGAAAGTATTGAATTGCCTTAATCATTTCAATAAGAAGTATAGGAACTTATAACGTGATTTCAACTTCAATTTTCTAGCATGATTTAGGTAACATTTTCACATTATAAAACTTGCAAAAGAGGTAAAATTCATTCGTTCAAATTCTTTTCAATTCACAATCCTTTTAAGCATGCAATTGTCATCAAACTCAATTCACAAGTACTGATTATCATGGAAATCATCTCAATTCATTAGAAGCATAAAATTTTCAAAATTTTTCAATTTTTATGGGTTTTTCAAGTCATTTTTCATGCAATGCAATAAGGAAACGTGTAACACATAATGAAGATGCAACGATAGTCTCGAATGAAAGCAAACATAGAGAGTAGAGTTATTACAAACTTTTAGTACATCCCACCCCATACTTAGGACGAACATTGTCCCTAATGTTCAAAAGAAAGAACAAAATAAAGAAAAGAAAAAAGAAACTCACAAGTGGTGGCGGGAATGTCTAAAACAACGATCATGCATCAATCACTGCGGCGCCGGCAGAGGTGGGAATGGAGAGAAACTCGGATCATAGAACCGCCCAAACTGCTGGCGGTAGACGTCCCTCATCATGTGGTCAAGGTCGTCTAAGCGTCCGTCTCTAGCATCCGCCCGGATCTCTAGCGCTCCAACTCTCTCCGAAAGTCCGGTAGCCCAATCCGGCATCTGCTCGTACCATCCCGGGGCGTGACTGTACCATGATGGAGCATCGGATGGTGCTGGTGCTGGTGGCGGTGGTGGTGCTGTTGGCTGCGCCGTGGACCAAGGAGGGGGTGTGTCATACCAAGTGGGAGGTGTAGTCATCCACGTGGGCCTCTCACTCACGCTAGCGCGGCGAGATGACGAGCCTGAAGCTCTAGCTGGACGTGGAGAGCGTCTAGGTACATCCGGGGCCGCCTCCAGCTGATCCGGAAACGTGCCAAACTCCTGCTCCGCTCCTCCACCACTCTCGTACTGACCTCCCATGTCCTCCTCCTCCACAACCGGTGGTGGAACGTAAGGGGGAGCCACTAGCCTGTTCGCATGCATCGCAGCGAACGTCTCCTTCCAATTGTGGCGTCCCGCCACAATGGAATACTCCGGCAGCCACTCAATCCCCCTACCCGTCCTAGTCTCCCAAGGCATGCCCGCATAAGGCGGACCTCCATGTGTGGGGAAGATGAGTCCCCTAACCATAAAAGCATGTAGCCCTAAGGGAACGGCCGGTATGCGGGTGCAAGCAGAAAAATCAACACCGAATGTCCTAGCAATGTGGGTCACTATCCCACCATATCCAATGTTCCCCTTCTTCTTATTCTTGAGTTTACTCATCGTAGCTGCCAAAAGAGTGGCACAATCTGCACGGCGACCGTATAGCATACTATAGAGCAAGAATAGCTCATCCGTCTTGATCTTTTGGGGCGTCTCCGTCCTAGGAAAGAGACACTCCGAAAGAACGCGGTGTGCTATCTTCAAGGCTAGATGGTACATCAATCTAGCCTTGGTATCGGCGGGTTGCCAACGGTCCTCGTCGGCGTAAATCATAGCTACTTCCTCCCAAAAATCCTTGGGGTAAACTCCACTCGGAAATCGACCGTTATAGGTCTCATGGAACCCGAAAATGGTCCCAAACTCAACAATACTCAAATGATAGTCTTGTTCCATGAGACGGTCCTATCTACGTGGCTGTGCTCGAAGGACGTCACAACCTCCCGGGTGATCTCCTCATAGGCGTCTTCACGAATGTTTGTGAAGACAAGCAATCCGGCTCTATCCAAGAGCCATGTAAGATCATCAACAATGTTGAGAGGATGTAGATCCTCCAACAACAAATACCTAGGACCTATCACTGTCCTCTCCTTGATCCGGTCAAGTGCAACAAGGTGGTTCTCATGTATGGTTGGGATGCTAGGGTGAGGAGGTGAAGATGGAGGTGAAGGTGAGGATGGTAGTGAGGGAGATGAGGGTGGTGGTGCCCTAGAGGTGGAGGGGTTGCCCTTTCTTTTCTTGTTTTGCTCTCCCTTCTTCTCTTTTATCCTTCCCGACATTCTCCTTACAAAGTCCATTTTTTACCAAAATTACGGTCTGTTCTTCAGGTTCCACGGCCGTGGTTTACCCAGAGACCGTGATTCGTCTCAGAATCTTGCGAATCTCAGCAAATTCACCAAAAATCACCACAACAAGCAGTCCTAATCTAATTCCTTCCAGTCTTTGTCAGTTCTTCCTAAAAATCTATAGCAAAAACGAACCAAATCCGCGAAATTCAAGAAGAAAGAATAAACCTCTTTTTCGGATTGAAAAACCCGAAATGCACGTTTGTTGATGGATTTCCGCTCGGTTTGTCGCTTGGATCTTGTTCGTGGTTGGATTTGCTGTAGTTTAGGATGAAGAATCGTTGAAAACGATTAGAAAACGAGGAATTTGAGAAGGTCGTGAGATTTCGGCGTTTATGGCGTGGAAAGAGGTAAGTTTTTGGGAAATTTTGTGAAGAATGTGGCTTATATAGTTGCAGGCAAAATTTTGAAAATCACGGTCTGTCGGGGTGTTCCACGGCCGTGGTTGTGTACGGACCCGTGGTTTTTGTGATTTTTCAAAGGCTTTTGAGAATTACGGCCACTGTAGCTATGACGACCGTAATTTAGACCGTGGAACCTTCTGTAAAGCTTCAAAGTCCAAATTTCGTCTCCCTTCTTCGACATTATTCTCCCTTTCTCCTTTTCCATCGATCCTACAACCAAAAACACGAACATACTGGAAGAAATCGAGGCAAAATAAAGCGAAAACGTCTATTCTAAGCTAAACTATGAATCGAAAACAAAAACAAAAATGAAATACCTTGGGTTGCCTCCCAAGAAGCGCTTTGTTTAAGGTCCGTAGCTAGACCATCCTCGCACTTATTCGAGTGCGGTAGGCGCAAACTCCTCAGCTTGGAGTTCAGGTGTGTACTTCTTGAGTCGTTGACCGTTCACCTTAAAACTTCCGCTAGCTTCACCCCATACTTCAACTGCACCATGGGAGAAAATACGTTTGATTAGAAAAGGTCCGGTCCAACAGGATTTAAGCTTACCTGGAAAGAGGCGAAGTCTTGAATTGAAGAGGAGAACTTGATCCCCTTCTTTGAAGTCCTTTGGAATGATATGCTTATCATGCCAACGCTTTGCTCTTTCCTTGTAGATCTTAGCGTTTTCATAGGCGTTCAAGCGAAGTTCATCCAGCTTGTTGATGTCTAGGAGACGCTTCTCTCCCGCTTCCTTCATGCCGAAATTCAGCCACTTGATAGCCCAAAACGCTTTGTGCTCCAGCTCTACCGGCAAATGACAAGACTTCCCATACACAAGGTTGTATGGTGTGGTTCCTATGGGAGTCTAGTATGCAGTCTGGTACGCCCATAATGCATCATCTAGTTTCAAGGACCAATCCTTCCTAGTCCTTGAAACCGTCTTCTCTAGAATTCCCTTGATCTCTCTATTTGAGATCTCAACTTGTCCACTTGTTTGTGGATGGTAAGGGGTAGCGATCTTGTGAGTAACCCCATACTTAGCTAGAAGAGCTTCAAAGCGACGGGCTATGAAGTGAGAACCTCCATCACTAATGATTGTCCTTGGTGTTCCAAATCGCGGAAAGATGGTCTTGTTGAAGAACTTAACCACCACCATGGCATCATTTGTGGGAGAGGCAATTGCTTCCACCCATCTAGAAACGTAGTCTACCGCCAATAGTATGTATTGGTTTCCACAAGAAGATGAGAATGGTCCCATGAAATCTACTCCCCAAACGTCGAAAATCTCCACCTCTTGGATGTTGTTGAGGGGCATCTCGTTCCTTCTAGAAATATTGCCTGTTCTTTGACAAGCATCGCAGCAAGAGACAAAGGATTGCACATCTCTAAATAAAGTAGGCCAATAGAATCCAGATTGCAATACCTTTGCGCTGGTCTTGTTCGAACTAGCGTGTCCTCCACAAGGTAGTGAATGACAATGGCGGATGACACTTTGCATCTCATCTTCCAGCACACATCGCCGGATGATGCCATCCGGACCTCTCTTAAAGAGGAGAGGCTCGTCCCAATAGTATTCCCGGACGTCCTTAAAGAACTTCTTCCTTTGTGCGTAGGATAGTCCGGGCGGTATCTCCTGGCAAACCAAATAGTTAACAAAATCAGCAAACCATGGTTCGTTACCTTTGGAGATCTCGTTGATGCACTCCTCTATGATGTGTAGGTGTTCGTCCGGAAAGGAGTCATCAATGGGTAGATGGTCGTCCTCTAGATGTGTGAGGTGACTCAAATGATCCGCGACAGAATTTTCAGAACCTTTCTTGTCGCGGATCTCAAGATCGAATTCTTGTAGGAGAAGAATCCATCTAATTAGCCTTGGCTTCGCGTCTTTCTTCGCAAGGAGGTACCGGATCGCAGCATGATCCGTGTAGACAATCACCTTTGCACCTACAAGGTAAGAGCGAAACTTGTCAATAGCGTAGACAATGGCTAGAAACTCTTTTTCTGTAGTGGCGTAGTTGAGCTGAGCTTCGTCTAGCGTCTTGCTAGCGTAGTATATGGCATGGGTTCGCCCTTCCTTTCGTTGTCCAAGAACAGCTCCAATAGCTACGTCACTAGCATCGCACATAATCTCGAAGGGGAGAGTCCAATCCGGGGGTTGGATAATAGGTGCTGAAATTAGAGCTTGCCGAATGGTGTTAAACGCATCTAAACATTCCTGCGAAAACTCAAAAACCGCATCCTTCATAAATAGATTAGTGAGAGGTTTTGATATCTTAGAAAAGTCCTTAATGAAGCGTCTATAAAATCCAGCATGTCCTAGGAAACTTCTTATCCCTTTCACCGAAATTGGGGGAGGAAGTTTCTCTATGGTCTCTATCTTAGCTTTGTCTACCTCTATCCCTCTACTAGAGACTAAGTGACCTAATACGATTCCTTCCTTAACCATGAATTGACACTTCTCCCAATTAAGAACTAGGTTAGTGTCTTCACAACATTGTAAAACAAGAGAAAGGTTAGAAAGGCAATCGTTAAAAGAGGAACCGTATACGGAGAAGTCGTCCATGAAGACTTCCATGATTTCCTCTACGTACTCGGAGAAGATGGCCATCATGCACCGTTGAAAGGTGGCTGAGGCGTTGCAAAGCCCGAACGGCATTCTCCTATAAGCGAAAGTACCCCAAGGGCATGTGAATGTGGTCTTCTCCTGATCGTCCGGATGTATTGGAATCTGAAAGAAACCACTATAACCGTCAAGGTAGCAAAAATGTGAATGTTGTGCTAACCTTTCAAGCATTTGATCGATGAATGGCAATGGAAAGTGATCCTTCCGTGTTGCGTTGTTGAGCTTGCGGTAGTCTATGCACATTCGCCATCCAGTCACGGTTCGGGTAGGAATGAGTTCGTTGTTCTTGTTGGTGATGACCGTCATTCCTCCCTTCTTCGGAACTACTTGAACTGGACTCACCCATTTGCTATCGGAGATAGGATAGATGATACCTGCATCAAGAAGTTTAAGAATTTCCTTCTTGACAACCTCCTTCATGGTCGGATTCAACCGCCTTTGAGGTTGTCTTGAAGTTCTAAAATACTCCTCCATTAGTATCTTATGCATACATAGGGAGGGTTTAATTCCTACTAAGTCCTCGATAGTGTAGCCTATGGCTTTTCTATGTTTCCTAAGGACTGTCATGAGCTGTTCATGTTCATCTATGCTTAGTTCGGAGCTAACAATGACCGGAAAGGTAGAATTAGATCCAAGAAAAGCGTACCTTAGATGAGTAGGAAGTGGTTTGAGTTCCATCACTTTCGGAGCTTCCAATGGTCCTTGAGGGGCATCCGACGTTTCCTTAGAAGTTTCTAAGGTTGTTGAGTGGTTTGGAGAAGAATTAAAAGAAGTTGAAGAAGTAAGCCGATCACCCTTTTCCACGGTCAAAATTACGGCCTCTCCATGTGTTCCACGGCCGTGTAATCCCCTGGAATGGAGGTCGATTTTGGTCGTGAAATCCACGGTCGTGGAATACAGGGTATGACCGTGGATTCTTACATTCTCAGCCTCATCGTGGAGTTTTTCAAACTCCACTCCATGCATCTCTTCTTGTGCTTCTAAGGCTTCAATTTCCTCTTTGCATTCTTCTTCTTCCCCTACATTGGTTAGACTCATAGTGATAACCTTTTGTAAAGGATCGTTAAAGAGAATCGCACTTACCTCCTCCCTAGACAAACCTTCTTCATCTTGGATATCGTAAATATCCTCATCAAAGATTGGCTCCTTTACTAGAGTGGAAAGAACGAACTCTACTTTCTCTTCTCCAATATCAAAAGCGAGTCTCCCATTCTTGCAATCGACCATGCAGCCGGAAGTTGCAAGAAACGGTCTTCCGAGTATAATCGGGACCTGACTATCTGCAGGAATGTCAAGCACGACAAAATCAATGGGGACAAAGAATTTACCTAGCTTGACCGGGACGTCTTCTACAATACCGACGGGGCGAGTGATGGATCGATCCGCCATGTATAACGTCATCTTGACCGTTTTAGGATCGCCTAAACCGATCTTCCTACATAATGCAAGTGGTATGATGCTCACACTTGCTCCCAAGTCACATAAAGCGTCGTATGTGACATCTCCCACTCCAATGGGAATGCAAAATGACCCCGGATCCTTCAACTTTGGGGGCATTTTCTCCTTCATAGTCTTGATGAGATCCGAAGGATCCGAACTCATCTTGACCTCACCGAAATCTTCTAGCTTCCTCTTGTTAGAGAGAAGCTCCTTCAAGAACTTGCCATAAGCCGGCATACCTACAATAGCATCAATGAAGGGTATATTAATATGCAGCTTGCTCATGAGTTCTATGAACTTACTGAATTGTTTGTCTAGGCGCGCTCGCGCTCTAGATTGAGGGAACGGTAGGGGAGGTTTGTAAGCTGGAGGAGGAACATAGACATCTTCCTTTTCCTTCCCCTTTCCTTTGTCCTTCTCTACGGGGACTTCAACGAACGTAGGCTGCGGATCGGTGGTAGTCACTCCGCTCCTAGTTGTAATCGCCATTACCCTTCCCTTAGGGTTGTCCTCCGTCTTTCCTGGAAGTTTCCCTTGATTTCTAGGAACTTCCTCCGCGTGGTTGAACAATTGGTTTTCCAAAACTTTTTGAGCTTTGTCAACCTTAGAGACTTGATCATCAACCTTGATGAGGCGGTTCTCCAACCCTTGAAGCTTTCCCAAGATTGTTTCCAGCATGGGATCGGACTTCTCCTTTCCCGTATTGTTTCCTCCATTAGATGATTGCCCCTGGCTTTTCAAAGGAGTAGAGGAAGAGGAGGGTGGAGTTAGCGAATTTGAATTGGAAGGATAGGAGTTACCGGAATTTTGTTGATTGGAGCGCCAATTGTTGTTGTTTGAACCCCGATTGTTGTTCCAATTGTTGTTGTTCCGGTTGTTGTTGTTGTTTCCATTCCAATTGTTACTCCGGTTATTGTTCCGGTTATTGTTGTTGCGGTTGGTGTTATCACCGCCATTGTTGTTGCCCAAATAGCCAACATCCTTCTCTTGTTGCTTTGGGAAGTTGGTCTTGATAGTCTCCTTCAACTCTTTGATCTCATTGTTGAGGGAGAAAATCTGATTTTGAGCTTCATGTGTGAGCTTCGCTCCTTGCTCCACACGATTTCCCTCCGCTTTCCGGTGGGAATACTTCTCTATGACTCTTGCTTGCTTCTCAATGAAGTCCCAAGCGTCATCTTCTCTCATGTCCATGAATGTTCCGCATGAGAGGGATTGGAGGTTGAATTGCGTTCCCGCATCCAGCCCCTTGTAGTAGATCTCTAGCAAGGCAAGCTTGGATATGCCATGATGAGGGCAATCCAAGAGTAAATCCTAAAACCTTTCCCAAGATTGAAACAAACTTTCGTTAGCTTGATGCCATGACAACGCTTTCCCTTTCAAAGAGAAAAAGAAAAATTTGAGCTTATAGCTGTTGGTAGTAGCGTTCTTCGGTCTCATTGTCTCCATCATACACTCAAAGTTTTGCAAGTGTTGGTGTGGAGATTCAGCACTTGTACCGCCAAATTGGCTTTGGCGAACAAGAGTGATAACTTGAGGGTTAAAGCTAAACCCTTGCATATCTTCAGCATCAAAATTCACACCCAAGCGGCGTGGTTGTTGTGTTGGATCCATCCGCTGGCCAAGAGTTCTTGGCTCATTATCCACACGTTCGACTCTCGCATTCCTAGGTGGAATGCGGCGATTAGCAGCTCCTTGTGGATGGAAAGGATTCATATTGATCGTGGGATCAATCTCTTCTAACGGTGGCATGGAAGAGTCACTATCATCAGCGGATGAGTGAATTTTTCTTCTAGACCTTGATCTCCTTCTTGAGGACTTCTTGCCTACCTTATTCTCAAGGTCGCTCATCTTTATCCACATTTGGAAGATCATGTCTTGTAGACCGTTAACTTGAGATTGATGACGATCCATCTCATCTTGGCGGAGAGTCTCGTTCCATCGGAGTTGAGCTTCCTTCTCCGCCAACTCCGTTTGAAGATCACGTTCGTGTTCTTCGGCCATCTTCTTTTCCTTGCGCTTTTGCCTCAAGGTTTTCTCTAGCTCTTGATCAAGAGGTAAGAGATCTGCGGTGTTCCTAGACCTGCGCATGCACTCAAAGAGATATCAAATAACGAGAGCAAGCTCCCAAGCTTGACAACCGGCTACCGGATTCGGTCTAAACCAAATCCCCGGCAACGACGCCAAAAACTTGTTCGCCCCTAGAGGTGTGTGCAAATAAGTTTTAAATTTATAAAACTAGAATCAAGCAGCGAACCCGCAGTGTACGGATCGATATAGTTAAGCAAGAATTCCAGAGTATCGAGCACAGGGATTTGGGGGGAACGAACTCGATTGCAGGTTATCAAGCAAGTAAATATGTGGAGCTTTGCAAATATTGGGAAAACAACAATCCTAAAGATCCAAGTATCCAGCTGTGGCAATCGATTCAAGATATACTTAATGATGTAAAGACAGAGTTGAGATATGCAAAGGTATACTAATGTAAGGTAATCGTACGGTGAAGTTCCAAAAACCTTATATAACTCACCTACAAGGCACTCTCTATACAGGTTGTTGAGGCTCAATATAGAAAGATTCTAGAGATGAGAATTAGTGTCAAATACCCAAACTTATAACCCAAGGATCAAGACTAACTTAACCGATTGAGGTTGTGACACTCACAATCGAGGTAGAGGTTGTTGAGGCTTCACTACCACCTAGAAAAGACAAGTCTAAACTAAGCTAAAGTAAATCTTTAACTTTAGACTAAAGTAAAAGCAGGTTCGTAGACTTAAGGGAAATCACGGTTAGTTCTTGAGGTTCCACGGCCGTGGACTCAAGAACAACCCGTAATTTAGGGTTGTCGGCGATATTTCTCTAACTCTCAGGGTCTAATTTGTTTGCGATCGATCTATCATCATCTAAGCCACAACCATCAACCCTTCACCTTAGAATTGTTAAGGGTTTTTAGCCAATAACAGTCATGTTGATATCAATTCAAGAATTAAAAGATAAAAAGATGAAAACTTTCAAGAACTTTCAATAATCTTCAATTCAATCTCAAGGTCACAAAGAGAACAAGTAATGTCAAGAGATTCAAAGTAAAACAAACAATCACCACCTTAGGAAGGAAGAGAAAACGAGATGTCAATCCGTTTTCCAAATCAAACCTAAACAAGAAGAGAGATCTTCTTGCAAAATCTTCCAAGAACTACGATCTTCCGCAAATCCGGAGATCTCAACAGCAATCTCCACCAAAAGTGCGAGATTAGAGGAATTCCAAACACGAACTTCGATCTCTTCAAAGAGATGTCAATTGCTTCCAAGCAAGCTAAGCAAAGCGTCTTCGTGTCTAAGCGGCGATGAATGAGGGTAAACGGGGTAGCCAAGGTGACGGAATCTTGCTTCGTCCGTCTTTTTATAGTGTAGGGCAAATGTCGGCCCGGCCCAATCTTTAAAAGATCGTGGCTTCAAAGTGTGGCGAAAAGATTCGCCAAGATCACGGTCGTGGAAATGTTCCACGACCGTAATTTAGAGCGTGGAAACAAATACGGTTTGCAACATATGTTCCACGGCCGTGTAATCCCCTGGAATGAACATGAATTTCTGACTCCAAATCCACGGCCGTAATTCTGAACGTGGAATGTGATACGGTCGTATTTTAGGGCGTGGTTTAGGGCAAGAACGTGATTCTTCCCTAAACTCGTGCATTCCTCAAGCTAAGACTCCAAATTGCTTCCAAAGAATGTCCTCAATCTATGGACATATCAACTCAACTCTCCTTTGCTCGTTTCCGTTCGGAAATAGCTCCAAATCACCTATAATCAACATAGAACTAGTGTAGACATCCATATCGACAATATAGGTAATACTAGCTCACATATGCACAAAGTTCAATCAAAGACTATTAATATGAATCAAATACGTTTAGAAAACGTGCTTAAAATCTCACAATATTTCATGCTAACACTTCCTTACCGCTTTGAAGCGGATTAGGAAGAATGAGCCTCGAGACATTGTGGGAGGTGGGGTAATATCCTTTTTGGCTGCATAAGTGATGGATCTCCTTGACTTGAAAGAAGGTTTAGAGGCCCCACTGTATACGGACGGTATGCTGAGGAGGTGCAGGCTCCTCAGGAGAGACGGGAAGAACCTATTTTGGATCTCATTGGCAGATGGGAGTCATATCACATACCTCCCCCGACCACTTCCACTTGGAGGCGAGCTCTACAAGTTGTACGTACCAGCTGACCCCGTTGCTCCGAGACGGCCTCAGGGGGACATTGTTTGGAGATATGTTGCGGGCTCAAGCCGGGCCCCTATTACTCATGAGGAGATGCCTACTGCAGCACCGGATGATAGTCCGGCCATGGAGAGCCTTCAGGCTCAGATGGAAGCCTTGACTACACAACATCAGGCATGGCAGACCGAGTAGCGGTCCATGCTTGAGTAGTAGGCGTGGCAGTCCAGTTTTGCGTCCTCCATGACCACCCATTTTGACCGCCGGCAGGATGCTTGACAGGCGGCTCATCAGCAACAGTTAGAGACTCAGCAGCTGGCTTGGCAAGCTAGCTATGAGACTTCATTTAGATAGAGGATGAAGGCTCAGGAGGACCGCATCGACACGCTCTACCGCCGGCAGGAGCATTTCTTCCGCCACTTTCCATACCCACCGGAGAAGGGTCCATAGGTGGACCATCCCACTGAGGGGTATATTTTCTCTTCCCTTTCCCACATTTATCTTTGCTTCATTTCCACTTTGAGGGCAAAGTGATCTTCAAGTATGGGGGAGGGACATATCATTGCAAGTACAGTTTCTTTTGAGTTGTTTTGAGTTGTTTTGCATTGAATCTAATGAAGTTTGAAATTCATTTTAGAAAAAAAGAGCCAAAGAAAATGAAAAAAAGAAAGAAAAATCCTTGGATAAACCGAATACCCGACCAACCTTAGGTTGGTGCAAATTGGACTTGAGGGATGTGAGATTAAAGTGAGACCATCAAAGAAAAGAAGAAGAGTGGAAAGGTGAAAACCCGAAAGGGCACCTTGGCAAAATGAGCGACACCGAGTGTAGGTTTCCCTTCCGGTGTTTGGCGACATAAGAAGGGGAGTCATAAGGAGGTTGTCCGGGTAGGCCACTCTTGGAGCAATAAGGATGGTAGTGTTCTCACCTTTTTCTCACATTCCCTCTCTTTTCTTTCTTTCTTTCTTTCTTGGCTTTTCTTTTGTTTTCATTGTCTTTTCTGCTTACCCATGCTTCCCGAGGCCTTTGAGTCTAGTTGCTGTCATTTATTTTACTCGGGACGAGAAAAAGGTCTAAGTATGGGGGAGTTTGATAGGTGATGGAATCACTATCATTTAGGCTAGTTTTTAGAGTTTTTTTTTACATATGTGTCGGTTTACGCTACTAACTCCTTGGTCCAAAAGAAGAAGACTAAAAGAAGCTAAGGAAGGAGTTATAAGCACCTAGGAGTGAAGTTCGTTCACGAAGCAAAGCTTCTGTTGCTTCACCGCCTCCGCGGAGCCTTGTCACTGCCCCAGCGGGTGACACCTTACCCCGGAGTGCTCCATACGCCTTCGTCAGCGCCAGCCACAAAGACTGTCACCGCACCTGCGTCAACCCCTGGCGCCCCTGCGGTGACTTGCCTAGAAGAAGCGAAGACCAGCGCCCCTGCGCCTTCCCCTACGCCTCTCCCTGCGCCTCAACCTGAGAGCTAGAAAATGAAGAGTCTGTGTCACCGCCTCTGCGTTGAAACTGGGACGCCCCGGCGGCTTGGCATCAGAAACGGCAGGAAGTTGAAGAGTCAGGTGTTTTGAAGAGCATTAAAGATCCGCCCCTGCGGAATTACCTAGCCCCCCCTACGGCCATGAAGAAGATCAAGCGTTTTTGCCTTCACCGCCCCTGCGGAACTGAAGGCCGTCCCTGCGGTTCAATAACAAAAGCTTTACTCCGGCTGTTTACACCACCTTTATGGCATTAAATGTGGCTGTTTTGGGCCGTTCATTTACTCCTATTTAGTGTCTTTGGTAGTATAAGTAGGCCTTGGATGATTACTAGAAAAAACGACTACTTATCTATACTTATCCACTTGTTATTCCATTTTAGAATCCAAATTTTCATTGTAATGAGTTGCTAACTCCCTTGCTACATTGGGTTGGTTTGAAGTGGCATTGTTACTTTGGTTGTAAGTTATCTTTAATATAAGTTTTCATTCAGCAATACTTTGTGTTTCCTTGATCTTTATTGTCTAATTGCATGTTTTATTTACTCTTAGGATTGATCACCTTAGGTTCTAAAGTGCATGCAAAGAACTAGGATTAATAGATTCCGGGTTCAGGTCTTTAATCTAGAAGTAAACTTTAAGTAATAACGGGTTGTAATTGCTTAAAGAAAAGGAACACAAACATAAAGATAGGGTTAATGGTTTTAATCCATTCTTTGTATCCCTTAGTCTTTATTTGAAAGCTAACTTGTTACTTGTTCTTGTAGGTTTACGGAACACTAACTTGTTAAGTTGTGTTGATGCTGGTTGGCTCAATACATATATATGATCAAGACGGGAGATTACTTTAAACTTGTAAAAAGAACTCACCAAAGTAGCATTTGCATGCTAAGAATCAACCTAGTGTAGATTCATTTATCATTGTCTTGCCTTTTGTGTCACTTGTTTTTATAAGCTTTGTGTGCGTCACTTCAACGAAACCCCCCCCCCTTTGTTACTTGTTTCGATAATCAATAATTGAACTTAATAAAAACACCTTAACTCTCTTGGGTTCGACCCCTACTTAACCACTATACTTGTTTTAGTGATAAGTCGGGATTTACTTTTGATTGGGTATAGACGACCATAGAAATACTTCTAGTCAATCCTCCCACGTATTAAGTCTTCCATTTGGAAGGGCTTGATACCATGCTCGAGCCTTGTCCTTCAAAGAGAATAAGAACGGCTTGATCTTGTAGTTGTTGGTGGTGGTCTTCTTCGGCTTCATCGTCTCCATGAGAATCTCAAAATTTTGCAAGTGTTGATGTGGAGATTCAACACTTGTTCCGCCAAATTGATTTTGGCGAACCATGGTGATCATTAGCGGACTAAAGCTGAATTCTTGGATATCTTCAGCTTCAAAGTTCACGTCTAGGCGGCGTGGTTGTTGAATCGGATCCATCCTTTGTCCAAGCGTTCGTGGCTCTTCATCTACACGAGCGGCTCTCGCACCCCCAGCTGGGATATGAGGATTGGTGGCCGGTCTTGGATCATTCCGGACTGGATTGATCGTTGGATCAATGTCCTCTACCGGTGTCATATCATCATCATCATCCTCATCGTCGGATGATTCAGCTCTCACCGATTTAGTTGGTTTGTCTTTCTTATTCTTCTTGGAGTTAGTCATCTCCAACTTCATGTCCATCATCATAGCTTTGAGCTCATCAATTTGGAATTGATGACGCTCCGCTTCTTCTCTACGAGTTTTCTCACTCAACCTAAATTGAGCTTGAGACTCCTCTACCTCCGCTTGGAGATCCTTCTCTCTATTTTCAACCATCTTTCTTTCCTTAAGTTTCTTCCTCAAAGTCGTCTCATGTTCCAGACCAAGAGATTTGAGGTCCTTGTTGGATCTAGACCTGCGCATATACCTAAGAGAACCTCAAAATAGCACTCAAAAGATATATCAAATAACAAGAGCAAAGCTCCCAAGCTCGACAACCGAGAACCGAAGTTTGGTCTAGACCAAATCCCCGGCAACGGCGCCAAAAACTTGTTCTTTGGCGAAACTTTGTTCAGTTGCCAGAACGAGAACTTCGTATGTACCTAAGAACACAAACCTGCAAGAACACTCAAGCAGAAAGATCAATAGAAAAAAAGCAAGAACAGTCCCCAGCAACGGCGCCAAAAACTTGTTCGCCCGAAAACGTGCATGCAAAAAAGCTTTATATTTATAAAGCTAGAATAAAAGCAAGTGAACCCGCAGTGTACGGATCGGTGTAGATTAGCAAGTATTCCAGAGTATCGAACACAGGGATTTTGTGAAACAAAATCCAATTTCAAATTGTCAAGCAAATAAAGATGTAAAGCATTGCAAATATTGGGGAAAACAGCAACCCTAAAGATCTGGATATCAAATCGTGGCAATCGATTCAAGATATACTAAAGAACTAAGGACAGAGTAAAGAATTGTGAAGGTATACTAAAGTAACGTAATGTACGGTGAAGTTCCAAAACCTTATATGACTCACCCAAAGACACTCTCTACAAAGGTTGCTGAGGCTGCACTATAGACAGGATCTATGGATAAGAATTAATCTCAAATACCCAAACTTATAACCCAAGGATCAAGAAAAACTCAAACGGTTAAGGTTGTGACACTCAAAACTAAAATAGAGGATGTTGAGTCTCACTTCTACCTAGGAAAGGGAAGCCAAGACTAGGTTAAAGCTAATCCTTAACTTTGGATTAAAGTAAAAGCAAAGTTCGTAAACTCGAGTAAATCACGGGTAGAACTTGAGAACCACGACCGTGGAAACCTAAGAACATGCCGTGATTTAGGGTGTCGACGATGTTTTCTCGCACTCTCAAGGTTCAATCTGTTTACGATCGATCTATCATCATCTAAGCCACAACTATCAACCCTTTACCTTAGAATTGCTAATCGGTTTTTAGCCAATAACCATTATCATGATATCAATATTCAATTTAAGGAGAATGAAAGATGAAAACTTCGAATACTCAATAAAACTTCAAAACCAATTCTCAAATCCGAAACACAAGAAGTAATGTTAATGGATTCAGAATATATAACACAAAACCTCACAATGATCTAAGGCAAGCACGAAGAACGGGATGTCAATCCGTCTTCAATATCAAAACCTAAGAAAAGGGCTAAACTTCCGCCACAAGCAATCTACAAATCTCCAATTTACCGGCGCTTCTGCAACTCTCGGCGGCGTCAATCAACCCTTAAGCAAAGTGCGGACACACAGGGTAAGCGGCCGTCCCCAAAATTCTCTTTTGCATTCCTTTTATAAGGCGAGAAAGAATTACCGTCAAGGCTCAATACGTAAATTACGTGGCAAATAATGACACATCAAAAGATTGCCTAAATCACGGTCTCACAACCTTCCACGACCGTGGTTTAGAGCGTGGAAACAGATTACGGTTCCTTATGACTTCCACGACCATAATTTAGACCGTGTAACTTACTGGAGTGTTCCAAACTCTCTTCCACGTTCATAATGCCAGGTCCACGGCCGTGGTTCAGAGTGTGGACTTCAAATCATCTTCTCCACGGCCGTAATTCAGGGCGTGGAAGTGTATAGTAAATGTTGTTGTCTTTGTTTCGTGTCATTCTTCATCCACGCTCCTTCCTTAGCTTCTTTGATGTATCTCCTAATCCTTGAACATGATCGATTACTCCCTTTTATCTCTCAAATGCTCCGATTCTAGCTCCTATTCACCTATAATCAACACAAAGCTAGTGTAGACTTCCATATCGACAAGATAGATGAACAAGCTAACATTTGCTTCAAAACCTTGTCCATGTACACAATAATAAGGGAAAAAGCAACCAAAATAAGTGTCTAGAATATCGCTATATTTCATGCTAACACATAACTCACGATGTGCCTCGGATCTGGTATGTACTCCCTCAACTGAGACACATGAAACACATGATCAACACCCTCTAACCTCGGAGGCAGTGCTAATCTGTAGGCTGCTCTCCCAACTCTATCCAATATCTTGAAAGGACCGACATATCGGGGATTGAGCTTCCCCTTTATGCCAAAACATCTGACGCCTCGCGTCGGAGATACTCTCCACCATACATGAGCTCCTACACTGAACTGTAGAGGTCGACGCCTATTATCTTCATACGACTTCTGGCGACTCTGTGCAGCCAACATCGTCTCTCTGATCACCGCTACTCGAGCCATATCATCCTGAATCTGCTATGGCGCTATCCCACTAATACTACTAGGATCATCCCAACATAAAGGTGTACGGCACTTAATCCATACGGTGCCTCATAAGGAGCCATCCCTATAGATGCATGCCAGCTGTTGTTGTATGAGAACTCAACAAGTGGGAGGTAATCAGACCATCCATGTCCCCAATCCAACACACAGGCTCGCAACATATCCTCTAAGGTCTGGATGGTCCTCTCTGACTGACCATCTGTTTGGGGGTGAAATGCAGTCGTGAAGTGTAGACTCGTCCCCAAAGCAATCTGAATCTGTTGTTATAATCTCGAAGAAAACCGTCCATCACGATCAGAAACGATCGTCCGTGGTACCCCATGGAGTCTCACTATCTGTCTAGTGTACTCCTCAGCTAATCTGCTCACTGGCCATGTCTCTCTGATGGGAATGAAACGTGCCGTCTTCGTCAGTGTGTCAACGATCGCCCAGATGGCATCAAAGCTCCTACTTGTCCTCCACACGTTCACAAAATCCATGGAGATGTCCCCCCCACTTCCACTACGGTACTGGCAGTGGATAAAGCTCACCTCCAGGCCTGAAATGCTCTATCTTGACCTGTTGGCAAGTCGCACACTGAGCCACAAATCTGGCTACGTCGGGCTTCAGCCCTCCCCACCAATATGAGCGTCTCACATCATGATATATCTTACTCGTACTTGGGTGTACATAGTAAGACGTATAGAGAGCCTCTTGTAAGATCCACTGTCTTAGCTTTGCATCAGCAGGTACACAAATGCGATCATGGCGCCTCATAACTCCATCTGCTCCAATAGAGAACTGTGGTGCCTCTCCACGAGACATCCTCTCTCTAATCCTCGTCAAGGTCGGGCAGGTCCCCTACTTTTGATGGATCTCATCAAACAGACTAGGTAGAACCTCTAAAGCAAACAATTGGACATCCTCATCAGGAAACTGGATGTCCATCTCTAGCCAAGCTAGATCTCTCTGAAGTTGAGGTTTTACGGTAAGTCGGGTAATCGCCTTCTCTCGAGGCGTCTTCCTACTCAAGGCGTCAACTACCACATTTGCCTTGCCAAGATAATACAAAATCTCAAGGTCAAAGTCATTGATCAACTCAAGCCACCGACGCTGGCGGTTATTCAATTCCCGCTGCCTAAAAATGTACTTCACACTCTTATGATCTATGAAGATCTGACATGTAGCACCATACATGTAATGTCTACAGATCTTCAAAACATGAACTACCGCTGCCAACTCCAAATCAAGAGTAGGGTAGTTCTCCTAATTCATCTTCAACTATCGAGATGCATAAGCAATCACTCTGCCTCGTTGCATCAATACACATCGCAAGCCTAGCTTGAATGCATCACTATAGACAACAAAATCATCAGAACCCTCTGGCTGTGCCAAGACAGGAGCAGAAGTCAAACGCCTCTTCAACTCCTCAAAACTCTGAGCGCACTAGTCAGTCCATACAAATTTGGTAGTTGAGAACACGATTTGTGACTTTAGTCTAGGCATCCAGTTAGATAGTTTTTCCCGCTATTCATGCATAGTTTTGCATTAGTTCGTGGCGTTTATATTCAATACATGTATATTTGTCGAGATAGATGTCTACACGGAATTTTGCATGTTTTGTAGGTATTTTGGGAGCTTTTAGAGCCTAATCGATACATCCAAGGATCATTCCTCGTGATGACACGTATTCGAGCCTATTAGGAAGCAAGTTAGGAGCAAAGGAGAACACATGGGACCATGTTGGTGCATGCCTTGCACCAACTCGCGGCTCAACGATCAAAAGAAGGTTGAAACACAGGAATCACGGCCACTGGCAGATCCACGGCCGTGGAAACTGCCCGTGATTCCTTATGCACAGCTGGGACAGCTGTCCCACGATCTCCATAACCGACTCTTGCGAATGGTGAAGGCTATAAGTACCCTTGTAGGCTGATTCTAAAGAGGGGAGACTATCCACTACACACCTTACCTCACACATATTCTCTCATGGGATGATTGGATTGGAGCTACTCTTGAGGGAGAAGAAAGACTTCCATTGGAGAAGAAGAGAAGAACACACCATTCTTAGAGTATCTTAGTTTTTAGAGTGAAGGTTGTTGGAAACATTTTCTAGGGTTATAAGAGCAATTCAAACCCTCTCTTGAAGGGTTGTAAGTCTCTCTTTTAACATCTATTCAGCTCGTTTTCCTTGTTCTATTTACTTCATTTCTCTTTCATTTCATCCTCTTGATATGGACTCCATGATTGTATGCTTGATGAATTTGATTGTTGAAATGCATGTTGTTGGCTAAATAGATGTGATTCTAGGGTAAGGAAATGATGGTTATGGCTTGGACTATCATAGGATAGACTTAAATGTACCTTTGGATGAATTGTTTGCTGGAACCTAGCCCCTGTTGTGAATCACGGCCTGTTCTAGTAAGTTCCACGGCCGTGGAAGTGAGGAACTGACCGTGATTCTGTCTGACTTGCTTGTATTGATAAATCTAAGTGTTAGGTTATTAGATTGTTGAAACCCTAGTGTTTGTTGAGCTAGATCTATCCTAGGGTGACCAAGTGTTAGCAACTAAGTGAAAGAAGAGACCTACCCGGTGATTCTTTCTCTTAGGTACCAAAGATGATGAACTCTAGGTAGTAGTGAGCCTCACTAGCCGCTATTGGACTGAGTGTGCTAGGATTTATGTTTAGGACTTGCCATCCCGAGACCTACCCGGTGAGGAGTGGTTAGATCCCTAGATAGCAAATCTGGTTTGTGTAGAATTCCTAACCTTAGGTTCTTTGAGACTTACCCGGTGATGAGACCTTAGGAACGGACTAGTGGACCATGAGACCTACCCGGTTATTGATCCCAATCTTGAAACACCCGCTCCTAGCATACTATAGTTTATCCAAAGAATGACTAGATAGCTTGAGTCCTATGCCATAACCGGAATTTCTAACCCCTAGAATCCGCTTCTCTATCTTTGATTACCTATCTCGTGTTTGCTCGTTTATTTATGTTACTAGCTTAGTTGTTTGTCAATCTTGCATGATTTGTGATCTTTGATTGATCGCCTCAATACCAAACCAAAACCATTGAGATTTTCATTTCTTTATTTCTTTCTCTTTTCTTAGTCTATATCTTCCATATCCTTAGTCATATTTGACTCAATTTCACCTTAGTCTTTGTGTTCAACCTCGGAATACTTTCCTTTCTACAAAACGATCCGTACACTGCGGGTTTCGCTAGGTAGTTTAGGATTTTAGTTCAAGTTTATAAATGTGAAGCTTTTTGTGCTATCTTTTTAGCGTAACAAGTTTTTGGCGCCGTTGCCGGGGATTAGGTCTAGATTGAGTCATTTTTGTGATTTTTATAGTGTAGGTCTTTCTTGTTCCTTTTGATCTTGTTTGGTTTCTGTCTTTGCATTTTCAGGACATCTCTCACTCTTTAGGTGTATGCGAAGATCTCGTGGCAAGGATTTAGCTCCATTCAATCCCGAACCGGAGAAAATCCTTAAGGCTAGGTCTAAGAGCATTAGAAAGGGAAAGGAGATGGCCGCAAGAGATCTTCAAGCTGAGTTGGATGAGGCTTTAGAGCAAATTAGGTTAAGAGATGAGCTATTGGAGAATGAAAGGAGACTTCCCAATGAGAGGCAAGAGGCAACTAGGAGGGAGATTGAAGAGATTAGGCAAGCCCTTGTGCAAAGAGAGCTTAATCGTCAACAACCTCCACCTCCACCACAACCACAGCCGGCGGTTAATATCTGGGTTATGCCCATTGCTATTCAGGAGCCACAAACATTAGGGAAACGTATGGATCCAGCTCAAAGAGCACACTGTCCGGGTGTGAACTTAGGAGATCCCGCAGCCCATGATTACGAGCTCCACCCTCAAGTTTTACAAATGATCCGGCATAATCAATTTGGAGGGATGGAAGGAGAGTCCCCTCATCAACATTTGATGAACTACGAGATATTGATGGAGACTCTATGGCCGCCTAGGTTGGACAACAACAACCATAAGCTTAGGGCTTTTTCCTTCTAACTTAAGGATAATGCCTTGGCTTGGAACCAATCGATTCCCCTAGGGCGTGTGAGTACTTGGGAGGAAATGACTACCGAGTTCTTGACTAAGTTCTTCCCACCTTTCAAGACTACCGAGCTAAGAGGGAAGATCAATGCCTTTGTAATGAAGGATAGAGAAAGGCTATTCAAGTCTTCGGAGAGGTTCAAGGACCTTCTCCTAGATTGTCCACATCATGGTATACCGAAAATAGAGCTTTTGGAGATCTACTTCAAGGGACTTGATGAAGATAGCCAATTCAAGCTTCAATCTCTTTCCGGTGGGACTTTCATGGAAAAGAATGTGGATGAAGCTTGGGAATTTGTAGAGAAGCAAGCTTTGGTGATTGAAAAGTACTCCCATAGGAAGAGTAATGGGAGAAAAACGGGAGCATATGAGGTGAGTGAAGTCACCATGAGTAATTTCAAGCTTGATGCAATCAACAATGAGCTTAAGTCTTTGAGGGAGTTGTGTGCTACAACTTTGAAGAGTCAAGCAAACCCTCAAGTGCAAGTGCAAGAAAACTTGTCTTCCAAGGAGGAAGATGTGAACTACATGGGAAGGGGAAACTACAACAACTATCAAGGCCCAAGGAACTTCAACAACAACCGGCAATTCGATAATTACCGGGCTAACCACAACCATCCCGTGTTTTCCTATTCTAACGCGGATGGAGCCTTGAACTCTCCCGCCTCCAAAAGAGCTGCTCCACCACCTAAAGCTTCACAAGAACCTCCACCCGGATTTACGCAACCTCCAAAGGATAGAACCGAGATGATGTTTGAGCAATTGCTTGGAAGGTTGAGTGGTCTTGAGAGCACAGTGACTTCCATTTCTAAGGCTCAAAAAGTGTTGGAAGAATAAGTGTTCCATAAGGCGGGTGAAGCTCATAGAGATCCGGGAAAGCTCCCCGGAAGAACCGAAGATAACCCAAGAGGCCAAGTGTTGGCTATCACAACAAGGAGTGGGCTGAGCATGAAGGATCCCTTACCTAAGGGAAATGATAAGGGAAAGAAAGTGGTGATAGAAGAAGAGCCATTGCAAGAAGATGGAGGCAAGAGCAAGGATGATGAGCCAACATATGTGGCACTACCTCCATACAAGCCACCACTACCATTCCCACAATCACGAGCAAGAGCTCGCTTGGACAAAGACTTTGGTAAATTCCTTGAACTTATGTCTAAATTGCATATTAACATTCCGTTCATGGATGCTATTCTAGGTATGCCGGCGTATGGCAAGTTTTTGAAGGAAATACTCTCCAACAAGAAGAAGTTGGAGGAGTATGGAAAAGTAAGGATGACAAAGAGGTCCTCAGAGTTGATCCAAACCATGAAGGAGGAGATGCCTCCTAAGCTAAGAGATCCGGGATCTTTTTGTGTGCCAATTGGAGTGGGAGAAGTGAAGTATGAAGCCCTATGTGATCTTGGGGCAAGTGTAAGCATCATCCCGCTTGCACTTTGCAACAAGGTTGGGCTAGGAGAGCCTAAGCCGGTCAAGATGACCCCTTACATTGCGGACCGTTCGGTAACCCATCCCGTTGGAATCTTGGAAGACGTACCGGTGCAACTAGGGAAGTTCTATGTGCCCATAGACTTCGTTGTTTTGGACATTCCGGCGGACTATCCGGTTCCTATCATCTTGGGGAGACCTTTCCTAGCCACTTCCGGATGTTTGGTGGATTGAAAAAATGGGATTCTCTCCTTCAACATTGGAGAAGAGAATATCAAGTTCAAATATCCACAATGATGAAGGGGTCAGCCCTTGGTGAAGATGTGTTCAACATTGTCGAGCAAGAAGAATGTAGAGAAGTTGTGAGCTCGATCTTGATCAAGGACCCCTTGAAGAAGGTTCTTAATTTAAGTTTGATGGAGGAAGGTGTTGAGGATGATTGTAATGAAGAAATCAAGGCCTTAGATGCATTGGAGAAGGAGGCAAGAGCTGAATTTGAAGTACACAAAAGTATGCTGAAGAGTTGTAGGAATCACGGTCTGGCACAGGGAACCACGGCCATGGTTTGTCACGTGGAACTCTCTGGAGTGCTCCACGATGCTAGCTTCTCAGATTCCACGCCTGGGGTTTTGTCAGAGGCCGTGATTCAGACCGTGATTTTGCCAGAGAATGCCTTAATGGTTGATCAAACTTCAAGGAGCCTTGAGGAATCTTCCATGGCTATGGATTCATCTCAACCTACATTGTATGGAGCATCTCCAATCGATAAAGGTCCTCCTAAAATTGAACTTAAACCCCTCCCCTCTCATCTTAAGTATGCTTTTCTTGGTGATAATTATACATATCCGGTGATTGTTATAGCATGCTTGAATGATGATGAGTTGAGTAGATTATTGCATGAATTTAGATTGTATAGGAAGGCTATTGGCTATACCATTGATGATTTAGTTGGCATTAAACCTTCTTTGTGCATGCATAAGATCTTAATGGAAGATAATCATAAACCTTCAATTGAACCTCAAAGAAGACTAAACCCCATCATGAAAGAGGTAATAAAGAAAGAGATCTTTAAATTACTAGATGCGGGAATCATTTTCCCGATTTCGGATAGTAAATGGGTTAGTCCCGTGCATGTGGTTTCTAAGAAGGGTGGGATGACCGTAGTGACTAATGAGAATAATGAATTAATCCCAACTAGAACGGTTACGGGATGGAGGATGTGTATGGACTATAGGAAACTAAATGTGGCCTCTAGGAAAGATCACTTCCCTCTTCCTTTCATTGACCAAATGCCAGAGAGATTAGCTCAAAATTCTCACTTTTTCTACTTAGATGGTTATAGTGGATTCTTCCAAATCCCTATCCACCCCGATGACCAAGAGAAAACTACATTCACATGTCCTTGGGGTACATTTGCATATAGGAGAATGCCATTTGGGTTGTGTAATGCACCCGCCACCTTTCAAAGGTGTATGATGGCTATCTTTTCTGAGTATATTGAAAACATCATGGAAGTGTTTATGGATGATTTCTCTGTTTATGGATCTTCCTTTGATGATTGTTTAGCTAACTTGTCTTTGGTGCTTAAGAGATGTGAGGAGACAAATCTTGTCTTAAATTGGGAAAAATGCCACTTCATGGTAAGTGAAGGCATTGTGTTAGGACACTTGGTGTCCAACCGTGGCATTGAGGTTGATATGGCTAAGATAAAGACGATAGAGAAGTTGCCACCACCTACCTCGGTGAAGGGGGTAAGGAGTTTTCTAGGGCATGCCGGTTTTTACCGGAGATTCATTAAAGATTTCTCTAAGATTTCTAAGCCTCTTACTAACCTACTAATGAAAGATGTTGAGTTTGTTTTCTCCAAGGATTGCCTTGAGGCTTTTTGTATGTTGAAGAATGCTTTGATCTCTGCACCTATCATGCAACCTCCGGATTGGAGTTTACCGTTTGAGATCATGTGTGACGCGAGTGATGTAGCCGTTGGGGCTGTTTTGGGGCAAAAGAAAGATGGGCGTACACATGCCATCTATTATGCTAGCAAGACGCTAGATGATGCCCATCTCAATTATGCTACCACCGAGAAATAGTTTCTAGCAGTTGTATATGCATTTGAGAAGTTCCGCTCGTATCTTGTTGGAGCAAAGGTCATTGGGTATACGGATCATGTTGCGATCCGTTATCTCCTTACAAAGAAGGATGCCAAGCCTCGTTTGATTCGGTGGATCCTTCTTCTTCAAGAGTTTTACTTGGAAATCCGGGATAAGAAAGGGTCCGAGAAGTCTGTGGCGGACCACCTTAGTAGACTCCCACCGTTGGAGATTGAGAGAAATGACATCCCAATCGATGACTCATTCCGGGATGAGCAATTGTAATTGTTGGCGGAGTGCTTGCTTCAAGTGTCTAGAGGGAGTGAGCCATGGTATGCCGACATTGTGAACTACCTCGTTTGTGAGGAGGTTCCACCCGGTCTTTCTTATGCTCAAAGGAAAAAGTTCTTCAAGGATGTGAGACATTACTATTGGAGTGAGCCGCTTTTGTTTTAGAGAGGGCCGGATGGAGTCTTTAGGAGATGCATACCGGAGGATGAGGTGGAGAGGGTGATCCGTCAATGTCGTTCCTTGCCATGTGGTGGGCATGCTACCTCACACAAGACATGTGCAAAGGTGTTGCAATCCGGTTTCTATTGGCCGAGTTTGTTTAGGGATGTGCAGAATTTTTTGGTGGCATGTGATGCTTGCCAAAGGACGGGTAACATCTAAAGGAGGAATGAGATGCCTTTGAACAACATACAAGAAGTGGAGATATTTGATGTATGGGGTGTGGACTTCATGGGACCATTCCCTTCTTCATGTGGCAACTTCTACATCCTATTGGCGGTGGACTATGTGTCGAGATGGGTGGAAGCAATCGCCTCTCCCACAAATGATGCCAAGGTTGTGGTGCGGTTCTTCAACCGAGTGATCTTCCCTAGGTTTGGAACACCAAGAGTGATCATAAGTGATGGAGGGAAGCACTTCACCAATAGGAACTTCGGGATACTTTTGGCTAAGTATGGGGTGACTCATAAGGTGTCAACACCTTACCATCCCCAAACTAGTGGCCAAGTGGAAATCTCCAACCGGGAGATAAAAGGGATCTTTGAGAAGACGGTTTCTAGGACAAGAAAGGATTGGGCTATGAAGCTCGATGATGCTTTGTGGGCTTATACAACCGCTTTCAAGACATCAATTGGCACCACCCCCTACAAGCTAGTTTATGGCAAGCCTTGCCACCTTCCGGTGGAGATGGAGCATAGAGCATATTGGGCTATAAGGTGACTGAATTTTGACCTCAAGGAGGCCGGTGAGAAGAGATTGCTAGACATGAACGCTCTTGAGGAAATCTGGTTGGATGCCTTTGAAAACGCCCGAATCTACAAAGAAAGGACCAAACGTTGGCATGACAAGCGTCTCATCCCGAAGGAGTTGAGTGAGGGAGACCTTGTCCTTCTCTTCAACTCAAGGTTGCGGCTCTTCCCCGGAAAGCTAAAGTCAAGATGAACGGGTCCTTATGTGGTGAAGAAGATCTTTCCCCATGGAGCGGTTGAGATAGGAGGGGAGCATTGTGGAGATTTTAAGGTGAATGGGCACCGTTTGAAGAAGTATATCCCGGGAGCTCCGGTGGATATGATTGCCCCACTTTACCTTGAGTGAGACGCCCCGAGTTTGGTTAAGCTAATGACCTTAAAGAAGCGCTTGGTGGGAGGCAACCCATTGGTAGACATTTTTTCCCTTTTTGTTTTGTTTTGTTTTCTATTTTTCTGTTTTTGTGTTATTGTGTGTGTTTGGAGTTTGTGTGATAGAGTTTAAGTAGCATGGAAGCCTTGCATGGCATGTGGATGATGATGATGAACCCCTTATCAATTATGGGTGGAGCGGACGCGGAACTTGGACGGCTAGCGGTGCCTAGCGCGGCTCTCGACGCCATAACGAACACCTTGAGCTCTCCACCATCGTTGATAGGATCATCCGCAGTCAATCCACTTGAGTGAACCCAAATACCGAAGCAACCCATTTTTACATTGTGAGAACCCTCTTTCACCCTTCTTCACTTCATTTACACATTGGGGACAATGTGTTTCTAAGTATGGGGTGGGGTTTTCATGATCACTTGCATGATTAGCATCTAGGTTAGTTTAATATTGTCACATGTTTGGCATTGTACATAGATATTTCAAAAAATCCAAAAAATCTGAAAATTTAAACAATTTTTAGTGCTTCTAAGCTTGGGAATGACCCGTATGATGAAATTGTCTTGTGAATTGGCTATAGATAGCCTTGTGTGTTGAATTGATGAATGCATATGTGGACTTGAAGTACTTATCTTGAATCCCATGTGTGAATTGTGATCATGAATGTGTGCCTTGATTGGATTGAGGATTGATGGTCGAAATTACATGCTAGTTCTTGCACACCATTTAGGAGTGATTAAGGCAATTCATTTTTCTCTACTTCTCATCTTGATCATGTTTGAGCACCTCAATTGATGTAAAATTTGACCCCTTTTGACCCATCCGGGAATAGGAGCATGCTAGTGTGTTGATGTGTGTGAAAAGCAAGTGTGGGGTGAAGTTGTTGATGAAAGAATGTAGTGAATGAAGTGCTAAATTTGTTGTGAAAAGTGTAGAAAAAAATATAGGTTTGGGGGCTTTGGTTTTGATGACGAGTAACTCGGCACCATTCACATAATCGGGTGTTTGTGCCTTGTCAAAGTCGGATAATCCGAATGTCCTAACGAGCCTTGGTATATGTGCCCGGTGTCAGGCACCTCGGAAAAATCCCGAGATCCGCTAATCACCAAGGTTTCGGCTTTTGTACACCAATGCCATTGCCTAAAAAATAAAAGAAAAATAAAGTGAAAAAGAAAACAAAACAAAAAAAGATGGAGAAAATATACACTTATGGTGAAGATGATCAAAAATGAAATGGTGGAGTTAGTTCCTTTCCCGGATTAGCATCACATGACCTAAAAATTCCCACCTATTCACAACGTTTCTTAGCCTTCTCTTTCCTAAGTCCTTGTGACCTATTTGCATGTGTGTAATACTTGGTGATCTAGATTGGACATGCTCATGATCATCTTGACTTCTTCATTTTTACCATTCATGCATGCTTTCTATGTTAAGTATAATTGTCTTTCCATGCCTTCATTCGTTTGATGCATAATTTCTTGTCCATTTGCCATGAAAGATGACTATGAAGGTGATCTAATATTAGAAGCACAATTCCAAAAAGATTTTGTTGTTTTTCTGCATGCATAAATCATGTCATCTCTTATTCTATAGTTGGGACTTGCTCGGGGACGAGCAAACCTTAAGTATGGGGTATTTTGATAACACGATTTATGATGTTAGTCTAGGCATCCATTTAGATAGTTTTTCCACTATTCATGCATAGTTTCGCATTAGTTCATGGCGTTTACATTCAATACATGTATATTTGTCGAGATAGACGTCTACACGGAATTTTGCATGTTTTGTAGGTATTTTGGGAGCTTTTATAGCCTAATCGATACATCCAAGGATCATTCCTCGTGATGCCACGTATTCAAGCCCATTGGGAAGCAAGTTAGGAGCAAAGGAGAACACATGGGACTGATAGCATGAATTATAGTCTATATTTTGGGGTTTGTTTGGACGTTTTATCTTTCATAATCTGCATGTTTGTATGTACATTATGTGATTTTACTACCATTTCATCTACCTTTGCGAGAATCGAGGTCTACACCTAGTTTCGTTGTAATTGTAGGTAATATGGTACGTTTTGCATCAAAAAGGAGCAAAAAGAGTCATTAGTCATTTGGAGCTACATCCAGGGAGCATAGCCATGGATTAAAGATTTACTTTGGACCAGATTTGAGAGATTTCACATTCAGTTGTGACTCACCTCGGTTGACCACAGATTCACCTCGACCGAGGTGATCTAGGGAAGTCGACTCGACCGAGGCGAACACCTTGGACGCGGCAAGGATATTTTATTCTTGGCTGAGATCTTTTATTTTTGGAAGGAGGATCTTATATTTTTGGGCTGGATTTCTGGAAGGAAGATCATATATTTGGGAGATCTATTTTGAGAGATAAGATATATTTTATTAGGAAATTATCTTTTTAAGATATCTTATCTTTGGAAGATAATTCTCCTATATAAAGGGTTGGATTTTCCACAATTCAACCATCTTCGGATCACAACATCCGCTATCAGCGCAAGTAATCCGCCTATACCGAAAAATACGCAGCAGCCGCGTACTCCAATTTGGGAAAGAGTTGAAGAACCTTTTTGAAGGTTGAAGGAAGATTGAAGTCCATAGCTTTTATAGCTTTTATTGAAGGGTTTTGTAAGATTGTCTTCAATTCCCTCAATTGTTGTCTTGTCTTGTTGGATTATTATCCAAGGAACGCTTTTGTGTGATATTTGTTTCAGTTATTGAAGTCTTTTCATTAAATTCTTCTTTGTTCAAATATTCACCTTCTTCCCTTACATTTAATACTTTTATGATGATGATGAGTGGCTAATTTCCTTGTGTGATTCTAGGGTGATTGGCTGAAGGTTGTGGGAAAAACAATGATAGAATAATCTTAGATTACAGTGGGATCCTGAAAGTTCGAGTCTTTAACCTTAACCCTAAGCACCTCGTTCAGTCGATGAACATTTCGGCCGAGGTGGAAACTGGCTGACCGAGGTGACTTATCTGATCCATAACTGAGAGTTAAGTGTTAGAGTTTGCCAAATCCTATTCTTATTATACCTTTCCTGGTTCAAAGCAAGCTTAGGATGAGACTTACCCGGTAATTCCTTAGTTTGTGTACCAACGATCATAAGTGTAGGTAATAAAGGTTTATCCTTTATTGGGGTTTGAGTGTGCTTCCATCCCATCTTTGTGAGTTAGCCTGAGACTTACCCGGTAAAGGTTGATTCTATTCCCTTAGATGGTATGTTAGTTTGAGGTTATAGTTCTTTATCTTAATTCCTTGAGACTTACCCGGTAATAGGAGTTACGGTTTAGGATTAGTGCGTAGTGAGACTTACCCGGTGATCTACTCCACTTTAGAAACACCTTCCCCACGCAAAAATCTCAGCTTTGTCCGCTTATCTACAGATCTTGAGTTGGAACCACAACTAGACGCTTTAATCCCTAGAATTACATGTTTGCTTTATTTGACATCTTATTCATCTTTGATTGTGTTAATTGCTCTTGTGGTTAGAATTGACATAGCATACCGTATTGACTCTGTTTCACCGAGTCCCTGTGATCGACCCCTGGAATTTTCTTGCTTTTACTACGATTGACCCGTACACTGCGGGTTCGCATCCTTGTTTTAAGCTTAAGTCTAGGGTTATAAATTTAAAGCTTGCACACACCATTTGGAGCGAACAAGTTTTTGGCGCCGTTGCCGGGGACTTGGTCTAGACCGAGCCGGTTACGGTTTGCTTTCGGGGCATTTGCCCCTGTTGCTACTAACTACTCTTTCTATGAGTTTTGTAGTTTTCAGGATTTCCGATGACTACATTTGATCCAGCTTGGATAGCAAGACAAAGTGCTAGGGCAGACCATTATGAATACTTGGAGGAGAAGTACTCCTTCTATTGGTTTAACAATGAATGGGAAAGAGAAGAGGCCATTCAGCATGAACTTGCGACATGGGATGAGAAGAATGTCCCTAAAAACATTTATGAGCAACCTTTTGAAGACTCTCTTGAATCAAGATTGGAGAAGTTGATGAAGAAGGTGGAGGAGCTCAAGGAAAGCACCCTATCCTATGCTAAGCCGAAAGAGGAGCATAAGGAAGTGTTGCACGTTCCAAGCACTCCTTTGGTCGAACCGGAAGTTTCTCCTGAAGCTTTTGTGGAAGCGGAGGATGTGGAAGATCTCGATCCAACTGCCAAGACCTCGGCCGAGGTGGAGGAGATCTCGACCGAGATGGAAGAAGAATTTGTAGAACTGCAAGATGCGGCGAACCTTGGCCAAATTACTGAGACTGTGGTCAAGGTGGAAGAAAGGCCAGCTGAGTTGGGAGAGATTTCGTGTGTGGACTATCAACCCAACATGAAACTTGTCTCAAACTTTGGAGAACTTTACAAGGTAATTTCTCTTACTTCGTTTGAATTTCCTACTAAAGTTCTAAATTTCTTCAGGGAAGCACCGAAGAGTTGGAGGTCTCTTCCGAAAGAACCTCCCAAGATCAAGATGAAGTCTTCCTTGAAATTGTTGGAAGAAGAAGCTCCTCGGATCATGAGGAGTGGAGTTAACAAGCGCTTCACCGCTAAGGCAACGAAGTGTTATTTGTTCAAGTATGGGGTCCCTCGCATGCTCAGGACCCTGTACCATCCCCAAGCTATAGATGGGGAAGCTGCTATGATTCTCGAGAAACTATTTTCTCGATCCTGGAAAGGATGGGACGCAAGGCTAGATTGTGTCCCATTGAAGTGCAGGAAAGCTAGAAGGATTCCGGTGAGAATCAAACCGTACAAGCTTGTACGTGGGAGATCTTACCATTTGCCGGTGAAATTAGGAACCGGAACCTTTTTGGAAGAATTTTTTGATGGATGTGATGAGCACTCCATGGTGTTCAAGGTACATTGAGTAATTCTATGGAGAAGGGTCCAGCTAGCGACCTTAAACCAAGCGCTTCTTGGGAGGCAACCCAAGGTATTGCTTTCTTCTCCCTTTTCTAGTTTAGTTTAGATAGTTGCTTTGTTTTTGTTTTCCTCTAGACAACAACCAGGTATTCCAAAAGGAAGGATCACAGTTCAGGAGCTACACTGGAAGAACAAAATTTCGAGAAGTTGAGGAAACGAGCTTTACTAAGATACATCTCGGGTACTGTCAGAACACCTCGACCGAGATGTGCTTCGCCAACCGAGATGGTCATTTCTAGGAGCTGTTTCTTACTCCTTTATGCAGTTTAGCTATGTTCGGTGAGTATCCTGTCCTTAGACTTATTTTGATCCACTGGGACAGTGTGTCCCAAGTATGAGGTATGCGGATATGTTATTTGACTATGGATGATTGTATGCTACTTTGATGGATAATTATGATCTTATTATGCTTCACTTTCGCTTCTATATGTTTATCTGAGATTACATACATGCATACATGTTATTTGATTGAGAAAAACGTCGAAACTGAAGAAAACTGGTTTTTAAAAAAAAAAAAAAAAAAAAAAAATTTTTTGACCTCGACTGAGTCAGTTCTGGCCAAACGAGGTGCTTCACCTCGGTTGAACCAAGGACACCTCGACCGAGGTGTGTTAACTGAGAGTTTTCGAAAACGATTTTGTGCTACTTATCTGGATATGATCTCAGTGAAGATCTTGTTTACTGACTAGTTTTAAGTTCTTTATGTGTTTGAAAGGTTTTATAATATGTTTAAGTTGCTAAATGCTTTGTTTGAAATTATTGGCATGTTTAATACTTTGTTTTTATCCAAATTATGTTGAATTTGAAGGTTGACACCGCAGGTTAAGTTCTCTCACTTTCTTCTTGGAAAGACCAAGGCAATTCATTCTTCTCTCTTCTTCTTCTTGATCATGCTTAGCCCCTCATATACATTTTGCCTCCCTTTACCTATCCGGGAATTTGGAAGCAAGCGAAGTGGTGAAAGCAAGTTAAAGTTGAAAAGTGGGCTGGAAGTGAAAGTGTTAGAAAGCAATAATAGGTTTGGGGAAGTCAATCATGAAGATGAGTAACTCGGCACCACTCACATAGCCGGGTGTTTGTGTCTTGCCAAAGTCGGATTGAGCGATATTCCTAACGGGTCATGGTATGTGCATCAAGGGTTTGATGCATCTCAAGAAATTGATGATTGCAGATTTCCTAGGCTTCGGTTATTGTGCACCTCTGTCCATGCATCCCAAAAAGTAAAGTAAAGAAAAAGTGCAAAATAAGCAAAGCTTATTGGTGGAAGATGTTGCAAGTCAAAGTGAAAGTGAAGTTCATCCTTTTCCCGGAGTCTAGCACCACATTACTTTACACACATCCCTACCCTACACGTTTCTTGACCTTTTCTTTTGGGAAGCCCTTGAGACCTTGAGCTTGTTGATTGACTTAGCGGTTTAAACTGGATTATACATGATTAATTTTGATAACTATGATTTATTATGCATTCTATGATTTTATGCAAAGATGAACAACTTTTTTTATATTTATAAAATGTTTTGATCATGTTGAGTTTTTAAATTCCAGGAAGTACTCTCTTAGAGTGATCTATGATAGTTGCACACCATAAAATGTTTTTGGAAGACTTTTTCATTGATTTTCTTGACTTATAATCCATTCTATCTTGTCTTCTATATGCAGAACTTGCTTGGGGACAAGCAAGGGCTAAGTATGGGGTATTTTGATAGCATGAATTATAGTCTATATTTTGGGGTTTGTTTGGACGTTTTATCTTTCATAATCTGCATGTTTGTATGTACATTATGTGATTTTACTACCATTTCATCTACCTTTGCGAGAATCGAGGTCTACACCTAGTTTCGTTGTAATTGTAGGTAATATGGTACGTTTTGCATCAAAAAGGAGCAAAAAGAGTCATTAGTCATTTGGAGCTACATCCAGGGAGCATAGCCATGGATTAAAGATTTACTTTGGACCAGATTTGAGAGATTTCACATTCAGTTGTGACTCACCTCGGTTGACCACAGATTCACCTCGACCGAGGTGATCCAGGGAAGTCGACTCGACCGAGGCGAACACCTTGGACGCGGCAAGGATATTTTATTCTTGGCTGAGATCTTTTATTTTTGGAAGGAGGATCTTATATTTTTGGGCTGGATTTCTGGAAGGAAGATCATATATTTGGGAGATCTATTTTGAGAGATAAGATATATTTTATTAGGAAATTACCTTTTTAAGATATCTTATCTTTGGAAGATAATTCTCCTATATAAAGGGTTGGATTTTCCACAATTCAACCATCTTCGGATCACAACATCCGCTATCAGCGCAAGTAATCCGCCTATACCGAAAAATACGCAGCAGCCGCGTACTCCAATTTGGGAGAGAGTTGAAGAACCTTTTTGAAGGTTGAAGGAAGATTGAAGTCCATAGCTTTTATAGCTTTTATTGAAGGGTTTTGTAAGATTGTCTTCAATTCCCTCAATTGTTGTCTTGTCTTGTTGGATTATTATCCAAGGAACGCTTTTGTGTGATATTTGTTTCAGTTATTGAAGTCTTTTCATTAAATTCTTCTTTGTTCAAATATTCACCTTCTTCCCTTACATTTAATACTTTTATGATGATGATGAGTGGCTAATTTCCTTGTGTGATTCTAGGGTGATTGGCTGAAGGTTGTGGGAAAAACAATGATAGAATAATCTTAGATTCCAGTGGGATCCTGAAAGTTCGAGTCTTTAACCTTAACCCTAAGCACCTCGTTCAGTCGATGAACATTTCGGCCGAGGTGGAAACTGGCTGACCGAGGTGACTTATCTGATCCATAACTGAGAGTTAAGGGTTAGAGTTTGCCAAATCCTATTCTTATTATACCTTTCCTGGTTCAAAGCAAGCTTAGGATGAGACTTACCCGGTAATTCCTTAGTTTGTGTACCAACGATCATAAGTGTAGGTAATAAAGGTTTATCCTTTATTGGGGTTTGAGTGTGCTTCCATCCCATTTTTGTGAGTTAGCTTGAGACTTACCCGGTAAAGGTTGATTCTATTCCCTTAGATGGTATGTTAGTTTGAGGTTATAGTTCTTTATCTTAATTCCTTGAGACTTACCCGGTAATAGGAGTTACGGTTTAGGATTAGTGCGTAGTGAGACTTACCCGGTGATCTACTCCACTTTAGAAACACCTTCCCCACGCAAAAATCTCAGCTTTGTCCGCTTATCTACAGATCTTGAGTTGGAACCACAACTAGACGCTTTAATCCCTAGAATTACATGTTTGCTTTATTTGACATCTTATTCATCTTTGATTGTGTTAATTGCTCTTGTGGTTAGAATTGACATAGCATACCGTATTGACTCTGTTTCACCGAGTCCCTGTGATCGACCCCTGGAATTTTCTTGCTTTTACTACGATTGACCCGTACACTGCGGGTTCGCATCCTTGTTTTAAGCTTAAGTCTAGGGTTATAAATTTAAAGCTTGCACACACCGTTTGGAGCGAACAGGGACCATGTTGGTGCATGCCTTGCACCAACTCATGGCTCAACGATGAAAAGAAGGCTAAAACACAGGAATCACGGCTACTGGGAGATCCACGGCCGTGGAAACTGCCCGTGATTCCTTCTGCACAACTGGGACAACTGTCCCACGATCTCCATAACCGACTCTTGCAAATGGTGAAGGCTATAAGTACCCTTGCAGGCTGATTCTAAAGAGGGGAGACTATCCACTACACACCTTACCTCACACATATTCTCTAATGGGAAGATTGGATTGGAGCTACTCTTGAGGGAGAAGAAAGACTTTCATTGGAGAAGAAGAGAAGAACACACCATTCTTAGAGTATCTTAGTTTTTAGAGTGAAGGTTGTTGGAAACATTTTCAAGGGTTGTAAGAACAATTCAAACCTTCTCTTGAAGGGTTGTAAGTCTCTCTTTTAACACCTATTCAACTCATTGTCCTTGTTCTATTTACTTCATCTCTCTTTCATTTCATCCTCTTGATATGGACTCCATGATTGTATGCTTGATGATTTTGATTGTTGAAATGCATGTTGTTGGCTAAATAGATGTGATTCTAGGGTAAGGAAATGATGGTTATGGCTTGGACTATGATAAGATAGACTTAAACGTACCTTTGGATGAATTGTTTGCTCGAACCCAGCCCCGGTTGTGAATCACGGCCTGTTCGAGTAGGTTTCACGGCCGTGGAAGTGAGGAACTGACCGTAATTCTGTCTAACTTGCTTGTATTGATAAATCTAAGTGTTAGGTTATTAGATTGTTGAAACCCTAGTGTTTCTTGAGCTCCTAGGGTGACCTACTGTTAGCAACTAAGTGTAAGAAGAGACCTACCCGGTGATTCTTGCTCTTAGGTACCAAAGATGATGAACTCTAGGTAGTAGTGAGCCTCACTAGCCGCTATTGGACTGAGTGTGCTAGGATTTATGTTTAGGACTTGCCTTCCCGAGACCTACCCGTCGATGAGAGGTTAGGTCCCTAGATAGCAAATCTGGTTTGTGTAGAATTTCTAACCTTTGGTTCTTTGAGACTTACCCGGTGATGAGACCTTAGGAACGGACTAGTGGACCATGACACCTACCCGGTGATTGGTCCCAATCTAGAAACACCCGCTCCTAACATACTATAGTTTATCCAAAGAATGACTAGATAGCTTGAGTCCTATGCCATAACCGGAATTTCTAACCCCTAGAATCCGCTTCTCTATCTTGGATTACCTATCTCGTGTTTGCTCGTTTATTTGTGTTACTAGCTTAGTTGTTTGTCAAACTTGCATGATTTGTGACCTTTGATTGATCGCCTGAAAATCAAACCAAAACCATTGAGATTTTCATTTCTTTATTTCTTTCTCTTTTCTTAGTCTAGATCATCACTATCCTTAGTCATATTTGACTCAATTTCACCTTAGTCTTTGTGTTCGACCTCGGAATACTTTCCTTTCTACAAAACGATCCGTACACTACGGGTTTCGCTAGGTAGTTTAGGATTTTAGTTCAAGTTTATAAATGTGAAGCTTTTTGTGCTATCTTTTTAGCGTAACAGTAGTCTTCCTCAGAAGACTCGTCAGTGGGTGCGCAATCACAGAAAATCCCTCCACAAAGCGTCTATAATAACCGGCTAAGCCAAGAAAGCTACGCACTTCCTTGCTGTTCGTTGGTGTCGTCCATGCATCAACAAACTCGATCTTCGTCGGGTCAACCATAATCCCGTCGGCGGAGACGATATGTCCAAGGAAAGCAACCTCACACATCAAGAACTCACACTTAGAGAGGTTGGCGTACAACTCTCTATCCCTCAAGATCCGCAAAACTGTCCTCAAGTGTCCAGCATGCTCCTCTCTGCTATTAGAGAACACCAGAATGTCATCAATGAAGACCACCACAAACAGATCCAGGAAGTCGATGAAGATGTGGTTCATCAACTCCATGAAAACTGTTGGGGCATTTGTCAGCCCAAATGGCATCACTCCAAACTCGTAGTGTCCATAACGTGTACAAAATGCCGTTTTGTGCACGTCCTGCTCTCTCACCCTCAGCTGGTGATATCCTGAACGCAAGTCGATCCGGGAGAAGACCGTCGCTCCCTGAAGCTGATCAAGTAGATCATTAATACGAGGTAGTGGATACCTGTTCTTGATGGTCACCTTGTTCAACTCTCTGTAATCTATACACAGTCTCAACGATCCGTCCTTCTTCCGCGCGAAGAGAACCGGTGCACCCCATGGTGAAACGCTAGGGCATATGAAGCCCTTCTCAGCCAACTCCTCGAGCTGCTTCTTCAGCTCCAACATCTCGACAGGTGTCATACGGTATGGGGCCTTCGATATGGGTCTCCTATCAGGCTCCAAGTCAATGCCAAAATCTACGCTCCTCTAAGGTGGTAAGCTAGAGGGCTCTACAAATACGTTTGTAAACTCACAGACCATTGGTATGTCCTCCAAAGCCGGATTCTCTCCATCCTTCATGGCGTAGCACCAGAAGGCATCACATCCTTGTGCAATCAGTCTAGCTGCTCGTACTGCACTGATGACAGATCCTGTCTTCCCAATGTCCCAACCCCGGAAGACCTCTATCGGACCTATGTCGGTAGAGACTGTAATAGTTCTCTTACCCACATCTAACACCGCACGGTGTCTACGTATCCAATCCATACCTAATATGACTTCTTCATGCATCAAAGGCATGACTAAGAAGTCAACCAGTAACACACGAGTCCCTAAGCGTAGGGGATAACTACGTATCTCCTGGGTACCTCTCACCCTACTACCATCGGGTAACCCTATGTTAAAGGGTGCCCCCTCTATGGTAGACAAACTCAAACGCTCAACATAAGCAGCAAAAATAAATGAATGCTTAGCACCCGTATCAAATAAAACTCTAACAGCTCAATAGAAGCAGCTCAAAAACTCTGCCTCGAGCTCCTCGATCATCATTGGTACAACCCTCTCTACCTCTACCTCTACTCGGTCCTGAAGCTGACCTCTGAGTACCAGGTGTGTCTGGGACTCTCTGTTGTCCCTGTGTCTGATGTTAAGGCGGTCTCTTCCCACCTCCTGCTGCACCTGAAGGGGAAGAACGCTGTAGTGATGACCCCTTGCCCTGATGGAAATACGTAGCTCTATGTCCTGGCTTCCCGCATGAGAAGTAGGTCAGTGGTGCTCTATGGCAATCAGCCCTCATATGGCCATAGGCCCCGCAGTTGTAACACTGCCGGCCTCTATCAGTAGTTTGTGCAGACACTGGAACACTCCAGCAGCCCTGAGTCCGACCTCGCCCGTATCCAGATGCTCCTACACTAGTCGGTGCGGTACGCTATCTCTTCTCAGACCGTCTTGTCTGAGAAGTCCTCCTCTGGCTAGCTCTCTCTCTCTCATAGGCAGAGGCCCGATCCTGGTAGTCTGCCAATGGGTCACAATGAAATCCCGCCATGTATGAGCGTGTGCTCTCCCTCAAACGACGGTTGAAAAGGTACACATGATGGTCCTCAGATGGTGTAGCTGGACCCAACAATGCTAACTCAGTCTGGAAGCAACGAATAGCGCTTGTAATGGGTACCTCATCAAAACCCGCCTCCACGAAGTCCTGCAGCTTCTCCCTCCTCAGTGAGGCAGGGCAAAACTACTCCCTCAACATAGTCCTCATCTACTCGTAGGTCGTAACTCGTGCTCTAACTGTCCTCCACCACTGGTGTGCCCAATCCACATCTACTCCCTCAGCATAGAGACTATAATAGCTCTACCCGTCTGTCCTCAAGGCATCGAATAGACTCTAAAGTTGAGTCTACATGCCCAATCCACACCTCAGTCTCTAAGCCAATCTCCCTTGAGAAGTGAGAATCTCCCTGCTGATGAAATTCCTTCAACCAAGTATCTAGTCGAGGCCCTCTGGTCTCCTCTATAGCTCAAGCAACCTCAGCAGCACGTGCCGGCATAGCTGGCACCTGAGTAGCACCATGGGATCTCTCAGATGAACCATCATGCCCTGGCAGATCTATGGCTTGTCTTCCCGCTCTAATGGCCTCCTCAAAGTGTCTGAGACACTCTTTAAACTCTTGTCCACCCATGGAGACACGGTTTGAGCCATCAAAAAGGCCAGGGTGGGCCTGCTGTCTCTTGGACCCACCACTCCTCGTAGCTAGAACTACACTCTCAACAACCTCCTCAGGAGCCTCCTCCACCACTGGTGGATCTGCAGTGGGAGTTGTTCCCTGTCCTATCCCTCATGGAGGAAGAGGTTGTCTACCACTACCTCTTCCTACAGCAGTAGCTCTAGTCCGAGCCGTTTGTGGGAATGCACACCTAACTTATTAGGCTCTATATAGGCCATATGTATGTGTGTATATATATATATATATATACCGTCGAGATCCTCAAGTGGGTGACGGCTTATGTACGTACTATCCTAAAACATTTGTACTCGCTTTAAAACCAAAACCATTGAAAAGTCCGACCCCATGTGGGTTTTGTTTATTTATCCACTCTACCTTTGTTGCAAATAGCAAGTTCCATTGTTGTCAACCTAAGGCTCTGATACCAATTCTGTAACAACCGAATCCACAAGACTTGGAATGCTACATTGGCTAGGATCTCACAATGGATCCTGACCCTAGCCTGACAACAAGTTCACTAGATCTTACAACAAGGCTCAAGTAGAGGAAACCCAAATACATAAAATCTGTAGATGATACATCAAAAGTGTTTACAACACAAAGACGAGTATAAAATATCAAACATAAACATCTGATACAAAAGATCCCATATCCCACACATCCTAATGTATAGAAGTCCTCGGCTGGTAACACAACCTAGCTTTTTCTGCAATCTTCCTAACTTGCAGATCATCTACAACACGGTATACACCGTTTGCTACAACAATGAATAAGTATGATGGTAATAGCACAAACACACATCAACATCTCATACATGCAATGCCACACACATTCATTTATTATCTTTCATTACGTTATTCCATTACTAATTCAACTTCTTTTGTAACACGAGAAGCCTCAAGAACCCCGTCCCATCCAACGTAACACAAGAGTTTTGCATGGGGGTGATCATCACTCGTACCCTCCTGTGAGATCATCTTTAGGGCACCTCCTCCTACCCGCAGGCGGAGGCAAGTGGTCACAACCCGTTATAATACACTTGGGCCATTTAAAGTAATAAAAGATCGCCCTGGTCTGGTTTAAGTTATAAATGCATAGTCATATGAAAACACACAACCATCACAATCACACAAACTCATAACTGAACGCTAAGTAACTCCTATGGACTTACCTTATACACTCGTATCCAATACCACGTCACAAATTCCCCTTGGGGAAGAAATCAACGCCTGCAATAGCAAGGCACAGAACATCACAAACAGCAAGGGTTAGGAGACTCGTCTCCATAACCAAGACCAACCTACAACCTCAACTAACTCTCAAGACCATAACAAGCTCACAAATGCCTACAACATAACCTCAACATCAACACGAGTACCTAAGGCACATCTCTAACATACAACAACTCCTAACCAAGCTAGCCTAGCAAACATCTAAGCAAAGGACAAAGGAAAGGAAGGAAGGAAGACATACCAACAAGGTATGCACCAACAGAAGCAAGGAACTCCAAGCTGACCCAGTGAGGCGCAGGGGCGGTCCACAGCAGGGGTAGGGGCGGCTGGGTTCAGGCGCAGGGGCGGCCAACTGTGTAGAGAGTTGGTCCCGACTTATCTTCGATCCCTTTCTCGTTGCTCTTCACTTCTTCAACACACCACAACAACACATATACATATATACACATATATGATCATCAAACCATCCAAGAAAAGATCCACACAAGCTCAGCTTGTGATCCTAAGCTAGAAGAGGTAGAAAGAAGCAAAGAAGAAGAAAGAAAGAAGATGGAGGAGAAGAGCTTACCACAACAAACCCTAAGTTGAAACTAGGAGTCTCTACACACCTCACCACTCTAACACAACAACAACAACTCTTAGCCACAAGCTGTTGATCATCCACAATCAAAACCAACACCAACCTCTCAAGAACTCTCTCACAAGATCAAGAAAGAACAAAGAGGAGAAGAGGAAGGAGAAGAAGAATGTAAGGGGGATTAAGGATTTGGAATGAAGTGAAGAAACCCTTCATCAAAAGGTTGGGAAGCTTATATAGGAAGCTACCCAAAAGCAAAGTCAAGAGGTCAACAAAGGTGGCTACATCCGCACAAAACCGCAGAGGCGGATCAACTAAGGGCAGGGGCGGCTCAGAGGGTCCGCTAGGCCGGCTGACAGGGTCAAGGCAAGCTTAGCTAAGGTTCAGTAAGGCTCATAGGCTCCAAATACTAAGGCTCTTACATACTTCTTTGGTTATAAATTTTAAAGCTTGCACACACCTTTTGGAGCGAACAAGTTTTTAGCGCCGTTGTCGGGGACTTGGTCTACACCAAGTTCGGTTTTGGTTGTCTTTCGGAGTTATTGCACTTGTTGCTTTTGACTACTTTACTTGAGTGTTTTCGCAGGATCTTTCCTTAGGTTTATGCGAAGAACTCATGCTGGAAAGGAAATTGTTCCTTATGATCCCGAACAAGAAAAGACCTACAAAAGAGGATTGAAAGAAGCTAAGTTGGCCGATCAAGACAATTGTGATCTTGAAGCCGAATTTAAGGAGGCATTGGAACAGCTACGCCTTAGTAAAGAAGAACTACAGCAAGAGAGAGACGAGACTCGCACTAGAAAACATGGAATTGAAGCAGATATGGCCGCTCTAAGGGCCCAGTTTCTGCCTCGCCCGATCCCAGATCCTCGACCGAGACAAGACCCAGTTCAAGTTGCCCCGGCCGAGATACACCTACCACCTCGGATGTATATCAGAGATGTTCTTTTTGTTGGAATTCCACAAACCCTAGGACAAAGGATGGATTCTAATCAACAAGTCAAGAGACCAGGAGTCAACCTAGGTGTTCCAGCTGAGCATGATTATGAACTTCGACCGCAAGTTCTAACCATGATCCGGCAATGTCAATTTGGAGGTTTGGAGAGAGAGTCTCCGCATCAGCACTTGTAAAATTATGAGATTCTGATGGAGACCTTGAGACCTTCAAGAGTGGAGATCAACAATTACAAGTTAAGGCCTTTCTATTTCTCCTTGAAAGACAAGGCGCTTGCTTGGTATCAATCTCTTCCGGCCGGAAAAATCAATACTTTGGAAGAGATGACGACGGAGTTTCTTACTACTAAGTTCATTCCTCCCTCTAAAAACGCTGAAT
Organism: Fagopyrum homotropicum; assembly: GCA_033239125.1. Classification (NCBI taxonomy): domain Eukaryota; kingdom Viridiplantae; phylum Streptophyta; class Magnoliopsida; order Caryophyllales; family Polygonaceae; genus Fagopyrum; species Fagopyrum homotropicum. The sequence goes on along the minus strand of BSWB01000002.1, from coordinate 29,616,212 downwards.
TGAGGGGAAAGATCAATGCTTTTATTATGAAGGAAAAAGAGAGTTTGTCCAAATCATGGGAGAGATTCAAGGATCTTCTATTGGATTACCGACATCATGGGATTCCAAAGATCAAGTTGCTTGAAATTTACTTCAAGGGTTTGAATGGAGATACTCAATTCAAGCTCCAACTACTTTCCGCTGGCACATTCATGGACATGCAAATAGAGGAAGCTTGGGATTTCATTGAAAAACAAGCTTTACACATGGAGAAGTACTCCCATCAAGGAACTGAAAATAAAGCAAGGAGAGTTAGCTTCCAAGACACAAAATCAAATGGAGCTCAACTCACCTCGCTTAGCAATGAAGTGAAAGCATTAAAGGAGCTTTTAGTAGCTCAAACAAAGAAGGAGCAAGATGGAGGATATCAAGGAAGAAACAACTATCAAGGGCCGCGGAAAAACAATTACAACAACAATACAAACTCCAACAACAACAATTGGATATCTAATCAACAAAGTTCCGGTAACCCTTATTCTCATGCTAATAATGCTTTTAATGCCCACTCTTCTTCTTCTACTCCATTGAGAAGCCAAGAGCCTATATCGAGTTCGTCCCAGCCAGAAAAGAAGCATGTTGTGCTGGAGGCAATTTTGATCAAGCTCAACGCTATGGAGACATCGATGAATTCATTTTTGAAGGCACAAAAAGCCTTAGAACAACAATTAAACTAGGCGAATAAAGCGCCAAGAGATGCTGGAAACCTTCCAGCAAGGACAAAGAACAATCCTAAGGGACAGATTATGACAATAACAACACGAAGTGGATTGAAGGCTGCAGATCCAATACCTCGGTCGGTGCCCGACCAAATGCTTGAACTGTTAACTCAGCATTCTCATTTTTTCTATCTAGATGGTTATAGTGGCTTCTTTCAGATTCCTACACATCCGGATGATCAAGAGAAGACCACTTTCACTTTTCCATGGGGGACATTCGCTTATAGGAGGATGCCATTAGGATTATGTAATGCACACGCTACCTTTCAGCGTTGTATAATGGCTATCTTTTTCGAGTATATTGAGGACATCACGGAGGTATTCATGGGTGACTTTTTGGTATATGGGGCCTCTTTTGATAACTGTTTAGGTAACCTTTCTCTAGTGCTACAATGTCGTGAAGACACTAATCATGTTCTGAATTGGGAAAAGTGTAACTTTATGGTTAGCGAAGGAATTGTTCTAGGACACCTCGTTTCAAACCGAGGAATTGAGGTCGATCGAGCTAAGATTGAGAATATTGAGAAACTTCCTCCCCCTTGTTATGTTAAGGGTGTGCGGAGTTTTCTCGGGCATGAAGGTTTCTACAGGAGGTTCATCAAGGATTTCTCTAAAATCTCTAAACCACTCACTAATCTTTTGAATAAGGACGTTGTTTTTGAGTTTTCGCAAGAATGACTTGATGCTTTTTACAGGATAAAAGAAGCGTTGATTACCGCTCCCATCATTCAACCTCCCGATTGGACCTTGCTCTTTGAGATCATGTGTGATGATAGTGATGTGGCCGTAGGAGCGGTACTTGGATAAAAGAAGGATGGCCGGACCAACGCCATTTACTATGCTAGGAAGATGTTAGATGAAGCTCAAATGAACTACGCCACCACCGAAAAGGAGCTCTTGGTGGTTGTGTATGCTTTTGAGAAGTTTCGCTCTTACTTAGTGGGAGCAAAAGTTATTGTTTACACCGATCATGCAGCCATTCGTTACTTGCTTTCTAAGAAAGATGCAAAGCCGCGCCTCATTCGTTGGATTCTCTTGCTACAAGAGTTTGACCTAGAGATTCGCGATAAGAAGGGATCCGAGAATTCTGTTGCGGATCACCTCAGCCGGCTACCTCCTTGCTCGCTCAAAAAGGATGACCTACCCATAGATGATTTTTTTCCCGATGAGCACTTGTATTTACTGGAACATTGGATAGAGTCCTTTGTTTCACCCCATGATAAAGGTTAAGTATGAGGTGAGGACACCTTCCAGCATGTTTAAGGATGATGTACGGTCCAGCTAGCGACCTCAAACCAAGCGCTTATTGGGAGGCAACCCAAGGTATTTCTTTCTTTTCCCTTTTCTAGCTTAGTTTTAGATAGTTTGCTTCGTTTTGTTTTTGTGTCCTCTAGACAGGAACCAGGTACTTTCTAAGGAAGGATTACAGCTCAGGAGCTACACTGGAAGGACATAAGTTTGAGAAATTGAGAAGACGGAGCTTACTGAGACACATCTCTGTTTATGTCATAGCACCTCGACCGAGATGTTCTTGGGCAATCGAGGCAACTAGTTCTGACAATCAAGTCAGACACCTCGGTCCGGTCGGAACCACCTCGACCGAGGTGAAATCAAAATTAGTGATGGGTATAAAAGGTGAGACGATTTTCTCTCTCTTCATTTTTTCCCTCCCAAGCGAACGTCGACCGCGGCGACCTAAATCCCTCAAAATATCAGTTTTTGCCCGTTTTCCACGATTCTTGGCTCGATTACACCGGAGGAAACAAGAGGATCAGTTTCCAAGCATCAATCAGCAAGGAAAACACTCCAAGTCTTCAAAATTTGGGTATTTCGTTCCAAAACCCTAAGTCGTTCTTCTTTTACTGATTTCGCACAAATCTGGCTTTTGTTGCCACTATTTCTTGTTGAAAAAGATATAAGTACCCTTTAGGAAGCCTTTGGTAGTGATTTGGGGGAAAAGAAATTACAAATTCAGAGAGTGTATACGAACAGCGCTTTGCCTCGGTCCAGTCGGTTGTGTCTCAACCGCGGTGTTCTCAGGGCAATCGAGGTGTTCATCATCCAGAAACATGAGTAGTAGATCTGATCGCCAGTTAGTCTTGAGAGACAGACCTAGTAGTTCCCACCAGTCTTCTCCTTCTTCTTCTTCTTCAAAGTATTTGATTCCGGTGATCCACGAGAGACACCAGACATACTATGATCGTATTTGTGGGGGTCTAATCGTTGCCCCGCATTTTCTTGACATTTCTGCCATCGAGTGCCTCCATGTGGAGGTGGACTTGAGGAAGATGATCTCCATGGTAGGGATGGAGGAGTTCATGGAGGTCAGAGCGCCAGCTTATTTGGAGCCGATGATGGAGTTTGTGAGCTCGGTGACGTACGTGCCAGAGCACAATGGGATCAAGTACCGGTTGCTGAACCGGAATTATGTGGTTCCCAGGGATCCGTTTAGGGAGATTTTCGGCTTCCCTACTCCGATAGTTTCTTACTTTCCTTCCCGAGCTGTAGCTCGAGATTTTAGGGCGAGATAGCCCACGCGAGTGATCACAATGACAGGTGGAGACCAGGAGATTCCCGGGAGCGCATCATATTCCATCTTGCTTTCCGCCTAGCTCACAGGATTTTTAGTGAGACTCTTCTGGCGCGTACTGAGACGCCTCAGAAGGTCCGTCATGGGGAGCCTTTGAGTCTATTTTGTATGCTGATGGGAGGAGTTCCGATTTTGCTGGTATGCTAGTTGAGGACTTGCACAAGATCAAGGGCAAGTCAAAGGGAGATATTTGTTGTGGTGGGTTACTGACCCACATTGCTACTGTTGTGGGTCCAGATCTTTCTGCTTGTACACTGGTTGCGGCTGCGAAGCCGCTGAGATTGTAGGAGATGGACGTATGCTCGTTCCTCGTGGTCTTGGCACGCCTTACGTTGTCATGCCTTGGGAGACGACTGCACCACAAGAGATTATGTGGTCATCTCAGTTCTCCATTTTTGACCGTCACCACTTGTCTGCTGCATGGCTTCCATACATGCAAGATGCGAAGGACGTTGCTACTGATGATGATGCTGGTGAGGGTTATGATGGAGGAGCTGCCATGGAGACCGGTACTGATACCGGCGGTCCTAGTGTTCTTGTTGTCGATCTTGATGATGAGGCGACGGAGGAGGAGAGAGCAGCACTACCACCACCACCTCAGCGTAGATCCCGCAAACACAGAGATCCCGAGGCCCACCGACGGATTGATGATCTCACCGACTATATGATCGACGCTAATGCAGCCCTTACAGTTGACATTCTTGAGCGTTTCGATGACCAGCACCGAGATATTGAGGGTTGGACGCATCAGATGTGTGAGAGCCAACATTATCATCGTCGGATGATGGAGATCCAGCATCAGCAGATCATGGGCTATCCATTTGACCCGACCCAACATCCCTACATTCCACATCCACCACCACTAGCAGACGAGGACCAGAGCTTTATGAATTTCTTTCTTTATTTATTATGCAATTCAGCTAGGTCTGGTAAGTATCTTGTTCTTTAGACTTATATTTGACCCATTGGGAAAATGTGTCCCAAGTATGGGGTATTAGGATATATTTGCTTGACTTATGTGTATGCTTGTATGACTCTTGGATATTTATTTTGTTTACTTCGCTCTATGTGCTTATCTGTCATTGCATGCAAAAATACAGGTTTCTGTTTGAGAAAAAAAGGTCGAAAATTGGTTTGAAAAAAAAATTTTTATTATGACCTCGACCGTGACGTTTATGGCCGATCGAGGATGAACACCTCGGATGACGCTAGAACACCTCGACCGAGGTGGGCTTTTAATTGAGAGATTTTCGAAACGTTTTGTGCTTCTTCTCTGGATATGACCTCAATGATGATTCTGTTTGCAGACTGGTTTTAAAATCATTATATACTCGAAAGGTTTTATGATATATTTAAGTTGGAAAATGCTTTGTTTGTAATTCTAGCATGTTTAATACTTTGTTTTTATCAAAATTATGTTGAATTTGAAGGTTGACACCACATGATGAGTTCTATCACATTCTTCCTGGGATGATTAAGGCAATTCATTCTCTTCTCTTCTTCTTCTTGACCATACTTTAGCCCCTCACATACATATTTACCTCCCTTTACCTATCCAGGGATTTGGAAGCAAGCAAAGAAAAGCAAGTGAAAGTGAAGTTGAGATGATGGCAGAAAGTGTTAGAAAGAAACAATTAGGTTTTGGGGAAGTCAATCTTGATGAAGAGTAACTCGGCACCATTCACATAGCCGGGTGTTTGTGTCTTTCCATAGTCGGATTGAGCGATATTCCTAACGGGTCATGGTATGTGCATCATTGGTTTGAGGCATCTCGAGAAATTGATGATTGCTGATCTCTTAGGCTTCGGTTATTGTGCACTTCTATCCATGCATCCCAAAAAGTAAAGTAAAATAAGCAAAGCTTATTTGTGGAAGATGTTGTGATTCAAAGAACGAAAGTAAAGTAAGATCCTATTCCCGGATTTTAGCACCACATTATCCTATATACATCCCACCCTGACACGTTTCTTGACCTTTTTTTGGAAGCCCTTCAGACCTCGAGCTTGTTGATTGACTTGGTTGTTTAAACTAGATTATACATGATTGATTTCGATAATTATGATTTATTATGCATCCTATGATTTTATGCAAAGATGAACAGCTTTCTTATATCTATAAAATGTTTTGATCATGTCATGATTTATTTGACATGAAGCATTCTCTTAGGGTGATCTATGAGTGGAGCACACCACAAAAGGTTTTGAAATGTTTTTCATTGATCTTTCTAACTTATAATCCATTATATCTTGTATCTAACATTTGGAACTTGCTTGGGGACAAGCATGGGACAAGTATGGGGTATTTTTATAGAATGTATTATAGTCTATTTTTGAGATTGGTTTAGACGTTTTATCTTAATAAATCTGCATGTATGGATGTGTATTCTTTGATTATATTGTTGTTTTGTCTACCTTTGCGGGAATCGAGGTCTAAACCTAGTTTCGTTGTAATTGTAGGGAAAATGGCACGTTTTGCATCAAAATGGAGCTAAGGAAGCTAAGGAGTCATTGGAGCTACATTCTGGAGCGTTAAGAAGATCTCAGGAAGCATGGAAATAATTAAGAGGATTGATTTTCGACCAAATTCGAGATGATTTACATTAAGCTGAGACTCACCTCTGTCAGCTACAGTACCACCTCGACCGAGGTGATCTTCAGGAGCGTCCCGACCGTGGCGAACACCCTGCCGCCGGCGAGAGATTTATTTTTGGCTGATATCTTCTATTTTTGGAAGGAGAATATCATATATTTTTGGCTGGATTTCTGGAAGGAAGATATTATATTTGGCTGATTTATTTTAAGAGATATGGATATATTTTCAAGGAAATCATCTTTTTAAGATATTTTATCTTTGGAAGATAATTTTCCTATATATATGGGCTGATTTTCTACAATTCAGTCATCCTTGGATAATCTCCGGATCACCCATTCTTTGAAGGAAGTTTGAAGGAAGTTTTTGAAGGTTGAAGTTCAAGGAAGGAAGGAATCAAGTTCATGTTGGCTTTGAAGGAGTTTGTAAGATCTTCTTAGTTTGGCATTTGGTTTTGTTGTCTTTTCTGATTTGTGATTGAAGTACGCTGACTGTTTGTGGTTTGATTCATTCAGTTATTGAGACTTTTGTCTTAAGGACTTCTTGTTTCAATATTGATTCCTTTCTTATAAATTTGATTATTGTTATCATGATGATTGTTGGCTAATTTCTTTATGCGATTCTAGGGTGATTGGCTGAAAGTTGTGGGAAAGACGATGATAGAATGATCTTAATTCCAGCAGGACCTGAAAGCTCGAGTCTTTACCTTAACCGTAGAACACCTCGGTCAATCATTGAGCATCTCGGCCGGGATGGAATATAACTGAGCGAGGTGAACCTTTCCTGAACCTTATCTGAGTTAAGAGTTTAAGTTTACCAAATCGTATCCTTGTTATACCTTTCCTGGTTCAATGCAAGCCTAGAATGAGACTTACCCGGTGACTCCTTTGTTTGTTTACCCAAGATCAAGAGTGTAGGTAATAAAGATTTATCTTTTATTGGTGTTTGAGTGTGCTCTCATTCCATCTTTGTGAGTTAGCCTTTGACTTACCCGGTAAAGGTTGATTCTATTCCCTTGGGTGGTGTGTTGGTTTGAGATTACAGTTCCTTTCCTTAGTAACTTGAGACTTAACCGGTAAAAAGAGCTTTGATTTTGGATAGTGAGTAGTGAGACTTACCCGGTGATCCATTCCCACCTTAGAAACACCTTCCCTTTGCAAACCTCAGCTTTGTCCGCGTTATCTATTGAGATCTTGAGTCGGAACCACAACTAGATGCTTTAATCCCTAGAATCTGCATTCCCCTTACTTGACTTTTACATCATCTTTGATTTATTTAATTTGTGGTTAATAGCTATTTGACAACCTGATTTCCGTGCTTTGTTTCACCATAGTCCCTGTGTTCGAATATTGTTCAAGCATATTGTTCAATCATCTTTGATTGATTTAATTTGTGGTTAATAGCTATTTGACAACCTGATTTCCGTGCTTTTACATCATCTTTGATTGATTTCCGTGCTTTGTGGTTAATAGCTATTTACATCAACTAGATGCTTTAATCCCTAGAATTCTATCTTTTATTAAAATTGATCCGTACACTGCGGTTTCGCATATTGTTCAAGCATACTTCTTGGGTTATAAATTTTAAAGCTTGCACACACCTTTTGGAGCGAACAACCGTCAGGGCAAGGCGTCATCGCAACAGGGTTCTTCACGTGCTAGTGCTGCAGGAGGTGGATAGAGGTCTCAATATCAGCAGCAGCAGAGAGTTTCAGGATCTACCACTCCTCAAGGTTCCACTCCGGGTCAGGGAAAAGGACAAGAAGGTGGTACTTCTGATACCAGAGGTGCTTCAGCTAGAGTTTATGAGTTGAAGAGTGCAGTGGAGCTGACCGCTCCAACGACCATAGGAACCATTCATATTAATGGTTTTCCTGTCAGAGTTCTTTTCGATAACGGTGCTACACGTGCTTTTATATCTGATGCTTGCGTAGATAGAATGGTCTTTGTTACCATAGAAGGTAGACACTTCTTTATAGGATTACCCGATGGGGTAAGATTAGAGGTACACGAGAGGTTCTGTTCGCTCCGAACGGTGTGTGCAAGCTTTAAATTTATAACCCTAGATGTAAGCTTAAAACAAGGATGCGAACCCGTAGTGTACGGGTCAATCGTAGTAAAAAGCAAGAAATTCCAGGGGTCGATCACAGGGACTTAGTGAAACAAAGTAGGTATAGGTTTGTCAATGCAACTACTAACGACAAAAGTGATCAAAGCAATCAAAGATGATAAAAAGTCAATTAAGGAAATATGCAATTCTAGGGATTAAAGCATCTAGTTGTGGTTCCAACTCAAGATCTAAAGATAAGTGGACAAAGCTGAGATTTTTGCATAGGGAAGGTGTTACACTAATCCCAAACCGTAACTCCTATTACCATGTAAGTCTCAAGGAATTAAGGAAAAGAACTATGACCTCAAACTAACACTCCAACTAAGGGAATAGAATTAACCTTTACCGGGTAAGTCTCAAGCTAACTCACATAGATGGGATGAAAGCACACTCAAACCCCAATAAAGGATAAACCTTTATTACCTACACTTATGATCTTGGGTAAACAAACAAAGGAATTACCGGGTAAGTCTCATCCTAGGCTTGTATTGAACCAGGAAAGGTGTAATAAGAATAGGGTTTGGCAAACTCTAACACTTAACTCTTAGTTTTGGATCAGATAAGTCACCTCGGTCAGAAGAATTCCACCCCGTCCGAGATGTTCATCGATTGAGCGAGATTCTTTAGGGTTAAGGATAAAGACTCAAGATTTTAGGATCCTATTGTGATTAAGATTATTCTATCATTGTTTTTTCCACAACCTTCAGACAATCACCCTAGAATCACACAAGGAAATTAGCCACTCATCATCATGAAAGTAATAATCAAATATGACGGAAGAATGAGAATAATTGAACAAGAAAACCTTAAGAGAAAGGCTCAATAACTGAATCAATTATCAATCAACAAGTGTTCCTTGGATCAAAATCCAATAAGACAATCAACAATGAAGGGAATCTAAAGGAATCTTACAAAACCCTTCACAAAGCTATAAAAGCTATCAACTTCCTTACTTCAATCTTCCTTCAACCTTCAAAAAGGTTCTTCAAATCTTCCAGCTGCTATGATGTTTTCCAGCCCTAAGCGGTGTATGCGGCCTTTCGCGTTGTAAGCGTGATCGGTGGTATAGCACGATCGGATTTGTGGAAAATCCGACCCTTTTTATAGGAATATTACCCTCCAAAGATAAGATATCTTAGAAAGATCTTTTCCCATAAAAATAGGTAAAATATTTGGGCTAAATTATCTTCTTCTTTCCAGGAATCCAACCCAAAAATATAAGATCCTCTTTCCAAAAATAGAAGATCTCAGCCAAGAATAAAATACCCTTGCCGCGTCCAAGGTGTTCGCCTCGGTCGAGTCAGCTCCTCTGGATCACCTCGGTCGAGGTGACTCTGTAGTCAACCGAGGTGAATCACAACTGAATGTGAAATCTCTCAAATCTGGTCCAAAGTGAATCTCCAATCCAATTCCATGATTACTGGATTCTTCCTTAAGCTCATAAATGTAGCTTCAATGACTCCTTAGCTCCATTTTGATGCAAAACGTGTCATTTTACCTACGATTACATCGAAACTTTGTGTAAACCTCGATTCCCGCAAAGGTAGATGAAACGACAATATAATCACATGATATACATCCAAACATGCAGATTATTGAAGATAAAACGTCTAAACAAGTCCCAAAAAAAAAACAATAATTCATGCTATCAAAATACCCCATACTTAGCCCTTGCTTGTCCCCAAGCAAGTTCCGAATATAAAATACAAGATAGAATGGATTATTAGTCATGAAGATCAATGAAAAAGTCTTTCAAAATATTTTAATGGTGTGCTACAATCATAGATCACTCTAAGAGAATACTTCATGGAATTTAAAATCAAAATATGCTTAAAACATTTTATAAATATAAGAAAGTTGTTCATCTTTGCATAAAATCATAGAATGCATAATAAATCATAATCATCGAAATTAATCATGTATAATCCAGTTTAAACCACTAAGTCAATCAACAAGCTCGAGGTCTCAAGGGCTTCCCAAAAGAAAGGTCAAGAAACGTGTAGGGTAGGGATGTATAGAAGGTAATGTGGTGCTAGAATCCGGGAAAAGGATATCACTTCACTTTCACATGACTTTCAACATCATCCACCAATAAGCATTGCTTATTTCACACTTTTTCTTTTTTTTACTTTACTTTTTGGGATGCATGGATAGAGGTGCACAATAACCGAAGCCTAGAAAATCAGCAATCATCAATTTCTTGAGATGCATCAAACCCTTGATGAGCATACCATGACCCGTTAGGAATATCGCTCAATCCGACTTTGGCAAGACACAAACACTCGGATATGTAAATGGTGCCGAGTTACTCATCATCATGATTGACTTCCCCAAACCTATTTATTACTTTCTAACACTTTCACTTTCAGCCAACTTCTCAACTTTTTCTTTCACTTGCTTTTCACTTGCTTGCTTCCAAATTCCCGGATAGGTAAAGGAAGGCAAATATGTATATGAGGGGCTAAGCATGATCAAGAAGAAGAAGAGAAAAGAATGAATTGCCTTGGTCTTTCCAGGAAGAAAGTGAGAGAACTCATAATGTGGTGTCAACCTTCAAATTCAATATAATTTTGATAAAAACAAAGTATTAAACATGACACAAATTTCAAACAAAGCATTTAGCAACTTAAACATATCATAAAACCTTTCAAAAATATAAAGATTTCAAAACCAATCTACAGACAAAATCTTCACTGAGGTCATATCCAGATACGAAGCACAAAAATCGTTTTCGAAAAATTCATTTCAGTAAAAACACCTCGGTCGAGATGTTCTAGTCAACCGAGGTGAAGTACCTCGTTTGGCCAGAATTACTTCGGTCGAGGTCAAAATTGTTTTTTCTTTCTAGTTTTTGACGTTTTTCTCAATCAAATAACCTGTATGCATGCATGTAATCTCAGATAGAGCAGAATAAAACATAAATATCCATCAAAGTAGGATACAATCATCCATAGTCAAGTAATACATCAAATACCCCATACTTGGGACACATTGTCCCAATGGGTCAAAATAAGTTTAGAGAAATAAGGTACTCACCGGACATAGCTAAGCTGCATAATAAATAAAGAAAGAAAAATCCTGCAAGCTCTCAATAATCACGATCCGGTGGTGGTGGTGTTGGCACATACGGGTGCTGAGATGGGTCGAAAGGATACCCGATGACATGCTGAAACTGAATCTCAGCCATCACGTGCTGATAGTGTAGTCTCTCCTGCATCTCTCTGATCTCCGGGGACATGGCAGCGTAGGAGTCTATCATCTGATCCGTCAGATCGTCGATCTGACGGTGAGCATCTAGATCCCTCTGCCTACGTCCCCTGCGCCTAGCAGGACGTGCTGGTGCTGCAGCCGGCTCCTCCTCAGTCTCGTCATCATCCAAATCGATGACCGGCGCACTAGTCCCAATTGTATCCGTGCCCGTATCCATAGGAACACCACCATCCTCAGCAACATCATCATCATCATCCTCAACCTCGTCCTCCTCAGCTGGCCCCTGAGCTGCTGCAGCTGCTGCTTCTCTAGCATCCTCCATCAATGGAATCCACGCAGTCTGCCAGTAGTGTGGATCAAACACGGAGAACTGAGCTGACCATCTGATCCCCTGCGGTGTAGTCGGCTCCCATGGCATCGCCACATATGGCGTAGTAAGTCCTCGGGGAACCAGTATCCTCCGAGTGATCATCTCCTGAATTCCAAGCGGCTTGGCAGCCGCCACCATGGTACAAGCACTGAGGTCCATATCCATGTAACTCGCTATATGAGTCACAATACCTCCACAACAGATGTTGCCTTTCCCCTTTGCCTTTATCCTATGCAAGAACCGGCCTTCTTTGGATCATAGAGGATGAGGATGACAAGCATCTCACCGGTATGACCGCGGAGTACCAATTGTCTAAGTATGGGGTGGCACCTATGGTTGCAACTCCATACTATCATCAAAGGGGCGGTGATGAAGGAGTCTACTACTCACCGGTGAAGAGAGAACTTAAAGCTTATTTGGGCATCAAGTGGCCCTTGCTTGTCATCATGGATGCCGGAAAGCAATGGTTGCTTGGACTCCTCAAGCAAACCATGGTATTTGAGGTGGATTGACACATCCTCGGAGTTGGTCAAGCTAATGACCTTAAAGAAGCGCTTAATGGGAGGCAACCCATTGGTACATATTTTTCCCTTCCTTTTTCTTGTTTTTGTTTGATTTTGCTTTTGGTGTGCTTTGTTTTTCTTTTGTGTTTTTGGGTGCTAGATCTTGTTGATTGTCATGAGTTATGGGATGTTGGAGGTCATGTGAAAGCCTCATGGACTAGTTGAAGGTACAAGATCCAAGCACATGGACGAGGAGAAAAGCACCCAGAAAAATCGGCCTGTTCATCAATAAATCGGCCGATTTTCCTGGGTAGCTGGTCCGATTTTTCCTCTGTAAAGGAAAGTGATGATCTCCAATCAAGCATGGGTGGAGCGGACGTGGAACTTGGACGGCTTGCGGTGCCAAGCGCGGGTTCCGACATCATAATGAACATCAAGAGCTCTCTACCATCCTTGATCGATCATCCACCATCATCATCCAATGTGAACCGAAATACCAAAGCATCACCAATTTTACATTGTGAGGACTCTCTTTCACTTCTTTATTTAGTTTACACATTAGGGACAATGTGTTTCTAAGTATGGGGTGGGGTTTTCATGATCACTTGCATGATTAGCATCTAGGATAGTTTAATATTGTCACATGTTTCATTATGTCTTGCATTGTACATACATATTTCGAAAAATCCAAAAAAATCAGAAAATTTTAAAAAAATTTTGTGCTTTCTAGGCTTGGATATGACCCTAATGATGAACCTTGTCTTGTGAATTGGCTATGGATAGCCTTATGTGTTGAATAGATGAATGCATATGTGGACATGAAGTACTTCTCTTGAATCCCATGAATGAATTGTGATCATGAATGTTTGCGTTGATTGAATTGAGTATTGAAAATCGAAATCGCATGCTAGTTCTTGCACATCATCTAGGAATGAATGAGGCAATTCATCTTTCTCTACTTCTCATCTTGATCACGTTGTTTGAGCACCTCAATTGATATAAATTGACCTCTTTTGACCCATCCGGGAATAGGAGCATGCTAGTGTGTTGATGTGTGTGAAAAGCAAGTGTGGGGTGAAGATGTTGATGAAAGAATGCCATGAATAGAATGCTGAATTTGTTGTGAAAGTGTAGACAAAAATATAGGTTTGGGGACGTTGGTTTAAATGACAAGTAACTCGGTACACTTCGCATAATCGGGTGTTGGTGCCTTGCCAAAGTCAAATAAACCAATAGTCCTAACGAGCTTTGGTATGTGTGCCCGGTGTGGATGCATCTCGAAAAATAGAAAAAGCCCGAGAATGGCTAATCACCAAGGTTTCGGCTTTTGTACACCAATGCCATTGTCTCAAAAATAAAAGAAAAGAAAGAAAAGAAAATGAAAAATATACACTTGAGGGAAGTTGATAAGAAATGTGAAATTGTGGTTGTTTAGTTCCTTTCCCGGATTAGCATCACATAGCCTAGAAAATCCCCACCTAGTCACAACGTTTCTTGGCCTTCTATTTTACAAGTCCTTTTGACCTACTTGCATGTGTGTGAGGCTAAGTGATTTAGATTGGATATACTCATGATCATCTTGACTTCTTCATCTTTACATTTCATTGCATGCTATCAAGTTAAGTGTAATTGCCTTTCCATGCTTTCATTTATTTGATACATAATTGCTTGTCCATTGCCGTGAAACATGATTATGAAGGTGATCCAATATTAGAAGCACAACTCCAAAAGATTTTGCCATTTTTCTGCATACATAAATCATGTCATCTCTTAGTCTATAGTTGAGCATTTGCTCGGGGACGAGCAAACCTTAAGTATGGGGTATTTTTTATAACAAGATTTATGACTTAGGATTTGGTAATCATTTAGATAGATTTCTCACTCATTCATGCACGTTTTGGCATTGGTTCATGACGTCTTCGCTCAATTCATGCACATTTCTAGAAAAGACGTCTACACGAGCTTTTGTCGGTTTTGTAGGTATTTCGGGGATCTTTTGGGCATTAATCGATACATTCGAGGGTCAAGCCTCATGGTGGTACACATCCAAGGCTTAGAAGGAACATAATTGGAGCAACAAAGGACACAAGGACCCTTATTGGTGCAAGCAATGGAGCAACTCATGGCTAGACGATCATAGCATGCTTCTGTTGAAGAAAATCGACCTACACCCAGGAAAATCGGCCGATTTTTTCCTCTGGGTCGATTTTTGGGCCTTTGACAGCTTAAGCCACGTGTCCCACGATCTCTTGTCCGGCCTTGCTCTTGGTGGAGAATATAAGTGGTCCTTCAAAGCTGTTGCTGGCTCTCCTCCCCCATTCTCTCCCTCACACACATCCTCTAGCATCTTCCAAAAGAATCTTCCAATTGGGAGCTCTCTTCAAGACACCCTTGTGGGTGTTCTTGAGGGAGATTAGTGTAGATTTCAATTTCATAGTGAGATTTGAGAGATTTTTGTGAAGAAGATTGTTGAAGGTTACAAGATCCGACTTGGAGCTACATTTGGTGTGTTGAAAGACTTGTTTTGAGCTCAAATCTAGCTAAGTTTCATTGCTTTCATTTCCCTACTTCATCTTCTTGCTATGAAAACCATGTTTGCTTGTATGATGATTCTAGATCTTGAAATGCATGTTATTGGCTAGTTTGTTGTGATTTTGGAGTGATGGATTGATGGTTAAGGCTTGGGTGATGATAGAATGGACTTATATGTTAGTTTAGGATGATTCGTATGCACAAAACCTAACTCAGACATAAAAATCGACCTATTCTTCATAGTAAATCGGCCGATTTTTATTATGATCAGCCCGATTTTTCCTTCTGTTGCTCTTTAATTGATGAATCTGTATGTTAGGATGTTAGATTGTTGAAATCCTAGTGTTTGTTGAGCTTAATTTAGCTTAGGATCACCTAATGCTATCAACCTAAGTGAGGGAAGAGATCTACCCGATGATTTCCGATCTTAGATACCTAAGATGATGAATTCTAGGTAGTAGTGAGCCTCACAAGCCGCTATTGGATTGAGTGTGCTAGGATTATTGCTTGAGACTTATCTTTTCCGAGACTTACCCGGTAAGGAGAGGTTTGCCCCTTAAGTAGTGTCCGGTTTGTGTAGAATTCCCAACTTTACCTCCTTGAGACTTACCCGGTGATAGGAGTTTGGTGCGGGATTAGTGAAGCATGAGACTTACCCGGTAATTGCTTCCATTAGAGAAACACCCTTTCCCAACACCGCAGCCTTGTCCTAGAATCCTTAGAACCTTGAGTCCTATGCCATAACCGGAAATCTTGACCTCTAGAATCCATTTCTCTCTCTTTTATAATATAGTTTGTGCTTGCGTTACTTGTTTGTTTTCGTTGATTTGTTGGCATAGTTGATTGTTCATCTTGCATGAATTGTGATCCTTGATTTATCACCTAAAAACCCACCAAAAACATTTAGATTTTCATTTCTTTATTTCTTTCTCTTTTCTTAGACTAGATTTGCACTATCTTTGATCATTGAATGACTTGATTTCGCCTCAGTCCTTGTGTTCGACCTCGGAATACTTTCCTTTCTACAAAACGACCCGTACACTGCGGGTTTCGCTAGGTAGTTTAGGATTTTAGTTCGAGTTTATAAATGTAAAACTTTTTGTGCTATTTCCTAGCGTGACAAGTTTTTGGCGCCGTTGCCGGGGACTAGGTCTAGATTGAGTCATTTGCTTTTGATCGTTTTTAGTGTTTATCTTTCTTGTTACTTTTGATCTTGTGTTGTTTTTGTCTTTGCCTTTTCATGTTTGCCATGGACGGATTGTACCTCCAAGACGACCTTGACGACATGGAGTATGAGGGGTGGATGGAAGGCCAAGATCTAGGACCTCTCCATGATGAGTTTGAGTATTGGGAGGAGTTTAATGCCTATCATGAGTCCCATGATCAAGCTCACATGACTACATTGCCTTATGTGGAACCTCACCATCAACCTCACAATGACCGAGTGGAATCAATGCTAGAAGAAATGTTGAGGAAGATGGATGATCTAGAGAGCAATCTTGCTTCCATTTCGAGTTCCCACATGGTGCTTGAAGAGGAAGTATTTCAACAAGAGGAGGTTCACCATGAGGATATCCAAGAATTACCCGGTTCAACCATAGCCAATAGAGACCTTGAGAAAGAGTTGAATGAAGCTCGAGAGCAATTGTGGCTAAGGGATTTGGCCCTGAAGGAAGAAAGGAGATTGAATACCGAGAGAGAAGAACAAATGAGGAGGGAGATTGAGGAGATTAGGAATGCTCTTATGCTAGGAGATCCTACCATCCTTCAAGGCTTACCTCCACCTCCTTCACCTTTGGAGGAGTGCAATGAAGTATTCTCACCCCCGGACATCCTTGCCATCAACCCCGGAACCACACTTGAAGAGCTCACGAGGGAGAGCCCTAAGCTAACCTCAACTTCTTCCAATCCTTCCTTGCTTGCCCGGAGTACACACGAAGATTGGAGCCCCTTTCCTAAGGAGTTTCCCATGTTGAATGATGGAGGCAAGCATGATGGATCCATGATGGTTATGGAGCGCCTCAATGAAGAATTCTTTCCAAGAACCGGCCTTCTTTGGATCATAGAGGATGAGGATGACAAGCATCTCACCGGTATGACCGCGGAGTACCAATTGTCTAAGTATGGGGTGGCACCTATGGTTGCAACTCCATACTATCATCAAAGGGGCGGTGATGAAGGAGTCTACTACTCACCGGTGAAGAGAGAACTTAAAGCTTATTTGGGCATCAAGTGGCCCTTGCTTGTCATCATGGATGCCGGAAAGCAATGGTTGCTTGGACTCCTCAAGCAAACCATGGTATTTGAGGTGGATTGACACATCCTCGGAGTTGGTCAAGCTAATGACCTTAAAGAAGCGCTTAATGGGAGGCAACCCATTGGTACATATTTTTCCCTTCCTTTTTCTTGTTTTTGTTTGATTTTGCTTTTGGTGTGCTTTGTTTTTCTTTTGTGTTTTTGGGTGCTAGATCTTGTTGATTGTCATGAGTTATGGGATGTTGGAGGTCATGTGAAAGCCTCATGGACTAGTTGAAGGTACAAGATCCAAGCACATGGACGAGGAGAAAAGCACCCAGAAAAATCGGCCTGTTCATCAATAAATCGGCCGATTTTCCTGGGTAGCTGGTCCGATTTTTCCTCTGTAAAGGAAAGTGATGATCTCCAATCAAGCATGGGTGGAGCGGACGTGGAACTTGGACGGCTTGCGGTGCCAAGCGCGGGTTCCGACATCATAATGAACATCAAGAGCTCTCTACCATCCTTGATCGATCATCCACCATCATCATCCAATGTGAACCGAAATACCAAAGCATCACCAATTTTACATTGTGAGGACTCTCTTTCACTTCTTTATTTAGTTTACACATTAGGGACAATGTGTTTCTAAGTATGGGGTGGGGTTTTCATGATCACTTGCATGATTAGCATCTAGGATAGTTTAATATTGTCACATGTTTCATTATGTCTTGCATTGTACATACATATTTCGAAAAATCCAAAAAAATCAGAAAATTTTAAAAAAATTTTGTGCTTTCTAGGCTTGGATATGACCCTAATGATGAACCTTGTCTTGTGAATTGGCTATGGATAGCCTTATGTGTTGAATAGATGAATGCATATGTGGACATGAAGTACTTCTCTTGAATCCCATGAATGAATTGTGATCATGAATGTTTGCGTTGATTGAATTGAGTATTGAAAATCGAAATCGCATGCTAGTTCTTGCACATCATCTAGGAATGAATGAGGCAATTCATCTTTCTCTACTTCTCATCTTGATCACGTTGTTTGAGCACCTCAATTGATATAAATTGACCTCTTTTGACCCATCCGGGAATAGGAGCATGCTAGTGTGTTGATGTGTGTGAAAAGCAAGTGTGGGGTGAAGATGTTGATGAAAGAATGCCATGAATAGAATGCTGAATTTGTTGTGAAAGTGTAGACAAAAATATAGGTTTGGGGACGTTGGTTTAAATGACAAGTAACTCGGTACACTTCGCATAATCGGGTGTTGGTGCCTTGCCAAAGTCAAATAAACCAATAGTCCTAACGAGCTTTGGTATGTGTGCCCGGTGTGGATGCATCTCGAAAAATAGAAAAAGCCCGAGAATGGCTAATCACCAAGGTTTCGGCTTTTGTACACGAATGCCATTGTCTCAAAAATAAAAGAAAAGAAAGAAAAGAAAATGAAAAATATACACTTGAGGGAAGTTGATAAGAAATGTGAAATTGTGGTTGTTTAGTTCCTTTCCCGGATTAGCATCACATAGCCTAGAAAATCCCCACCTAGTCACAACGTTTCTTGGCCTTCTATTTTACAAGTCCTTTTGACCTACTTGCATGTGTGTGAGGCTAAGTGATTTAGATTGGATATACTCATGATCATCTTGACTTCTTCATCTTTACATTTCATTGCATGCTATCAAGTTAAGTGTAATTGCCTTTCCATGCTTTCATTTATTTGATACATAATTGCTTGTCCATTGCCGTGAAACATGATTATGAAGGTGATCCAATATTAGAAGCACAACTCCAAAAGATTTTGCCATTTTTCTGCATACATAAATCATGTCATCTCTTAGTCTATAGTTGAGCATTTGCTCGGGGACGAGCAAACCTTAAGTATGGGGTATTTTTGATAACAAGATTTATGACTTAGGATTTGGTAATCATTTAGATAGATTTCTCACTCATTCATGCACGTTTTGGCATTGGTTCATGACGTCTTCGCTCAATTCATGCACATTTCTAGAAAAGACGTCTACACGAGCTTTTGTCGGTTTTGTAGGTATTTCGGGGATCTTTTGGGCATTAATCGATACATTCGAGGGTCAAGCCTCATGGTGGTACACATCCAAGGTTTAGAAGGAACATAATTGGAGCAACAAAGGACACAAGGACCCTTATTGGTGCAAGCAATGGAGCAACTCATGGCTAGACGATCATAGCATGCTTCTGTTGAAGAAAATCGACCTACACCCAGGAAAATCGGCCGATTTTTTCCTCTGGGTCGATTTTTGGGCCTTTGACAGCTTAAGCCACGTGTCCCACGATCTCTTGTCCGGCCTTGCTCTTGGTGGAGAATATAAGTGGTCCTTCAAAGCTGTTGCTGGCTCTCCTCCCCCATTCTCTCCCTCACACACATCCTCTAGCATCTTCCAAAAGAATCTTCCAATTGGGAGCTCTCTTCAAGACACCCTTGTGGGTGTTCTTGAGGGAGATTAGTGTAGATTTCAATTTCATAGTGAGATTTGAGAGATTTTTGTGAAGAAGATTGTTGAAGGTTACAAGATCCGACTTGGAGCTACATTTGGTGTGTTGAAAGACTTGTTTTGAGCTCAAATCTAGCTAAGTTTCATTGCTTTCATTTCCCTACTTCATCTTCTTGCTATGAAAACCATGTTTGCTTGTATGATGATTCTAGATCTTGAAATGCATGTTATTGGCTAGTTTGTTGTGATTTTGGAGTGATGGATTGATGGTTAAGGCTTGGGTGATGATAGAATGGACTTATATGTTAGTTTAGGATGATTCGTATGCACAAAACCTAACTCAGACATAAAAATCGACCTGTTCTTCATAGTAAATCGGCCGATTTTTATTATGATCAGCCCGATTTTTCCTTCTGTTGCTCTTTAATTGATGAATCTGTATGTTAGGATGTTAGATTGTTGAAATCCTAGTGTTTGTTGAGCTTAATTTAGCTTAGGATCACCTAATGCTATCAACCTAAGTGAGGGAAGAGATCTACCCGATGATTTCCGATCTTAGATACCTAAGATGATGAATTCTAGGTAGTAGTGAGCCTCACAAGCCGCTATTGGATTGAGTGTGCTAGGATTATTGCTTGAGACTTATCTTTTCCGAGACTTACCCGGTAAGGAGAGGTTTGCCCCTTAAGTAGTGTCCGGTTTGTGTAGAATTCCCAACTTTACCTCCTTGAGACTTACCCGGTGATAGGAGTTTGGTGCGGGATTAGTGAAGCATGAGACTTACCCGGTAATTGCATCCATTAGAGAAACACCCTTTCCCAACACCGCAGCCTTGTCCTAGAATCCTTAGAACCTTGAGTCCTATGCCATAACCGGAAATCTTGACCTCTAGAATCCATTTCTCTCTCTTTTATAATATAGTTTGTGCTTGCGTTACTTGTTTGTTTTCGTTGATTTGTTGGCATAGTTGATTGTTCATCTTGCATGAATTGTGATCCTTGATTTATCACCTAAAAACCCACCAAAAACATTTAGATTTTCATTTCTTTATTTCTTTCTCTTTTCTTAGACTAGATTTGCACTATCTTTGATCATTGAATGACTTGATTTCGCCTCAGTCCTTGTGTTCGACCTCGGAATACTTTCCTTTCTACAAAACGACCCGTACACTGCGGGTTTCGCTAGGTAGTTTAGGATTTTAGTTCGAGTTTATAAATGTAAAACTTTCTGTGCTATTTCCTAGCGTGACAAGTTTTTGGCGCCGTTGCCGGGGACTAGGTCTAGATTGAGTCATTTGCTTTTGATCGTTTTTAGTGTTTATCTTTCTTGTTACTTTTGATCTTGTGTTGTTTTTGTCTTTGCCTTTTCATGTTTGCCATGGACGGATTGTACCTCCAAGACGACCTTGACGACATGGAGTATGAGGGGTGGATGGAAGGCCAAGATCTAGGACCTCTCCATGATGAGTTTGAGTATTGGGAGGAGTTTAATGCCTATCATGAGTCCCATGATCAAGCTCACATGACTACATTGCCTTATGTGGAACCTCACCATCAACCTCACAATGACCGAGTGGAATCAATGCTAGAAGAAATGTTGAGGAAGATGGATGATCTAGAGAGCAATCTTGCTTCCATTTCGAGTTCCCACATGGTGCTTGAAGAGGAAGTATTTCAACAAGAGGAGGTTCACCATGAGGATATCCAAGAATTACCCGGTTCAACCATAGCCAATAGAGACCTTGAGAAAGAGTTGAATGAAGCTCGAGAGCAATTGTGCCTAAGGGATTTGGCCCTGAAGGAAGAAAGGAGATTGAATACCGAGAGAGAAGAACAAATGAGGAGGGAGATTGAGGAGATTAGGAATGCTCTTATGCTAGGAGATCCTACCATCCTTCAAGGCTTACCTCCACCTCCTTCACCTTTGGAGGAGTGCAATGAAGTATTCTCACCCCCGGACATCCTTGCCATCAACCCCGGAACCACACTTGAAGAGCTCACGAGGGAGAGCCCTAAGCTAACCTCAACTTCTTCCAATCCTTCCTTGCTTGCCCGGAGTACACACGAAGATTGGAGCCCCTTTCCTAAGGAGTTTCCCATGTTGAATGATGGAGGCAAGCATGATGGATCCATGATGGTTATGGAGCGCCTCAATGAAGAATTCTTTCCAAGAACCGGCCTTCTTTGGATCATAGAGGATGAGGATGACAAGCATCTCACCGGTATGACCGCGGAGTACCAATTGTCTAAGTATGGGGTGGCACCTATGGTTGCAACTCCATACTATCATCAAAGGGGCGGTGATGAAGGAGTCTACTACTCACCGGTGAAGAGAGAACTTAAAGCTTATTTGGGCATCAAGTGGCCCTTGCTTGTCATCATGGATGCCGGAAAGCAATGGTTGCTTGGACTCCTCAAGCAAACCATGGTATTTGAGGTGGATTGACACATCCTCGGAGTTGGTCAAGCTAATGACCTTAAAGAAGCGCTTAATGGGAGGCAACCCATTGGTACATATTTTTCCCTTCCTTTTTCTTGTTTTTGTTTGATTTTGCTTTTGGTGTGCTTTGTTTTTCTTTTGTGTTTTTGGGTGCTAGATCTTGTTGATTGTCATGAGTTATGGGATGTTGGAGGTCATGTGAAAGCCTCATGGACTAGTTGAAGGTACAAGATCCAAGCACATGGACGAGGAGAAAAGCACCCAGAAAAATCGGCCTGTTCATCAATAAATCGGCCGATTTTCCTGGGTAGCTGGTCCGATTTTTCCTCTGTAAAGGAAAGTGATGATCTCCAATCAAGCATGGGTGGAGCGGACGTGGAACTTGGACGGCTTGCGGTGCCAAGCGCGGGTTCCGACATCATAATGAACATCAAGAGCTCTCTACCATCCTTGATCGATCATCCACCATCATCATCCAATGTGAACCGAAATACCAAAGCATCACCAATTTTACATTGTGAGGACTCTCTTTCACTTCTTTATTTAGTTTACACATTAGGGACAATGTGTTTCTAAGTATGGGGTGGGGTTTTCATGATCACTTGCATGATTAGCATCTAGGATAGTTTAATATTGTCACATGTTTCATTATGTCTTGCATTGTACATACATATTTCGAAAAATCCAAAAAAATCAGAAAATTTTAAAAAAATTTTGTGCTTTCTAGGCTTGGATATGACCCTAATGATGAACCTTGTCTTGTGAATTGGCTATGGATAGCCTTATGTGTTGAATAGATGAATGCATATGTGGACATGAAGTACTTCTCTTGAATCCCATGAATGAATTGTGATCATGAATGTTTGCGTTGATTGAATTGAGTATTGAAAATCGAAATCGCATGCTAGTTCTTGCACATCATCTAGGAATGAATGAGGCAATTCATCTTTCTCTACTTCTCATCTTGATCACGTTGTTTGAGCACCTCAATTGATATAAATTGACCTCTTTTGACCCATCCGGGAATAGGAGCATGCTAGTGTGTTGATGTGTGTGAAAAGCAAGTGTGGGGTGAAGATGTTGATGAAAGAATGCCATGAATAGAATGCTGAATTTGTTGTGAAAGTGTAGACAAAAATATAGGTTTGGGGACGTTGGTTTAAATGACAAGTAACTCGGTACACTTCGCATAATCGGGTGTTGGTGCCTTGCCAAAGTCAAATAAACCAATAGTCCTAACGAGCTTTGGTATGTGTGCCCGGTGTGGATGCATCTCGAAAAATAGAAAAAGCCCGAGAATGGCTAATCACCAAGGTTTCGGCTTTTGTACACCAATGCCATTGTCTCAAAAATAAAAGAAAAGAAAGAAAAGAAAATGAAAAATATACACTTGAGGGAAGTTGATAAGAAATGTGAAATTGTGGTTGTTTAGTTCCTTTCCCGGATTAGCATCACATAGCCTAGAAAATCCCCACCTAGTCACAACGTTTCTTGGCCTTCTATTTTACAAGTCCTTTTGACCTACTTGCATGTGTGTGAGGCTAAGTGATTTAGATTGGATATACTCATGATCATCTTGACTTCTTCATCTTTACATTTCATTGCATGCTATCAAGTTAAGTGTAATTGCCTTTCCATGCTTTCATTTATTTGATACATAATTGCTTGTCCATTGCCGTGAAACATGATTATGAAGGTGATCCAATATTAGAAGCACAACTCCAAAAGATTTTGCCATTTTTCTGCATACATAAATCATGTCATCTCTTAGTCTATAGTTGAGCATTTGCTCGGGGACGAGCAAACCTTAAGTATGGGGTATTTTTGATAATAAGATTTATGACTTAGGATTTGGTAATCATTTAGATAGATTTCTCACTCATTCATGCACGTTTTGGCATTGGTTCATGACGTCTTCGCTCAATTCATGCACATTTCTAGAAAAGACGTCTACACGAGCTTTTGTCGGTTTTGTAGGTATTTCGGGGATCTTTTGGGCATTAATCGATACATTCGAGGGTCAAGCCTCATGGTGGTACACATCCAAGGCTTAGAAGGAACATAATTGGAGCAACAAAGGACACAAGGACCCTTATTGGTGCAAGCAATGGAGCAACTCATGGCTAGACGATCATAGCATGCTTCTGTTGAAGAAAATCGACCTACACCCAGGAAAATCGGCCGATTTTTTCCTCTGGGTCGATTTTTGGGCCTTTGACAGCTTAAGCCACGTGTCCCACGATCTCTTGTCCGGCCTTGCTCTTGGTGGAGAATATAAGTGGTCCTTCAAAGCTGTTGCTGGCTCTCCTCCCCCATTCTCTCCCTCACACACATCCTCTAGCATCTTCCAAAAGAATCTTCCAATTGGGAGCTCTCTTCAAGACACCCTTGTGGGTGTTCTTGAGGGAGATTAGTGTAGATTTCAATTTCATAGTGAGATTTGAGAGATTTTTGTGAAGAAGATTGTTGAAGGTTACAAGATCCGACTTGGAGCTACATTTGGTGTGTTGAAAGACTTGTTTTGAGCTCAAATCTAGCTAAGTTTCATTGCTTTCATTTCCCTACTTCATCTTCTTGCTATGAAAACCATGTTTGCTTGTATGATGATTCTAGATCTTGAAATGCATGTTATTGGCTAGTTTGTTGTGATTTTGGAGTGATGGATTGATGGTTAAGGCTTGGGTGATGATAGAATGGACTTATATGTTAGTTTAGGATGATTCGTATGCACAAAACCTAACTCAGACATAAAAATCGACCTGTTCTTCATAGTAAATCGGCCGATTTTTATTATGATCAGCCCGATTTTTCCTTCTGTTGCTCTTTAATTGATGAATCTGTATGTTAGGATGTTAGATTGTTGAAATCCTAGTGTTTGTTGAGCTTAATTTAGCTTAGGATCACCTAATGCTATCAACCTAAGTGAGGGAAGAGATCTACCCGATGATTTCCGATCTTAGATACCTAAGATGATGAATTCTAGGTAGTAGTGAGCCTCACAAGCCGCTATTGGATTGAGTGTGCTAGGATTATTGCTTGAGACTTATCTTTTCCGAGACTTACCCGGTAAGGAGAGGTTTGCCCCTTAAGTAGTGTCCGGTTTGTGTAGAATTCCCAACTTTACCTCCTTGAGACTTACCCGGTGATAGGAGTTTGGTGCGGGATTAGTGAAGCATGAGACTTACCCGGTAATTGCTTCCATTAGAGAAACACCCTTTCCCAACACCGCAGCCTTGTCCTAGAATCCTTAGAACCTTGAGTCCTATGCCATAACCGGAAATCTTGACCTCTAGAATCCATTTCTCTCTCTTTTATAATATAGTTTGTGCTTGCGTTACTTGTTTGTTTTCGTTGATTTGTTGGCATAGTTGATTGTTCATCTTGCATGAATTGTGATCCTTGATTTATCACCTAAAAACCCACCAAAAACATTTAGATTTTCATTTCTTTATTTCTTTCTCTTTTCTTAGACTAGATTTGCACTATCTTTGATCATTGAATGACTTGATTTCGCCTCAGTCCTTGTGTTCGACCTCGGAATACTTTCCTTTCTACAAAACGACCCGTACACTGCGGGTTTCGCTAGGTAGTTTAGGATTTTAGTTCGAGTTTATAAATGTAAAACTTTTTGTGCTAGCATGAATTATAGTCTATATTTTGGGGTTTGTTTGGACGTTTTATCTTTCATAATCTACATGTTTGCATGTGCATTATGCGATTTTACTACCATTTCATCTACCTTTGCAAGGATCGAGGTCTACACCTAGTTTTGTTGTAATTGCAGGTAATTTGGTACGTTTTGCATCAAAAAGGATCAAAAAGGAGTCATGAGTCATTTAGAGCTACATCCAGGAAGCATAGCCATGGATTAAAGATTTACTTTGGACCAGTTTTGAGATATTTTGCATTCAGTTGTGACTCACCTCGGTTGATCAGAGATTCACCTCGACCGAGGTGATCCAGAGACGCCGACTCGACCGAGGCGAATACCTAGGACGCGGCGAGAATATTTTATTCTTGGCTGAGATCTTTTAAAATTGGAAAGAGATCTTATATTTTTGGGCTTGGATCCTGGAAGGAAGGAGATATGCAGAATCATATATTTTACCTATATTTATGGGAAAATATCTTTCTATGATATCTTATCTTTGGAGAGTTATTTTCCTATAAAAAGGGTCGGATTTCCCATAATTCCGGCATCCGCTTAGAGCTGGACAACTCGCATACATCCTGCATACATCTCGCAACAGCCGCACTCCAGTTTGGGAGTTTTCGAAGAACCTTGTTGAAGGTTGAAGGAAGATTGAAGATTGTAGCTTTTATAGCTTTTGAAGGGTTTTTGTAAGATTATCTTAGATTCCCTTCCTTCTTGTCTTGCTTGTTGGATTGCTATCCAAGGAACGCTTTGTTGTGATATTTGATTCAGTTATTGAAGTCTTTTCATTAAATTCTTCTTTGTTCAAATATTCACCTTCTTCCCGTATATTTGATTAATACTTTCATGATGATGAGTGGCTAATTTCCTTGTGTGATTCTAGGGTGATTGGCTGAAGGTTGTGGGAAAAACAATGATAGAATAATCTTAGATTCCAGTAGGATCCTGAAAGTTCGAGTCTTTAACCTTAACCCTAAGCATCTCGTTCAGTCGATGAACATCTCGGCCGGGGTGGAAACTGGCTGACCGAGGTGACTTATCTGATCCATAACTGAGAGTTAAGTGTTAGAGTTTGCCAAATCCTATTCTTATTACACCTTTCCTGGTCCAAAGCAAGCTTAGGATGAGACTTACCCGGTAATTCCTTAGTTTGTGTACCAACGATCATAAGTGTAGGTAATAAAGGTTCATCCTTTATTGGGGTTTGAGTGTGCTTCCATCCCATCTTTGTGAGTTAGCCTGAGACTTACCCGGTAAAGGTTGATTCTATTCCCTTACATGGTGTGTTAGTTTGAGGTTATAGTTCTTTATCTTGATTCCTTGAGACTTACCCGGTAATAGGAGTTACGGTTTAGGATTAGTGTGTAGTGAGACTTACCCGGTGATCTATTCCACTTTAGAAACACCTTCCCCACGCAAAAATCTCAGCCTTGTCCGCTTATCTATAGATCTTGAGTTGGAACCACAACTAAATGCTTTAATCCCTAGAATTGCATGTTTGCTTTATTGACTTCTTATTCATCTTTGATTGTGTTAATCGCTCTTGTGGTTAGTATTGATATAAGCACACCGTATTGACTTTGTTTCACCGAGTCCCTGTGATCGACCCCTGGAATTTTCTTGCTTTTACTACGATTGACCCGTACACTGCGGGTTCGCATCCTTGTTTTGAGCTTAAGTCTAGGGTTATAAATTTAAAGCTTGCACACACCGTTTGGAGCGAACAATCAATCCTAAATCTGGGACTCCTCTAGTCACCATGCAGTATAAACTCAGAAGCTCCCCTTGTCTGACCTTCTGGGGCGTCTCAGTACGCGCCAGAAGAGTCTCACTGAAGATCCTATGGGCCAGTCTAAAAGCAAGATGAAATATAATCCGCTCCTTGGAGTCTTCAGGTCGCCATCTGTCTGCATGCTCAACCACGTGAGCAATCTGTCCCCAGAACTCCCTAGCTACAGCTCAGGAGGGAAAATCAACAACTATAGGAATCGGGAAGCCAAAGATATCCCGCCAGTGATCTAAAGGAACCAAATAGTTCCGGTTTACCAACCGGTACTTCACGGCGCGCTCGGTAGGCAAGTAGGTAAAGGAGCTGACAAACTCCAGGGTCGGCTCTAGATAGGCCGGAGCTCTAATCTCTATGAACTGCTCCAGCCCCACAGCAGAAATCATACGCCTCAAATCATTATCAATGTGGAGGCAGTCAAAAGCTGAAATGTCCAGGAAGCGGGGTGCAATCACTGGACGGGCCGCTATGCGGTCATAATCGACCTGGTGTCTCTCGTGGATCACCGGTCTAGTACGACGGGAGGAAGAAGAAGGAGAAGGAGAAGATCTGTCCCTCGGGACAACCTGCCTGTCAGAACTCATAATTTCTGTGACCTGTCAGACCACCTCGGTCGCCCTGACAACTCTGTAGAACACCTCGGTCGAGGCACAGACCGACTGGACCGAGGCGAAAAACTGCTCGATCGATTCCCTAAAAAATCCAGTTCTTTTCCCCCAAAATCACTACCAAAGGTTCCTATGGGGTATTTAATCCTTTTCTCAGCAAATGCAGGGGCATCCTAAGCCCAAATCGAAAGGAAATTGTGGAAAGGAGGAGGGTTAGAGTTTTTTCGATTTTTACCCTGATTCGGTCAATTCGGTTCGTTCTTTCTGCAGATTGGTGCTTGCAATGCGATCCTCTATCCTTTCCTCTCAGTTTAGAAGCAAGAATCGTTGAAAATGATCGAAGAACGGAGGAACAAGGTGGAAAATGCGGCGCGGTCGAGAAGAGGGTAAAGAGAAGAGAGAGAAATCTTCAGCCCCTTTTATACCCTTTTCTGGAACTGCTGTCATCTCGGTCGAGATGGTCTCGACTGGACCGAGGTGTACGGACCGAGGTGGATCTTCAGAAACCTTAGTCGCCTTGCTTGCCCAAGAATCATCTCGGTCGAGGTGCTGTGACAGCAACCGAGATGTGTCTCAGTCAAACTCCGTCTTCTCAATTTCTCGAACTTCTATCCTTCCAGTTGTGCTCCTGGGTTGTATTCCTTCCTTAGATGTCACCTGTTGTCTGTCTAGGACGCCAAAAGCAAAACAAAGCAAAGCAAAAACAAACTATCTAAAGCTAGACTAGAAAAAGGGAAAAGAAAGCAATACCTTGGGTTGCCTCCAAAGAAGCGCTTGATTTAAGGTCGCTAGCTGGACCGTACAACGTCTCTCAAACGAGGTATAGCGGTGCAACCTCCTCAACCGGAACTTCCGGTTTGTATTTCTTAAGTCTATGACCGTTAACCTTGAAGCTGCCACTCGTTTCTCCCCAAATCTCAACTTCACCATGAGGGAAAACATGTTTCACAATATAAGTTCCGGTCCATCTAGATTTCAACTTACCTGGAAAGAGGCGGAGGCGGGAGTTGAAGAGTATAACTAAGTCTCCTTCTTTAAGCTTCTTAGGAATGATGCGCTTGTCATGCCATTTCTTCGTCCTTTCTTTATAGATTTTGGCATTCTCATAAGTGTTCAAACGCAGCTCCTCCAGCTCATTGATATCCAATAGCCGCTTCTCGCCGGCTTCCTTGATGTCGAAGTTCAACCATTTGATCGCCCAATATGCTTTGTGTTCTAACTCAACGGGCAAATGACAAGACTTCCCATATACCAAATTATAAGGGGTGGTACCAATGGGAGTCTTGAATGCGGTCCTGTAAGCCCAAAGAGCATCGTCTAACTTCATGGACCAATCCTTCCTCGTCCTAGAGACGGTCTTCTCCAAGATTGCTTTAATTTCTCTATTCGAGATCTCGACCTGTCCACTAGTTTGAGAGTGATAAGGGGTTGCTACTGTTAGCATGAAATATTGTGATATTTTAGGCACGTTTTCTAAGTGTTTTTGATTCGTATTGATAGTCTTTGATTTAGCATTGTTGCATTTGTGAGCTAGTTTGCCTATATTGTCGATATGGATGTCTACACTAGCTTTATGTTGATTATAGGTGATTGAGAGCCATTTCCGAACGGAATCGAGCAAAGATGAGTTGATTGAGTGTGTCCATGGATTGAGGGCATTCTTAGGAGCAAAATGGATGTCAACTTCAGGAATGCACGAGGCTAGGGAAGAATCACGTTCTTGCCTAAATCACGCTCTAAAATACGGCCGTACTACAAACCACGTTCAGTTCCACGGCCGTGGAACCCTGCAAGAGAAGCGTGATTCATTCCAAGAGCTTTTACGGTCGTGGAATCCATGGTTCAAACCGTGTTGATTCCCACGCTCTAAATTACGGTCGTGGAACCTTCCACGACCGTGATCTTGGCGATCTTTTTCGCCACATTTTGAAGCCACGATCTTTTTAAGAT
Source organism: Fagopyrum homotropicum (assembly GCA_033239125.1). NCBI lineage: Eukaryota > Viridiplantae > Streptophyta > Magnoliopsida > Caryophyllales > Polygonaceae > Fagopyrum > Fagopyrum homotropicum. Next base: position 29,586,404 of record BSWB01000002.1, on the reverse strand, counting down.
TGGGCAGGGCCGATATTTTATCTTGCCCTATAAAAAGACGGACGAAGGGAGATTCCGTCATGCTCGCTTAACCCTGCTTAGACGCATTTTGCGACCTCGTTTTAGAGTTACGCTTGCACCTTCACTTTGGAGATTTTTGGCGGTTCTTGCAAAAGACGTATTTTGCCCTTTCCTTAGAGTTGCCCTAATCTCGCACTTTTGGTGGAGATTGCTGTGGAGATTTCCGGATTGACGGAAGATCGAAGGTTTTGGAAGATTGTTGCAAGAAGAATTCTCTTCTTGTTTAGGTTTGATTTGGAAGATGGATTGACATCCCGTTCTTCTTTCTTTCCTAAGATTGTGATTTTTGCTTTATTTTGAATCTATTGACAATATTCATTCTTGATTGTGACATTGAGATTGGTTTGAAGTTTATTGAATGTTTTCGGAAGTTTTCATCTTTCAATCTTTTAATCTTTGAACTTGATATCATAATGATGATTGTTGGCTAGAAACCCTTAACAATTCTAGGGTGAAGGGTTGATAGTTGTGGCTTAGATGATCATAGATCGATCGTAAACAGATTAGACCCTGAGAGTTAGAGAGAATCGTCGACGAACCCTAAATCAAAGTTTGTTCTTGAGTTCCACGGCCGTGGAATCTCAAGATCCACCCGTAATTTCCCTTAAGTTTACGAACCTGCTTTTACTTTAATCCAAAGTTAAAGATTTGCTTTAACTTAGTTTAGGCTTGCCTTTTTTAGGTGGTAGTGAAGCCTCAACAACCTCTACCTCGATTGTGAGTGTCACAACCTTAATCGGTTAAGTTAGTCTTGATCCTTGGATTACAAGTTTGGGTATTTGACATTAATTCTTGCCTTTAGAACCTTTCTATATTGAAGCCTCAACAACCTATATAGAAAGTGTCTTGTGGGTGAGTCATATAAGGTTTTTGGAACTTCACCGTACGATTACCTTACATTAGCATACCTTTGCATATCTGAACTCTGTCTTTATATCATTAAGAATATCTTGAATCGATTGCCACAGCTGGATACTTGGATCCTTAGGATTGTTGTTTTCCCAATAATTTGCAAAGCTCTTACAATTACCTGCTTGATAATCTGAAAACGAATTTGTTCCCCCCAAATCCCTGTGTTCGATACTCTGGAATTCTTGCTTAACTACGTCGATCCGTACACTGCGGGTTCGCTTGCTTGATTCTAGTTTTATAAATTTAAAGCTTATTTGCACGCACGCTAAGTGGCAAACAGCTACCTTGTGGGTCACCCCATACTTCGATAGAAGTGCCTTGAACTTCCGGTTGATGAAATGCGTCCTCCCATCGCTGATGATGATGCGTGGAGTCCCAAAACGTGGAAAGATAGTCTTGTTAAAGAACTTCACAACCACCATGGCGTCATTAGTGGGAGAAGCAATGGCTTCAACCAATCTAGAGACGTAATCAACATCTAGAAGAATATAGAGGTTTCCTCCGGATGATGGGAAAGGTCCCATGAAATCTACTCCCCATACATCAAAAATCTCAACCTCTTCTATGTTATTGAGTGACATCTCATTCCTTCTAGATAAGTTCCCTGTTCATTGGCATGCATCACAAGAGACAACAAACGTTTGCACATCCTTAAATAATGTGGGCCAAAAGAAACCGGAACGTAATACCTTAGCGCATGTCTTGTTGGCGCTAGCATGCCCTCCACAAGGAAGTGAGTGACAATGCTGTATGACGCTATTAACTTCATCTTCCGGAATGCATCTTCAAAGCATCCCATCTGGCCCGCGCTTGAATAGCAGCGGTTCATCCCAGTAGTAATGACGTACGTCCTTGAAGAATTTCTTCCTTTGAGCGTACGTTAATCCGGGTGGTATTTCCTGGCAAACAAGATAATTAACAATATCAGCATACCAAGGTCCTTTATCATCAGAAATTTGGTGGAGAGAATGTTCCACCAACTGAGTATTAATGTCAGAGAAGGGAGTAAGAAGTTTGTTATTTTCGGTAGTCTCAGTTGACATCATCTCGTTTTCGACCTCAGTCAAGGTCGAGAGAGGTTGACCGAGATGTTCTTCGGTCACCTCGCTTGGTCTAGAAAGTGCCTCGGTCGAGGTACTGTCACTGGAACCGAAACTGGAGATCTTCTTCTCCTGGATTAGTCTTTCAGTTTTAGCTCCTGGATCTTTTTCCAGCGCCTTTAAGCTCCGTATATCTGCATCACAAGAAGCATCTATACCTTCCTTCATTAAACTAAAACTAATAACTTCTTCAAGTGGATCGTTAATAAGGATAGAGCTCACCAATTCTCTTGATTCTTCTTCATCATAGATGTTGAAGATATCATCTCCTAGCTGCTCTCCCTTCATGGCCGCAAGTAATGCGAATTCCACTTCATCTCCGCCAATGTTGAACTTTAATTTGGCGTTCTTACAATCCACATTGCAACCCGAAGTTGCTAGAAATGGTCTCCCGAGAATGATAGGGACAGGATAATCTGCGGGAATATCAAGCACAACAAAGTCTATAGGTAAATAGAAGTTACCTAACTTAACCGGAACGTCTTCCAAAATGCCCACGGGATGGGTAATGGAGCGATCCGCCATGTATAACCGTATCTTCACCGGCTTGGGCTCTCCAAGTCCGATCTTAACACATAGCTCCAGCGGAATGATGCTCACGATGGCTCCTAGATCACATAAGGCTTCACAAGTGACATCCCCAACTTGAATGGGAATGCAAAATGAGCCGGGATCTCTTAACTTGGGTGGCATCTTCTCCTTCATGATTTGAATAAGCTCCGAGGATTTAGATGTCATCCTTACTTCACCAAAGTCTTCCAGCTTCCTCTTCCTTGATAGAATCTCTTTCAAGAACTTCCCATAGGCGGGCATCCCTAGAATAGCATCAAGGAAAGGAATATTAATGTGTAGTTTATTCATCAAGTCAAGGAACTTACCAAAATGCTTGTCTAGATGTGCTCTGGCCCTTGACTGGGGGAATGGAAGTGGTGGTTTATATGCAGGAGGTGGAATATAAACTTCAGTTTTCTCCTCCACTTTCTGTGGCTCCACCTCAGTTGGCATCTCGGCCGAAGTATTCTTCGACTGCACCTGGACCGAGGTGGTCTTCGTCTGTATTGGCATCGACCGAGGCACTGGATCTGCAGTCTTCAGTCCACTCCTCGTTGTTATGGCCATAATCTGGCCCTTAGGGTTGCTTTCCGTCCTTGCTGGAAGCTTTCTTGGATCTCTTGGCGCTTCATTCGCCTTATTGAAGAATTGTTGTTCTAAGGCTTTTTGTGCCTTCGAAAATGAAGTCATGGATGTCTCCATAGAGCTTAGCTTGATTAAGATGGCCTCCAGCACTACGTCTTTCTTTTCTGGCTGGGACAAACTCGATCCTTGCTCCTAGCTCTTTAATGGAGTGGAAGAAGAAGAAGAAGAAGAAGAAGAGAGGAAAGGATTAGAGGAATCATTCGAATCGGAGTTAGAATGGTGGTTACCCGAATTTTGGTTGTTTGCCCTCCAATTATTGCCGTTGGATCCTCTATTGTTGTTGTAGTTATTGTTACGGGAACCATTGTTGTTGTTACGGTATCCATTGTTGTTCCTTGATCCTTGATCTTCCTTCTTGGTTTGAGAAACTAAGAGTTCCTTCAATTGTTTCACGTCATTCTTCAAAGACGTGAGTTGATTGTTGTTAGGCGGAGCATCTTGAAAGTTGACTCTTTTAACCCCACCTTCAGCTCCTTAGTGGGAGTATTTCTCCATGTGCAAAGCTTGCTTCTCTATAAACTCCCAAGCTTCGTCAATCAGCATGTCCATGAATGTGCCAGCAGATAGTAGTTGAAGGTTGAACTGGGTGCTTCCGTCCAGTCCCTTGAAGTATATCTCCAACAACTCTATCTTTGGAATCCCATGATGTGGGCAATCCAAAAGAATGTCTTTAAACCTCTCCCATGACTTGGACAAGCTCTCCTTGTCCTTCATGATGAATGCATTAATCTTCCCTCTCATTTCAGCGGTTTTAGAGGGGGAATGAATTTAGTCAAGAATTCCGCCGTTATCTCCTCCCAAGTACTAATTTTTCTTGGAGGAAGAGATTGATACCAAGTAGGAGCTCTATCTTTCAAAGAGAAGTAGAAAGGCCTTAGCTTGTAGTTGTTGTTTTCCAGCCTTGAAGGTCTCAAGGTCTCCATTAAGATCTCATAGTTTTGTAGATGTTGATGTGGAGATTCCCTCTCTAGCCCTCCAAACTGGCATTGGCGAATCATGGAAAGAACTTGCGGTCGAAGCTCATAATCATGGTCCGCTGGATCACCTAGGTCGACTCCTGGACGCCTCAGTTGTTGATTAGGGTCCATCCTCTGCCCTAGGGTTTGTGGAATACCTGCAAAAAGAACATCTCGGACTGGCATCCGAGGTGGAAGTATCTCGGCCGGGGCGACAGGTATTGGATTCTACCTTGGTCGAGGATCTGGAGCAAGGTCTTGCCTCGGTCGAGGATCTGGGTTTGGTCGAGGTAGATACTGGTCTCGTAAAGCTGTCATATCTGCTTCAATCGCTTCAGTCCTTGCGCGAGTTTCTTCCCTCTCCAGTCTCAGCTCTTCTTTGCTAAGGCGTAGCTGTTCTAACGCCTCCTTAAATTCGGCCTCAAGATCGCGATTGTCTTGGTCGGCCATCTTCGCTTCTTTCAAGCGTCTTTTGTATGTCTTTTCTGGTTCGGAATCGTAAGGAACGATTTCCTTCCCAGCGTGGGTTCTTCGCATAAACCTAAAAGAACCAGCGAAAGTCACTCAAGTAGAGTGGTTAATAGAAACAGGGGCAAGTGCCCCGAAAGCAGACCGCAACCGGCTCGGTCTAGACCAAGTCCCCAGCAACGGCGCCAAAAACTTGTTCGCTCCAAACGGTGTGTGCAAGCTTTAAATTTATAACCCTAGATGTAAGCTTAAAACAAGGATGCGAACCCGCAGTGTACGGGTCAATCGTAGTAAAAAGCAAGAAATTCCAGGGGTTGATCACAGGGACTTAGTGAAACAAAGCAGGTATAGGTTTGTCAATGGAACTACTAACCACAAAAGTGATCAAAGCAATCAAAGATGATAAAAAGTCAATTAAGGAAATATGCAATTCTAGGGATTAAAGCATCTAGTTGTGGTTCCAACTCAAGATCTAAAGATAAGTGGACAAAGCTGAGATTTTTGCATAGGGAAGGTGTTACTAAAGTGGAATAGATCACCGGGTAACTCTCACTACTCACTAATCCCAAACTGTAACTCCTATTACCGGGTAAGTCTCAAGGAATTAAGGAAAAGAACTATGACCTCAAACTAACACTCCAACTAAAGGGAATAGAATTAACCTTTACCGGGTAAGTCTCAGGCTAACTCACATAGATGGAATGAAAGCACACTCAAACCCCAATAAAGGATAAACCTTTATTACCTCAAACTAACACTCCAGCTGGAATGAAGTCACCTCGGTCAGAAGAATTCCACTCTGGCCGAGATATTCATCGATTGAGCGAGATGCTTTAGGGTTAAGGATAAAGACTCGAGCTTTCAGAATCCTAATGTGATTAAGATTATTCTATCATTGTTTTTCCCAAAACCTTCAGCCAATAACCCTAGAATCACACAAGGAAATTAGCCACTCATCATCATGAAAGTAATAATCAAATATGAGGGAAGAAAGAGAATAATTGAACAAGAAAACCTTAAGAGAAAGGCTTCAATAACTGAATCAATTATCAATCAATAAGCGTTCCTTGGATCAAAATCCAATAAGACAATCAACAATGAAGGGAATCTAAAGTAATCTTACAAAACCCTTCACAAAGCTATAAAAGCTATCAGCTTCCTTCCTTCAATCTTCCTTCAACCTTCAAAAAGGTTCTTCAAACTTCCAGCTGCTATGATGTTTTCCAGCCCTAAGCGGTGTATGCGGCCTTTCGCGTGGTAAGCGGGATCGGTGGTATAGCACGATCGGATTTGTGGAAAATCTGACCCTTTTTATAGGAAAATTACCCTCCAAAGATAAGATATCTTAGAAAGATCTTTTCCCATAAAAATAGGTAAAATATATGGGCTAAATTATCTTCTTCCTTCCAGGAATCCAGCCCAAAAATATAAGATCCTCTTTCCAAAAATAAAAGATCTCAGCCAAGAATAAAATATCCTTGCCGCGTCCAAGGTGTTCGCCTCGGTCGAGTCAGCTCCTCTGGATCACCTCGGTCGAGGTGACTCTGTAGTCAACCGAGGTGAATCACAACTAAATGTGAAATCTCTCAAATCTTGTCCAAAGTGAATCTCCAATCCAATTCCATGATTCCTGGATTCTTCCTTAAGCTCCTGAATGTAGTTCCAATGACTCCTTAGCTCCTTTAGCTCCATTTTGATACAAAACGTGCCATTTTACCTATGATTACAACGAGACTTGGTGTAGACCTCGATTCCTACAAAGGTAGATGAAACGACAATATAATCACATGATATACATCCAAACATGCAAATTATTGAAGATAAAACGTCTAAACAGGTCCCAAAATATAGACAATAATTCATGCTATCAGGTTCACAATTGCCCTATTAGATTAGGAGGTCACGACTGGCCAGCTGACTTCTTCGTCATGTACTTAGTACATGAAGAAGTTATTCTAGGCATGGATTGGATGGATCGACATCAAGCAATTTTGAACATCGGCAAGAGGACAGTGACGATAACTACAGATGCATGCTATATTGAGATCTTCAGAGGATGGGATCTAGGGAACACTAGTTCCGTTATCAGTGTAGTGGAAGCTGCGTGACGTATCAGTCGGGATGCAAGGCTTTTTGGTGATATGCCATAAAGGATAGTACGAGTCCAGCTTTGGAGTTGATTCTAGTGCCTTGCGAGTATGCTGACGTCTTTGGAGAGCCATCAGGTCTACCTCAACAAAGGAGTGTAGACATTGGCATTGAGCTAGATCCCGGTACGAGACCAATCTCTAAGGCTCCTTGCCGTATGACGCCTATCGATATGCTTGAGCTTAAGAAGCAACTCGAGGAGTTAGCATAGAAGGGCTTCATCCACCCTAGTGTATCTCCTTGGGGCGCACCAGTACTCTTCGTCAGGAAGAAGGGCATATCAATGAGGTTATGCATCGACTACTTGACTAGAAGTATTTCTATGGTCGTCTATACCCAATCAAAAGTAAATCCCGACTAAGCACTAAGAACAAGTATAGTGATTAAGTAAGGGTCGAACCCAAGAGAGTTAAGGTGTTTTAGATGCAATTATCGATTATAATGACACACAAAGGGGGGGGGTTTGGTTGAATTGATGCACAAAAACATATGAAAACGATTAATGCGACAATTAAGACAATAATGGATGAATCTACACTAGGTTGATTCTAAACATGCAATTGCTACTTTGGTTCGTTCCTTTTACAAGTTTTTAAGTAATCTCCCGTCTCGATCATACATATGTGTTGAGCCAACCGGCATCAACACAACTTAACTTATTAAAGTTCCGCAAACACAAAGCATTACTGAATAAAAACTTATAATAAAAAGAACTTACAACGAAAGCAAACAAGTAGCTTCAAACCAACCCAATGTAGCAAGGGAGTTAGCAACTCATTACAATGGAAAATATAAGTCTAAAATGGATTTTGTGGGAAAAAGTATGGATGATTCTAGCAATCAGCCATGGACTATTTATACTACAAAAGACACTTAATTAGGAGTAAATAGTCGGCCTAAAACAGCCACCTTAAATGCCATATAGGTGGTGTAAATAGCCGGAGTAAAGCTTCTAGCGTTAAACCGCAGGGGCGGCCTTCAGGAACCGCAGGGGCGGCCTTCAGGAACCGTAGGGGCGGCCTTCAAGAACCGCAGGGGCGGCCTTCAAGAACCGTATGGGCGGTTTAGGCAGAATCGGTTGATCTTCTTCAGAACCGCTGGGGCGGCTACACAACTCCGCTGGGGTGGATCTTTAATGCACTTCAACGTCTGACCTTTCGCCTTCCTGACGTTTCTGATGTCAAGGCGCATGGGCGCCTTAAGGCCAACGTAGGGGCGGTGACACAGACTCTTCACCTTCCAGCTCCCAGGGCGAGGCGCGGGTAGGGCGCAGGGGAGCTGGTCTTTGTCTCGTCAAGGCAAGTCACCGCAGCGGCGGCTGCAAGGACCCGCAGGGGCGGTAAGGCAGCATAAGCTTTGCTTCGTGATCAATCTTCACTCCTAAGTGCTTATAACTCCTTCTTTATCTTCTTTTGATCTTCTTCTTCTGGACCAAGAAGTTAGTAGCATAAACCGACACTAATGCAAAAAAAAGACTCTAAAAACTATCATAATTGATAGTGATTCCATCACCTATCAAACTCCCCCATACTTAGACCTTTTACTCGTCCCGAGTAAAAACAAATGTCATCAACTAGACTCAAAGGCCTCAAGAAACATGAGTAAGTAGAAAGATAATGGAAAACAAGAGAAAAGCCAAGAAAGAAAGAAGGAAAAAGTGAGGAAATTTGAGAAAAAGAGATACTACCATCCATATCGCTCCAAGAGTGGCCTACCGGGACAACCTCCTTATGACTCCCCTTCTTATGTCGCCAAAACGCCGGAAGGGAAACCTACACTCGGTGTCGCTCATCTTGCCAAGGCCCCCTTTCGGGTTTTCACCTTGCCACTCTTCTTCTTTTCTCACTTAAACTCACATCCCTCAAGTCCAATTTTGCACCAATCTAAGGTTGGTCGGACTACCTTCTTTTTACCTAAACCGCCTTTTCGGGTTTTCGGTTTATCCAAGGATTTTCATGCCTTTTTTCACTTCTTTGGCTTTTCCGTTTTTTTTTTCAAAATGATTTCAACAATGGAAAACAAATGCAAAAAACAACACAATAAACTATACAAGCAATGATATGTCCCTCCCCTATACTTGAAGTGCACTTTGTCCTCAAATTGAAAATAAGGCAAAGATAAATGTGGGAGAAGGGAAAGAAATGTACCCCTCACTAGGGTGGTCCGGATGGACCACCAGGACCCTCCTCCGGTGGGTAAGGGAATTGGCGGAAGAAGTGCTCATGGCGCTGGTAGATGTCATCGATGCAGTCCTGCTGGGCAGACATCCTGCGACCAAAAGAGGTCTCAATACTGGCGTGCCAAGCCAGCTACTGAGCCTCCAGCTGCTGGGCTGCCTGCCAGGCCTCCTGCCTCTGGTCGAAGTGTGAGGTCATGGAGGTGGCAAAGGTGTCCTGCCAGCTCTGCTGCTGCTCCAGCATAGTCCGCTGGTAATCGGACTACCATGCCCGGTGCTGGGTTGTCATGGCTGCCATCTGAGCCTGAAGGCTCGCAAGGGCCGGGTCCTACTCTGGTGCCGCTGTGGGCATATCCTCATCATTATGGATGGGAAGTGGCCTCCTCGGCACGAAGGGATCTGCCGGTATGTAGAGCTTGGAGAGCTCACCTCCAGTGGTAAAGGTCGGGGGAGGTAGGTGAGGTGGCTCCCATCTGCAAGGGAGATCCAAAACAGGTTCTCCCCGTCCCTCCGGAGGAGCTTGTACCTCCTAAGCATCCCCTCAGTGTAGAGAGGAGCTGCCATCCCATCCTCTAACTCGGACAGGTCCATCACTTATGAGGCGATCAAAGAGATCCCCCCACCGCCGACAATATCCCTCGGCTCATTCCTCCTAATCCGCTTCAAAGCGGCGAGGAAGAGAGAGGGCCAATCAATTAGCTGCTCGCATTGTGGTAGGCAGGAGTAGAGCAGTGGGAGGTCCTTGAGAGCGACCTTGTTTTCCTCTTTGTGTCCACAGAAGACACTCATGAGGATCTTTGAAATCAACCTCAAACTGGGGTGAGTGAGTTTGTTGGAGTACTCACCCCCAGCATGGAACTCCGACCCGGTAGCTGCTCGCCAAAACTCACATAGGTCCGGGGCCGGGACTGGATCGCACAAGTTCTCGGAGGGGTTTAGAGTCACCACAAAAGCCTCCCGTAAATCATTGTAGTCAAGCGTGTACTTCACCTTGTTGAACTTGAAGGTGAGGCCAGTACACACGTGATCTTCCTTCTACATTGAAAAAGTGGCGATATATTGTCTACTAAGCTCCGGATATGTCAGAGCACTCTTCTGGAGGAAGTCTCCGAGCCCAACATTTGCCAAAAACGTTTGCATGCTCTCTAGCATGCCCAGTTTCTCCAAGGTCGGGATATGTAGAAATCGAGTTGCATACACAACTCGATCCTACACAATCCTATATCGGTCCTTCTCTGTTTCCGTCATATTGTATTTTCTAGCGGCTTCCATTCTTGCAAAGATTCGAGCAAAGGAATAGTGAACGTTTGGAAAAAGGAAAAGAATCGACCTTTCTGTTCGTTTTTCCGCAGGGGCGGCTGTGCAGGCGCAGGGGCGGTGAGGCGCAGGGGCGGATGCTTGTAAGTGCAGGTGCGGAAGAACTGCAGAAGGCGATTTTTTGAATGCTTCGAAGGTGGTGGCGCCTGGGAGTGGCTCCGGTGGTGGTTTTTGGTGCAGGCGACGTTGAAGGTGGCATAGGAGTGGAGAATCGTTGCAATTGAAGGGAGGTGGCTTTTGGCAAGAGGGCAGGTGGCGCAAGGGCGTTGAGGGTGTGCGTCCTTGGTGTTGGTGGCGTAGGGGCGTCGGAGAGGGTGGTTGGGTGGTTTCTCCGAGGGCGCAGGGGCGTTCGCAGCTTAGAGAAAGAGAAGGTGCGAGGGGTTGTGGTTGTGTTTGGTGAGGAGGGTTGGTGGGTGGTACGTGGTAGGTATAGGCGTTTTTTCGAGATCCTATTTTTTTTCTTTTCTGGATAAACCCGCAGGGGCGGTGGTTTGATACCGCAGGGGCGGCGACAAGGGAGAGGAGCACACAGGCCCAGCGCCAGGGGCGGCACTGGGAATTTGTGTCAAGGATGGCCGCCGCAGGGGCGTGGGGATGTCACCGCGGGGGCGGTGACAGGCATGATGCAGGCGCAGGCCCATCGCCGGGGGCGGTGCTGGCCTGAGTGTCACCACAGGGGCGGGATACTAAACCGCAGGGGCGGATTTCTTGACAGAAGCTCCTCTTTTTATTCCTTTGGGTTGCCTCCCGAGAAGCGCCTTTGTTTTACTTCGTTGGCTCGACGTAAGATCTCTACTTCTGTGACTGTGCCTCCTCTAGTACCATCTCATCAATCGGATCGTCCTTGACTCCTTCAAGGTAAAGCTTTAGCCTTTGTCCGTTCACCTTAAACACCTTGTGCGTTTGGGGGTCATAGAGATCCACGGCCCCGTGAGGGTATACTTCGGCTACTATGAACGACCCTGTCCATCTTGAATGCAGCTTACCTGCAAAGAGTTTCAAACGGGATTGAAAGAGAGGTACCTTATTACCTACCTTGAAGTCCTTCCGGAGGATGTTCCGGTCATGCCATGCTTTGGTCTTTTCTTTGTATGTGGTAGCATGGTCATATGCATCTAGCCTTAGTTCCTCCAACTCTTGCAATTGGAGCTTCCGGAATTCTCCCACTTCTTCTATGTTCATGTTGCACTTCTTTACCGCCCACCAAGCTTTGTGCTCAAACTCCACCGGTAGGTGGCAAGCTTTCCCAAACACGAGCCTAAAAGGAGACATCCCGATGGGAGTTTTGTAGGCCGTCCGATATGCCCATAAGGCGTCATTTAGCCTTGCAATTCAATCCTTCCGCCCGGGAGAAACCGTCTTTTCAAGGATGGTCTTTATTTCCCGGTTAGACACCTCATCTTGGCCGTTTGTTAGTGGATCATAAGTTGTTGACACTCTTTGGTGAACAAGGTATTTCTTAAGGAGAGCCGTGATCGTCTTGTTGCAAAAATGGGTACCCCTATCATTGATTAAGGCTTATGGGATTCCAAATCTAGCAAATATATTTTCTTTAAGAAATGCTGCAACCACTTTTGAATCATCGGTTTTGGTGGCCTTTGCTTCCACCCACTTGGAAACATAGTCCACCGCAAGCAAAATATATGTGTTCCCAAATGACGTAGGAAATGGCCCCATGAAATCAATTCCCTAAACATCAAATACTTCACAAAATATAAGAGAGGATTGGGGCATTTCATGTCTCCTTGACAGATTTCCCACCCTTTGGCATCTATCACACACTTTACAAAACGGAAAATCATCTCGAAAAATGTGTGGCCAAAAGAAACCGGCATCCAAAACTTTTCTTGCAGTTTTGTTTGCTCCAAAGAGCCCCCCACATGCTTCAAAATGACAGAAAGTTAGGACGGATTGTACTTCATTGTCCGGAATGCAACGCCGGATCACTTGGTCACTACAATGCTTCCAAAGGTAAGGATCGTCCCAAACGTAGTGTCGAGCTTCTGCTTTTACTTTCTCTCGTTGTGCCTTGGTGAAGTTTGGAGGATACTCCTTCCTGACAATGAAGTTCACAATGTCAGCAAACCAAGGCTTAAAAGATTGAAGCTTAAGACAAACCTCTGTCGACAATTCCGTAGGGGAGCCTAGACGGGGCCGCAGGGGCGGCTGGCCTCAGGGGCGGCTGGTGTGAGGCGCGGCGGCGGTTACACAAGTTGTGTAGAATGTATCGTCTGGAAAGCTTCCGGCTATCTCTCTTTCTTTTCCTGGTTCATCCTCCTCTTGCACTAGTATGCTCAAATGATCTGCCACCAGGTTCTCAGCTCCCTTTTTGTCCCTTATGTCTAGGTTAATTTTGCTTAGAAGGAGCACCCAACGGATTAATCGTGACTTCGCCTCCTTCTTTTCCATGAGGTACCTAAGGGCTGCATGGTCAGTGAAAATAATTACCTTTACCCCAAGTAAGTATTGCCTGAACTTCTCAAGGGCAAAAACTACCGCCAACATCTCCTTTCGGTGGTGGAGTAATTCCTTTGTGCTCCATTTAGTGTCATAGACGCATAATGGATCACGTGGGAGGCCCGTCCGTTTTTTTGTCCTAAGACAGCTCCGACGGCATAGTCACTGGCATCACACATGATTTCAAAAGGTTTCTCCCAATCTAGAGAACGGATGATCGGAGCGGTGGTGAGACATGACTTCAGAGTGTCGAAAGCCTTCTTGCAATCCTCATCCACTATGAAGGTGACATCTTTCTTAAGCAATTCACACAGGGGTGCTGAGATCTTTGACAAGTCTTTGATTAACCTTCCGTAGAAACCTGCATGACCAAGAAAAGATCGGATAAGGTAAATTTTGAATAACATCAACCTTTTCCATATCTAACTTTATCCCTTTTGAAGATATTACATGTCCTAGCACAATTCCTTTTTCGACCATGAAATGACAATTTTTCCGAATTAAGAACTAAATTGGTTTCAACACATAGTTCAAGAACAAGTTTTAAATGCCCTAAACATGCGTCAAAACTGTCTCCATGGACGGTAAAATCATCAATGAAGACTTCAATGAAATTTTCTATGTATTCGGAGAAAATACTTATCATGCACCGTTAGAAAGTGTCCGGTGCGTTGCAAAGTCCAAAGGGCATTCTGCGATATGCAAAAGTGCCAAATGAGAAAGTGAACGTCGTCTTCTCTTGATCTTCTGGTGCGATGGCTATTTGGTAATAGCCCAAATATCCATCCATGAAACAGTAGTAATGATGACCTGCAAGACGTTCCAACATTTGATCAATAAAAGGTAATGGGAAATGGTCTTTTCGTGTTACCTTATTGAGCTTGCGGTAGTCAATGCAAACTCTCCATCCGGTTTGTGTTTTGCTTGGGACCATCTCTCCATGTTGATTTTCCACCAAAGTGATGCCTCCCTTTTTTGGAACCACTTGGGTTGGACTAACCCAAGTGCTATCCGAGATAGGAAAGATCATGTCCGCTTGGAGGAGTTTCAACACTTCCTTTTTGACCACATCCATCATTGGTGGGTTCAACCTCCTTTGAGGTTGCCTAGAGGGCTTGGCTTTGTCCTCAAGTAAAATCCAATGCATGCAAGTGGAAGGACTTATCCCCTTAACGTCCGCAATAGTCCATCCAAGGGCCGTCTTGTGCTCCTTTAGTACGTTCACAAACTTATCTTCTTGTCCGGTGGTCAACTTGTTGGAGATAATCACCGGCAAGGTATTGTGTGCTCCAAGGAAAACATACTTGAGGTGTGACGGAAGGTCCTTCAATTCCATTTCTAGTGCCTGCACTATGGACAGAACAAGCTTTTCGCTTGGGGTTAGTAAAGTGGGCCCAATGGCCAAATTGGAAATAGGTAGCCTTTTGTGCCCGTCTAATTGGGCTAGGACCTCCTTTATGCTAGATTTTAACACATAATCTGATTTGAAACCATCAATGTCATGCTTAATCACATTTCTCAATTCATCTACGTTAGAGTTATCAAAAACATCTTGCACAAAAGGTTCAACAACGTCAATAGCACATAGCGAATGATCATCGCTAGGAAATTTCATTGCATCATAGATGTCAAATTCAACTACTTCTCCATCAAACTCCATGGTCAATTTACCACTAACATAATCAATTTTAGTCCTAGCCGTTTTCAGAAATGGCCTACCTAACAGAATGGGTGCAGCATGCGAGTCATTTTCCATATCCATTACAAAGAAATCAGTAGGAAAAATTAGGTTGTCTACCATCACTAATACATCTTCAATTATCCCTTTCGGGTACACATTAGATCTATCAACAAGTTGTACTACAATTCTAGTTTCCATTAGTGGCCCAAGGCCAAGTGATTTGTAAATCGAATATGATTAATAGAAGCACCGAAATCAAGTATTGTTCTGTCAAAGCGGGTTTCCCCTATAACACAAGGAATGCTTACCATGCCCGGATCGCTGCATTTCTTAGGCATTCTCCGTTGGAAAACTGCCGACACATGTTCACTCACTTGCACTTTCTGTTTCCCCTTTAGCTTTTGATTTCTCTTGATAGTGCAAAGTAAGCATGTCCACGGGTCACGGGTTACCCGTGACCCGGCGGGTCGGCAACCCGCCGGGTGGCAGGTACGGGTAAGGGTCGGTTAAACCCTTACCCGTGACCCGCCGGGTCGACCTGTAACGGCTAGTTTTTTTTTAAAAAAAAAAAAATCCCAACGGCTATATAGCCGTTGGGTAGCTGTTACAACGGCTAGTTGGATTAAAAAAAAACAATTTAATTTAATAAATCTAACCTAAAAACAATTCTATAAATACCCCAAACTCAATTCATATCATCTCATACCAATTCTCATCATTCAATCATCTATGCACTCTCTCAATCTCTCCATAATTTTCAACTCTTACATTCAATTACTCTCCTAATCTCATATTCTCATTCTCTTATTTTTCATTTTACCAACTACATTCTATTATTCAAAAAAAAATGTCTACCCGAGGAAGACGTTCCGTTAGCGGTGCCGGTCCTTCATCCGGCGAAGGTTTTATTCGAGGACGGCATTCCGTTAGCGGTCCTCCAACCGGAGTTTTCTATGCCAAATGCAATTTTTGGTTTACAAAGGGTGCTCCCGATGCCAACGGAGTTTTCTATGCCAAATGCAATTTTTGTGCGGCAAAATACAAGCACAAAAAGGGAGAAGGCTACGGGAACTACAAGAGGCATATCCGGAACAAGCATCCCGAGAAAATGGGATTAGCACGAGGGCAAACACAACTTACCGGGTACGCATCTACTTCTAACCAACCTCCTTCTCTATTTACATGTGATCATTCTTCTTCTATGCATGCATTTTCGGAAATGTTGGCCGTAGATTCTTTAGCATTTAGTTTTGCACAAAATGTTGGTTTTAATGATTGGATGCAACATCATGCTCAACCCGCATATAAACCGATTTCTCGCCAAACCGCTAAAAGAAAAATGATGCATAAATATAAAATTCGTAAAGAAGAATTGATTAAGTATTTTATGGACAACGGTGATATTCAAGTTTCTATTTGTAGTAATATTTGGACCGATGGTTTTCAAAAAAATTCATATATGGGTATTACTTGTCATTTTGTTGATAAATTTTGGATTTTAAACAAAAGAGTTTTAGCATTACGAGTTTTCAACGAACAACACACCGCCCAAAACATTGCCCGTTTGATTGCAAATGTTTTGGAAGAATATAGATTAGTTTCACGAGTTTTTTCAATCGGTTTTGATAACGCCTCCGCTAACACCGTTTCCATTAGAGATTTAACCAACTATTGTAAGCCGACGATTGGAGGTAAATTTTTTCACATTTGGTGTGCCGCTCATATTTTAAACTTGTGTGTTCAAGACGGTTTAGCATATGTTGGAGATTTAGTACAACCTATTCGAAATATTCTTAATGAACTTTGGTCTAAAAAAAGTGTACGTAGTAAATGGTATGCATTTTGTAAACAAAATAACGTTTATCCTAAAAAATTTCCAAAAGATGTTTGTACAAGATGGAACTCTACTTACAAAATGATTTACGAATCATATGAATATCGAGAACTTTTAAGTAGTTTTGCCGCACAACATATTGACGGTGATTTTGTTTTCGGTAAATCTTGGGTTTTAGCAAGAGATGTAATGGAGGTTTTCAAACATTTTTATGATGCTACTAACACTTTTAGTTATGTTTATACACCAACTTCAAACATATTTTGTTATGTAGCAATTAATATTGCATTTGCAATTCAACAAGGTCTTTTAATTGAAAATATTTCACAAGCCATTTTTTCAATGCGAAATAAATGGTTAGTTTATTATACAACCATTCCCGATGTTTTTCTTGTTGCATTTGTGTTAGACCCTAGACGTAAAATGGATGGTTTAAAACAATTTTTAGAAAAATATTATGAATTTTTAAGTTTAGAACAACATCCCGATTGTCATGTTTCTACCATATTTGCTAATGTTAGAAAATTATTTGATGAATTATTGGTTCAATATCGTGTTTCGGATCAAGGTCAATCTTCTCAACCCCCTCCTCGTCCTTCATCATCAAGTTCATCTAAATTTAAATCAATTGCTAGAGATTTGTTTGGTCCGAAAAGGGCAAAAACCACGTCGAGTTCCAACTCGGAACTCGACGAATATCTAACCATTTCTTTTGAGTTTGCCAATGACGAAGAAGAGGAGGATTTCAACATATTAGAATGGTGGAGCCGACCTGAGAGAATGAGGTTCCCTACCCTCTCAAAGATCGCGACACAAATTCTCGCCGTTCCCACCTCAACGGTAGCGGTTGAGCAAACCTTTCGCCGGAGTGGAAAGGTGCTCGATCCAACGAGATCAAACATGTTGCCCGAGACGTTGGAGGCGCAAGTCCTCCTAGCCGATTGGAGGAAAGCGGAAATGCGAACACAAAAGAACAATCTCTCGGCGGAGGAAGGCGACGACGAGCGACAACAAACGCCATCGGATGTATCGGCGGGAGAGTCCGACTAAGGTAAGGGCCAATCGGGGATATCAACAAAGGTAAGAGAACTACGTGGGCTTTGATTCCTCCTCTCCGAGAGGATACGTAGGCAACCGGGATTCCGGTTCAAGCCCAATTCTTCCCTTTTTTTTTTTTTTAAGTTTAAGATTTAATTACTTAAACTTAAGTAACTTAAGTTTAAAAAAGAATTTTATAAACTAATAAATATAGGACTTAAACTTAGAAAAATTGGACTTAAACTTAACTTAACTGATTAAGTTTAAGTCCAATTTTTTTAAGTTTAAGTCCTCTATTTATTAGTTTATAAAATTCTTTTTTATGTTTATGTCCTATTTTATTATTTTTTATTAGTTTATTTTCTTCTCCTTTTTTAAGTTTAAGTTCAATTTTTATGTTATATTTATTTTCTAATTTTTTGAAGTTTATTTAAATTTTTTTTTTTTTAATCTTACGTGGCCGACCCGTGACCCGCCGGGTCTGACCCGTGACCCGGCGGGTCTGACCCGTGACCCGGCGGGTCGGCCAGATACACGGGTCCGGGTCCGGGTCACCCTCCCCGGACCCATGACCCGGCGGGTCGGACCCGTCGACCCGGCGGGTCCGACCCGTGGACATGCTTAGTGCAAAGTTCCTTAAAAAAACGAGCATACTTAGGGATATTTTTCACCAACTTAAGGAGGGGAATATTTACCTAGCATTTAGAGAAAGTCTCAAAGAGGTCCTTGTCCTCTATGATTCTTCGCTCCTTCAATGCTTCATGAAAATGAGCCGGTGGCTTTTCGGAGTATAGTGGCGGAAAGTTAGGCCGGACGTAAGTATCCTTTTCAGCAGGACCTTCTGTTGTGTTTTTTGCAGGGGCGTCAGCTTGAAGGCGCAGGGGCGGCTCAGGGGTTGTCACCGCAGGGGCGCGGGAAGCCAGCCGCAGGGGCGTCCTTCCTTCTGGGTTGGGCGCATCTGCAGCCGCAGGGGTGGCTGTGGGTGCGGAAATAACGACAGAAGGTTTGTTTTGTGACTCTTTTGTTGGTTCTTTTCGGATTTGCTTCCCGCTCCTTAATATTAGCGCACTAACATTCTCCTTGGGGTTTATAATCATTTGGGAAGGCAATCCTCCGGAAAGCCTTGATTCGGTTCTTGAAATAGCTTCCGCCATTTGACCAACCTGCTTCTCAAGGATATTGATGCTTGATTCTGTTGTTTGGACATGAGTAGCAAAGTGTTTAGTCAAAACCTGCAAGATATCTTCAGTTGAGTGATACTTACCTTGGCGGGGCTGTTGTTGTTGGTTTTATTGATCCCTCCAACGAAAATTCTGTTGGTCACGCCAATTTGGCATGAAATTCTGTGTGTAGGGATCATTCCTAGGTCTTTGCTGTTGTGGTTGTCCATAACCCATTGCGTTTACTTCAACATCGTCATCTTGAACTTGTGGACACATGTCCGTTGGATGATACGGGTCAGCACAACTCCACAAGATTTCAGCTGTTGCGGTGTTCCCATAAGTGTTAGCCTCTTCACCATTTTCTTCAATTCCGCTAGCTGGGTGGAAATCTTGCTCTTCCCGGAACTCACGGCATGAACTCCTTTCTTAGCCGGGGTCCTTCCAAAGTTCCGAGTCCCTTCCGCTAGTTCTTGTATCTTTTCCAAAGCAAGGTCAGGAGTAGAGTTAAGAATATTACCCCCGCAAGCCGCATCGACGATCCTCCTTTCATTGTCTAGCAAGCCATTGTACAAGTACAAGACTAGATCTTGAGTTGAATGTCCGTGGAAAGGACAGCTGGATCAGAGGCGTGCAAACCTTTCGAAGTACTCGTAGAGAGTTTCGGTTGCCTCTTGCTCGCTGTTGCTTATATCTTTCTTCAAGCTATTGGCCTTTTTAGTTGGAAAGTATTTCTCCAAGAATGCTTTGTGAAGGTTCTCCCAATGTCAATACTCCCGGATGGAAGGTGGTAATACCAATCATCCGCCGAATCTTTGAGTGTGAAGCCGAATGCCCTCATCTTCATCTGTTCTTCGGTAATATTGGCCGGCTTCTTGCTTATACAAACGGTGTGGAACTTCCCAAGGTGCTTGATGGGGTCTTCACCACTTAGCCCATGGAAGGATGGAAGCAAGTGAATAAGGCCCGGTTTGAGCTCAAAGTTGACTCCTTCCCCTAGTGCCGGTATAGCGACCGCAAGAGGGTTTTGAGCCAAGGTGGGCTACGTAAGTTGACGAAGAGTACGGTCAGCCATCTCTTGTTGTAGTTGTTGTTGTTTTCGTTGCCAGATGTGCGTCCTCTCAATTTCTGGATCAAAAGAAGAAAAGCCGGAATTAGTAGCACGGGTTTGAACCATAAAAAATGGTTCAAACCAATAATCAATAATAACAATAAAACACAAAAACTCCCCGGCAACGGCGCCAAAATTTGACTAGAAGTATTTCTATGGTCGTCTATACCCAATCAAAAGTAAATCCCGACTTAGCACTAAGAACAAGTATAGTGATTAAGTAAGGGTCGAACCGAAGAGAGTTAAGGTGTTTTAGATGCAATTATCGATTATAATGACAAGTGACACTGTTCACTTCTAGGAATAGATGTGCAAAAGTCCAAAAACTTGTTCACTTCTAGGAATAGATGTGCAAAAGTCTTACAATTTATAAACTCGTTATATTTCTCCTAACTCCTAGCGAACCCGCAGTGTACGGGACGTTTGTAGTAGGGATAGTATTCCGAGGTCGAACACAAAGACTAAGGTGAGATTGATTCGATTAGTGATCAAGTTTTTGTGAAGATCTAGTCTAAGAAAAGGGAAGGGAATAAAGAAATGAAAATCTAAATGTTTTTGGTGGGTTTTTAGGTGATCAATTAAAGATCACAAATCATGCAAAACGAACAATAAACTATGCTAACAAATCAACACAAACAAACTAGTTAAAACAAGATATAGATCAAAGATAGAAAGGTGGATTCTAGGGGTTGGAAATTCCGGTTATAGCATAGGACTCAAGCTATCTAATCATTCCTTGGATTAACTATGATATGTTGGGAGTGAGTGTTTCTAGATTGGGATCAATCACCGGGTAGGTCTCATGGTCCACTAGTCCATCCCTAAGGTCTTATCACCGGGTAAGTCTCTAAGAACCTATGGAATGGAATTCTATACAAACCGGATTGTCACCTAGGGATCTAACCTATCCTCACCGGGTAAGTCTCGAAAGGGTTAGTCCTAAACAACTATCCTAGCACACTTAGTCCAATGGCGGCTTATGAGGCTCACCACTACCTAGGGTTTGTCATCTTTGGAATCTAAGAGTAAGAATCACCGGGTAGGTCTCTTCTAACACTTAGTTGCTAACACTAGGTCACCCTAGGGTAGATTTAACTCAACAAACACTAGGATTTCAACATTCTAACAATCTAAGACTAGATCCATCGAACCAGGGAGAATCACGGGCTGTTCTACCAAGTCCACGGCCGTGGACTGGCAAGAAAAAACCGTGGACTCTAACAGAGGTTTCGTTCAAGTAAGTGACTCTTCAAAGGGCAAATCTAAGTCCATCCTATCATAGTCCTATCCACAACCATCCTTTCCTTACCCTAGAATCGCATCTATTTAGCCTACAACATTCATCATATCAATCGAAATCATCAAACATAGAATCATGGCTTCCATTTGCAAGATAATGAAGAGAAAGAGATGAACAAGTGAAGTAAACAAAACCAAGCTGAAAATGGGATTAGAATGACTCACAACCCTTCCAAAAGAAGGTTTAAATGGTTTATACAACTCTAGAAACCGATTCCGAAATTCTTCACTACAAAAGCTATGAAAGTTTATCAATGATGTGTTCTTCTTCTCTCCTCCAATGGAGCTCTTCTCCTTCAATGGTAGCTCTCCTTCTTGAGAGAATCTTCCTGTTGTGAGAGTGGGAGAGAATGTGGAATTGGATGGTGGAAAAATGGACTATCCTCTCTCAGCCAATGCAGGACCACTTTTATACTACAACTTTGCAAGAGCTGGCCAAGAGATCGTGGCACAGCTGTCACAACCGCCTGGCAAGAACCACGGATGGTTCCACGGCCGTGGATCCTTCAGTGACCGTGGTTTGGTGCTTCAGCGTTTCCTTGGTTCATTAAGCTTCAATTTGGTGCATGGCTTGTGTTGACAAGGTTCCATGAGTCCTCCTTAGCCTCTAGCTTGCATCCTAATGAGTCCGAGGGTGTGTCATCTTGATGAACAATCCTCAAACGTATCGATTTAGCTCCTAAATCTCCCAAAATACCTACAAAGCAATGCACAAGTCCGTGTAGACGTCTATCTTGACAAAATACGTGAATTGGGTGCAAACGTCGTGAACTAGTGCTAAACCATGCATGAATGAGTAAGAAATCTATCTAAATAATCACCTAAACCTAAGTCATAAATCGTGTTATCAAAAATACCCCATACTTAAGGTTTGCTCGTCCCGGAGCAAATTCTCAACTATAGACTACAAGATAACATGATTTATGTATGCAGAAAAATGGCAAAATCTTTTTGGGTTGGTGCTTCTACTATTGGATCACCTTCATAGTCATGTTTCATGGCAACGGACAAGCAATTATGTATCAAATAAATGAAGGCACGGAAAGACAATTATACTTAACTCGAAAGCATGCATGCAATGTAAAAATGAAGAAGTCAAGATGATCAAGAGCATATCCAATCTAAATTACTAAGTCTTACAAACAAGCAAATAGGTCATAAGGTCTTATGAAATAAAAGGCCAAGAAACGTTGTTATTAGGTGGGGGTTTTTCTAGGCTATGTGATGCTAATCCGGGAATGGAACTAACTCCACAGTTTTGTCCTCGATCAACTTCCCTCAAGTGTATATTTTCTCCATCTTTTCTTTCTTTTCTTTTTCCTTCACTTATTTTTGAGACAATGGCATTGGTGTACAAAAGCCGAAACCTTGGTGATTAGCCATCCTCGGGCTTTTTCTATTTTTCGAGGTGCATCCACACCGCGTACACATACCAAAGCTCGTTAGGACTATTGATTTATTTGACTTTGGCAAGGCACCAACACCCGATTATGTTAAGTGTGCCGAGTTACTTATCATTTAAACCAACGTCCCCAAACCTATATTTTTGTCTACACTTCCACAACAAGTTCAGCATTTTATTCATGGCATTCTTTCATCAACATCTTCACCCCACACTTGCTTTACACACACATCAACACACTAACATGCTCCTATTCCCGGATGGGTCAAAAGAGGTCAAATTTATATCAATTGAGGTGTTCAAACATCATGATCAAGATGAGAAGAAGAAAAAGATGAATTGCCTCATTCATTCCTAGATGGTGTGTAAGAACTAGCATGTAATTTCGACTTTCAATACTCAATCTATTCTAGGCCAACATCATGATCACAAATCATTCATGGGATTCAAGAGAAGTACTTCAAGTCCACATATGCCATTCATCAATTTAACAAATAAGGCCATTCATAGCCAATCCACAAGACAAGATTCATCATTAGGGTCATATCCAAGCCTAGAAAGCACAGAAATTATTAAATTTTCTGATTTTCTTGGATTTTTCGAAATGAGTATATACAATGCAAGACATGTGATAATATTAAACTACCCTAGATGATAATCATGCAAAAGATCATGCAAACCCCACCCCATACTTAGAAACACATTGTCCCCAATATGTAAATGAAGTAAAGAAGAGTGAAAGAAGGTTCTCACAATGTAAAAATGGTTTGCTATGGTATTTTGGATTTCTCAAGTGGAATTGATGTTGGATGATCCTATCAACAATGGTAGAGAGCTCTAAGTATTCATCAAAGCGTCGGGACCCGCGCTAGGCACCGCTAGCCGTCCAAGTTCCGCGTCCGCTCCACCCATAATTGATGAGGGGTTCATCATCGTCATTCACATGCCATGCAAGGCTTCCAATGCTACCAAGACTTATAGCACACACACAAAACACACCAAACACACAAAAACAAAAAAATCAAAAACAAAAGCAAAACGAAAAAAGGAAAAACGTTACCAATGGGTTGCCTCCCGTCAAGCGCTTCTTTAAGGTCATTAGCTTGACCAAACTCGGGGGCGTCTCATTCTAGGTGAAGTGGGGCAATCACATCCACCGGAGCTCCCGGGATATACTTCTTCAACCGGTGCCCATTCACCTTGAAATCTCCACAATGCTCCCCTCCTATCTCAATAGCTCCATGGGGGAAGATCTTCTTCACCACATATGGCCCGGTCCATCTTGATTTTAGCTTTCCGAGGAAAAGCCGCAGCCTTGAGTTGAAGAGAAAGACAAGGTCGCCTTCACTCAACTCCTTCGGGATGAGGCGCTTGTCATGCCACCGTTTGGTCCTCTCCTTGTAGATCCGGGCATTTTCATAGGCATCCAACCGGATCTCCTCAAGAGCGTTCATATCAAGAAACCTCTTCTCTCCCGCCTCCTTGAGGTCAAAATTTAGCCACTTAATGGCCCAATAAGCTCTATGCTCCATCTCTACCGGAAGGTGGCAAGACTTCCCATAGACTAACTTGTAGGGAGTGGTACCAATGGGTGTTTTGAAGGCGGTTCTATATGCCTACAAAGCATCATCGAGCTTCATAGCCCAATCCTTTCTCGTCCTAGAGACCGTCTTCTCAAGAATTCCCTTGATCTCCCGGTTGGAGATCTCCACTTGGCCACTAGTTTGGGGATGGTAAGGTGTTGCCACCTTTTGAGTCACCCCATACTTAGCCAAAAGTGCCCCAAAGTTCCTATTGGTGAAGTGCTTCCCTCCATCACTTATGATCACCCTTGGTGTTCCAAACCTAGGGAAGATCACTCGGTTGAAGAACCACACCACCACCTTGGCATCATTTGTGGGAGAGGCGATTACTTCCACCCATCTCGATACATAATCAACCGCCAATAGGATGTAGAGGTTGCCACATGAAGAAGGGAACGGTCCCATGAAGTCCACACCCCACACATCAAATATCTCCACTTCTTGTATGTTGTTCAAGGGCATCTCATTCCTCCTTGAGATGTTGCCCGTCCTTTGGCAAGCATCACAAGCTACCACAAAGCTTTGCACATCCTTGAACAAACTTGGCCAAAAGAAGCCCGATTGCAACACCTTCGCACATGTTTTGTGTGAGCTAGCATGCCCTCCACATGGCAAGGAATGACAATGGCGGATCACACTCTCCATCTCATCCTCCGGTATGCATCTTCTAAACATTCCATCCGGCCCTCTTTTAAACAAAAGCGGTTCACTCCAATAGTAGTGCCTCACATCTTTGAAGAACTTCTTTCTTTGGGTATATGACAATCCGGGAGGCACTTCCTCACACACAAGATAGTTCACAATGTCGGCAAACCATGGTTCACTTCCTCTAGACACTTGGAACAAGCACTCCTCTACCATTTGCAATTGCTCATCCCGGAATGAGTCATCAATCGGGATGTCATCTTTCTCGAGCTCCAATGGTGGGAGTCTACTAAGGTGTTCCGCCACGGAGTTCTCGGATCCTTTCTTGTCCCGGATTTCCAAATCAAACTCTTGAAGAAGAAGGATCCACCGAATCAACCTAGGCTTGGCATCCTTCTTTGTAAGGAGGTAACGGATCGCAGCATGATCCGTATACACTATGACCTTTGCTCCAACAAGATATGAGCGGAACTTCTCAAATGCATACACAACCGCTAGTAACTCCTTCTCGGTGGTAGCATAATTGAGTTAGGCATCATCTAGCGTCTTGCTAGCATAATAAATGGCATGTGTGCGCCCATCTTTCCTTTGCCCCAAAACAGCCCCAACGGCTACATCACTTGCATCACACATGATCTCAAACGGTAAACTCCAATCAGGAGGTTGCATGATAGGTGCGGAGATCAAGGTGTTCTTCAACCAACAAAAAGCCTTAAGGCAATCCTTGGGGAAAACAAACTCAACATCTTTCATTAGTAGGTTAGTAAGAGGCTTAGAAATTTTAGAGAAATCTTGAATAAACCTCCGGTAAAAACCGGCATGCCCTAGGAAACTCCTTACCCCCTTCACCGAGGTAGGTGGTGGCAACTTCTCTATTGTTTCGATCTTGGCCCTATCAACCTCAATGCCACGATTAGACACCAAGTGTCCTAACACAATACCTTCACTTACCATGAAGTGGCATTTTTCCCAATTCAAGACAAGATTTGTCTCCTCACATCTCTTAAGTACTAATGACAAGTTAGCCAAGCAATTATCAAAGGAAGAACCATAAACAGAAAAACCATCCATAAACACTTCCATGATATTCTCAATGTATTCCGAAAAGATAGCCATCATACACCTTTGGAAGGTGGCGGGTTCATTACACAACCCAAATGGCATTCTCCTATATGCAAAAGTACCCCATGGACATGTAAATGTGGTTTTTTCTTGGTCATCGGGGTGGATAGGGATTTGGAAGAATCCACTATAGCCATCTAGGTAGCAAAAATGGGAATATTGAGCTAACCTCTCTAGCATTTGGTCAATGAAAGGAAGAGGGAAGTGATCTTTCCTAGAGGCCATGTTCAATTTCCTATAATCAATACATATCCTCCATCCCGTAACCGTCCTAGTTGGGATTAGTTCATTGTTCTCATTGGTCACTACGGTCATCCCACCCTTCTTAGGAACTACATGAACGGGACTAACCCACTTACTATCCGAAATAGGGTAGATTATTCCCGCATCTAGCAACTTAATGATCTCCTTTTTGACTACCTCTTTCATTATAGGATTTAACCTTCTTATATGTTCAATAGAGGGTTTATGGTTATCTTCCATCAATATCTTATGCATGCACAAAGAGGGCTTAATGCCAACCAAATCATCAATAGTATAGCCAATGGCTTTCCTATGCAATCTTAGCTCATGCAACAACTTAGCAAGTTCATCATCACTCAAGCATGCATTAACAATCACCGGATATGTTGAATTATCACCAAGAAAAGCATACTTCAAATGAGAGGGGAGGGGTTTGAGTTCATGTTTAGAAGGACCTTTATCGAGTGGAGATGATCCAAATAACGTTGGATGAGATGATACCAAAGCGAATGAAGACCCTTCAAGGCTCCTTGAAGCTTGATCATCAATGAGGTCTGATTCTGGGGAAACCACGGCCAACTCCACGGTTCCTGGCATATCCACGGCCGTGGAAGTTGCCAAGCTTGCTTGTTGGAGCTTTCCAGAGAGTTCTACGGCCGTGGAACACATTCCACGCCCGTGGAACTTACAGGTGTTCAGCATGTCTTCGTTAACCTCAAACTCAACTCTTGTCTCCTTTTCTAGTGCTTCTAAGGCCTTGATCTCTTCATTGCAAGACTCCTCAACACCTTCCTCCATCAAACTTAAGGTAAGAACCTTCTCCAAGGGGTCCTTGATCAAGATCGAGCTCACAACTTCTCTAGACTCCTCTTGTTCGACTATGTTGAAGATATCCTCATCAAGGGTTGGCCCTTTCATCATTGTGGATAGCTTGAACTTGATGTTCTCTTCTCCAATGTTGAAGGAAAGAGTCCCATTCTTGCAATCCACTAGGCATCCGGAGGTGGCTAGGAAGGGTCTTCCTAAGATGATGGGAACCGGATAGTCCGCCGGAATATCCAAGACAACAAAATCAATTGGCACATAGAACCTTCCTAGTTGCACCGGGATGTCTTCTAAG
Source organism: Fagopyrum homotropicum (assembly GCA_033239125.1). NCBI lineage: Eukaryota > Viridiplantae > Streptophyta > Magnoliopsida > Caryophyllales > Polygonaceae > Fagopyrum > Fagopyrum homotropicum. The sequence goes on along the minus strand of BSWB01000002.1, from coordinate 29,559,375 downwards.
ATTCCAACCGGGTGAGTGATAGAACGGTCCGCCATATAGAGGGTCATCTTGACCGGTTTCAGCTCTCCTAGCCCAACCTTGTTGCAAAGTGCAAGCGGTATGATGCTTACACTTACTCCAAGATCACAAAGGGCTTCATACTTCACATCTCCCACTCCAATTGGGACACAAAAGGAACCCGGATCTCTTAGCTTGGGAGGCATCTCCTCCTTCATTGTTTGGATCAATTCCGAGGACCTCTTGGTCATTCTTATTTCCCCATACTCTTCCAACTTCCTTTTGTTGGAAAGTATCTCCTTCAAGAACTTGCCATATGCCGGCATTCCTAAAATAGCATCCATGAACGGAATATTAATATGCAATTTGGACATAAGTTCAAGGAATTTACCAAACTGATTGTCCAAGCGAGCTCTTGCTCGTGATTTTGGGAACGGTAGCGGTGGCTTGTATGGAGGCAGTGCCACATATGTTGGCTCAACATCCTTGCTCTTGCCTCCATCTTCTTGCAACATCTCTTCTTCTACCACTACTTGCCTTCCTTTAGCATTTTCCTTGGGCAAAGGCTCCTTCATACTCAACCCACTCCTCGTTGTGATGGCCAACACTTGGCCTCTTGGGTTGTCTTCGGTCCTTCTGGGAAGCTTTCCCGGATCTCTATTGGCTTCACCCGCCTTTTGGAACACTTGTGCTTCCAACACCTTTTGAGCTTTAGAAATGGAAGTCACCGTGCTCTCAAGACCACTCAACCTTCCAAGCAATTGCTCAAACATCATTTCGGTCCTATCCTTTGGAGGTTGAGTAAATCCGGGTGGAGGTTCTTGTGAAGCTTTTGGTGGTGGAGTTGTGCTTGTGGAAGCGGGAGGGTTCAAGGCTCCATCCGGGTTAGAATAGGAAAACCCGGGATGGTTGTGGTTAGGCCGGTAATTGTTGAATTGCCGGTTGTTGTTGAAGTTCCTTGGGCCTTGGTAGTTGTTGTAATTGCCCCTTCCCATATAATTGACATCTTCCTCCTTGGAAGACAAATTAGCTTGCACTTGCACTTGAGGAGTTGCTTGGTTCTTCGATGTTGTAGCACACAACTCCCTCAAAGACTTTAGCTCGTTGTTGATGGCGTCAAGCTTGAAATTGCTCATGGTGACTTCACTCACCTCATATGCTCCCGCCTTTCTCCCTTCACTCTTCCTATGGGAGTATTTCTCAATCACTAGAGCTTGTTTCTCTACAAACTCCCAAGCATCATCCACATTTTTCTCCATGAAAGTCCCACCGGAAAGAGATTGGAGCTTGAATTGGCTATCTTCATCAAGTCCCTTGAAGTAGATCTCCAATAGCTCAATTTTTGGTATACCATGGTGTGGACAATCTAGGAGAAGATCTTTGAACCTCTCCCAAGACTTGAATAAACTCTCTCTATCCTTCATCACGAAGGCATTGATCTTCCCTCTTAATTCGGTAGTCTTGGAAGGTGGGAAGAACTTAGTCAAAAACTCGGTTGTCATCTCCTCCCAAGTACTAACTCGCCCTTGTGGAATAGATTGATACCAAGCCAAGGCTTTATCCTTAAGAGAGAAGGAAAAAGCCCTAAGCTTATGGTTGTTGCTCTCCAATCTTGGCGGTCTAGAGTCTCCATCAAAATCTCATAGTTCATCAAGTGTTGATGAGGAGACTCTCCTTCCATCCCTCCAAATTGATTATGCCGGATCATTTGTAGAACTTGAGGGCGGAGCTCGTAGTTGTGGGTTGCGGGATCTCCTAAGTTCACACCCGGACGGTGTGCTCTTTGTGCCGGATCCATACGTCTCCCTAATGTTTGTGGCTCTTCAATAGCAATGGGCACAACCCTAACATTCGCCGCCGGCTGCGGTTGTGGTGGTGGAGGGGGTGGAGGTTGTTGACGATTAAGCTCTCCTTGTACAAGGGCTTGCCTAATCTCATCAATCTGCCTCCTAGTTGCTTCTTGCCTCTCATTGGCAAGTCTCCTCTCTTCCTCCAAGAGCTCATCTCTTAGCCTTATTTGCTCTAAAGCCTCATCCAATTCAGCTTGGAGATCTCTTCCGGCCATCTCTTTTCCCTTTTTAATGCTCTTGGATCTAGATCTAAGGGTTTTCTCCGGTTCGGGATCGAATGGAGCTAAATCCTTGCCACGAGATGTTCGCATACACCTAAAGAGTAAGAGATGTCCTGAAAAGCAAAGACACAAACCAAAGAGAGATCAAAAGCAACAAGAAAGATCTACACTATAAACAATCACAAAATATACTCAATCTAGACCTAGTCCCCGGCAACGTCGCCAAAAACTTGTTCACTTCTAGGAATAGATGTGCCAAAGTCCAAAAACTTGTTCACTTCTAGGAATAGATGTGCAAAAGTCTTACAATTATAAACTCGTTATATTTCTCCTAACTCCTAGCGAACCCGCAGTGTACGGGACGTTTGTAGTAGGGATAGTATTCGGAGGTCGAACACAAAGACTAAGGTGAGATTGATTCGATTAGTGATCAAGTTTTTGTGAAGATCTAGTCTAAGAAAAGGGAAGGGAATAAAGAAATGAAAATCTAAACGTTTTTGGTGGGTTTTTAGGTGATCAATTAAAGATCACAAATCATGCAAAACGAACAATAAACTATGCTAACAAATCAACACAAACAAACTAGTTAAAACGAGATATAGATCAAAGATAGAAAGGCGGATTCTAGGGGTTGGTAATTCCGGTTATGGCATAGGACTCAAGTTATCTAATCATTCCTTGGATTAACTATGATATGTTGGGAGTGAGTGTTTCTAGATTGGGATCAATCACCGGGTAGGTCTCATGGTCCACTAGTCCATCCCTAAGGTCTCATCACCGGGTAAGTCTCTAAGAACCTATGGAATGGAATTCTACACAAACCGGATTGTCACCTAGGGATCTAACCTATCCTCACCGGGTAAGTCTCGAAAGGGTTAGTCCTAAACAACTATCCTAGCACACTTAGTCCAATGGCGGCTTATGAGGCTCACCACTACCTAGGGTTTGTCATCTTTGGAATCTAAGAGTAAGAATCACCGGGTAGGTCTCTTCTAACACTTAGTTGCTAACACTAGGTCACCCTAGGGTAGATTTAACTCAACAAACACTAGGATTTCAACATTCTAACAATCTAAGACTAGATCCATCGAACCAGGGAGAATCACGGGCTGTTCTACCAAGTCCACGGCCGTGGACTGGCAAGAACAAACCGTGGACTCTAACAGAGGTTTCGTTCAAGTGAGTGACTCATCCAAGGACAAATCTAAGTCCATCCTATCATAGTCCTAGCCACAACCATCCTTTCCTTACCCTAGAATCGCATCTATTTAGCCTACAACATTCATCATATCAATCGAAATCATCAAACATAAAATCATGGCTTCCATTTGCCAGATAATGAAGAGAAAGAGATGAACAAGTGAAGTAAACAAAACCAAGCTGAAAATGGGATTAGAATGACTCACAACCCTTCGAAAAGAAGGTTTAAATGGTTTATACAACTCTAGAAACCGATTCCGAAATTCTTCACTACAAAAGCTATCAAAGTTTATCAATGGTGTGTTCTTCTTCTCTCCTCCAATGGAGCTCTTCTCCTTCAATGGTCGCTCTCCTTCTTGAGAGAATCTTCCTGTTGTGAGAGTGGGAAAGAATGTGGAATTGGATGGTTCAAAAATGGAAGATCCTCTCTCAGCCAATGCAGGACCACTTTTATACTACAACTTTGCAAGAGCTAGCCAAGAGATCGTGGCACAGCTGTCACAACTGCCTGGCAAGAACCACGGATGGTTCCACGGCCGTGGATCCTTCAGTGACGGTGGTTTGGTGCTTCAGCGTTGCCTTGGTTCATTAAGCTTCGATTTGGTGCATGGCTTGTGTTGACAAGGTTCCATGAGTCCTCCTTAGCCTCTAGCTTGCATCCTAATGAGTCCGAGGGTGTGTCATCTTGATAAACGATCCTCAAACGTATCGATTTAGCTCCTAAATATCCCCAAATACCTACAAAGCAATGCACAAGTCCGTGTAGACGTCTATCTCGACAAAATACGTGAATTGGGTGCAAACGTCGTGAACTAGTGCTAAACCATGCATGAATGAGTAAGAAATATATCTAAATGATCACCTAAACCTAAGTCATAAATCGTGTTATCAGACACAAAGGGGGGGGGGGTTTGGTTGAATTGATGAACAAAAACTTATGAAAACGATTAATGCGACAATTAAGACAATAATGCATGAATCTACACTAGGTTGATTCTAAGCATGTAATTGCTACTTTGGTTCGTTCCTTTTACAAGTTTTTAAGTAATCTCCCGTCTCGATCATACATATGTGTTGAGCTAACCGGCATCAACACAACTTAACTTATTAAAGTTAAACCTACAAAAACAAATAACAAGTTAGTATTCAAACAAAGACTAAGGGATATAAAGAGAAGATTATAAACGGTTAAACTTATCTTTATATTTGTGTTCCTTTTCTTTAAGTAATTACAACCCGTTATTACTCAAAGTTGCTACTAGATTAAAGACCCAAACCCGGAGCCTATTAATCCTAGTTGTTTACATGCACTTTAGAACCTAAGGTGATCAATCTCAAGTAATAGTTAACAAGTAATTAAACAATGGAGATCAAGCAAACACAAAGCATTACTGAATAAAAACTTATATTAAAAAGAACTTACAACCAAAGTAAACAAGCAGCTTCAAACCAACCCAATGTAGCAAGGGAGTTAGCAACTCATTACAATGGAGAACTTAACCCTAAAATAGATTTTGTGGGAAAAAATATGGATGATTCTAGCAATCAGCCATGGACTATTTATACTACAAAAGACACTTAATTAGGAGTAAATAGTCGGCCTAAAACAGCCACCTTAAATGCCGTATAGGTGGTGTAAATAGCCGGAGTAAAGCTTCTAGCGTTAAGTTTTCCATTGTAATGGTGTGTTCTTCTTCTCTCCTCCAATGGAGCTCTTCTCCTTCAATGGTAGCTCTCCTTCTTGAGAGAATATTCCTGTTGTGAGAGTGGGAGAGAATGTGGAATTGGATGGTGCAAAAATGGAAGATCCTCTCTCAGCCAATGCAGGACCACTTTTATACTACAACTTTGCAAGAGCTAGCCAAGAGATCGTGGCACAGCTGTCACAACCGCCTGGCAAGAACCACGGATGGTTCCACGGCCGTGGATCCTTCACTGACGGTGGTTTGGTGCTTCAGCGTTGCCTTGGTTCATTAAGCTTCGATTTGGTGCATGGCTTGTGTTGACAAGGTTCCATGAGTCCTCCTTAGCCTCTAGCTTGCATCCTAATGAGTCCGAGGGTGTGTCATCTTGATAAACGATCCTCAAACGTATCGATTTAGCTCCTAAATCTCCCAAAATACATACAAAGCAATGCACAAGTCCGTGTAGACGTCTATCTCGACAAAATACGTGAATTGGGTGCAAACGTCGTGAACTAGTGCTAAACCATGCATGAATGAGTAAGAAATCTATCTAAATGATCACCTAAACCTAAGTCATAAATCGTGTTATCAGACACAAGGGGGGGGGGGGGGGTTTGGTTGAATTGATGAACAAAAACTTATGAAAACGATTAATGCGACAATTAAGACAATAATGCATGAATCTACACTAGGTTGATTCTAAGCATGTAATTGCTACTTTGGTTCGTTCCTTTTACAAGTTTTTAAGTAATCTCCCGTCTCGATCATACATATGTGTTGAGCTAACCGGCATCAACACAACTTAACTTATTAAAGTTAAACCTACAAAAACAAATAACAAGTTAGTATTCAAACAAAGACTAAGGGATATAAAGAGAAGATTATAAACGGTTAAACTTATCTTTATATTTGTGTTCCTTTTCTTTAAGTAATTACAACCCGTTATTACTCAAAGTTGCTACTAGATTAAAGACCCAAACCCGGAGCCTATTAATCCTAGTTGTTTACATGCACTTTAGAACCTAAGGTGATCAATCTCAAGTAATAGTTAACAGGTAATTAAACAATGGAGATCAAGCAAACACAAAGCATTACTGAATAAAAACTTATATTAAAAAGAACTTACAACCAAAGTAAACAAGCAGCTTCAAACCAACCCAATGTAGCAAGGGAGTTAGCAACTCATTACAATGGAGAACTTAACCCTAAAATAGATTTTGTGGGAAAAAATATGGATGATTCTAGCAACAGAAGCTTTGCTTCGTGATTATAACTCCTTCTTTAGCTTCTTTTGATCTTCTTCTTCTGGACCAAGGAGTTCGTAGCATAAACCGACACTAATGCAATAAAAAGACTCTAAAAACTACCCTAATTGATAGTGATTCCATCACCTATAAACTACCGAGAGATTAACAAGGTGACGATTAAGAATAAGTACCCATTTCCCCGTATCGACGACGTTTTGGATCAGTTGCATAAAGCGTCAGTGTTTTCCAGGATCGATGTGAGATCTCGATATCACCAGCTGAGGGTGAGAGATCGGGACATAGCCAAGATGGAATTTTAGACCAGATATGGACACTACGAGTTTGTAGTGATGCCATTCGGGCTCACGAATGCGCCCGCAGTCTTCATGGAGTTGATGAAGAATATCTTCATCGACTTCGTAGACCTGTTTCTAGTTATCTTCATAGATGACATTCTGGTTTACTCTCGCAGCAGAGAGGAGCATGCAGGACACTTGACGATCGTTCTTCAGGTCTTACAAGATAGAGAGTTGTACGCCAAGCTCTTTAAGTGCGAGTTTTGGATGCACGAGGTAGCATTCCTTGGTCACATCATTTCAGCGGAAGGGATCAAGGTAGATCCGGCGAAGATTGAGTCAGTAACATCTTGGCCGCCTCCTAAGAACGTCAAGGAGGTATGCGGCTTCTTAGGATTGGCGGGCTACTACCAGCGTTGTGTTGAGGGCTTTTTAGTTATCGCCCGACCACTCACTTCCTTGCTGGTGAATTCTACGAGGTTCGTATGGTCTGAGCCGTGCTTGTAGAGCTAAAGAAGAGGTTGACCTCGGCTCCTATCTTAGCTCAGCCAGAGGGTATTGAGGATTTTGTGGTCTATAGTGATGCATCCAAGCTGGGCTTGGGATGTGTTCTGATGCAGATGGGTAATGTGATTGCTTACGCATCGAGACAACTGAAGACATACGAGGAGAATTACCCAACCCATGATCTTGAGTTGGCTACTGTTACGCTAGGATGAGTAGCACAAAAAGCTTTACATTTATAAACTCGATCTAAAATCCTAAACTACCTAGCGAAACCCGTAGTGTACGGATTGTTATGTAGGAAGGAAAGTATTCTGAGGTCGAACACAAGGACTAAGGTGAAATCAAGTCATTCAATGATCAAAGATAGTGCAAATCTAAACTAAGATGAGATGAGCAATAAAGGAAGTGCAAAACACAATATTTTGGGATGGTTTTGGGTGATCAAACAAGGATCACAAATATATCAACACAAACAAGCAATACAAACTCACAAACACAAAGATAGGAGATAAGAGGTAAGAAATCGGATTCTAGAGATTCGGAATTCCGATTATGACAATGGACTCATGCTTCTAAAGATCAAAAGAGAGTTGTGGTTGTTCGGAGTTGGGTGTTTCTCTAATGGGAGCAATAACTGGGTAAGTCTCATGCTCCACTAGTCTCGAACCTAAGGTCCTATTACCGGGTAAGTTTCAAAGAACCTAAGGGCGGGAATTCTACACAAACCGGCCACTACCTAAGGGTGAAACCCCTCCTTACCGGGTAAGTCTCGGAAAAGTTAAGTCTTAGGCAACGATCGTAGCACACTCAATCCAATAGCTGCTTTTTTTGCTCACTACTACCTAAAGTTCATCATCTTATGTATCTAAGAGAGGAAATCACCGGGTAAGTGTCATCCCTAAAAAAGGTTGCTAAAATTAGGTCACCCTAAGCTAGATTAGGTTCAACAAACACTAGGAGTTCAACACATCTACATCCTAACATCCAGATTCATCAATACAAGCACAACACAAAAAATTACGGGTGGATCATGGAAACCACGGCCGTGGAATCATGAAGAACAGGCCGTGATTTTACACTGAGTTGGGGTTTCGAACACAAATCGATCCTAAGCTAAAATGGAAGTCCATACAATCATTGTCCAAAACATAAACATCATTCCTTCACTCTAGAATCACTACTATTCAGCCAACAACATACATTTCTAGATCAAACTTCACAAATAAAGCATGCTTGCAAGTCATGGATAGATGATGAAGAATAATCCAAAGAAAAGACATTAAAAGCTAGAATAGAAGTTACCAAATCTAACAAAGGCTCCAAGAGCTGGTCCAAGTTGTCAACAATGGAAACCTCACTCAAAACCACTCTAATCTCACTTTAAAATGAAAATCTACACTAATCTCTTCTTAGAACACCCAAAATGGGTGCTTGGAAGAGAGGCTACAATGGAGAAGTGTTTTGGGGAAGAAGCTAGGTCAAAAAGAAGGAAGAGGATCCAAATCCTCAATTACAGCCTGCAAGATCATTTAAATACCCACCAAGAGCAAGAGTCATCCAAAGAGATCATGGGACACGTGTCAACGTGGTCCATACAGAAACCACGGGTAGATTCCACGGGCGTGGTTCTGGTCTCTGACCGTGGTTTTGCTCCAGAAACTCTCCTTGGATCATTTAGCCATGAGTTGGTGCAAGGCATGCACCAACTATGTCCTATGTGTTCTCCTTTGCTCCTAGCTTGCTCCTTAACAAGTCCGGAAGTGTGCCATCACGAGGAATGACCATCGAATGTGTCGATTGAGTCCAAAAGCTCCCCAAAATACCTACAAAACCGACAAAAGTCCGTGTAGACGTCTATCTCGACAATATGCATGAATTAAGCACAAACGTCATGAACTAATCCCAAACCATGCATGAAAACCGGAAAAAACTATCTAAATGAAGGCCTAAATTAAAGTCATAAATCGTGTCATCAAAATACCCCATACTTAGCACATGATCGTCCCCCAGCAAGGTCCAACTATAGGCTACGAGATGACATGATTTATGAATGCAGAAAAACATAAAAATATTTTTTGAATTGTGCTTTTAAAGATGGATCACCTTCATAGCGATGTTTCATGGAAATGGACAAGCAATCATGTACTAAATGAATGAAGGCACGGAAAGACAATCATACTTAACTCGAAAGCATGCATGAAAGGTAAAAATGATGAAGTCAAGATGATCATGAGAATATCCAATCTAGATCACTAAGTCATACACATAAGCAAATAGGTCACAAGGACTTAGGAAAGAAGAGGCCAAGTAACGTTGTGATAAGGTGGGAGTTTTTTCTAGGTCATGTGGTGCTAATCCGGGAATGGAACTAACTCCACAATTTTATCTTTGATCAACTTCGCACAAGTGTATATTTTTCTTTCTTTTCTTTTCTTTTCTTTTCTTTTCTTTTTCTTTTTCTTTCACTTATTTTTGAGACAATGCCATTGGTGTACAAAAGCCGAAACCTTGGTGATTACCGGGCCTCGGGCTTTTTTTTTATATTTCGAGGTGCTCCACACCGGGCACAAATACCAAAGCTCGTTAGGACTACCGGTTTATCCGACTTTGGCAAGGCACAAACACCCGATTATTTGAATGGTGCCGAGTTACTCGTCATCAAAACCAACGTCCCCAAACCTATTTTTTCTACACTTTTCACAACACATTTTCAACAACTTCATTCACAAAATTCACACACCAAATTCACCACCCCATAATTGCTTTTCACACACTCAACACACTAGCATGCTCCTATTCCCGGATTGGTCAAAAGATGTCAAATTTTTAAATCAAGTGAGGCGCTCAAGCAATATGATCAAGATGAGAAGAAGAGAGATGAATTGCCTTAATTATTCCTAGATGATGTGCAAGAACTAGCGTGTAATTTCGACTTTCAATCCTCAATCCAATCAAGGCAAGCATCATAATCACAATCCATACATAGGATTCAAGAGAAGTACATCAAGTCCACATATGCATAAATCCATTCAACACACAAGGCCATCCATAGCCAATTCACAAAACATTTTCATCATAAGGGTCATTCCCAAACTTAGAAGCACTAGAAATTTTTAAAAAAATTTCGATTTTTTGGAATTTTGAAATATGTATGTACAATGCAAAACATGAAAAGAAACGTGTTACAATAAAACGAAACTATCCTAGATACGATCATGCCATGCTAAGAATCATGAAGACCCCACCCCATACGTAAAAACACATTGTCACAATGTGCAAATCAAGTAAAGAAGAGTGAAAGAAGTCCTCACAATGTAAAAATGTAGTGTGTTCGGTATTTGGGTTAACTCGCGTGGAGTGGTGGTGTGGATGATAGATCAAGCATGGTATAGAGCTCTTCATAGTCATTCCGGCGCCGAGACCCGCGCCAGGGTGTATGCGAGATGGGAGCTCTTTCATCCAACAAAGACACCTCAAGCCGTCCAAGTCTCACGTCCGCTCCACCGATGGTTGAAAATGGGATCATCATCATCAGCTTGCCTTGCAAGGCTTCCTCATTACCTAAAATCTACCACACAAACACAAAACACAAAAACACACAAAAACAAAAGCAAAAGCAAAAACAAAAACGAAAGAGAAAAGGGAAAGAGTTGCTACCCTTGGGTTGCCTCCCAAGAAGCGCTTCTTTTAGGTCATTAGCTTGACCAAACTCCGTGGATATGTCAATCCACCTCAACTACCATGGTTTGCTTGAGGAGTCCAAGCAACCATCTTTTACCGGCATCAATGATGACAAGCAAGGGCCACTTGATGCCCAAATAAGCTTTAAGTTCTCTCTTCACCGGTGAGTAGTAGACTCCTTCATCACCGCTCCCTTGATGATAGTACGGAGTTGCAACCATAGGTGCCACCCCATACTTAGACAATTGGTACTCCGCGGTCACACCGGTGAAATGCTTGCCATCCTCATCCTCTATGATCCGAAGAAAGCCGATCCTTGGAAAGAATTCTTTATTGAAGTGCTTCATAACCATCATGGATCCATCATGCTTGCCTCCTTCATTCAACATGGGAGACTCCTTAGGAAAGGGACTCCAATCTTCGTGTGTACTCCGGGCAAGCAAGATAGGATTGGAAGGAGTTGAAGTTAGCTTAGGTTTCTCTACGACAGAGCTTTTCACGGGCAAATCCATGGGCGTGAAAGTGCCAGATGGGCTGTGGAAATCTCTGTTTTCTTCCTCCCTCATGAGCTCTTCAAGTGTGGTTCCGGGGTTTATGGCAACGATGTCCAGAGGTGAGAGCACTTCATTGTACTCCTCCAAAGGTGAAGGTGGTGGAGGTAAGCCTTGAAGGATGGTAGGATCTCCTAGCATAAGAGCATTCCTAATCTCTTCAATCTCCCTCCTCATTTGTTCTTCCCTCTTGAAATTCAATCTTCTTTCATCCTTCAGAGCCAAATCCCTTAGCCTCACTTGCTCCCAAGCTTCATCCAACTCTTTTTGAAGTTCCTTAATGATCATGGTTGATTCGGGAAATTCTTGGATCTCCTCATGGTGAACCTCTTCTTGTTGAAATACGTCCGCTTCAATATCCATGTGGGAACTTGAAATGGAAGCAAGGTTGCTTTCTTGATCATCCATCTTCCTCAATATTTCTTCTAGCATTGATTCCACTCGATCATTGTGAGGTTGATGATGAGGTCGAACACAAGGACTGAGGTGAAATCAAGTCATTCAATGATCAAAGATAGTGCAAATCTAAACTAAGATGAGATGAGGAATAAAGGAAGTGCAAAACACAATATTTTTGGATGGTTTTGGGTGATCAAACAAGGATCACAAATATATCAACACAAACAAGCAATACAAACTCACAACACAAACATAGGAGATAAGAGGTAAGAAATCTGATTCTAGAGATTTGGAATTCCGATTATGACAATGGACTCATGCTTCTACAAATCAAAAGAGAGTTGTTGTTGTTCAGAGTTGGGTGTTTCTCTAATGGGAGCAATTACTGGGTAAGTCTCATGCTCCACTAGTCTCGAACCTAAGGTCCTATTACCGGGTAAGTCTCAAGGAACCTAAGGGCGGGAATTCTACACAAAACGGTCACTACCTAAGGGTCAAACCCCTCCTTACCGGGTAAGTCTCGGAAAAGGTAAGTCTTAGGCAACGATCCTAGCACACTCAATCCAATAGCGGCTTTTTTTGGCTCACTACTACCTAGAGTTCATCATCTTATGTATCTAAGAGAGGAAATCACCGGGTAAGTCTCATTCCTCAAAAAGGTTGCTAACATTAGGTCACCCTAAGCTAGATTAGGTTCAACAAACACTAGGATTTCAACACATCTACATCCTAACATCCAGATTCATTAATACAAGCACAACAGAGAAAATTACGGGTGGATCATGGAAACCACGACCGTGGAATCATGAAGAACAGGCCGTGATTCTACACTGAGTTGGGGTTTCGAACACAAATCGATCCTAAGCTAACATGGAAGTCCATACAATCATAGTTCAAAGCATAAACATCATTCCTTCACTCTAGAATCACAACTATTCAGCCAATAACATACATTTCTAGATCAAACTTCACAAATAAAGCATGCTTGCAAGTCATGGATAGATGATGAAGAATAATCCAAAGAAAACACATTAAAAGCTAGAATAGAAGTTACCAAATCTTACAAAGGCTCCAAGAGTTGTTCCAAGTTGTCAACAATGGAAACCTCACTCAAAACCACTCTAATCTCACTTTAAAATGAAAATCTACACTAATCTCTTTCAAGAACACCCACAAAGGGTGCTCGGAAGAGAGCCTACAATGGAGAAGTGTTTTGGGGAAGAAGCTAGGTCAAAAAGAAGGAAGAGGATCCAGATCCTCAATTACAGCCTGCAAGATCATTTAAATACCCACCAAGATGAAGAGCCATCCAAAGAGATCGTGGGACACGTTTCAACGTGGTCCAGACAGAAACCACGGGTAGATTCCACGGGCGTCGTTCTGGTCTCTAGCCGTGGTTTTGCTCCAGAAAATCTCCTTGGATCATTTAGCCATGAGTTGGTGCAAGGCATGCACCAACTAGCTGCTATGTGTTTTCCTTTGCTCCTAGCTTGCTCCTTAACGAGTCCGGAAGTGTTCTATCACGAGGAATGATCCTCGAATGTGTCGATTAAGTCCAAAAGCTCCCCAAAATACCTACAAAACCGACAAAAGTCCGTGTAATGTCATAGTCCTTGTAGACGTTTATCTCGACAATATGCATGAATTAAGAGCAAACGTCATGAACTAATGCCAAACGATGCATGAAAACCGGGAAAAACTATCTAAATTAAGGCCTAAATTAATGTCATAAATCGCGTCATCAACTACCATTTTTCATACTTCAAAGATTTTGAGGCACTATTTATACGGAGCTACGTGTCAGATCTTTACAGACCATAAGAGTCTGAAGTACATATTCACTCAACGAGATTTCATTAGCCGCCAGCGCAGATGGTTGGAGTTCATCAAGGACTTTGACCTTGAGATCTTATACCACCCGGGGAAGGCGGATGTGTGTTCGCTCCAAACGGTGTGTGCAAGCTTTAAATTTATAACCCAAAACGTAAGCTTAAAACAAGGATGTGAACCCGCAGTGTACAGGTCAATCGTAGTAAAAGCAAGAAATTCCGAGGTGTCGATCTCAAGGACTTAGGTAAAACCTAACCAAGTATAGTTAGTCTATGTAATTACTAACCACAAAAGCGATTAAACCAATCAAAGATGATAAAAAGTCAATTAAAGGAATATGCAATAGGGATTAAAGCATCTAGTTGTGGTTCCAACTCAAGATCTAAAGATAAGCGGACAAAGTTGAGGTTTTGCTAAGGGAAGGTGTTACTAAAGTGGAATAGATCACCGGGTAAGTCTCACTACTCACTAATCCCAAACCGTAACTCCTATTACCGGGTAAGTCTCAAAGAATTAAGGAAAAGAGCTATAACCTCAAACCAACACACCACCTAAGGGAATACAATCAACCTTTACCGGGTAAGTCTCAGGCTAACAGACAAAGATGGAATGAAAGCACACTCAAACCCAAATAAAGGATAAACCTTTATTACCTATACTTATGATCTTGGGTAAACAAACAAAGGAATTACCGGGTAAGTCTCATCCTAGGCTTGCATTGAACCAGGAAAGGTGTAATAAAAATAGGATTTGGCAAACTTTAACACTTAACACTCAGTTTCGGATCAGGTAAGTCACCTCGGTCAGACGAATTCCACCCCGGCCAAGATGTTCATCGACTGAACGAGATGTTCTAAGTTAATGATAAAGACTCGAGCTTTCAGGGTCCTACTGGAATTTAAGATTATTCTATCATTGTTTTTCCCACAACCTTCAGCCAATCACCCTAGAATCACACAAAGAAATTAGCCAATCATCATCATGAAACCAATAATCAAATATAAGGGAAGAAGGTGAATAATTGAACACAAAAACCTTAAGAACAAGGCTTCAATAACTGAATCAATTATCAAACAAACAAGCGTACCTTGGATCACAATCCAACAAGACAATCAACAAAGAAGGGAATCTAAGAGAATCTTACAAAACCCTTCACAAAAGCTATAAAAGCTATCAACTTCCTTCCTTCAATCTTCCTTCAACCTTCCAAAAATCTTCCTAACTGCTGGATGCGGCTTCTTGCCGTTAGCGGATGTTTCCGGTGATGCGCCAGTGCTGATTTGTGGAAAATCCAGCCCTTTATATAGGAAAACTACCCTCCAAAGATAAGATATCTTGAAAAGATATTTTCCTAATAAAATATATCTATCTCTCATAAATAAATCCACAAAATATATTATCTTCCTTCCAGAAATCCAGCCTAAAAATATAAGATCTCTCCTTCCAAAAATAAAAGATTTCAGCCAAGAATAAAATATATCTCGCCGCGTCCAAGGTGTTCGCCTCGGTCGAGCCGCTCCTCTGGATCACCTCGGTCTAGATGGTACTGTAGCTAACCGAGGTGGCTCTAAACTGAATGTGAAATCTCTCAAATCTAGTCCAAAGTAAATCTTTAATCCATTTTCATGCTTCCTGGATTCTTCCTTAAGCTCCTGAATGTAGCTCCAATGACTCCTTAACTCCTTTAGCTCCATTTTGATGCAAAACGTGTCATTTTACCTACGATTACAACGAAACTTAGTGTAGACCTCGATTCTCGCGAAAGTAGATGAAATGACAATATAATCACATAATATGCATTCAAACATGCAGATTATTGAAGATAAAATGTCTAAACAGGTCCCAAAATATAGACTATAATTCATGCTATCAAAATACCCCATACTTAGCCCTTGCTTGTCCCCAAGCAAGTTTCAAATCTTAGATATAAGATAGAATGGATTATAAGTCATAAAGATCAATGAAGAAGTCTTTCAAAACATTTTAATGGCGTGCTCGAGTCATAGATCACTCTAAGAGAATGCTTCATGGAATTTAAAATCAAGATATGATCAAAACATTTTATAAATATAAAAAAGTCGTTCATCTTTGCATAAAATCATAGAATGCATAATAAATCATAATTATCAAAATTAATCATGTATAATCCAGTTTAAACCACTATGTCAATCAACAAGCTCGAGGTCTCAAGGGCTTTCAAAAGAAGGTCAAGAAACGTGTGAGGGTGGATTGTATATAGGGAATGTGGTGCTAGAATCCGGGAAAAGGATCTTTACTTCACTTCCTTTTGAACTTCAACATCTTCGACCAATAAGCTTTGCTTATTTTTAATTTTTTACTTTTTGGGATGCATGGACAGAGGTGCACAATAACTGAAGCTTAGGAGATCAACAATCATCAATTTCTCGAGATGCCTCAAACCCTTGATGCTCATACCATGACCCGTTAGGAATATCGCTCAATCCGACTTTGGCAAGACACAAACACCCAACTATGTGAATGGTGCCGAGTTACTCATCATCATGATTGACTTCCCCAAACCTATTTGTTTCATTCTAAATTTTCAGCCAACATCTCAACTTTTTCTTTCACTTGCTTTTCACTTGCTTGCTTCCAAATTCCCGGATAGGTAAAGGGAGGCAAATATGTATATGAGGGGCTAAGCATGATCAAGAAGAAGAAGAGAAGAAAATGATTGCCTTGGTCTTTCCAGGAAGAAAGTGAGAGAACTCATCATGTGGTGTCAACCTTCAAATTCAACATAATTTGGATAAAAACAAAGTATTAAACATGCCAAAATTTCAAACAAAGCATTTAGCAACTTAAACATATCATAAAACCTTTCAAACATATAAAGATTTCGAAACCAGTCAGCAAACAAAATCATCACTGAGGTCATATCCAGATAAGAAGCACAAAAATCATTTCGAAAACTGTTCCAGTTAAACCACCTCGGTCGAGATGTTCTAAGTCAGCCGAGGTACTGCACCTCGATTGGTCAGAGTCACATCGGTCGAGGTCAATAAAAAAAAATTTCAAACCAGTTTTTGACATTTTTCTCAATCAAATAACCTGTATGCATGCATGTAATCTCAAATAAGCACATAGAACATAAAGAAAATCATAAATATACATTGAGTCATACAAACATACATATAAGTCAAATAATACATCCACATACCCCATACTTGGGACACATTGTCCCAATGGGTCAAATAAGTCTAAGAAAACAGAGTAGTCACCGGATAAAGCTGAGCTGCATAATAAATAAAGAAAAGAAAATCCTGCAAGCTCTAATCCTCTAGTCCCGATCCGGTGGTGGTGGTGGTGGCACGTACGGGTACTGAGATGGGTCGAAAGGATAGCCCATGATATGCTGAAACTGAATCA
This sequence comes from Fagopyrum homotropicum, assembly GCA_033239125.1. NCBI lineage: Eukaryota > Viridiplantae > Streptophyta > Magnoliopsida > Caryophyllales > Polygonaceae > Fagopyrum > Fagopyrum homotropicum. Next base: position 29,542,521 of record BSWB01000002.1, on the reverse strand, counting down.
CAACCATCGTGTGCTGGTAGTGTAGTCTCTCGTGCATCTCTCTAATGTCCAGGGACAAGGCAGCGTAATAATCTATCACCTGATCCGTCCGATCATCGATCCGGCGGTGAGCGACTAGATCCCTCTGTCTGCGTACCCTACGCCTGGCGGGACGTGCCGGTGCTGTAGCTGGCTCCTCCTCAGTCTCGTCGTCGTCTAAATCGATGATTGTCACACTAGTCCCAGCTGTATCTGTGCCTGTATCCATGGCAGTACCGCCATCCTCATCCTCATCCTCCTGCTCCTCAACCTCCTCATCCTGTCCCCGAGCTGTTGCATCTCTGGCATCCTCTATAAGCGGAATTCATGCGGTCTGCTAATAGTGAGGGTCATAAACAAAGAACTGAGCTGACCACCTAATACCCTGAGGTGTAGTCTGCTCCCATGGCATCGCCACATACGGCGTAGTAAGTCCGCGAGGAACCAATATCCTCCTGGTGATCATCTCCTACAGCCCGAGCGGCTTGGCAGCCGCCACCATAGTACACGCACTCAAGTCAAGATCCATGTAACTTGCTATGTGAGTCACTATCCCTCCGCAGCAGATATCCCCCTTCGCCTTCGCCTTGATCTTGTGTAGATCCTCCACCAGCGTAACCCCAAAATCCGGAACTCCTCCGGTCACCATGTAGTAAAGACTCAGCAACTCACCTTGTCTAATCTTATGGGGCGTCTCAGTACGCGCCAAAAGAGTCTCGCTAAAAATCCTGTGAGCAAGTCTAAAAGCCAAGTGGAAGATAATACGCTCCCTGGAATCTCCAGGTCTCCACCTGTCAGCGTGCTCAACTACATGAGCTATCTGTCCCCAAAACTCTCGAGCTACAGCTCGAGAAGGAAAATCAGCAACAGTAGGGCCCGGGAAGCCAAAGATGTCCTTCTAGTGGTCCATAGGAACTAGATAGTTCCGGTTCATTAACCGGTATTTGATGGCACGCTCCGTAGGCAAGTAAGTGACGGAGCTAACAAACTTCAAGGTCGGCTCAAGGTAGGCCGGAGCTCTAATCTCACTGAACTGCTCCAATCCCACCATAGATATCATCCGCCTCAGATCATCATCCACATAGAGGCAATCAAATGCAAAAATGTCCTGTAACCGTGGGGCAACCACTGGACGTGCCGCTATGCGGTCATAGTCTACCTGGTGACGCTCATGGATCACCGGTATAGAGCGGCATGAAGAAAAGGAAGGAGAAGGAGAAGATCTGTATCTCAAAACCAACTACCTGTCAGAACTCATCTCTTTCTGTCACTGTCAGACCACCTCGGTCACTCTAACAACTCTCAAGAGCACCTCGGCCGAGGCACAGGCCGACTGGACCGAGGCGAAGTGTTGTGCGATCGTTTCTCTCAAAAATCCAGTTCTTTTTCCCCAATATCACTACCAATTGTTCCTATGGGGTGCTTAATCCTTTTTCCAACACAATGGAGGGGCAACCAAAGCCCAAATCGAATGAAATTAGTGGAAGAAGAGGGAGTTAGGGTTTTTTCGAATTTACCCCAGATTTAGTCGATTCGGTGCGTTTTTACTGCAGATTGTTGCTTGCAAATCGATCCTCTACCCTTTCCTTGCAGTTTCGAAGCGAGAATCGTCGAAAACGATCGAAAAACGAAGAAGCGAGGCGAGATGTGCGCCGCGGTTGAGAAGGTGAGAGAGGGAAGAGAGAGAAATCAATCTCCCTTTTATACCCTTTTCTGGAACTGCTGTCACCTCGGTCGAGTTGGTCTCGACTGGACTGAGGTGGTACGGACCGAGGTGGATCTTCAGTAACCCTAGTCGCCTCGGTTGCTCAAGAATCATCTCGGTCGAGGTGCTGTGACAGCAACCGAGATGTGTCTCAGTCAAACTCCATCTTCTTAAATTCTCGAACTTCTGTCCTTCCAGTGTTGCTCATGGGTTGTATTCTTTCCTTAGATGTCACCTGTTGTCTGTCTAGGACGCCAAAAACAAAGCAAAGCAAAGCAAAAGCAAACTATCTAAAGCTAGACTAGAAAAAGGGAAAAAAAAGCAATACCTTGGGTTGCCTCCCAAGCAGCGCTTGATTTAAGGTCGCTAGCTGGACCGTACGGTGTCCCTAAACATGTTGGGAGGTGTCCTCACCCCATACTTCACCTTCATCATGGGGTGAGATAAGAAAGTCTATCAAATGCTCCAACAAGTGTAAGTGCTCATCGGGGAATAAATCGTCTATGGGTGGTTCGTCCTTCTCGCGTGAAGAGGGAGGTAGCCGGCTAAGGTGATCCGCAACAGAATTTTTGGATCACTTCTTATCGCGGATCTCTAGGTCAAACTCTTGAAGCAAGAGAATCCATCGAATAAGGCGTGGCTTGGCATCCTTCTTAGCAAGTAAGTAACGAATAGCTGCATGGTCGGTGTAGACAACAACTTTCGCCCCTACTAAGTAAGAACGAAACTTCTCGAAAGCATATACAACCGCCAATAGCTCCCTTTCGGTGGTGGCGTAGTTACGCTGGGCTTCATCTAGCGTCTTGCTAGCATAGTAAATGGTGGTGGTCCGACCATCCTTCTTTTGTCCAAGCACCGCTCCTACTGCCACATCACTCGCATCACACATGATCTCAAAGGGCAAGGTCCAATCCGGAGGCTGGATAATGGGAGCGGAGATCAACGCTTCCTTAATCCTGTAAAATGCATTAAGACACTCCTGTGAAAACTCAAAAACAACCTCTTTATTCAAGAGGTTAATTAGTGGTTTAGAAATCTTCGAGAAGTCCTTGATGAATCTCCTATAGAAACCTACATGCCCGAGAAAACTCCTCACACCCTTAACAGAACAAGGGGGAGGGACTTTCTCAACAATCTCGATCTTAGCGCGATCGACCTCAATACCTCGATTAGAAACAAGGTGTCCTAGCACAATGCCTTCATTAACCATAAAGTGACACTTCTCCCAATTTAAAACAAGATTAGTGTCTTCACATCTTTGTAGCACTAGAGAAAGGTTAGATAGGCAATCATCAAAAGAGGAACCATATACTGAAAAATTGTCCATAAATACCTCCATGATCTCCTTTATATACTCGGAAAAGATAGCCATCATGCATCGCTGGAAGGTAGCGGGTGCATTACATAATCTAAACGGCATCCTCCTATAAGCGAATGTCCCCCACGGACAAGTGAAAGTGGTCTTCTCTTGATCATCCGGATGGATAGGAATTTGGAAGAAGCCACTATAACCATCTAAATAGCAAAAATGTGAATGTTGGGCCAACCGTTCGAGCATTTGATCGATGAAGGGAAGTGGAAAATGATCCTTCCGAGTGGCCATGTTCAGCTTCCTATAATCGATGCACACCCTCCAGCCCGTGACGGTCCTAGTTGGGATTAACTCGTTGTTCTTATTCGTCACAATGGCAATCCCTCCTTTCTTCGGAACTACATGTACTGGGCTCACCCACTTGCTGTCCGAGCTAGGAAATATGATACCTGCATCTAACAACTTAAGAATCTCTTTCTTCACAACCTCTTTCATGATCGGATTTAACCGTCTTTGAGGTTCCCGTGAAGTCTTATGATCGTCCTCCATTGGTATTCTATGCATGTAGAAAGAAGGCTTAATGCCAATAAGATCATCAATAGTATAAGTGCTTCCTTAGGACATGCATTAGTTTAGATAATTCAGATTCGGAGAGGGAAGCACTAACGATGACGGGATAAGTAGAATCCGGTCCAAGAAAAACATACCTCAAGTGACTTGGGATTTGTTTAAGCTCCACAACTGGGGGTGCTTTCTGAGGAGGATCTTTGCTTCCTCCTTCGAGTAGAGTAGATCGAAGAACTGGACTTTCAGAAGTTTCAGTTGACATCATCTCGCTTTCGACCTCGGTCGAGGTCCAGAGAGGGTGACCGAGATGTTCTTCAGTCAAGAACACCTCGCTTGCTCTAGAGAGTGTCTCGGTCGAGGTACTGCAACTAGAACCGAAACTGGAGATCTTCTTCTCCTGGATTAGCTTTTCAATTTTAGCCCCTGGATCTTCTTCCAGCGCCTTTAAGCTCCGTATATCTGCATCACAATAAGCATCTATACCTTCCTCCATTAAGCTAAAACTAATAACCTTTTCAAGTGGATCTTTAATAAGGATAGAGCTCACCAATTCTCTTGATTCTTCTTCATCATAGATGTTGAAGATATCATCTCCTAGCTGCTCTCTCTTCATTGCCGCAAGTAATGCAAACTCCACTTCGTCTGCGCAAATGTTGAATTTTAACTTGGCGTTTTTACAATCCACATTGCAACCCGAAGATGCTAGAAATGGTCTCCCGAGAATGATAGGAACGGGATAATCTGCGGGAATCTCAAGTACAACAAAGTCTATAGGTAAATAGAAGTTACCTAAATTAACCGGAACGTCTTCCAAAATGCCCACGGGATGGGTAATGGAGAGGTCAGCCATGTACAATCTTATCTTCACCGGCTTGGGCTCTCCAAGTCCGATCCTAACACATAGCTCCAGCGGGATGATGCTCACGCTAGCTTCTAGATCACATAATGCTTCACAAGTGACATCCCCAACTTGAATGAGAATGCAAAATGACTCGGGATCTCTCAACTTGGGTGGCATCTTCTCCTTCATGATTTGAATGAGCTCCGAGGATTTAGATGTCATCCTTACTTCACCGAAGTCTTCCAACTTCCTCTTCCTTGATAGAATCTCTTTCAAGAACTTCCCATAGGGGAGCATCCCTAGAATAGCATCAAGGAAAGGGATATTAATGTGTAGTTTATTCATCAAGTCAAGGAACTTACCAAAGTGCTTGTCTAGATGTGCTCTGGCCCTTGACTGGGGGAATGGAAGTGGTGGTTTATATGCAGGAGGTGGAACATAAACTTCAGATTTCTCCTCCGCTTTCTGTGGCTCCACCTCGGTTGGCATCTCGGCCGAAGTGTTCTTCGACTGTTCCTGGACCGAGGTGGTCTTCGTCTGTACTGGCATCGACCAAGGCACTGGATTTGCGGTCTTTAGTCCATTTCTCGTCGTTATTGCCATGATCTGTCCCTTAGGGTTTCTTTCCGTCCTTACTGGAAGCTTCCTTGGATCTCTTGGCGCTTCATTCACCTTGTTAAAGAATTGTTATTCTAAGGCTTTTTGTGCCTTCGAAAATGAAGTCATGGATGTCTCCATAGAGTTGAGCTTGATCAAGATGGCCTCCAGCACCACATCTTTCTTTTCCGGCTGGGAAGAACTGGATCCTTACTCCTGGCTCTTTAATGGAGTAGAAGAAGAAGAAGAAGAGAGGAAAGGATTAGAGGAGTCATTCAAATTGGAGTTAGAGTAATGGTTACCCGAATTTTCGTTGTTTGCCCTCCAATTATTGTTGTTGGATCCTTTATTGTTGTTGTAGTTGTTGTTCCGAGAACCGTTGTTGTTGTTCCGGTACCCATTGTTCCTTGAATTTTGATATCCTTCCTCTTCTTTCTTTGTTTGAGCAACCAAAATGTCTTTCAATTGCTTCACATCATTCTTCAAAGAAGTGAGTTGATCATTGTTTGGTGGAGCTTCTTGAAAGTTGACTCTTTTAACTCCACCTTCAGCTCCTTGGTGGGAGTACTTATCCATGTGCAAAGCTTGCTTTTCTATTAACTCCCAAGCTTCGTCAATCGGCATGTCCATGAACGTGTCGGCGGATAGTAGTTGAAGGTTGAACTGGGTGTTTCCGTCCAGTCCCTTGAAGTATATCTCCAACAACTCTATCTTTGGAATCCCATGATGTGGGCAATCCAAAAGAATGTCTTTAAATCTCTCCCATGAGTTGGACAAACTCTCCATGTCCTTCATTATGAATGCATTAATCTTCCCTCTCATTTCAGCAGTTTTAGAGGGGGGAAAGAATTTAGTCAAGAACTCCGTAGTAATCTCCTCCCAAGTATTGATTTTTTCTGGAGGAAGAGATTGATACCAAGTAAGCGCTCTATCTTTCAAAGAGAAGTAGAAAGGCCTTAGCTTGTAATTGTTGTTTTCCAGCCTTGAAGGTCTCAAGGTCTCCATCAAGATCTCATAGTTTTGTAGATATTGATGCGGAGATTCCGTCTCTAGCCCTCCAAACTAGCATTGGCAATCATGGAAAGAACTTGCGGTCGAAGCTCATAATCATGGTCCACTGGATCACCTAGGTTGACTCCTAGACGCCTCAGTTGCTGATTGGGGACCATCCTTTGCCCTAGGGTCTGTGGAATACCTGCAAAAAGAGCATCTCGGACTGGCATTCGAGGTGGAAGTATCTCGGCCGGGGTAGCTGGAGCTGGGCCCTGCCTCGGTCGAGGAGCTGGATCTGGGTCTTGCCTCGGTCGAGGATCTGGATTCGGTCGAGGTAGATATTTGTCCCGTAAAGCTGCCATATCTGCTTCGATCGCCTCCGTCCTTGCGTGAGTTTATTCCTTTTCCCGTCGCAATTCTTCTTTGCTGAGGCGTAGTTGTTCCAATGCCTCCTTCAATTCGGCCTCAAGATCGCAATTCTCTTGATTGGCCATCTTTGCTTCTTCCGAGCGTCTTTTGTATGTCTTTTCTGGTTTGGGATCGTATGGAACGATTTCCTTCCTAGCGTGGGTTCTTCGCATAAACCTAAGAAAAAGAACCTGCGAAAGTCACTCAAGTAGAGTGGTTAGTAGAAACAGGGTCAAGCCCCCTGAAAGACCACCGCAACCGGCTCGGTCTACACCAAGTACCCGGCAACGGCGCCAAAAACTTGTTCGCTCAAAACGGTGTGTGCAGGCTTTATATTTATAACCCAAGACGTAAACATAAAAGAAGGATGCGAACCCGTAGTGTACGGGTCAATCGTAGTAAAAGCAAAAAATTTCGGGGTGTCGATCTCAGGGACTTAGGTGAAACCTAAGCAAGTATAGGTAATCTATGTAATTACTAACCACAAAAGCGATTAAAGCAATCAAAGATGATAAAAAGTCAATTATTGGAATATGCAATTCTAGGGATTAAAGCATCTAGTTGTGGTTCCAACTCAAGATCTAAAGATAAGCGGACAAAGCTGAGGTTTTGCTAAGGGAAGGTGTTACTACAGTGGAATAGATCACCGGGTAAGTCTCACTACTCACTAATCCCAAACCGTAACTTCTATTACCGGGTAAGTCTCAAGGAAGTAAGGAAAAGAACTATAACCTCAAACCAACACACAACCTAAGGGAATAGAATCAACCTTTACCGAGTAAGTCTCAGGCTAACTGACAAAGATGGAATGAAAGCACACTCAAACCCCAATAAAGGATAAACCTTTATTACCTATACATATGATCTGGGGTAAACAAATAAAGGAATTACCGGGTAAGTCTCATCCTAGGCTTGCATTGAACAAGGAAAGGTGTAATAAGAATAGGATTTGGCAAACTTTAACACTTAACTCTCAGTTTCGGATCAGGTAAGTCACCTCGGTTAGACGAATTCCACCCCGGCCGAGATGTTCATCGACTGAACGAGATGTTCTAGGTTAAGGATAAAGACTTGAGCTTTCAGGGTCCTACTGAAATTTAAGATTATTCTATCATTGTTTTTATCAAAACCTTCAGCCAATCACCCTAGAATCACACAAAGAAATTAGCCAATCATCATCATGAAAGCAATAATCAAATATAAGGGAAGAAGGTGAATAATTGAACCCAAAAACCTTAAGAACAAGGCTTCAATAACTGAATCAATTATCAAACAAACAAGTGTTCTTTGGATCACAATCCAACAAGACAATCAACAAAGAAGGGAATCTAAGAGAATCTTACAAAACCCTTCACAAAAGCTATAAAAGCTATCAACTTCCTTCCTTCAATCTTCCTTCAACCTTCCAAAAATCTTCCTAACTGCTGGATGCGGCCTCTTGCCGTTAGCGGATGTTTCCGGTGATGCGCCGGTGCTGATTTGTGGAAAATCCAGCCCTTTATATAGGAAAACTACCCTCCAAAGATAAGATATCTTGAAAAGATATTTTCCTAATAAAATATATCTATCTCTCATAAATAAATCCCCAAAATATATGATCTTCCTTCCAGAACTCCAGCCTAAAAATATAAGATCTCTCCTTCCAAAAATAAAAGATCTCAGCCAAGAATAAAATATATCTCGCCGCGTCCAAGGTGTTCGCCTCAATCGAGCCGCTCCTCGGGATCACCTCGATTGAGATGGTACTGTAGCAGACCGAGGTTGCTCTAAACTGAATGTGAAATCTCTCAAATCTGGTCCAAAGTAAATCGTTAATCCATTTCTATGCTTCTTGGATTCTTCCTTAAGCTCCTGAATGAAGCTCCAATGACTCCTTAGCTCCTTTAGCTCCATTTTGATGCAAAACGTGCCATTTTACCTACGATTACAACGAAACTTGGTGTAGACCTCGATTCTCGCGAAAGTAGATGAAATGACAATATAATCACATAATATACATTCAAACATGCAGATTATTGACGATAAAACGTCTAAACAGGTCCCAAAATATAGACTATAATTCATGCTATCAATGTGGTAGTTGATGCCCTTAGTAGGAAGACTCCTCGGGAGATGGCGATCGCTAGGTTGACAGCTCAGCCAAAGTTACAGCAAGATCTTGCATTGCTGGAGATGGATATCTACTTCCTGGATTCCGATAACCAGTTGTCCACTTTGGAGGTAGTACCCGATCTGTTGGCTGAAATCCGACTGAAACAGGAGAGTTGCCCAACTTTTACACAGATCCATGACCGGATGTCTCGAGGGGAGGCACCACAGTTTGCAGTCGGTGTTGATAAGATATTGAGACGCCACGGAGCGAGTATGTGTGCCTTCGGATCGGGAGTTGAGACTGAGAATCCTTCAGGAAGCTCACTCTTCACCTTACTTTGTGTACCCCGGTGCGAGTAAGATGTACAAAGATATCAGATGCTCTTTCTGGTGGGGAGGTCTAAAGCCTGATATCACGAGATATATAGCCCAGTGTCCGACCTGTCAGCAGGTCAAGATCGAGCATCATCGACCAAGAGGTGAGCTACACCCACTTCCCATTCCTCAGTGGAAGTGAGAGGACATCTCTATGGATTTTGTGACCAGGTTGAGACCGAGTCGTGGTTTTGATGTTATTGGGGTGATAGTAGATCGACTGACGAAGACCGCATGTTTCAATCCTATCAAGGAGACGTGGTCGGTGAGTCGATTGGCAGAGGAGTTCACTAAACAGGTAGTGATTTCTCATGGAGTATCTAGGACTATAGTCTCTAACAAAGACGGACGGTTCACATCGAGGCTCTAGCAGCAGGTTCATTCTGCCCTAGGTACGAGTCTCCAGTTTACGACTGCTTATCATCCTCAGACCGATGGTCAGTGCGAGCGGACTATCCAAACTCTAGAGGACATGTTACGAGCCTGCGTGTTGGAATGGGGACAGGTGTGGCCAGATCACCTTCCCTTAGTGGAGTTTTCATACAACAACAGTTGGTGCACTTCGATCAAGATGGCCAAATCACCTTCCCTCAGTGGAGTTTTCAGGATGACATGGATCGAGTAGTAGTGAACCGAGAGTGGATGTTAGCTGCATAGAGTCGACATAAGTCTTACGGAAAAAAGAGGCGCAGATCTCCGGATTTTAGAGTTGGAGCTCAGGTTTGGTTGAGGGTACCCCCGACACGAGGCGTCTGACGTTTCGGTATCAAGGGAAAGTTGAGTTCCAGATATGTCGGACCGTTCGAGATTCTAGAGCAAGTTGGAGAGGCAGCATACAAACTCGCTTTGCCACCGAGACTCAAGGGTGTTCACCCCGTCTTCCATGTGTCTCAGTTACGGGAGTACATACCAGACCCGAGGCACATCATCAACCACGAGGATCTAGTGATCGAGCCAAACCACTCGTTTGTTGAGCACCCGGTGGCTGTCCTAGATCCTAGTACGAGACGCTTGCATTCGAAGGACATACCGATGATGAAGATTCAGTGGTCGATGCGAGGAGTTGATGAGGCAACTTGAGAGAAAGAGGATAGTATCCAGAGGAACTATCCGGAGTTTTACGCGGAGCTGGATGCACCTGTAGCGTAGTCATTTCAATTTTTCCTTTGTTGTGTTGCGTACTCTTTTGTGACGTTTTGAGTTACGTGCCCCGAGTGGGAATATAGGAGTCGTGTTCAGTTTTGTGTGTTTTTACGTGTTCGTTCGGGTTGTTGCAAGTTTCGGGACAAAACTTTTTTTTACGGGGATTTGATGTAAGATCTCAGTTTTCACTTTCAACACCCCCGTGGTGAAGAATGCCTCCCCAGCGGACTTGATGTATATCACCGCGCTCGCGGTGACAAAGAGCCGCCCCTGTAGTCGAGGCAATCTGCCCTTGCAGATTTGCTACAAATTGAGCCCGATCTGTTTTTGTTCGTTTTTACTTCCCTTCTTAGATAGAATATCCGATCTTCTATCTATGGGCCGGCTTCCTTACCTTTTTCCTAACCCTAGATGTCCTTCCTTTTGTCTTTTCTTCCTCTCTTATATATTCCCGTCTTTTCTCCTTTTTCCCGTTTCTTGCTTACGTCATCTTCAACCCTAGTGCGTTGCAACCTTGCTTTCTGAGATCTTGCGGAACGTGTAAGTTCTTCCTCCCTTGTTCTTCATCACGTTCATGTGCTATTGCACCTTGCTTCTTTTCTGTTTCATTTCTCTCTTCGTTTCCTCTTTTCTTCTTCTCCAAGAATCATGTTTGATCCTTGATTCTTGTGAAGCGTTCCTTTGATGATCCTTTGATGTTCACAAGCTCCCCTTGTTGAGTTGTGACGTGGTTGTGTGTTGAGAAAAGCAACCCTTGGTCTTTGCTTTGTTCCTTGTTGTCGAAGAAGTCGACAACGCCTCTGTCATGAGATCCGCCCCCGCGCCTCTGTCGTGCTGCCACCATGGAAAGCCGCCCCTGCAGCTTATCTACAAAAGCTCCCGTCTTTGGTGAGCCGTTTCCTTCCTTGCTTCCCTCGTACCTTTCCTTACCTTTCGATGATGTTGTTTACACTTTGTGTTCTATAAGACTAAGGTTGAGACCTTAGCTTGTGTATATCTCTTAGTAATCATGGAGACTAGACGTTATAGACATCTAGCATTCGTTTCGGTTCTTGATTCGTGATGCTTGTATGAACAGGCTTCTCTTTGTCCCTTTCCTGAAGCTTTCCTCAGTGTTTGCTGAGAATTGAGATTAACTTCGAGTGAAGTAAGTCTCTTGGACTTACTTAGGTTCATTTCGTGTATTGGTTTGATTGTATTGGCTTGATTGTGTTGTTATCTTGTTATAACCGATAACCGGAATAGGATTCACCTTTGTTATAGCTTAATTGCCCAAGTGCATTACAATTGGGCAGTTACCGCTTGTCCAGTTCAGAATGGGGAAACTGGGACGTGCTCTCATGCCCAGTCTTGTAGGTGACAGAAGGATGCATACATTCTATTCTTGTTGGTGAAAGGGGACGGAGGCGAGATCGTAGTGATACTCGTGTAAAAACATAACTTGAATTAGTAATTGGATAACCTAATGAAAGATAATAACCAGCTGTTGTGTGAGCATCCTATGTGTTTTCTTTACCTTATGTGCGTTTCTTCCTTTGTTGTCTTTCTAATATGTAAAATGTTAGCTAACGGTTTATACCGATGTTGTAGATGTTCCACAAGTTCAGGATGCTACTGAGTGATCTGGATGGTGTGGATAGTCGGGGTTCCCGTACATTATAGGATGGGATCGGGTTTAAGTTATGTTGTTGCTTTTCTTTTGTTTTGAACTAGGTTGTGTAACACATCAAGTTTTGGGAACTCGAAGCGCTACGGGCTAGGACTGCACAATAGGTCCCGACCCTCAGAGTAGCAACAACACAACGGATCTTACAACAAGGTACAGACTAATGAAAACCAAAACTCAATATAAAACCAAAGGTTTAAACAAAAGGAAACATAAAAGACTCGCAACCGAGTGTAAAACAAAAGGGAAAGCAACAACAAAACATAAACCCGATCCCGTCCTATAATGTACGGGAAACCCGACTGACCACACCGTCCGGATCACTCAGCAACATCCTTAACGTGCGGAACATCTATAACGACTGTATAAACCGTTAGCTAACAATCTAGATATCAACAAGAACGTAAAGGCACAAACAAACATAAGGGAAACTAAACATATAACATGCTCGCTTTCAACCGGTTATTATCTTTTTATTAAGTTACCCATTACTAATTCAACTTCCTTTGTCACACGAGAATCTCTCGAAACTCGTCTCCGCTTCCGTTTACCAATGGGAATAGATCAGTAATATCCGTTACCTACGGGCCTGGGTTGCAAGAGCACATTCTAGTCTCCTGAACAAGTGATCACCAACCGAATATCATGCACTTCGGCCAATTAAGGTTATAAAAGGTGAATCCTATTCCAGTTATCCGTTATAACATGATAAACTACACAAACAAGCCAAAACACTCAAGCCAATACGCAAAATGAAGTTAAGTAAGCCCAAGGGACTTACCTTACTCGAAGGTAATCTAAACTCACCAACAACTAACGAACAACTCAGTTTCCCTCAGGAAAGGAGCAAGGAAAGCATGTTCACACAAGCATCACGAATCAGGAACCAAACGGTTGCTAGAAGTCTATAACTTCTAGTCTCAATGATCTCTAAGAGATCTCCACAAGCTAAGGGCTCAACCTTTGTCTTACAGCATACTCAGGAAACAAGGAACATCCATAAGAAACAAGGAAAGGAACGAGGAAAGGAAGGGAGGAAGCAACTCCCAAGAACGGGAGTTACTGTAGAGGAAACCGCAAGGGCGGCTGGACAGGCGCAGGGGCGGCAACACGCATGGGCAGCACAGAAGAGGCGCGAGAGCGGTTTTCAGTGCAGAAGCGTTGTCGAATCCTTCGACAGCAAGGAACGCAACAATGGCCGAAGCTTGCTCTTCCCAACACACAACTACGTCACACTCAACCAAGGGAGCATGTGAACATCAAAGGGTCATCAACGGAACGCTCCACAAGAATCAAGGATCAAACTTGATTCATGGAGAAGAAGAAAAGAGGAAACGAAGAGGGAAATGAAACAGAAGAGAAGCAAGGTGCAGCAGCACATGAACGTGTTGAAGACAATGGAGGAAGAACTTACACGTTCAGCAAGAACACATGGGGAAAAGGCTGCAACACTCTAGGGTTGAAGAAGACGTAAACTAGAAATGGGGAAAAGAGGAAAAGACGAGAATATATAGGAGCAGGAAAAGATAGAAAGGAAGGACATCTAGGGTTAGAAAGAAGATAAGGAAACCGGCCTATAAGATAGAAGATCGGATATTCTATCTATGGAAGAAAGATAAAACAAATGAAAACAGATCATGCACGATCTGTAGCGCATCCACAGGGGCGGATCGCCTCAGCCGCAAGGGCGGCCCCTTGTCACCACGGGGTTGTGACAGACATCAAGGCCGTTGGGGTGGGCTTTTTCACCGCGGTGGAAATGAAGGTCAAAACTGGGATCTTATAGGTTACGAATCTTTTACACTTTCTTTTGTTTAAACCTTTGGCTTTATATTGAGTTTTGGTTTTCATTCGTCTATGTCTTGTTCTTAGATCCGTTGTGTCGTTGCTACTCTGAGGGTCGGGCCCCATTGTGAGGTCGTAGCCCGTAGTGCTTCAAGTTCCTAGAACTTGGGGAGTTACATCTACCACTTACAGGTGAAGCAAGAGCTTAAGGTTTATTTGGGTATCAAGTGGCCCATACTTGTCATTAAGGATGCTGGAAAGAGATGGTTGCTCGGACTCCTCAAGCAAACCAAGGTTTTAAGTGTTGATTGAGGCATCATGGATATTGCTCTAACTGAAGACCTTAAAGAAATGCTTCTTGGGAGGGAACCCAAGGGTAATTAACTCTTTCCCTTTTCTTTTTCATTTTTTCTTTTGTTTTTGTCTTTGTGCCTTTTGTGTGTTTCGTGTTTGTGTGCTAGAGTCTAGGTAATAAATAAGCGTTGCAAGGCATGAGGATGATGATGGTCCCGCATCAACCATGGGTGGATCAGACGAGGGACTTGGACAACTTAAGGTCCCTTTGTGGGGTGGATGAGCTCCCATCTCACATACACCTTGACGCGGGTCCCGAAGCCAGAATGACCACATGGAGCTCTCTACCACGTTTGATTGATCAACCACCACCACCACTACACATGACTGAACTGAAATACCGAAGCACTATATTTTTACATTGTGAGGACCTTTTTTCATTTCCTTACTTAACTTTCACATTGGGGATAATGTGGGTTTTAAGTATGGGGTGTGGTGTTTACAATAGTTTGCATGATTTTATCTGGGATAGTTTCAAATCATTGTCACACATTTATATTCATGCTTTAATTGCATTGTACATACATATATCAAAATTCCAGAACAATATTGAAAAATTTTAAAACAATTTGTGCTTCTAGGATTGATATGAACCTTATGATGATTTTGTGTGTGGATTTGCTATATATGGCTTTTGTTTGTTGATTGAACTTATGAATATGTGGACTAGAATATTTTTCTTGATCTCCATATATTAGTTGTGATGAAGATTGTTGTCCATGTTGGATTGAGAATTGATAATCGAAATTGCGTGATAGGTTCTTACACATCATCTAAGAATGATTAAGGCATTCGATTGTCTCTTCTTCTCATCTTAAACATGTTGTTTGATCACCTCATTTGATTAAAAATATTACTTCTTTTGACCCTTCCGGGAATTAGGAGCATGTTAGTGTGTTGAGTGTGTGAAACACAAGTGTGAGGTGATGATATTGATAAATGAATGTTGTGGATGAAGTTGTTGAATGTGTTGTGAAATTGTAGAAAAAATATAGGTTTGGGGACATTTCTTATGATGACGAGTAACTCGGCACCATTCATATAATCGGGTGTTTGTGTTGTAACACCCCGAATCCGCGGGACTCGGGATGTCACATTGGGCTAGGATCTCACAATGGATCCTGATCCTAGCCTGACAACAAGTTCACTGGACCTTACAACATGACACTGACAGATATAAAACAAATACATAAAACAATATAAACTGTACGACCCAAAGTAAACAACAACATAGCCGAGTATATAAAACGACATCCTCACATAGGAGGTACAGAAGATCATCCTCACGCAGGAGAGGAAACACAACAACCCCAAACCAACCACCTAATGTACGAGAGTCCTCGGCCTATCACCCTGCCAGATTACCCAATAGCGCCTAACCTGTAAACATCTACAACACGGTATGATACCGTTAGCTAACCATACATATATGAGGTAATGCATAAGCACAAGCACAATCATGAAAGATAAACACATCAGCATGCTATCACACATTTACCCATTTACTATCTTTATATAATAACCATTCACTCAAAAACCGTATATATATAGATAGATGAAAGTATGTGACACGAGGACCGATACATCCCCGCCTCTGAGTGCAATGTCCAGCTATACGAGTATCGGTCACACAATCCGTGTACCCTATGGGAGTGGATTGCGCCCTTCCTGTAAACCAGTCTGGCCCGACAACAGAGAACCTCCCAGACTCCACGGCGGGATGAAAGGGAAAGGTTATCACAGCCACACAGTGGGGCAGTCAATAAAACATAGGTCGATAAAAACGACAACTCATGCTATCATAGCAAACATATACAGCACACACCACTCATGCAAACACCCAATATAGGGATGGTAGCTAAGTAAGTCCTACGAACTTACCTCAACCTCGTACAAACTCAACCACGATCACCTCTACATTGGAGTGACAACACGGCCTATAAACAAGGTATAAAGAGATATATCAACCTCTATTCATCAAAGGGGTCACATCTAGACCCAAAGGGATCCATAAGGATCATACTCAATCTATGAGCCTCACAACCAACTAAACCTCAATATCTCAACATAACTCACAATTCCTCAAATCTCAAGGTAGTATCTAATCAACATTCCTCAATCTCAATTTTAATCCTAATTTAATTAATTAACCTTTAATTAATTAATTAGATTTTGCCACAATAAGGTTTTGCCCGCAAGCAATTTCTAAACCCACCTGTCATCAGATTTCATCAAACAAACTATACATAATCACCAGAATAATATAACGACCATAATGGAATTTCTAATTATCCATTTTGACAAGCCTAAAGTCAATTTAGGCCAAATCGCAGTACGGAAAACGAATAAATTCATAACTTATTCGTTACTAACCCGATTGACGATCTGAAAGAAGATTCGGAAACACAACGACGCAGGCTACGCATGGACAACATCAAATTCACCGGAATCTGAGCGAAAGAACCGTCCTGGTGACATATATGCTCGACCAGCCCTCAATATACTCGGAAATGCAGAAACTCGGTACCGATATGAAGAGAATGAAGAGAGGAATCCAGAAACTCAAACGGAATTAAAATCGGATTAGAAACGGAGAGTAGATCTGAGTTTGAAGGTTGAGAGAAATCAGATCTTTTACGAGAAAACGTGAAAGGAAATGAATTAATAAAGGATTTTCCGCTATTTATAGTGAAGACGATAATTATCCTTTTAGTAAAGTCGATAATTATCCATTAACCGATCAAAAGGCGGGTCGAACCTCTTTCCCCAAACTTCTCGAGTTTGGAACATTTAATCTGGAATATTGTAGGGATAATTATTCCACAAGTGCCTCGGAAAACATGTATTCCTAAGCCGTCTTTCTTAGCCGTTAAGAAACGAAATAGCGACTCTTTTGGCCGTTTTGCCTCTCCATGTTATTTCATATCTAGGACATATCCGATGTCCTGATCATTTCTCTCAACTGCATTTTTATTAATTGGAGCTCCCAAATGCTCCAAATAACACCGGAGGATAAACTTAAATACCCGGGGAAAAAAGTAAAAATTTCCCCAAACGTCCAAAATTACGCCATGAACATAACGGTGGGACTCTTACTCATCACTTGCGAAATTTTCGCGAGTTATATGTCAATTACTATCAACGATTAAGTTAATCAACATTAATTAGAATTCGGAAATCCTAGCTATTACATCACACACCCCTAAAAAAAAAGTTTCGTCCCGAAACATGAAAAATTCCCAAATCCTCTCGGACCCATACGCCGAGGTATAACTCTCACTCTTTTTATCGGTGGTATAACTCTCACTCTTTTTATCGGTGGTATCCTCTCGGACCCATACGCCGAGGTATCACATCTTCGTTCAAAAGTATAAACATGGAGGAATCATCACTCCAGGAAACAGGGCCATAACGCTACCCAAAGGTGTAGAGGAATCACGTCTCTCGCCATACCACATCACAAGGCATAGAGGAAGCACATCTCTAGCCAAAACATATCACATGCATAGAGGAAATACGTCTCTAGCCAACCCATAAACATATATATCGCACGGAGGAATCACATCTCCACTGAACTATGTCTATCAAGGTAGCATGGAGGAAAGAACCATCTCCAGCTGAATCCTAATCCCACTCAAATAGCATGGAGGAAAGAACCATCTCCAGCTATAAATATGATCATACTCGGGTAGCGTGGAGGAAGTAATCATCTCCAGCTATAGCATACATCACGCTAGCACATCAAGATCTACTAAGATCATAAATCATATCACAACTAGCATGGAATAACACATCAAGGCATATAAGCACATAAGCACAACATTCATCAAGATAGCACTAAGATCTACTCGTGCTTCCACAAATGGGTCTGTCCCAACATATACTCTGGATAGTTCCTCAGGACACTATCCTCAGTCTCTCACATAGCCTCTTCAAGTCTTCATCTCGACCATAATATCCTCAATATGGGAATGTCTTTCGAATGCAAGCGTTTCATATCTTATTCCAAGAATGTAATCAGATGCTCAACAACGATGTGGTTCAACTTAACCACTAGATCATTATAACTCACAAAGTGTTTCCAACCTAGTATATACTTCGTCAGTTGAGACACAGGAACACTGGGTGAACATCCACCAACTTCAGAGAGAAAGCTAAACATCATGTTGCCTTCACAAAACTGATCAAGATCTCAAGTAACCGACATATTGGAAACTCAGTTCCCCTTTCCATAATACCCAACTAACGTCTCACAGCTGAGATACCTCCAGCCGGACATGAACTCTCACTTGAACTTTAGAGGTTAACACCTCTTGTCTACACACACAATCTGGCGACTATGTAGAGCCAACACTCTTCCTTTAATCATGGTTACTCGAACTATAAAATCCTGAGTCTGGTCATGTGTTATTTCCACTACTACTGCTAGATCACTTCTAGCATAAGGATATACGACATCTATTTCTATATATTGCCTCATAGGGCCATCCCAGAAAGATGCACGTCCTTCATTGTTATATAATAAAATCAGTAATGGAAGGTAATATAACCATCCACGTTTCCCATTCAACTAACAACTTATAATAGATCTTTAAGATCTAGATGATCCTCTCTAACTGACCATCTGTCAGGGGGTGAAGTGTAGTCATGAGGTACAAACTCGTCCCCAAAGCAGTTTGAATCTGCTGCCCAAAATCTCAAAGTAAAAACATCCATCTCAATCAGAAATGATCGTTCTCGGTATACCATGAAGTCTCACTATCTGTCTAGTGTACTCCTTAGCCAATTCATTCACTAGCCACGTCCTTTTGATAGAAATGAAACGTGCCGGTTTCATTAATCTGTTACCAACAATCCAGATAACATAAATCTTCTAATGGGTCACAATCCATAAAAAAGTCCATAGAGATGTCCTCCCAAATTCTACTATTGCGCTGGTAGTGGGTGGGGCTTATCTCTAGATCGGAAATACTCTATCTAGACCTGCTAACAGGTCACATACTGTATCACAAATCTGGTTATATCGGCTTCATACAATATAATCGTCTCATCTCGTGGTACATCTTACTCGTACATGAATGTACTGAATAAGGCGTACAATGGGTATACCATAATATTCTATGTCTCCATCTACATCAGCAGGTATACAAAAGTGGTCATGACTCTTCATCAGTCCATCTACTCCCATGGAGAACTATGGTGCCTCAGTACGAGACATCCTTTCTCAAAGCATTGGTAGCAATTAGCTGAGCCGAGAAAACTACGTATTCCTTAATGTTCATCAGTATCTCCCATGTTACAACATACTTAGTTCTCGCCAGGTCAACCATGATCCCACTAGCGGAGACAACATGGCCTAAAAAGGCTACCACTGACATCTCAACTTACACTTAGAGAGCGTAGCATACAACCCTCTATCTCTCGACATGTCATCCTCAGACGATCGGTCTACTATTCTCTGCTATGAGAGTATACCGACATGTCATCCATGAAGTCCACCACCAACTAATCAAGGAAGTCGATGAAGATACTATTCATCAACTCCATAAAAACTACTAAAACATTTGTCAACCCAAATGACATCACTACAAACTCGTAGTGTCCATAATGGGTATGGGATGCTATCTCATACACATGCTGCTCTCTCATCCATGACTAGGGATATCTTGAGCACAAAGGAATCCTGAAAACACAATTGCTTCTTGAAGCTAACTCATCAGGTCGTCAATACGGAACCTGCAACCCACTAGGGTAAACCCGTTTCGATCAACTTTTCAAGTTATCAGTACAATATCTCAACAAGCACCATATAGTGTGGCTTTCCCATTCAATCTTGTATCATACTTCAACTCAATAACAATGTCCACACTTCGCTGAGGTGGCAACTAGACGGTTCAGTAACACATCTATAAACTCATAAACAGCTGGAATACCTTTCAATGTTGGACTATCTCGCTCCTTCATGGTATAACACTAGAAGGCGTCATATCCCTGTGCTATCAGCTCGCTGCTCGTACAGTCCTGATGACAAACCCGTCTCTTCAAAGGTCTTAACCTCAGAAGACCTCTATTTAACTCAACTCAGTAAAAACTATAATAGTCTTACTATTAAAAGCTAACAACACATGATATCTATTCATCCAAACCATACACATAATGACTTCCTCATGCACCTACGACATGACAAAGAAGTCTGCAACCATACACGGGTCCCTAAAATAAGGGAACAAACACGCATCTCCCGGGTATCTCAGACCCAAAAAGGTAATCCTGTAGAGGAAAATCCACCTTCTACTATATACCAAAATTCAACCATTAACGCATGCATCGAAAGACATGACGTGCATAGCACTCACAACAAGCAAAACTCCACCAGGTAAACCATTAACGAGAATGGTACCTATAACAGCTAACCCTCGTAGCTCCTCTACATATCATCACTCAATGTCAGATCCATGCTCCTCAGGTATCACTGAGGTCATTACTATAGCCACCACTTCCACTCTTTCTGCACCGGAAAGAGGAAGGTCTTGCTGGGAAAAAACACCACCGTGCTGACAGAAAGGTCCAGACGACCTAACTCACCACAAGTGTTATAAGCTATCAGTGCCAAAGGGGGCACATAACGCAAATGATCTGGATAGCCACAACTGGAACATAATCATCCCATCCTTTCAACCTGTGCAAGTGAAGGGTAACTCGACCTTCGTCGTCCACCTGGGATGATCTCACTCTTGAAGGGAACCTGTAAAGGCAATGCCTTGCCCTGTCGACAAAACTTCTCTCTATGCCCTGCTTTACCACACGTAAAGCATATGATGGGCGCCTTTGGGCACACAGCTCGCCAGTGTCCCAACTTCCACGCAATTAAAACACTAGTTCCTTGCTAGTCATCTTCATGGCCAAACGATCACTAGATTGTCCTGATATTGGACTTGGTTCCCCATTCATCATCTTGGCTTCTCCATTAACTGATTCAGTCTATTGCTTCTTTCCGGATCCATAAGCTTCAGTTGATCTCACAATTGTTGGTAAATCCGGTGTCGATCTACCCGCTATCACCGCTTCATATACTTGTTACATATATTCTTGAAACTCGGATCTACTCATGGAGGCACGATCAGCCTCTTCAAACTCGTTCTCTTCCATAGGCGATACAACATCGGAAACTGGTCCCTGACCTATCACTACTGGAGGAAGAGGGGGTGTACCCCTACCTCATCCCACTACAGATACTACTCTAGTCTGAGTCATCTGTAGGATATACGCACCTAATCTTATAAGGCTATATATATGCCATAGGTATCGATATGTATATAATACATCCACGTAATCCATAGTACACACATATATATATACATATCTACGCTGTAGATATCCATAGCAGAGGTGACGACTTCTCGTACATTCTATCCCAAAACCACACTTAAAACCAAAACCTTTGAAAACGTCAGATCCCATGTGGGCTCTGTTTATTTTACCTATCAAACCTCATTGCAGGTACAAGTGCCATTGTTGTCAACTTGGGCTCTGATACCAACTCTGTAACACCCCGAATCCGCGGGACTCGGGATGTCACATTGGGCTAGGATCTCACAATGGATCCTGACCCTAGCCTGACAACAAGTTCACTGGACCTTACAACATGGCATTGACAGATATAAAACAAATACATAAATCAATATAAACTGTGCGACCCAAAGTAAAAAACAACATAGCCGAGTATATAAAACGACATCCTCACATAGGAGGTACAAAAGATCATCCTCACGCAGGAGGGGAAAAACAACAACCCCAAACCAACCACCTAATGTACGAGAGTCCTCGGCCTGTCACCTTGCTAGATCACCCAATAGCGCCTAACCTGTAAACATCTACAACACGGTATGAAACCGTTAGCTAACCATACATATATGAGGTAATGCATAAGCACAAGCACAATCATGAAAGATAAACACATCAACATGCTATCACACATTTACCCATTTACTATCTTAATATAATAACCATTCACTCAAAAACCGTATATATATAGATAGATGAAAGTATGTGACACGAGGACCGATACATCCCCGCCTCTGAGTGCAATGTCCAGCTGTACGAGTATCGGTCACACAAGTCGTGTACCCTGTGGGAGTGGATTGCGCCCTTCCTGTAAACCAGTCTGGCCCGACAGCAGAGAACCTCCCAGACTCCACGGCGGGATGAAAGGGAAAGGTTATCACAGCCACGCAGTGGGGCAGTCAATAAAACATAGGTCGATAAAAACGACAACTCATGCTATCATAGCAAACATATAAAGCACACACCACTCATGCAAACACCCAATATAGGGATGGTAGCTAAGTAAGTCCTACGGACTTACCTCAACCTCGTACAAACTCAACCACGATCACCTCTACACTGGAGGGACAACACGGCCTATAAACAAGGTATAAAGAGATATATCAACCACTATTCATCAAAGGGGTCACATCTAGACCCAAAGGGATCCATAAGGATCATACTCAATCTATGAGCCTCACAACCAACTAAACCTCAATATCTCAACATAACTCACAATTCCTCAAATCTCAAGGTAGTATCTAATCAACATTCCTCAATCTCAATTTTAATCCTAATTTAATTAATTAACCTTTAATTAATTAATTAGATTTTGCCACAATAAGGTTTTGCCCGCAAGCAATTTCTAAACCCACCTGTCATCAGATTTCATCAAACAAACTATACATAATCACCAGAATAATATAACGACCATAATGGAATTTCTAATTATCCATTTTGACAAGCCTAAAGTCAATTTAGGCCAAATCGCAGTACGGAAAACGAATAAATTCATAACTTATTCGTTACTAACCCGATTGACGATCTGAAAGAAGATTCGGAAACACAACGACGCAGGCTACGCATGGACAACATCAAATTCACCGGAATCTGAGCGAAAGAACCGTCCTGGTGACATATATGCTCGACCAGCCCTCAATATACTCGGAAATGCAGAAACTCGGTACCGATATGAAGAGAATGAAGAGAGGAATCCAGAAACTCAAACGGAATTAAAATCGGATTAGAAACGGAGAGTAGATCTGAGTTTGAAGGTTGAGAGAAATCAGATCTTTTACGAGAAAACGTGAAAGGAAATGAATTAATAAAGGATTTTCCGCTATTTATAGTGAAGACGATAATTATCCTTTTAGTAAAGTCGATAATTATCCATTAACCGATCAAAAGGCGGGTCGAACCTCTTTCCCCAAACTTCTCGAGTTTGGAACATTTAATCTGGAATATTGTAGGGATAATTATTCCACAAGTGCCTCGGAAAACATGTATTCCTAAGCCGTCTTTCTTAGCCGTTAAGAAACGAAATAGCGACTCTTTTGGCCGTTTTGCCTCTCCATGTTATTTCATATCTAGGACATATCCGATGTCCTGATCATTTCTCTCAACTGCATTTTTATTAATTGGAGCTCCCAAATGCTCCAAATAACACCGGAGGATAAACTTAAATACCCGGGGAAAAAAGTAAAAATTTCCCCAAACGTCCAAAATTACGCCATGAACATAACGGTGGGACTCTTACTCATCACTTGCGAAATTTTCGCGAGTTATATGTCAATTACTATCAACGATTAAGTTAATCAACATTAATTAGAATTCGGAAATCCTAGCTATTACATCACACACCCCTAAAAAAAAAGTTTCGTCCCGAAACATGAAAAATTCCCAAATCCTCTCGGACCCATACGCCGAGGTATAACTCTCACTCTTTTTATCGGTGGTATAACTCTCACTCTTTTTATCGGTGGTATCCTCTCGGACCCATACGCCGAGGTATCACATCTTCGTTCAAAAGTATAAACATGGAGGAATCATCACTCCAGGAAACAGGGCCATAACGCTACCCAAAGGTGTAGAGGAATCACGTCTCTCGCCATACCACATCACAAGGCATAGAGGAAGCACATCTCTAGCCAAAACATATCACATGCATAGAGGAAATACGTCTCTAGCCAACCCATAAACATATATATCGCACGGAGGAATCACATCTCCACTGAACTATGTCTATCAAGGTAGCATGGAGGAAAGAACCATCTCCAGCTGAATCCTAATCCCACTCAAATAGCATGGAGGAAAGAACCATCTCCAGCTATAAATATGATCATACTCGGGTAGCGTGGAGGAAGTAATCATCTCCAGCTATAGCATACATCACGCTAGCACATCAAGATCTACTAAGATCATAAATCATATCACAACTAGCATGGAATAACACATCAAGGCATATAAGCACATAAGCACAACATTCATCAAGATAGCACTAAGATCTACTCGTGCTTCCACAAATGGGTCTGTCCCAACATATACTCTGGATAGTTCCTCAGGACACTATCCTCAGTCTCTCACATAGCCTCTTCAAGTCTTCATCTCGACCATAATATCCTCAATATGGGAATGTCTTTCGAATGCAAGCGTTTCATATCTTATTCCAAGAATGTAATCAGATGCTCAACAACGATGTGGTTCAACTTAACCACTAGATCATTATAACTCACAAAGTGTTTCCAACCTAGTATATACTTCGTCAGTTGAGACACAGGAACACTGGGTGAACATCCACCAACTTCAGAGAGAAAGCTAAACATCATGTTGCCTTCACAAAACTGATCAAGATCTCAAGTAACCGACATATTGGAAACTCAGTTCCCCTTTCCATAATACCCAACTAACGTCTCACAGCTGAGATACCTCCAGCCGGACATGAACTCTCACTTGAACTTTAGAGGTTAACACCTCTTGTCTACACACACAATCTGGCGACTATGTAGAGCCAACACTCTTCCTTTAATCATGGTTACTCGAACTATAAAATCCTGAGTCTGGTCATGTGTTATTTCCACTACTACTGCTAGATCACTTCTAGCATAAGGATATACGACATCTATTTCTATATATTGCCTCATAGGGCCATCCCAGAAAGATGCACGTCCTTCATTGTTATATAATAAAATCAGTAATGGAAGGTAATATAACCATCCACGTTTCCCATTCAACTAACAACTTATAATAGATCTTTAAGATCTAGATGATCCTCTCTAACTGACCATCTGTCAGGGGGTGAAGTGTAGTCATGAGGTACAAACTCGTCCCCAAAGCAGTTTGAATCTGCTGCCCAAAATCTCAAAGTAAAAACATCCATCTCAATCAGAAATGATCGTTCTCGGTATACCATGAAGTCTCACTATCTGTCTAGTGTACTCCTTAGCCAATTCATTCACTAGCCACGTCCTTTTGATAGAAATGAAACGTGCCGGTTTCATTAATCTGTTACCAACAATCCAGATAACATAAATCTTCTAATGGGTCACAATCCATAAAAAAGTCCATAGAGATGTCCTCCCAAATTCTACTATTGCGCTGGTAGTGGGTGGGGCTTATCTCTAGATCGGAAATACTCTATCTAGACCTGCTAACAGGTCACATACTGTATCACAAATCTGGTTATATCGGCTTCATACAATATAATCGTCTCATCTCGTGGTACATCTTACTCGTACATGAATGTACTGAATAAGGCGTACAATGGGTATACCATAATATTCTATGTCTCCATCTACATCAGCAGGTATACAAAAGTGGTCATGACTCTTCATCAGTCCATCTACTCCCATGGAGAACTATGGTGCCTCAGTACGAGACATCCTTTCTCAAAGCATTGGTAGCAATTAGCTGAGCCGAGAAAACTACGTATTCCTTAATGTTCATCAGTATCTCCCATGTTACAACATACTTAGTTCTCGCCAGGTCAACCATGATCCCACTAGCGGAGACAACATGGCCTAAAAAGGCTACCACTGACATCTCAACTTACACTTAGAGAGCGTAGCATACAACCCTCTATCTCTCGACATGTCATCCTCAGACGATCGGTCTACTATTCTCTGCTATGAGAGTATACCGACATGTCATCCATGAAGTCCACCACCAACTAATCAAGGAAGTCGATGAAGATACTATTCATCAACTCCATAAAAACTACTAAAACATTTGTCAACCCAAATGACATCACTACAAACTCGTAGTGTCCATAATGGGTATGGGATGCTATCTCATACACATGCTGCTCTCTCATCCATGACTAGGGATATCTTGAGCACAAAGGAATCCTGAAAACACAATTGCTTCTTGAAGCTAACTCATCAGGTCGTCAATACGGAACCTGCAACCCACTAGGGTAAACCCGTTTCGATCAACTTTTCAAGTTATCAGTACAATATCTCAACAAGCACCATATAGTGTGGCTTTCCCATTCAATCTTGTATCATACTTCAACTCAATAACAATGTCCACACTTCGCTGAGGTGGCAACTAGACGGTTCAGTAACACATCTATAAACTCATAAACAGCTGGAATACCTTTCAATGTTGGACTATCTCGCTCCTTCATGGTATAACACTAGAAGGCGTCATATCCCTGTGCTATCAGCTCGCTGCTCGTACAGTCCTGATGACAAACCCGTCTCTTCAAAGGTCTTAACCTCAGAAGACCTCTATTTAACTCAACTCAGTAAAAACTATAATAGTCTTACTATTAAAAGCTAACAACACATGATATCTATTCATCCAAACCATACACATAATGACTTCCTCATGCACCTACGACATGACAAAGAAGTCTGCAACCATACACGGGTCCCTAAAATAAGGGAACAAACACGCATCTCCCGGGTATCTCAGACCCAAAAAGGTAATCCTGTAGAGGAAAATCCACCTTCTACTATATACCAAAATTCAACCATTAACGCATGCATCGAAAGACATGACGTGCATAGCACTCACAACAAGCAAAACTCCACCAGGTAAACCATTAACGAGAATGGTACCTATAACAGCTAACCCTCGTAGCTCCTCTACATATCATCACTCAATGTCAGATCCATGCTCCTCAGGTATCACTGAGGTCATTACTATAGCCACCACTTCCACTCTTTCTGCACCGGAAAGAGGAAGGTCTTGCTGGGAAAAAACACCACCGTGCTGACAGAAAGGTCCAGACGACCTAACTCACCACAAGTGTTATAAGCTATCAGTGCCAAAGGGGGCACATAACGCAAATGATCTGGATAGCCACAACTGGAACATAATCATCCCATCCTTTCAACCTGTGCAAGTGAAGGGTAACTCGACCTTCGTCGTCCACCTGGGATGATCTCACTCTTGAAGGGAACCTGTAAAGGCAATGCCTTGCCCTGTCGACAAAACTTCTCTCTATGCCCTGCTTTACCACACGTAAAGCATATGATGGGCGCCTTTGGGCACACAGCTCGCCAGTGTCCCAACTTCCACGCAATTAAAACACTAGTTCCTTGCTAGTCATCTTCATGGCCAAACGATCACTAGATTGTCCTGATATTGGACTTGGTTCCCCATTCATCATCTTGGCTTCTCCATTAACTGATTCAGTCTATTGCTTCTTTCCGGATCCATAAGCTTCAGTTGATCTCACAATTGTTGGTAAATCCGGTGTCGATCTACCCGCTATCACCGCTTCATATACTTGTTACATATATTCTTGAAACTCGGATCTACTCATGGAGGCACGATCAGCCTCTTCAAACTCGTTCTCTTCCATAGGCGATACAACATCGGAAACTGGTCCCTGACCTATCACTACTGGAGGAAGAGGGGGTGTACCCCTACCTCATCCCACTACAGATACTACTCTAGTCTGAGTCATCTGTAGGATATACGCACCTAATCTTATAAGGCTATATATATGCCATAGGTATCGATATGTATATAATACATCCACGTAATCCATAGTACACACATATATATATACATATCTACGCTGTAGATATCCATAGCAGAGGTGACGACTTCTCGTACATTCTATCCCAAAACCACACTTAAAACCAAAACCTTTGAAAACGTCAGATCCCATGTGGGCTCTGTTTATTTTACCTATCAAACCTCATTGCAGGTACAAGTGCCATTGTTGTCAACTTGGGCTCTGATACCAACTCTGTAACACCCCGAATCCGCGGGACTCGGGATGTCACATTGGGCTAGGATCTCACAATGGATCCTGACCCTAGCCTGACAACAAGTTCACTGGACCTTACAACATGGCATTGACAGATATAAAACAAATACATAAATCAATATAAACTGTGCGACCCAAAGTAAAAAACAACATAGCCGAGTATATAAAACGACATCCTCACATAGGAGGTACAAAAGATCATCCTCACGCAGGAGGGGAAAAACAACAACCCCAAACCAACCACCTAATGTACGAGAGTCCTCGGCCTGTCACCTTGCTAGATCACCCAATAGCGCCTAACCTGTAAACATCTACAACACGGTATGAAACCGTTAGCTAACCATACATATATGAGGTAATGCATAAGCACAAGCACAATCATGAAAGATAAACACATCAACATGCTATCACACATTTACCCATTTACTATCTTAATATAATAACCATTCACTCAAAAACCGTATATATATAGATAGATGAAAGTATGTGACACGAGGACCGATACATCCCCGCCTCTGAGTGCAATGTCCAGCTGTACGAGTATCGGTCACACAAGTCGTGTACCCTGTGGGAGTGGATTGCGCCCTTCCTGTAAACCAGTCTGGCCCGACAGCAGAGAACCTCCCAGACTCCACGGCGGGATGAAAGGGAAAGGTTATCACAGCCACGCAGTGGGGCAGTCAATAAAACATAGGTCGATAAAAACGACAACTCATGCTATCATAGCAAACATATAAAGCACACACCACTCATGCAAACACCCAATATAGGGATGGTAGCTAAGTAAGTCCTACGGACTTACCTCAACCTCGTACAAACTCAACCACGATCACCTCTACACTGGAGGGACAACACGGCCTATAAACAAGGTATAAAGAGATATATCAACCACTATTCATCAAAGGGGTCACATCTAGACCCAAAGGGATCCATAAGGATCATACTCAATCTATGAGCCTCACAACCAACTAAACCTCAATATCTCAGCATAACTCACAATTCCTCAAATCTCAAGGTAGTATCTAATCAACATTCCTCAATCTCAATTTTAATCCTAATTTAATTAATTAACCTTTAATTAATTAATTAGATTTTGCCACAATAACGTTTTGCCCGCAGGCAATTTCTAAACCCACCTGTCATCAGATTTCATCAAACAAACTATCCATAATCACCAGAATAATATAACAACCATAACCGATCATAACTTATTCGTTACTAACCCGATTGACGATCTGAAAGAAGATTCGGAAACACAGCGACGCAGGCTACGCATGGACAACATCAAATTCACCGGAATCTGAGCGACAGAACCGTCCTGGTGACATATATGCTCGACCAGCCCTCGATATACTCGGAAATGCAGAAACTCGGTACCGATATGAAGAGAATGAAGAGAGGAATCCAGAAACTCAAACGGAATTGAAATCGGATTAGAAACGGAGAGTCGATCTGAGTTTGAAGGTTGAGAGAAATCAGAGCTTTGACGAGAAAACGTGAAAGGAAATGAATTAATAAAGGATTTTCCGCTATTTATAGTGAAGACGATAATTATCCTTTAGTAAAGTCGATAATTATCCATTAACCGATCAAAAGGCGGGTCGAACCTCTTTCTCCAAACTTCTCGAGTTTGGAACATTAAATCTGGAATATTGTAGGGATAATTATTCCACAAGTGCCTCGGAAAACATGTATTGCTAAGCCGTCTTTCTTAGCCGTTAAGAAACGAAATAGCGACTCTTTTGGCCGTTTTGCCTCTCCATGTTATTTCATATCTAGGATGATAGCATGAATTATAGTCTATATTTTTGGGTTTGTTTGGACGTTTTATCTTTCATAATCTGCATGTTTGTATGTACATTATGTGATTTTACTACCATTTCATCTACCTTTGCGAGAATCGAGGTCTACACCTAGTTTCGTTGTAATTGCAGGTAATATGGTACGTTTTGCATCAAAAAGGAGCAAAAGGAGTCATGAGTCATTTGGAGCTACATCCAGGAAGCATAGCCATGAATTAAAGATTCACTTTGGACCAGTTTTGAGAGATTCTACATCCAGTTCTAAGTCACCTCGGTTGACCAGAGATTCATCTCGACCGAGGTGATCCAGAGACGCCGACTCGACCGAGGCGAACACCTAGGACGCGGCGAGAATATTTTATTCTTGGCTGAGATCTTTTAAAATTGGAAAGTGATCTTATATTTTTGGGATTGGCTTCTGGAAGGAAGGAGATATGCAGAATCATATATTTTACCTATATTTATGGGAAAAGATCTTTCTAAGATATTTTATCTTTGGAGGGTTATTTTCCTATAAAAAGGGTCGGATTTCCCACAATTCGAACATCCCGCATACACCGAACATCCGCTATCAGCGCAAGTAATCCGCCTATACTGAAAAATACGCAGCAGCCGCGTACTCCAATTTGGGAGAGAGTTGAAGAACCTTTTTGAAGGTTGAAGGAAGATTGAAGTCCATAGCTTTTATAGCTTTTATTGAAGGGTTTTGTAAGATTGTCTTCAATTCCCTCAATTGTTGTCTTGTCTTGTTGGATTATTATCCAAGGAACGCTTTTGTGTGATATTTGTTTCAGTTATTGAAGTCTTTTTATTAAATTCTTCTTTGTTCAAATATTCACCTTCTTCCCTTACATTTAATACTTTTATGATGATGATGAGTGGCTAATTTCCTTGTGTGATTCTAGGGTGATTGGCTGAAGGTTGTGGGAAAAACAATGATAGAATAATCTTAGATTCCAGTGAGATCCTGAAAGTTCGAGTCTTTAACCTTAACCCTAAGCACCTCGTTCAGTCGATGAACATTTCGGCCGAGGTGGAAACTGGCTGACCGAGGTGACTTATCTGATCCATAACTGAGAGTTAAGTGTTAGAGTTTGCCAAATCCTATTCTTATTATACCTTTCCTGGTTCAAAGCAAGCTTAGGATGAGACTTACCCGGTAATTCCTTAGTTTGTGTACCAACGATCATAAGTGTAGGTAATAAAGGTTTATCCTTTATTGGGGTTTGAGTGTGCTTCCATCCCATCTTTGTGAGTTAGCCTGAGACTTACCCGGTAAAGGTTGATTCTATTCCCTTAGATGGTATGTTAGTTTGAGGTTATAGTTCTTTATCTTAATTCCTTGAGACTTACCCGGTAATAGGAGTTACGGTTTGGGATTAGTGTGTAGTGAGACTTACCCGGTGATCTACTCCACTTTAGAAACACCTTCCCCACGCAAAAATCTCAGCTTTGTCCGCTTATCTACAGATCTTGAGTTGGAACCACAACTAGACGCTTTAATCCCTAGAATTACATGTTTGCTTTATTTGACATCTTATTCATCTTTGATTGTGTTAATTGCTCTTGTGGTTAGAATTGACATAGCATACCGTATTGACTCTGTTTCACCGAGTCCCTGTGATCGACCCCTGGAATTTTCTTGCTTTTACTACGATTGACCCGTACACTGCGGGTTCGCATCCTTGTTTTAAGCTTAAGTCTAGGGTTATAAATTTAAAGCTTGCACACACCGTTTGGAGCGAACAAGTTTTTGGCGCCGTTGCCGGGGACTTGGTCTAGACCGAGCCGGTACGGTTTGCTCTTGGGGCATTTGCCCCGTTTTGTCTAACCACTCTACTTGAGTGACTTTCGCAGGTTCTTTCTTAGGTATATGCGAAGAACCCGCACTGGGAAGGAAATCGTTCCTTACGATCCCGAACCAGAAAAGACATACAAGCGACGCTTAAGAGAAGCGAAGATGGCCCAACAAGACGATCGCGATCTTGCGGCCCAATTAAGAGAGACGCAGGAGCTGCTACGTCTCAGTAAAGAAGAGCTAAGGCAAGAGAAAGAAGAGAATCATGCCAGGACTGCAGCAATCGAAGCTGAGATTGCAGCCATCCGGGACCAGATTCTACTTCGACCGAGGGAGGATCCAGTAGTTGATCCTCGACCGAGGCAAATTCCAGTACCTGACGCCCCGGCCGAGGTATTTCCACCTCGGATGCCAGTCCGAGATGTTCTTCTTGTAGGAATCCCACAAACCCTAGGTCAAAGGATGGACCCTAATCAACAGCTGAGGCGTCCAAGGGTGAACCTAGGAGATCCAGCGGATCATGACTACGAACTTCGACCGCAAGTTCTAGCCATGATTCGCCAATGCCAATTCGGAGGACTAGAGAAGGAGTCGCCGCATCAACATCTTCAAAACTACGAGATCTTGATGGAAACCTTGCGACCATCCAGAATTGAGAACAACAACTACAAGCTAAGACCTTTTTACTTTTCTTTAAAAGATAGAGCTCTTACTTGGTATCAATCTCTTCCTCCAGGAAAAATTAGCACATGGGAGGAGATGACTACATAATTCTTGACCAAATTCTTTCCCCCCTCAAAGACTGCTGAAATGAGAGGGAAGATCAATGCTTTCATCATGAAGGACAAGGAGAGCTTGTCCAAATCTTGGGAGCGGTTCAAGGATATCCTTTTGGATTGCCCACATCATGGGATTCCAAAGATTGAGTTATTGGAGATCTACTTCAAAGGGCTGGATGGAAGCACCCAGTTCAATCTCCAACTACTCTCCGCCGGTACCTTCATGGACATGGCGGTTGACGAGGCTTGGGACTTCATTGAGAAGCAAGCCTTGCACATGGAGAAGTACACCCACCAAGGAGCTGAGGGTGGAGTTAAAAGAGTCAACTTTCAAGAGACTCAACCCAACAACAACCAGCTCACGTCCTTGAAGAACGACGTGAAGCAATTGAAGGAGCTCTTGATGGCTCAAACTAAGAAGGAAGAGCAAGGGCAAAGGAACAACAACAACAACAATAACGGGTACCGTAACAACAACAACGGACCCCGAAACAATAACTACAACAACAACAATAGAGGATCCAATAGCAACAATTGGAGGGCGAATAACCAAAATCACGGTAACAATCACTCAAACTCCAATTCTAATGATTCCTCTAACCCTTTCCTCTCTTCTCCTTCTTCTTCTTCTACTCCATTGAAAAGCCAAGGGCAAGGATCAAGTTCGTCTCAGCCGGAAAAGAAGGACGCAGTCCTGGAGGCAATCTTGATCAAGCTTAGTGCTATGGAAAATTCTATGACTTCATTTTCGAGGGCCCAAAAGTCCTTCGAACAACAACTTGCTAATAGGGCGAATGAAGCGCCAAGAGATCCGGGGAAGCTTCCAGCAAAGACGGAAACTAACCCTAAGGGCCAGTGCATGGCCATTACGACGAGGAGTGGACTCAAAACTGCAGATCCAGTACCTCGCTCGACGCAGACCACCTCGGTCCAGATCCAGTCGAAGAACACCTCGACCGAGATGCCAACCGAGGCGGCGCAACAGAAAGCAGGAGGAACGACAGAAACTTATGTTCCACCACCTGCATATAAACCACCACTTCCATTCCCTCAGTCCAGAGCCAGAGCACATCTTGGCAAGCACTTTGGTAAGTTTCTTGACTTGATGAATAAGCTACATATTAATATTCCTTTCCTTGATGCTATTTTAGGTATGCCCGCCTATGGGAAATTCTTAAAAGAGATCTTATCAAGGAAGAGGAAACTGGAGGATGTTGGTGAAGTTAGGATGACATCTAAATCTTCGGAGCTTATCAAGATCATGAAGGAAAAGATGCCACCTAAGTTGAGAGATCCCGGCTCATTTTGCATCCCCATTCAGGTCGGGGATGTCACTTGTGAAGCCCTTTGTGATCTAGGAGCCAGCGTGAGTATCATCCCGCTGGAGCTATGCACTAAGATCGGTCTTGGAGAGCCCAAGCCGGTCAAGATTCGACTTTACATGGCGGATCGCTCCATCACCCATCCCGTGGGCATTTTGGAGGACGTTCCGGTCAAGTTAGGTAACTTCTATCTACCTATAGATTTTGTCGTACTTGACATTCCCGCAGATTACCCTGTTCCTATCATTCTCGGGAGGCCATTTCTAGCAACTTCGGGTTGCAATGTGGATTGCAAGAACGCCAAGTTGAAATTCAACGTTGGTGGCGATGAGGTGGAGTTCGCACTACTTGCAGCCATGAAAGGGGAGCAACTAACTGATGATATCTTCAACATCTACGATGAAGAAGAATCAAGAGAATTGGTGAGCTCTATCCTTATTAATGATCCACTCGAAAGAGTTATTAGCTTCAGTTTAATGGAGGAAGGTATAGATGCTTCTTGTGATGCAGATATACGGAGCTTGAAGGCACTGGAAGAAGATCCAGGAGCTAAAACTGAGAAGCTAGTCCAGGAGACGAAGATCTCCAGTCTCGGTTCCAGTAACAATACCTCGACCGAGGCACTTTCTGGACGGAGCGAGGCATCTGAAGAACACCTCGGTCAACGCCTTTGCGCCTCGACCGAGGTCGACAGCGAGACGATTCAAACTGAGATTGCATTCAGTCCAGTTTCTGACACCACTCCACTGGAAAGAGGAAGCACAGACCCCTCCCAGAAAGCACCCCCAGTTGTGGAGCTTAAACAACTCCCTAGCCACTTGAGGTACATCTTTCTTGGGCCGGATTCTACTTATCCCGTTATTGCTAGTGCTTCCCTCTCCGATTCTGAATTATCTAAGCTAATGCATGTCCTGAGAAAGCATCGAAGAGCCATAGGTTACACCACTGATGATCTTATTGGCATTAACCCTTCTTTCTGCATGCATAGAATTTTAATGGAAGATAATCATAAGACTTCACGGGAACCTCAAAGACGGTTAAATCCGATCATGAAAGAGGTTGTGAAGAAGGAAGTTCTTAAGTTGTTGGATGCAGGTATTATTTATCCTATCTCGGACAGCAAGTGGGTTAGCCCGGTGCATGTCGTCCCGAAGAAAGGAGGGATGACCGTTGTAACGAATAAGAACAACGAGTTAATCCCAACAAGGACCGTTACGGGCTGGAGAGTTTGCATCGACTATAGGAAGCTGAACACGGCAACTCGGAAGGATCATTTTCCGCTTCCTTTCATTGATCAAATGCTCGAACGGTTGGCCCAGCATTCACACTTTTGTTACTTGGACGGCTATAGTGGGTTCTTCCAGATTCCTATCCATCCGGATGATCAGGAGAAGACCACTTTCACTTGTCCTTGGGGGACGTTTGCTTATCGGAGGATGCCATTCGGATTGTGCAATGCACCCGCTACCTTCCAGCGATGCATGATGGCTATCTTCTCCGAGTACATAGAGGAGATCATGGAGGTATTCATGGATGATTTTTCTGTATATGGTTCCTCTTTTGATGATTGCCTATCTAACCTTTCTCTAGTGCTTAAAAGATGTGAAGACACTAACCTCGTTTTGAATTGGGAGAAGTGTCATTTTATGGTTAATGAAGGCATTGTGCTAGGACACCTCGTTTCTAATCGAGGTATTGAGATCGATCGAGCTAAGATCGAGACTATTGAGAAACTCCCTCCTCCTTGTTCTGTTAAAGGAGTGAGGAGTTTTCTCGGGCATGCAGGTTTCTACAGGAGATTCATCAAGGACTTCTCCAAGATTTCTAAACCTCTAACAAACCTCTTGAATAAAGATGTTGTTTTTGAGTTTTCGCAGGAGTGTCTTGATGCTTTTTACAGGATTAAGGAAGCGTTGATCTCCGCTCCCATTATCCAACCTCCTGATTGGACCTTACCCTTTGAGGTCATGTGTGACGCTAGTGATGTAGCCGTAGGAGCGGTGCTTGGACAGAAGAAAGATGGACGGACCACCGCCATTTATTATGCTAGCAAAACGCTAGATGAAGCACAACGCAACTACGCTACCACCGAGAAAGAGTTATTGGCGGTTGTATATGCTTTCGAGAAGTTTCGTTCCTATCTAGTAGGGGCGAAAGTCATTGTCTACACCGACCATGCAGCCATTCGTTACTTGTTGGCTAAGAAAGATGCAAAGCCGCGCCATATTCGATGGATTCTCTTGCTTCAAGAGTTTGACCTAGAGATCCGCGATAAGAAGGGATCCGAGAATTCAGTTGCGGATCACCTCAGCCGGCTACCGGAATCCTCCCGCGAGACGGATAGCCCACCCATAGACGATTCATTCCCCGACGAGCACCTACACGTCTTGGAGCGTTTGATGGATCTACTTACTTCACCCCACGATGGAGGTGAAGTATGGGGTGAGGGAATCTCCTACCTCCTTTGAGACGCATTATGGTCCAGCTAGCGACCTTAAATCAAGCGCTTCTTGGGAGGCAACCCAAGGTATTGCCCTTCTTTCCCGTTTTCTAGTCTAGCTTAGATAGTTTTTGTTTTTGCTTTGCTTTGCTTTGTTTTTGGCGTTCTGGACAGACAACAGGAAGGAGCACATCTGGAAGGAAAGAAGTTCGAGATTCAGAGAAGACAGAAGCACCTCGGTCACTGTCAGAGCACCTCGACCGAGTTGATTCTTGAGGAAACCGAGGCGACTAGGGTTTCTGCAGAACCACCTCGGTCCATACCACCTCGGGCCAGTCGAGACCATCTCGACCGAGGTGACAGCAGATCCAGTAACAGTATAAAAAGAAAAAAATATTACAGTTTCGTTTTTTTTACTCTCCTCGACCGCGGCGAACAGAAGTACCTCGCTCTCCTTCGTCTCTCGCTCGTTTTCGAAGATTTCTGCTTCCAAACCGCGATTAAAGAGTAGAGGAGTCGATTGCTACTACAGATCTGCAGGAAATTTGAGCGTTTCGACCGAAACGAGGTAAAAACGTTCGAAAACCCTAACTCGCTCGTTTACTGCATATTGGGCTTTGGTTGCCCTTGATTCTGTTGAGGAAATCTTTAAGTACCCCTTAGGAAGCATCGGTAGTGATTTTTGGGGGAAAAGAACTGAAATTCAGAGAGTGGAAATCGAACTGTCTTCGCCTCGGTCCAGTCGCTCTGCACCTCGGTCGAGGTGATTCTTGGTATTTGTCAGTCGACCGAGGTAGTCTGACAGTGTGTTTTGAAGATGAGTTCAGATCGCCGTTTAGCTCTGAGAGACAGATCCTCCCCTTCCCCTTCTCCTTCCTCATCCCGTCCCTACCGCCCGGCCATCCACGAGAGATGCCGGGTAGACTATGAGAGGATAGCTGGCCGTCCAGTCATCGCACCACGATTTCTGGATGTGTCCGCTTTTGACTGCCTAGGGTTAGATGCGGACCTTAGGAGGATGATTGCTACAGTAGGGCTAGATCAGTTCACTGAGATCCGAGCCCCAGCCTACTTAGAGCTGACACTCGAGTTTGTTAGCTCCTTCTCCTACCTTCCCACAGAGCGGTCTGTGAAGTACCGGCTGATGAGCCGGAACTTCATCGTTCCTTTAGAGGTTTGGAGAGAGATCTTTGGCTTTCCTGACCCCACTGCTGTAGACTTCCCCTCCCGATCCGTAGCTAGGGAGTTCTGGGGACAGATAGCCCACATTACTACACACGCAGACAGATGGCGCCCTGGAGATTCCAGGGAGAAGGTCATCTTCCACCCAGCCTTCAGACTTGCCCACAGGATCTTCAGTGAGACACTTCTGGCGCGTACTGAGACGCCCCAGAAGATCAGACAGGGTGAGCTCTTCAGCCTCTATTGCATGGTTACAGGAGGCTTCCCAGACTTTGGCTTGCTCCTTGCAGAGGATCTGCATAGGATCAAGGCCAAGGCGAAGGGAGATATTTGCTGTGGAGGTCTAGTCACCCACATCGCCACTTACCACGGGATGGACCTCAGCGTTTGTACATTGGCGGCGGCTCCGAAGCCGCTGGGATTGCAGGAGATGATCACACGGAGGATTCTAGTTCCCCGTGGTTTGACCACTCCATACGTCGCCATGCCTTGGGAGCGGACTGCACCTCAGGGCATCCGCTGGTCTGCGCAGTTCACAGTCTTTGATCCACATTTCTGGCAGACTGCTTGGGATACACTCATGGAGGATCATAGAGAGGCAGCAGCTGCCCCTGCTGAGGCTGAGGATGAGGATGACGACGATGATGAGACAGTAGATGAGAGAGGAGGTGGCGTCCCGATGGACACAGGGACAGATACAGCTGGGACGAGCGCGCCACCTATTATTGATTTAGATGATGAGGAGGACACTGAGCCGGCGCCAGCCGCGACATCTCCAGTCAGACCTGCTGGACGCAGGAGGCGTGGAGTGAGGGACAGAGCTGCACACCGACGGATCGATGACCTGACAGATCAGGTTATCGACTCATATGCTGCACTTTCGCTGGATATCCGCGAGATGCAGGAGCGGCAGCATCATCAGCACATGATGGCTCAGCTACAGTTTGAGCGTATCATGGGCCATCCCTATGATCCGACTCAGTTCCCCTACATACCACCACCACCGCCGGATCAGGACTACTGAGGAGCTGTAGGGTTTCTTTATTATATTTTTTTATGCAGTTCGGCTCTTATCCGGTGAGTTCTCCTGTTTTAGACTTGTATTATACCCACTGGGACAGTGTGTCTCAAGTATGGGGTATTTGTCTGTATTATTTGACTACGTGACTACTTGATGTATTCGACACTTATGATGTATTTTATTTATCGGATATTTTCACATTTATGCTTCATTTGCCTTTATATGATTATCTGATATTACATGCATACTTACAGGTTATTTGATTGAGAAAAACGTCGAAACTGAAAAAAAATGGGGTATATAAAAAATTTTTTGACCTCGACCGGGGAGATTCTGGCCGAACGAGGTGATTCACCTCGGTTGAACCAAGAACACCTCGACCGAGGTGGTGTTAACTGAGAGTTTTCGAAAGCGAATTTTTGTTACTTATCTGGATATGATCTCAGTGAAAATCTTGTTTACCTACTGGTTTTAAATTCTTTATGTGTTTGAAAGGTTTTATGATATGTTTAAGTTGCTAAATGCTTTGTTTGAAATTATTGGCATGTTTAATACTTTGTTTTTATCCAAATTATGTTGAATTTG
Organism: Fagopyrum homotropicum; assembly: GCA_033239125.1. Classification (NCBI taxonomy): domain Eukaryota; kingdom Viridiplantae; phylum Streptophyta; class Magnoliopsida; order Caryophyllales; family Polygonaceae; genus Fagopyrum; species Fagopyrum homotropicum. The sequence continues at coordinate 29,503,690 of BSWB01000002.1, read as the reverse complement.
AAGGTTGACACCGCAGGTTAAGTTCTCTCACTTTCTTCTTGGAAAGACCAAGGCAATTCATTCTTCTCTCTTCTTCTTCTTGATCATGCTTAGCCCCTCATATACATTTTGCCTCCCTTTACCTATCCGGGAATTTGGAAGCAAGCGAAGTGGTGAAAGCAAGAAAGTTGAAAAGTGGGCTGGAAGTGAAAGTGTTAGAAAGCAATAATAGGTTTGGGGAAGTCAATCATGAAGATGAGTAACTCGGCACCATTCACATAGTCGGGTGTTTGTGTCTTGCCAAAGTCGGATTGAGCGATATTCCTAACGGGTCATGGTATGTGCATCAAAGGTTTGATGCATCTCAAGAAATTGATGATTGCAGATTTCCTAGGCTTCGGTTATTGTGCACCTCTGTCCATGCATCCCAAAAAGTAAAGTAAAGAAAAAGTGCAAAATAAGCAAAGCTTATTGGTGGAAGATGTTGCAAGTCAAAAGTGAAAGTGAAGTTCATCCTTTTCCCGGATTCTAGCACCACATTACCTTACATACATCCCTACCCTACACGTTTCTTGACCTTTCTTTTGGGAAGCCCTTGAGACCTTGAGCTTGTTGATTGACTTAGCGGTTTAAACTGGATTATACATGATTAATTTTGATAATTATGATTTATTATGCATTCTATGATTTTATGCAAAGATGAACAACTTTTCTATATTCATAAAATGTTTTGAGCATATTAAGTTTTTAAATTCCAGGAAGTACTCTCTTAGAGTGATCTATGATAGTTGCACACCATAAAATGTTTTTGAAAGGCTTTTTCACTGATTTTCTTGACTTATAATCCATTCTATCTTGTCTTCTATATGCGGAACTTGCTTGGGGACAAGCAAGGGCTAAGTATGGGGTATTTTGATAGCATGAATTATAGTCTATATTTTTGGGTTTGTTTGGACGTTTTATCTTTCATAATCTGCATGTTTGTATGTACATTATGTGATTTTACTACCATTTCATCTACCTTTGCGAGAATCGAGGTCTACACCTAGTTTCGTTGTAATTGCAGGTAATATGGTACGTTTTGCATCAAAAAGGAGCAAAAGGAGTCATGAGTCATTTGGAGCTACATCCAGGAAGCATAGCCATGAATTAAAGATTCACTTTGGACCAGTTTTGAGAGATTCTACATCCAGTTCTAAGTCACCTCGGTTGACCAGAGATTCATCTCGACCGAGGTGATCCAGAGACGCCGACTCGACCGAGGCGAACACCTAGGACGCGGCGAGAATATTTTATTCTTGGCTGAGATCTTTTAAAATTGGAAAGTGATCTTATATTTTTGGGATTGGCTTCTGGAAGGAAGGAGATATGCAGAATCATATATTTTACCTATATTTATGGGAAAAGATCTTTCTAAGATATTTTATCTTTGGAGGGTTATTTTCCTATAAAAAGGGTCGGATTTCCCACAATTCGAACATCCCGCATACACCGAACATCCGCTATCAGCGCAAGTAATCCGCCTATACTGAAAAATACGCAGCAGCCGCGTACTCCAATTTGGGAGAGAGTTGAAGAACCTTTTTGAAGGTTGAAGGAAGATTGAAGTCCATAGCTTTTATAGCTTTTATTGAAGGGTTTTGTAAGATTGTCTTCAATTCCCTCAATTGTTGTCTTGTCTTGTTGGATTATTATCCAAGGAACGCTTTTGTGTGATATTTGTTTCAGTTATTGAAGTCTTTTTATTAAATTCTTCTTTGTTCAAATATTCACCTTCTTCCCTTACATTTAATACTTTTATGATGATGATGAGTGGCTAATTTCCTTGTGTGATTCTAGGGTGATTGGCTGAAGGTTGTGGGAAAAACAATGATAGAATAATCTTAGATTCCAGTGAGATCCTGAAAGTTCGAGTCTTTAACCTTAACCCTAAGCACCTCGTTCAGTCGATGAACATTTCGGCCGAGGTGGAAACTGGCTGACCGAGGTGACTTATCTGATCCATAACTGAGAGTTAAGTGTTAGAGTTTGCCAAATCCTATTCTTATTATACCTTTCCTGGTTCAAAGCAAGCTTAGGATGAGACTTACCCGGTAATTCCTTAGTTTGTGTACCAACGATCATAAGTGTAGGTAATAAAGGTTTATCCTTTATTGGGGTTTGAGTGTGCTTCCATCCCATCTTTGTGAGTTAGCCTGAGACTTACCCGGTAAAGGTTGATTCTATTCCCTTAGATGGTATGTTAGTTTGAGGTTATAGTTCTTTATCTTAATTCCTTGAGACTTACCCGGTAATAGGAGTTACGGTTTGGGATTAGTGTGTAGTGAGACTTACCCGGTGATCTACTCCACTTTAGAAACACCTTCCCCACGCAAAAATCTCAGCTTTGTCCGCTTATCTACAGATCTTGAGTTGGAACCACAACTAGACGCTTTAATCCCTAGAATTACATGTTTGCTTTATTTGACATCTTATTCATCTTTGATTGTGTTAATTGCTCTTGTGGTTAGAATTGACATAGCATACCGTATTGACTCTGTTTCACCGAGTCCCTGTGATCGACCCCTGGAATTTTCTTGCTTTTACTACGATTGACCCGTACACTGCGGGTTCGCATCCTTGTTTTAAGCTTAAGTCTAGGGTTATAAATTTAAAGCTTGCACACACCGTTTGGAGCGAACATAGGACATATCCGATGTCCTGATCATTTCTCTCAACTGCATTTTTATTAGTTGGAGCTTCCAAATGCTCCAAATAACACTGGAGGGTAAAAATAATTACCCGGGAAAAAAAGTAAAAATTTCCCCAAACGTCCAAAATTACGCCAGGAACATAACGGTGGGACTCTTACTCATCACTTGCGAAATCTTCGCGAGTTATATGTCAATTACTATCAACGATTAAGTTAATCAACATTAATTAGAATTCGGAAATCCTAGCTATTACATGTGTCTTGCCAAAGTTGGATTAACCGATAGTCCTAACGAGACTTGGTATGTGCATCCGGTGTGAGGCACCTCGGAAAATTCCCGAGGACCGCTAATAACCAAGGTTTCGGCTTTTGTGCACCAACGACGTCAGCTTTACTGTCCAACAGATATGCTTGTTTATGCATGATCCTCGTGAGTCTCACTTTTCTGGTCTAAAGCATATCATTCACTACATCTCTAGCACGTCGTCGTTAGGTATCACTTTTTCCCCTTCTCCGAAATCTTACCACATTGCCTATACGGATGCCGACTAGGCCGGCTGTCTTAATACCCGAAAGTCTACCTCAGGTTACTATGTCTTCTTCAATGACACATTAATTTCATGGTTTGCGAAAAGGCAATCTCTCATTTCCCGGTCTAGTGTAAAGGCAAAATATCAAGGAGTTGCCAACGTCGTGTATGAGTGTTCATGGCTCCGCAATCTTTTGCTCGAGCATCATTGTCTTCTTGCCAAGGCATCGATTGTCTACACTAACAACATCTCTGCTACTTATCTAGCCAGTTACCCGGTTTAACATCAGCGAACTAATAACGTGATTTATGACGTTAGTATAGGTATTCAATTAGATAGTTTTTCCCATTATTCATGCACGGTTTGGCATTAGTTCACGACATTTACACTCATTTCGTGCATATTTCTAGAATGGACCTCTACACGAGCTTTTTTCGGTTTTGTAGGTATTTCGGGGATCTTTTGGGCATTAATCGATACATTCGAGGGTCAAGCCTCATGGTGGTACACGTCCAAGGCTTTGAAGGAACATAATTGGAGCAATGAAGGACACAAAGACCCTTATTGGTGCAAGCAATGGAGCAACTCATGGCTAGATGATCATATCAAGTCTCTGTTGAAGAAAATCGGACCAACACTCAGGAAAATCGCCCGATTTATTTGACTGGGTCAATTTTCTGGCCTTTGACAGCTTAAGCCACGTGTCCCACGATCTCTTTGTCCGGCCTTGCTCTTAGTGGAGAATATAAGTGGTCCTGCAAGCTGTTGCTGAGACAATCTCCCTCTCCCACATTCTCTCACACACACCTCATTCCATTGGAGGCTAGACTTGGAGAAGAAGAAAAACTCTCTCAACTTCGAGGAGGAAGAAGAACACCAAACTTAGAGTGATAGTGAGTTTTTGACTGATTTTGAGTGATTTTTGAAGTCTTTGATTGAAGAACTATTGGAAGGATTGTTAGGAAAGTTTTGGAACTTCTTTTGAAGGGTTGTAAGTCTTGCTAAAACTTAGATTCAGCTGAGATTCATTGTTTTTACTTGCTTATCTTTCATCATCTATCTATGAAAACCATGTATGCTTGTATGATGATTTTGGATCTTGAAATGCATATTATTGGCTAGTTTATTGTGATTCTGGAGTGACGGATTGATGGTTATGGCTTGGGTGAGGATATAATGGACTTATATGTTAGTTTAGGATGATTTGTATGCACAAAACCTAACCCAAGAAGAAAAATCGGCATGTTCTTTAGGCAGATCGTCCGATTTAGCTATGATCCACCCGATTTTTCTCTCTGTTGCTCTTTAATTGATGAATCTGTATGTTAGGTTGTTTAAATCCTAGAGTTTATTAAGCATAATATAGCTTAGGGTCACCTAATTCTAGCAACCTAAGTGAGGGAAGAGACCTACCCGGTGATTTCCGATCTTAGACACCTAAGATGATGAACTCTAGGTAGTAGTGAGCCTCACAAGCCGCTATTGGATTGAGTGTGCTAGGATTATTGCTTGAGACTTCCCTTTTCCGAGACTTACCCGGTAAGGAGAGGGTTGCCCCTTAAGTAGAGTCCGGTTTGTGTAGAATTCCCTACTTAACCCCTTGAGACCTACCCGGTAATAGGAGTTTTATGCGGGATTAGTGAAGCGAGAGACTTACCCGGTAATTGCTTCCACTAGAGAAACACCCTTTCCCAATACCGCAGCGTTGTCCTTAGAATCTTTAGAAGCTTGAGTCCAATGCCATAACCGGAAATCTTGACCTCTAGAATCCACTTTTCTCTCTTTGATCACATATTTTGTGCTTGTGTTACTTGTTTGTTTTTGCTAGCTTGAGTTGTTAGTTTGATTGATTATCTTTCTTGATTTGTGATCTTTGTTTGATCACTAAAAAAACCCAATCAAAAATATAATGATTTTCATTTCTTTGTTTCTTTCTCTTTTCTTAGACTAGATTCACACTATCTATGGTCACTTGTTGATTCGATTTCACCTTAGTCTTCGTGTTCGACATCAGAATACTATCCTTGCTACAAAACGACCCATACACTAAGGGTTCTCTAGGAGTTAGGAAATTATATCGAGTTTATAAATTGTAAGACTTTTGTGCTACACAATCTTAGCGTAACAAGTTTTTGGCACCGTTGCCGGGGACTAGGTCTAGATTGAGTCATTTTTTGTGATTGTTTATAGTGTAGATCTTTCTTGTTGCTTTTGATCTCGTTTGGTTTGTGTCTTTGCTTTTCAGGACATCTCTCACTCTTTAGGTGTATGCGAAGATCTCGTGGAAAGGATTTAGCTCCATCGATCCCGAACCGGAGAAAACCCTTAGATCTAGATCCAAGAGCATTCGAAAAGGGAAAGAGATGGCCGGAAGAGATCTCCAAGCTGAGTTGGATGAGGCTTTAGAGCAAATTAGGATAAGGGATGAAGCCTTGGAGAATGAGAGGAGACTTGCCAATGAGTGGCAAGAAGCAATTAGGAGGGAGATTGAAGAGATTAGGCAAGCTCTTGTGCGAAGAGAACCTAACCCTCAAGAACCTCCACCTCCACCACCACAACCGCAGCCAACGGTTAATATTCGGGTTGTGCCCATTGCTATTGAAGAGCCACAAACTTTAGGGCGACGTATGGATCCGGCACAAAGAGCACACCCTCCGGGTTTGAACTTAGGAGATCTCGCAACCCATAATTACGAGCTCTGCCCTCAAGTTCTACAAATGATCCGGCATAATCAATTTGGAGGGATGGAAGGAGAGTCTCCTCATCAACACTTGATGAACTATGAGATCTTGATGGAGACTCTTAGACCGCCTAGATTGGAGAGCAACAACCATAAGCTTAGGGCTTTCTCCTTCTCACTTAAGGATAAAGCCTTGGCTTGGTATCAATCTATTCCACAAGGGCGAGTGAGTACTTGGGAGGAGATGACAACCGAGTTTTTGACTAAGTTCTTCCCACCTTCCAAGACTACCAAGTTAAGAGGGAAGATCAATGCCTTCATGATGAAGGATAGAGAAAGCTTATTCAAGTCTTGGGAGAGGTTCAAAGACCTTCTCCTAGATTGTCCACACCATGGAATACCGAAAATTGAGCTATTGGAGATCTATTTCAAGGGGCTTGATGAGGATAGCCAATTCAAGCTTCAATCACTTTCCGGTGGAACTTTCATGGAAAAGAATGTGGATGAAGCTTGGGAGTTTGTAGAGAAACAAGCTTTGGTGATTGAGAAGTACTCCCATAGGAAGAGTGATGGGAGGAAAGCGGGAGCATATGAGGTGAGTGAAGTCACCATGAGTAACTTCAAGCTTGATGTAATCAACAATGAGTTGAAATCTTTGAGGGAGTTGTGCACTACAACTTTGAAGAATCAAGCAAGCTCTCAAGTGCAAGTGCAAGCAAATTTGTCTTCCAAGGAGGAAGATGTGAACTACATGGGAAGGGGCAATTACAACAACTACCAAGGCCCAAGGAACTTCAACAACAACCGGCAATTCAACAATTACCGGCTTAACCACAACCATCCCGGGTTTTCCTATTCTAACCCGGATGGAGCCTTGAACCCTCCCGCTTCCACAAGCACAACTCCACCACCAAAGGCTTCACAAGAACCTCCACCCGGATTTACTCAACCTCCAAAGGATAGAACCGAAATGATGTTTGAGCAATTGCTTGGAAGGTTGAGTGGTCTTGAGAGCACGGTGACTTCCATTTCTAAGGCTCAACAGGTGTTGGAAGCACAAGTGTTCCAAAAGGCGGGTGAAGCTCATAGAGATCCGGGAAAGCTTCCCGGAAGAACCGAAGATAACCCAAGAGGCCAAGTGTTGGCTATTACAACAAGGAGTTGGCTAAGCATGAAGGATCCCTTACCTAAGGGAAATGACAAAGGGAAGCAAGTGGTGATTGAGGAAGAGACCTTGCAAGAAGATGGAGGAAAAAGCAAGGATGATGAGCCATCATATGTGGCGCCACCTCCATACAAGCCACCACTACCATTCCCACAATCACGAGCAAGAGCTCGCTTGGACAAACACTTCGGTAAATTCCTTGAACTAATGTCTAAATTGCATATTAACATTCCGTTCATGGATGCTATTCTAGGTATGCCGGCATATGGCAAGTTCTTGAAGGAAATACTCTCCAACAAGAGGAAGTTGGAGGAGTATGGAGAAGTGAGAATGACAAAGAGGTCCTCGGAGTTGATTCAAACTATGAAGGAAGAGATGCCTCCTAAGCTAAGAGATCCGGGATCCTTTTGTGTGCCAATTGGAGTGGGAGAAGTTAAGTATGACGCCCTATGTAATCTTGGGGCAAGTGTAAGTGTCATCCCTCTTGCACCTTGCAACAAGGTTGGGCTAGGAGAGCCAAAGCCGGTCAAGATGACCCTTTACATGGCGGACCATTCAATCACTCACCCGGTTGGAATCTTGGAAGACATTCCGGTGCAACTAGGGAAGTTCTATGTGCCCATAGACTTCGTTGTTTTGGATATCCCGGCGGACTACCCGGTTCCTATCATCTTGGGGAGACCTTTCCTAGCTACTTCCGGATGTTTGGTGGATTGCAAGAATGGAATTCTCTCTTTCAACATTGGAGAAGAGAACATCAAGTTTAATTTGTCCACAATGGTGAAGGGGCCAGCCCTAGTTGAAGATGTCTTCAATATTGTTGAGGAAGAGGAGTGTAGAGAGGTTGTGAGCTCAATCTTGCTCAATGATCCACTTGAGAAGGTTCTTAGCTCGAGTTTGATGGAGGAGGGAGTTGAGGAGAGTAGCAATGAAGTGATCAAGGCCTTGAATGCATTGGATGAGCTACCAAGTGTTGGATTTGAAGTACTAGAGGAAGAGAGAAATACCTGTAGAAAAATCGGACAGAGGGGGCCCAGATCGGCCGATTTTTGCACATATCCTGAATTTCCATCCGATTTTGCAAATGCAGAAACTGAAATCGACCCCCAGATCGGCCGATTTTCTTCACAGAGGGTCGATTTTCCTGAGTCTTTTGAGCATCATCCAAGTGTTTGTGAGCAATCATCAAGGGACTTAGGTGAGGCTTCCGTGGCTTTGGAATCATCTCAACCTACATTGTATGGATCATCTCCAACCAAAAAAGGTCCTCCTAAACTTGATCTAAAACATCTTCCTTCTCATTTAAAGTATGCTTTCCTTGGTTCAAATTCTACTTATCCGGTGATTGTGAATGCATCTTTGAATGATGATGAGCTTAATAGATTGTTGAATGAATTGAAACTGCATAGAAAGGCAATAGGATACACCATTGATGACCTTGTTGGCATTAAGCCCTCTTTGTGCATGCATAAGATAATGATGGAAGATGACCATAAACCCTCTATTGAACATCAAAGAAGATTGAACCCTATAATGAAAGAGGTAGTCAAGAAAGAGATCATTAAGTTGCTAGATGCGGGAATCATCTACCCGATTTCGGATAGTAAATGGGTTAGTCCCGTACATGTGGTTCCTAAGAAGGGTGGGATGACCGTAGTAACTAATGAGAACAATGAACTAATCCCAACTAGGACGGTTACGGGATGGAGGATGTGTATTGACTATAGGAAACTAAATGTGGCCTCTAGGAAAGATCATTTCCCTCTTCCTTTCATTGACCAAATGCTAGAGAGATTAGCTCAACACTCTCATTTTTGTTACCTAGATGGCTATAGTGGATTCTTCCAAATCCCTATCCACCCCGATGACCAAGAGAAAACCACATTCACATGTCCTTGGGTTACATTTGCATATAGGAGAATGCCATTTGGGTTGTGTAATGCACCCGCCACCTTTCAAAGGTGTATGATGGCCATATTTTCTGAATATATTGAGAACATCATGGAAGTGTTTATGGATGATTTTTCCGTTTATGGATCTTCTTTTGATGATTGCCTAGCCAACTTGTCTTTGGTGCTTAAGAGATGTGAGGAGACAAATCTTGTCTTAAATTGGGAAAAATGCCACTTCATGGTAAGTGAAGGTATAGTGTTGGGACACTTGGTGTCCAACTGTGGCATTGAGGTTGATAGGGCCAAGATTGAAACGATAGAGAAGTTGCCACCACCTACCTCGGTGAGGGGGATAAGGAGCTTTCTAGGGCATGCCGGTTTTTACCGGAGATTTATTAAAGATTTCTCTAAGATTTCTAAGCCTCTTACTAACCTACTAATGAAAGATGTTGAGTTTGTTTTCTCCAAGGATTGCATTGAAGCTTTTTGTAGGTTGAAGAATGCTTTGATCTCCGCACCTATCCTGCAACCTCCGGATTCGAGTCTACCGTTTGAGATCATGTGTGATGCGAGTGATGTAGCCGTTGGGGCTGTTTTGCGGCAAAGGAAAGATGGGCTAACACATGCCATCTATTATGCTAGCAAGACGCTAGATGATGCCCAACTCAATTATGCTACCACCGAGAAGGAGTTGCTAGCGGTTGTGTACGCATTTGAGAAGTTCCGCTCATATCTTGTTGGAGCAAAGGTCATTGTTTATACGGATCATGCTGCAATCCGTTATCTCCTTACAAAGAAGGATGCAAGCCTAGGTTGATTCGGTGGATCCTTCTTCTTCAAGAGTTTGATTTGGAAATCCAGGACAAGAAGGGTTCCGAAAATTCAGTAGCGGATCACCTTAGTAGACTACCTCCATTAGAGATTGAGAGAGATGACATCCCGATTGATGACTCATTCCGGGATGAGCAATTACAAATGATGGAGGAGTGTCTATTTCAAATGTCTAGAGGAAGTGAGCCATGGTATGCCGACATTGTGAACTACCTTGTGTGTGAGGAAGTGCCTCCCGGTTTGTCATATGCCCAAAGGAAGAAGTTCTTCAAAGATGTGAGGCACTACTATTGGAGTGAACCACTTTTGTTCAAGAGAGGCCCGGATGGAGTCTTTAGAAGATGCATACCGGAGGATGAGGTGGAGAGTGTGATCCGCCATTGTCATTCCTTGCCATGTGGAGGGCATGCTAGCTCACACAAGGCATGTGCTAAAGTGTTGCAATCGGGTTTCTTTTGGCCAAGTTTGTTCAAGGATGTGCAAAACTTTGTGGTAGCTTGTGATGCTTGCCAAAGCACGGGTAACATCTCAAGGAGGAATGAGATGCCCTTGAACAACATACAAGAGGTGGAGATATTTGATGTGTGGGGTGTGGACTTCATGGGACCATTCCCTTCTTCATGTGGCAACCTCTACATCCTATTGGCGGTGGACTATGTGTCGAGATGGGTGGAAGAAAACGCTTCTCCCACAAATGATGTCAAGGTTGTGGTGCGGTTCTTCAACCGAGTCATCTTCCCTAGGTTTGGAACACCAAGGGTGATCATAAGTGATGGAGGGAAGCACTTCGCTAATATGAATTTAGGGGCACTTTTGGCTAAGTATGGGGTGACTCATAAGGTGGCAACACCTTACCATCCTCAAACTAGTGGCCAAGTGGAGATCTCCAACCGGGAGATAAAAGGAATTCTTGAGAAGACGGTTTTTAGAACAAGAAAGGATTGGGCTATGAAGCTCGATGATGCTTTGTGCGCTTATAGAACCGCTTTCAAGACACCAATTGGCACCACTCCCTACAAGCTAGTTTATGGCAAGTCTTGCCACCTTCCGGTAGAGATGGAGCATAGAGCATATTGGGCCATAAGGTGGCTGAATTTTGACCTCAAGGAGGCCGGTGAGAAGAGGTTGCTAGACATGAACGCCCTTGAGAAGATCCGGTTGGATGCTTATGAAAATGCCCGGATTTACAAGGAGAGGACCAAGCGTTGGCATGACAAGCGTCTCATCCCAAAGGAGTTGAGTGAGGGTGACTTATTAGTGCTTCTCTTCAACTCGAGGTTGCGGCTCATCCCCGGAAAGCTCAAGTCAAGATGGACGGGTCCCTATGTTGTGAGGAAGATCTTTCCTCATGGAGCGGTGGAGATAGGAGGAGATCATTGTGGTAACTTTAAGGTGAATGGGCACCGTTTGAAAAAGTACATTCCGGAAGCCCCGGTGGAAGTGATTGCCCCACTTCACCTTGAGTGAAACGCTCCTGAATTTGGTCAAGCTAATGACCTTAAAGAAGCGCTTAATGGGAGGCAACCCATTGGTACATATTTTTCCCTTTCGTTTTTCTTTTTTTTGTTTGATCTTGCCCTTGGTGTGCTTTGTTTTTCTTTTGTGTTTTTGGGTGCTAGATCTTGTTGATTGTCATGTCTGATGAGTTTTTGGAGGTCATGTGAAAACCTCATGGAACTGTTGAAGGTACAAGATCCAAGCACATGGACGAGGAAGAAAGCACCCAGGAAAATCGGACTATTCTTCATAGAAATCGGCCGACTTTCCTGGGTAGTTGGTCCGATTTTTCCTTCTGTCAAGGAAAGTGATGATCTCCAATCAAGCATGGGTGGAGCGGACGTGGAACTTGGACGGCTTGCGGTGCCAAGCGCGGGTTCCGACACCATAATGAACATCAAGAGCTCTCTACCATCCTTGATCGATCATCCACCATCATCATTCGATATGAACCGAAATACCAAAGCATCACCAATTTTACATTGTGAGAACTCTCTTTCACTTCTTTATTTAGTTTGCACATTGGGGACAATGTGTTTCTAAGTATGGGGTAGGGTTTTCATGATCACTTGCATGATTAAGCATCTAGGACAGTTTAATATTGTAACATGTTTCATTATGTCTTGCATTGTACATCCATATTTCGAAAAATCCAAGAAAAAAAATCAGAAAATTTTAAAAAATTTTAGTGCTTCTAAAGCTTGGGAATGACCCTTATGATGAAATTGTCTTGTGAATTGGCTATGGATAGCCTTATGTGTTGAATAGATGAATGCATATGTGGACTTGAAGTACTTATCTTGAATCCCATGTGTGAATTGTGATCATGAATGTTTGCCTAGATTGGATTGAGGATTGAAAGTCGAAATTACATGCTAGTTCTTACACATCATTTAGGAGTGATTAAGGCAATTCGTCTTTCTCTACTTCTCATCTTGATCATGTTGTTTTAGCACCTCAACTGATGAAAAATTTGACCTCTTTTGACCCATCCGGGAATAGGAGCATGCTAGTGTGTTGATGTGTGTGAAAAACGAGTGTGGGGTGAAGTTGTTGATGAATGAATGATGTGAATGAAGTGCTGAATTTGTTGTGAAAAGTGTAGAAAAACAATATAGGTTTGGGGACGTTGGTTTAAATGACGAGTAACTCGGCACCATTCACATAATCGGGTGTTTGTGCCTTGCCAAAGTCAAATAAACCGATAGTCCTAACGAGCTTTGGTATGTGTGCCCAGTGTGGATGCACCTCGAAAAAAAAAACCCGAGGACGGCTAATCACCAAGGTTTCGGCTTTTGTACACCAATGCCATTGTCTCAAAAATAAGTGAAAAAGAAAAGAGAACAAAGACAAGATATAGAAAATCATACACTTGTTGGGAAGTTGAGCAAAAACGAAATTGTGGAGTTAGTTCCTTTCCCGGATTAGCATCACATGACCAAAAAAATTCCCCACCTAATCACAACGTTTCTTAGCCTCTTCTTTCCTAAGTCCTTGTGACCTAAATGCATGTGTGTAAGACTTAGTGATCTAGATTGGACATACTCATGATTATCTTGACTTCTTCATTTTCACCTCTCATGCATGCTTTCTAGTTAAGTATAATTGTCTTTCCATGCCTTCATTCATTTGATGCATGATTGATTGTCCATTACCATGAAACATGACTATGAAGGTGATCCAATGTTAGAAGCACAATTTCAAAAAGATTTTGTTGTTTTTCTGCATGCATAAATCATGTCATCTCTTAGTCTATAGTTGGGTCTTGCTCGGGGACGAGCAAATCTTAAGTATGGGGTATTTTGATAACGTGATTTATGACGTTAGTATAGGTATTCAATTAGATAGTTTTTCCCATTATTCATGCACGGTTTGGCATTAGTTCACGACGTTTACACTCATTTCGTGCATATTTCTAGAAAAGACGTCTACACGAGCTTTTGTCGGTTTTGTAGGTATTTCGGGGATCTTTTGGGCATTAATCGATACATTCGAGGGTCAAGCCTCATGGTGGTACACATCCAAGGCTTTGAAGGAACATAATTGGAGCAATGAAGGACACAAAGACCCTTATTGGTGCAAGCAATGGAGCAACTCATGGCTAGATAATCAAAACAAGTCTTTGTTGAAGAAAATCGGACCAACACTCAGGAAAATCGGCCGATTTATTTGACTGGGTCGATTTTCTGGCCTTTGACAGCTTAAGCCACGTGTCCCACGATCTCTTTGTCCGGTCTTGCTCTTGGTGGAGAATATAAGTGGTCCTGCAAGCTGTTGCTGAGACAATCTCCCTCTCCCACATTCTCTCACACACACCTCATTCCATTGGAGGCTAGACTTGGAGAAGAAGAAAAACTCTCTCAACTTGGAGGAGGAAGAAGAACACCAAACTTAGAGTGATAGTGAGTTTTTGAGTGATTTTGAGCGATTTTTGGTGTCTTTGATTGAAGAACTATTGGAAGGATTGTTAGGAACGTTTTGGAACTTCTTTTGAAGGGTTGTAAGTCTTGCTAAAACTTAGATTCGGCTGAGATTCATTGTTTTTACTTGCTTATCTTTCATCATCTATCTATGAAAACCATGTATGCTTGTATGATGATTTTGGATCTTGAAATGCATATTATTGGCTAGTTTATTGTGATTCTGGAGTGACGGATTGATGGTTATGGCTTGGGTGAGGATAGAATGGACTTATATGTTAGTTTAGGATGATTTGTATGCACAAAACCTAACCCAAGAACAAAAATCGGCCTGTTCTTCAGGCACATCGTCCGATTTAGCTATGATCCACCCGATTTTTCTCTCTGTTGCTCTTTAATTGATGAATCTGTATGTTAGGATGTTAAGTTGTTTAAATCCTAGTGTTTATTAAGCATAATATAGCTTAGGGTCACCTAATGCTAGCAACCTAAGTGAGGGAAGAGACCTACCCGGTGATTTCCGATCTTAGACACCTAAGATGATGAACTCTAGGTAGTAGTGAGCCTCACAAGCCGCTATTGGATTGAGTGTGCTAGGATTATTGCTTGAGACTTCCCCTTTCCGAGACTTACCCGGTAAGGAGAGGGTTGCCCCTTAAGTAGAGTCCGGTTTGTGTAGAATTCCCTACTTTAACCCCTTGAGACCTACCCCGTAATAGGAGTTTGATGCGGGATTAGTAAAGCGAGAGACTTACCCGGTAATTGCTTCCACTAGAGAAACACCCTTTCCCAACACCGCAGCGTTGTCGTTAGAATCTTTAGAAGCTTGAGTTCAATGCCATAACCGGAAATCTTGACCTCTAGAATCCACTTTTCTCTCTTTGATCACATATTTTGTGCTTGTGTTACTTGTTTTTTTTTGCTAGCTTGAGTTGTTAGTTTGATTGATTATCTTGCTTGATTTGTGATCTTTGTTTGATCACTACAAAAACCAAATCAAAAATATCATGATTTTCATTTCTTTGTTTCTTTCTCTTTTCTTAGACTAGATTCACACTATCTATGGTCACTTGTTGATTCGATTTCACCTTAGTCTTCGTGTTCGACCTCGGAATCCTATCCTTGCTACAAAACGACCCATACACTGTGGGTTCGCTAGGAGTTAGGAAATTATATCGAGTTTATAAATTGTAAGACTTTTGTGCTACACAATCTTAGCGTAACACGAACTAAACATATTGAGATTGACATTCACTTCGTTCGAGATAAGGATGCCCGCGGTCACGTTTGAGTACATCATGTATGGAAACTCCACCTTGTTTATAATGTTTTACCGGTGTTGATGATGGAAGATTTAACACAAATGTAGTAGTTTGATACACTAACAATGTATTGATTATATTCTCTAGATGCTTGGTTGGTTTGAATTCAGTGCAGGAATTATAGAAGATTACAAAGGCCTTGATATGGACTTCAAGGGCCTTAAAATATCACTCAAGGACACAAGGAAGATAGTGTTATAAAGGGATGATCTCAAAGGCCTTGAAGTTATATAGGTTCACAAAACAAGGATTCAAAATGCAAAGAAGATTTTCTAGGAACGATTTGCTCAACAGAAAGATTTCAGGGAAGATCTTTTTCAACCGAAGATTAGAGAATCTTTTCAGAAGATTATCTAAAACCGAAAAGCGTAAGGAATTCTTCTCGTTCGGTTCAACAGAAAACGAGAAGATTAATGAGCTAAGGCTTCGACGTGTTCTCAAGAGTTGAAGATCTGCAACGTCTACCTTATCTCTAAACAGGAAGCGATCTTCATGGAGAAGAAGATTCATCTTCAAACGGTCATCTCTCCAACGGCTAGAAGACCTCTTCATACAAGAGTATAAATGAAGATGATGATCGTAGAAGATAAGACACAAAAGCATATACGGAAACATCTTTAACTCTTCAAGCAACCTAAACATCTTCATTTGATTCGTTGTTTTTCTTTCTCTCATTTACGCCAAAGCTTTATCCCCTTAGAGAGAGTAAACACAAGAGCTCAATTGGAAGATCTAAATAGTGTTATACTAGAGTGTTTGTTACTCTGCAAACTAACTAGGCTATTATAGCTAGGTGAGAGTTAAAGCTAGATTGTTGCAATGACTACAGTGAGAGAAGAAGGGGATTTCTTCTCGGTTGTATCTAGGACTCTTTGAAGCTGATAATAGATAGTTAGATCCTAAGGCTATACCCTGGGACAGAGAGTAGGCTATTTAGAGCCGAACTTCGTAAACATATCCTCGTGACAATCTTTTACATTCCGCAATATATCTTGCTATTGTGACTAACTTTGTTTTGCAGGAGCACGAAGTCAAGGCCCTTGAAAGTTGTTTCAAAGCCCTTGAAGGCAAAGTCTCACAAAGAGCACAAATCAACATCAAGGCCCTTGAAAGGAGTTTTAAGGCCTTTAGATTTGGTTTGCGAAAAGTTCCCATACTCTATTCAACCCCCCCTTCTAGAGTATCATTTAACTTATTTATTTCACCTACCGGTTCTTCAATTGGTATCAGAGCTAGACTCACGTATATTGATTTAACCATCAGTGACACTAATCATGAATCTTGTAGGTGATGGTGGATTTGCTCAAGGAAGATCCTCATCTCGACCACCACTCTTCTGTGGCAACAACTCTGCTCATTGGAGGGCACTCATGCGTATGTTCATTATTGACCAGGAAATGGAGCTTTGGAGCATCATTCAAAATGGACCTAAAGTTCCAATGACAACGGTTGAAGATGTCCAAGTCCCAAAGAAGGAACCTGACTTCACACAGGCTGACCTGGACAATGTATCAAAAAATTACAAAGCAATGAACCTACTATATTGCGGATTAGATGCCAATGAATTCAACCGCATCTCCTCATGCAAGAGTGCTAAAGAAATTTGGGAAAAGCTTGTTGTCACTTACGAAAAAACAAGTCAAGTCAAGGAGACAAAGATTAGCATCTTCCTCAGACAATATGAGCTATTCAAGATGAATCCAAATGAAATAGTCAAAGAAATGTTCACCAGATTCATTGAGATCGTGAACAACTTGGACTCACTAGGAAAGATCTTCACAAATGAAGAGAAAGTCAGGAAGGTTCTAAGGAGCCTACCTAAATCAAAGTGGGGACCCAAGATGACTGCTATTGAAGAAGCCCAAAATCTCACAACTCTTCCTCTTGATGACCTCCTTGGAAAACTCATCACACATGAAATGGTTCTTGGTGAAGAAGATGAAGAGCTCCCATCCAACTCCAAGAATTTGGCATTAAAATCAAGAAGACATGAATTACCATCTGACGAAGAGGATAGTGTTGACGATTATGAAGAAGATGCAATCACCATGATTTTTAAGGGTCTCGCAAGAATTCTCAAGATTAATAAACAATCTGCTAATAGAGAATTGTTAGCATGAAATATGACTATATTTTAGGCACTTGTTTTAGTTGTTTTTCCCTCTTTTATGTGTACATAGATATGAGTTTGGAGCAATTGTGAGCTCTTTCACCCACTTTGTCGATATAGAGATCTACACTAGCTTTGTTTGTTTATAGGTAAATAAAGGCTTGGATTGGAGCAAAATGTGGAAGGAAAGGAGTATTTGATCATGCTTGATGGCAAGGATATGTTTTGGAGAAGCTAAGCAAGGAGCATGAGTGAACAACATCAGGAAATAAAGGCTTTCAAAAAGGAATTGGATTTCCAAGCCCTAAATTACGGCCGTGGATTTGGCATTGGATCATGGAAAGTGAATTTGAAGCACACCAGAAAGTTAGACGGTCTATGAGACCGTGATTTCCGTGAGGAAAGTGACGTGTCATATTTGCTACATCAGCGACGGTTATTGGGCTTTCTCGTAACCCTATTTCGCCCTATAAGAAGGCTTGAGAAGGGAGTTTCGAGGATGGCTTCTTGAGGGTTCATTTTACTTTCGGGATTGAACGAAGGCTTGGAGACGCGGATTGTGGCTTGTGAAAGACGTGATTTTGGAGATTGTGTACTTTCGGGATATCTTAGGGTTTACATTGGAGGACGGATTGACATCCCGTTCTTTGTTGTTTCTCTAAATCATTGTGAGGATTTCTATTCCTATTTTTCTACATTCATCAAACATACATTGTTGTGGATTCAAGTTTTGTTATTGGATAATTATTGAGTTTTCGGAATTCTATACTTTTTCTCTTTTAAACTTGATTTTTGATATCATGAATATGATTTTTGGCTAAAACCCTTTAGCAATTCTAAGGTGAAGGGTTGATAGTTGTGGCTTAGATAATGATAGATCGATCGTAAACAGATTGGACCCTGAGAATGTGAGAAACCTCGTCGACAGACTAAACCACGACCTGTTCTTGAGTTCCACGGCCGTGGTTCTTCAAGATATAGCCGTGATTTTTTCTGTTTTACGACCTTTGCTTTTGCTTTAATCCAAAGTTAGAGATTAGCTTTAACCTAGCCTTGACTGGCTTTTCCTAGGTAGTAGTGAGACTCAACATCCTCTATTTCGGTTTCGAGTGTCACAACCTTAACCGTTTTAGTTTGTCTTTGATTCCTTAGGTTTGGGCATGGGTTATTGAGATTAATTCTTATCTTTAGATCCTTTCTGTACCGCAGCCTCAACAACCTTTATAGAGAGTGTCTTTGGGTTAGATATATAGGGTTTTGGAACTTCACCGTACATAACCTTACATTAGTTATACCTTTGCAACTTCAACTCTGTCCTTATATCTATAGAATCTCTTGAATCGATTGCCACAATTGGATACCTAGATCTTTAGGATTGCAGTTTTCCATATTATTTGCAAAGCTTCTACATTTTTGATTGCCTGATAATCGAAACTGATTTTATTTCACCAAATTCCTGAGTTCGATACTCTGGAATTCTTACTCTACTACGCTGATCCATACATTGTGGGTTCGCTTGCTTAATTTCAGTTTTATACATTAAAACTTATTTGCACGCACACTTTGAGGCTAACAAGTTTTTGGCGCCGTTGCCAGGGACTATTCTTGCTTTTGCTATTGATCTTTTTGCTTAAGTGTTCTTGCAAATTTGTGTTCTTAGGTACATTCGAAGTTCACATTCCGGAAACAGAACAGATTTTCGCCAAAGAACAAGTTTTTGGCGCCGTTGCCGGGGATTTGGTCTAGATAAAATTTCGGTTCTCGGTTATCGAGCTTGGGAGCTTTTGCTCTTGTTATTTGATATCTCTCTTTGACTGATTTTTGCATATTCTTTAGGTATATGCGAAAGACTAGACCTACCAAAGATCTAGTTAATTTCGATCCAGAAGAATTGCAGCGTCATCAATTCCAAATAGATGAGCCCAAGGCTATGATGATAGACATGAAGTTGGAGATGAATGATGCAAAGAAGAAGAAGGTCAAGAAACCTAAGTCCATTAGAGCTGAATCGTCCGACGATGAGGATGAGGATATGCCGCCACTAGAGGAAATTGATCCGGTGATCCATCCCGTTCATAACAACCCTAGACCACCGGTTGTTCCACGCATTCCCGTTGGAGATGTGAGAGTTTCTCATGAAGGGGATGAACCACAAACTCTTGGGCAAAGAATGGATCCAATTCAGCAACCGCGCCGTCTAGGTGTGAATTTCGGAGTTGAAGATATCCAGGAATTCAGTTTTAGCTCACAAGTTATCACCATGGTTCGCCAAAGTCAATTTGGTGGAACGAGTGCTGAATCCCCACACCAACATTTGCAGAATTTCGAGATTCTCATGGAGACATTGAAACCGAAAAGGGCCAACAACAACTACAAGATCAAACCGTTCTTCTTTTCTTTGAAGGACAAGGCTTTGTCTTGGTATCAAGCTCTTCCAACTAGAAGGCTTAACACATGGGAGGATCTATCTTCGGAGTTCCTCACCAAGTTCTTTCCGCCATCCAAGACGGCGGAGTTTACAGGTAAGATTAATGCATTTTCTATGAAACCTAACGAAAGTTTGTTTCAATCTTGGGAAAGGTTTCAGGATCCCTTATTGGATTGCCCACACCATGGCAATTCAAAGCTGGAATTATTGGAGATCTACTATAAGGGGTTGGATGTGGAAACACAATTCAATCTCCAATCTCTCTCTTGTGGTACATTTATGGACATGAGAGAAGATGACGCTTGGGACTTCATTGAGAAGCAAGCCCAAGTGATTAAGAAGTATTCCCACCGGAAGGTGGATCCGAACAACCGGAATCAAGAGGACCCGGGAGCTAAGTTGAATCAAGTTGCGCAAACTCAAATATTCTCCCTCAATAATGAGATCAAAGAGTTGAAGGAAGTCATAAAAACTAGCCTTCAAAACGCAAAGGAGCAAGAGGCCAACTATCTAGGGAGACACAACCACCAAGGGAATAGGAATGACTACCAGAACAACAACCGGAACAACAACTGGAATAACAACAATAGGAACTCCAACAACAACCATTGGAGATCCAACCAACAAAATCCAGGTAATCCCTATTTACATGCTGAAAATGCTCTAACATCTCCATCTTCTTCTACCCCTTCGAAAAGCCAAGGGCAAACATCAAATAGTTCAAACAATGAGGAGAAGGAGAAGCTCGATCCATGTTGGAGATGATCTTAGGAAAGCTACAAGGTTTGGAGAGCTACATAACTTCGGTAGATAAAGCACACAAATCTTTGGAAAACCATATGTTCATCAAAGCCGGAGATGTTCCTAGAGATCAAGGGAAGCTTCCCGGGAAGACGGAGGACAACCCAAAGGGAAGGGTGATGGCTATCACTACTAGGAGTGGCGTGACAACCACCGACACGCAGCCCAAGTTTGTGGAAGTCCCAGCTGAGAAAGGAAAAGATAAGGAGAAGGAGAAGGAAGTTGTCTATGTTCCTCCTCCAGCTTACAAACCTCCACTACCATTCCCGCAATCTAGAGAAAGAGCGCGTCTAGACAAGTAATTCGGTAAGTTCATTGAACTAATGAGCAAATTGCATATTAACATACCTTTTATGGATGAAATTGAATGTATGCCCGCTTACGGGAAGTTATTGAAAGACCTCCTCTCTAACAAGAGGAAGCTAGAAGACTTTGGAGAAGTCAAGATGAGTTCGGAATCTTCGGAACTCGTCAAAACGATGACAGAAAAGATGCTCCCAAAGCTGAGAGATCCGGGGTCATTTTGCATTCCAATTGGAGTAGGAGAAGTCGCATATGATGTACTCTGTGACTGATAACACGATTTATGACTTAGGGTTAGACATTCATTTAGATAGATTTTTTCACTCATTCATGCATGATCTAGCATTAGTTCACGACGTTTGCACTCAAATCACATATTTTGTAGAGATAGACGTCTACGCGGACTTTTGTTTGCTTTATAGGTATTTTGGGAGATTAAGAAGCTTAATCGATGCATTCGAGGGTCGCTCCTCGAGATGACACACTTTCGGACTCATTGGAATTCAAGCTAAGGGCTAAGGAGGACTTATGGAACCTTGTCAACACAAGCCATGCACCAAATCGAAGCTCAATGATCCAAGGCAAAGCTGAAGCACCAAACCACGGTCACTGGCAAGACCACGGCCGTGGAAACCAACCGTGGTTTTTGCCAGACGGTTGTAACAGTTGTGCCACGATCTCATGGCCAACTCTTGCAAGGTTGTAGTATAAAAGTGGTCCTGCATGCTGAGAGAGGAGAGCCCCATCATCCAATCAAATCCACATTCTCAAAAATACTCTCTTAACAAGAAGATTCTCCGAAGAGAAGAGCTACCATTGGAGGAAGAGAAGAGCTACCATTGGAGGAAGAGAAGAGCTACCATTGGAGGAGGAGAAGAGAAGAAACACACCATTGCTAGTTCTTGATAAGTTTTGTAGTGAAGATTTCCGGAATCGATTTCTAGAGTTGTAAGAATCGTTTAAACCTTCTTTTGGAAGGGTTGTGAGTCTTTCTAATCTTAATTTCAGCTTGGTTTTGTTTGCCTCACTTGTTCATCTCTTTCTCTTCATTATCTTGCAAATGGAAACCATGATTTTATGTTTGATGATTTCGATTGTTATGATGAATGTTGTAGGCTAAATAGATGCGATTCTAGGGTAAGGAAAGGATGGTTATGGCTAGGACTATGATAGGATGGACTTAGATTTGCCTTTGGATGACTTGTTTACTTGAACGAAGCCTCTGTTGAAGTCCACGGTTTGTTCTTGCCAGTCCACGGCCGTGGAAGTGGTAGAACAGACCGTGGTTTGTCTGGTTCGTTTGGTTTGATAGGTCTAAGTTCCAGAATGTTAGAATGTTGAAATCCTAGTGTTTGTTGAGTTGAATCTATCCTAGGCTGACCTAGTGTTAGCAACTAAGTGTTAGAAGAGACCTACCCGGTGATTCTTACTCTTAGATTTCAAAGATGACAAACCCTAGGTAGTGGTGAGCCTCATAAGCCGCCATTAGACTAAGTGTGCTAGGATAGTTGTTTAGGACTTACTCTTCCGAGACTTACCCGGTGAGGATAGGTTAGATCCCTAGGTGACAATCCGGTTTGAGTAGAATTCCGTTCCTTAGGCTCTTTGAGACTTACCCGGTGATAAGACCTTAGGAACGGACTAGTGGACCATGAGACCTACCCGGTAATTGATCCCAATCTAGAAACACTCACTCCCAACATATCGTAGTTATCCAAGGAATGATTAAATAGCTTGAGTCCTATGCCATAACCGGAATTTCCAACCCTTGGAATCCACTTTTCTCTCTTGATTCATATCTCGTTTTAGCTTGTTTGTTTGTGTTGATTTGTTAGCCTAGTTGATTGTTAATTTCGCATGATTTGTGATCTTTGATTGATCAACTAAAAATCCACCGAAAACATTGAGACTTTCATTTCCTTATTTCTTTTCCTTTTCTTAACCTAGATCTTCACTAAACTTAATCACTAATCGAATCAATCTCACCTTAGTCTTTGTGTTCGACCTCGGAATACTATCCCTAGTACAAACGTCCCGTACACTGCGGGTTCGCTAGGAGTTAGGAGAAATATAACGAGTATAAATTTAAAGCTTATTGCGTGCACACGTTCTTAGCGTAACAGTGACTTAGGAGCAAGTGTAAGTATCATCCCGCTTGCTTTGTGTAGGAAGGTCGGTTTAGGAGAACCTAAACCGGTAAAGATGACGTTGTACATGGCGGATCGATCCATAACTTGTCCCGTCGGTATCATTGAAGACATCCCAGTCAAGCTCGATAGGTTTTATATTCCAATAGATTTTGTTGTGCTTGACATTCCTACAGATTGTCCGGTTCCGATCATACTCGGAAGACCGTTTCTTGCAACATCCGGTTGTATGGTGGATTGCAAGAATACTAGACTAGCCTTCGACATAGGAGAAGAGAAGGTTGAGTTTGTTCTCTCAACTTGGGTGAAAGAGCCAGCTCTTGGAGAGGATATGTTCAATATCTATGACGAAGAAGCGTCTAGAGTAGAAGTGAGCTTGATTCTATTCCAAGATCCATTGCAAAAGGTCATAACCATGAGCATCATGGAAAAAGGATAAGAAGAGGATTGCAAATGTTGAGATTAAAGCCTTGGAAGAGCTAAAGGAAGTACAAGAGGAAGAGTTTGAAAAACTACACGATGGCTCAGAAAACGTGAGAAACCACGGTCAGTCGTGCTATTCCGCAGCAGTTGTTTCACCAAAACTGGCCGTAAACTACTATTTCGAGAGCAACAGAGAGTTCCACGCCCAAAACCATGGCCGTGGAAGTAACAGTGGTGTCATAATTTTGGGAAATTCTAAGAACAACTTCATTCTTTCCACAACTACTCTTGGGTATTCTTCAATCACTCCCTTAGAAACTTCTAAGGAAGCGTCGGACGCACCTCAAGATTCATCAAAGACATCAATAGCTATGGAATTGAAGCCACTTCCCACACATCTGCGGTATGCATTTCTTGGAACTAATTCTACTTTTCCCGTTATTGTTAGTTCTGATTTAAAGGAAGATGAACATGAGAAACTAATGGCTATTCTAAGGAAACATAAGAAAGCCTTAGGTTATACCATAGAGGATCTTGTAGGAATTAAACCATCTTTATGCATGCACAAGATTCTAATGGAAGAGGATTTAAAGCCTTCGCGACAACCTCAAAGACGGTTAAATCCGATCGTGAAGGAGGTTGTTAAGAAGGAAATTCTTAAGTTACTTGACGCATGTATCATCTATCCTACCTCCGATAGTAAGTGGGTGATGCCCGTTCAAGTTGTCCCGAAGAAAGGAGGAATGACGGTTATCACCAACAAGAACAATGAGCTCATTCCTACAAGAACCGTGACGGGATGGAGGATGTGCATTGACTATCGCAAGCTGAACAATGCAACTAGGAAGGTTCACTTCCCGCTACCATTTATAGATCAAATGCTTGAGAGGTTAACACAACACTCTTATTTTTGTTATCTTGACGGTTATAGTGGTTTCTTCTAGATTCCGATCCATCCGGACGATCAAGAGAAGACAAAATTCACGTGTCCATGGGGTACGTTTGCCTATAGGAGGATGCCATTCGGACTTTGCAACGCTCCAGCCACCTTTCTCTTGTGTTGATGGCCATCTTGAGGAAATCATGGAGGTTTTTATGGATGACTTTTCAGTTTATGGTTCCTCATTTGACAATTGTCTTTCTAACCTTTCTCTTGTGTTGCAAAGGTGTGAAGACACTACCCTAGTTCTTGATTGGGAGAAGTGTCAATTCATGGTTAAGGAAGGCATTGTACTAGGACACTTGATCTCTAGTAGAGGGATCGAAGTTGACAAAGCTAAGATAGAGACTATAGAGAAACTTCCTCCTCCATCTTCGGTGAAGGGGATAAGAAGTTTTTTAGGACATGCTGGATTTTATAGAAGATTCATCAAGGACTTTTCTAAGATTTCGAAACCGCTAACTATTCTATTGATGAAGGATACAGTTTTTGATTTTTCGCAGGATTATCTAGATGCTTTCTATAAGATCCGGGAAGCTCTCATCTCAACCTCGATTATCCAACCTCCGGACTGGAATCTCCCGTTCGAGGTTATGTGTGACGCAAGTGACGTAGCTGTTGGAGCGGTGCTGGGGCAAAAGAAGGAAGGCCGAACCCATGTTATCTATTATGCTAGCAAGACGCTAGATGAAGCACAACTCAACTACGCCACAACGGAGAATGAATTTTTAGCCATTGTATATGCATTTGAAAAGTTCCGTTCTTATCTTGTAGGAGCGAAGGTGATTGTATACACGGACCATTCAGCGATCCGGTATTTACTCGCCAAGAAGGATGCAAAACTGAGGTTGATTAGATTGATTCTTCTCCTACAAGAATTTGATCTAGAGATATGTGACAACAAAGGCTCGGAAAATTCTGTTGCGGATCATTTGAGTCGTCTACCACACATTGAAGACGACGATCTACCCATTGATGACTCATTCCCGGTTGAGAACTTACACATCGTGGAAGAGTGCATCGACAAGATCTCTAGAGGTAACGAACCTTGGTTTGCTGATATTGTAAATTACTTGGTTTATCAGGAAATACCTCCCGGATTATTCTATGCACAAAGAAAGAAGTTCTTTAGGGACATCCGGCAATATTTTTGGAATGAATCTCTACTCTTCAAGGGAGGTCCCGACGGCATCATTAGGAGATGTGTTCCGGAAGACGAAATGCAAAGCATCATTCGTCATTGTCATTCACTACCTTGTGGAGGACACGCTAGTTCCAATAAAACTAGCGCTAAGGTATTGCGATCCGGATTCTTTTGGCCTACTTTATTTAAGGATGTGCAAACCTTTGTTTCTTGTTGCGATGCTTGTCAAAGAACAGGAAATATCTCTAGGAGAAACGAGATGCCTATCAATAACATTCAGGAGGTGAAAATCTTCGACGTTTAGGGAGTCGACTTCATGGGACCTTTCCCATCATCTTGTGGAAACCAATACATAATTCTAGTTGTAGATTGTGTTTCGAGATGGGTTGAAGCTATTGCCTCTCCAACTAATGATGTCATGGTTGTTGTCAAGTTCTTTAATAGAACTATCTTCCCAAGGTTTGGGACACCACGGACCATCAAACCAACAAACCAACTAAGGGAATAGAATCAACATTTACCGGGTAAGTCTCAGGCTAACTGACAAAGATGGGATGAAGGCACACTCAAACCCCAATAAAGGATAAACCTTTATTACCTACACTTATGATCTTGGGTAAACAAATAAAGGAATTACCGGGTAAGTCTCATCCTAGGCTTGCATTGAACCAGGAAAGTGTAATAAGAATAGGATTTGGCAAACTCTAACACTTAACTCTCAGTTTCGGATAAGAAAAGGTCACCTCAGTCAGTCAAATGCCACCCCGGCCGAGATGTTCATCGACTGAGCGAGATGTTCTAGGGATAAGGATAAAAACTCGAGCTTTCAGGGTCCTACTGGAATTTTAAGATTATTCTATCATTGTTTTTCCCACAACCTTCAGCCAATCACCCTAGAATCACACAAAGAAATTAGCCACTCATCATCATGAAAGCAATAATCAAATATATAGGAAGAAAGTGAATATTTGAACACAAAAACCTTAAAACTAGGCTTCAATAATTGAATCAAATATCACACAAATAAGAGTTCCTTGGATAACAAATCCAACAAGACAATCAACAAAAGGGAATCTAAGAAAGTCTTACAAATCCCCTTAAAAAGCTATGACAAGCTATCAAGCCTTCCTAGATTGATCTTCAATCTTCTTTCCTTCCTTCAACCACTATAATGATAGCGGGATTTTCAATGATGCGCCGATGCTGAATTGTGGAAAATCAAGCCCTTTTTATAGGAAAACTATCTTCCAAAGATAAAATATCTTGAAAAGATATTATCCTGATAAAAATATATCCATATCTCTAAAATAGATTTCTAAAATATATGACCTTCTTTCTAGAAATCCAGCCCAAAAATATAAGATCTCTCCTTCCAAAAATAAAAGATCTCAGCCAAGAATAACTGATCTCGCCGCGTCAGGGTATTCGCCTCGGTCGGGGCGCTCCCCTGGATCACCTCGGTCGAGATGGTATTGTAGCTGACCGAGGTGACTCTCAGCTGAAGGTGAAATCTCTCAAATCTGATCCAAAGTAAATCTTCTTTGTTAATTTCTTGCTTCATGAGTTCCTCTTTAAGCTCTAGAATGTAGCTCCTATGACTCCTTCGCTCCTTTAACTCCATTTTGATGGAAAACGTGCCATTTTACTTACGATTACAACGAAACTTGGTGTAGACCTCGATTCCCGTAAAGGTAGATGAAACGACGATATAATCACATAATATACATTCAAACATGCAGATTATTGAAGATAAAACGTCTAAACAAGTCCCAAAATATAGACTATAATTCATGCTATCAATACAAGACTCTCATAGGTACAACACCATACAACCTTGTGTATGGGAAGTCTTGTCATCTCCCGGTGGAGCTAGAACACAAGGCGTACTAGGTTGTGAAGTGGTTGAACTTCGGCATGAAGGGAGCGGGCGAAAAGCGCCTCTTGGACCTTAACGAGCTTGAAGAACTCCGCTTGAACGCCTATGAGAACGCAAAGATTTACAAAGAAAGGGTGAAGCTGTAACACCCCAAATCCGCGGGACTCGATATGTTACAATGGGCTAGGATCTCACAATGGATCTTGACCCTAGCCTGACAACAAGTTCACTGGATCTTACAACAAGGCACAAGTAGAGTAAAAACAAATACATAAAAGTTGTATACGATACATCGAAAGAGTTTACAACTCAAAGCCGAATAAAAACCATAACAACAATGATAACACGATTTATTGCTTAGTTTTAGGTAATCATTTAGATAGATTTCTCACTCATTCATGCATAGTTCAACACTAGTTCACGATGTTTGCACTCAATTCACGTACTTTGTCGAGATAGACGTCTGCACGGACTTGTGCGTTGCTTTGTAGGTATTTCGGGAGATTTAGGAGCTAAAACGATACGTTTGAGGATCGTTCATCTAGATGACACACCCTCGGACTCATTAGGACACAAGCTAAAGGCTAAGGAGGACTCATGGAGCCTTGCCAACACAAGCCATGCACCAAATCACAGCTTAATGATCCAAAGCGAAGTTTCTGGAGCAAATCACTGTTCTCTGACACTCCACGGCCGTGGAATCACCCGTGGATTTTGCCAGATTCTTATGACAGCTGTGCCACGACTCTCATGGCCAGCTCATGCAAAATTTGTTATAAAAGTGGTCCTTCATTGGCTGAGAAGGGCATCTTGGAGCAGCTCTCCATTATCCATTATCCTCTAGCAAAAATATTCTCTCAACAAGAAGTCTTTCTAGGAAGGAAAGTGTCAAAGAGGAAGAAGAAGAGCTCCATTGAAGGGAAGAAGAAGAACACACACCATTACCACACTTGATAGTTTTGTATTGAAGAATTCCGGATTCTATTTCTAAGAGTTGTATGAATCATTTGAACCTTCTTTTGGAAGGATTGTGAGTTACTCTAATTCTATTTTCAGCTTGGTTCCATTTTAGTTCACTTGTTCATCTCTCTTCCTTCATCATCTTGCAAATGGATGTCATGATTTTATGTTTGTTTGTTTTGATTTCTATTATGAACGTTGTAGGCTAAATAGATGTGGTTCTAGGGTAAGGAAAGGATGGTTATTCCTAGGGCTATGATAGGACGGACTTAGATTTATCTTTGGATGACTTATGTGCATAAACGTAGCTGCTGTTAGAAATCACGGGTAGTTCTTGCCTAACCACGGCCGTGGTTTAGGTAGAACAAACCGTGATTTTCCCTGGTTCGATGGATCTTATCTTAGATTGTTAGAATGTTGAAATCCTAAGTGTTTATTGAGTTAAATCTACCCTAGGGTGACCTAGTGTTAGCAACTAAGTGTTAGGAGAGACTTACCCGGTAATCCTTACTCTTAGATTCCAAAGATAACAAACCTTAGGTAGTGGTGAACCTAATAAGCCGCCATTGGATTAAGTGAGCTAGATAGTTGTTTAGGACTTACCTTTCCAAGACTTACCCAGTAAGGATAGGTTAGACCCCTAAGTAACAATCCGGTTTGTGTAGAATTCCTATCCTTAGGTTCTTAGAGACTTACCCGGTGATGAGACCTTAGGAATGGACTAGTGGACCATGAGACCTACCCGGTAATAGATCCCAATCTAGAAACGCTTAATCCCAACATGTCATAGTTAATCCAAGAAATGAATAGATAGCTTGAGTCCTATGCCATAACCGGAACTTCCAACCCCTAGAATCCGTCTTTTCTTTCTTTGATCATTATCTTGTTTAGCTTGTTTATTTGTGTTGATTCATAGTTTAGTTGATTGTTTACCTTGCATGAATCGTGATTTTTGATTGATCACCAAAAACCAACCAAAAAAATTTGAGATTTTCATTTCTTTATTTCTTTCTTTTCTTTCAACCTAGGTCTTTACTAAACTCAATCACAAATCGAACCAATTTCACCTTAGTCTTTGTGTTCGACCTCGGAATACTATCCCTACTACAAACGTCCCGTACACTACGGGTTTCGCTAGGTAGTTTAGGATTTAGTTCGAGTTATAAATTTAAAACCCATTTGCGCATCACGATCTTAGCGTAACAAGTTTTTGGCGCCGTTGCCGGGGACTAGGTCTAGATTGAGTCCATTTTGTGATTGTTTATAGTGTAGATCTTTCTTGTTCCTTTTGATCTCTCTTTGGTGTGTGTCTTTGCTTTTCAGGACATCACTTACTCTTTAGGTGCATGCGAAGATCTCGTGGCAAGGATTTAGCTCCATTCGATCCCGAACCGGAGAAAACCCTTAGATCTAGATCCAAGAGCATCAAGAAGGGGAAAGAGATGGCCGGAAGAGACCTCCAAGCTGAATTAGATGAAGCCTTAGAGCAAATAAGGCTAAGAGATGAGCTCTTGGAGGAAGAGAGGAGACTTGCCAATGAGAGGCAAGAGGCAACTAGGAGGGAGATTGATGAGATTAGGCAAGCCCTTGTTCAAGGAGAGCTTAATCGCCGACAACCTCCACCTCCTCCACCACAACCGCAGCCGGCGGTTAATGATAGGGTTGTGCCCATTGCCATTGAAGAGCCACAAACCCTAGGGAGACGTATGGATCCGGCACAAAGAGCACACCGTCCGGGTGTGAACTTAGGAGATCCCGCAGCCCACAACTATGAGCTCCACCCTCAAGTTCTACAAATGATCCGGCATAATCAATTTGGAGGGATGGAAGGAGAGTCTCCTCATCAACATTTGATGAATTATGAGATCTTGATGGAGACTCTTAGACCGCCAAGATTGGAGAGCAACAACCATAAGCTAAGGGCCTTCTCCTTCTCTCTCAAGGATAAAGCCTTGGCTTGGTATCAATCTATTCCACAAGGGCGAGTTGGTACTTGGGAGGAGATGACAACCGAGTTTTTGACTAAGTTCTTCCCACCTTCCAAGACTACCGAGTTAAGAGGGAAGATCAATGCCTTCGTGACGAAGGATAGAGAGAGTTTATTCAAGTCTTGGGAGAAGTTCAAGGATCTTGTCCTTGATTGTCCACACCATGGCATACCAAAAATTGAGCTATTGGAGATCTACTTCAAAGGACTTGATGAAGATAGCCAATTCAAGCTCCAATCTCTTTCCGGTGGGACTTTTATGGAGAAGCATGTAGATGAAGCTTGGGAGTTTGTGGAGAAGCAAGCTCTAGTGACTGAGAAGTACTCCCATAGGAAGAGTGAAGGAAGAAAGGCGGGAGCATATGAGGTGAGTGTAGTCACCATGAGAAATTTCAAGCTTGACGCCATCAACAACGAGTTGAAGTCCTTGAGGGAGTTGTGTGCTACATCTTTGAAGAACCAAGCAACTCCTCAAGTGCTTCCACAAGCCAACTTGTCTTCCAAGGAGGAGGATGTGAATTATATGGGAAGGGGCAACTTCAACAATTACCAAGGCCCAAGGAGTTTCAACAACAACCGGCAATTCAACAATTACCGGCCCAACCACAACCATCCCGGATTTTCTTACTCTAACCCGGATGGAGCCTTGAACCCTTCCTCCTCCACAAGCACAACTCCACCACCAAGAGCTTCACAAGAACCTCCACCCGGATTTACTCAACCCCCAAAGGATAGAACCGAAATAATGTTTGAGCA
This sequence comes from Fagopyrum homotropicum, assembly GCA_033239125.1. NCBI lineage: Eukaryota > Viridiplantae > Streptophyta > Magnoliopsida > Caryophyllales > Polygonaceae > Fagopyrum > Fagopyrum homotropicum. The sequence continues at coordinate 29,472,807 of BSWB01000002.1, read as the reverse complement.
ATTGCTTGGAAGGTTGAGTGGTCTTGAGAGCACGGTGACTTCAATTTCTAAGGCTCAAAAGGTTTTGGAAGCACAAGTGTTCCAAAAGGCGGGTGAAACCCATAGAGACCCGGGAAAGCTTCCCGGAAGAACCGAAGACAACCCAAGAGGCCAAGTGTTTGCTATTACAACGAGGAGTGGGTTGAGTATGAAAGATCCTTTGCCCAAGGACAATGCTAAGGGAAAGCAAGTAGTGGTAGAAGAGGGAAAGTTACAAGAAGATGGAGGCAAGAGCAAGGATGTAGAGCCAACCTATGTGGCACCGCCTCCATACAAGCCACCACTACCGTTCCCACAATCAAGAGCAAGAGCTCGTTTGGACAATCACTTTGGTAAGTTCCTTAAACTAATGTCCAAATTACATATTAACATTCCGTTCATGGATGCCATTTTAGGAATGCCGGCATATGGCAAGTTTTTGAAAGAAATACTCTCCAACAAAAGGAAGTTGGAGGAGTATGGGGAGATAAGAATGACCAAGAGGTCCTCGGAATTGATCCAAACAATGAAGGAGGAGATGCCTCCCAAGCTAAGAGATCCGGGCTCTTTTTGTGTCCCAATAGGAGTGGGAGATGTGAAGTACGAGGCCCTTTGTGATCTTGGAGCGAGTGTAAGCATCATACCGCTTGCACTTTTCAACAAGGTTGGGCTAGGAGAGCCGAAACCGGTCAAGATGACCCTCTATCTGGCGGATCGTTCTATCACTCATCCGGTTGGGATCTTAGAGGACATTCCGGTGCAACTAGGAGGATTCTATGTGTCAATTGATTTTGTAGTCTTGGACATTCCGGCGGACTATCCGGTTCCCATCATCTTAGGAAGACCCTTCCTCGCCACTTCCGGATGCCTAGTGGATTGCAAGAATGGGACTCTCTCCTTCAACATTGGAGAAGAGAACATCAAGTTCAAGTTGTCCACAATGACGAAAGGGTCAGCCCTTAATGAGGATGTCTTCAACATAGTCGAGCAAGAAGAATCTAGGGAAGTTGTGAGCTCGATCTTGATCAAGGATCCCTTGGAGAATGTTCTTACCTTAAGTATAATGGAGGAAGGTGTTGAGGAGGCTTGCAATGAAGAGATCAAGGCCTTGGAAGCATTGGAAGAGGAGCCAAGAGTTGGATTTGAAGGCCACAAAGAGGTGTTGAACAGCTGCAAGTTCCACGGTCGAGATTTATGTTCCACGGCCGTCAAACTTTCTGGACAACTCCGGGAAGAAAGCTTAGCAAGAACCACGGCCGTGGAAGTTGAGCAAACCGTGGTTCCAGCCGTGGTTTCCCCTGGACCAGTCCTTGATGATGGTCAAGCTTTTAGGAGCCATGAGGAGTCTTCACTTGCTTTGGATTCATCTCATCCAACCTTGTTTGGGTCGTCTACACTCGACAAAGTTCCTCCTAAACTTGAACTCAAACCCCTCCCTTCTCATTTAAAGTATGCTTTCCTTGGTGTTGATTCTACATATCCGGTAATTGTGAATGCATGCTTGAGTGATGATGAACTTGCTAAGTTGTTGCATGAACTAAGATTGCATAGGAAAGCCATTGGCTATACTATTGATGATTTGGTTGGCATTAAGCCTTCTTTGTGCATGCATAAGATAATGATGGAAGATAACCACAAACCCTCTATTGAACATCAAAGGAGATTGAATCCTATAATGAAAGAGGTAGTCAAAAAGGAAATCATTAAGTTGCTAGATGCGGGAATTATCTACCCTATCTCGGATAGTAAGTGGGTTAGTCCCGTTCATGTAGTTCCTAAGAAGGGTGGGATGACCGTAGTAACTAATGAGAACAATGAACTAATCCCGACTAGGACGGTCACGGGGTGGAGGATGTGCATTGATTATAGGAAATTAAACATGGCCTCCAGGAAAGATCACTTCCCTCTCCCCTTCATTGACCAAATGCTAGAAAGGTTAGCTCAACACTCTCATTTTTGTTATCTAGATGGCTACAGTGGATTCTTCCAAATCCCTATCCACCCCGATGACCAAGAGAAAACAACCTTTACAGGGCCATGGAGTACTTTTGCATATAGGAGAATGCCATTTGGGTTGTGTAATGCACCCGCCACCTTCCAAAGGTGTATGATGGCTATCTTTTCGGAATACATAGAAAATATCATGGAAGTGTTTATGAATGATTTCTCTGTTTATGGTTCTTCCTTTGATAATTGCTTTGCTAACTTGTCATTAGTATTGCAAAGATGTGAGGAGACAAATCTTGTCTTGAATTGGGAAAAATGCCACTTCATGGTAAGTGAAGGCATTGTGTTAGGACACTTGGTATCTAACCGTGGCATTGAGGTTGATAGGGCCAAAATTGAAACGATAGAGAAGTTGCCACCACCTACCTCGGTGAAAGGGGTAAGGAGTTTCTTAGGGCATGCCGGTTTTTACCGGAGGTTTATTCAAGATTTCTCTAAAATTTCTAAGCCTCTCACTAACCTACTAATGAAGGATGTTGATTTTGTTTTTTCCATAGATTATCTAGAGGCTTTTTGTAGGTTGAAGAACGCCTTGATCTCCGCACCTATCATGCAACCTCCGGATTGGAGTTTACCATTTGAGATCATGTGTGATGCAAGCGATGTAGCCGTTGGGGCTGTTTTGGGGCAAAGGAAAGATGGGCGCACTCATGCCATTTATTATGCTAGCAAGACGCTAGATGATGCCCAACTCAATTATGCTACCACCGAGAAGGAGTTGCTAGCTGTTGTGTATGCATTTGAGAAGTTCCGCTCATATCTTGTTGGAGCGAAGGTCATAGTTTATACGGATCATGCTGCGATCCGTTATCTACTTACCAAGAAGGATGCCAAGCCTAGGTTGATTCGGTGGATCCTTCTTCTACAAGAATTTGATTTGGAAATCCGGGACAAGAAAGGATCCGAGAACTCGGTGGCGGATCACCTTAGTAGACTCCCACCATTAGAGCTTGAAAGAGATGACATCCCGATGGATGACTCATTCCGGGATGAGCAATTACAAATGGTGGAGGAATGCTTGTTCCAAGTATCTAGAGGAAGTGAGCCATGGTTCGCCAATATTGTGAACTACTTAGTGTGAGGAAGTGCCTCCCGGATTGACATATGCACAAAGGAAGAAGTTCTTCAACGATGTGAGACACTACTATTGGAGTGAACCACTTCTATTCAAGAGAGGGCCGGATGGAATGTTTAGAAGATGCATACCGGAAGATGAAGTAGAGAGTGTGATCCGACATTGTCACTCCTTACCATGTGGAGGCCATGCTAGCTCACACAAGACGTATGCGAAGGTATTGCAATCCGGTTTTTATTGGCCTAACTTGTTTAGAGATGTGCAAGGTTTTGTAGCGGCATGTGATGCTTGTCAAAGGACGGGCAACATCTCAAGGAGGAATGAAATGCCCTTGAACAACATCCAAGAAGTCGAAATATTTGATGTGTGGGGTGTGGACTTCATGGGACCATTCCCTTCTTCATGTGGCAATCTCTTCATCCTATTGGCGGTGGACTATGTGTCAAGATGGGTGGAGGCAATCGCCTCTCCTACAAATGATGCCAAAGTGGTGGTGCGGTTCTTCAACCGGGTGATCTTCCCTAGGTTTGGAACACCAAGGGTGATCATTAGTGATGGAGGAAAGCACTTCACCAATAGGAATTTTGGGGCGCTTTTGGCCAAGTATGGGGTGACTCATAAGGTGGCAACACCTTACCATCCCCAAACTAGTGGCCAAGTGGAGATATCCAACCGGGAGATCAAGGCCATCCTTGAGAAGACGGTGTCTAGGACTAGAAAGGATTGGGCTATGAAGCTCAATGACACATTGTGGGCATATAGGACCGCCTTCAAGACACCAATTGGAACCACTCCTTACAAGTTGGTCTATGGAAAGTCTTGCCATCTTCCGGTGGAAATGGAGCATAGAGCTTATTGGGCCATTAAATGACTAAATTTTGACCTCAAAGAGGCGGGGGAGAAGAGGTTGCTTGATATAAACGCCCTTGAGGAGATCCGGTTGGAAGCTTATGAGAATGCCCGGATCTACAAGGAGAGAACCAAAAGATGGCATGACAAGAGGATCATCCCCAAGGAGTTGAGTGAAGGAGATCTTGTCCTTCTCTTCAACTCAAGGCTAAGGCTCTTTCCCAGAAAGCTCAAATCAAGATGGACCGGGCCATATGAGGTGAAGAAGATTTTTCCCCATGGAGCTATTGAGATAGGAGGGGAACATTGTGGAAATTTCAAAGTAAATGGGCACCGCTTGAAGAAGTATATTCCGGGAGCCCCGGTGGACATGATTGCCCCACTTCACCTTGAATAGACGCCCCCGAGTTTGGTCAAGCTAATGACCTTAAAGAAGCGCTCGGTGGGAGGCAACCCATTGGTAACATTTTTCCTTTTCGTTTTGTTTTCGTTTTTAGATTTTTCTATCTTTGTGTGTGTTTGGTCTACCTTGTGTGTGTGCTAGAACATTAGTGGCATTGGAAGCCTTGCACGGCAAGTGAAGGACTATGATGAACCCCTCACCAATTATGGGTGGAGCGGACGCGGAACTTGGACGGCTAGCGGTGCCTAGCGCGGGTCCCGAAGCTTTGATGGATGCTTAGAGCTCTCTACCATGGTTGATAGGATCATCAAACATCAATTCACTATTGAGCAATCCCAAATACCATAGCAAACCATTTTTTACATTGTGAGAACCTTCTTTCACTCTCTTTACTTGTATACCACATTGGGGACAATGTGTTTCTAAGTATGGGGTGGGGTTTGCATGATCCTTTGCATAATGAGCATCTAAGATAGTTTAAAATCTTCACATGTCTTGCATTGTACATACTTAAATCGAAAATACCATAAAAATCAGAAAATTTAAAAATTTTTGTGCTTTCTAGGCTTGGATATGATCCTAATGATGAATCTTGTCTTGTGAATTGGCTATGGATGGCCTCATGTGTTAGGATTGATGAACGCATATGTAGACTTGAAGTACATCTCTTGAAATTCTATGAATGATTTGTGACCATGATGTTTGCCTAGAAAGGATTGAGTAGTGAAGATCGAAATTACATGATAGTTCTTGCATACCATCTAGGAATGAATGAGGCAATTCATCTTTCTCTACTTCTCATCTTAATCATGATTGCTTGAGCACCTCAATTGAGATAAATTTGACCTCTTTTAACCCATCCGGGAATAGGAGCATGCTAGTGTGTTGATGTGTGCGAAAAGCAAGTGTGGGGTGAAGTTGTTAATGAAAGAACATCATGCATAAAATGCTGAATTTGTTGTGAAAGTGTAGCAAAAAAAATAGGCTTGGGGACATTGGCTTAAATGACAAATAACTCGGTACACTTCACATAATCGGGTGTTGGTGCCTTGCCAAAGTCAAATGAACCAATAGTCCTAACGAGCTTTGGTATGTGTGCCCGGTGTGGATGCACCTCGAAAACTAAGAAAAAGTCCGAGGACGGCTAATCACCAAGGTTTCGGCTTTTGTACACCAATGCCATTGTCTCAAAAATAAGTCAAAAGAAAAAGAAAAGAAAGAAAAGATAGAGGAAAATATACACTTGAGGGAAGTTGATCGAGGACAAGATTGTGGAGTTAGTTCCGTTCCCGGATTAGCATCACATAACCTAGAAATCCCCAACCAATCACTACATTTCTTGACCCTTTTATTTCACAAGACCTTATGACCTATTTGCATGTTTGTAAGACTTAGTGATTTAGATGGGATGTACTCTTGATCTTCTTGACTTCTTCATCTTTACATTTCATGCATACTTTTGAGTTAAGTACAATTGTCTTTCCATGCTTTCATTTGTTTGATGCATGACTGCTTATCCTTTGCCATGAAACATGACTTTGAAGGTGATCCAATAGTAGAAGCACAAACCCAAAAGATTTTGCCATTTTTCTGCATACATAAATCATGTCATCTCTTAGTCTATAGTTGGGAGTTTGCTTGGGGACGAGCAAACCTTAAGTATGGGGTATTTTGATAACACGATTTATTGCTTAGTTTTAGGTAATCATTTAGATAGATTTCTCACTCATTCATGCATAGATCAACACTAGTTCACGACGTTTCCACTCAATTACCACACTTGATAGTTTTGTATTGAAGAATTCCGGATTCTATTTCTAAGAGTTGTATGAATCATTTGAACCTTCTTTTGGAAGGATTGTGAGTTACTCTAATTCTATTTTCAGCTTGGTTCCATTTTAGTTCACTTGTTCATCTCTCTTCCTTCATCATCTTGCAAATGGATGTCATGATTTTATGTTTGTTTGTTTCGATTTCTATTATGAACGTTATAGGCTAAATAGATGTGGTTCTAGGGTAAGGAAAGGATGGTTATGCCTAGGGCTATGATAGGACGGACTTAGATTTATCTTTGGATGACTTATGTGCATAAACGTAGCTGCTGTTAGAAATCACGGGTAGTTCTTGCTTAACCACGGCCGTGGTTTAGGTAGAACAAACCGTGATTTTCCCTGGTTCGATGGATCTTATCTTAGATTGTTAGAATGTTGAAATCCTAAGTGTTTATTGAGTTAAATCTACCCTAGGGTGACCTAGTGTTAGCAACTAAGTGTTAGGAGAGACTTACCCGGTAATCCTTACTCTTAGATTCCAAAGATAACAAACCTTAGGTAGTGGTGAGCCTAATAAGCCGCCATTGGATTAAGTGAGCTAGATAGTTGTTTAGGACTTCCCTTTCCAAGACTTACCCGGTAAGGATAGGTTAGACCCCTAAGTAACAATCCGGTTTGTGTAGAATTCCTATCCTTAGGTTCTTAGAGACTTACCCGGTGATGAGACCTTAGGAATGGACTAGTGGACCATGAGACCTACCCGGTAATAGATCCCAATCTAGAAATGCTTAATCCCAACATGTCATAGTTAATCCAAGAAATGAATAGATAGCTTGAGTCCTATGCCATAACAGGAACTTCCAACCCCTAGAATCCGTCTTTTCTTTCTTTGATCATTATCTTGTTTAGCTTGTTTATTTGTGTTGATTCATAGTTTAGTTGATTGTTTACCTTGCATGAATCGTGATCTTTGATTGATCACCAAAAACCAACCAAAAACATTTGAGATTTTCATTTCTTTAATTCTTTCTTTTCTTTCAACCTAGGTCTTTACTAAACTCAATCACAAATCGAACAAATTTCACCTTAGTCTTTTTGTTCGACCTCGGAATACTATCCCTACTACAAACGTCCCGTACACTGCGGGTTTCTCTAGGTATTTTAGGATTTAGTTCGAGTTATAAATTTAAAACCCATTTGCGCATCACGATCTTAGCGTAACAAACAACAACAACAACACGGATACAAAATATCCCAACCCACGGATCCTAATGTACAGAAGTCCTCAGCTGGTCACACCATTTGGCTCATTCTGCAGTCTTCCTGGCCTGCATATCATCTACAACACGGTATACACCGTTAGCTACAGCAATGAAAAGCATGGAAGTAATAGCACAACCACACATCAACATCTCATACATGTAATGCCACACATATTCATTTATTGTCTTTCATTAGGTTATTCCATTACTAATTCAACTTCTTTTGTAACACGAGGAGCCTCAAGAAACCCGTCCCATCCAACGTAACATAGGAGTTTTGCATGGGGGTAGCCTTCACTCGTCCCCTCCTGTGACATTATCTTCAGGGCACCTCCACCTTACTAGCAGGCGGAGACCGGTGGTTACCGCCCGTTATAATACACTTGGGCCATATAAATGTAATAAATGGTCATCCTAGTCCGGTTTAGGATATAAATTGTTACGCTAAGATCGTGATGTGCAAATGGGTTTTAAATTTATAACTCGAACTAAATCCTAAACTACCTAGCGAAACCCGCAGTGTACGGGACGTTTGTAGAAGGGATAGTATTCCGAGGTCGAACACAAAGACTAAGGTCAAATTGATTCGATTTGTGATTGAGTTTAGTAAAGACCTAGGTTGAAAGAAAAGAAAGAAATAAAGAAATGAAAATCTCAAATGTTTTTAGTTGGTTTTTGGTGATCAATCAAAGATCATAATTCATGCAAAGTAAACAATCAAACTAAACTAAGAATCAACACAAATAAACAAGCTAAACAAGATAGTGATCAAAGAAAGAAAAGACGGATTCTAGGGGTTGGAAGTTCCGGTTATGGCATAGGACTCAAGCTATCTATTCATTTCTTGGATTAACTATGATATGTTGGGATTAAGCGATTCTAGATTGGGATCAATTACCGGGTAGGTCGCATGGTCCAACTAGTCCACTCCTAAGGTCTCATCATCGGGTAAGTCTCTAAGAACCTAAGGATAGGAATTCTACACAAACCGGATTGTTAGCTAGGGGTCTAACCTATCCTTACCGGGTAAGTCTCGGAAAGGGAAGTCCTAAACAACTATCCTAGCACGCCTAATCCAATGGCGGCTTATTAGGCTCACCACTACCTAAGGGTTGTTATCTTTGGAATCTAAGAGTAAGGATCACCGGGTAAGTCTCTCCTAACACTTAGTTACTAACACTAGGTCACCCTAGGGTAGATTAAACTCAACAACACTTAGGATTTCAACATCTTAACAATCTAAGACAAGATCCATCGACCGAGGGAAAATCACGGTTTGTTCTACCTGAACCACGGCCGTGGTCAGGCAAGAACTACCCGTGATTTCTAACAGCAGCTACGTTCATACACACAAGTCATCCAAAGATAAATCTAAGTCCGTTCTATCATAGCCCTAGCCATAACCATCCTTTCCTTACCCTAGAACCACATCTATTTAGCCTACAACGTTCATAATAGAAATCGAAACAAGCAAACACAAAATCATAACATCCATTTGCAAGATGATGAAAGAAAAGAGATGAACAACTGAACTAAGCTGAAAATAGAAATTAGAGTAACTCACAATCCTTCCAAAAGAAGGTTCAAATGATTCATACAAATCTTAGAAATAGAATCCGGAATTCTTCAATACAAAACTATCAAGTGTGGTAATGGTGTGTGTTCTTCTTCTCCTCTCCAATGGAGCTCTTCTTCTTCCTCTTTGACACTTTCCTTCATAGAAAGACTCTTTGTTGAGAATATTTTTGTTAGAGGATAATGGATAATGGAGAGCTGCTCCAAGATATCTCTCACAGCCCATGACGGACCACTTTTATAACAAACTTGCATGAGCTGACCATGAGAGTCGTGGCACAGCTGTCACAAGAATCTGGCAAAATCCACGGGTGATTCCACGGCCGTGGAGTGTCAGAGAACCGTGATTCTGTGCAGAAACTTCGCCTTGGATCATTAAGCTGTGATTTGGTGCATGGCTTGTGTTGGCAAGGCTCCATGAGTCCTCCTTAGCCTTTAGCTTGTGTCCTAATGAGTCCGAGGGTGTGTCATCTAGATGAACGATCCTCAAACGTATCATTTTTGCTCCTAAATCTCCCGAAATACCTATAAAACACGTACAAGTCCGTGTAGACATCTATCTCGGAAAAATACATGAATTGAGTACAAAACGTCGTGAACTAGTGCTAAACCATGCATGAATGTGTGAGAAATCTATCTAAATGATTACCTAAAACTAAGCAATAAATCGTGTTATCAAAATACCCCATACTTAAGGTTTGCTCGTCCCCGAGCAAATTCCCAACTATAGATTAAGAGATGACATGATTTATGTATGCAGAAAAATGGCAAAATCTTTTTGGGTTTGTGCTTCTATTATTGGATCACCTTCAAAGTCATGTTTCATGGCAAAGGATAAGCAATCATGCATCAAACAAATGGAAGCATGGAAAGACAATTGTACTTAACTCAAAAGCATGCATGAAATGTAAAGATGAGGAAGTCAAGAAGATCAAGAGTACATCCAATCTAAATCACTAAGTCTTACAAACATGCAAATAGGTCATAAGGTCTTGGGAGATAAAAGGGTCAAGAAATATAGTGATTTGGTGGGGATTTTTAGGTTATGTGATGCTAATCCGGGAACGGAACTAACTCCACAATCTTGTCCTCGATCAACTTCCCTCAAGTGTATATTTTCCTCCATCTTTTCTTTCCTTTCTTCTTCTTTGACTTATTTTTGAGACAATGGCATTGGTGTACAAAAGCCGAAACCTTGGTGATTAGCCGTCCTCGGACTTTTTCTTAGTTTTCGAGGTGCATCCACACCGGGCACACATACCAAAGCTCGTTAGGACTATTGGTTCATTTGACTTTGGCAAGGCACCAACACCCGATTATGTGAAGTGTACCGAGTTACTTGTCATTTAAACCAATGTCCCCAAACCTATATTTTTGGCTACACTTTTCACAACAAATTCAGCATTTTATGCATGATGTTCTTTCATTAACAACTTCACCCCACACTTGCTTGTCGCACACATCAACACACTAGCATGCTCCTATTCCCGGATGGGTTAAAAGAGGTCAAATTTTTCTCAATTGAGGTGCTCAAGCAATCATGATTAAGATGAGAAGTAGAGAAAGATTGAATTGCCTCATTCATTCCTAGATGGTATGCAAGAACTATCATGTAATTTCGATCTTCACTAATCAATCCTTTCTAGGCAAACATCATGGTCACAAATCATTCATAGAATTTCAAGAGAAGTACTTCAAGTCCACATATGCGTTCATTAATCCTAACACATGAGGCCATCCATAGCCAATTCACAAGACAAGATTCATCATTAGGGTCATATCCAAGCCTAGAAAGCACAAAATTGTTTTAAAATTTTTTGATTTTTATGGTATTTTCGATTTAAGTATGTACAATGCAAGACATGTGAAGATTTTAAACTATCCTAGATGCTCATCATGCAAAGGATCATGCAAACCCCACCCCATACTTAGAAACACATTGTCCCCAATGTGGTATACAAGTAAAGAGAGTGAAAGAAGGTTCTCACAATGTAAAAATGGTTTGTTATGGTATTTGGGATTGCTCAATAGTGAATTGACGTTTGATGATCCTATCAACCATGGTAGAGAGCTCTAAGCATCCATCAAAGCTTCGGGACCCGCGCTAGGCACCGCTAGCCGTCCAAGTTCCTTGTCCGCTCCACCCATAATTGATGAGGGTTTCATCATCATCATTCCTATGTCAAGCAAGGCCTCCAATGCCACTAATGTTCTAGCACACACACAAAGTAGACAAAACACACACAAAGATAGAAAAATCTAGAAACAAAAGCAAATCAAGAAAGGAAAAATGTTACCAATGGGTTGCCTCCCACCAAGCGCTTCTTTAAGGTCATTAGCTTGACCAAACTTGGGGGCGTCTACTCAAGGTGAAGTGGGGCAATTATCTCCACCGGAGCTCCCGGGATATACTTCTTCAACCGGTGCCCATTCACCTTAAAGTTCCCACAATGTTCCCCTCCTATCTCAATGGCTCCATGGGAAAAGATCTTCTTCACCACATATGGCCCGGTCCATCTTGATTTGAGCTTTCCGGGAAAGAGCCTTAGCCTTGAGTTGAAGAGAAGGACAAGATCTCCTTCACTCAACTCCTTCGGGATAATCCTCTTGTCATGCCATCTTTTGGTTCTCTCCTTGTAAATCCGGGCATTCTCATAAGCGTCTAACCGGATCTCCTCGAGGGCATTCAATTCAAGCAATCTCTTTTCTCCCGCCGCCTTGAGATCAAAATTTAGCCACTTAATGGCCCAATAAGCTCTATGTTCCATCTCTACCGGAAGGTGGCAAGACTTGCCATAGACCAACTTGTAAGGAGTGGTGCCAATCAGTGTCTTGAAGGCAGTTCTATATGCCCATAAGGCATCATTGAGCCTCATAGCCCAATCCTTTCTAGTCCTAGACACCGTCTTCTCAAGGATGGCCTTGATCTCCCGGTTGGAGATCTCCACTTGGCCACTAGTTTGGGGATGGTAAGGTGTTGCCACCTTGTGAGTCACCCCATACTTGGCCAAAAGCGCCCCAAAATTCCTATCGGTGAAGTGCTTTCCTCCATCACTAATGATCACCCTTGGTGTTCCAAACCTAGGGAAGATCACCCGGTTGAAGAACCGCACCACCACCTTGGCATCATTTGTAGGAGAGGCGATTGCCTCCACCAATCTTGACACATAGTCCACCGCCAATAGGATGAAGAGATTGCCACATGAAGAAGGGAAGGGTCCCATGAAGTCCACACCCCACACATCAAATATTTCGACTTCTTGGATGTTGTTCAAGGGCATTTCATTCCTCCTTGAGATGTTGCCCGTCCTTTGGCAAGCATCACATGCCGCTACAAAACCTTGCACATCTTTAAACAAGTTAGGCCAATAAAAACCAGATTGCAATACCTTTGCACACGTCTTGTGTGAGCTAGCATGGCCTCCACATGGTAAGGAGTGACAATGCCGGATCACACTCTCTACTTCATCTTCCGGTATGCATCTTCTAAACATTCCATCCGGGCCTTTCTTGAACAAGAGTGGCTCACTCCAATAGTAATGCCTCACATCGTTGAAGAACTTCTTTCTTTGTGCATATGTCAATCCGGGAGGCACTTCCTCACACACTAAGTAGTTCACAATGTCGGCATACCATGGCTCATTTCCTCTAGACACTTGGAACAAGCATTCCTCCACCATTTGCAATTGCTCATCTCGGAATGAGTCATTAATTGGAATGTCATCTCTTCCAAGCTCTAATGGAGGCAATCTACTAAGGTGATCCGCCACGGAGTTCTCGGATCCCTTCTTATCTCGTATTTCCAAATCAAACTCTTGAAGAAGAAGGATCCACCGAATCAACCTTGGTTTGGCATCCTTCTTTGTAAGTAGATAACGGATCGCAGCATGATCCGTATAAACTATGACCTTCGCTTCAACAAGGTATGAGCGGAACTTCTCAAATGCATACACCACCGCTAGCAACTCCTTCTCGGTTGTAGCATAATTGAGTTGGGCATCATCTAGCGTCTTGCTAGCATAATAAATAGCATGAGTGCGCCCATCTTTCCTTTGCCCTAAAACAGCCCCAACGGCTATATCGCTTGCATCACACATGATCTCAAATGGTAGACTCCAATCCGGAGGTTGCATGATAGGTGCGGAGATCAAGGCGTTCTTCAACCTACAAAAAGCCTCAAGACAATCTTTGGAAAAGACAAAATCAACATCATTCATTAGTAGGTTAGTGAGAGGCTTAGAAATTTTAGAGAAGTCTTGAATATACCTCCGGTAAAAACCGGCATGCCCTAAAAAAATCCTTACCCCCTTCACCGAGGTAGGTGGCGGCAACTTCTCTATCGTTTCAATTTTGGCCCTATCAACCTCAATGTCACGGTTAGACACCAAGTGTCCTAACACAATGCCTTCACTTACCATGAAGTGGCATTTTTCCCAATTCAAGACAAGATTTGTCTCCTCACATCTTTGCAATACTAATGACAAGTTAGCCAAGCAATTATCAAAGGAAGAACCATAAACAGAGAAATCATCCATAAACACTTCCATGATATTTTCTATGTATTCCGAAAAGATAGCCATCATACACCTTTGGAAGGTGGCGGGTGCATTACACAGCCTAAATGGCATTCTCCTATATGAAAAGGTACCCCATGGACATGTAAAGGTTGTTTTCTCTTGGTCATCGGGGTGGATAGGGATTTGGAAGAATCCACTATAGCCATCTAGATAGCAAAAATGAGAATGTTGAGCTTACCTTTCTAGCATTTGGTCAATGAAGGGGAGAGGGAAGTGATCTTTCCTAGAGGCCATGTTCAATTTCCTATAATCAATGCACATCCTCCACCCCGTAACCGTCCTAGTCGGGATTAGTTCATTGTTCTCATTAGTTACTACGGTCATCCCACCCTTCTTAGGAACTACATGAACTGGACTAACCCACTTACTATCCGAGATAGGGTAGATAATTCCCGCATCTAGCAACTTAATGATTTCCTTTTTGACTACCTCTTTCATTATAGGATTCAATCTCCTTTGATGTTCAATAGAGGGTTTGTGGTTATCTTCCATCATTATCTTATGCATGCACAAAGAAGGCTTAATGCCAACCAAATCATCAATAGTATAGCCAATGGCTTTCCTATGCAATCTTAGTTCATGCAACAACTTAGCAAGTTCATCATCACTCAAGCATGCATTAACAATCACAAGATATGTAGAGTTTTCACCAAGAAAAGCATACTTTAAATGAGAGGGGAGGGGTTTAAGTTCAAGTGAAGGAGGACCTTTATCGGTTGAAGATGATCCAAATAAGGTTGGATGAGATGAATCTAAAGCAAATGAAGACTCCTCATGGCTCCTAAAAGCTTGACCATCATCAAGGACTGGTCCAGGGAAAACCACGGCTGGAATCACGGTTTGCTCAACTTCCACGGCCGTGGTTCTTGCTAAGCTTGCTTCCCGGAGTTGTCCAGAAAGTTTGACGGCTGTGGAACTTAAATCTCGACTATGGAACTTGCAGCTGTTCAACACCTCTTTGTGGCTTTCAAATCCAACTCTTTGCTCCTCTTCCAATGCTTCCAAGGCCTTGATCTCCTCATTGCAAGCCTCCTCAACACCTTCCTCCATCATACTTAAGGTAAGAACCTTCTCTAAGGGATCCTTGATCAAGATCGAGCTCACAACTTCCCTAGATTCCTCTTGCTCGACTATGTTAAAGACATCCTCATCAAGGGCTGGCCCTTTCGTCATTGTGGACAACTTGAACTTGATGTTCTCTTCTCCAATGTTGAAGGAGAGAGTTCCATTCTTGCAATCCACTAGGCATCCGGAGGTGGCTAGGAAGGGTCTTCCTAAGATGATGGGAACCGGATAGTCCGCCGGAATGTCCAAGACTACAAAATAAATCGGCACATAGAATCCTCCTAGTTGCACCGGGATGTCTTCTAGGATCCCAACCGGATGAGTGATAGAACAATACGCCATATAAAGGGTCATCTTGACCGGTTTCGGCTCTCCTAGCCCAACCTTGTTGCAAAGTGCAAGCGGTATGATGCTTACACTCGCTCCAAGATCACAAAGGGCCTCGTACTTCACATCTCCCACTCCTATTGGGACACAAAAAGAGCCCGGATCTCTTAGCTTGGGAGGTATCTCCTCCTTCATTGTTTGGATAAATTCTGAGGATCTCTTGGTCATTCTTATCTCCCCATACTCCTCCAACTTCCTTTTGTTGGAGAGTATTTCTTTCAAAAACTTTCCATATGCCGGCATTCCTAAAATGGCATCCATGAAAGGAATGTTAATATGTAATTTGGACATTAGTCCAAGGAACTTACCAAAGTGATTGTCCAAACGAGCTCTTGCTCTTGATTGTGGGAACGGTAGTGGTGGCTTGTATGGAGGCGGCGCCACATAGGTTGGCTCTACATCCTTGCTCTTGCCTCCATCTTCTTGCAACTTTCCCTCTTCTACCACTACTTGCTTTTGTTAGCATGAAATATTGTGATATTTTAGGCAAGTTTTCTAATCATATTTGATTCATATTGATAGTCTTTGATTGATCTTTATGCATATGTGAGCTAGTATTGCCTATATTGTCGATATGGATGTCTACACTAGTTCTATGTTGATTATAGGTGATTTGGAGCTATTTCCGAACGGGATCGAGCAAAGGAGAGTTAAGTTGATATGTCCATAGATCGAGGACACTTTTTGGAGGCAATTTGGAGTCTTAGATTGAGGAATGCACGAGTTTGGGGAAGAATCACGTTCTTGCCCTAAATTACGCCCTAAAATACGGCCGTATCACAAACCACGTTCAGAATTACGGCCGTGGATTCAGAGTCAGAATTCGATGTTCATTCCAGGGGATTCTACGGCCGTGGAACTAACCGTAATTGTTTCCACGCCCTAGAATTACGGTCGTGGAATCTTCCACGACCGTGATCTTGGCGAATCTTTTCGCCACACTTTGAAGCCACGATCTTTTAAAGATTGGGCCGGGCCGACACTTTGCCCTGCATTATAAAAAGACGGAAGAAAGGAGATTCCGTCATGCTCGCTTACAACCTCGCTTACGACCTTCGCTACCCGTTTGCCCTCATTCTTCGCCGCTTAGACACGAAGACGTTTTGCTTAGTTTGCTTGGAAGCAATTGACATCTCTTTGAAGAGATCGAAGTTCGTTTTTGGAATTCCTCTAATCTCGAACTTTTGGTGGAGATTGCTGTTGAGATCTCCGGATTTGCGGAAGATCGTAGTTCTTGGAAGATTTTGCAAGAAGATCTCTCTTCTTGATTAGGTTCGATTTGGAAAACGGATTGACATCCCGTTTTCTTTTCTTTCCTAAGGTTACGATTATTTGTTCTATTGTGAATCTTTTGACATTGCTTATTCTCTGTGTGACTTTGAGATTAAATTGAAGATTATTGAAAGTTCTTGAAAGTTTTCATCTTTTTATCTTTTAATTCTTGAATTAATATCAATATGATTGTTATTGGCTAAAAACCCTTAACAATTCTAAGGTGAAGGGTTGATAGTTGTGGCTTAGATGATGATAGATCGATCGCAAACAGATTAGACCCTGAGAGTTAGAGAGAATCGCCGACAACCCTAAATTACGGGCTGTTCTTGAGTCCACGGCCGTGGAACCTCAAGAACTAACCGTGATTTTACTTTAGTTTACGAACTTTGCTTTTACTTTAATCCAAAGTTAAAGATTTTCTTTAACTTAGTCTTGGCTTGCCTTTTCTAGGTGGTAGTGAAGCCTCAACAACCTCTACCTCGATTCTGAGTGTCACAACCTTAATCGGTTTAGTTAGTCTTGATCCTTGGATTACAAGTTTGGGTATTTGACATTAATTCTTGCCTTTAGAACCTTTCTATATTGAAGCCTCAACAACCTTTATAGGGAGTGTCTTTTAGGTAGGTTATATAAGGTTTTTTGGAACTTCACCGTACGATTACCTTACATTCGCATACCTTTGCAAACCTCAACTCTGTCCTTGTACTTTAGTATATCTTGAATCGATTGCCACAGCTGGACACCTGGATCTTTAGGATTGTTGTTTTCCCAATATATTTGCAAAACTCCCATATTTACTTGCTTGATAATCTGCAATCGAGTTCGTTCCCCCCAAATCCCTGTGTTCGATACTCTGGAATTCTTGCTTAACTACGTCGATCCGTACACTGCGGGTTCGCTGCTTGATTCTAGTTTTATAAATTTAAAACTTATTTGCACACACCTCTAGGGGCGAACAAGTTTTTGGCGCCGTTGCCGGGGATTTGGTTTCGTCCGAATCCGGTAGCCGGTTGTCAAGCTTGGGAGCTTGCTCTCGTTATTTGATCTTTCTTTGAGTGCATGCGCAGGTCTAGGAACACCGAAGATCTCTTACCTCTTGATCAAGAGCTAGAGAAAACCTTGAGACAAAAGCGCAAGGAAAAGAAGATGGCTGAAGAAAACGAACGCGATCTTCAAACGGAGTTGGCGGAGAAGGAAGCTCAACTCCGATGGAATGAGACTCTCCGCCAGGATGAGATGGATCGTCATCAATCTCAAGTTAACGGTCTACAAGACATGCTCTTCCAAATGAGGATAAAGATGATCGACCTTGAAGATAAGGTAGGCAAGAAGTCCTCGAGAAGGAGATCAAGGTCTAGAAGAAAAAGCCACTCATCCGCTGATGATAGTGATTCTTCCATGCCACCGTTAGAAGAGATTGATCCCACGATCAATATAAATCCCTTCAATCCACAAGGAGCTACTAATCGCCGCATCCCACCAAGGAATGCGAGAGTCGAACGTGTGGATAATGAGCCAATAACTCTTGGCCAGCGGATGGATCCAACACAACAACCACGCCGCTTGGGTGTGAATTTTGATGCTGAAGATGTGCAAGGGTTTAGCTTTAACCCTCAAGTTATCACTCTTGTTCGCCAAAGCCAATTTGGCGGTACAAGTGCCGAATCTCCACACCAACACTTGCAAAACTTTGAGTGTATGATGGAGACAATGAGACCGAAGAGCGCTACTACCAATAGCTATAAGCTCAAACCTTTCTTTTTCTCTTTGAAAGGGAAAGCGTTGTCATGGTATCAAGCTCTTCCCAATGGGAAACTAGACACGTGGGAAGACCTTTCCGCAGAGTTTCTCACCAAATTCTTTCCGCCCTCCAAAACGGCGGAACTTAGAGGTAAGATTAATGCTTTTTCCATGAGACCTAACGAAAGTTTGTTTCAATCTTGGGAAAGGTTTCAGGATTTACTCTTGGATTGCCCTCATCATGGCATATCCAAGCTTGCCTTGTTGGAAATCTACTACAAGGGGCTGGATGCGGGAACGCAATTCAACCTCCAATCCCTCTCATGTGGAACGTTCATGGACATGAGAGAAGATGACGCTTGGGACTTCATTGAGAAGCAAGCAAGAGTCATAGAGAAGTATTCCCACCGGAAAGTGGAGGGAAATCGTGTGGAGCAAGGAGCGAAGCTCACACATGAAGCTCAAAATCAGATTTTCTCCCTCAACAATGAAATCAAAGAGTTGAAGGAGGCTATCAAGACCAACTTCCCAAAGCAACAAGAGAAGGATGTTGGCTATTTGGGCATCAACAACGGCGGTGATAACACCAACCGCAACAACAATAACCGGAACAATAACCGGAATAACAATTGGAATGGAAACAACAACAACCGGAACAACAACAATTGGAACAACAATCGGGGTTCAAACAACAACAATTGGCGCTCCAATCAACAAAATTCCGGTAACTCCTATCCTTCCAATTCCAATTCGCTAACTCCACCTTCCTCTTCCTCTACTCCTTTGAAAAGCCAGGGGCAATCATCTAATGGAGGAAACAATACGGGAAAGGAGAAGCCCGATCCCATGTTGGAAACTATCTTGGGAAAGCTTCAAGGGTTGGAGAACCGCATCATCAAGGTTGATGATCAAATTTCTAAGGTTGACAAAGCTCAAAAGGTTTTGGAAAACCAAATGTTCAACCACGCGGAGGAAGTTCCCAGAAATCAAGGGAAACTTCCAGGAAAGACGGAGGACAACCCTAAGGGAAGGGTAATGGCGATTACAACTAGGAGCGGAGTGACTACCACCGATCCGCAGCCTACGTTCGTTGAAGTCCCCGTAGAGAAGGACAAAGAAAAGGGGAAGGAGAAGGAAGATGTCTATGTTCCTCCTCCAGCTTTCAAACCTCCCCTACCGTTCCCTCAATCTAGAGCGTGAGCGCGCCTAGACAAGCAATTCGGTAAGTTTATAGAACTCATGAGCAAGCTGCATATTAATATACCTTTCATTGATGCTATTGTAGGTATGCCGGCTTATGGCAAGTTCTTGAAGGAGCTCCTCTCTAACAAGAGGAAATTAGAAGATTTCGGTGAAGTCAAGATGAGTTCGGATTCTTCGGATCTCATCAAGACGATGAAGGAGAAAATGCCCCCAAAGTTGAAGGATCCGGGGTCGTTTTGCATTCCCATTGGAGTGGGAGATGTCACATATGACGCTTTATGTGACTTAGGAGCAAGTGTGAGCATCATACCACTTGCATTGTGTAGGAAGATCGGTTTAGGCGATCCTAAACCGGTCAAGATGACGTTATACATGGCGGATCGATCCATCACTCGTCCCGTCGGCATTGTAGAAGACGTCCCGGTCAAGCTAGGCAAGTTCTTTGTCCCCATTGATTTTGTCGTGCTTGACATTCCTGCAGATAGTCCGGTCCCGATCATACTCGGAAGACCGTTTCTTGCAACTTCCGGCTGCATGGTCGATTGCAAGAATGGAAGACTCGCTTTTGACATTGGAGAAGAGAAAGTAGAGTTCGTTCTTTCCACTCTAGTGAAGGAACCAATCTTTGACGAGGATATCTACGATATCCAAGACGAAGAAGGTTTGTCTAGGGAGGAGGTAAGTGCGATCCTCTTTAACGATCCTTTACAAAAAGTCATCGCTATGAGTCTAACCAATGTAGGAGAAGAAGAAGAGTGCAAAGAGGAAATTGAAGCCTTAGAAGCACAAGAAGAGATGCCTGGATTGGAGTTTGAAAAACTCCACGATGAGGCTGAGAATATTAGAATCCACGGTCATACCCTGTATTCCACGACCGTGGATTCCACGACCAAAATCGACTTCCATTCCAGAGGATATTACGGCCGTGGAACACAAGAGGAGACCGTAATTTTGACCGTGGAAGAGGGTGACCGGCATACTTCTTCAACTTCTTCTAATTCTTCTCCAACCCATTCAACATCCTTAGAAACTTCTAAGGAAACATCGGAAGCTCCTCAAGGATCATTGGAAGCTCCGAAAGTGATGGAACTCAAACCACTTCCTACTCATCTAAGGTACGCTTTTCTTGGATCTAATTCTACCTTTCCGGTTATCGTTAGCTCCGAATTAAGCATAGATGAACATGAACAGCTCATGATTGTCCTTAGGAAACATAGAAAAGCGATAGGCTATACTATCGAGGACTTAGTAGGAATTAAACCCTCCCTATGTATGCATAAGATACTAATGGAGGAGGACTTTAGAACTTCAAGACAACCTCAAAGGCGGTTGAATCCGACCATGAAGGAGGTTGTCAAGAAGGAAATTCTTAAACTTCTTGATGCAGGTATCATCTATCCTATCTCCGATAGCAAGTGGGTGAGCCCGGTTCAAGTAGTTCCGAAGAAGGGAGGAATGACGGTCATCACCAATAAGAACAACGTACTCATTCCTACCCGAACCGTAACTGGATGGCGAATGTGTATAGACTACCGCAAGCTCAACAACGCAACGCGGAAGGATCACTTTCCATTGCCATTCATCGATCAGATGCTTGAAAGGTTAGTACAACATTCATACTTTTGCTACCTTGACGGTTATAGTGGCTTCTTTCAGATTCCGATACATCCGGATGATCAAGAGAAGACCACATTCACGTGCCCTTGGGGTACGTTCGCCTATAGGAGAATGCCGTTCGGGCTTTGCAACGCCCCAGCCACCTTTCAACGGTGCATGATGGCCATCTTCTCCGAATACGTAGAGGAAATCATGGAAGTCTTCATGGACGACTTCTCCGTTTACGGTTCCTCTTTTAACGATTGTCTTTCTAACCTTTCTCTTGTTTTGCAAAGATGTGAAGACACTAACCTAGTTCTTAATTGGGAAAAGTGTCAATTCATGGTTAAGGAAGGAATCGTATTAGGTCACTTAGTCTCTAGTAGAGGGATAGAGGTAGACAGGGCTAAGATAGAGACCATAGAGAAACTCCCTCCCCCAATTTCGGTGAAAGGGATAAGAAGTTTCCTAGGACATGCTGGATTCTATAGACGTTTCATTAAGGACTTTTCTAAGATATCAAAACCTCTCACTAATCTATTGATGAAGGATGCGGTTTTTGAGTTTTCGCAGGAATGTTTAGATGCGTTCAACACCATTCGGCAGGCTCTAATTTCAGCACCTATTATCCAACCCCCGGATTGGACTCTCCCCTTCGAGATTATGTGTGATGCTAGTGACGTAGCCATTGGAGCTGTTCTTGGGCAACGAAAGGAAGGACGAACCCACGCCATATATTACGCTAGCAAGACGCTAGACGAAGCTCAGCTCAACTAAGCCACCACAGAGAAGGAATTTTTAGCCATTGTCTACGCTATTGACAAGTTTCGCTCTTATCTTGTAGGTGCAAAGGTGATTGTCTACACGGATCATGCTGCGATCCGGTACCTCCTTGCGAAGAAAGATGCGAAGCCAAGGCTGATTAGATGGATTCTTCTCCTACAAGAATTCGATCTTGAGATCCGCGACAAGAAAGGCTCGGAAAATTCTGTTGCGGATCATTTGAGTCGTCTAACACATCTAGAGGACGACCATTTACCTATTGATGACTCCTTTCCGGACGAACACCTACATATCATAGAGGAGTGCATCAAGGTAGTCTCCAAAGGTAACGAACCATGGTTTGCTAATTTCGTTAACTATTTGGTTTGCCAGGAGATACCACCCGGACTGTCATACGCACAAAGGAAGAAGTTCTTCAAGGACGTCCGGGAATACTATTGGAACGAGCCTCTCCTCTTTAAGAGAGGTCCGGATGGCATCATCCGGCGATGTGTGCCGGAAGATGAGATGCAAAGTGTCATCCGCCATTGTCATTCACTACCTTGTGGAGGACACGCTAGTTCGAACAAAACTAGAGCAAAGGTATTGCAATCTGGATTCTATTGGCCTACTTTATTTAAAGATGTGCAATCCTTTGTTTCTTGTTGCGATGCTTGTCAAAGAACAGGCAATATCTCTAGAAGGAACGAGATGCCCCTCAACAACATCCAAGAGGTGGAGATTTTCGACGTTTGGGGAGTCGATTTCATGGGACCATTCCCATCTTCTTGTGGAAACCAATACATATTATTGGCGGTAGACTACGTTTCTAGATGGGTGGAGGCAATTGCCTCTCCCACAAATGATGCCATGGTGGTGGTTAAGTTCTTCAACAAGACCATCTTTCCGCGATTTGGAACGCCAAGGACGATCATTAGTGATGGAGGTTCTCACTTCATAGCCCGTCGCTTTGAAGCTCTTCTAGCCAAGTATGGGGTTACTCACAAGATCGCCACCCCTTACCATCCACAAACGAGTGGACAAGTTGAGATCTCAAATAGGGAGATCAAGGGAATTCTAGAGAAGACGGTTTCAAGGACTAGGAAGGATTGGTCCTTGAAACTAGATGATGCATTATGGGCGTACCGGACTGCATACAAGACTCCCATAGGAACCACACCATACAACCTTGTGTATGGGAAATCTTGTCATTTGCCGGTAGAGCTGGAGCACAAAGCGTTTTGGGCTATCAAGTGGCTAAATTTCAGCATGAAGGAAGCGGGAGAGAAGCGTCTCCTAGACATCAACAAGCTGGATGAGCTTCGCTTGAACGCCTACGAAAACGCCAAGATCTACAAGGAAAGAGCAAAGCGTTGGCATGATAAGCATATCATTCCAAAGGACTTCAAAGAAGGAGATCAAGTTCTCCTCTTTAACTCAAGACTTCGCCTCTTTCCAGGTAAGCTTAAATCCCGTTGGACCGGACCTTTTCTAATTAAGCGTATTTTCCCCCATGGTGTAGTTGAAGTATGGGGTGAAGCTACCGGAAGTTTTAAGGTGAACGGCCAACGACTCAAGAAGTACTCGCCGGAACTCCAAGCTGAGGAGTTTGCACCTACCGCACTCGAATAGGTACGACAATGGTCTAGCTACGGACCTTAAACAAAGCGCTTCTTGGGAGGCAACCCAAGGTATTGCATTTTTGTTTTTGTTTTCGATTCATAGACTAGTTTAGAATAGACGTTTTTACTTTACTTTGCCTCGATTTCTTCCGGTATGTTCGTATTTTTGGTTGTAGGATCGATGGAAAAGGAAAAAGGGAAGATAATGTCGAAGAGGAGTGACGAAATTTGGACGTTGAAGCTTTACAGAAGGTTCCACGGTCTAAATTACGGTCGTCATAGCTATAGTGGCCGTAATTTTCAAAAGCCTTTGAAAAATCACCAAAACCACGGGTCCGTACACTTCCACGGCCGTGGAATGCCCCGACAGACCGTAATTTTTGGAAATTTTGCCGGCCACTATAAAACCCACACTCTTCACACACTTAACCAAAATCTCCCCAATTCCACGACCTAGAAACCGAAAACCCTCCACCTCTCTCAATTCCTCGTTTTCTAATCGTTTTCAACGATTCTTCGTCCTAAACTGCAGCAAATCCAACCACGAACAGAATCCAAGCAACAAATCGAGTGGAAAACGATCAACAAACACGCATTTTGGATTTTTTCAATCCGAAAAAGAGGTTACTTCTTTCTTCTTGATTTTCACGGATTTAGTTCGTTTTTGCTATAGTTTTTAGGAAGAACTGATAAAGACCGGAAGGAATTAGATTAGGACTGCTTGCTGTGGTGATTGTTGGTGAATTTGCTGAGATTCACGAATTTCTGAGACGAATCATGGTCGCTGGGTAAACCACGGCCGTAATTCCCCAAGAACAGACCGTGATTTTTGCTGAAAATGGATTTCGTGAGGAGAATGTCGGGAAGGATAAAGGAGAAGAAAGGGGAGCAAAGTAAGAAAAGGAAAGGAAATCCCTCAACCTCTAGGGCACCACCACCCTCATCTCCCTCATTACCATCCTCACCCTCACCTCCATCCTCACCTCCTCACCCTAGCATCCCAACCATACACGAAAACTACCTAGCTGCATTTGAGAAGATAGAGAAGAGGGCAGTGATTGGCCCTAGGTATTTGTTGTTGGAGGATCTACATCCTCTCAACATAGTTGATGATCTTACATGGCTCTTGGATAGAGCCGGATTGCTAGTCTTCACGAACATTCGTGAAGACGCCTATGAGGAGATTACCCGAGAGGTTGTGACATCCTTTGAGCACAGCCACGTTGATAGGACCGTCTCCTTCCGTCTCATGGAACGAGACTATCAGTTGAGCATTGTTGAGTTTGGGACCATTTTCGGGTTCCATGAGACCTATAATGGTCGATTTCCGAGCGGAGTTTACCCTAAGGATTTTTGGGAGGAAGTAGCCATGATTTACGCCGACGAGGACCGTTGGCAACCCGCCGATACCAAGGCTAGATTGATGTACCATCTAGCCTTGAAGATAGCTCACCGTGTTCTTTCGGAGTGTCTCTTTCCTAGGACGGAGACGCCCCAAAAGATCAAGACGGATGAGCTATTCTTGCTCTATTGTATGCTTTACGGTCGCCGTGCAGATTGTGCCACTCTTTTGGCGGCTACGATGAGTAAATTGAAGAACAAGAAGAAGGGGAACATTGGATATGGTGGGATAATAACCCACATCGCTAGGAGCTTTGGTGTGGATTTTTCAGCTTGCACCCGCATACCCGCCGTACCTCTAGGATTACATGCATTCATGGTTAGGGGACTCATCTTCCCCACACATAGAGGTCCGCTTATGCGGGCATGCCTTGGGAGAGTAGGACGGGTAGGGGTATTGAGTGGCTGCCAGAGTATTCCATTGTGGCGGGACGCCACAATTGGAAGGAGACGTTCGCTGCGATGCATGCGAACAGGCTTGTAGCTCCCCCTTACGTTCCACCACCGGTTGTGGATGAGGAGGAGATGGGAGAGCAGTACGAGAGTGGTGGAGGAGCGGAGCAGGAGTTCGGCACGTTTCCGGATCAGCCGGAGGCGGCCCCGGATGTACCTAGGCGCTCTCCACGCCCAGCTAGAGCTTCAGGCTCGTCATCTCGCCGCGCCAGCGTGAGTGAGAGGCCCACGTGGATGACTACACCTCCCACTTGGTACGACACACCCCCTCCTTGGTCCACGACGCAGCCAGCAGCACCACCGCCACCACCAGCACCAGCACCAGCACCAGCCGATGCCCCCGCATGGTATGATCACGCCCCGGGATGGTATGAGAGGATGCCGGATTGGGCTACCGGACTTTCGGAGAGAGTCGGAGCACTAGAGATCCGGGCGGATGCTAGAGACGGACGCCTAGACGACCTTGACCACATGATGAGGGACGTCTACCGCCAGCAGTTTGGGCGGTTCTATGATCCGAGTTTCTCTCCATTCCAACCTCCACCGGCGCCGCAGTGATCGATGCATGACCGTTCGTTTTAGACATTCCCGCCACCACTTGTGAGTTTCTTTTTCTTTTCTTTTTTTTTTGTTCTTTCTTGTGAACATTAGGGACAATGTTCGTCCTAAGTATGGGGTGGGATGTACTAAAAATTTGTAATAACTCTACTCTCTATGTTGCTTTCATTTGAGACTATCGTTGCATGTTCATTATGTGTTACACGTTTCATTCTTGCATTGCATGAAAAAGAACTTTAAAAAGCCATAAAAATTGAAAAATTTTGAAAATTTTGTGCTTCTAATGAATTGAGATGATTTCCATGATAATCACTACTTGCGAATTGAGTTTAATGACAATTGCATGCTTAAAAGGATTGTAAATCGAAAAGAATTTGAATGAATGAATTCTACCTCTTTTGCAAGTTTTATAATGTGAAAACGTTACCTAAATCATGTTGAGAAATTGAAGTTGAAATCACATTATAACTTCCTATACTTCTTGTTGAAATGATTAAGGCAATTCGATACTTTCTTTCCTCTTTCTTTGATCATCTAGCTCCTCATTGAAATATTAGCCTCCTTTACCTATCCGGGAACTTGGAAAAGTGAATGAGAAAAAGGCATGTTTGATGTGGGAGGGCCATGAGAGCAATTATTTGCAATCAGTTGAATAGAAAGAAATTATAGGTTTGGGGAAGTCAATCATGACGATGAGTAACTCGGCACCATTCACATAGCCGGGTGTTTGTGTCTTGCCAAAGTCGGATTGAGCGATATTCCTAGCGGATTATGGTATGTGCGCTAAGGGTTTGAGGCATCTCTTGCAATTTTGAGAAACGCCAATCTCCTAGGCTTCGGTTTTTGTGCACCTCTATCCATAACTCCAAAAGTAAAGTCGAAAAAGAAGAGAGCGAAGCTCTAAGTTGAAGTGTTGCGGGAACCGCATAAGAAGAAGAAGGTAGTTGTCCACTTTCCCGGATTTATGCACCACTTCCCCTTAAAGTTTTCCCTTTCCTCCCATATTCTAGACCTTTTCTTTGGAAGTCCTTAAGATCAAAAGAATGTTATATGACTTGGTGATCTAAATTGAAGTTTCTTGAGATTGATTTTGTTAATGTTTGAAGGTTATAATGCTTGTTTAGAAGTTGAGTTGATTCATGAATTTTCTTTCCCTTTTACTCTTTGATTAAGTGTGTGAAAGTTTGAAAAACGATTGAAGCAAGGTTTGAGAATGATATATTCTTTAGAAGTCACATTCACCAAAAGAAGGTACACATATTTCATCCTAACTCTTGTTTTAAAGCTTTTTGAAAGACCTTGCTTAGGGACAAGCAAGTGTTAAGTATGGGGTTATTTGTTAGCATGAAATATTGTGATATTTTAGGCAAGTTTTCTAATCATATTTGATTCATATTGATAGTCTTTGATTGATCTTTATGCATATGTGAGCTAGTATTGCCTATATTGTCGATATGGATGTCTACACTAGTTCTATGTTGATTATAGGTGATTTGGAGCTATTTCCGAACGGGATCGAGCAAAGGAGAGTTGAGTTGATATGTCCATAGATCGAGGACACTTTTTGGAGGCAATTTGGAGTCTTAGATTGAGGAATGCACGAGTTTGGGGAAGAATCACGTTCTTGCCCTAAATTACGCCCTAAAATACGGCCGTATCACAAACCACGTTCAGAATTACGGCCGTGGATTCAGAGTCAGAATTCGATGTTCATTCCAGGGGATTCTACGGCCGTGGAACTAACCGTAATTGTTTCCACGCCCTAGAATTACGGTCGTGGAATCTTCCACGACCGTGATCTTGGCGAATCTTTTCGCCACACTTTGAAGCCACGATCTTTTAAAGATTGGGCCGGGCCGACACTTTGCCCTGCATTATAAAAAGACGGAAGAAAGGAGATTCCGTCATGCTCGCTTACAACCTCGCTTACGACCTTCGCTACCCGTTTGCCCTCATTCTTCGCCGCTTAGACACGAAGACGTTTTGCTTAGTTTGCTTGGAAGCAATTGACATCTCTTTGAAGAGATCGAAGTTCGTTTTTGGAATTTCTCTAATCTCGCACTTTTGGTGGAGATTGCTGTTGAGATCTCCGGATTTGCGGAAGATCGTAGTTCTTGGAAGATTTTGCAAGAAGATCTCTCTTCTTGATTAGGTTCGATTTGGAAAACGGATTGACATCCCGTTTTCTTTTCTTTCCTAAGGTTACGATTATTTGTTCTATTGTGAATCTTTTGACATTGCTTATTCTCTGTGTGACTTTGAGATTGAATTGAAGATTATTGAAAGTTCTTGAAAGTTTTCATCTTTTTATCTTTTAATTCTTGAATTAATATCAATATGACTGTTATTGGCTAAAAACCCTTAACAATTCTAAGGTGAAGGGTTGATAGTTGTGGCTTAGATGATGATAGATCGATCGCAAACAGATTAGACCCTGAGAGTTAGAGAGAATCGCCGACAACCCTAAATTACGGGCTGTTCTTGAGTCCACGGCCGTGGAACCTCAAGAACTAACCGTGATTTTACTTTAGTTTACGAACTTTGCTTTTACTTTAATCCAAAGTTAAAGATTTGCTTTAACTTAGTCTTGGCTTGCCTTTTCTAGGTGGTAGTGAAGCCTCAACAACCTCTACCTCGATTCTGAGTGTCACAACCTTAATCGGTTTAGTTAGTCTTGATCCTTGGATTACAAGTTTGGGTATTTGACATTAATTCTTGCCTTTAGAACCTTTCTATATTGAAGCCTCAACAACCTTTATAGGGAGTGTCTTTTAGGTAGGTTATATAAGGTTTTTTGGAACTTCACCGTACGATTACCTTACATTCGCATACCTTTGCAAACCTCAACTCTGTCCTTGTATCTTTAGTATATCTTGAATCGATTGCCACAGCTGGACACCTGGATCTTTAGGATTGTTGTTTTCCCAATATATTTGCAAAACTCCCATATTTACTTGCTTGATAATCTGCAATCGAGTTCGTTCCCCCCAAATCCCTATGTTCGATACTCTGGAATTCTTGCTTAACTACGTCGATCCGTACACTGCGGGTTCGCTGCTTGATTCTAGTTTTATAAATTTAAAACTTATTTGCACACACCTCTAGGGGCGAACAGCTTTCCCTTAGCATTGTCCTTGGGCAAAGGATCTTTTATACTCAACCCACTCCTCGTTGTAATAGCCAACACTTGGCCTCTTGGGTTGTCTTCGGTTCTTCCGGGAAGCTTTCCCGGATCTCTATGGGCTTCACTCGCTTTTTGGAACACTTGTGCTTCCAAAACCTTTTGAGCCTTAGAAATTGAAGTCACCGTGCTCTCAAGACCACTCAACCTTCCAAGCAATTGCTCAAACATTATTTCGGTTCTATCTTTTGGAGGTTGAGTAAATCCGGGTGGAGGTTCTTGTGAAGCTCTTGATGGTGGAGTTGTGCTTGTGGAGGAGGAAGGGTTCAAGGCTCCATCCGGGTTAGAGTATGAAAATCCGGGATGGTTGTGGTTGGGCCGGTAATTGTTGAATTGCCGGTTGTTGTTAAAACTCCTTGGGCCTTGGTAATTGTTGAAGTTGCCCCTTCCCATATAATTCACATCCTCCTCCTTGGAAGACAAGTTGGCTTGTGGAAGCACTTGAGGAGTTGCTTGGTTCTTCAAAGTTGTAGCACACAACTCCCTCAAGGACTTCAACTCATTGTTGATGGCGTCAAGCTTGAAATTGCTCATGGTGACTTCACTCACCTCATATGCTCCCGCCTTTCTTCCTTCACTCTTCCTATGGGAGTACTTCTCAATCACTAGAGCTTGCTTCTCCACAAACTCCCAAGCTTCATCCACATGCTTCTCCATAAATGTCCCACCGGAAAGAGATTGGAGCTTGAATTAGCTATCTTCATCAAGTCCTTTGAAGTAGATCTCCAATAGCTCAATTTTTGGTATGCCATGGTGTGGACAATCAAGGAGAAGATCTTTGAACCTCTCCCAAGACTTGAATAAACTCTCTCTATCCTTCATCACGAAGACATTGATCTTCCCTCTTAACTCGGTAGTCTTGGAAGGTGGGAAGAACTTAGTCAAAAACTCGGTTGTCATCTCCTCCCAAGTACCAACTCGCCCTTGTGGAATAGATTGATACCAAGCCAAGGCTTTATCCTTAAGAGAGAAGGAAAAAGCCCTAAGCTTATGGTTGTTGCTCTCCAATTTTGGCGGTCTAAGAGTCTCCATCAAGATCTCATAATTCATCAAATGTTGATGAGGAGACTCTCCTTCCATCCCTCCAAATTGATTATGCCGGATCATTTGTAGAACTTGAGGGCGGAGCTCATAGTTGTGGGCTGCGGGATCTCCTAAGTTCACACCCGGACGGTGTGCTCTTTGTGCCGGATCCATACGTCTCCCTAGGGTTTGTGGCTCTTCAATGGCAATGGGCGCAACCCTAACATTAGCTGCCGGCTGCGGTTGCGGTGGAGGAGGTGGAGGTTGTCGGCGATTAAGCTCTCCTTGAACAAGGGCTTGCCTAATCTCATCAATCTCCCTCCTAGTTTCCTCTTGCCTCTCATTGGCAAGTCTCCTTCCTTCCTCCAAGAGCTCATCTCTTAGCCTTATTTACTCTAAGGCTTCATCCAACTCAGCTTGGAGATTTCTACCGGCCATCTCTTTCTCTTTTCGAATGCTCTTTGATCTAGATCTAAGGGTTTTCTCCGGTTCGGGATCGAATGGAGCTAAATCCTTGCCACGAGATCTTCGCATACACCTAAAGAGTAATAGATGTCCTGAAAAGCAAAGACACAAACCAAAGAGAGATCAAAAGCAACAAGAAAGATCTATACTAGAAACAATCACAAAATAGACTCAATCTAGACCTAGTCCCCGGCAACGGCGCCAAAAACTTGTTACGCTAAGATCGTGATGCGCAAATGGGTTTTAAATTTATAACTCGAACTAAATCCTAAACTACCTAGCGAAACCCGCAGTGTACGGGACGTTTGTAGAAGGGATAGTATTCCGAGGTCGAACACAAAGACTAAGGTGAAATTGATTCGATTTGTGATTGAGTTTAGTAAAAACCTAGGTTGAAAGAAAAGAAAGAAATAAAGAAATGAAAATCTCAAATGTTTTTAGTTGGTTTTTGGTGATCAATCAAAGATCATAATTCATGCAAAGTAAACAATCAAACTAAACTAAGAATCAACACAAATAAACAAGCTAAACAAGATAGTGATCAAAGAAAGAAAAGACGGATTCTAGGGGTTGGAAGTTCCGGTTATGGCATAGGACTCAAGTTATCTATTCATTTCTTGGATTAACTATGATATGTTGGGATTAAGCGTTTCTAGATTGGGATCAATTACCGGGTAGGTCTCATGGTCCAATTATTCCACTCCTAAGGTCTCATCATCGGGTAAGTCTCTAAGAACCTAAGGATAGGAATTCTACACAAACCGGATTGTTAGCTAGGGGTCTAACCTATCCTTACCGGGTAAGTCTCGGAAAGGGAAGTCCTAAACAACTATCCTAGCACGCCTAATCCAATGGCGGCTTATTAGGCTCACCACTACCTAAGGGTTGTTATCTTTGGAATCTAAGAGTAAGGATCACCGGGTAAGTCTCTCCTAACACTTAGTTACTAACACTAGGTCACCCTAGGGTAGATTAAACTCAACAACACTTAGGATTTCAACATCTTAACAATCTAAGACAAGATCCATCGACCCAGGGAAAATCACGGTTTGTTCTACCTGAACCACGGCCGTGGTCAGGCAAGAACTACCCGTGATTTCGAACAGCAGCTACGTTCATACACACAAGTCATCCAAAGATAAATCTAAGTCCGTCCTATCATAGCCCTAGCCATAACCATCATTTCCTTACCCTAGAACCACATCTATTTAGCCTACAACGTTCATAATAGAAATCGAAACAAGCAAACACAAAATCATAACATCCATTTGCAAGATGATGAAAGAAAAGAGATGAACAAGTGAACTAAGCTGAAAATAGAAATTAGAGTAACTCACAATCCTTCCAAAAGAAGGTTCAAATGATTCATACAACTCTTAGAAATAGAATCCGGAATTCTTCAATACAAAACTATCAAGTGTGGTAATGGTGTGTGTTCTTCTTCTCCTCTCCAATGGAGCTCTTCTTCTTCCTCTTTGACACTTTCCTTCCTAGAAAGACTCTTTGTTGAGAATATTTTTGTTAGAGGATAATGGATAATGGAGAGCTGCTCCAAGATATCTCTCACAGCCCATGAAGGACCACTTTTATAACAAACTTGCATGAGCTGGCCATGAGAGTCGTGGCACAGCTGTCACAAGAATCTGGCAAAATCCACGGGTGATTCCACGGCCGTGGAGTGTCAGAGAACCGTGATTCTGTGCAGAAACTTCGCCTTGGATCATTAAGCTGTGATTTGGTGCATGGCTTGTGTTGGCAAGGCTCCATGAGTCCTCCTTAGCCTTTAGCTTGTGTCCTAATGAGTCCGAGGGTGTGTCATCTAGATGAACGATCCTCAAACGTATCGTTTTTGCTCCTAAATCTCCCGAAATACCTATAAAACACGTACAAGTCCGTGTAGACGTCTATCTCGGCAAAATACATGAATTGAGTGCAAAACGTCGTGAACTAGTGCTAAACCATGCATGAATGAGTGAGAAATCTATCTAAATGATTACCTAAAACTAAGCAATAAATCGTGTTATCATAAATGCACAACCATATGAACACACACAACCATTACAAACATATAATCCACAACCGTACGCTAAGTAAGTCCTATGGACTTACCTGTCACACTCGTATCCAAAACCATGTCACAGCTTCCCCTTGGGGAAGAACCAACGCCTGCAAGAGCAAGGCACACAATATCACAACCTGAAAGGGTTAGGAGACTCGTCTCCATCAGAACCAACCTACACCTCAAACTAAACCTCAAGGTCAAAACAAGCTCACATATGCCTATAACATACTCTCAACATCAACACAAGTGCCTAAGGCACATCTCTATCATACAAGTCATTCTAACCATCCTAACAAAGTTATCAACTAAGTCAAGGTCAAAGGAAAGGGAGGAAGGAAGACATACCAACAAGGTATGCACTAATAGAAGCAAGAACACACGGCTGGTCTAGTGAGGCACAGGGGCGGCTCACCAAAGGCGCAGGGGCGGCTCCACACCAGGTGCAGGTGCGGCTCTGGACAGGCGCAGGGGCGGCCAACTGTTCAAAGAGTTGGTCCCGACTTCTCTTCTACCCCTTTCTCGATTCTCTTCACGTCTTCAACACACCACAGCAACACATACACATATATACACATATATGATCATCAAGACAACTAGGAAAGGATCCAACACAAGCCTAGCTTGTGATCCTAAGCTAGAAAGAAGAAGAAAGAAGCAAAAAGAAGGAAATAAGAGAGAAGAAAAGAAAGAGCTTACCACACCAACCCTAAGCTGCAACTATGGAGCATCAGCTCGTCTATCACCTCAATACAACTCCAACAACCTTCAACAACATCTACAAGAGCATCCAAGACCAAGAACACCTCCAAACTCTCAAGAACTCACTCACACAAGCAAGGAGAGATCAAAGGAGAAGAAGGAGAAGAGGAAGAACGTGAGGATGTAGATGGAGCTGAAAAGAGGTAAGGAAACCCCTCATCTGAATTATAAGGAGGCTTATAAGAGAAGCCAGCCGTAAAGCACGGTCAAGAGTCAACAAAAGCGGTTGCACCAACCACAGAGCCGCAGGGGCGGCTAGCCTGAGGTGCAGGGGCGCGTAGACGTAGGGGCGGCCTCCCTGGTCCGCTGGGGCGGCTGACTGGGTCAAGCTAAAACACACTCTAGCTCATCTAGGCTCCAGAGACCAAGGCTCTTACATCTCACCCCCCTAAAAACAAGTTTTGTCCCGAAACTTGCAGAATCCCAAAGCCTCTCGGACCTGTAAGCCAAGGTGAAACACTCTCCTCAAGAACGTCAAGTCATAACCTATAACATTCTATATCCTCAACACAACATGGAGGAAAGCCGTCTCTAGCCACAACGTACACATCACACTACTACGTGGAGGAAAACCATCTCCACTCACACTATGTCCATCAAAGACAGCATGTAGGAAAGAACCATCTCCAGCTAATCCTAACACACACACCATAGCATGGAAGGAAGAACCATCTCCATCTATACCTATCTCGAGCTAGCAAACATGATCTAACAGATCATATGCACACACAACTAGCACGAAAACACAACATCTCACATATGCACATAGCATATAGGTACTCACCAAGAAGACACTAAGATCTACTCGTGGATCCTACTGGTGCCTCTAACTCGGCGTAGAACTCCGGATA
This sequence comes from Fagopyrum homotropicum, assembly GCA_033239125.1. Taxonomy (NCBI): domain Eukaryota; kingdom Viridiplantae; phylum Streptophyta; class Magnoliopsida; order Caryophyllales; family Polygonaceae; genus Fagopyrum; species Fagopyrum homotropicum. The sequence continues at coordinate 29,438,866 of BSWB01000002.1, read as the reverse complement.
GTTCCTTTGGATACTCAACATAGGAATGTCCTTCGAATGCAGGTGTCTCACACCTCGCTCTATGACTACAATAGGGTGCTCTGCAAATGTGTGTTCCGGCTCAACCACCAGATCGTCATAACACACAATGTGCCTTAGATCTGGTACGTACTCCCACAACTAAGACAAATGAAATACGGGGTGAACACCCTCTAACCTCGGAGGCAATGCTAATATGTAAGCTGCTCGCCCAACTCTATCCAGTATCTTGAAAGGACCGACATATCGAGGGCTCAGTTTTCCCTTTATGCCAAAACGTCTGACGCCTCGCGTCGGAGATACTCTCAACCAGACATGAGCTCCTACCCTGAACTCTAGAGGTCGACGCCTCTTGTCTGCATACGACTTCTGGTGACTCTGTGCAGCCAGCATCCTCTCTCTGATCAGCGCTACACGAGCCATATCATCCTGAATTTGCTCTGGTGATATCCCACTGATACTGCTAGGCTCATCCCAGCATAAAGGTGTACGGCATCGACGTCCATACAGTGCCTCATAGGGAGCCATCCCTATAGATGCATGTCAGTTGTTGTTGTATGAGAACTCAACGAGTGGGACGTAATCAGACCATCCTTGTCCCCAATCCAACACACAGGCTCGCAGCATGTCCTCTAAGGTCTGGATGGTCCTCTCTGACTGACCATCTATCTGGGGGTGAAACGCAGTCGTGAAGTGTAGACTCGTCCCCAAAGCAGTCTGAATCTACTGCTAGAATCTCGATGTGAATCATCCATCACGATCAGAAACAATCGTCCTCGGTACCCCATGGAGTCTCACTATCTGTCTAGTGTACTCCTCAACCAGTCTGCTCACGGCCCACGTCTCTCTGATGGGGATGAAATGTGCCGTCTTCGTCAATCTATCAACGACCACCCAGATGGCATCAAAGCTCCTACTGGTCCTCAATCCAGTCACAAAATCCATGGAGACGTCCCCCCACTTCCACTGCGGTACTAGCAGTGGATGGAGCTCACCTCCAGGTCTGAAATGCTCTATCTTGACCTGCTGACAGGTCGCACACTGAGCCACAGATCTGGCTACATCGGGCTTCAGCCCTCCCCACCAAAATGAGCATCTCATATCATGGTACATCTTACTCGTACCAGGGTGTACTAAGTAAGGTGTACAGTAAGCTTCTTGTAATATCCGTTGTCTCGGCTCTGTATTTGCAGGAACACAGATACGATCATGTCGCCTCATAACTCCATCTGCCCCAATAGTGAACTGGGGTGCCTCTCCACGAGACATCATAACTCTGATCCTCACCAAGGTCGGGCAGGTCCTCTGCTTCTGTTGGACCTCATCCAACATACCAGGTAGAACTTCTAAAGTAAATAACTGGGCATCATCATCAGGAAACTAGATGTCCATCTCTAGCAAAGCTAGATCCCTCTGAAGCTGAGGTTGTACAGTAAGTTTGGCAATGGCCTTTTCTCGAGGCGTCTTCCTGCTCAAGGCGTCAGCTACCACATTCGCCTTGTCAGGATAATACAAAATCTCAAGGACAAAGTCCTTGATCAACTCAAGCCATCGACGCTGGCGGTTATTCAATTCCCACTGCGTGAAAATATACTTCAGACTCTTATGGTCTGTGAAGATCTGGCATGTAGCACCATACATGTAATGTCTCCAGATCTTCAAAGCATGAACTACCGCTGCTAACTCCAGATCATGAGTCGGGTAGTTCTCTTCATACGTCTCCAGCTGTCGAGACGCAAATGCAATCACTCTGCCTCTCTGCATCAGCACACATCCCAAGCCCAGCTTGGATGCATTATTATAGACCACAAAATCATCAGAACCCTCTGGATGTGCCAAGACAAGAGCAGAAGTCAAACGTCTCTTCAACTCCTCAAAACTCTTGGCACACTGGTCGGTCCATATGAATCAGGTAGTCTTCCTCAGACGACTCGTTAGTGGACGGGTAATCACATAAAATCCCTCCACAAAGCGTCTATAATAACCGGCTAAGCCAAGAAAGCTACGCACTTTCTTGACGTTCGTCGGTGTCGTCCATGTAGCAATAGGCTCGATCTTCGCCGGGTCTACCATAATCCCGTCGGCGGAGACGATGTGCCCGAGAAATGCAACCTCAGACATCCAAAACTCACACTTAGAGAGCTTGGCATACAACTCTCTATCTCTCAAAATCTGCAACACCGTCCTCAAATGACCGGCATGCTCCTCTCTACTACGAGAATACACCAAAATGTCGTCAATGAAGACCACCACAAACTGATCCAGAAAGTCGATGAAGATAATGTTCATCAACTCCATGAATACTGTTGGGGCATTCATCAGCCCAACTGGCATCACTATAAACTCGTATTGTCCATAACGGGTACAAAATGCCGTCGTGTGCACATCCTCCTCTCTCACTCTCAGCTGGTGATATCCTGAACGCAATTCAATCCTAGAGAAGACTGTCGCTCCCTGTAGTTGATCAAGTAGATCATCAATATGAGGTAGTGGATATCTGTTCTTGAGGGTCACTTTGTTCAGCTCTCTGTATTCTATGCACAGTCTCAACGATCTGTCCTTCTTCCGTACAAAGAGGACCGGTGCACCCCACGGTGAAACGCTAGGGCGTATGAAGCCCTTCTCAACCAACTCCTCGAGTTGCTTCTTCAGCTCCAACATCTCGACAGGTGTCTTACGGTATGGGGCCTTCGAGATGGGTCTCGTGCCAGGCTCTAAGTCAATGCCAAAATCTACGCTCCTCTGAGGTGGAAGGCTAGACGGCTCTGCAAATAAGTTTGTAAACTCACAGACCACTGGTATGTCCTCCAAGGCTAGACTCTCTCCATCCTTTATGACGTAACACCAAAAGGCATCACATCCTTGTGCAATCAGTCTAGTTGCTCGTACAACACTGATGACAAATCCTGTCTTCCCAAGGTCCCAACCCCGGAAGACCTCTATCGGACCTAGGTCGGTAGAGACTGTAACAGTTCTCCTACACACATCTAACACCGCACGGTGTCTACACATCCAATCCATACCTAAAATGACTTCTTAATGCATCAAGGGCATGACTAAGAAGTCAACAAGTAGTACACGAGTCCCTAAGCATAGGGGACAACTACGTATCTCCCGAGTACCTCTGACCCTACTACCATCAGGTAACCCTATAGTAAAGGGTGCCCCCTCTATGGTAGACAAACTCAAACGCTCAACACAAGAAGCAGAAATAAATGAATGTGTAGCACCCGTATCAAACAAAACTCTGACACGTAAACCATGTAATAAAATGGTACTTGTAGCAGCTGGTGATGGCGGCTCCTCAGTACTCCTCAACTCAAAAGCACGGCCTCGAACCCCTCGGGCATCACTAGTGCCAGCCTCTCTACCTTTACCTCTACTCGGTCCAGGAGCTGAACCCTGAGTAGCAGGTGTCCCTAGGACCCTCTACTGTCCCTGATGCTGAGGCGGTCTCTGCCCACCTCCTGCTGCACCTGTAGGGGAAGAACCCTGCTGTGATGACGTCTTGACGGCAAAACATAGCTATATGTCCCGGCTTCCCGCACGAGAAGCAAGTTAGTGGGCTCTACGGCAATCAGCCCTCAATGCCCATAGGCCCCGCAGTTGTAACACTACCGGCCTCTATCAGTAGTCTGTGCAGACACCAGAACACTCGAGCGGCCCAGAGTCTAACCTCGCCCGAATCTAGATGCTCCTGCACCAGTCGGTGTTGTACTATGTCTCTTCTCACACCGTCCGGTCTGAGAAGTCCTCCTCTAGCTAGCCCTCTCTCTCTCATAGGCAGAGGCCAGATCCTAGTAGTCTGCAAGTGAGTCACAATGAAATCCCGCCATGTATGAACGTGTGCTCTCCCTCAGACGTTGGGAGAATAAGTACATGTGTTAATCCTCAGAAGGTGCAACTGGACCCAACAAAGCTAACTCAGTCCGGAAGCGGCGAATGGCATCTGTAATGGGTACATCCTCAAAGCCCGCTTCCACAAAATCCTACAGCTTCTCCCTCCTCAATGAGACAGGGCAGAACTGCTCCCTCAGCAGAGTCCTCATCTACTCATAGCTGGTAACTCGTGATCTAACTGTCCTCCACCACTGATGTGCCAGGTCACGGAATAGAGAATGTATTAGCTCTACCCGTCTATCCTCAGGGCACCTAATAGACTCTAAAGCTGAGTCTACATGCCCAATCCATACCTCGGTCTCTAAGCCGATCTCTCCTGAGAAGTGTGGAACTCCCTACTGATGAAATGCCTTCAACCAAGTGTCTGGTCGAGGCCCTTTGATCTCCTCTACAGCTCGAGCAACCTTAGCAGCATGTGCCGGCATAGCTGGCACCTGAGTAGCTCCATGGGATTCCTCAGATAATCCCTCCTGCCCTGGTAGGTTTGGGGCTCGTCGACCAATTCTGATGGCCTCCTCAAATTGCCTAAGATACTCTCTAAACTCAGGTCCTCTCATAGAAACACGATCTGAATCATCTGACTAGGCTCGATGTGACTGATGTGTCCTGGATCCATCACTCCTTGTTGTTGGAACAAAGCTCTCAACAACCTCCTCATGAGCCTCCTCCACCATTGGTGGATCTGCAACGGGAGCTGGTCCCTGTCTCCTCCCTCCTGGAGGAAGAGGCGGTCTACCTCTACCTCTGCCTATAGCAGTAGCTCTAGTCCGAGCCATCTGCGGGGTATGCACACCTAACGTATAAGGCTCTATATATATATATATATATATATATATATATATATATATATATATATATATATATAATACTTAATAATACATGCATACAGATTAGCACATAAGAGGTGTCTATATATATATATATATATATATATATATATATATATATATATATATATATATATATATATATATATATATATATATATATATATATCTATACTGTCGAGATCCTCACATGGGTGACGACTTCTGTACATACTATCCCAAAACATTTGTACTCTCTTTAAAACCAAAACCTTTTGAAAAGTAAGACCCCATGTGGGTTCTGTTTATTTATCCACTCTACCTTTATTGCAGATAGCAAGTGCCATTGTTGTCAACCTAAGGCTCTGATACCAACTTTGTAACACCCCGAATCCGCGGGACTCGAGATGTTACATTGGGCTAGGATCTCACAATGGATCCTGACCCTAGCCTAACAACAAGTTCACTGGATCTTACAACAAGGCACAAGTAGAGTAAAAACAAATACATAAAAGTTGTATATGATACATCGAAAGAGTTTACAACTCAAAGCCGAGTACAAAACCATAACAACAACAACAAAAACACTGATACAAAAGATCTCAACCCATGCATCCTAATGTACAAAAGTCCTCGGCTGGTCACACCATCTGGGTCACTCTGCAGTCTTCTTAACCTGCATATCATCTACAACACGGTATACACCGTTAGCTACAGCAGTGAAAAGCATGGAAGTAATAGCACAACCACACATCAACATCTCATACATGTAATGCCAGACATATTCATTTATTATCTTTCATTAGGTTATTCCATTACTAATTCAACTTCTTTTGTAACACGAGGAGCCTCAAGAACCCCGTCCCAAACAACGTAACACAGGAGTTTTGCATGGGGGTGACCTTCACTCGTCCCCTTCTGTGAGATCATCTTCAGGGCACCTCCTCCTAACTAGCAGGCGGAGACCGGTGGTTACCGCCCGTTATAATACACTTGGGCCATATAAATGTAATAAATGGTCATCCTAGTCCGGTTTAGGTTATAAATGCACAACCATATGAACACACACAACCATCACAAACATACAATCCACAACCATATGCTAAGTAAGTCCTATGGACTTACCTGTCACACTCGTATCCAAAACCACGTCACAGCTTCCCCTTGGGGAAGAACCAACGCCTGCAAGAGCAAGGCACACAACATCACAACTTGAAAGGGTTAGGAGACTCGTCTCCATAACCAGAACAAACCTACATCTCAAACTAAACCTCAAGCTCAAAACAAGCTCACATATGCCTATATCATACTCTCAACATCAACACAAGTGCCTAAGGAACATCTCTATCATACAAGTCATCCTAATCATCCTAACAAAGCTATCAACTAAGCCAAGGTCAAAGGAAAGGAAGGAAGGAAGGCATAACAACAAGGTATGCACTAACAGAAGCAAGAACACACGGCTGGTCCAGTGAGGCGCGGCTCACCAAAGGCGCAGGGGCGGCTCCACACCAGGCGCAGGTGCGGCTCAAGACAGGCGCAGGGGTGGCCAACTGTGTAGAGAGTTGGTCCCAACTTCTCTTCGACCCCTTTCTCGATTCTCTTCACGTCTTCAACACACCACAACAACACATACACATATATACACATATATGATCATCAAGACAACCAGGAAAGGATCCAACACAAGCCTAGCTTGTGATCCTAAGCTAGAAAGAAGAAGAGAGAAGCAAAAAGAAGGAAATAAGAGAGAAGAAGAGAAAGAGCTTACCACACCAACCCTAAGCTGCAACTATGGAGCATCAGCTCATCTATCACCTCAACACAACTCTAACAAGCTTCAACAACATCTACAAGAGCATCCAAGACCAAGAACACCTCCAAACTCTCAAGAACTCACTCACACAAGCAAGGAGAGATCAAAGAAGATCAAAGGAGAAGAAGGAGAAGAGGAAGAACGTGAGGATGAAGATGGAGCTGAAAAGAGGTAAGGAAACCCCTCATCTGAAGTATAAGGAGACTTATAAGAGAAGCCTGCCGCAAAGCACAGTCAAGAGTCAACAAAAGCGGTTGCACCAACCACAGAGCCGCAGGGGCGCCTAGACACAGGGGCGGCCTCCCTGGTCCGTTGGGGCGGCTGACTGGGTCAAGCTAAAACACACTCTAGCTCATCTAGGCTCCAGAGACTAAGGCTCTTACAGAAGTGTTGGCATGATAAGCATATCATTCCAAATGACCTCAAAGAAGGAGATCAAGTTCTCCTCTTCAATTCGAGACTTCGGCTCTTTCTAGGTAAGCTTAAATCTCGTTGGACTGGACCTTATTTGATTAAACGTGTTTTTCCCCATGGCGCAGTTGAAGTATGGGGTGAAAAGAGAGGAAGTTTCAAGGTGAATGGTCAACGACTTAAGAAGTATTCACCGGAGCTCCCAGTTAAGGAAATCGCTCCGATTGTCCTTGAATAAACTCAAGAATGGTCTAGCTACGGACCCAAAACAAGCGCTTCTTGGGAGGCAACCCAAGGTATTGCATTTGCATTTTTGTTTTTCTTTCTTAGATTAGTTTAGTTTAGTTGATTTTGTTTTGTTTTCCACTTGATACCTCCCGGTATGTTATGTTTTTGGATGTAGGAATAAGGAAGGGGCAAAGGAAGGAAGCAAAAGTTGGAAAGAATTGACGAAACTTGGATTTTGGCACACAACAGAGACTTCCACGCCCAAAACCACAGTCGTGGAAGTAACAGGTTGCCGTAATTTTCCAAAATTTCACACAAATTAGAGCAAAACCACGGGTCCGTACAAAGCCACGGCCGTGGAATGCCTCGAGTGACCGTGGTTTTCAAAAAATATACGGCCAGTATATAAACCACTTTCCTTCACAAAAACACAACAAACTTCCCTTTCCACGCCCAGAAATCGCCGATCAATCCCTTCACCCGTAATCCCTCGTCCGGAGTCCGGTTCGATCGATTCTTCAACCTAAAATGGAGCATTTTCAATCATCTAAAAGATCCAAGCAACAAACTGAGTGAACAATCCACATTGGAGAAGGAATTTGGATTTTTCAAATCCAAACCTAGGTTTTTACTCCCTTTTCTCTTCTTTGTCAATTTGGTTCAATTTCTTCGCAAGATTTTAGGAGAACTGTACGAAATTGGAATTGGAATTAGTCTAGGGATGTGATTGTTGATTTTGGTGTGCATTTGCTGAATTTTGGGAAAGACAGAGCAAAACCACGGTTCCGTACATTTCCACGGCCATGGAAAATCAAGAACAGACCGTGGAATTTTTTGTTGTTGAGAAAAAAATGTTTAGAAGGAAGTCTAGTAGGAACAAGAAGTAAAAGGGTGATAGTTCCTCCTCTTCCCAACCCCCTCCTAGTAAACCACCATCACCACCACCTCCTAGAATCCCTAAAATCCATGAGGATCATGTAGAAACATTAGAGAGGATTGAAAAAAGACCGATCATAGGACCTAGATACTTTGTCCTAGAGGAGCTTGAGGAGCTCAATGTGGTGAATGATTTGACTTGGCTCTTGGATAGAGCCGAATTGATCATCTTCTCCACCATTAGAGAAGATGCTTATCAAGAGATAACAAGGGAGTTTGTGACTTCCTTTGAGCATAGCAACGTTAACCGAATGGTCTCCTTTAGCCTAATGGAGCAAAACTATGAGTTCTTCATAATTCAGTTTGGAACCTTCTTTGGGTTCCATGAGAGTTTCAATGGTAGGTTTCCCGGGGGAGCGTATGCTAAAGATTTTTGGGAGGACATTGCTATGATCTATGCTAGTGAGGATCGTTGGCAACCGGCCGACACCAAGGCTAAGCTCATATACCACTTAGCCTTGAAGATAGCCCATAGAGTCCTTTCGGAGTGTCTTTTCCCTAGGACCGAAACACCACAAAAGATCAAGACCGATGAGCTTTTCCTCCTCTATTGCATGCTTACCGGTAGATCCACCGATTGTGCCAACCTACTTGCCTCCACCATTAGTAAGTTGTAGAACAAAAAGGCCGGGAACATAGGTTATGGGAGTATGGTGACTCACATCGCCAACCAGCTAGGGATTGACTATTCCGCATGGACTAGGATAGCGGCAAGACCTTTGGGTCTCAATGGGCTTATGACTAGGGGTATCATCTTTCCCCGCCACCGTGCTTCACCTACCGCATCCATGCCTTGGGAGGAGAGAGGTGGTAGAGGTATCCCATGGCTTCCCGAGTACTCCATCATGCTAGGCCGCCACAATTGGAAGGAGACCTTTGTACCATGCATGCCAATAGACTTGCAGCTCCTCCATATGTGCCGGATGAGGTTCCAGATGAGGATGATTATGACGAAATGGGAGAAGGAGATGACCATGATGCAGGAGGCGCTGAGCATGACTTTGGTACATTCCCGGACCAGCCGGCCGACTTTCCGAAGCCGCCTAGGCGATCTCCCCGCCCTTCTAGACCTTCCGGTTCCTCTTCTTCACGCAGGGCTAGTGTGAGTGAGAGACCGACGTGGATGGAGACTCCACCCGTTTGGTATGGAGAGCAGCCGTCATGGATGGGAGCTCCTCCTCCATGGTATGATCATCCACCGGTGGCACCGACTCCTCCTAAGGACGCTCCTGCATGGTATGGTCAGCCGCCAGCTTGGTATTCGCATTTACCAGAGTGGGCAACCGATCTTTCGAGGAGAGTGGGAGATCTAGAGATCCATCAGCAGGCCCATGACTTAGAGCACTAGGAGAATGCCTGTATCTTGAGGGACGTCTACCGCCAACAGTTTCGGCGGAACTTCAGCTCGGACTTCTATCCAATCTTGCCGCCTCCTTCCCAGTGATGATGATGAGATGATCCACCGGTTAGAGCCGCTCCACCACCATTAGTGAGTTCCTTTTGCTTTTGTTTCTTTTTCTTTTCTTTATTTCTTTTGAACATTGAGGACAATGTGTATGTCGAGTATGGGGTGGGGTGTGACTATCGTTTGTAATAACTCTACTCACTTTGCTTTGCTTTGCTTATGTCTATGAACACTTGCATGTTTCCATTCATAGTCACACGTTTCTATGATGAATCTACTTGTGGAATGAGTCTTTGATGACAATTGTATGCTTGAATTGAATTATGAATTGTGAAGAGATTAAGTATGTTGTTTATCCTTTCTTGCAAGTTTCATAATGTGAAGGTTTTTATCTAAATCACATTGAGAAATGAAGGTTGAAATCACAATATAAGTTCTTATACTTCTTTATGAAATGGTTGAGGCACCTCGATTTTCTTACTTCTTTCTTTGATCATTTAGCCCCTCAATGAAAATATTTGCCTCATTTACCTATCCGGGATTTAGAAAGAGTTGATTTTGGCATGTTTGATGTGGGAGGTCCATGAAAGCAATTGTTGAATTCAAAGTGTAGAAGTTCTAGGTTTGGGGAAGTCAGTCAAGATGATGAGTAACTCAGCACCATTCACATAGCCGGGTGTTTGTGTCTTGCCAGAGTCGGATTGAGCGATATTCCTAACGGATTACGGTATGTGTATCAAGGGTTTGAGGCATCTCGAAATTGAGAAACGTCAATCTGCTAGGCTTCGGTTTTTGTGCACCGCTATCCATAACTCCAAAAGTAAAGTCGTAAAATTATGTGCAAAAAGTTTAGAGCAAAGCTCTAAGTTGGTGGTTAGTTCAAATGGCGAAAAGAAAAGAGTTTGTGTTGTTCCTTCTTCCCGGATTCATACATTACATTCCTTTACAAGCTTCCCACCTTTTTCGTATTCTTGGCCTTGCTTGAAAGTCCTTGAGATCATAAGAGTGTTATTTGACTTGGTGATCTAAATTGAAGTTTCACATGCTTGATTTTGACAATGCTTGAAGGTTATGATGTTTGTCTTGAAGTCTAGGAAATTTATGATGTTCCTTTGCTTTGCATATTTTAGTTTATGTGTATGAACGTTTTCAAGGATGAATGAAGCAAGATTTGAGGAAGATCTATTGATTAGAAGCACATTACCAAAAAGATTGTTTTGTTTTGTTTTGCATTCATATTTCATTCTACCTTATGTTCTAAGCTTTTGAAAACCTTGCTTGGGGACAAGCAAGTGACAAGTATGGGGTATTTTGTTAGCATGAAATATGAATATATTTTAGGCACTTGTTTTAGTTGTTTTTCCCTCTTTTATGTGTACATAGATATGAGTTTGGAGCATTTGTGAGCTCTTTCACCCACTTTGTCGATATAGAGATCTACACTAGCTTTGTTTGTTTATAGGTAAATAAAGGCTTGGATTGGAGCAAAATGTGGAAGGAAAGGAGTATTTGATCATGCTTGATGGCAAGGAGATGCTTTGGAGAAGCTAAGGAAGGAGCATGAGTGAAGAACATCACGAAATAAAGGCTTTCACAAAGGAATTGGATTTACACGCCCTAAATTACGGCCGTGGATTTGGCATTGGATCGTGGAAAGTGAATTTGAACCACAACAGAAAGTTACACGGTCTAAACCACAGCCGTGGAAAGCTATCAGACCGTGATTTCCATGACGAAAGTGACGTGTCATATTTTCCAGTTCAGTGACGGTTATTGGGCTTTCTCGTAACCCTATTTTGCCCTATAAGAAGGCTTGAGAAGGGAGTTTCGAGGATGGCTGCTTGAGGGTTCATTTTATTTTCGGGATTGAATGAAGGATTGGAGACGCGGATTGTGGCTTGTGAAAGACGTGATTTTGGAGATTGTGTACTTCCGGGTTATCTTAGGGTTTACATTGGAGGACGGATTGACATCCCATTCTTCGTTGTTTCTCTAGATCATTGTGAGGATTTCTATTCCTATTTTTACACATTCATCAAACATACATTGTTGTGGATTCGAGTTTTGTTATTGGATAATTATGGAGTTTTCAGAGTTCTATACCTTTTCTCTTTTATACTTGATTTTTGATATCATAAATATGATTGTTGGCTAAAACCCTTTAGCAATTCTAAGGTGAAGGGTTGATAGTTGTGGCTTAGATAATGATAGATCCATCGTAAACAGATTGGACCCTGAGAGTGTGAGAAACCTCGTCGACAGCCTAAACCACGACCTCTTCTTGAGTTCCACGGCCGTGGTTCTTCAAGATCTAGCCGTGATTTTCTCTGTTTTATGACCTTTGTTTTTGCTTTAATCCAAAGTTAGAGATTAGCTTTAACCTAGTGTTACGCTAAGATCGTGATGCGCAAATGGGTTTTAAATTTATAACTCGAACTAAATCCTAACTACCTAGCGAAACCCGCAGTGTACGGGACGTTTGTAGAAGGGATAGTATTCCGAGGTCGAACACAAAGACTAAGGTGAAATTGATTCGATTTGTGATTGAGTTTAGTAGAGACCTAGGTTGAAAGAAAAGAAAGAAATAAAGAAATGAAAATCTCAAATGTTTTTAATTGGTTTTTGGTGATCAATCAAAGATCATAATTCATGCAAAGTAAACAATCAAACTAAACTAAGAATCAACACAAATAAACAAGCTAAACAAGATAATGATCAAGGAAAGAAAAGACGGATTCTAGGGGTTGGAAGTTCCGGTTATGGCATAGGACTCAAGCTATCTATTCATTTCTTGGATTAACTATGATATGTTGGGATTAAGCGTTTCTAGATTGGGATCAATTACCGGGTAGGTCTCATGGTCCAACTAGTCCACTCCTAAGGTCTCATCACCGGGTAAGTCTCTAAGAGCCTAAGGATAGGAATTCTACACAAACCGGATTGTTAGCTAGGGGTCTAACCTATCCTTACCGGGTAAGTCTCGGAAAGGGAAGTCCTAAACAACTATCCTAGCACACCTAATCCAATGGCGGCTTATTAGGCTCACCACTACCTAAGGTTTGTTATCTTTGAAATCTAAGAGCAAGGATTACCGGGTAAGTCTCTCCCTACACTTAGTTACTAACACTAGGTTACCCTAGGGTAGATTAAACTCAACAAACACTTAGGTTTTTCAACATTCTATAGATGTAAGACAAGATCCATCGAGCCATGGAAAATCACGGTTTGTTCTACCTAAACCACGGCCGTGGTCAGACATGAACTACCCGTGATTTCTAACAGCAGCTACGTTCATACACACAAGTCATCCAAAGATAAATCTAAGTCCGTCCTATCATAGCCCTAGCCATAACCATCCTTTCCTTACCCTAGAACCACATCAATTTAGCCTACAACGTTCATAATGGAAATCGAAACAAACAAACATAAAATCATGACATCCATTTGGAAGATAATGAAGGAAAAGAGGTGGACAAGTGAACTAAAGCAAAATCAAGCTGAAAATAGAATTAGAATAACTCACAATCCTTCCAAAAGAAGGTTCAAATGATTCATACAACTCTTAGAAATAGAATCCGGAATTCTTCAATACAAAACTATCAAGTGTGGTGATGGTGTGTGTTCTTCTCCTCCTCTTCAATGGAGCTCTTCTTCTTCCTCTTTGACACTTTCCTTCCTAGAAAGACTTCTTGTTGAGAGAATATTTTTGTTAGAGGATAATGGATAATGGAGAGCTGCTCCAAGATGTCTCTCACAGCCCATGAAGGACCACTTTTATAACAAACTTGCATGAGTTGGCCATGAGAGTCGTGGCACAGCTGTCACAAGAATCTGGCAAAATCCACGGGTGATTCCACGGCCGTGGAGTGTCAGAGAACCGTGATTCTGTGCAGAAACTTCGCCTTGGATCATTAAGTTGTGATTCGGTGCATGGCTTGTGTTGGCAAGGCTCCATGAGTCCTCCTTAGCCTTTAGCTTGTGTCCTATGAGTCCGAGGGTGTGTCATCTAGATGAACGATCCTCAAACGTATCGTTTTTACTCCTAAATCTCCCGAAATACCTATAAAACACGTACAAGTCCGTGTAGACGTCTATCTCGGCAAAATACATGAATTGAGTGCAAAACGTCGTGAACTAGTGCTAAACCATGCATGAATGAGTGAGAAATCTATCTAAATGATTACCTAAAACTAAGTCATAAATCGTGTTATCAAAATACCCCATACTTAAGGTTTGCTCGTCCCGAGCAAATTCCCAACTATAGATTAAGAGATGACATGATTTATGTATGCAGAAAAATGGCAAAAATTTGTTTGGGTTTGTGCTTCTATTATTGGATCACCTTCAAAGTCATGTTTCATGGCGAAGGATAAGCAATCATGCATCAAACAAATGGAAGCATGGAAAGACAACTGTACTTAACTCAAAAGCATTCATGAAATGTAAAGATGAGGAAGTCAAGAAGATCAAGAGTACATCCAATCTAAATCACTAAGTCTTACAAACATGCAAATAGGTCATAAGGTCTTGGGAGATAAAAGGGTCAAGAAATGTAGTGATTTGGTGGGGATTTCTAGGTTATGTGATGCTAATCCGGGAACGGAACTAACTCCACAATCTTGTCCACTATCAACTTCCCTCAAGTGTATATTTTCCTCTATCTTTTCTTTCTTTTCTTTTTCTTTGACTTATTTTTGAGACAATGGCATTGGTGTAAAAAAGCCGAAACCTTGGTGATTAGCCGTCCTCGGGCTTTTTCTTAGTTTTCGAGGTGCATCCACACCGGGCACACATACCAAAGCTCGTTAGGATTATTGGTTCATTTGACTTTGGCAAGGCACCAACACCCGATTATGTGAAGTGTACCGAGTTACTTGTCATTTAAACCAATGTCCCCAAACCTATATTTTTGGCTACACTTTTCACAACAAATTCAGCATTTTATGCATGATGTTCTTTCATTAACAACTTCACCCCACACTTGCTTTTCGCACACATCAACACACTAGAATGCTCCTATTCCCGGATGGGTTAAAAGAGGTCAAATTTATCTCAATTGAGGTGCTCAAGCAATCATGATTAAGATGAGAAGTAGAGAAAGATTGAATTGCCTCATTCATTCCTAGATGGTATGCAAGAACTATCATGTAATTTCGATCTTCACTACTCAATCCTTTCTAGGCAAACATCATGGTCACAAATCATTCATAGAATTTCAAGAGAAGTACTTCGAGTCCACATATGCGTTCATTAATCCTAACACATGAGGCCATCCATAGCCAATTCACAAGACAAGATTCATCATTAGGGTCATATCCAAGCCTAGAAAGCACAAAAATTTTTAAAATTTTTCTGATTTTTATGGTATTTTCGATTTAAGTATGTACAATGCAAGACATGTGAAGATTTTAAACTATCCTAGATGCTCATCATGCAAAGGATCATGCAAACCCCACCCCATACTTAGAAACACATTGTCCCCAATGTGGTATACAAGTAAAGAAAGTGAAAGAAGGTTCTCACAATGTAAAAATGGTTTGCTATGGTATTTGGGATTGCTCAATAGTGAATTGACGTTTGATGATCCTATCAACCATGGTAGAGAGCTCTAAGCATCCATCAAAGCTTCGGGACCCGCGCTAGGCACCGCTAGCCGTCCAAGTTCCGCGTCCGCTCCACCCATAATTGATGAGGGTTTCATCATCATCATTCCTATGTCAAGCAAGGCCTCCAATGCCACTAATGTTCTAGCACACACACAAAGTAGACAAAACACACACAAAGATAGAAAAATCTAGAAACGCAAACAAAACGAAAAAGGAAAATGTTACCAATGGGTTGCCTCCCACCAAGCGCTTCTTTAAGGTCATTAGCTTGACCAAACTCGGGGGCGTCTACTCAAGGTGAAGCGGGGCAATTATCTCCACCGGAGCTCCCGGGATATACTTCTTCAACCGGTGCCCATTCACCTTAAAGTTCTCACAATGTTCCCCTCCTATCTCAATGGCTCCATGGGAAAAGATCTTCTTCACTACATATGGCCCGGTCAATCTTGATTTGAGCTTTCCGGGAAAGAGCCTTAGCCTTGAGTTGAAGAGAAGGACAAGATCTCCTTCACTCAACTCCTTGGGGATGATTCTCTTGTCATGCCATCTTTTGGTTCTCTCCTTGTAAATCCGGGCATTCTCATAAGCGTCTAACCGGATCTCCTCGAGGGCATTCAATTCAAGCAATCTCTTTTCTCCCGCCGCCTTGAGATCAAAATTTAGCCACTTAATGGCCCAATAAGCTCTATGCTCCATCTCTACCGGAAGGTGGCAAGACTTGCCATAGACCAACTTGTAAGGAGTGGTGCCAATCGGTGTCTTGAAGGCGGTTCTATATGCCCATAAGACATCATTGAGCCTCATAACCCAATCCTTTCTAGTCCTAGACACCGTCTTCTCAAGGATGGCCTTGATCTCCCGGTTGGAGATCTCCACTTGGCCACTAGTTTGGGGATGGTAAGGTGTTGCAACCTTGTGAGTCACCCCATACTTGGCCAAAACCGCCCCAAAATTCCTATTGGTGAAGTGCTTTCCTCCATCACTAATGATCACCCTTGGTGTTCCAAACCTAGGGAAAATCACCCGGTTGAAGAACCGCACCACCACCTTGGCATCATTTGTAGGAGAGGCGATTGCCTCCACCCATCTTGACACATAGTCCACCGCCAATAGGATGAAGAGATTGCCACATGAAGAAGGGAAGGGTCCCATGAAGTCCACACCCCACACATCAAATATTTCGACTTCTTGGATGTTGTTCAAGGGCATTTCATTCCTCCTTGACATGTTGCCCGTCCTTTGGCAAGCATCACATGCCGCTACAAAACCTTGCACATCTTTAAACAAGTTAGGCCAAAAAAAACCGGATTGCAATACCTTTGCACACGTCTTGTGTGAGCTAGCATGGCCTCCACATGGTAAGGAGTGACAATGCCGGATCACACTCTCTACTTCATCCTCCGGTATGCATCTTCTAAACATTCCATCCGGGCCTTTCTTGAACAAGAGTGGCTCACTCCAATAGTAATGCCTCACATCGTTGAAGAACTTCTTTCTTTGTGCATATGTCAATCCGGGAGGCACTTCCTCACACACTAAGTAGTTCACAATGTCGGCATACCATGGCTCATTTCCTCTAGACACTTGGAACAAGCATTCTTCCACCATTTGCAATTGCTCATCTCGGAATGAGTCATCAATTGGAATGTCATCTCTTCCAAGCTCTAATGGAGGCAATCTACTAAGGTGATCCGCCATGGAGTTCTCGGATCCCTTCTTATCTCGTATTTCCAAATCAAACTCTTGAAGAAGAAGGATCCACCGAATCAACCTTGGTTTGGCATCCTTCTTTGTAAGTAGATAACGGATCGCACCATGATCCGTATAAACTATGACCTTCGCTCCAACAAGGTATGAGCGGAACTTCTCAAATACATACACCACCGCTAGCAACTCCTTCTCGGTGGTAGCATAATTGAGTTGGGCATCATCTAGCGTCTTGCTAGCATAATAAATAGCATGAGTGCGCCCATCTTTCTTTTGCCCCAAAACAGCCCCTATGGCTACATCGCTTGCATCGCACATGATCTCAAATGGTAGACTCCAATCCGGAGGTTGCATGATAGGTGCGGAGATCAAGGCGTTCTTCAACCTACAAAAAGCCTCGAGACAATCTTTGGAAAAGACAAAATCAACATCCTTCATTAGTAGGTTAGTGGGAGGCTTAGAAATTTTAGAGAAGTCTTGAATAAACCTCCGGTAAAAACCGGCAAGCCCTAAGAAACTCCGTACCCCCTTCACCGAGGTAGGTGGCGGCAACTTCTCTATCGTTTCAATTTTGGCCCTGTCAACTTCAATGCCACGGTTAGACACCAAGTGTCCTAACACAATGCCTTCACATACCATGAAGTGGCATTTTTCCCAATTCAAGACAAGATTTGTTTCCTCACATCTTTGCAATACTAATGACAAGTTAGCCAAGCAATTATCAAAGGAAGAACCATAAACAGAGAAATCATCCATAAACACTTCCATGATATTTTCTATGTATTCCGAAAAGATAGCCATCATACACCTTTGGAAGGTGGCAGGTGCATTACACAACCCAAATGGCATTCTCCTATATGCAAAGGTACCCCATGGACATGTAAAGGTTGTTTTCTCTTGGTCATCGGGGTGGATAGGGATTTGGAAGAATCCACTATAGCTGTCTAGATAGCAAAAATGAGAGTGTTGAGCTAACCTTTCTAGCATTTGGTCAATGAAGAGGAGAGGGAAGTGATCTTTCCTAGAGGCCATGTTCAATTTCCTATAATCGATGCACATTCTCCACCCCGTAACCGTCCTAGTCGGGATTAGTTCATTGTTCTCATTAGTTACTACGGTCATCCCACCCTTCTCAGGAACTACATGAACGGGACTAACCCACTTACTATCCGAGATAGGGTAGATAATTCCCGCATCTAGCAACTTAATGATTTCCTTTTTTACTACCTCTTTCATTATAGGATTCAATCTCCTTTGATGTTCAATAGAGGGTTTGTGGTTATCTTCCATCATTATCTTATGCATGCACAAATAAGGCTTAATGCCTACCAAATCATCAATAGTATAGCCAATGACTTTCCTATGCAATCTTAGTTCATGCAACAACTTAGCAAGTTCATCATCACTCAAGCATGCATTAACAATCACAGGATATGTAGAGTTTTCACCAAGAAAAGCATACTTTAAATGAGAGGGGAGGGGTTTAAGTTCAAGTGAAGGAGGACCTTTATCGGTTGAAGATGATCCAAATAAGGTTGGATGAGATAAATCCAAAGCAAATGAAGACTCCTCATGGCTCCTAAAAGCTTTACCATCATCAAGGACTGGTCCAGGGAAAACCACGGCTGGAATCACGGTTTGCTCAACTTCCACGGCCGTGTTTCTTGCTAAGCTTGCTTCCCGGAGTTGTCCAGAAAGTTTGACGGCCGTGGAACTTAAATCTCGACCGTGGAACCTGCAGCTGTTCAACACCTCTTCGTGGCTTTCAAATCCAACTCTTGGCTCCTCTTCCAATGCTTCTAAGGCCTTGATCTCTTCATTGCAAGCCTCCTCAACACCTTCCTCCATCATACTTAAGGTAAGAACCTTCTCCAAGGGATCCTTGATCAAGATCGAGCTCACAACTTCCCTAGATTCCTCTTGCTCGACTATGTTGAAGAGATCCTCATCAAGGGCTGGCCCTTTCGTCATTGTGGACAACTTGAACTTGATGTTCTCTTCTCCAATGTTGAAGGAGAGAGTTCCATTCTTGCAATCCACTAGGCATCCGGAGGTGGCTAGGAAGGGTCTTCCTAAGATGATGGGAACCGGATAGTCCGCCGGAATGTCCAAGACTACAAAATCAATTGGCACATAGAATCCTCCTAGTTGCACCGGGATGTTTTCTAAGATCCCAACCGGATGAGTGATAGAACGATCCGCCATATAGAGGGTCATCTTGACCGGTTTCGGCTCTCCTAGCCCAACCTTGTTGCAAAGTGCAAGCGGTATGATGCTTACACTCGCTCCAAGATCACAAAGGGCTTCGTACTTCACATCTCCCACTCCAATTGGGACACAAAAAGAGCCCGGATCTCTTAGCTTGGGAGGCATCTCCTCCTTCATTGTTTGGATCAATTCCGAGGATCTCTTGGTCATTCTTATCTCCCCATACTCCTCCAACTTTCTTTTGTTGGAGAGTATTTCTTTCAAAAACTTGCCATATGCCGGCATTCCTAAAATGGCATCCATGAACCAAATGTTAATATGTAATTTGGACATTAGTTCAAGGAACTTACCAAAGTGATTGTCCAAACGAGCTCTTGCTCTTGATTGTGGGAACGGTAGTGGTGGCTTGTATGGAGGCGGCGCCACATAGGTTGGCTCTACATCCTTGCTCTTGCCTCCATCTTCTTGTAACTTTCCCTCTTCTACCACTACTTGCTTTCCCTTAGCATTGTCCTTGGGCAAAGGATCTTTCATACTCAACCCACTCCTCGTTGTAATAGCCAATACTTGGCCTCTTGGGTTGTCTTCAGTTCTTCCGGGAAGCTTTCCCGGATCTCTATGTGCTTCACCCGCCTTTTGGAACACTTGTGCTTCCAAAACTTTTTGAGCTTTAGAAATTGAAGTCACGGTGCTCTCAAGACCACTCAACCTTCCTAGCAATTGCTCAAACATTACTTCGGCTCTATCCTTTGGAGGTTGAGTAAATCGGGGTGGAGGTTCTTGTGAAGCTCTTGATGGTGGTGTTGTGCTTGTGGAGGAGGAAGGGTTCAAGGCTCCATCCGGGTTAGAGTAAGAAAATCCGGGATGGTTGTGGTTGGGCCGGTAGTTGTTGAATTGCCGGTTGTTGTTAAAACTCCTTGGGCCTTGGTAATTGTTGAAGTTGCCCCTTCCCATATAATTCACATCCTCCTCCTTGGAAGACAAGTTGGCTTGTGGAAGCACTTGAGGAGTTGCTTGGTTCTTCAAAGTTGTAGCACACAACTCCCTCAAGGACTTCAACTCGTTGTTGATGGCGTCAAGCTTGAAATTGCTCATGGTGACTTCACTCACCTCATATGCTCCCGCCTTTCTTCCTTCACTCTTCCTATGGGAGTATTTCTCAATCACTAGAGCTTGCTTCTCCACAAACTCCCAAGCTTCATCCACATGCTTCTCCATAAATGTCCCACCGGAAAGAGATTGGAGCTTGAATTGGCTATCTTCATCAAGTCCTTTGAAGTAGAGCTCCAATAGCTCAATTTTTGGTATGCCATGGTGTGGACAATCAAGGAGAAGATCTTTGAACCTCTCCCAAGACTTGAATAAACTCTCTCTATCCTTCATCACGAAGGCATTGATCTTCCCTCTTAACTCGGTAGTCTTGGAAGGTGGGAAGAACTTAGTTAAAAAATCGGTTGTCATCTCCTCCCAAGTACCAACTCGCCCTTGTGGAATAGATTGATACCAAGCTAAGGCTTTATCCTTAAGAGAGAAGGAGAAAGCCCTTAGCTTATGGTTGTTGCTCTCCAATCTAGGCGGTCTAAGAGTCTCCATCAAGATCTCATAATTCATCAAATGTTGATGAGGAGACTCTCCTTCCATCCCTCCAAATTGATTATGCCGGATCATTTGTAGAACTTGAGGGCGGAGCTCATAGTTGTGGGCTGCGGGATCTCCTAAGTTCACACCCGGACGGTGTGCTCTTTGTGCCGGATCCATACGTCTCCTAAGTTCACACCCGGACGGCTGCGGTTGTGGAGGAGGAGGTGGAGGTTGTCGGCGATTAAGCTCTCCTTGAACAAGGGCTTGCCTAATCTCATCAATCTCCCTCCTAGTTTCCTCTTGCCTCTCATTGGCAAGTCTCCTTTCTTCCTCCAAGAGCTCATCTCTTAGCCTTATTTGCTCTAAGGCTTCATCCAACTCAGCTTGGAGATTTCTACCGGCCATCTCTTTCTCTTTTCGAATACTCTTTGATCTAGATCTAAGGGTTTTCTCCGGTTCGGGATCGAATGGAGCTAAATCCTTGCCACGAGATCTTCGCATACACCTAAAGAGTAATAGATGTCCTGAAAAGCAAAGACACAACCCAAAGAGAGATCAAAAGCAACAAGAAAGATCTATACTAGAAACAATCACAAAATAGACTCAATCTAGACCTAGTCCCCGGCAACGGCGCCAAAAACTTGTTACGCTAAGATCGTGATGCGCAAATGGGTTTTAAATTTATAACTCGAACTAAATCCTAACTACCTAGCGAAACCCGCAGTGTACGGGACGTTTGTAGAAGGGATAGTATTCCGAGGTCGAACACAAAGACTAAGGTGAAATTGATTCGATTTGTGATTGAGTTTAGTAGAGACCTAGGTTGAAAGAAAAGAAAGAAATAAAGAAATGAAAATCTCAAATGTTTTTAGTTGGTTTTTGGTGATCAATCAAAGATCATAAGTCATGCAAAAGTAAACAATCAAACTAAACTAAGAATCAACACAAATAAACAAGCTAAACAAGATAATGATCAAGGAAAGAAAAGACGGATTCTAGGGGTTGGAAGTTCCGGTTATGGCATAGGACTCAAGCTATCTATTCATTTCTTGGATTAACTATGATATGTTGGGATTAAGCGTTTCTAGATTGGGATCAATTACCGGGTAGGTCTCATGGTCCAACTAGTCCACTCCTAAGGTCTCATCACCGGGTAAGTCTCTAAGAGCCTAAGGATAGGAATTCTACACAAACCGGATTGTTAGCTAGGGGTCTAACCTATCCTTACCGGGTAAGTCTCGGAAAGGGAAGTCCTAAACAACTATCCTAGCACACCTAATCCAATGGCGGCTTATTAGGCTCACCACTACCTAAGGTTTGTTATCTTTGAAATCTAAGAGCAAGGATTACCGGGTAAGTCTCTCCCTACACTTAGTTACTAACACTAGGTTACCCTAGGGTAGATTAAACTCAACAAACACTTAGGTTTTTCAACATTCTATAGATCTAAGACAAGATCCATCGAGCCAGGGAAAATCACGGTTTGTTCTACCTAAACCACGGCCGTGGTCAGACATGAACTACCCGTGATTTCTAACAGCAGCTACGTTCATACACACAAGTCATCCAAAGATAAATCTAAGTCCGTCCTATCATAGCCCTAGCCATAACCATCCTTTCCTTACCCTAGAACCACATCAATTTAGCCTACAACGTTCATAATGGAAATCGAAACAAA
The DNA here is from genome assembly GCA_033239125.1 of Fagopyrum homotropicum. NCBI lineage: Eukaryota > Viridiplantae > Streptophyta > Magnoliopsida > Caryophyllales > Polygonaceae > Fagopyrum > Fagopyrum homotropicum. The sequence goes on along the minus strand of BSWB01000002.1, from coordinate 29,416,566 downwards.
CAAACATAAAATCATGACATCCATTTGCAAGATAATGAAGGAAAAGAGGTGGACAAGTGAACTAAAGCAAAATCAAGCTGAAAATAGAATTAGAATAACTCACAATCCTTCCAAAAGAAGGTTCAAATGATTCATACAACTCTTAGAAATAGAATCCGGAATTCTTCAATACAAAACTATCAAGTGTGGTGATGGTGTGTGTTCTTCTCCTCCTCTTCAATGGAGCTCTTCTTCTTCCTCTTTGACACTTTCCTTCCTAGAAAGACTTCTTGTTGAGAGAATATTTTTGTTAGAGGATAATGGATAATGGAGAGCTGCTCCAAGATATCTCTCACAGCCCATGAAGGACCACTTTTATAACAAACTTGCATGAGCTGGCCATGAGAGTCGTGGCACAGCTGTCACAAGAATCTGGCAAAATCCACGGATGATTCCACGGCCGTGGAGTGTCAGAGAACCGTTATTCTGTGCAGAAACTTCGCCTTGGATCATTAAGCTGTGATTTGGTGCATGGCTTGTGTTGGCAAGGCTCCATGAGTCCTCCTTAGCCTTTAGCTTGTGTCCTAATGAGTCCGAGGGTGTGTCATCTAGATGAACGATCCTCAAACGTATCATTTTTGCTCCTAAATCTCCCGAAATACCTATAAAACACGTACAAGTCCGTGTAGACGTCTATCTCGGCAAAATACATGAATTGAGTGCAAAACGTCGTGAACTAGTGCTAAACCATGCATGAATGAGTGAGAAATCTATCTAAATGATTACCTAAAACAAAGTCATAAATCGTGTTATCACCTAGCCTTGGCTTGCCTTTCCTAGGTAGTAGTGAGACTCAACATCCTCTATTTCGGTTTCGAGTGTCACAACCTTAACCGTTTTAGTTTGTCTTTGATTCCTTGGGTTTGGGCATAGGTACTTGAGATTAATTCTTTTCTTTAGATCCTTTTTATACTGCAGCCTCAACAACCTTTATAGAGAGTGTCTTTGGGTTAGATATATAGGGTTTTGGAACTTCACCGTACATAACCTTTACTAAGTTTATTGATGATGTTTATTTGGTGATAAAGGAAAGTGTGATATTATTGGCATTGGTAAAATTTGCTATAATTTATCTAACTTTATTGATGATGTTTATTTGGTTGATGGTTTGAAATATAATCTGCTAAATATTTCTCAAATTTGTGATAAAGACAATAAAGTTATGTTTGATTCAGATAAATGTGAGGTTCAAGACAAAAAGACGGGTGAAGTGGTGCTTACTGCTCCTAGATGTAATAATGTTTATTCCATGAGTACTAACCAAGTTTCAGGAACTAAGCTAAAATGTTCGAAGGCCTTGACTGATGATCCATGGCTTTGGCATAGAAGACTTGGTCACGTAAGCATGCACACCATGCATAAGCTACTTACAAAAGATTTGGTACGTGGTTTGCCAAACCTAAATTTCAAGGTTTATTATCTATGTAAGGCTTGTACACAAGGTAAAAAAACAAGAGGTTCATTCAAACCTAAGAAAGCTGTAAGTTTTTCTTGACCCATTGAACTCTTACGCATGGATCTTTGTGGACTTATGCATGTCAAATCTCCCAGAGGCAAGAAGTACATCCTTGTTATAGTGGATGATTTCTCTCCTTTCACATGGATTTCTTTTCTACGAGAAAAATCTAAAGCTTTATTTGAGTTTTCAAAATTGTGTAAGGAGTTACAAACCATGAAAAACCTACCAATTATTTCTATTAGAAGTGATCATGGTAGAGAATTTGATCAACTAAAGTTTTATTTGTTTTGTGCAAAATATGGTATTTCCCATAACTTTTCAGCTCCTAGAACTCCTCAACAAAACGGAGTTGTGGAACGTAAGAACCACACTTTTGAGGATATGTCAAGGATGACGCTTTTAGAAAACAATTTGCCAAAAAGTTTTTGGGCTGAAGCAGTGAACACTGCAAATTATATTTTGAATAGATGTTTGATTTGCCCTATTTTGGAAAAGATTCCTTATGAACTCTTTAAAGGAAGGAAACCAAATATTTCATATTTCAAACCCTTTGGATGTACTTGTTTTGTTCATAACAATGGCAAAGATAATCTTGAGAAATTTGATGCACGTATTGATGAAGCAATATTCATTGGATATGCTTCAAATAGCAAAGCTTATCGCGTCTATAACAAACGTACCAAAATTGTTAAGGAAAGCATTCATATTATTTTTTATGAAAGCAATGATGGTATTTTGAGTGAGAGTTTTCCATATCTAAATCTGAATCAAAGAGAAGATCATAATTCGGATGAAGAGGAAGATCCTAAAGATCGAGAAAAGAATATGCAGGAAAAGATTCAAGATACCGAAGAAAACCCTCAAGACCTTGAAACACACCTTCAAGACCTTGAAATAGAAAACTGTGATAATAGAACTCCGCTTCAAGGGCCTGAAACCCAACTTCAAGGCCTTGAGATTGGATCAACAAGTAATATACCAACGGTACCTGAATCTAGTCAAACATATGAGGATCAACCTTCTGGATCTGCTCCATCTGTCAAAAGAAGAAAAGTTCAACACTCCTCATATCATCCACAAGAGAATGTGATCTCAAATCCAAATGCTGGAGTTCAAACTAGATCTAAAGTGAACAATCTATGTGCATTCTCCGCTTTTGTATCCCTTGTCGAGCCAAAGAACTACGTTCAAGCTCTTCAAGAACCTGGTTGGATCATTGCCATGCAAAATGAATTGAATGAGTTTGAGAGGAACAATGTATGGACTCTTACTTCAAGACCAAAACATCAATCAGTCATTGGCACGAAATGGGTCTTTCGAAAAAAATTGGATGAAAGTGGCAAAGTCATACGAAATATAGCACGACTTGTAGCACAAGGCTATAACCAAGAAGAAGGTATTGATTATGAGGAGACTTTTGCTCCAGTTGCCAGGTTAGAAGCCATACGTATGCTACTTGCATTTGCATCTTTTATGAGCATAAAACTTTTTCAAATGGATGTAAAATGTGCTTTTCTAAACGGCTTCTTAGAAGAAGAAGTCTACGTTGCTCAACCTCCTAGTTTTGAAAATGATGAATATCCAGGTCATGTTTTTAAACTAGACAAAGCTTTTTATGGTCTTAAGCAAGCTCCTCAAGCTTGGTATAAACGATTGTCTAAATATCTTCTTGAAAACAAATTCAAAAGAGGTTTGATTGATAAAACATTATTTATCAAAACTAGAGGCAACGACATTCTAGTAGTACAAATCTATGTTGATGATATTTTATTCGGTGCTACTAATGATTTCCTTTGCAAGGAATTTTCAGATATTATGTGCAGGGAATTTGAAATGAGCTTAATGGGAGAGCTAAATTTCTTTCTTGGACTTCAAGTTACACAAGCAAAGAAAGGAATTTTTCTCAATCAAAGCAAGTATACTAAAGACTTGCTTAAGAAGTAAAAAATGGATCAATCTAAGGTTGCAAAGACTCCTATGAGTTCAACACTTTCGCTAGATCATGACAAGAATGGCAAAAGTGTAGTACAAAAGGAGTATCGAGGTATGATCGGTTCATTGTTGTATCTAACTGCTAGTCATCCTGACATTATGTTTAGCGTGTGCATGTGTGCAAGATTTCAAGTTGATCTTAAAGAGTCACACTTGATAGCTGTGAAAAGAATCTTTCGGTATCTAAATGACACTAAGGATCTAGGGTTATGGTACCCACGTCAAAGCTCGTTTCATCTTGTTGTCGATTCAGATGCAGACTTTGCATGTTATAAGGTCGACAGAAAAAGTACTTGTGGATGTTGAATTCTTAGGGTTATCCCTAATTAGTTGGCACTCCAAGAAGCAAAACTTTGTTGCCCTATCCACAGTTGAAGATGAATATATAGCTGCAGAAGCCTTTTGTGCACAAATTCTTTGGATTGCTCAACAACTTCGTGACCTTGGTTTTGACTTGAAAGGTATTCCTATAAAATGTGATAATACTAGTGATATTTTAATAACCAAAAACCTGTGCAGCATTCAAGGACTAAGCATATTGATGTAAGACATCACTTCATACGTGATCATGTTGAAAAATGTGATGTTTCGATCTCTTTTATATCGACTAACTTGCAGCTTGCAGATATCTTTACCAAGCCTCTTCTTCAGGAACAATTTAATTTTATTCGATTGGAGTTTGGTATGTTGAACAAGTAAGCATTAACGTAGGGGAAGTAAACGAGTTTAATTGTTCCTATGCATGCAGCCAAATTGATGTTTTCAAGGGCCTTGAAATGAAATTCAAGGGCCTTGAAACATATTTCAAAGGGTATATTAATTTTACGGATCTTTTAAAAATTAATATTTTTTAGATATTTTAATTCTCAAAATGTTTTTATGAGTTTTATTTGAAAATTTGAAAAAGATTTGGTGTTGTTTTATAGATATATTGGTCTTTTAAAAGCTTGATTTTCTCAAGATCTTGTTATATTACTATTAAAAAGGACCAATCTTTCTTACCTTTTTCATTCTTTCATAGAAACCCTATTTCAAAATCTCTTGTTTTCTCTCTCAAAACTCTGATCATGGCACCCAGAAACAAGAGATCCGCTCCTCAAGCTCCCAAAAAGAAAGTTGTTCAAAGTCCCTCAAATGCTAAAGAAGAAAAACCTTCTGAGGATCTGGATATATCTCAGACAATTGGTCTTCCCTCATCATGGTTTATCAATTTTCAAGCTTTTGGATCTTGGCTTGATGGTTTTCACAATCGACCGCTCTGTATGTGTGATCTGGTGGACACTAATTTTCTCGATACCCTTAAGATTCCTTGCATAGACAAGCTAAAGAGTTCGATTATCTAGAAGGTTATAAACCCTAGAGATTTTGCTTTTCAACGACTCACGAGATTATTCTATGTTAATCTCATCACAAAAAGGGACAAACGATGTATCACTCTTGAATCTTCAGTTAAAGTTACTCCGATTTCACTCACTTCTTCTGTTTTAAGTGAGATATTTGAAATTTCTACAGATATTGTATTCAATCATCCTACAAGATCAGAGAGTGTTGGTATTTCTAAGGAGAAATTGTTGGTTCCGAATTCAACCTCACAACAACTTACTCACACCTCCTTAGCCTTATAGGCTAAAATAGTGTTCACTATACTAGTTCGATGTATTGTTCCTCGTGCAAACTCAAGAGAGCTTCTGACTGATCAATCTCTGGAATTAATTCATCTGCTTATGTATGATTTGGACATAGATGTGCCTAGTCTTATTCTCAACCATATGATACATTCTGTCAATTCTAAGTGACCTATTCCTCTTCCTTACGGAAATTTTTTGCCTAAGGTCTTTGATTATTTTAAAATTGACACATCCTCTGAAGATAGACAGTCAGTTTGTGGCAAGATTGATAAGAACTACTTAGAACGTTTGGGGATTGAGAAGACTCTTGCAGGCACATGGACTTTAAAAGGAAAAGGAACTACTCAACTTCCAAATGAAGAAGCTGAATCTTCTCCTACTCCAGAAATCAGGTTAGAAGGTTGTGAAAAAGAAATAGTCTGTTTGAATCGTGAATTATCTGATTTTCAGTTTGACACCAAGAGGAGAATGGATGCAAATTTCGAGTTGCTATCTACCATAAATGATAAAGTCAATGAGATGTATTTGATGAATGCTCTTACACTGACTACAATGGGAAGTATTTTGCCCGTGTCTGAAGATGTAGCTCAACATACTCAAGAGAAAGTTGAGAATGTGCTGATGAATTGCAAAAGGCGTGTACAAAATAAATCAATTATGTATCGAACTCACGTTGAGCCAATGTTTTTGCCAACAGTTGAGTATGTAGTAATTAAGCAGAAAAGAGCTGAAGAAAAGAGAAGACGTTTAGCACCTGAAATGGATGATTGGCGCTATAAGAAATCTTCATCCAAAGAAAAAAGGAAATTCTATGAGGAGAATTGAGCTGGCTGATTTCGAAAAATTCTTGATGTCTGGAGTGTTGAGATGTGTGGATTATTGTGTCCCACATCAACTAAATGAATAATGTGAACCTAACATATAAACCCAAGGGTTACTCCTCCTATTGCCAACTGGTTTTAGGATGGAACCCCGAAGGTTAATGTGTGTAGGTTCACTTGTGGCGTGCATCCCCTCCACGTCTTAGACCCGACGGATATTAAAAAAAAAAAAAGATAAATTTAACATGGTATCAGAGCAGGTCCGATCCGGGTCTCGTTATCCAGTGTTTGGCTAAGCCGGCCTTAAGGCTTTGTGGGTCGTGATTAGCGAAATATGTTATCCGCCCGTTTGTGTCAAGTGCAACTAGTCCAGGATAGTTGCACTTGAGGGGGGAGTGTTGAGATGTGTGGATTATTGTGTCCCACATCAACTAAATGAATAATGTGAACCTAACATATAAACCCAAGAGTTACTCCTCCTATTGTCAATTGGTTTTAGGATGGAACCCCGAAGGTTAATGTGTGTAGGTTCACTTGTGGCGTGCATCCCCTCCACGTCTTAGACCAGACGGATATTAAAACAAAGATAAATTTAACAGAATTGAGCTGACTGATTTTGAAAAATTCTTGATGTGGTTTTTGTGAAAATACTCTTTTGGGTCTGTAATTAGAGCTGTCAAAAGTTGACCCGACCCGTGAAACCGACCCGACAAACCCGAGCCCGAACCCGACCTGGCCCCGAAAATTTTGAAAAAAAGAAAATACCCGGAACCGACCCGCTTGATATTGATTTAACCCGAAATAATAAATAACCCGAACGGTCGAACCCGAAAATGACCCGGACCCGATAAAACCCGAGTAGAATAACCCGATAACGACCCGACAACCCGAAGTAACCCGACCCGAAATGACCCGATAGCCCGAAGTAACCCGACCCAAAATGACCCGATAGCCCGAAGTAACCCGACCCGAAATGACCCGATTGCCCGAAGTAACCCGACCGAAATGACTCGATAGCCTGAAGTGACCCAACCCGAAATGACCTGTTAGCCCAAAGTAACCCGACTTGAAATGAGCCGCTAGCCCAAAATAACCCGACCCTAGATAACCTTGATAAAGTGAAGTAAAATGATGTGATAGTATGAACTATAAACTATGAAGTAGTCCAAGCCCATATGACATGTTAATTCGGAGTAAATTGATAACAAAAAATAAAATTACACATTTAAACCTAAAATTTTAAAACAATAATACTCTTACGTGTATCATAAGTTCATTACTCTTACATGTATCATAAGTTCATGATATGTATAGAATATGTTAAGTTTTCATCTTTTATTTTTCTCTTACAATATATAAAATTATTCAATTTGAATTAATAGAATTTGAGTTTTGAGTTAAATTGATAATTTGAAGGTTGAGATCATGTAGATAATTATGGCCAGTAATAATTGAGATCATCTTGATAATTATGGCTAGTGATTAAGAAAGATAATTTATAAAAATTTAAAAAATTTAATAGTACTAAAAGGAAAGCAAATATTGATAAAATAAAAATCTAATATTTCCATATAAGTATTGTCTCCTCCTTTGCTAGTCACTAACATTTATGGATGTTTTGTACCGATATTTTTATTTAATCTAATTGTGTAATAATTAAACTTTTTGTATTATTATTTTAATGACATTTAAAATATCATTTTACTTCATTTAGATAATTGTCGATCAAAGGTTAATATTAACAAAGAATATATTCAATACATTGTTTTTATCTTAATAAATCAAAGTAATTTATGTTTATTTTATCAAAATAATATAAAAAAGTAAAACAGAGAACAATTGTAACCAATATTGAATGGATTTAAAAATACTAAATAAATGTGTTTATTATTGTATTTCCTATTTAATAGCATTACTTTTTTATATTCATAAAATTTAAATGTCAAGATCTTTCAACAAATTGCAAATTAAGGTTATAAAATAAAAAATATAATTGTAAATATTGAGATCTCCCGGTAAATTAAGGTTAGAGAATAAGAAAGATAATTTTATTACTTTTTAATCCATTCAATATTAGTTACATTTGTTCTCACACCCTAATATTATATTTTTTTTATTAGATTACTTTGATTAATTGAATAAACATAGATTACTTTAATTTCTTAAGATAAAAATAATGTAATGAAATATTTTTTGTTAATATTAACCCTTGCTCGACAATTAGCTAAATGAAGTAGAAGATAATTTTGAATGCCATTATAATAATAATAATAATAATAATAATAATAATAATAATAATAATAATAATAAAGATAATAATAATAAAGATAATAATAATAATAATAATAATAATAAAGACATTTTAATGAATATTAAATTAGATTAATTAAAAAATATCAATATAAAAGCATCTATAAATGTTAGTGATTATCACTGATTAACAAAGGAAGAAGATAAATAGCTTTTATCAAAATACTAATAAATGTGTTTTGTTTTTCAATATTCTCTTTCTTTTTTAGTACCAGTAAATTTCTTATATTTTCATAAATTATCTTTCTTCACTAGCAATAATTATCGAGATAATTGTAATGATCACTCATGTTAAATATCTCCTGGTTTTAAATTCGGATATCCATTCGATTCGTATTTGGTTGGATATCCGGCATTTTCCCATGATCGGATCGGATAATTATCCGGATGTCCGGTTGATCTGGAATCCAAAATATAGTATGCGAAATGATTTGGTTGGATCGGATCTGATTATTATCCACGGATATCCGGATGATCCGAATGACTTTTGTTTGACCCGATTGATCCGGATATCCTCTTGATCTGAATATGCAAAAATGATTTAGCCATATCCGATATCCGATTGATCTGAATATCCGTTTGATCCGGATATATATTTGCTACTTTGTTTATCACAAAATGTAATGAAAAAACAATTAAAAGGCACAAAACAAATCAAAGTAAAAATGATAAGTATACAGATGATAAAAAAAATAGAATATTAAAGTACGTTATAATAAGAAAATAAAAATAAGGTTTAAAACAATAGATATCTATATCTTTACATTTTATAATTATATCTGAAAACGAGAGTACGAGACCAACTTATAATTAAAGATTATTATAGACATTCGTTCATTAAAATGAGACCAACTTCTATTAAAAAATTATTATTAAGACCAAATTATAATCATATTTATAAGAATTAATATTTTAAAATCATACCCACTTATAGTAAAAGATTATTATGAACTTATAAAGTAAACAAGTGTGCGTAAGTTATTAAGTTGTAACAAATTAACATTATTAATTCATTGTTTTGGCTAACTCAAATATTTTCCCATTAAATACATATATTTTTTTAAAATATAAATATTAGTACATACAATGTTGATTTATCCTTCATAAAACAAAACGGGTACTCGGATGCCTAAGACGATCTGGTGAGGCGATGAATCCGATGATCCACGGATATTTGGATATTCGATTATCCATGGATATCAGGTGAGCCACTGATCCATGAGTATCCGGATAGCGGATATCCATGATTATTCGGATATCCGTGGATATTCCGATGCCTAAAACCTTGATCCGTATCCGATCCGTTGATCCAGGAAGATCTCCCGTATCGGATTTTAACCGGATCAAAACGGATACTAAAATATCGGGGTTTTTCGGATCGAGTCAACGAAATTTTCAGACCGGATTGGCGGATAAAATTGGTTTTGCCGCCCATACTAACATATTGGCTAATAATTATCCGATCCAACTAAAATCATTTGCGGATTCCATATTTTATTAGACCAAAATATTCACATAACTAGGTAATTTTGATTTAACTCGAAAATTGCACCATCCAAAACCGATCTGAATAAAGATGTTAGAAATCATATCATCTTTGAGCAAACCGAACTTGACCCGCCTTAATTGGCACCTCTCAAAACATTAAAAATCAAAAATAATCCGGCCCGAAGTGACCCGAGAACCAACTAAACCGATTTGTTATGGCCCAAGAACCAAGTCTACCCGATAACCCGTTCCAACCCGAATAACTAGTACCCGACCCAAATTGACCCGATCCGAAACAACCCGCTAACAAAAACAAACCTATTTATACCCGACTCGATTTCAACCCGACCCCGTTTGACCCGACCCGAACTCGACCCGCGGACCCGTTTGACCCAACCCAAAATCGACCCGCCAACCCCGTTTGGCACCACGAAAAGAACCGATGCTACCCGATAACCCGTTTTAACCCGAACATTTGGTACCCGACCCAAACCGACCCGACCCGAAACAACCCGTTTAAAAACCAAGCCTACTTTTTACCCGACCCAATTCCAACCCGAGCTTGTTATAACCCGACCCGAACCCGACCTGTTAGCCCCGTTTGACAGCTCTATCTGTAATCGTGTTTAAAACTCCCGTGCTTTGACTATTTTTTCTCCCTTGTTGAAAGACAAAGGGGGAGAAATGAATGATCCGACATTCGATATACTGCATTTTGCATTTTAGTTTTGATTTTCATATGCATTGCTAAACTAACAAATGCAGGTACGATAAAACATTTGTGTTGTCTTCCATCAAGGGGGAGATTGAAAACTCCACCTTGTTTATAATGTTTTACAGGTGTTGATGATGGAAGATTTAACACAAATGTAGTAGTTTGATACACTAACAATGTATTGATTATATTCTCTATATGCTTGGTTGGTTTGAATTCAGTGCAGGAATTATCGAAGATTTCAAAGGCCTTGATATGGACTTCAAGGGCCTTGAAATATCACTCAAGGACACAAGGAAGATAGTGCTACAAAGGGACAATCTCAAAAGCCTTGAAGTTATATAGTTGCAAAAAACAAGGGTTCAAAATGCAAAGAAGATTTTCGAGGAACGATTTGCTCAACAAAAAGATTTCAGGGAAGATCTTTTTCAACCGAAGATTAGAGAATCTTTTCAAAAGATTTTCTAAAACCAAAAAGCATCAAGATTTCTTCTCATTCGGTTCAACAGAAAACGAGAAGATTAAGGAGCTAAGGCTTCGACGTGTTCTCAAGAGTTGAAGATCTGCAACGTCTACCTTATCTCGAAACAGGAAGCGATCTTCATGGAGAAGAATATTCATCTTCAAATGGTCATCTCTCCAACGGCTAGAAGACCACTCTATAGAAGAGTATAAATGAAGATGATGATCGGAGAAGAAAAGACACACAAGCATATACGGAAACATCTTTAAGTCTTCAAGAAACATAAACATCTTCATTTGATTCGTTGTTTTTCTTTCTCTTATTTACGCAAAAGCTTTATCCCCTTAGAGAGAGATAAACACAAGAGCTCAATTGGAAGATCTAAATAGTGTTATACTAGAGTATGTGTTACTTTGCAAAGTAACTAGGCTATTATAGCTAGGTGAGAGTTGGAGCTAGATCGTAGCGTTGACTACAGTGAGAGAAGAAGGGGATTTCTTCTCGGTTGTATCTAGGACTCTTTGAAGCTCATAATAGATAGTTAGATCCTAAGGCTATATACCCTGGGACGGAGAGTAGGCTATTTAGAGGCTAACTTCGTAAACATATCCTCGTGTCAATCTTTTACATTCCGCACTATATCTTGTTATTGTGACTAACTTTGTTTTTGCAGGAGCACGAAGTCAAGGCCCTTGAAAGTTGTTTCAAAGCCCTTGAAATCAAAGTTTCACAAAGAGCACAGATCGACATCAAGGCCCTTGAAAGGAGTTTCAAGGCCTTGAGATTTGGTTTGCGAAAAGTTTTCATACTATATTCAACCCCCTTCTAGAGTATCTTTTAACTTATTTATTTCACTTACCAGTTCTTCAATGTACCTTCGGCTTTTCCGTATGCAGATATCTTTACAAAAGGCCTACCAAGACAATTGTTTCTAGATTTTACATCCAGTTTTAATGTAATGCCATCAGCTTGGTCTTTGTTAGAGGTAGACACATGGAGGATTACATGTTCATTGTGCAATAATTGCTTAGACTGTATGAAGTGAAAAGAGATACGAGACGGTGCTTCATGAAAGTTGATCTCCCTAAAGCATATGACTCCGTATCATGGAAGTTCATGGGGTTTGCACTCGAAATGCTCGGATTCCCGGCTCAGTTTATCACATGGGTCATGGAGTGTGTGAAAACAACGTCCTATTCGATCAAACTCAACAAATGCATGCATGGACACTTCAAGGGTAAACGAGGATCACGACAAGGGACCCGCTCTCACCATTGTTGTTTGTAATCGGATTGGAGCTTTTCTCCCGGCTAGTCAAAGCTAGAACTACGGGCTCACAGTTTCAACACCACCAACACTGTGCTAAGGTAAGGATTGCACACTTGGCTTTTGCTAACGACGTTGTACTTTTTTGCAAAGGGGACAAGGCGTCAGTGGGGATTGTTTTGAGCTGTTTGAAGGATTTTGAAAGCTTCTCTGGATTAGCAGTTAGTGGTACAAATCAGCCGTGTATCTTGCATCTGTCTCAAGTCACGAAGCTTCTGAGATCATAAGGTTAACAGGATTTGAGGTAGGTAAATTCCCATTCAGATACCTTGGTATCCCGATTGCACCGCATCAACTACGAGAAACGCACTTCACTCTGTTGATTGATAAGATCGGGAGCCAGATTAACTCGTGGAGTCGTGGAACAAAAGGAACTTGTCTCTTGCGGGTAGACTTGAGCTCATAAAGTCGGTGTTACAACGGGTTGAAATTTTTGGATATCCCTTATGGCTGTTCCATGCACGGTGCCTGATTCGGTTGTATCACTATGTAGAAACTTCCTTTGGAAGAGATCCTTGGTTGCATGGGAGAGAGCTGCTTGCCAAAAGACAAAGGTGGACTGGACCTTCTTGACCAATATCTTGAGATAACCTCTGGATCAGATGGGTCCATCACCAATATCTTGAGACGGTCCAAGCCAAGGATTGGATTGTCAAGAATAGAGATTCCGGGCTCATGAAGAATATGTTGCAAGCAAGGGATATCTCGGGCTCATTAAGAATATGTTGCAAGCAAGGGATATGGTTTGAGTGAAAGCGGGGACAATGGATGACCTCTTGGTGCGATGGGAGATAGATTCAAAATCAGGAAAGCATATGACCTATTCAGACCAAAGTGGGAACAAAGTTAACTGGACAAGGATTTTTTTGGGATTCTTGTAATATTCCGAAGCATAATACCACTCTATGGCTGGCCTACCTTGGAAGACTTTCGACAAGGGACAGATTACCATTTTTGGATGTTGATGTTCGATGCCACTGGTGCCACCATCTTCTGGAGACGCACCGCATACTACCTGTTCTTCGCATGCCCATACTCGCAAAGCATCTGGAATGAAGTTAAGCAATGGAGCTGCATGGAAAGACAAATGAACACAATCAAAAGTGGGATAAATTGGCTAAGGAAGGAAGGAAATAGGAGAAATTGGAGGCACAAGCTAAAGGTAATTACTTTCACCACCACTATTTATTATATATATATATGGCATGCTAGAAATGCAAATATTTTTTACCATAATGCCACGTGGGTGCGTAGAAAACACCTTTTGATCGTGAGTGGGGATAATTAGTGATCATGTGCTGTGTGTTTGTTTGTCTATACTCTGCCAAACTAACGTGCACAACATTACTGGGCTACGCTTCGGGGTTGGCTTACGATAAGGGGATGCCAGTCATGTGGTATCTCGACTGATTTGTGAGCGGGTCGTTTTGGAGACTTGGATATGACATACTGTGGATATGGGATGAGGACAATGGCGGGGAGGGGCTACAGATAGGATGGAAAGATGGTATGTTGTGGTGAGGAAAGGTAGGGAGTCGCATTGTTGTGTGGTGTGTTGGGAGGATGTGGAGGCCTATTTTGAGAAGTTACAACATCTTAGCCTGGACGTGATAGGGGGGAGGTGAGAAGGGGGTGGTGTGGACGTTGGGTAATGTGGAAGGAAGGGTTGGAATCACATATAGAGGGAGGAGGAGATGTGAGTTTGGATCGGCTTCGGTCAGCCGTAGAGGTGGGGGTTGAGATGGTTTGTTTCAGTGGACTACGCCCTGGGTTGGAACGGCGGGGCTAAGAAGGAGATGGAGGCTTGAGGACTATATCATCACGAAGAGAGAGGAAAGATACTTTACGGTCAACTGCCTTTAGAGCTGTCAAACAGGGCTGACGGATCGGGTTCGGGTCGGGTTGTAACAAGTTCGGGTTGGAATTAGGTCGGAAAAAATTAGGCTTGGTTTATAAACGACTTATTTCGGGTCGGGTCGGTTTGGGTTGAGTATCAAATGTTCGGGTTAAAACGGGTTATCGGGTAGGATCGGTTCTTTTCGTGGTGTCAAACGGGGTTGGCGGGTCGAGTTCGAATTGGGTCAAACGGGTTGGCGGGTCGAGTTTTGGTCAGGTCAAACGGGGTCGGGTTGAATCGAGTCAAGTATAAATAGGTTTGTTTTTGTTTGCGGGTTGTTTCGCATCGGGTCAATTTGGGTCGGCTACAAGTTGTTCGGGTAGGAACAGGTCATCGGGGACTTGGTTCTTGAGCCATAACAAATCGGTTTAGTTGGTTTTCGGGTCACTTCGGGCCAAATAATTTTTGTTTTTTAATGTTTCGAGAGGTGCCAATTAAGGCGGGCCAAGTACGGTTGGGTCAAAGATGAAATGATTTTCTAACATCTTGATTCAGGTCGGTCTTGGATGGTGCAATTTCTTGAGTTAAATCAAAATTACCTAGTTATGTGAAAATTTGGTCTAATTAAATATGGCATCCACAAATGATTTTAGTTGGATCGGATAATTATTCGCCAATATGATTAGTATGGGTGGCAAAACCAATTTTGTAACACCCCCGAATCCGCGGGACTCGGGGCGCTACGGGTTGGGACCTCACAATGGGTCCCGACCCTTAGCCTGACAACAATTTCACCGGATCTTGCAACAAGGCACAAATAAAGGCCAAAAACGAAATACATTTTTATGCAATGTAATGAAAAGAAAACCCGAAAGAATACAACAAAGGACTTCAGCCGAAAATACAACTCCAAGACTAAACGCCAACACACGACATACAAACATAATAAACGAATAATAAAACACAACCCGACTCCAACCAAAACCCACTCCTAAAATGTACGGAACCCCGGCTGCCCACTCTTCCGGATCTCTCGGCCGCATTCCTAACCTGCAAGGCAATCTACAACAATCGGTATAAAACCGTTAGCTAATATTCGAAGCATTAGAATCAAGGTGAAAGGCACAAACACAAGTAAATCAACATAACACACAATGTACACCAAATCACACAAGTCCGGTTTATTATCTTTTTATTATTAAGTCGTATCCCGTTCTAATTCAACTTCTTTTTTGACACGAGAATCTCCCGAAACTCGCCTCGGTCCCCACTTACCGCATGGAACGGTGGATGCCTCCGACCGTCTAACCACACGGGCTAGTCGCCAAGAACCTCCTAACTCTACGCAAGAGCTAGACAAGTTGTCACCGCCCGTTATCATACACTTGGGCCAAATAATATATAAAGGTCGGTAATCCTAATTCCGGTTTTATAAGTTATAACATAAACAATAAACACACACCACCAAACACACATCAACGCTAATACAAGGAATAAGAGCTAAGTAAGTCCGGAGACTTACCTCGTCCCAAAGATAATCCCGCTAACCACCGCTCTCAACTTCCCGTAGGAAGACACTCAACGCCTGGTCAAAACAAGGCACACAATCAACATCTCTCTCACATGCTAGAAGTCCTTAGACTTCTAGTCCCAATGATCTCGCAAGATCATAAACCATAACCAAGATAGGATAACGACTCCTAATCCTCACGATATCACAAGGTCATAACCATCACAACACATGCTAGGATACTCTCGTCCTAGTCTCCACAATCTCAACAAGATCATACAACCATAATCTCAATCCTCATAAGCTAACAAGATCAACTCCAACACTCAACGTCTCAACAACAATCTACAATCCTCAAAATTCACCTAATGTCCAAACCACTACTTGGTATTCACTCTAAGTTATGCTAGATTATCCAACCTAGCATGATACTAATACTAAACATTACTAGATCGCGGGAAAGGATACTCACATGACGTCAAAATACGGAAGTCGATCAGACTTTGAGCTTGTTAGGCCTTTATCGGGACGTTTCCGAACCTAACACCAAAATTAAGCAAATTTAGCTCATATGCTAAATTTGAACGGAATATATAATATATATAACTCTAAGGAAAACTCGTTTTTAGAAAGTCAACTTTAAAACCCGCATTAAAATCTTTGAGCCATAAACCGAGATTAATCCAACGAGGGCGTAAAAAAAAATGTATATAAAATAGAATAAGCTCATATTTAAAATCCAAGGTTAAACTCGTAAGGACATTTTCTGGTGGGTCATAAATTGTAAATTTAAACCCTTTGCCATTTTTGTAAATATACAAACAGGGGCAACTCCTGAAAATTTCAAATGTTGGGTCATAGTTGCAAATACGAAGTAAGGTGCAATATTGTAATTACACAGAACAGGTGGGGCCCGATTTGAATAATTGGAAAAGGGTTTCTCCTTCCTTTTCTGCGAATTACAGAACGCAGGGGCAAGGAGGGCGGCAACTGCTGATGGGGGTACTAGCGGCGCAGAGAGGCAGCACAACTAGGGCGTGGCCGCTCCTTGGCTCCGGCAGGACTGCTCCAATGATAGTGGCGGCAGAAGAACGAATCAGATGGAGACCGAGTGGAGGCGGCGAAGCTTTTCTCCGACAGCAAGGGTGGCGCAGGGGACGGGCGAGGAGGAAGACGGACGGAAGAGAGATCGGCTCGGCAGAGGAGGCGCAAGGAGCTTTCCCCGTTCACCCAGATCCGGCGGTGCTCTTCTCAGCGTTAAGCGAGGTCTGAGTGGAAAGACATGAGGAGAGTGGGTGGTGAGGTGAGGGCACATCGAAGGCTTCCGGGAAGTAGGGCGATTCGAAGGCGGCAGGGCACTTCACAGCCGTTGGGCTCCTTCACCAGCGTGGTTCTCCATGGTGGCTGCGAAAAGGGGCAAGATCGAGAGGATTAGATGGCTCGCCGGGGTTTCAGTGGTGCGAGAAATAGGGAGAGCGAGAGTCCGGTGTGGTTTCCAGACACAGCGGGAGACAGGGTGGTGGTGTGGACGGGAGTTACAACTTACAGTGAGGGTGGTGAGTGACAGAAGAGGTGAGGGGAGATGGAGTGAAACAAAGGAGAAGCAGGTGAGGGAGGTGAGGGGTCATGTAGCCTGTTACACTGGCAACACGCCATCAGACAATAGGCCAAGCAGAAAAGAAGGAAACCAGGGGTCGGGGAGGTGCGAGAGGCTCATCAGCCAGTCAGGAGAGAGGAAAATAAAAAGAGAAATAGGAGAAAGAAGACTAACAAATATATACTCGATCGAAAATAGTCGGAATGGAAGTTCAGGTTCGGAGAACTTTTCCGAAAATAATATACAAAATATATGTATCCGATATATGACTAAATATACTTGTAAAATAAATTTTACGACATAAAATACTAAAAAAAAAATATTCTTTTAAAGATATTCATGCTATTAAAATATCGATAAAAGCCGGGAAAAATAAATAAATAAATATCGGAAACGCTCTTAAAAACAGGGCGTTACATTAGATCCCTCTAAAAACAAGTTTCGTCCCGAAACTTGCTATTCTTCGAACTTCTTGGTCCCTATGGCCGAGGTATGAACTCTCAAACTAAGAAGGCATAAATCTTCTAGTCTATATACTTAAACTACTCGAACTACCATCGTTAGATGAATCAGGTCATATAGCACACTCCCACACAGGACACAACTACACATACATCACGTATGCACATAACTCAACCAAAGCAAGAACTATGTCTAACCCATCGATTATATCGATGCTATACTATCCTCCGTCTTTCAGTTAGCCTCATTGGTTCTTCGTTTGCCACCAGATCATCATGGCTGACAACATGTCTCGAGTTATGTATGTACTCCCCCGACTCATACATATGAAACACCGGGTAAACACACTCTACTCTCGGCGGCCCCGCCAACCGGTAAACATTTTTCTAACTCGCGCTAAGATCTCAAAAAGGGTTCGATATATCAGAACTCAACTTCATTCTCGGGTCTTTCTCAATACATCAATTCCATCATGTTTCTTCTTTGCTTGTCTCTAACCAAGACGGTCGAACTTCTAATTTACACAATTGGCTTTGGCTCTAGTCAACTAAACTTCAATGTAACATTTCCTCGGTTCTTGCTGTATATTCTAAGAAATGAAGGAAGTATTTTACTTCACACTATTTCTACTATCAAGACACGTATGTTGTTTCTTCCTTTGCATCAATACTTATCCAAGACCTTGTTCGAGAGAATCACTTATAAACTCCAAATCCATCACACCTCGAGGCAATGTCAAAACAGTTGCCTAACGCCTCTTCTCTTAACTCTTAACAACTCTTATGATATTTGTCCCGCTCAATTTATTTATTTATTTTTTTTTGTCTTCCAAGGTAGGTTAGCCCTAGACGGTGTTACTTTGGAGAATCTCTCCCCAAATCCGTGAATAGCCGGCATGACCAAGAAAACTTGTAAATTCTTTTATATCCTTCGGTGGTTTCCATCCTAAGACAACTTTGTCATACAATTGCTCTCTACTTAGAGAGTAGACCAAATATCTTATACGGGGAACTAGTAAGCCCAAATGACATCACTATAGGCTCATGGTGACCATACCTTGTACGGAATGTCGTATTTGCAATATCCTGATCTCGAATTCTCAATTGGTGGCAATCAAATCTTAACTTAATGTTAGAAGAGACTACCTTTGCAGCTGATCGAGTAGATATCCCATTCGTTGTAAAAGATATTGGTCCTTCATTGTCATCATGCTCAACTTATAGACATCGATGTACAAACGGACATAATCGTCTCTCTCTTCGCAAATTGGTGTTCTCCATAACAATTTCAAATTAAGAGTTTAAGATATATTCCAATATGAACTTTAAATCAAAAGTTCAAGATAACGTTTAAAGTTCTTCATAGTATTTCACTAAATCTAATGAAATCTTATCACTAAGTTCTTGCAATTCCTCATTCACCTGCTTCCGCAACTCATGTCTCTGCACAAGTGTTATTCCATACGGCGTCTTAGACATCGGAATTAAATCAAGCTCGACCTTAGTAGAAAATTCCACATTCTGACGTATTGGAATCCGTGATATCTCAGGTTTTATGTTTTCTCTTCCCGTCACATATCGTAGTAACCGACCCAACCTTGTCTTAACACTTGACAGATAGTCATGGTATTAATGATCTCCCCCGATCTGTTGGGGTGACGTCCTTCAAACACGTGTATTACTCCATATTTAGCTACAACGTTGACCGTCCTCTTTCAAATATTCGTCTTTTCTTGAATTTGGAAAGATTTGCTTGCGCCTTCTGACTCTTGTGTTCTTATACAAGTATTCTTTTATATTAATCTCATGTTCCCTCTTTGATGACATAATTGTAATAATCTTCTCAGCTTTCTCACTTATGTGCAACCATAAGGGTCCAAACTGCAAGACTTAACCGTGCTTCAAAACAATTGACCTCATCTTCTTCGTTTTCCACTATATTCTCCAACATATGGGAAACTCTCCTTGCATTTTACGTAAGCTTGCACTATAAACATCCTTTCTTCAAGTAGAAATTATACTTCACTTTCCTTTTGTAGAGTTAACCCGACGATAGAGGTTCTAACCTCAATCTTCCATATACTTTTTGTACATCTCTTGTCGACATCAAACTTCAAAACTTCGATCTTATCTTATTCTTGTTGGTCACCTTATGCATCTCTCGGTATTCCATGAACAACTTTACAACTGTACCATTATGCCCCGTGGAAAATGCTAGAAGAAACTCCACATTCAAAACCACTAAATATCAAACTCGTTACATCTCCATATACTAACATCATAACTCTAAGCTTGCAGTGTTGCCCTAATCTAGGTCCCCTCTTTCACGCCATAGCCACCATGTCTCTTCCATGTGAGCTTGACACCTCTCTCTCATCTTTTGCTCGCGAAACATACCCTCCATTTCATTAACACAAACATACCATACATCCTCAACATACCATGCATCCTCTTTATGTATCCCCCTTTACGTACATCAACTATAGAAGCGTCCCTTTCCTCCCGCTGCTCTATTCTCTTCCATTCTCGTTAAACCTTAATAGTTCTTATATGTGTCGTTTCCCCATATGTCAATCCCATGACCTAAGAAGGTCGCACAGGGTCGTTACAATTTATTCTTAGGAGGTCTGTTACATTCACTGGCTTTGATCCCATACAATAATACTTGATTAAGACAATTGTACTTAGTTGACATACTTCCTCACCACTTACACCGAACCACCGGAAATCCTCCATACTCTCGTTACCGATCCTTCATGCTTTTGTCTTGCCCACTTTTCTCATCTACGCTCATCAATAGCCAACCCACACACGTGCGTTCTTGGTTGTCACCATTCAGCTTATAGTTGACCTTCTCCAAGGTCAACAACTTACCATTAACCACACGTCCCATGTTACCATACTCATGAACGCTACCCTCCTCGGGGTACTCTACCTTAAACTCCGTTAGCTCTTCTCTACATTCTACGCTTCCTTTCCTTATAAGGTAACCATATCTTCTTGGCCTTGTTGTTTCGTATCTCTCCCTTTCATAGGCTTAACCATTATTCTATGTTGTCCTTCAAGTACACCTTCACCAAAATTCTAGCCTCATATATCGTCCGTTCATGTTCCTCTTGATTGGTATCTTAAGTCTTTCAATCAAAGTTCCTTGTTTCGGCTTTCATCTTCTTAGGATCATCATTTATACACACTTCCTCCTTCTTGGTGCTTCTTAGTCTTATCATCATAATGAAAATCGGTCAACTCCACGTGACTCCCCACCATGCCCTCCTTCTTATAGCTCTAGTAATGTTGTAACTTTACTTTTTGGTACCTCGTAAACTTAACTTACGGAATTTTAAATCCTTCTCACATGTTTCGTTCACTTCTCTCATCTTAACTCCAATGCTTAGAAACGTCTAAGGAAAGCTTTGCATCTTAATGGAATGTCACCTTTAATCTTGTTAGGATATACCCATCTTCTCCTCGATTCGCATCTTTAGTTGTCCACGTGTCTTCTCGAAGAATTTATACTCGTTATATCTATTGGTCACGTTGTCGTTCAATCCCGGTTTCTTTATAACCACTTCTACACTTTAATGTTGCTTCCTTTTCTTGTATTGCTTCCATCTTGATTCTCTTAAGTCGTCTCGAGTTCTTCTTTCTACTCGTTTGTCCTTTGTTTATGTCATCTCTAATCCTCCTCTTCGACATCCTTTTAAAGGAATCCGAGAACGTCATGGTGTTTGTTAACACGAAATGCTCAACTCGATAATTGAGTGTACTCCTCCACATATGAACGCTATCTCAAGCCAACCACATTGTCTTTAAAGGTGATGATACTATACTTATCATCTTTTCTATTAGGTCCCGTAACTCCATATGCTACTACTATATATAATAAGAATACGTATACATAACTACATAAATCCTACGTCCATATCACTACCAATATAATATATCCAACATTTCATCCACAATATAAGGTCCCAAAACATATAGCCGTCCACATATATAACGATAAACATATATCCAGTTCATCATGCAACATGCAATCACAAAGATACACATTAATTCTATCATGCATAACTACAAACCTCATATAATATACATATATACATATATACATATACATATCAAGATCCAATAAACTAAGCTGCCGAGATCCGCAGAAGGAGTGGTGGTCCGTACATTCTACCCCGACTCATGCATGTGATTTTGAAAACGAAAACTCAGAACCCGTGGGGTTCTGTTTATTCCTTATTCGGCCTTTAGAAGATTGCGAGTGCCATTGTTGTCAACCTAGGGCTCTGATACCACTTTTGTAACACCCCCGAATCCGCGGGACTCGGGGCGCTACGGGTTGGGACCTCACAATGGGTCCCGACCCTTAGCCTGACAACAATTTCACCGGATCTTGCAACAAGGCACAAATAAAGGCCAAAAACGAAATACATTTTTATGCAATGTAATGAAAAGAAAACCCGAAAGAATACAACAAAGGACTTCAGCCGAAAATACAACTCCAAGACTAAACGCCAACACACGACATACAAACATAATAAACGAATAATAAAACACAACCCGACTCCAACCAAAACCCACTCCTAAAATGTACGGAACCCCGGCTGCCCACTCTTCCGGATCTCTCGGCCGCATTCCTAACCTGCAAGGCAATCTACAACAATCGGTATAAAACCGTTAGCTAATATTCGAAGCATTAGAATCAAGGTGAAAGGCACAAACACAAGTAAATCAACATAACACACAATGTACACCAAATCACACAAGTCCGGTTTATTATCTTTTTATTATTAAGTCGTATCCCGTTCTAATTCAACTTCTTTTTTGACACGAGAATCTCCCGAAACTCGCCTCGGTCCCCACTTACCGCATGGAACGGTGGATGCCTCCGACCGTCTAACCACACGGGCTAGTCGCCAAGAACCTCCTAACTCTACGCAAGAGCTAGACAAGTTGTCACCGCCCGTTATCATACACTTGGGCCAAATAATATATAAAGGTCGGTAATCCTAATTCCGGTTTTATAAGTTATAACATAAACAATAAACACACACCACCAAACACACATCAACGCTAATACAAGGAATAAGAGCTAAGTAAGTCCGGAGACTTACCTCGTCCCAAAGATAATCCCGCTAACCACCGCTCTCAACTTCCCGTAGGAAGACACTCAACGCCTGGTCAAAACAAGGCACACAATCAACATCTCTCTCACATGCTAGAAGTCCTTAGACTTCTAGTCCCAATGATCTCGCAAGATCATAAACCATAACCAAGATAGGATAACGACTCCTAATCCTCACGATATCACAAGGTCATAACCATCACAACACATGCTAGGATACTCTCGTCCTAGTCTCCACAATCTCAACAAGATCATACAACCATAATCTCAATCCTCATAAGCTAACAAGATCAACTCCAACACTCAACGTCTCAACAACAATCTACAATCCTCAAAATTCACCTAAGGTCCAAACCACTACTTGGTATTCACTCTAAGTTATGCTAGATTATCCAACCTAGCATGATACTAATACTAAACATTACTAGATCGCGGGAAAGGATACTCACATGACGTCAAAATACGGAAGTCGATCAGACTTTGAGCTTGTTAGGCCTTTATCGGGACGTTTCCGAACCTAACACCAAAATTAAGCAAATTTAGCTCATATGCTAAATTTGAACGGAATATATAATATATATAACTCTAAGGAAAACTCGTTTTTAGAAAGTCAACTTTAAAACCCGCATTAAAATCTTTGAGCCATAAACCGAGATTAATCCAACGAGGGCGTAAAAAAAAATGTATATAAAATAGAATAAGCTCATATTTAAAATCCAAGGTTAAACTCGTAAGGACATTTTCTGGTGGGTCATAAATTGTAAATTTAAACCCTTTGCCATTTTTGTAAATATACAAACAGGGGCAACTCCTGAAAATTTCAAATGTTGGGTCATAGTTGCAAATACGAAGTAAGGTGCAATATTGTAATTACACAGAACAGGTGGGGCCCGATTTGAATAATTGGAAAAGGGTTTCTCCTTCCTTTTCTGCGAATTACAGAACGCAGGGGCAAGGAGGGCGGCAACTGCTGATGGGGGTACTAGCGGCGCAGAGAGGCAGCACAACTAGGGCGTGGCCGCTCCTTGGCTCCGGCAGGACTGCTCCTTGGCTTCGGTAGGGCTGCTCCAATGATAGTGGCGGCAGAAGAACGAATCAGATGGAGACCGAGTGGAGGCGGCGAAGCTTTTCTCCGACAGCAAGGGTGGCGCAGGGGACGGGCGAGGAGGAAGACGGACGGAAGAGAGATCGGCTCGGCAGAGGAGGCGCAAGGAGCTTTCCCCGTTCACCCAGATCCGGCGGTGCTCTTCTCAGCGTTAAGCGAGGTCTGAGTGGAAAGACATGAGGAGAGTGGGTGGTGAGGTGAGGGCACATCGAAGGCTTCCGGGAAGTAGGGCGATTCGAAGGCGGCAGGGCACTTCACAGCCGTTGGGCTCCTTCACCAGCGTGGTTCTCCATGGTGGCTGCGAAAAGGGGCAAGATCGAGAGGATTAGATGGCTCGCCGGGGTTTCAGTGGTGCGAGAAATAGGGAGAGCGAGAGTCCGGTGTGGTTTCCAGACACAGCGGGAGACAGGGTGGTGGTGTGGACGGGAGTTACAACTTACAGTGAGGGTGGTGAGTGACAGAAGAGGTGAGGGGAGATGGAGTGAAACAAAGGAGAAGCAGGTGAGGGAGGTGAGGGGTCATGTAGCCTGTTACACTGGCAACACGCCATCAGACAATAGGCCAAGCAGAAAAGAAGGAAACCAGGGGTCGGGGAGGTGCGAGAGGCTCATCAGCCAGTCAGGAGAGAGGAAAATAAAAAGAGAAATAGGAGAAAGAAGACTAACAAATATATACTCGATCGAAAATAGCCGGAATGGAAGTTCCGGTTCGGAGAACTTTTCCGAAAATAATATACAAAATATATGTATCCGATATATGACTAAATATACTTGTAAAATAAATTTTACGACATAAAATACTAAAAAAAAAATATTCTTTTAAAGATATTCATGCTATTAAAATATCGATAAAAGCCGGGAAAAATAAATAAATAAATATCGGAAACGCTCTTAAAAACAGGGCGTTACATTTAATCCACCAATCCGGTCCGAAAAATCCGTTGACTCGGTCCGAAAAACCCCTATATTTTAGTACCTGTTTCGAGCCGGTCCGAATCCGATACGGGATATCTTGTTGGATCACCGGATCGTATACGGATCAGGGTTTTAGACATCCGAATATCCACGGATTTCCGAATAATCCTGGATATCTGAATAATCCTAGATATCCTCCTATCCGGATACTCACGGATAAGTGGATCACTGGTTATCCATGGATAATCGGATATCCAAATATCCGTGGATCATCGGATTCATCGCCTCATCGGATCGTCTTAAGCATCCGAGTACCCGTTTTGTTTTATGAAGGATAAATCAACATTGTATGTACCAATATTTATATTTAAAAGTATATGTATTTAATGGAAAAATTGTTGAGTTAAGCAAAATAATAAACTAACAATGTTAATTTGTTACAACTTAATAACTTATGCATATTTGGTTACTTCATAAGTTCATAAAATAATCTTTTATTATAAGTGGGTCTGATTTTAAAATATTGATTCTTACAAATATGATTATAATTTGGTCTTTATAATAGTCTTTTAATAGAAATTG
This sequence comes from Fagopyrum homotropicum, assembly GCA_033239125.1. Lineage (NCBI taxonomy): Eukaryota > Viridiplantae > Streptophyta > Magnoliopsida > Caryophyllales > Polygonaceae > Fagopyrum > Fagopyrum homotropicum. The sequence goes on along the minus strand of BSWB01000002.1, from coordinate 29,391,188 downwards.
GTCTCATTTAAATGAACAAATGACTATAATAATCTTTAATTATAACTTCGTCTCGTACTCTCGTTTTTAAATATAGTTATAAAATGTAAGGATATAGATATCTATTGTTTTAAAACATTATTTTTATTTTCTTATTATAACGTACTTTAATATTCTATTTTTTTTTATCATCTATATGATTGTCATTTTTACTTTGATTTTGTTTTGTGCCTTTTAATTGTTTTTTCATTACATTTTGTGATAAACAAAGTAGCAAATACATATCCAGATCAAACGGATATTCAAATCAAGAGGATATTCGGATCAATCGGATATCCGGATCCGGCTAAATCATTTTTGCACATTCAGATCAAGTGGATATCTGGATCAATCGGGTCAAACAAAAGTCATTCGGATCATCCGGATATCCAATAGATCCGATCCAACCAAATCATTTTCGCATACTATATTTTGGAATCCAGATCAGCCGGACATCCAGATAATTATCTGATCCGATCTTGAGAAAAATGCCGGATATCCAATCAAATACGGATCGGAATGGATATCCGAATCTTAAAACCGGAAGATATTTAACACGAGTGATCATTACAATTAGCATTATCATATATTCATAATCATCGTTATTTATACTAATGATAAACTTATATTTGATAATTGAATCATTGATAATTCAATACATTATACATGTCTTTTATTTAACACAAACTAGTTATAAGAATAAGAATTAAAACGAATCGTTATAAACTTATAGTAGTTAATATGTATAATAAAACATAAGTTAAAAAAATAAATTTGTTAAATTAAAATGAATATCCGAGTTCTTATAAATGGATATCCGAGTTATAAGAATAAGAATTAAAACGACTCGATATAAACTTATTGTATTTTATATGTATAATAAAACATAAGTTACAAAAATAAATTTGTAAAACTTAGATGGATATCCGTGTTCTTGTAAATGGATACCCGAGTTATAACAATAAGAATTAAAACGACTCGATATAATCTTATAATATTTCATATGTATAATAAAACATAAGTTAAAAAAATAACATGGGCAATAAATTATGAAATAAGAAAGATATATATTTCAATTATAAAAAAATGACAAAAGGGCAATATGTATAATAAACCAGATCGCCTCATTAATTATCGATAATGATTTTTATGAAAATTATGAAATAGAAAAGGCAATGAAATAAAAGGAAAATAAATTACAGAAATGTGAATATATTTCAATTAGATTAATTGATAGCGTCAAAGTCTGCTCCATCACAACCTTCATATACTACACTTGACGAGCCCGTAACCTCCTCATCTATAACAACAACTTCACCCGTGCCATTGTGTGTGCTAATAATGCTATCAATGCAATCAAAAGTTACGTTGCCCTAACCTAGAAGAACAGATCAAACGACTCCTTAACCACTTCGAGTATGCTCGGAATTCATCTAGTCTGATTTCTCTTGCTTTTGTGTTTGATTGTAACCTATCAAGTTGACTACCATGTACATCCCTTCATCAATATACGTAAATTTTTTTATGTTTTTTTAAAAAAAAGGTACAACAACTGTTTGCAAGGTTTGGCAAGGTTGGGACCATGTGCGTTTTTTTAATTAATAAAAATAAGGATTTTTCCTCCTGGTGCCATCAAGGTTTGGACTTTTCCTCTTGGTATCCACTAAATTTCAAAATTCCTCTTGGTGCCCTCAAGGTTTCATTTGTTTCCTCTTTATACCCATTCTTAATATTTTACATTAAAATTCATTAAAAATTATTAAAAAAATTAGAAAAATAAATTTAAAATAGATTATGAACACATTAAATTTAATTAATAAATTTATAATAGAAACAGTTTTTATATATATTTTTTGAAATAAATATATTTTTATTTTTGAATTAAAATTTTTTTTTTACTTTATACTTTCGATTAAAAAATATATATAAAATTAAATAAAAAACATTTTTTTGAAACTTTATTAAGAGTCTAGAGAATTAAAATATAATAATTTTTTTTGAATTTAAATTTTATACAATTTATATTAATTCAAAAATTTTTAAAATTTTTTTTTTTTTAATTTTAATATTATGAAAAAGTATGTTATAAAAAATAATAAATTAACACATAAAAAAACAATATTTTTATTTTCAAATTAAAATAAATTATAGAAAATTAAGTTAAAAAATACTATATATTTAATTTTCCGGAGTCCTAAAAAATTTTTAATTTTTTTAATTTTTTTTTAATAAATATTAATAACATAAATTATATATATTTTTAAATTCAAAGTAAAAATAAAAAGATAATTTAATTCGAAAATAAAAAATATTTTATTTCAAAAAATAAAAAAATATATATAAAACTATTTCTATTTTAAATTTATTAGGTAAGGTCATAATCTATTTTAAATTTATTTTTCTAATTTTTTAATAACTTTTTAATGAATTTTAATGTAATATATCAAGAATGGGTATAAAGAGGAAACAAATGAAACCTTGAGGGCACCAAGAGGAATTTTCAAACTTAGTGGATATCAAGAGGAAAAGTCCAAACCTTGATGGCACCAAGAGGAAAAATCCTAAAAATAATTAAATAAGACCGTTGACCAATTTCTCTCTTCTCTAGTGAGGTTCGTTTGTGATTTCTTTCTGGATGCTGCTACGTTCTCACCATGGATTGCATAGAGTTTGGGTTTTTGAAGCTTGTGGCTGGGTGGCGTGGTTATGGGTATTCTATGGACTTGGGTGGGTTCGGTGGGGGTTGGGGTTGGTTTGCGTTGCTACGGGGCCTAAACTCAAAAGGGCTAGGACTTCAGGTTCATCCCAGTTCTTTGATGGGGCTGAGCCGGATTATGTGTGCCTAAGATCGGTGTGGGTCCTTTGGGCTGGTCTTACCCACATGGGGGCCACATACATAGCTCATGACTTTTGGAGACTTCGGTGAGCATGCAGGGACGGGGAGAGGTTAGCGGACATGGACGGGAACAAATGTGATTAAGGTGGCTCGTCTAGGGGCGTGGGTTAGATGGGAAGAGGGTGTTGTGGCAACTGAGATGCCCATGCAGTTTGGGTGCATGGGGAGTGGGTCTACGTGGAGGATTAGGTGTGGGGCCGCCAGGTGGGCCTTTTCCACAAATCGGAGGACACGTGGGCCTGTCAACCGTGGGCTGGAAGCAACTTGGTAGATGGCCCGTCTTTCTTCAATTATGCAGAGGCGGAGGATTTCGTATTGGGCTAGTGAATGACGGATAGGGCCACCTGCTCTCCGTGTAATAGGATGAAAATAAGATACAAGATCCACACGTGATAGCCTTCATTCTCCATTCACATGTGGCTGCAAGGTATTGGGCTTGTTGGACCTGTTAAACCTACCTAAAGATGGCATCTCCGACACATGCATGGATGGGATGGACTGAAGATGGGCCAGCACGCTTGAAGATTGTTGCTGAGACAAGACACTTTGTCTCATAGTTTGTTTGATGATATAGAGTTCTATAATAATGATATAGATGCATGGGGAGTTATTTGTTGGGTTTGACAAACCCATGGGCTCGAGTGTGAGGGTTTTGGACTCGGTTTGAGAGACATATGATTTATTTCACTTGTAGGGTGGAAGGAAGAAGTTTGGGTTGTATTTCGATTTCTACCGTTTGGTGCTACGGATTTGGCACCAGGGCCCCGGGCTTGTCAGGGGCCTCTAGCGGCTATTCTTTATTCAATTTTACCGTTTATCCCTCGAGTTGCTTCTTTAGCTCAAGCATCTCAGTAGGCGTCATGCGGTATTGAAATGCGGAATAGGCAGATAAAATAGTTTATCCAATACTCTAGAAGGGGGGGATGAATAGAGTATGGAAACTTTTCGCAATCTTAGGATAGGTAAGACCTTATCGAAAGAGATAAGACCTTATCAATTGAGATAAAGTCTTACTCGTAATTATAAGACCTTACACGTTTCTCTAAGATTGGAATTAAGTGTAAAAATTTAGACAAACCAGGAATATAAAGAGCAGTAAAGGACACGCGATATGTTAACGAGGTTCGGTCACCAACATGACCTAGTCCCCGCCTAGGATTGATTCAACTAGCTTTATTTTCCTTCTTCTTGATGAGTTCCAGATACAATCTTCAGAAGACCTTCCCTCTTCTAAACTCAGAAGTCTTACACTTCCTATCTAGCAACTCACTCACTCGAAAAGAAAAACTAAAGTACTCCAGATACAACACTCGTATCCAACGTGTCTAGAAAAGATAACGGTTTGTATAATCCTAGTTGAATTGTACTATGAGCTCGAAAAAGATCTCACACTTCTCAGGGAAGTATAATGATGAAGCTTCGAATGTGAGATCGGCTCTTTGTGAGATAAGTAGACTTTATCACTCGGGTTTCGAAGTAGGCAATGAATGTGTATTTTGTTTCTCCTTCCTTGTCTCTTTAAATAGGCAAGCGTATCAGCATTTTTTGAGTTTAACGTTGAAGAAGATCTTGGCTGCATGATCTTAGGAGATCTTGGGTTGTTGAGATCTTGGGTTGTTGAGATCTTGGGTTGTTGAGATTTTGTTTGTTGAAGTCAAGCGGTCAAAGTCAAGCACGGTTTGTTGAGGTTGAGGAAATCTTCCAATTTTATCTCAAGAAGATTTAATTAAAACAAATCAAAGATTTGTTAAAATCAAATTCCTTAAATAACTCAACAAGAAGGAAAAGCCACTTGGACGTACGTAACTCAATTGTAGTTTTTGTCCAGTTTTGGTAAGGTCTTACCAGTTTATGTAAGGCCTTACTGAAACCTGGAAACCAAGGTTTTCTGTAATATGGTAAGGCCTTACCTGACACTATGAAGACTTTACCAACACTTGTAAGATCTTACCAAAACCTGGAAACCAAGGTTTTGGCTTTCATCAACCATAAGTAATGTCTTATTTATCAAGGTGGAGTTAACAATCTCCCCCTTGATGAAAGACAAAACTTATGATTTATTTCCTGCATTTGAACAACACAACAACAAACAATATAATATAACATAAGCGCATATGTAGGATCAAATTTTGAAAATGATCGAATCAATGCAAGTTTTTCAAAACCAAAAACAACCAAACCAAACCAAGAGTTTTCAAAACATTTCAAAAGACAAATATTCTCCCCCTTTTTGTCTTTCAGCAAGAAAAATTTAGAACTTAAAAGGGTCAATTTTCATCATCCGAGACTTCAACCACTTCTTCAAACCATTGCCCGTAATTTGAAGAAGACCCAGCTCGTCTTTTACGACAACGAGCACGCACTTTTTCCCTCCATCTCTTCTGTGCCTCACCAGTAGTGGTCCAAGCCATCATTTTGGCTAACTGTTTTTCCTGATCATTTCTGTACTTCTTAACTAACCCATATTCCTCCACTGTCAAGATAGTCGGCTCAGGTTCAATAGGTCGAAGAATCCCTCTTTTTAGCACCTTGCGTTCACAGTTGATGACCACATTTTGACACACTTCTTGAATGTGTTCCACAGCATCCTCATCCAAAGGCATGATCGTAGTAGTTGCCCTATGAGCTAGAGATGTCAAAAACAGTAACTGGTTGAGCTTCTCATTAACAATTAGCAACTTCTCATGCGTATCATCTTGTCTATCCACAATATCAGCACGAGCAGTGTTCAGATCTTTCCTCAGAGCATCCACTTCAGCTTCTAAATCCTGAATTCTCTGTTCAGATGAGAGTTGAGCAGTTGATTGATGTTTCTTCAGAATCCAATCCCCAGACAAAGTTTTCTCAACCCCAAGCCTTCCCCAACAGTCCTCATCAATTTGTCCCTTATGATAAACCTTATCCTCTTCTGTAGTATCAATTTCAAAGAATTCGAAAATCTTTGGAAATAAGTTGGCATAAGGAAGAGGGGCTGTCAAAGGGGTATTCACAGTGTGCACCATGTAAGATAAAATCAGGTTAGGGACATCAATAGGATACCCAGTAAGGATCAAATCCAGAATTTCCAAAAGATTATCAGTTACAATCTCTCTGGAGTGCTTTCGTGGTAAGACACACCTAGCAAGCAAGGTGAATACAATTTTGGCCTCTAAAGTTAAGACATTATGAGTTTGTTTTTGCTTTGGCTTTGAGGAAGTAGCAACAGAAGAAATTGGTTTTTCAAAGAATGTTTTCTAGGCATGGGCAAGACACACATTTTTCGAAGGATGAGTTTTGGTGTCAATTTCCTCAGGGACTCCTAAAATAATTGCTAAAGAAGAAGCAGTTAGGGTAATTGGTCGTCCTTTGATCTGGGAATGAAGAGTTAAAATCCCCTTTTCTCGGTGTGCAGAAAGGTTGACATAGAATAGACGAGTAAGTCGTGGAAATGCAAAATCTCCCAAATTAAACAAACTCCAGACATTCGAACATTTCAGCAATTTAACACAAGGCAGATTCATAGACTCTAGGAAGTTCTCATCAACAGATTCACAAAAACTCAGGGGACGATTAGCAAAACCATCTTTCCACATTCCCGCTTTAGTATAGTTCAAGAACCAAGAAAAAGGTTCTTCACTACTAACCTCAAATCCAGACGGTGGTGATCGAAGACGATGTTGAGGTGTATCCTTTGCGGCTGGGGGATAAATAGCTTGAGCCACTTGCCGAGAAGGAGAGGGAGTAGACATTGAAGAATCGGAATCCGGATTATACTCCTTTACAACAGCTTTGCCTTTTCTAGCCGCCGATCGCTGCTTCTTGGATGTTGGAGCAGAGGACTGAGTCGAAGAACGTTTGGGGGCCATCGTCGATTAGGGTTTGAGAATGAGAGAGACAAGAAGTCGGAGAGTTTAAAGAAGCTGAGAAGAGAATCCGAATAGGAGATCTTTGAAGATTTTATATAAAACGGAGGGAGAGGAAAATCTTTTAAAAATCTTTGTAAAAATTTTAAAAAATTTTAAACATATTAAAATTAAAACCGAAAGATTTTCCATAAAATAATCTATTAGTTAGTTATCTATTGAGATAATAACTAAAAGATTTGATCCAATTTAATCTTTTAAACAAAAATCAAGAACATACTATTATTTAGTAAGGCCTTGAGATGTATTGTAAGATCTTATTCTAAAGAATAAGATCAGTGTTTGTAACACTATTGTAGTAAGACCTTGAAATGCATGTTAAGGTCTTAATGTAGGGAATAAGATCAATATTGTAAAACAATAATTGCTCCCCCTACATTTGTGCCTCCCTATTAAGCATACCAAGTTCTAACCTTATGAAGTTGAATCTCTCTTCGGGTAAAGGTTTTGTAAAGATATCGGCCAGTTGTAGATCGGTAGAAATGAATGTCAAAGACACATCACCTTTTTCTACATGATCACGTATAAAATGGTGTCTCACATCTATATGTTTCGTTCTTGAATGCTGTACAGGATTTTTCGAGATAGAAATAGCACTGGTATTGTCACATTTTATTGGTATATCTTTAAAGTTGAATCCAAGATCCTGGAGTTGTTGCGCAATCCATAAGATTTGCGAACAACAAGCTCCAGCAGCAATATATTCAGCTTCGGCTGTTGAAAGAGCCACTGAATTTTGCTTCTTGGAATGCCAACTTATTAGTGAAGTACCAAGAAATTGACAACACCCTGAAGTGCTTTTTCTATCCACTTTATATCCTGCAAAATCAGCATCGGAATATCCGATAAGACCGAAACTACTTTGTGTGGGATACCATAGACCTATATCTTTTGTACCATTAAGATATCTTAATATCCTTTTTACCGCAATGAGATGTGATTCCTTTGGGTTAGCTTGAAATCTAGCACACATGCAAACACTAAACATAATGTCAGGTCTACTAGCAGTAAGGTATAGTAAAGATCCGATCATACCGCGAAATTCCTTTTGATTTACTTGTTTGCCGGTAAGGTCTTGATCCAAAGAGAGAGTTGAGCTCATTGGTGTTTTGGCTATTTTTGATTCATTCATCTTAAACTTCTTCAGAAGGTCTCTTGTGTATTTTCCTTGATTGAGGAATATGCCCTTTTTGCTTTGATGTACTTGTAGTCCAAGAAAGAAATTTAATTCTCCCATCATACTCATCTCAAATTCCTTGCACATGATGTCAGAAAATTCCTTGCAAAGAGATTCATTAGTTGCTCCAAACAAGATATCATCCACATAAATTTGAACAACAAGAATATTCTTTCCATGAGTTTTAATGAATAAAGTTTTGTCAATCAACCCTCTTTTGAAGTTATTTTCCAGAAGATATTTTGAAAGTCGCTCGTACCAAGCTCTTGGGGCTTGCTTTAAGCCATAAAGAGCTTTGTCAAGCTTGAAAACATGATCTGGAAATTCATTACTTTCAAAGCCAGGAGGTTGAGCAACATAAACTTCTTCATCTAAATAACCATTCAAAAAGGCGCATTTTACGTCCATTTGAAAAAGTTTAATACTCATGTAAGATGCAAAAGCAAGAAGTATGCGAATGGCTTCAAGCCTGGCTACGGGAGCAAAAGTCTCCTCGTAGTCAATACCTTCCTCCTGATTGTAACCTTGAGCTACAAGACGAGCTTTATTTCGAATGACATTACCACTTTCATCAAGTTTATTTCGGAAAACCCATCTTGTCCCGATAACTGATTTGCCTTTGGGTCTTGCTGTAAGTGTCCATACTTTGTTTCGCTCGAACTCGTTTAGCTCATCTTGCATAGCAATAATCCAGTCGGGTTCTTGAAGAGCTTCAGTATATTTCTTAGGTTCTACAAGAGAAACAAACGCATGAAAAGCACACAAATCTTTTAATTTAGATCGAGTTTGTATTCCAGATGAGGGATCAGAAATAATATCCTGAGTTGAATGGGATGATGCATGTTTGAATTTCCTCCGGACATTTCTCTGATTGTAAACATCAGGTTCAGAATTTATAGGAAGTGGGGAAGATGGCTCTTGTGGCTCAGGTAGTGATGTATCTTCACGATTGGTTTCATTTGTAAGATCTTGAGGGGGTGCTTCAAGGTCTTGAGACCCATCTGTAAGATCTTGAGATACGTCTGTAAGATCTTGAAATGGCTCTTGCATGTTTTTGACGTTCTTATCAACTTCTTCTTCCTCTTCCTCATGTTTATTTAGATCAAGATCTGCAAAGCTCTCACTCAAGATACCATTATCATTTTCATCAAACAAAACATGGATACTTTCTTCGACTACTTTGGTACGTTTATTGTATACTCGATAAGCTTTGCTTTGAGTCGAGTATCCGAGAAATGTACCTTCGTCGCTACGAGCATCAAATTTTCCAAGATTATCCTTCCCATTATTATGCACGTAACACGTACATCCAAATGGTTTAAAGTAAGATATACTTGGTTTTCTTCCTTTAAAAAGCTCATAAGGGGTTTTCTTTAAAATTGATCGAATCAAACATCTATTAAGAATGTAATTTGCTATATTAACAGCTTCTGCCCAGTATGACTTAGGCAGATCATTCTCTAATAGCATTGTCCTAGACATTTCCTCTAGGGTGCGGTTCTTTCGTTCCACAACCCCATTTTGTTGAGGTGTTCTAGGAGCTGAGAAATTATGGGAAATACCATATTTCTCACAAAATGCATCAAAGTCTGATTGATCAAATTCTCTACCATGATCACTTCTAATAGAAACGATTGGTAGGTTTTTCAAAGTCTGTAATTCCTTACAAAGTTTTGAGAAGTATAAAAGTGCTTCAGATTTCATTTTTAGAAAGAAAACCCAAGTAAATCGAGAATAATCATCAACAATAACAAGAATATATTGCTTGCCTTTGGGAGATTTGACGCGCATAGGTCCACAAAGATCCATGTGGAGAAGTTCAAGAGGTCTAGTAGTACTTACCACTTGCTTCTTTTTGAAAGAACTACGAGTATGTTTACCTCTTGAGCAAGCATTGCATAATTCATCTACCTTGAACTTTAGGTCAGGAAGACCTCTTACAAGATCTTTTGATTTTAGTTTGTTAAGAGAATGTAGACTGATGTGACCAAGTCGTCTGTGCCATAGTCTTGAGTCATCTGATAAGACCTTGAGACATTTTAGATTTGTCCCTGCAATTTGGTTAGTATTAACAGCATAAATATTATTATCCCTGTGAGCTGTTAGCACTAAGTTTCCTGTCATTTCATCTCGAACTTCACACTTCCTCTTGTCAAAGCTAACACAATTTCCTTTATCACAAAGCTGAGAAACACTGAGAAGGTTATATTTTAAGCCATCCACCAAATAAACATCTTTAATATTATTATTTGAATTAAGACCAACATTACCGATACCAAGAATGTCACATTTTCCTTTGTCACCAAGAGTTATAGTGCCAGTGATTTTCTTCTTTAGAGTATCGAAAAGAGATTCTTTCCCACTCATATGTCTTGAACAACCACTGTCCATTATCCATTTTTGAGTCTTGGTGATATCCTGCAAAACAGAAAATCATCCTTTCCGGCTTGACCAATAAACAGAGTTAGATCCATTATGGGGGTAGACCATGTTAGATAGCCTAGTCCCTTTGGGAACCCATATGTGTTTTACCCGTTCATTTAGACGTACAGGAAAGGTATTTCTAATAATGTATGGATCCGTTCTCCTATATGGACAGGTTTCTTTTACATGACCCTTTCTACAACAAAAGAAACACGTAGGAGATCTCCAATTTCCTTTTGCTTTAACGAATGTGGTAGTGGGTTTAGTGTTAGCATGAAATATTGTGATATTTTAGGCACGTTTTCTAATCGTATTTGATTCATATTGATAGTCTTTGATTGAGCTTTGTGCATATGTGAGCTAGTATTGCCTATATTGTCGATATGGATGTCTACACGAGTTCTATGTTGATTTTAGGTGATTTGGAGCTATTTCCGAACGGAATCGAGCAAAGGAGAGTTGAGTTGATATGTCCATAGATCGAAGACACTTTTTGGAAGCAATTTGGAGTCTTAGATTGAGGAATGCACGAATGAAGGCCAAAAACCACGCTCTTACCCTAAATTACGGCCGTGGAAACCAAGTCAGAATTCGATGTTCATTCCAGGGGATATTACGGCCGTGGAACTAACCGTAGTAGTTTCCACGCCCTAAATTACGGTCGTGAAAAGATTCCACGACCGTGATTTTGGCGAATCTTTTCGCCATGTTTCGAAGCCACGATCTTTTGAAGATTGGGCCGGGCCGACATTTTGCCCTGCATTATAAAATAGACGGATGAGGCAAGATTCCGTCACCTCGCTTACGACCTTTCAAACCTCGCTTACGACCTTTCAACCCTCGCTTAGCGGCAAAACGCAAAAACCCTCATCTTGGAGGTAATTTGGAGATCTCATTGAAGATCAAAGTTCATATTGAAGAGTTGCTGTTTGTGATCTTCGTGTTTGTGGAAGGTCGAAGTTCTTGGAGGATTTTGCAAGAAGATCTCTCTTCTTGTTTAGGTTTGATTCAGAATCGGATTGACATCCCGTTTCTCTTCTTTCCTAAAGATTGTGATTGCTTGGTCCGTTTTGAATCTTTAGGTAAACACTTGTTCTTGATTGTGATTCTGAGATTCACTTGAAGATTATTGATAGTTCTTGAAAGTTTTCATCTTTTATCTTTTAATCCTTGAATCAATATCAATATGACAGTTATTGGCTAAAAACCCTTAACAATTCTAAGGTGAAGGGTTGATAGTTGTGGCTTAGATGATGATAGATCGATCGTAAACAGATTTGACCCTGAGAGTTAGAGAATTATCGCCGACAACCCTAAATCACGGGCTGTTCTTGAGTTCCACGACCGTGGAATCTCAAGAACTAACCGTGATTTTCCTTAAGTCTACGAGCCTGCTTTTACTTTAATCCAAAGTTAAAGATTTGCTTTAACTTAGTTTAGACTTGTCTTTTCTAGGTGGTAGTGAAGCCTCAACAACCTCTACCTCGATTGTGAGCCTCAACAACCTCAATCGGATAAGTTAGTCTTGATCCTTGGGTTATAAGTTTGGGTATTTGACACTAATTCTCATCTCTAGAATCTTTCTATATTGAGCCTCAACAACCTGTATAGAGAGTGCCTTGTAGGTGAGTTATATAAGGTTTTTGGAACTTCACCGTACGATTACCTTACATTAGTATACCTTTGCATATCTCAACTCTGTCTTTATATCATTAAGTATATCTTGAATCGATTGCCACAGCTGGATACTTGGATCTTTAGGATTGTTGTTTTCCCGATAATTTGCAAACTCCCATATTCACTTGCTTGATAACCTGCGATCGAGTTCGTTCCACCCAAATCCCTGTGTTCGATACTCTGGAATTCTTGCTAATCTACGTCGATCCGTACACTGCGGGTTCGCTTGCTTGATTCTAGTTTTATAAATTTAAAGCTTATTTGCACACACCTCTAGGGGCGAACAAGTTTTTGGCGCCGTTGCCGGGGATTTGGCTTCGTCCGAATCCGGTAGCCGGTTGTCAAGCTTGGGAGCTTGCTCTCGTTATTTGATTTTTCTTTGAGTGCATGCGCAGGTCTAGGAACACCAAAGATCTCTTACCTCTTGATCAAGAGCTAGAGAAAACCTTGAGGCAAAAGCGCAAGGAAAGGAAGATGGCTGAAGAAAACGAGCACAATCTTCAAACTAAGTTGGCGGAGAAAGAAGCTCAACTCCGATGGAATGAGACTCTCCTCCATGATGAGATGGATTGTCATCAAACTCAAGTTAACGGTCTACAAGACATGATCGTCCAAATGAAGATAAAAATGAGTGATCTTGAAGATAAGGTGGGCAAGAAGTCCTCGAGAAGGAGAACAAGGTCTAGAAGAAGAAACCACTCATCCACCGATGATAGTGATTCTTCCATGCCTCCGCTAGAAGAGATTGATCCCACGATCAATATAAATCCTTTCAATCCACAAGGAGCTGCTAACCGCCGCATTCCACCTAGGAACGCGAGGGTCGAACGTGTGGATAATGAGCCGAGAACTCTTGGCCAGCGGATGGATCCGACACAACAACCACGCCGCTTAGGTGTGAATTTTGATGCTGAAGATGTACAAGGGTTTAGCTTTAACCCTCAAGTTATCACTCTTGTTCGCCAAAGTCAGTTTGGAGGTACAAGCGCTGAATCTCCACACCAACACTTGCAAAACTTTGAGTGTATGATGGAGACGATGAGACCGAAGAGCGCTACTACCAACAGCTATAAGCTCAAACCTTTCTTTTTCTCCTTGAAAGGGAAAGCGCTATCTTGGTACCAAGCTCTTCCTAGTGGGAAACTAGAAACATGGGAAGACCTCTCCGCAGAGTTTCTCACCAAATTCTTTCCGCCATCCAAAACGGCGGAACTTAGAGGTAAGATTAATGCTTTTTCTATGAGACCTAACGAAAGTTTGTTTCAATCTTGGGAAAGGTTTCAGGATTTGCTCTTGGATTGCCCTCATCATGGCATATCCAAGCTTGCCTTACTGGAGATTTACTACAAAGGGCTGGATGCGGGAACGCAATTCAACCTCCAATCCCTCTCATGTGGAACGTTCATGGACATGAGAGAAGATGACGCTTGGGACTTCATTGAGAAGCAGGCAAGAGTCATAGAGAAGTATTCCCACCGGAAAGTGGAGGGAAATCGTGTGGAGCAAGGAGCAAAGCTCACACATGAAGCTCAAAATCAGATTTTCTCCCTCAACAATGAGATCAAAGAGTTGAAGGAGACTATCAAGACCAACTTCCCAAAGCAACAAGAGAAGGATGTTGGCTATTTGGGCAACAACAACGGCGGTGATAACACCAACCGCAACAACAATAACCGGAACAATAACCGGAATAACAATTGGAATGGAAACAACAACAACCGGAACAACAACAATTGGAACAACAATCGGGGTTCGAACAACAACAATTGGCGCTCCAATCAACAAAATTCCGGTAACTCCTATCCTTCCAATTCCAATTCACTAACTCCACCCTCTTCTTCCTCTACTCCTTTGAAAAGCCAGGGGCAATCATCAAATGGAGAAAACAATACGGGAAAGGAGAAGCCGGATCCTATGTTGGAAACAATCTTGGGAAAGCTTCAAGGGTTGGAGAACCGCATCATCAAGGTTGATGATCAAATTTCTAAGGTTGACAAAGCTCAAAAGGTTTTGGAAAACCAAATGTTCAACCATGCGGAGGAAGTTCCTAGAAATCAAGGGAAACTTCCAGGAAAAACGGAGGACAACCCTAAGGGAAGGGTAATGGCGATTACAACTAGGAGCGGAATGACTACCACCGATCCGCAGCCTACATTCGTTGAAGTCCCCGTAGAGAAGGGCAAGGAAAAGGGGAAGGAGAAGGAAGACGTCTATGTTCCTCCTCCAGCTTTCAAACCTCCCCTACCGTTCCCTCAATCTAGAGCGCGAGCGCGCCTAGATAAACAATTTGGTAAGTTTATAGAACTCATGAGCAAGCTGCATATTAATATACCTTTCATTGATGCCATTGTAGGTATGCCGGCTTATGGCAAGTTCTTGAAGGAGCTCCTCTCTAACAAGAGGAAGCTAGAAGATTTTGGTGAAGTCAAGATGAGTTCGGATTCTTCGGATCTCATCAAGACTATGAAGGAGAAAATGCCCCCAAAGCTGAAAGATCCGGGGTCATTTTGCATTCCCATTGGAGTGGGAGAGGTCACATATGACGCTTTATGTGACTTGGGAGCAAGTGTGAGCATCATACCACTTGCATTGTGCAGGAAGATCGGTTTAGGCGACCCTAAACCGGTGAAGATGACGTTATACATGGCGGATCGATCCATTACTCGCCCCGTCGGCATTGTAGAAGACGTCCCGGTCAAGCTAGGCAAGTTCTTTGTTCCCATTGATTTTGTCGTGCTTGACATTCCTGCGGATAGTCCGGTCCCGATCATACTCGGAAGGCCGTTTCTTGCAACTTCTGGCTGCATGGTCGATTGCAAGAATGGGAGGCTCGCTTTTGATATTGGGGAAGAGAAAGTAGAATTCGTTCTTTCCACTCTAGTGAAGGAGCCAATCTTTGATGAGGATATTTACAATGTCCAAGACGAAGAAGGTTTATCTAGGGAAGAGGTAAGTGCAATTCTCTTTAACGATCCTTTGCAAAAGGTTATTACTATGAGTCTAACCGATGTAGGAGAAGAGGAAGAGTGCAAAGAGGAAATTAAAGCCTTAGGAGCACAAGAAGAGATGTATGAAGTGGAGTTTGAGAAACTCCACGATGAGGCTGAAAATACTCGAATCCACGGTCATACTCTGTATTCCACGACCGTGGATTCCACGACCAAAATCAACCTCCATTCCAGAGGATATTACGGCCGTGGAACTCCAGAGGAGACCGTAATTTTGGCCGTGGAAGATGGTGATCGGCATACTTCTTCAACTTCTTCTAATTCTTCTCCAAACCATCCAACCTCCTTAGAAACTTCTAAGGAAACATCGGAAGCTCCTCAAGGATCATTGGAAGCTCCGAAAGCAATGGAACTCAAACCACTTCCTACTCATCTAAGGTACGCTTTTCTTGGATCTAATTCCACCTTCCCGGTTATCGTTAGTTCCGAATTAAGCATAGATGAACATGAACAGCTCATGATTGTCCTTAGGAAACATAGAAAAGCCATAGGCTATACTATTGAGGACTTAGTAGGAATTAAACCCTCCCTATGCATGCATAAGATACTAATGGAGGAGGACTTTAGAACTTCAAGACAACCTCAAAGGCGGTTGAATCCGACCATGAAGGAGGTTGTCAAGAAGGAAATTCTTAAACTTCTTGATGTAGGTATCATCTATCCTATCTCCGATAGCAAGTGGGTGAGCCCAGTTCAAGTAGTTCCGAAGAAGGGAGGAATGACAGTCATCACCAATAAGAACAACGAACTCATTCCTACCCGAACTGTAACTGGATGGCGAATGTGCATAGACTACCGCAAGCTCAACAATGCAACGCGGAAGGATCACTTTCCATTGCCATTCATCGATCAAATGCTTGAAAGGTTAGCACAACATTCATACTTTTGCTACCTTGACGGCTATAGTGGTTTCTTTCAGATCCCGATACATCCGGATGATCAAGAGAAGACCACATTCACGTGCCCTTGGGGTACGTTCGCTTATAGGAGAATGCCGTTCGGGCTTTGCAACGCCCCAGCCACCTTTCAATGGTGCATGATGGCCATCTTCTCCGAATATGTAGAGGAAATCATGGAAGTCTTCATGGACGACTTCTCCGTTTACGGTTCCTCTTTTAACGATTGTCTTTCTAACCTTTCTCTTGTTTTGCAAAGATGTGAAGACACTAACCTAGTTCTTAATTGGGAGAAGTGTCAATTCATGGTTAAGGAAGGAATCGTGTTAGGTCACTTAGTCTCTAGTAGAGGGATAGAGGTAGACAAAGCTAAAATAGAGACCATAGAGAAACTTCCTCCCCCAATTTCGGTGAAGGGAATAAGAAGTTTCCTAGGACATGCTGGATTTTATAGACGTTTCATTCAGGACTTTTCTAAGATATCAAAACCTCTCACTAATCTATTGATGAAGGATGCGGTTTTTGAGTTTTCACAGGAATGTCTAGATGCGTTCAACACCATTCGGCAAGCTCTAATTTCAGCACCCATTATCCAACCCCCGGATTAGACTCTCCCTTTCGAGATTATGTGTGATGCTAGTGACGTAGCCATTGGAGCTGTTCTTGGGCAACGAAAGGAAGGACGAACCCACGCCATATACTATGCTAGCAAGATGCTAGACGAAGCCCAGCTCAACTACGCCACTACGGAAAAAGAGTTTCTAGCCATTGTCTACGCTATTGACAAGTTTCGCTCTTATCTTGTAGGTGCAAAGGTGATTATCTACACGGATCATGCTGCGATCCGGTACCTCCTTGCAAAGAAAGACGCGAAGCCAAGGCTAATTAGATGGATTCTTCTCCTACAAGAATTCGATCTTGAGATCCGCGACAAGAAAGGCTCGGAAAATTCTGTTGCGGATCATTTGAGTCGTCTAACACATCTAGAGGACGACCATTTACCCATTGATGACTCCTTTCCGGACGAACACCTACATATCATAGAGGAGTGCATCAAGGTAATCTCCAAAGGTAACGAACCATGGTTTGCTGACTTCGTTAACTATTTGGTTTGCCAGGAGATACCACCCGGACTGTCATACGCACAAAGGAAGAAGTTCTTCAAGGACGTCCGAGAATACCATTGGAACGAGCCTCTCCTCTTCAAGAGAGGTCCGGATGGCATCATCCGGCGATGTGTGCCGGAAGATGAGATGCAAAGTGTCATCCGTCATTGTCATTCACTACCTTGTGGAGGACACGCTAGTTCGAGCAAAACTAGCGCAAAGGTATTGCAATCTGGATTCTATTGGCCTACTTTATTTAAAGATGTGCAATCCTTTGTTTCTTGTTGCGATGCTTGTCAAAGAACAGGCAATATCTCTAGGAGGAACGAGATGCCCCTCAACAACATCCAGGAGGTGGAGATTTTCGACGTTTGGGGAGTCGATTTCATGGGACCATTCCCTTCTTCTTGTGGAAACCAATACATACTATTGGCGGTAGATTACGTCTCTAGATGGGTCGAAGCAATTGCCTCTCCCACAAATGATGCCATGGTGGTGGTCAAGTTCTTCAACAAGACCATCTTTCCGCGATTCGGGACGCCAAGGACGATCATTAGTGATGGAGGTTCTCACTTCATAGCCCGTCGCTTTGAAGCTCTTCTAACCAAGTATGGGGTTACTCACAAGATCGCCACCCCTTACCATCCACAAACGAGTGGACAAGTTGAGATCTCAAATAGGGAGATCAAGGGAATTCTAGAGAAGACGGTTTCAAGGACTAGGAAGGATTGGTCCTTGAAACTAGATGATGCATTATGGGCATACCGGACTGCATACAAGACTCCCATAGGAACCACACCATACAACCTTGTGTATGGGAAGTCTTGTCATTTGCCGGTAGAGCTAGAGCACAAAGCGTTTTGGGCTATCAAATGGCTGAATTTCGGCATGAAGGAAGCGGGAGAGAAGCGTCTCCTAGACATCAACGAGCTGGATGAACTCCGTTTGAACGCCTATGAAAACGCTAAGATCTACAAGGAAAGAGCAAAGCGTTGGCATGATAAGCATATCATTCCAAAGGACTTCCAAGAAGGAGATCAAGTCCTCCTCTTCAATTCGAGACTTCGCCTCTTTCCAGGTAAGTTAAAATCTCGTTGGACCGGACCTTTTCTAATTAAGCGTATTTTCCCCCATGGTGCAGTTGAAGTATGGGGTGAAGCTAGTGGAAGTTTTAAGGTGAACGGCCAACGACTCAAAAAGTACTCGCCGGAACTCCAAGCTGAGGAGTTTGCACCTACCGCACTCGAATAAGTGCGAGATTGGTCTAGCTACGGACCTTAAACAAAGCGCTTCTTGGGAGGCAACCCAAGGTATTGCATTCTCGTTTTTGTTTTCGATTCATAGATTAGTTTAGAATAGACGTTTTCGCTTTGTTTTGCCTCGATTTCTTCCGGTATGTTCGTGTTTTTGGTTGTAGGAATGATGGAAAAGGAGAAAGGAGGGATAATGTCAAAGAAAAGCGACGAAATTTGGACTTTGAAGCTTTACAGAGGGTTCCACGGTCTAAATCACGGTCGTCATAGCTACAGTGGCCGTAATTCTCAAAAGCCTGTGAAAAATCACCAAAACCACGGGTCCGTACATTTCCACGGCCGTGGAATGCCCCGACAGACCGTGATTTTTGAAATTTTGCCTGCGAGTATAAAAGCCACACTTCGTCACAAAAACACCACAATCCTTCCCCAATTCCACGACCTAGATACCGAAAACACGAACCCTCTCCAAATTCTTCATTTTCTAATCGTTTTCAACGATTCTTCGTCCTAAACTGCAGCAAATCCAACCACGAACAAGATTCAAGCAACAAATCGAGTGGAAAACGATCAACAAACCCGCATTTTGGATTTTTCAATCCGAAAAAAAAAGGTTATTTCCTTCTCTTCGATTCTAGTGGATTTGGTTCGTTTTTGCCATAGATTTTTAGGAAGAACTGATAAAACTTGGAAGAAATTAGATTAGGACTGCTTGTTGTGGTGAGATTGGGTGAATTTGCTGAGATTCACAAGATTCTGTCTAGAATTACGGTCTCTGGAGGTTCCACGGCCGTGGTTTTCGAAAAACAGACCGTAATTTTGAACAGAAATGGATTTCGTAAGGAGAGTTTCGGGAAGGATAAAGGAGAAGAAAGGGGACCAAAATAAGAAAAGAAAGGGCAATCCCTCCACATCTAGGGCACCGCCACCCTCATCTCCCTCACCACCATCCTCACCTTCACCTCCATCTTCACCACCTCACCCTAGCATCCCAACCATACATGATGACCACCTAGCTGCATTTGAGAAGATAGAGAAGAGGGCAGTGATTGGCCCTAGGTATTTGTTGTTGGAGGATCTACATCCTCTCAACATAGTTGACGATCTTACATGGCTCTTGGATAG
Source organism: Fagopyrum homotropicum (assembly GCA_033239125.1). NCBI lineage: Eukaryota > Viridiplantae > Streptophyta > Magnoliopsida > Caryophyllales > Polygonaceae > Fagopyrum > Fagopyrum homotropicum. The sequence continues at coordinate 29,371,706 of BSWB01000002.1, read as the reverse complement.
AGCCGGATTGACCGTCTTCACGAACATTCGTGAAGATGCCTATGAGGAGATCACCCGAGAGGTTGTGACGTCTTTCGAGCACAGCCATGTTGATAGGACTGTCTCCTTCCGTCTCATGAATCGAGACTACCAGTTGAGTATAGTTGAGTTTGGAGCCATTTTCGGGTTCCATGAGACCTACAATGGTCGATTCCCTAGCGGTATCTACCCTAAGGATTTCTGGGAGGAGGTAGCCATGATCTACGCCGACGAGGACCGTTGGCAACCCGCTGATACCAAGGCTAGATTGATGTACCATCTAGCCTTGAAGATAGCTCACCGTGTTCTTTCGGAGTGTCTCTTTCCTAGGACGGAGACGCCCCAAAAGATCAAGACGGATGAGCTATTCCTGCTATACTGTATGCTCTACGGTCGCCGCGCAGATTGTGCTACTCTTTTGGCGGCTACAATGAGTAAATTGAAGAACAAGAGGAAGGGGAACATTGGTTATGGAGGGATAGTGACCCACATAGCTAGGACATTCGGAGTGGATTTTTCTGGTTGCACCCGCATACCCGCCGTACCTCTAGGATTACATGCGTTCATGGTTAGGGGACTCATCTTCCCCACACATAGAGGTCCGCCTTATGCGGGCATGCCCTGGGAGAGTAGGACAGGCAGGGGTATTGAGTGGCTTCCGGAGTATTCCATTGTGGCGGGACGCTACAATTGGAAGGAGACGTTCGCTGCGATGCATGCGAACAGGCTAGGAGCTCCCCTTTACGTTCCACCGCCAGTTGTAGATGAGGAGGAGATGGGAGAGCAGTACGAGAGTGGTGGAGGAGCGGAGCAGGAGTTCGGCTCGTTTCCGGATCAGCCGGAAGCGGCCCCGGATGTACCTAGACGCTCTCCACGCCCAGCTAGAGCTTCAGGCTCGTCATCTCGCCGCGCCAGCGTGAGTGAGAGGCCCACGTGGATGACTACACCTCCCACTTGGTACGATACACCCCCTCCTTGGTCCACGACGCAGCCAGCAGCACCACCGCCACCACCAGCACCAGCACCAGCCGATGCCCCCGCATGGTATGGTCACCCCCCGGGATGGTACGAGCAGATGCCGGATTGGGCTACCGGACTTTCAGAGAGAGTCGGAGCACTAGAGATCCGAGCGGATGCTAGAGACGGACGCCTAGACGACCTCGACCACATGATGAGGGACGTCTACCGCCAGCAGTTTGGGCGGTTCTATGATCCGAGTTTCTCTCCATTCCCACCACCACCGCCGCCGCAGTGATCGATGCATGACAGTTTGTTTTAGACATTCCCGCCACCACTTGTGAGTTTCTTTTTCTTTTGCTTTCTTTTGTTCTTTCTTGTGAACATTAGGGACAATGTTCGCCCTAAGTATGGGGTGGGATGTACTAAATGTTTGTAATAACTCTACTCTATATGTTGCTTCCATTACGAGACTATCATTGCATGTTCATTATATGTTACACGTTTCATTCTTGCATTGCATGAAAAGTGACTTGAAAAACCCATAAAAATTGAAAAATTTTGAAAATTTTGTGCTTCTAATGAATTGAGATGATTTCCATGATAATCACTACTTGTGAATTGAGTTGATGACAATTGCATGCTTAAAAGGATTGTAAATTGAAAAGAATTTGAATGAATGAATTTTACCTCTTTTGCAAACTTTATAATGTGAAAACGTTACCTAAATCATGTTGAGAGATTGAAGTTGAAATCACATTATAAGTTCCTATACTTCTTGTTGAAATGATTAAGGCAATTTGATACTTTCTTTCTTCTTTCTTTGATCATCTAGCTCCTCATTGAAATATTAGCCTCCCTTACCTATCCGGGAATTTGGAGAAGTGAATGAGAAAAAGGCATGTTTGATGTGGGAGGGCCATGAGAGCAATTATTTGCAATCAATCGAATAGAAAGAAATTATAAGTTTGGGGAAGTCAATCATGACGATGAGTAACTCGGCACCATTCACATAGCCGGGTGTTTGTGTCTTGCCAAAGTCGGATTGAGCGATATTCCTAGCGGATTATGGTATGTGCGCTAAGGGTTTGAGGCATCTCTTGCAATTTTGAGAAACGCCAATCTCCTAGGCTTCGGTTTTTGTGCACCTCTATCCATAACTCCAAAAGTAAAGTCGAAAAAGAAGAGAGCAAAGCTCTAAGTGAAGTGTTGCGGAAACCGCAAAAGAAGAAGAAGGTAGTTGTCCACTTTCCCGGATTTATGCACCACTCTCCCTTAAAGTTTTCCCTTCCCTTCCATACTCTAGACCTTTTCTTTGAAAGTCCTTAAGATCAAAAGAATGTTATATGGCTTGGTGATCTAAATTGAAGTTCTTATGATTGATTTTGATAATATTTAAAGGTTATAATGCTTGTTTGGAAGTTAAATTGATTCATGAGTTTTCTTTGCCTTTTACTCTCTAATCAAGTGTGTGAAAGTTTGAAAAACGATTGAAGCAAGGTTTGAGAATGATCTATTCTTTAGAAGTCACTTTCATCCAAAAGAAGGTACACATATTTCATCCTAACTCTTGTTTAAAACTTTTTGAAAGACCTTGCTTAGGGACAAGCAAGTGCTAAGTATGGGGTTATTTGTTAGCATGAAATATTGTGATATTTTAGGCACGTTTTCTAATCGTATTTGATTCATATTGATAGTCTTTGATTGAGCTTTGTGCATATGTGAGCTAGTATTGCCTATATTGTCGATATGGATGTCTACACGAGTTCTATGTTGATTTTAGGTGATTTGGAGCTATTTCCGAACGGAATCGAGCAAAGGAGAGTTGAGTTGATATGTCCATAGATCGAAGACACTTTTTGGAAGCAATTTGGAGTCTTAGATTGAGGAATGCACGAATGAAGGCCAAAAACCACGCTCTTACCCTAAATTACGGCCGTGGAAACCAAGTCAGAATTCGATGTTCATTCCAGGGGATATTACGGCCGTGGAACTAACCGTAGTAGTTTCCACGCCCTAAATTACGGTCGTGAAAAGATTCCACGACCGTGATTTTGGCGAATCTTTTCGCCATGTTTCAAAGCCACGATCTTTTGAAGATTGGGCCGGGCCGACATTTTGCCCTGCATTATAAAATAGACGGATGAGGCAAGATTCCGTCACCTCGCTTACGACCTTTCAAACCTCGCTTACGACCTTTCAACCCTCGCTTAGCGGCAAAACGCAAAAACCCTCATCTTGGAGGTAATTTGGAGATCTCATTGAAGATCAAAGTTCATATTGAAGAGTTGCTGTTTGTGATCTTCGTGTTTGTGGAAGGTCGAAGTTCTTGGAGGATTTTGCAAGAAGATCTCTCTTCTTGTTTAGGTTTGATTCAGAATCGGATTGACATCCCGTTTCTCTTCTTTCCTAAAGATTGTGATTGCTTGGTCCGTTTTGAATCTTTAGGTAAACACTTGTTCTTGATTGTGATTCTGAGATTCACTTGAAGATTATTGATAGTTCTTGAAAGTTTTCATCTTTTATCTTTTAATCCTTGAATCAATATCAATATGACAGTTATTGGCTAAAAACCCTTAACAATTCTAAGGTGAAGGGTTGATAGTTGTGGCTTAGATGATGATAGATCGATCGTAAACAGATTTGACCCTGAGAGTTAGAGAATTATCGCCGACAACCCTAAATCACGGGCTGTTCTTGAGTTCCACGACCGTGGAATCTCAAGAACTAACCGTGATTTTCCTTAAGTCTACGAGCCTGCTTTTACTTTAATCCAAAGTTAAAGATTTGCTTTAACTTAGTTTAGACTTGTCTTTTCTAGGTGGTAGTGAAGCCTCAACAACCTCTACCTCGATTGTGAGCCTCAACAACCTCAATCGGATAAGTTAGTCTTGATCCTTGGGTTATAAGTTTGGGTATTTGACACTAATTCTCATCTCTAGAATCTTTCTATATTGAGCCTCAACAACCTGTATAGAGAGTGCCTTGTAGGTGAGTTATATAAGGTTTTTGGAACTTCACCGTACGATTACCTTACATTAGTATACCTTTGCATATCTCAACTCTGTCTTTATATCATTAAGTATATCTTGAATCGATTGCCACAGCTGGATACTTGGATCTTTAGGATTGTTGTTTTCCCGATAATTTGCAAACTCCCATATTCACTTGCTTGATAACCTGCGATCGAGTTCGTTCCACCCAAATCCCTGTGTTTGATACTCTGGAATTCTTGCTAATCTACGTCGATCCGTACACTGCGGGTTCGCTTGCTTTTATTCTAGTTTTATAAATTTAAAACTTGATTGCACGCACGCTAAGTGGCGAACATTTAGCAGGAAAATTCCTGTTGTATCCTATTCCACTTCGATTTAAGGATAATTGTTGTTCTCCAAGCATTTTATCAAGAGTAGCTTTAGATTTAGTAAATTGCACAAGAGCTATTTGCTGTTCTTGACATTTTTCAGAAAGTTTCACTTTTTCAATCTCTAAGTCAGTATTACTGGTCTTAAGAGATGAGAGGTTTGCCTTTAGATCGGAATTTTCCAATCGTAAGGCCTTAACCTCAGTGTCAAGATCTGATTGTATGCTGTCAAGATCTTGAACTTTCAGCGAAAGCATTCTTATGCAAGTTTCCTGATCATTGAGCTTTTCTTGTAAAATGTTGATTTCTTTGCTGTAAGATTCTTCATTAGAAATCATGTTTTTCAGTACTTCTGATAAAACATCGATAGGACTAGATATAAGGTTTCTTACCATTCCATCCAAATGTTGATCTTGATTTTTGTCGGATTTTGCCATAAGACATAAGTTTGCATGATCATCTTCAGAATCTGAATCACTTGAGGAGTCTGAATCGCTCCAAGCTGCTACCATGGCTTTCTTGCCAAATTCCTTTTTCTTGAATTTGTTCTTCTTCTTTTGAGGACATTCTTTAACCAGATGATCTGTTTCACCACATTCATAGCAATTTAGAACACGATTCTTCTTCACGGGGTTAGAAGACTTACCTCTGTATTTAGAAGATCCAGCATTTTCTTTGTTTGAAAATTGCTTTTTCATTTTTAATATTCTAGCTAGTCCTCTTGTGATAAGAGCAAAAGGGTCTTCATCATCATCACTTTCAGAATCCTCCAGTGGTTCCTCTTTCTTTGCCTTGAGTGCCAGATTCTTAATGTTTGTTGGCACATCCTCATCGTCCTCATTGAGGATCAATTCATGGGTGATTAATTTGCCTAGCAAATCATCAAGAGCGAGTGTATTGAGGTTTTGGGCTTCTTCTATAGCGGTTACCTTGGGACCCCATTTTGCTTTAGGCAAGCATCTAAGTATCTTTCTGACTTTTTCTTCATTGTTGAAAGTCTTTCCCAATGAGTCAAGATTGTTAATGATCTCCGTAAAACGGGTGAACATTACTTTGACTGACTCATCTGGGATCATTTTAAACAATTCGTATTGCCTCAGAAAGATACTAATTTTGGTTTCTTTGACCTGGCTGGTTCCTTCATAGGTGACTACTAATTTATCCCATATTTCTTTAGCGGATCTGCATGAAGATATACGATTAAATTCATCAGTACTCAAACCACAATATAAAAGATTAATAGCCTTGTAGTTTTTCGCCACGCTCTCAAGATCCTTCTGATTGAATTCACCTTCTGTCTTGTTTACTGTTTTACCGTCGGGATCTTCTTTGGTAGGAGTGAGAGGTCCGTTCTTGATAATATGCCACAGTTCCAAATCTTGATCGATGATAAACATCTGCATCAAGGATTTCCAGTGCATAAAATTGTTTCCTACAAAAAGAGGTGGTCGAGAGATTGATCTTCCTTGTCCAAATCCGCCTTGACCTTCACCTGCCATTAGTTAGCCTCACAGATAATAATATCTAAAAAGACGTGAGTTAGGCTCTGATACCAATTGAAATGCGGAATAGGCAGATAAAATAGTTTATCCAATACTCTAGAAGGGGGGGATGAATAGAGTATGGAAACTTTTCGCAATCTTAGGATAGGTAAGACCTTATCGAAAGAGATAAGACCTTATCAATTGAGATAAAGTCTTACTCGTAATTATAAGACCTTACACGTTTCTCTAAGATTGGAATTAAGTGTAAAAATTTAGACAAACCAGGAATATAAAGAGCAGTAAAGGACACGCGATATGTTAACGAGGTTCGGTCACCAACACGACCTAGTCCCCGCCTAGGATTGATTCAACCCTAGGATTCAAGTAGCTTTATTTTCCTTCTTCTTGATGAGTTCCAGATACAATCTTCAGAAGACCTTCCCTCTTCTAAACTCAGAAGTCTTACACTTCCTATCTAGCAACTCACTCACTCGAAAAGAAAAACTAAAGTACTCCAGATACAACACTCGTATCCAACGTGTCTAGAAAAGATAACGGTTTGTATAATCCTAGTTGAATTGTACTATCAGCTCGAAAAAGATCTCACACTTCTCAGGGAAGTATAATGATGAAGCTTCGAATGTGAGATCGGCTCTTTGTGAGATAAGTAGACTTTATCACTCGGGTTTCGAAGTAGGCAATGAATGTGTATTTTGTTTCTCCTTCCTTGTCTCTTTAAATAGGCAAGCGTATCAGCATTTTTTGAGTTTAACGTTGAAGAAGATCTTGGCTGCATGATCTTAGGAGATCTTGGGTTGTTGAGATCTTGGGTTGTTGAGATCTTGGGTTGTTGAGATCTTGGGTTGTTGAGATTTTGTTTGTTGAAGTCAAGCGGTCAAAGTCAAGCACGGTTTGTTGAGGTTGAGGAAATCTTCCAATTTTATCTCAAGAAGATTTAATTAAAACAAATCAAAGATTTGTTAAAATCAAATTCCTTAAATAACTCAACAAGAAGGAAAAGCCACTTGGACGTACGTAACTCAATTGTAGTTTTTGTCCAGTTTTGGTAAGGTCTTACCAGTTTATGTAAGGCCTTACTGAAACCTGGAAACCAAGGTTTTCTGTAATATGGTAAGGCCTTACCTGACACTGTGAAGACTTTACCAACACTTGTAAGATCTTACCAAAACCTGGAAACCAAGGTTTTGGCTTTCATCAACCATAAGTAATGTCTTATTTATCAAGGTGGAGTTAACAGGTATGGTGCCTTAAAGATCGGTCTCGTCTTGGGCTCTAACTCAATTTCAAAGTCCACACTCCTCTGTGGTGGCAACCCTGGTGGCTCACCGAATACGTCTAAGAACTCGCTCTCCAGCGGAATATCCTCTAGCGCCGGACTCGTACTATCTTTCATGGCATAACACCAAAAGGCCTAACCCTGCCCAATAAGTCTCATAACTCGGCTTGCGCTGATGACTGTACCGGTCTTTCCGAGGTCCCACCCTCAAAAAATCTCCACATGTCATGTCTCCATGGTGACTATCACAGTCCTCTTAACGATATCTAACATTGCCCGGTGTTTGTCCATCCAGTCCATGCCCAAAATGATTTCTTCATGTACCAAGTACATGACAAAGAAATCAGCTGGCCAATCCCAACCTCCCAACCGGATGGGACAATCGCGAACTTCCCGAGGACCTCTAATCTTACCCCCATCGGGTAACCCTATAACGAAAGGTCTCTCATCTACTATATCTAAGACCAGTCTATCCACACAGATATAATCGAGTGCATAACACCCATATCAAAATAAACTCTGATAGGAAAACCATTAATATGAATGATACATGTGGTCTTTGGTGTTGTTGGCTCCTCTACACTCACCTCACAGACTTTGGCCTGAGCACCTCTTAAATCTGTGGGGCCTCCACCACATCCCCTACTACTGCATTGCCCCGAAGCGGAAGCCTGTGGAGTGGGGTAACCCTGAGTCCTCTGTTGCTGACCTTATGACTGATATTGAGGCGGCCTTTGGCCGCCACCTTCAACCCTAGCAAGCGAGGAGCCCTATTGTAATGGCGCCTTGCCTTGACAGCAATATATATATTGCTTTGTGTCCGGGCTTGCCGCATGTAAAGCAAGTCACTGGTGACTTTTGACACTCGGTTCTCATGTGACCAACACCTCCACAGTTATGACACTACCATCATTTGTCAAACTCCTGTGTTGACTGCTGGAATCCAGGGCGTCCTTGCGTCTGACTATGATAGGTGATGGAATCACTATCATATCTAAGTAGATTTAGCATGTTATTAGAGTATTTTGGTTGTTTGTTGTTCCTATTATGTAAATACAAATAAGGAAGTCCAAAATGAATATATCAAAGGGTTTAGCAACACTTGGATGAGAAAGAAGATCAAAGAAGATAACCAAGACGACGTTTTGGCGCTTAGCCGCCCTACGGCAGTATGTCACCACCCCTGCGACTCACCAGCGCCCCTATGGCACACTTGACCCACCCCCGCAACGACACCATCTAAAGACGAAGGCCAGTGCCCCTACGCCTCTTGCTTGCGGACCTGAGGAGCCCAAACGACAATGTCACTGCCCCCACGGTCGCACTAGGCCGCACATGTGGATTGAATACATAAACATCAAAAGATCAAGCATTAGATGTTTCCAAAGCATTACAAACGCGGCCCCTGCGACACCCCCAAGCCGCCCCCGCGGCTAAGCTGAAGATGGAGCATTTTGCACTAAACCGCCCCGCGGTTCCCAGATCCACGCCCGCGGTTGTGCAACAAATGACTTTACTTTGGTTGTTTATACCCCACCTTTATGGCCAATAAGATGACGGTTTAGACAGTCCATTTACTGCCATTTAGTTTGCTTTTTAGTATAAATAGAGGTCTTAGATTGATGTTAGAATCAAATCATTTCTCACAAAAACCTCTCTTTGTCATTTGTCATTTGTATGGAGTGCTAAGTTTCCTTGCTACATTGAGTTGATTGAAGCTTCATAGAAGTTGGTTATAAGTCTCTTTTAATAGAAGTTTTATTCAGAGTTACATTTGTGTTATATTCCTTGTATCTAACTTTGTTTTCATGATTGTTTTCCACTTAGTTTGACCACCTAAGTTGTCTAAATCGCATGCAAAAGGCTAAGGTTAATTAGTTTCGGGTTCGGGTCATTAATCCAGTAACAAACACTTTAGGTATTAATGGGTTGTGAATATCTAAGTGTAAAAGGAATATAACTACATAATAAGATTAACGGGTTGTTTTCTTTTATGTATCTCTTTATCTTTGGTTGAATGCTAACTTGCTGTTTGGTCTTGTAGGTTTAAGGATAAGCAACTTGTTAAGTTATATTAATGCCGGTTGACTTAATATATATATATATATATATAGGGTCCAGTTCCGGTGAGGAGTACCCTTGCAGATAGGAATGAGGAGAGTCAGGGTGGTGACATGTGGCATGCCACATCACCCTTTTTTCAGCTTTTCTTTTTGTAAATAAAAATTGGTGTTCATATTTTTATGAGTATGTGTTCATTTTTAAGAGAGTCATTGTTCATATTTTTATCAATAAATGTTCATTTTTCCTAACACTAACTATTCGTTTTTTAACATTAATTGTTCATTTTTGTATTTTTGTAAGACATTTTTTTTTTGGATTTTAAAAAAAATTATACTATTCTTTCAAATCGTGTTAATAAAATATGATGGTCATTTTTTTACAAGTATGTATTCATTTTTTTTACAATTATGGTGTTTATAATATGATGTTCATTTTTTAAAAAAATTATACTTTTCTAAAAAATTGTGTTTATAATATTCAAAGATGGATTACATAAAAAATTGTGAAATCAAAGAGAATACAAGGCGATTAAGGTTTTGTTTCTTCGAATTTCTACCCTCACTATTTAGATTTCCATTCTTAAGGTTTAGGTTTCATTATGATTGATGTTTGTGTTCGAAATCAAATTTGTTAGAATCATTTTTTGTTTGATAAGTTTGATTGAGAAAATACATGTGTATACATATGTTGAGTTGGTCTAATAGCTCCAATTGAATAATCTATATGCTCCTTTTAGTGTGCACGCAAACTGTTCGGTAAAATGCCTTATAGAAAAATAGTTTATGATATTTACAGGAACAATGATATAAAAAGTATGAACACTGACGAATAAAAACATGAACAATGACGCATAAAAGTATGAACACCAATTACTTATCTATAACTTTGACACATACATAACATATTATGATAATCTTTTAACGTTTTGTGATGAGGTTTTTTTATTTTTTGTGGTTATATACTGTAAATGAACATCTATGCATTATAAAATGAACACAAAAAAATAAATGGACATGACACTTTGATGAATAAAAATACTATGAACACCGATGTATAAAAACATGAACATTGACATATAAAAGTATGAACACCGATGACTATTTTGAACGTAAGGGTATTTTTCCAGATTTTTAGTCAATTTACAAAAATGCCATTAATGATGAGCGTGTGAGAGCCCTTGATTTAAATCCATCCAATGGCTTACAGCCCTCCTAATTCCTATCTACAAGCTCTCTCCTCACTTGAACTAAAATCTATATATATATATATATATATATATATTCTAGCTCAAGTGAGGAGGACCCTTGTGGATAGGAATTAGGAGAGCTGTAGTGATGCCACGTGGCATGCCACGTGGCACCACCACAAAATGAACAGTTATTAATAAAAATATGAACATTACCTATAACAAAAAAATGAACAATCATTAATAAAATTATGAACATCTATTATACTTACTAAAACAGAGCACGGGTTGATGACGTGGCGCGTTGTGAATGCAGGATTTTTGAAATTGAGCTCCCACAATTAAAGCCAATAATGTAACACCCCGAATTCTCAGAACTCGGAACGTTACTGGTTAGGACCTCACAATGGGTCCCGACCTCAGTTTGACAACAATATTACTAGGATCTTGCAACAAGACACAATTAAGGAAAAACCGAAATTCATGAAATAGTATTTTAAGGTAATGAATGCAACACAGACTAGCAGCACCTAAACAAGGGAAAACGAACAAATGTCTTAACAAAAGAAAGAATGACAAACACAACCCCAACCCCCACTCTAAGGAGTACGGAGACCCGGCTGACCACTACTTCCGGATCACTCAGCTGCTGGTCTAACCTGCGGTAAATCTAAAAACACGACAAAACAACCATTAGCTAGTTATCTAAACATTAGGAGAATAATAATAGCACACACACATAAAATAATAAACACTCATCATGCTTTCATACAGTCCATTTATTATCTTTGTTTAAGTCATTCACTCTAATGGTACTTATTTTGTGACACGAGGGATTCCCAAACCTCGCCTCCGCCCCCGTGTACCCATCAGGAGTGGATCCGATGCATCTCACCATGTACTTGTATGGTCTGGGTATAGAGAACCTTCCAATCTCCTGGCAGAGCTGGGCAGTGATGTCACGGCCCGTTATACATACACTTGGGCCTTAAAACATAACAACAACGGTCGTCCTAACAAGTTGTTATTATAAACCCACAACACACACCACTATCGTCATCCAACTAACATCCAGAAACCAGCTAAGTAAGTCGCAAGGACTTACCTTGATCAAAAATCGCTTTCTCAAATCTCAACTCGGTCCGAACTCGTGGTAACTCAAACGCTTGTCAAATAAGGCATGTGGATCAAAATCACATCCAGATGTCCAACCTCACGCGAAGGAATTACGGAAGAAGTTCTCTTACGGTAAAAGACCATTTTACCCTTAGTGCCGAAAATTCTCAAAGTCTATCATTTAGTTATAATATTTTCTTTTAGAACCTATGTCCATAATCTAGTTCTCATAGAAAAAGTTCGGTAAGGATTTAGTAAGGTTTTATAAGAATTATCCAACATTCTTCATTTATACCACAGTCGTTAAAGCCTGATTTTGGGTTCATAAACGCCGCTTGAATAAGGTTATAAAAATTCCAAAATAAAAATCCTAGATACTCAAAGATGTGCATGCTCAACATAAGGGTAAAGATCTCAAAACAAAACTCAACTATCACTCTCCCATAAATCTCACAAGTTGGAATAAAAGCTGAATTTTTCCATACTTAGCCAATTTTCCTCTGCTGTAAAAACTGCCCAACTGTCCTACTTCGGGGCTTTGTAAATTCTAATCCGACCGTTAACTTTCTCCTAAATTTTTACACAATAAACTTCATATTTCTATCTATAATATATCAAAAATTCAACGGTGGATGTTCGAGTCAAAGCATCAAACTACAGCCTTACATTCAACAGTTTCTACCTCCAAACAAAAGAAGCTAAACCCTTAAGTAGACAAGTTCTACTTCAATTCCCCAGCCAGCAGCCCTAGATGACATCCTATGCAGAAACACACACAACCAACAACCTTTCTACACACTCCTCCCTCACCCATCTTACCATCTCCACTGTCCCTAATGTAACAGATTCATACCGGAAATAAGAAGAGACGGAAGGCTAAACTGAGGACTCACAGGAAAGGTGACTCGCGGCTGGGCAGGTTCCGTGTGCAGTGTGACTCGGTATGGCTGCAATGGAGGCTTGCTCGGCGTGTTCGGTTTCTGGGCTGCAAGGGTTACGATCCCGTGCTTCGGGGTTGCACTAGAGCCAGACAAGGTTTACAGCTTCGATCGAGAACAGAGGAGGATGGACATCAAGGGACAAAGCTTACCCGTTTTCTGTCTGCAGCAGGCTGAACACAATCAGCTCCGTCTCGTCCCCGCTAGAAGCGTGCAACCGCTTGGGTGCAGCAGCGAGGGTCTTCGGCGTGAACTACAGCAGATCAAACAGAAGGCGAAGTGTTGCAGCGGTGTTTGTTGTTTGCAGGAGGCTGCTCGGCTCTCCTGGGCTCCCAACGAAGACGAAGTGGCGCTTGCAGCGGCGTCCCTGACGCGGTGGTGCTGGCGGTTGAGCAGAGGCGGCGCGGTGGTTCGTGTTGTTGCTGTTGTCTTCGTATAGAGAGGAAGAGGATGGAAGGTGTGACTAGCGGCTGATGTCGCCGGCTAGCAAGGAAGGTGGACGAGGATGCGGTGGCTGCGTCGTCTGCAGATGAAGGCGGAAGAGGATTGTTGTGGTTGCATCGTCTTTCAGAAGGCAAGGTGTGGCTGCATCGTTTTTCAAAAGCCGTAGCGTGTAGTTGCAGTGGAGGAGAGAGAGAGCGGCAGTATCATTAGATTAGGGTTAGATTAGGGTTAAGCGTACAATTAGAATTAGGGTTAGGATTAGTTTAAGGAGGTGGGCCGGTGGGCTTGGGCCTGGTGTTGGGCCAGAACCGGACTGCTCTCCCATTAGAATAAGGGATACGAAAATTCGTTAATCGTCCCGGATCGAAAGAAAATTTGCGGAATATTTACGGAATTATTTTCCGTCTAATATAAGTTATTATTTTATTTTAAAGGTACGTAAATTATTTCCGGTTATGTAGTTTCATCATTTTATGTGAATTAAGGTCACATAAAATGATAGAACTTAAACTCGTTTCATTTTATTTATTTATTTAAGATTGACGTATCGGAATTCGGCTAAATTCAGATTTAACGGAGTTTAAAAATTTTCGGTTATTACATCAGTGCCCCCTTAAAAGAAGTTTCGTCCCAAAACTTAGAATCATTTCTTTTTTCACACGTTTCCTTTGGTATCTTTTCTCTTCTAAATTTTTGTTTTCTACCATGCAACTACTCACACATCATAATCAGACGTATATCACATAACACGTAAACACCCAATCTAATATAAAAACATGAATGATCAAACAACACAACATCCGAGTACTAACTCGTCGATACAGGGGTAACCTCTAACCCCGCAAAGAACTCGGGATAGTTACGTCTAATACTCTCCTCAGTCTCCCAAGTGGCCTCATCAGCTCCTCTCCTAGACCACTGGGTCCGCAACATAGGTATCTCCTTGGACCGCAGACGTCTAGTACTGCGCTCCAAGACAGCTACTGGGTACTCTACAAAAGTGTGATCGGGCTCAACTGTCAGATCCTCATGGTTGATGACGTGTCTCGGATCCGGGATGTATTCTCTCAACTGAGATACATGAAAGACCGGATGGACATCCTCTAGTCTCGACGGTAATGCTACTCTGTAGGCCACCTCTCCAACTCTCTCTAAGATCTCAAAAGGTCCGACATATCGGGGACTCAGCTTCCCCTTAATACCGAAACGCCTGACTCCTCTCGTAGGTGAAACTCTCAACCACACCTGAGCACTCACTCTAAACTCCAAAGGTTGACGCCTTTTGTCGGCGTAGGACTTCTGACGACTCTGAGCTGCTAACATCCGCTCTCGGACTAGGGCAGTCCGAGCGATGTCTTCCTGTATCTGCTCTGGAGCTACTCCATCAGCTCTGCTGGGCTCATCCCAACATAATGGTGTACGACACCTCCACCCGTACAAAGCCTCATAGGGAGTCATCCCAATAGACGCGTGCCAGCTGTTATTATATGAAAACTCTACCAGTGGGAGATGATCTGCCCATACATGTCCCCAATCTAGGACACACGCCTGCAACATGTCCTCTAAGGTCTGAATGGTCCTCTCTGACTGTCCGTCTGTCTGTGGGTGATAGGCAGTGGTAAAGTGGAGACTCATCCCCAAAGTAGTATGTATTTGCTGCCAAAATCTCGAGGTAAAACGTCCATCTCTGTCAGAGACGATAGTCCTCGGTACTCCATGGAGTCTCACAATGTGTCTGGTGAACTCCTCAGCTAAACGACTCACCGGCCACGTTTCCTTAATCGGAATGAAACGTGCGGTCTTCGTCAGGCGGTCTACCACTTCCCAAATAGCGTCAAATCCTCTGTTGAGTCTCCAACCTGTGACAAAATCTATAGATATATCCTCCCACTTCCACTGTGGTACTAGAAATGGGTGGAGCTCTCCTCCGGACCTACGATGCTCAATCTTGACCTGTTGGCAGGTCGTGCACTGAGCTACATACCGAGTCATATCGGGCTTCAAACCACCCCACCAGAAAGATTGTCTCACATCCTTGTACATCTTACTCGCTCCAGGATGTACTGAGTATGGGGTAGCATGAGCTTCACCTAGTATCCTCTTTCTCAACTCACTGTCTGACGGCACACAACCGCGGTCCTGACGTCTCATCACTCCATCAGCACCAATAGTGAACTGTGGGGTCTCATCTCAAGACATCCTGTCTCGGATCCTGATCAAAGTCGGGCAAGTCTCCTGCTTCTGTCGGATCTCATCCAACAAATCAGGAAGTAAATCCAAAGTAGCCAATTGACTATCTGTATTGGGAAACTGAATCTCTATTTCCAACCAAGTCAAGTCTCTTTGCAATTGTGGTTGTACTGTCAACCGGGCTATCGCCCTCTCTCTAGGCGTCTTCCGGATCAAAGCATCAGCTACTACATTCACCTTTCCGGGGTGGTAGAAAATCTCAAGGTCGACGTCCTTGATCAACTCTAACCACCACCTCTGGCGGTTATTCAACTCCCGCTGAGTGAATATATACTTCAGACTCTCATGGTTTGTGAAAACCTGACATGTCGCCCCATAGAGATAGTGACGCCAGATCTTAAGAGCATGGACTACTGCAGCTCACTCTAGGTCGGATGTGGGGTAGTTCTCCTCATACGTCTTCAACTGTCGAGACGCATAGGCTATGGCCTTACCCCTCTGCATAAAAATACACCCAAGCCCAGCTTGGATACATCACCGTATACCACAAAGTCATTTGTACCCTTTGTATATAAATATCAGATGTATCTGATTTTCTCAAAAGTCCAATTATTCACATCACATTTATTATGTTTTTCCAGATACTCATGTCGTTTCACCTTCTTTTAAATCTTTATCACATGTAGGATAGTTAAATCCCTTTGAGTTTCCGCGTTTACGCCTTACGGACCACGTTGGTTGGTCTTATTACTTCCCTCAACTCATTTGTGATCAGTAGAGAAATGGACTTCTAGTACACCATTGTATGCAATCTCACTACTATTCCTCCATCTACATTTTATTGGTTATCAGGGTTAACTTAAATTTTCATTGGAGTACCCCATTTCACTTTAAGTTCTTTCTGATGTCTGTTCCAACAAATATGTAGGTTCCATTTACAATAACCTAAAAACTCCATAAGACTTTTCACCACGGCATGAAATTATACTTTCTGTGTTTGTGCTGCCTCTATAATTCCAATTATTATGTGTCACATCTTTAGTCATAAGGACTTCCCTTGTAAATCACGAAAATTGACCCTAGCTTTTTCTCAAAAGTACCCCATCAGTCTCATTTGTGTGGTATACTACGAGCATACCCCCCTGGTTCTTCTTACTCCTTTGGTTCTCCTTATACGAATCCATCCATACTAACCATGATTTGTAACATTTTCCTTAGTCAGTAGACAAGCAACTACTCACAATAATTCTTTTTATATTATTACTGATATAAGGGGTCATTTCGGACCGTCAATTCTCTTTAGAGTCACTGACATGAACTTATTCAGTATTACTAGCACTCGTATTGATTGACTTCACAGTTGCCGCAATTGGTCGTTCTAAGGATTCCTCCTCATGTCAATAAAGTTCTTTTGTAACTCTGTGGTTATTCTTATTATTTGGCAGTCAGTCACTACTTGTTAACCCGCACGTGTAAAGTCCCAGTTGTTACCAAGTAGTCTATAGTTGACCTTCTACAAGATCATAGGCTTACGTCTCTTCTATCTCTTTGAAATTTGATAAACCTGGTGAAAATCTATCTTCTCTAGTTTCTCCGCTTGTACTTCTTTAACTCTTCTATAATCTACACTTCTCTTTCACACTATGAGGGCGTTATACTCTTTCCGAGTTTAGGATTATCATTCATCTACCGTCAACGGACTCATCAATTCTCCCACGATAGCTCGTATATGCATCTTCGCGATTACTTTTACCTCAGCCATCAGCTGCTCGTGGTTCCCCGGGGTAAATCGTTGATGTTGAAATTTTAAGTCCACTTGTGAGAGGGAGATTATTGTGGGCATTCGGGTACGCCGAGATCCTTCTCACAAACTCCCTTCTTTGATTGGTATAATAATGCTGCCTTTATACTGATCCCTTTGACTCTGCTTTCATGATTCTATGATTTGATAATTGTATCACGGCCCTTGCTGTCAATTACTTGTCTTCTAGAAAGTAACTCCGCTTCCATGTTGGTGAAATCTGCCTTTCACTTGTTGGCAACGCGTAAGCTTCCATTTTACAGTTCTTTAATTCTTCATATTTGGATGGACAATGTATTTCATGTAGACTTCTATGCTTTTGACTGTCTTGGTTATCCATTTTGATTGTGGTGTCAAGTAGACTGTCGAGGTGATCATATTTTGTTCTGTTTCTGGCATCAACTTTCACCTTCTGGTCCGTCAGTGAGCTTGAATTCTATATCTCTTGTCTGAGTCCTACCACCTCTCTTTGACTTCCACACCTATGCTTGTTTCTGCCGCCATCTTCTTTGTCTGTAACGTTGCTTTCCACCACACTTGAAAGAATTTATGGGTTATCTCTCCTAACTTGTATACTTGCCGGTCAGCCAACGCTTCCCCGAAACTTCTCTCATGGATTTTCTTCATTTGACCCTGTGGAGTTGACTGTATCTTCTTCTTGCTATTGTCATTGGCGTTGTCTTTTGGTCTTCGCTTTTCCGTCTCAACGTTCCTCAACAAGTCCGAAGGAGTTGCCCGGACGTTCTCCTACCCTAATGCTCATAAGCTGAGCATACTTATCCTTATGTTGAAACCCTTCAAATATACTTAGGTGTCTCAACGGAGTGAGGATCTCATTTACTTATCTCCGTTAAGGGTATAATATAACTGTAATTTCCACTAATCTTCTACAAGTACTTATCTATATCACATCTGTTTAATCACGCTAATAAGTCCAACTAAAGTACACTTAAAGTTCATACTAAGCATACTGAGATCCGCGGTAGTAGTGGTGGTCAGCCGTACTTTTCTATCCCCAACCAGACTATGCATGCATTTGAAAACGAAAAGTTCCCTTTTTAAAACTCAGACCCCTTACGGGTTCTGCTTAAAACTTATTCGGTCTTTCAGAAGATTTCAAGTGCCATTGTTGCCAACCTAGAGCTCTGATACCATGTTGTAACACCCCGAACTCTCAGAACTCGGAACGTTACTGGTTAGGAGCTCACAATGGGTCCCGACCTCAGTTTGACAACAATATTACTAGGATCTTGCAACAAGACAAAATTAAGGAAAAACCGAAATTCATGAAATAGTATTTTAAGGTAATGAATGCAACACAGACTAGCAGCCTAAAGTACCTAAACAAGGGAAAACGAACAAATGTCTTAATAAAAGAAAGAATGACAAACACAACCCCAACCCCCACTCTAAGGAGTACGGAGACCCGGCTGACCACTACTTCCGGATCACTCAGCTGCTGGTCTAACCTGCGGTAAATCTAAAAACACGACAAAACAACCATTAGCTAGTTATCTAAACATTAGGACAATAATAATAGCACACACACACATAAAATAATAAACACTCATCATGCTTTCATACAGTCCATTTATTATCTTTGTTTAAGTCATTCACTCTAATGATACTTATTTTGTGACACGAGGGATTCCCAAACCTCGCCTCCGCCCCCGTGTATCCATCAGGAGTGGATCCGATGCATCTCACCGTGTACCTGTATGGTCTGGGTATAGAGAACCTTCCAGTCTCCTGGCAGAGCTGGGCAGTGATGTCACGGCCCGTTATACATACACTTGGGCCTTAAAACATAACAACAACGGTCGTCCTAACAAGTTGTTATTATAAACCCACAACACACACCACTATCGTCATCCAACTAACATCCAAAAACCAGCTAAGTAAGTCGCAAGGACTTACCTTGATCAAAAATCGCTTTCTCAAATCTCAACTCGGTCCGAACTCGTGGTAACTCAAACGCCTGTTAAATAAGGCATGTGGATCAAAATCACATCTAGATGTTCAACCTCATGCGAAGGAATTACGGAAGAAGCTCTCTTACGGTAAAAGACCATTTTACCCTTAGTGCCAAAAATTCTCAAAGTCTATCATTTAGTTATAATATTTTCTTTTAGAACCTATGTCCATAATCTAGTTCTCATAGAAAAAGTTTGGTAAGGATTTAGTAAGGTTTTATAAGAGTTATCCAACATTCTTCATTTATACCACAGTCGTTAAAGCCTGATTTTGGGTTCATAAACGCCGCTTGGATGTTCGAGTCAAAGCATCAAACTACAGCCTTACATTCAACAGTTTCTACCTCCAAACAAAAGAAACTAAACCCTTAAGTAGACAAGTTCTACTTCAATTCCCCAGCCAGCAGCCCTAGATGACATCCTATGCAGAAACACACACAACCAACAACCTTTCTACACACTCCTCCCTCACCCATCTTACCATCTCCACTATCCCTAATGTAATAGATTCATACCGGAAATAAGAAGAGACAGAAGGCTAAACTGAGGACTCACATGAAAGGTGACTCGCGGCTGGGCAGGTTCCGTGTGCAGTGTGACTCGGTATGGCTGTATTGGAGGCTTGCTCGGCGTGTTCGGTTTCTGGGTTACAAGGGTTACGATCCCGTGCTTCGGGGCTGCACTAGAGCAAGACAAGGTTTCCAGCTTCGATCGAGAAGAGAGGATGATGGACAACAAGGGACAAAGCTTACCCGTTTTCTGTCTGCAGCAGGCTGAACACAATCGGCTCCGTCTCGTCCCCGCTAGAAGCGTGCAGCCGCTTGGGTGCAGCAGCGAGGGTCTTCGGCGTGAACTGCAGCAGATCAAATAGAAGGCGAAGTGTTGCAGCGGTGTTTGTTGTTTGCAGGAGGCTGCTCGGCTCTCCTGGGCTCCCAACGAAGACGAAGTGGCGCTTGCAGCGGCGTCCCTGACGCGGTGGTGCTGGCGGTTGAGCAGAGGCGGCGCGGTGGTTCGTGTTGCTGCTGCTGTTTTCGTACAGAGAGGAAGAGGACGGAAGGCGTGACTAGCGGCTGATGTCGCCGGCTAACGATGAAGGCGGACGAGGATGCGGTGGCTGCGTCGTCTGCAGATGAAGGCGGAAGAGGATTGTTGTGGTTGCATCGTCTTTCAGAAGGCAAGGTGTGGCTGCGTCGTTTTTTAGAAGCCGTAGCGTGTAGTTGCAGTGGAGGAGAGAGAGAGCGGCAGTATCATTAGATTAGTGTTAGATTAGGGTTAAGCGTACAATTAGAATTAGGGTTAGGATTAGTTTAAGGAGGTGGGCCGGTGGGCTTGGGCCTGGTGTTGGGCCAGAACCGGACTGCTCTCCCATTAGAATAAGGGATACGAAAACTCGTTAATCGTCCCAGATCGAAAGAAAATTTGCGGAATATTTACGGAATTATTTTCCGTCTAATATAAGTTATTATTTTATTTTAAAGGTACGTAAATTATTTCCGGTTATGTAATTTCATCATTTTATGTGAATTAAGGTCACATAAAATGATAGAACTTAAACTCGTTTCATTTTATTTATTTATTTAAGATTGACGTATCGGAATTCGGTTAAATTCAGATTTAACGGAGTTTAAAAATTTTCGGTTATTACAAATAAATCTTTATTTTTTACACTATTTTTAAACCATAAAATATTTTATTAATAAAATATTAATTTTATAGAAACTAAATCTATTATCTATTATACTTACTAAAACATAGCACGGGTTGATGACGTGGCGCGTTGTGGACGTAGGATTTTTGAAATTGAGCTCCCACAATTAAGCCAATAAATCTTTATTTTTTACACTATTTTTTAAATCATAAAATCTTTTATTATTAAAATAATAATTTTATAGAAACCAAATCAGCTTAACAACCAACTCACCTTAACAACCAAATCAGTTTATTATTAAATAAATATTTATAAAAAGATATTAAAAGTACTAGACCTTATATAACAACTTGACGTACAAACATATTTTCAAAATTTTCTACAGAAGTATTGCTTTAATGTCTCTAGCTTCATTCTTCATTATTGTATTCTTTACTGTATCTAATTTATATTTTCATTGAATCCGTATCAGGCTTTTGTAACGCCCCAGTTTTTGGTACGTTGCGTTATTTATTTTCTCAAATCTTATCGCTATTTTTAATATAGCTTACATTTTTTTACGAGTATTTTGACGTCGTAAGTTAAAAACCCACGAGTAGATATCGATATATTTTATTACCCGTATTTTAAGTATTATATAATCTCGTAAATAATTCACGGGAACGGATTTTGTATTGAAAAATATATTTTTACGAGTTTATATATACGGGTAATCCATATATATTTTTCCGTATTTTATTTCGGGGAAGTTGAAAAAGTTTTTCGACCCAAAAATCCCGTCTGGTTCATTTCCAGCGAGTTTATTTATTTTTTTTCTTCTTTCTTCCTATTTCTTTTTATCCTTTTGTTTTCTTCCTGCCTTGTCTGACTCCCTGACATGCGTCCCGCCCAGACTACTACTGCCTAGCCTGACTCCTCAGGTCTGAAGATGACCCTTGAGACCTTCTGTCCTTCAACTCTTCTCCTCCCTCCAAAACACCAACGCAGCAGCCCTTCACGCTCAACTTTCCCTTCACCTTGTCTCTTCCAACCAGTCCTCTGAAAATGTGAACAGCAACGAGCCACTCTTCTGGTGTGAATGTGGAGGGACTGAACCAGTCCTCACTGAAGACAACAAGAACCTCTACCCTGTTATTTTCTTTCCTTCTCTTCCCCAGCGCCAACGGCTTCGGCCCGAAATCTCTCTCCCTTCCTTCTTCTCCGCCAGGGTTCGGAATCAGAACTCAACAATGTCATTGAAACACTAGTGCAGCCACTGGAGGGAGCCTATCAGAGCCCCGTTGGCAGCCCCGCCTTCTCCCCTAGTCGAGCCTCGCACCAGTGCGCCTTGCGCCTCAGTCGAAGCCGGAGACCGAAGCCACCTATTTTTCCTCGCCTCACATGCCCTCCCTTGTCGCAATGAACCCCGACGGCTTGGGGCCACTGCCGCCACGCCTTGCCGCCCTGAATGACGCCATTGAAGCCGCCTCTGCCGGCACTAGCCCTACCGGAGCCAAGCGGAGCCGCCGGCGCTGCTGTCTTCTCCTCCAACGTCACTCTTGCCTCTTCTAGTTAAAAGAAACCCTATTTGTTAAATTCAAATAGTGGCCCCTTATTTTTAGTGTAATTACAAAATGTAACCAATGTTTTGCATTTGCAGTAATGGCCCTAATTTCTGAAGTTTGCATTTATGCCCCTGTTGAAATAAATACAGATTTTGGCTGGAAGTTTAATTTACCAAATATAACCCACGTTTCTCAAATTGTATATTTTGCCCCGGAAAGCGGTTGAGCGGTTTTGTTTAACCTTGGCTTGGAAAACTGATGACATGAATTATGACCTATTTTTAGGCATGTATTTATATAGATTTTCCCTTAATTTTGCATGCATAGACATACATTCATGACATTTATGGTTATATTTACCTACTTTGCAAGAATAGAGGTCTACACAGAGTTTTATTGCATTTGTAGGTAATTTGGTGAATTATGGAGCAAAAATGGCACATTTAAAGATTAAGTCTTGAAGCGGGACAAAAAGGAGCATAAAAGGAATTTAGGACGCGCCAAAGTATTCTCTGATACCGTCGGACGCGGCCCAAAGTATTCTCTGATACCGTCGGACGCGGCCCAAAGTATTCTCTGATACCGTCTGACGCGGCCCAGTGTATCTTCTGATACCAGCGGATTCGACTTCTTTTCAGCCCAAATATTTAGGATTTTATCTTAAAAACCCTAGATTTATCCCTACATATATTCGATAGCCTTCAACATTTGAAGGGAGCCAATTTCTCCAAAGGGAGAATAGAAGAGTCAATTTCTCCGGACGACGGTGACAGCCCCGGGACTTGGAGTTAAATTATCCAAAGGATACTTAGAGAGGCAGACTTGGAGGTCTTGCTATTTGGAGGGAAGATTTGGGGAAGGACGCACTTCCCTTTTTGCGAAGTTGGAAGATTTTAGGGTTTCATTTGAAGGCGGATTGACATCCCGTTCTTCTTTGTTCCTTGAGATTTGTGAGAGATTCTTATTCTATCCTACATCTATTGAACGCAAGTTACGTTTGAGTTTTATTGACATTGGTTTTGTGTTTGTTATTGAGATTTCAAGGTTTTACCTTTTCTCCCTTTCATATTTAATTATTGATATCATAATGATGATTATTGGCTAAAACCCTTTAGCAATTCTAAGGTGAAGGGTTGATAGTTGTGGCTTAGATAATGATAGATCGATTGTAAATTGATTGGACCCTGAGAGTTAGAGAAATATCGTCGACACCCTAAATCACGGCCTGTTCTTAGGTTTCCACGGCCGTGATTCTCAAGAACTACCCGTGATTTACTTCAGTTTACGAATCTTGCTTTTACTTTAATTCAAAGTTAAAGATTTGCTTTAACTTAGTTTAGGCTTGCCTTTTCTAGGTGGTAGTGAAGCCTCAACAACCTCTACCTCGATTGTGAGTGTCATAACCTCAATCGGTTAAGTTAGTCTTGACCTTTGGATTACAAGTTTGGGTATTTGACATTAATTCTTGCCTTTAGAATCTTTCTATATTGAAGCCTCAACAACCTGTATAGAGAGTTTCTTATAGGTGAGTCATATAAGGTTTTTGGAACTTCACCGTACGATTACCTTACATTAGCATACCTTTGCATATCTCAACTCTGTCTTTATATCATTTAGTATATCTTGAATCGATTGCCACAATTAGATACCTGGATCTTTAGGGTTGCTGTTTTCCCAATATATTTGCAAAGCTTTACCCTTTCACTTGCTTGACAACTCTACAACTGAATTTGTTCCCCCCAAATCCCTGTGTTCGATACTCTGGAATACTTGCTAATCTACGCCGATCCGTACACTGCGGGTTCGCTTGCTTTTATTCTAGTTTTATAAATTTAAAACTTGATTGCACGCACGCTAAGTGGCGAACAAGTTTTTGGCGCCGTTGCCGGGGATTTGGTTTAGGTCGAATTCGGTTATCGGTTGTCAAGCTTGGGAGCTTTGCTCTTGTTATTTGATATCTCTTTTGAGTATTCTTGCAGGTTTGTGTTCTTAGGTACATACGAAGTTCTTGTTCCAGCAACGGAACAGAGTTTCGCCAAAGAACAAGTTTTTTTGCTTTTTCTTTTAATCTTTTGATATGAGTTCTTGAGTTTTCAGATTTTCCAATGGATGGAAGCAGCTTTGTAACGGCGAGGAACGAAATATGGAGCCTCAGAGTTGAACTTAACGAATCTTTGGAGCAACATAGACTTAGGAACAAATCCTTGGAAAGAGAGAGATGGAGAAAGAAAGAGGTAGCTAAATGGAAGGAGAATAGACATTTGCTGGATTATTTTTCAGTTTTTTTCAGTGAACAAAATGAAAGAGAGAAAGCTATTAAGAAGGAGCTTGAAATCTGGGAGGAGCTCTATACCGCTCGCGAGGTATATGAACAACCTCTTGAAGATCAACTCGAATCAAAGATCAAGCAATCAATGAAGGATCTCGACGACCTTGAAAGAAAATTGATCCTTGCTGAAATTGCTCGACTGGAGGAAGAAGCGGAACACCTAGACCCAATTGCTAATATTGTGGTCAAGATTGAAAAAGAGTCGATTGTGCTGGATAAAGAGGAAGAAGTGGAGAACCTTGTCCAAATTACCGAAACTGTGGCCAAGGTTGAAGAAGATCCAGCTGAGTTGGGAGATATTTCATGTGTGGATCATCATCCCAACATGAAACTTGTCTCAAGCCTTGAAGAACTTAACAAGGTACATTCTCTTACTTCATTTGAAATTCCTATTAAAATTTCTGATTTTTTTAGGAATGCACCGGAGAGTTGGAGGTCTCTTCCAAAAGAACCTCCTAAGGTGAAGATGAAACCTCCCTTTAAGCTGCTGGAAGTAGATGCTCCTTGGACTACAAGGAGTAAATTTGGCAAGAGCTTCAACGCCAATGCCAATAAGTGTTTTTTGTTCAAGTATGGGGTCATTCACATGACGAAGACCATACATCATCCCCAAGTTGGAGATGGGGAAGCTAAGAGGATTCTCGAGAAACTGATTTCTCGATCTAGGAAAGGATGGGATGCAAGGCTGAATTATGTCCCATTAAAGCATAAGAAAGCTAGGAGGATTCCGGTGAGAATCAAACCGTACAAGCTTGTACGTGGGATATCTTACCACTTGCCGGTGAAATTAGGAACCGGAGATTTCTTGGAAGAGCTCTATGATGGATTTGAAGAGCAATCCAAGATGTTCAAGGTGCATTGAGTCATCTATGGACATAGGTCCAGCTAGCGACGTTAAATCAAGCGCTTCTTGGGAGGCAACCCAAGGTAATGAATCCTTTTCCCTTTTCTTTCTTAGATTAGAGTAGTTGTTTTTGCTTGTTTTTCTTCGATACCTTCCGGTATGTTTGTGTTTTTGGATGTCAGGAATAAGGAATAAGCAAGAGAAGATGAGAAAAGTCGAAAAGATTGACGGAACTTGGACTCTTGTCGAGAGCAACAGAAGGTTCCACGGCCGTGGTTTTGAAAACCACGACCGTGGAAATTCCCGACCCGAGAAAAAAAAAAAAAAAAAAAAAAAAAAAAAAAAAAAAAAAAAAAAAAAATTTTTTTTTCGAAAAAAATTTTCGGCGGAAAGACGTTCTCTTTCTTCGTTCTTTGACAATGATTGGAATATTCAGAATTCCCTATTGAGCTTCTAAAGATTTCCACCACCGCCCGATTGATGATTCGCCTTGCCTGATTCGCCATCTTACCTTGTGAGTATCCTTTTCCATATGTTTTTTTTCACATTGGGGACAGTGTGAGTTTTAAGTATGGGGTGGAGGTATTTGCAATACCATTTGCATGTTTTATGTCTTGCATCATATGATTTTGAAATTTTTGAAAATTTTTAAAATTTTTCGTGCCTCTAGAATGGATATGATCTCTATGATGAACATTGTTTTGTGGAATAGCTATGATGATTTTGATATGCTTGAATTGATTTATGACATATGTGGGATTTGAATACTTTGTTAGAACTTCATGCATGTTTGATAATTCGCTTTTATTCTAAATCATGTTAAGTGTTGAAGGTTGAAACCGCATATAAGTTCTTACACTTCTTATTGAAATGATTAAGGCACTTCGATTTTCTTACTTCTTTCTTTGATCACTTAGCCCCTCAATGAAAATAATTGCCTCCTTTACCTATCCGGGAATTAGGAAGAGTTGATTTTTGGCATGTTTGATGTGGGAGGGCTATGAAAGCAATACTTTGCATTCAAAGGAATAGAAAGAAATTATAGGTTTGGGGAAGTCAATCATGATGATGAGTAACTCGGCACCATTCACATAGCCGGGTGTTTGTGTCTTGCCAAAGTCGGATTGAGCGATATTCTTAGCGGATTATGGTATGTGCGCTAAGGGTTTGAGGCATCTCATAAAAATTGAGAAACGCCAATCTCCTAGGCTTCGGTTTTTGTGCACCTCTATCCATAACTCCAAAAGTAAAGTCGAAAAATGAAAAGAAGAGAGCGAAGCTCTAAGTTGAAAGTGCTGCGGAAACCGCAAAAGAAAAAGTAGAAGAGTTGGGTTATTCCTTTTCCCGGATTCATGCACCACATCCCTTATAAGTTTCCCTCCTTTCCGCATTCTTGACCTTACTTGAAAGTCCTTAAAATCATTGGAATGTGTTTGGCTTTGTGGTCTAAATTGGATTCCTCATGATTGATTTTGATATATATTGCAAGTTATGATGCATGTTATGATTTTCTTACAAAGTATGATTATCCTTTCCATGCTATATTTCCTTTCGACCATATGACGATTATCATTAGTTATGAAGCAACTATTTGAGGGTGATCTATGAATAGAAGCACAACCAAAATATTGTGGTTTTTCTTTATTTTTGCATATTCATAATCCATATCATCTCGTATTTTAAGTTTGAACCTTGCTTGGGGACAAGCAAGAGGCAAGTATGGGGTATTTTGATGACATGAATTATGACCTATTTTTAGGCATGTATTTATATAGATTTTCCCTTAATTTTGCATGCATAGACATACATTCATGACATTTATGGTTATATTTACCTACTTTGCAAGAATAGAGGTCTACACAGAGTTTTATTGCATTTGTAGGTAATTTGGTGAATTATGGAGCAAAAATGGCACATTTAAAGATTAAGTCTTGAAGCGGGACAAAAAGGAACATAAAAGGAATTTAGGACGCGCCAAAGTATTCTCTGATACCGTCGGACGCGGCCCAAAGTATTCTCTGATACCGTCGGACGCGGCCCAAAGTATTCTCTGATACCGTCTGACGCGGCCCAGAGTATCTTCTGATACCAGCGGATTCGACTTCTTTTCAGCCCAAATATTTAGGGTTTTATCTTAAAAACCCTAGATTTATCCCTACATATATTCGATAGCCTTCAACATTTGAAGGGAGCCAATTTCTCCAAAGGGAGAATAGAAGAGTCAATTTCTCCGGACGACGGTGACAGCCCCGGGACTTGGAGTTAAATTATCCAAAGGATACTTAGAGAGGCAGACTTGGAGGTCTTGCTATTTGGAGGGAAGATTTGGGGAAGGACGCACTTCCCTTTTTGCGAAGTTGGAAGATTTTAGGGTTTCATTTGAAGGCGGATTGACATCCCGTTCTTCTTTGTTCCTTGAGATTTGTGAGAGATTCTTATTCTATCCTACATCTATTGAACGCAAGTTACGTTTGAGTTTTATTGACATTGGTTTTGTGTTTGTTATTGAGATTTCAAGGTTTTACCTTTTCTCCCTTTCATATTTAATTATTGATATCATAATGATGATTATTGGCTAAAACCCTTTAGCAATTCTAAGGTGAAGGGTTGATAGTTGTGGCTTAGATAATGATAGATCGATTGTAAATTGATTGGACCCTGAGAGTTAGAGAAATATCGTCGACACCCTAAATCACGGCCTGTTCTTAGGTTTCCACGGCCGTGATTCTCAAGAACTACCCGTGATTTACTTCAGTTTACGAATCTTGCTTTTACTTTAATTCAAAGTTAAAGATTTGCTTTAACTTAGTTTAGGCTTGCCTTTTCTAGGTGGTAGTGAAGCCTCAACAACCTCTACCTCGATTGTGAGTGTCATAACCTCAATCGGTTAAGTTAGTCTTGACCTTTGGATTACAAGTTTGGGTATTTGACATTAATTCTTGCCTTTAGAATCTTTCTATATTGAAGCCTCAACAACCTGTATAAAGAGTTTCTTATAGGTGAGTCATATAAGGTTTTTGGAACTTCACCGTACGATTACCTTACATTAGCATACCTTTGCATATCTCAACTCTGTCTTTATATCATTTAGTATATCTTGAATCGATTGCCACAATTAGATACCTGGATCTTTAGGGTTGCTGTTTTCCCAATATATTTGCAAAGCTTTACCCTTTCACTTGCTTGACAACTCTACAACTGAATTTGTTCCCCCCAAATCCCTGTGTTCGATACTCTGGAATACTTGCTAATCTATGCCGATCCGTACACTGCGGGTTCGCTTGCTTTTATTCTAGTTTTATAAATTTAAAACTTGATTGCACGCACGCTAAGTGGCGAACAAAAACGAGTTTTACCTTGGGTTTATGATGTTGTTTAGGTTGCCCGGAAAATATAATTGCGGATTTTAAGCTTGGGTTTTACTTCGAGTTCTAGTCTTGTATTTACTTACACGATGTTTTATGTCTTGTGTATAATCATGGTTTTAACCCAATGTTTATTTCGGGAAATGGCCAAGTTCGAGAGTTTCTTAGTTGCCGGAAAGTTGTTTTGGTTTTGACCCGTATTTATAAACTGTTGTGATCACCCCGGAAAATGTTTTGCAAGTTTTACCCTTGTTTTGAAAGCGGGGCTTCCTTAGATTGTTATATGCATTAATCTTCCTTCCAAAATTAGCGTTTAGGCTAATTTTGTGTAGCTTTGGTTTTAGGTCCGGAAGCGCCCCGATAAAGGCCTAACGAGTCCAAGTTCGACATCCGTCTTGACGTCGTGTGAGTTTTCTCTTCCTTGATTTAGTTATGTTTAGTATTAGTATCATGCTAGGTTGGATAATCTAGCATAACTTAGAGTGAATGCCAAGTAGTGGCTTTGGACCTTAGGTGAGTTTTGAGGATTTATGATCATTATAAGGCTTGAGGTGTGGATGTTATCTTGTGAAGATTGTAGGGCGTTGAGTGTTTGGGTGGATCTTGTGAGCTTATAAGGATTGAGATTATGGTTGTATGATCTTGTTGAGATTGTGGAGACTAGGAAGAGAGTATCCTAGTATGTATTGTGATGATTATGACCTTGTGAGATCGTGAGGACTAGGAGTTTGCTATCCTAGCATGGTTATGGTTTATGATCTTGCGAGATCATTGGGACTAGAAGTCTAAGGACTTCTAGCATGTGAGAGAGATGTTGATTGTGTGCCTTGTTTTGACCAGGCGTTGAGTGCCTTCCTACAGGAAGTTGAGAGCGGTGGTTAGCGGGATTATCTTTGGGATGACGTAAGTCTCCGGACTTACTTAGCTCGTATTCCTTGTATTAGCATTGATGTGTGTTTGGTGGTGTGTGATTATTCTTTATTGTTTATAACAACTAAACCGGTAATAGGACCACCGACCTTATATTATTTTGGCCCAAGTGTATGATAACGGGCGGTGACATTATCTGCCTAGCTCTTGCGAGAGTCTAGGAGGTTCTTGGCGACTAGTCCGTGCTGGTTAGACGGTCGGAGGCATCCGCACCGTTCCATGCCGGTAAGTAGGGACCGAGGCGGGACCACGGTGGTCTCGTGTCACAAAACTAAGTTGAATTAGAATGGGATATGACTTAATAATAAAAAGATAATAAACCGGAATTTGTGCTTTGAGAATGTTGTGTGTTTATGATGATTTACTTGTGTTTGTGCCTTTCCCTTTGATTCTAATGCTTCGAATATGAGCTAACGGTTTTATACCGATTGTTGTAGATTGGATTGCTGGTTAGGATTGCGGCCGAGAGATCCGGAAGAGTGGGCAGCCGGGGTTCCGTACATTTTAGGATTGGGTTTTGGGTGGAGTCGAGTTTGAGTATTGTATCTATTGTATGTCGTATGGCATTTAGTCTTTGGGGTTGTATTTTCGGCTGAAGTCATTAGTTGTATTCTTTCGGGTTTTTCTTTTCATTGCATAAAAATGTATTTCGGTTTTGGCCTTTATTTGTGTCTTGTTGCAAGATCCAGTGAAATTGTTGTCAAGCTAAGGGTCGGGAACCATTGTGAGGTCCCAACCCGTAGCGCCCCGAGTCCCGCGGATTCGGGGTGTTACAGCTTCAAGCATCAGGGATTTCATTAGGTGATTGCAACCAAAACTTCAAGCAATTGCAGTTCAGAGTGAAAACGAAGTGAAACAGTATTCAATAAAGGATAGTTTTTTTAGAATGCCGTTCTTATCAATTTACAAAACTTCAAGCAATTTACAAAATTATGGTTCAACTCCTTTCAATTGGAAGAATAATTTCAGTTTATTTAAATGAATTAAGAATTCATGGTCGTTGGGTGTTCTAAATGCAACGTTGGGAAATCGAGTCCAGATATTTCATCATATTTACATTTTTTTTTGTTTTTTTATATTTATTTACAAACTTTATATGATCGTTAATTAGAATTAAACTTCAATTATACTAATGATTCTATCATTCTTTAATTTTTAAAAAATCTCAATAGCATCCATTGATGGACATGGACCTTGAGTTCTTTTTATTTATGTAAAAACCATGTCCGTAGTCCGTACTACATTCTTACTCACCTACTATTATCATCTAATCAATAAAGTAGCTAATCTTTCTATTTGAGTTTCTATTTGTCAGTTAATTTAATGATTAAATCACCACATAAACCAAACGTGAATTTTGGGATCTATAATTTTATTTTTATTCATTATTTTTAATTCAAATAACTTTCATGTGTATCCAATGTTGCTCTACCCATAAAATTTAAGTTGATCGATATACAACTACGTATATTCAGCCTGATATTTCCGTTTAACAAAAATATAGAAATTAGTTTGACCTCGATATAAAACGATTGTTTCAGATTTATAAATTATATTATTAGAAAAAAGATATTATGCATTTTTGATATTATCTTTATTTTTCGTTTAACAAATCGTTTTATTTTTATGGAACATAAAATCTATTTCTATTTCTTATTTTTCAAGATATGATACGATTTTTTAACCGAAATTCGACCGCAGATTTTACCACGGATTATTTATAACAAAATTCAAGTGCAAATTTAGTAACCAAAATTTTTGGATTAAATTTTTATAAAAATATTATACATACTAAAACAGAGCACGAGTTGATGACGTGGCGCGTTGTGGAAGCAATGTTTTTGAAATGGAGCTCCCACAATCATAACCAATAAATCTTTATTTTTAAATAATTTTTTAGGCCAAAAAATCTTTTATTATTAAATTAACAATTTTATAGGAACCAATTCATGTTATTCGTACGAATATTTTCTTTGAACAATTATTTTATAATAAAATTTTGAATAATAAAAAAAAATTAATCGAATTAGCTTAACAATCAAATCACCTTAACAACAAAATTATTTTTTTAATAAATAAATATTTATAAAAATATATTAAAAATATTGCGATTTTGATTTCCCTTTTAATTATATTTTCGGTTAGGATTTTTATTCGACGGATTTTTTTTCCGAACGTTCCATCAGATTTTTCCATGGTTCACTTAGAACTTTTACATTTTACAAATTTCTCGAACAAAATTTATTTTTTTGGAACTACAACTTTAAGTTATGTGGGAGTTTTAATTAAATTGATTTCGAATTGAATTTTATTTTCGAAACGTTCCATCAGATTTTAAGCGAACAATTATTTTTTTGATAAAATCCATCAAAATTTACGTTGTATTTTTATTGAAAAATACCTATAAATATATAATAAATTTTTACATGATTCCGTTGGATTTTTTTGATAGTTTTTTAAAATAAAAACTTCCATGTAATCAACAAAATTGATTTCCATTTTGACGGTAAATTGATTTCCATTGTAATTATATCTTTTTATTATGGTTTTTAATTAAATTGGTTTCGATTTCATTTCCATTTTAGTTATATTTTCTGTTAGGATTTTTATTCGAACGGATTTTTTTTCCGAACGTTCCATGTGATTTTTTTCATGGTTCCCTTAAAAGTTTTTACGTTTTACAAATTTGTCGAACAAAATTTTTTTTTGGAACTAAAAATTTTACGTTATGGGCGAGTCTATGTAATAATCGGAATTTTGAAACTCCGTTAAACCTGAATTTAACCTATTTCCGAAACGTCAATCATAAATAAATAAGTACATAAATTAAAATACGGAATTTATTTTACGTACTTTAAAATAAGAATAATAATAAGTTATAAAATACGGAATTTAATTCCGTATTATATAAATTTTTCGTACTTAATTAACGAGTTCCGGATCCTATTTTAAAGAGAGAGGCTGGATATAACCCGCTACCACGCCCAATTACCGGCCCAGCCAGCCAGCCCATTCGTAAGAAACTAATCTAATTAACCTAATTAAAATTAACCTAATCTAACCTAATCCTATTTTAAAGAGAGAGGCTGTGAATGGAAGTGTATAAAATGTGAATGGAACATGAGTAAAACCAAGTTTTAATACATGTATGTATGTGAGTTAGAATACGTATATATTAGAGAGTGTATACGTATATATATTCGAGATGGAAAACATATATAAATTAAATTGAATACATATATAAACCATAGATTGGAGGTGGTACGGGTATGCAATACGGTAGGTTAGTAAGAGCAGGTGTGAAGTTATATAAGAGTGGTGTATGCCGAGTATACAAATATACATATATATATATATATATATTTTTATAGGAAATAAAAGTATACATATGAGTGCGAGTTGGTGAAAACATAAAGTTTGTGGCTATATATATATACATATATAAATACCTAAGAAGTACGGATTTTATAGAATTGAAAGGAAAGTTAAAGTATGCACGTAAGTATATATATATATATAGATATATAGATAAGAGTAGATATTACCCGAGAAGAAGTAATGAGATTCTAGAGGACGAGTGGATGAGATAAATATTATAACCTTTAGTAAACCGTTCAGGAGTAATCAGATATTAGAAAAGCGTTCAAAAAGAAATATTAGAAGTCAAGAAGTGACTCGGCGAATTATCGACACTAAGGGTAAAACGGTCTTTTACCGTAAGAGAATCTTTCTTTCCGTAATCCCTTCGCATGAGGTTGGACATCGAGATGTGATTTTGATACACATGCCTTAATTGACAGGCGCTTGAGTTACCACGAGTACGGACTGTTTGAGAAGTGTTAGAGAGTATTTGACTCAGGTAAGTCCTTGTGACTTACTTAGCCAGTTTCTGGATATTAGTTGAGTGATAGTGGTTGTGTGTGATATGTGCGTGTTTTAATAATAATAACTTGCTAGGACGATTGTTATTATTATGTTTAAGGCCCAAGTGTATGTATAACGGGTCGTGACATCACTGCCCAGCTCTGACAGGAGACTAGGAGGTTCTCTATACCCAAACCAGGCAGGTACAAGGTGAGATGCATCGGATCCATTCCTGATGGTTACATGGGGGAGGAGGCGAGGTTTGGGAATCCCTCGTGTCACAAATAAGTATCATTAGCATGAAAGAGTAACTTAACTCAAGATAATAAAACGGACTTGTTTGAAAGCATGATGAGTGTTTATATTTTATGTGTGTGTGTGTGCTACTATTATTCTGCTAACATTTAGATAACTAGCTAACGGTTCCTCTTGTTGTGTTTTAGATTTACCGCAGGTTAGACCAGCATCTGAGTGAGCCGGAAGTAGTGGTCAGCCGGGTCTCCGTACTCCTTAGAGTGGGGGTTGGGAGTTGTGTTTGTCTTTTCTTTCTTTTAGTTAAGACAGTTGTTCGTTTCTTTTGTTTAAGTACTTTAGGCTGCTAGACAGTGTTGCATTCATTACCTTAAAAATACTATTTTATGAATTTCGGTTTCCTTTATTTGTGTCTTGTTGCAAGGTCCTAGTAATGTTGTTGTCAAACTGAGGTCGGGACCCATTGTGAGGTCCTAACCAGTAATGTTCCGATTTTTGAGAATTCGGGGTGTTACAACATGGTATCAGAGCTCTAGGTTGGCAACAATGGCACTTGAAATCTTCTAAAAGACCGAATAAGTTTTAAGAAGAACCCGGAAAGGGGTCTGAGTTTTAAAAAGAAAACTTTTGGTTTTAAATGCATGCATAGTCTGGTTGGGAATAGAAAAGTACGGCTGACCACCACTACTACCGCGGATCTCAGTATGCTTAGTATGGACTTTAGGTTTTACTGTAGATGGACTTTTTGGACTTTTAGCTAGTTGTAATCATAGTTATTATTCCTCGCGCAGATGGCACGTACTAGAGCTACGCTAGCTACTGGTCGAGGTAGAGGTCATCCACCTCTCCCTCCAGTTGGACCAGGTAGGGGAGATGGGACCCCTACAGTTAGAGGACGCAGCCGTGGAGGTAGACCTCCACTAGCCCGAGGCCGAGGTCGAGCTCCTCGAGAGGATCCACCAGGAGTGATCATGCTAGAGGCTAGAGTGGAGGAGGTAGCTGAGAGTGTAGGTCCTGAGGTCAGGAATGAGACCGTTGCTGGGTCTGGAGCACAAAGAGCACGTTCGACGGAGTCAGGACGTCGTGTTTCCATTGGAGCGACTGAGTACAGAGAGTACCGAGCATACGTTGAGCGTATGGAGGAGGCTGCTAGGACAGAGAGACTTACCCAAGTACCACCAATACCGGCTAGATCTGTCCAGGTGATACAGGGAGCGCCTCAGGTGCCAGCTGTACCTGAGAGGAGAGTTGTAGCTGATAGAGCTCCTACTGGGTCTAGAGCACCGAGGCCGGATGAGTGGTTGAAGGCTTTCAACTCTCAGAAGGTCCCCTCATATAGTGGAGAGATAGGACTGGAGGTGGAGCATTGGATTGGACAGGTAGAGACTGCGTTAGAGGCAATACGTTGCCCAGAGGATCGGCAGGTGGATTTGGTGCAGACATGCTTCACTGGGGATGCTCATTCTTGGTGGCGGACCATGCGTAGTCGAGTCACCAGTTGGGAGCAGATGAGGAGCATTGTTAGAGACAGATACTGCCTTGTCTCGTTGAGGAGAGAGAGGTTCCAGGACTTCATTGAGGCAGGATTTGAGGACATTCCGATTGCTGCTGCCATCAAAAAGTTTCAGAAGGAACTGACATTACTTGGACCAGCTGTACCTCCTGAAGAGCAGCATGTATATCTCTTTTCACGGAGATTGAGAGAGAGTACTCGTTCCTATCTGGCAGGATTTCGCTGTGAGACACTATTAGACTATTAGGATAGAGCGTCTGCGTATGAGAGAGACAGACCAATGTCGAGGAGAGCTGCTCAGTCAGACAGGCCGGATAAGCGGCACAGGACAGGTTATGCTAGTGGTAGTTCAGGAGTACCTGTTTTCGGACGGGGACAGACTCAGGGGCGACATAGCCATATAGCTACTGATCAGACTTCAGTTGGTGGCTTGCAGTGCCACAACTGCAGTGGCTAAGGACATATCCGATCGAACTGCACGAAGCCGGCAGTGACCTGCTTTCAGTGCGGCAAAGTTGGACATAGGGCTGCATTCTGCCGCCAGGGCAAGGCTCCATCTCAAGAGGGTTATTCTCATGCAGGCTTATCAGGGAGTGTACAGAGACCGCCACAGTACCGAGCTCCGAGTCAGCAGCAGCAATACCAAGCTCCTAGTCAGCAGCAGTCTTACAAGGCTCCGGGACACACACCATAACATAGTTCTATGCAGGGATCAGGTCGGGGCAGAGGACGTGGTAGTGTAGCTGATACTAGAGGAGCTCAGGCCCGAGTGTTTGAGTTGAGAGATGCTGATCAGCCAGATGCACCGACTGCCACAAGTACGATCCAGATTCATGACTTACTTGTACGAGTTTTATTTGATACGGGTGCTACACATTCCTTCATATCTGATGCATGCGTAGATAAGTTGTCCTTAGCTACTGTAGAGGGGATACCATTTATGATAGGATTACCTGATGGGAGTAAGGTAAGAGGGACTAGAGAGATCTTTGGATGTCCTGTTCGCATGGGAGATCGAGACTGGCTAGTCAATTTTCTAGTCATGCCCTTAGCTCATGAGGATGTCATTTTAGGGATAGACTGGATGAGGAAACACGGAGCAGTCTTAGACATTGGTAAGAGGACAGTGACCGTTGCCACGGAGGAGGGCCATAGAGTAATATTCCGAGGTTGGGACCTCGGAAAGTCAGGCACAGTTATCAGTGCAATGAGGGCAGCGAGACTGATAACACAGGGTTGCGAAGCCTTCTGATGTTATGCCATGAAGGAAAGCAAGAGCCTGACTATAGAGGAGATACCTGTTGCATGCGAGTTTGTAGAGGTATTCAGTGACGACCTGCCAGGACTACCCCCCACAGAGGAGCGTTAATTTCAGCATTGACTTGGAGCCGGGTACGAGACCGATCTCGAAGGCTCCGTACCGTATGGCACCTATAGAGCTGCTTGAGCTGAAGAAGCAGTTAGAGGAGCTAGTAGAGAAGGGTTTCATACGCCCTAGTGTGTCTCCTTGGGGTGCGCCAGTATTATTTGTGAAGAAGAAGGACGGATCGATGAGGCTTTGCATAGACTACAGAGAGTTGAATAAAGTAACCATCAAGAACAAGTACCCACTGCCACGCATAGATGATCTGTTGGACCAGTTGCATGGAGCGTCTGTGTTCTCGAGGATAGACTTGAGATCAGGTTATCACTAGTTGAGGGTGAGAGATCAGGACATACCTAAGACGGCATTCCGGACTAGGTATGGTCATTATGAGTTTGTAGTGATGTCATTTAGGCTCACTAATGCACCAGCAGTGTTCATGGAGTTGATGAATGGGATATTCATTGACTTCTTAGACCAGTTTGTAGT
The DNA here is from genome assembly GCA_033239125.1 of Fagopyrum homotropicum. Classification (NCBI taxonomy): domain Eukaryota; kingdom Viridiplantae; phylum Streptophyta; class Magnoliopsida; order Caryophyllales; family Polygonaceae; genus Fagopyrum; species Fagopyrum homotropicum. The sequence continues at coordinate 29,334,733 of BSWB01000002.1, read as the reverse complement.
GGTCTTCATTGACGACATCCTAGTCTACTCTAGGAGTCGAGAGGAGCATGCCGGACACTTGAGGACAGTATTGCAGATTCTACAGGATAGCCAGCTGTATGCTAAGCTATCCAAGTGTGAGTTATGGATGTCAGAGGTGGCTTTCTTAGGTCACGTGGTGACTGCTGAAGGTATTAAGGTCGATCCGGCGAAGATCGAGTCAGTATCTTCTTGGCAACCTCCTAAGAATGTTAAGGAGGTTCGTAGTTTTCTAGGTTTAGCAGGTTACTACCGCCGGTTTATGGAAGGGTTCTCTTTGATTGCCCAACCACTTACTTGTTTTCTGAGGAAGACCATTCGGTTTGTCTAGTCTGAGCCGTGTCAGCAGAGTTTTGAGGAGCTGAAGAGCAGATTGACATCCGCTCCGATTTTGGCACAGCCTGAGGGTACGGATGATTTTGTGGTATAAAGTGATGCATCCAAGCTGGGCTTGGGGTGTATTTTGATGCAGAGGGGTAAGGTCATAGCCTATGCGTCTCGATAGTTGAAGACGTATGAGGAGAACTACCCCACACATGATATAGAGTTGGTTGTAGTAGTCCATGCTCTTAAGATCTGGCGACACTATCTTTATGGGGCGACCTGTCAGATCTTTACAGACCATAAGAGTCTGAAGTACATATTCACTCAGAGAGAGTTGAATAACCGCCAGAGGCGGTGGTAAGAGTTGATCAAGGACTTCGACCTCGAGATTCTTTACCACCCCAGGAAGGCAAATGTGGTAGCTGATGCTTTGAGCCGGAAGACGCCTAGGGAGAGGGCAATAGCCCGGTTGACGGTACAGCCACAGTTGCAGACAGACTTGGCTTGGTTGGAGATAGAGATTCAGTTTCCCGATATTGATGGTCAGTTGGCTACCATGGAGTTACTTCCTGATCTGTTGGATGAGATCCGACAGAAGCAGGAGACTTGCCCGACTTTGATCAGGATCCGAGACAGGATGTCTCGAGATGAGGCCCCACAGTTTACTATTGGTGCAGATGGTGTGATGAGACGTCAAGATCGTGTTTGTGTGCCGTCAGATAGTGAGCTGAGACAAAGGATACTAGGTGAGGCTCATGCTACCCCATGCTCAGTACATCCTGGAGCGAGAAAGATGTACAAGGATGTGAGACGGTCCTTCTGGTGGGGTGGTTTGAAGTCCGATGTGACTCGGTATGTAGCTCAGTGCGCGACCTGCCAGTAGGTCAAGATTGAGCACCGTAGGTATGAAGGAGAGCTCCACCCACGTCCAGTACCACAGTGGAAGTGGGAGGATATATCTATGGATTTTGTCACAGGATTGAGACTCAGTAGAGGATTTGATGCTATTTGGGTAGTGGTAGACCGTCTGACGAAGACCGCACGTTTCATTCCGATTAAGGAAACGTGGCCAGTGAGTCGTCTGGCTGAGGAGTTCACTAGACACATTGTGAGACTCCATGGAGTACCGAGGACTATCGTCTCTGACAGAGATGGACGTTTTACCTCGAGATTTTGGCAGCAGGTACATACTGCTTTGGGTACGAGTCTCCACTTCACTACTGCCTACCACCCACAGACAGACGGACAGTCTGAGAGGACCATTCAGACCTTAGAGGACATCCTTCGGGCGTGTGTACTAGATTGGGGACAGGTATGGTCAGATCATCTTCCACTGGTAGAGTTTTCGTATAATAATAGCTGGCACGCGTCTATTGGGATGGCTCCTTTTGAGGCTTTGTACGGGTGGAGATGTCGTACACCATTATGTTGGGATGAGCCCAGCAGAGTTGATTGAGTAGCTCCAGATCAGATACAAGATGACATCGCTCGGATTGCCCTAGTCCGAGAGCGGATGTTAGTAGCTCAGAGTCGTCAGAAGTCCTACGCCGACAAAAGGCGTCGACCTTTGAAGTTTAGAGTGGGTGCTCAGGTGTGGTTGAGAGTGTCACCTACGAGAGGAGTCGGGCGTTTCGGCATTAAGGGGAAGCTGAGTCCCCGATATGTCGGACCTTTTGAGATCTTAGAGAGAGTTGGGGAGGTGGCCTACAGATTAGCACTACCGCCGAGATTAGAGGGTGTTCATCCGGTCTATCATGTATCTCAGTTGAGAGAGTACATTCCGGATCCGAGACACGTCATCAGCCATGAGGATCTGACAGTTGAGCTTGACCATACATTTGTAGAGTACCCAGTAGCTGTCTTGGAGCGCAGTACTAGGCGTTTGCGGTCCAAGGAGATACCTATGTTGTGGATCAATAGTCTAGGAGAGGAGCTGATGAGGCCACTTGGGAGACTGAGGAGAGTATTAGACGTAACTATCCCGAGTTCTTTGCGGGGTTAGAGGTTACTCCTGTTTGACGAGTTAGTACTCGGATGTTGTGTTGTTTGACCTTTCAGGTTTTTATATTGATTTGAGTGAGTACGTTTTATGTGACACATGTCTACTGTTGATGATTGAGTAGTTGCTTGTAGCCAACGAAAATGTCGAGAAAATTTGATATACCAAAGGAATGCGCGATTAAGAGAATTATTCTAAGTTTCGGGACGAAACTTCTTTTAAGAGGGCACTGATGTAATAACCGGAATTTTAAAACTCCGTTAAACCTGAATTTAACCTATTTCCGAAACGTCAATCATAAATAAATAAGTACATAAATTAAAATACGGAATTTAATTTACGTACTTTAAAATAAGAATAATAATAAGTTATAAAATACGGAATTTAATTCCGTATTATATAAATTTTCCGCACTTAATTAACGAGTTCCGGATCCTATTTTAAAGAGAGAGGCTGGATATAACCCGCTACCAGGCCCAATTACCGGCCCAGCCAGCCAGCCCATTCGTAAGAAACTAATCTAATTAACCTAATTAAAATTAACCTAATCTAACCTAATCCTATTCTAAACCTTGCTACCGCTTACCTCTCCTACCCGTACCATCTGAAACTGCAACTCTCCTGCTTCCTCTTCTCTCTCGCAAGACAGACGAACCGCAACCACCAGCGCCGCTACCGCCTTCGACCGGAGACGCCACCGCCGAGCCTGCGCCGCCGACCGCTGCAGTAGTCTGGTAAGCCTCGCCCCTTTCCTCGCTTCTTCCTCTCATCCCGCACTGGATAACGCTGTTTCGCTTCGGCCGTAGTGGTGCTGCAATCGGACCACCGTTCGCTCCGACGCCGAAGCCAGGGCAGCCACCTCGCAGCACCGGAATCCGGTAAGTGGTTGCTCTTCCTTCTCCTCACCTTCTGTCTCGATCGAGAACGCTAACCCGCCGCCTCTCTTCGGTCTGTAGTACCGTCGTTTCCGACCACCCAGTACATCGCCGGAACGCCAGCCATCACCGCCAGGTCGCCAGCCATCGCCACCGGACTGCAGCCGGTAAGAGTCTTCTCCGGTCCTTCTCCTCCCGTTCCTGCGTATATAAGACTGTGAATGGAACGTGTATAGACTGTGAATGGAACGTATATAAGATTGTGAATGGAACGTGTATAGACTATGAATGGAAGTGTATAAAATGTGAATGGAACATGAGTAAAACCAAGTTTTAATACATGTATGTATGTGAGTTAGAATACGTATATATTAGAGAGTGTATACGTATATATATTCGAGATGAAAACATATATAAATTAAATTGAATACATATATAAACCATAGATTGGAGGTGGTACGGGTATGCAATACGGTAGGTTAGTAAGAGCAGGTGTGAAGTTATATAAGAGTGGTCTATGCCGAGTATACAAATATACATATATATATATATATATATATATATATATATATATTTTTTTTATAGGAAATAAAAGTATACATATGAGTGCGAGTTGGTGAAAACATAAAGTTTGTGGCTATATATATATACATATATAAATACCTAAGAAGTACGGATTTTATAGAATTGGAAGGAAAGTTAAAGTATGCACGTAAGTATATATATATATAGATATATAGATAAGAGTAGATATTACCCGAGAAGAAGTAATGAGATTCTAGAGGACGAGTGGATGAGATTAATATTATAACCTTTAGTAAACCGTTCAGGAGTAATCAGATATTAGAAAAGCGTTCAAAAAGAAATATTAGATGTCAAGAAGTGACTCGGAGAATTATCGACACTAAGGGTAAAACGGTCTTTTACCGTAAGAGAATCTTTCTTTCCGTAATCCCTTCGCATGAGGTTGGACATCGAGATGTGATTTTGATACACATGCCTTAATTGACAGGCGCTTGAGTTACCACGAGTACGGACTGTTTGAGAAGTGTTAGAGAGTATTTGACTCAAGTAAGTCCTTGCGACTTACTTAGCCAGTTTCTGGATATTAGTTGAGTGATAGTGGTTGTGTGTTATATGTGCGTGTTTTAATAATAATAACTTGCTAGGGGGACTGTTGTTATTACGTTTAAAGCCCAAGTGTATGTATAACGGGCCGTGACATCACTGCCCAGCTCTGACAGGAGACTGGGAGGTTCTCTATACCCAGACCAGGCAAGTACAAGGTGAGATGCATCGGATCCATTCCTGATGGTTACACGGGGGCGGAGGCGAGGTTTGAGAATCCCTCGTGTCACAAAATAAGTATCATTAGCGTGAAAGAGTAACTTAACTCAAGATAATAAAATGGACTTGTTTGAAAGCATGATGGGTGTTTATATTTTATGTGTGTGTGTGTGTGCTACTATTATTCTGCTAACATTTAGATAACTAGTTAACGGTTCCTCTTGTTGTGTTTTAGATTTACCGCAGGTTAGACCAACAGCTGAGTGAGCCGGAAGTAGTAGTCAGCCGGATCTCCGTACTCCTTAGAGTGGGGTTTGGGAGTTGTGTTTGTCTTTTCTTTCTTTTGGTTAAGACAGTTGTTCGTTTCTTTTGTTTAAGTACTTTAGGCTGCTAGACAGTGTTACATTCATTACCTTAAAAATACTATTTTATGAATTTCGATTTCCTTTATTTGTGTCTTGTTGCAAGGTCCTAGTAATGTTGTTGTCAAACTGAGGTCGGGACCCATTGTGAGGTCCTAACCAGTAATGTTTCGAGTTCTGAGAATTCGGGGTGTTACAGTCTATATCTACTACTAGAGCAGTATACATGACAGTTTACGTGGTGCGTTGTGAGAGTAGTATTTCAAAATGGAGCCCCCACAATTTTTTTTGAAATTGTATAATTAACAATCGTTTTTCTATTGTTTCATCCCTTGATTTGATTTTTAACCGTAACCCCGTGTATCTGATCTATTTTCAAGTTATTAAAAAAAATTGACGTATACACCTTTTTTATGTTAATTTTATTTATTTATTGATTTTCTTCCACTCATCAACAATAAGTTATTTTTAGATAATAGTTATCGGACTTTGAAGTTAATTTTGAATTAAATTATATTTTTGTTAATTTTTTTAGCTTGTAGATATAGACCACGTTATATTAATTAAATTTTTGTTTAATTATGTTAAGTTTATTAGCTTGTAGATCACATAAATCTTTTGTAATTTTAATAATTAAAAATAAAATTAACTAATTAACTAATAGATTTATAGTCCAAAAATAATTAATTAAAATAAAATTTTTAATACACCAATAAGCATTATAATCCCCTAAAAAAAACAAAAGAGTTGTTAAATACAAACAAAATTATAAAATCAAATTGTTAGCCATTAACCGAAAAAAAAATCCCTAAACTCATTACATAATCGGAAAAAAAGAAAAATGTTGTTATATATATATAATAATATTATTATTCTATTAAGTATGTCCATAGTATAATCTCATTTAGTAAATTTATCCTTAATAAAGTAATATTGGTAAGTCGATTAGATTAGAGAAGTATACAAAATAAAAGCACGTAAAAAAACCTATTTCACAATATTCTTTTTTATTTTTTTCAAAACTCGCACAAGGTGCGGGTATTATACTAGTTGACTCATAAAAATATGAACACTTACTCTAAAAAATATGAACACTGTAATTGTAAAAAATGAACACATACTTGTAAAATAATGAACATCATATTTTTTTACATGATTTGAAACAAAAAGAAAATTTTTTCAAAAATACAAAAATGAACATTTAGTGTTAAAAAACATGAACATTTAGTGTTGGTAAAAAATGAACAGTTATTAATAAATATGAACAATGACTTCTTTAAAAATAAACACTTACTTTAAAAACCATGAACACTTACTTTAAAAACCATGAACACTTACTCTAAAAACCATGAACATCATTAGTTGTAAGAACAATGAACACATACTTGTAAAAATATGAACAACGTTTTTTTTACAACCATGAACACCCTATTTTTATTACTAACTGTTCATTTTGTGGTGGTGACACGTGGCATGCCACGTTAATTTTTTTTTTTTAAAAAAATTTCCCAAAAAAAAAAGGAAAAAGGTGAGTATGTGTCACCATCCTAGCTCTCCTCATTCCTATCAACAAGGGTGCTCCTCACCGGAACAGGCCTCTCTCTCTCTCTCTCTCTCTCTCTCTCTATATATATATATATATTGTAACGCCCCAAAATTTTAGGCGCGTTTTCGATATTTATTTCTCCGTTTATTTACCGATATTTTTTTATATAGCCTAAATATTGTTTTGCGAGTTTTTGCACGTAGTAAATGAAATATTTAGAGTTTATATAACTTATATTTATAAATAATCGGTATTTTATTTTACGAAAAAGTTCGGAAGTTATTCCGTTCCGAAAATCCCGTTCCGAGCGTTCCGATTCGTATACGGATATTCCTTATCGAGTTTATTTCCTTATTTATTTATTTTACCTTGTTTTATTCTCATTTTACTTTATTTGATTTTTCTTCTTTCTTCATCCCTTCTTTTCGAGTGTCAAACGTCACCGTCTATTGCAGCCAGCCTCTGATCTTTGTGCAAATCATGAGCCCTGCGCCCAACCCTATTCCGTGTTCCTAACCCGACTTCTCGCTATCCTCCCTCATGTCAACCTTATGCTCTGGGCTACCTCTCTCTCGCAACTTCTCTGCAACTAAACCAAGCTCTCAGCTACCCTCCTGCAGTGTTGCAACCAGTCCTCTCCAAACATCAGCGCAGCCAGGCCTCTATCTTGTAATAACCGAAAATTTTAAGTTTTCGACGAATGGAAATTAACCAAATCCGATACGACAATCATAATTAAATAAATAAATAAGCTAAACAAAACGAGTTTAAATGTTATCATTTTATGTGACCTTAAATCACATAAAATGATAACACAAAATTTATTAATAAAATAAATATGTAAATAATAAATAAAGATAATACAGAATTAATTCCGTATTATATAATTTCCGTACTTAACTAGAACCCGAGCGAGTGACGGATTCCTTTTCCGTGCTAATTTAAAAGCGGGCCGGATGTGGGCCACTGCGAGGCCCAATCAGCAGCCCACCTCCTAATTTAACCTAACCCTAAATTTTCCTAATCACCCTACTAATTAATATTTTTTTTTCTCCTAACCTGCCGATACACTCCAGCCCTAATCCCTCCTGCCGCTAACCTTCTCTTCTGAACGTCGTGAGTCTGCATCCCTTCCGTTGCAACAGAAGTAACGCAGCCAACTGCACACCGAACCGCCACCGCTCGCGCCGCAGCCACCGAGCCGCCACCAATCGCGCCGCTCCCCGCCGACCGCTGCAGTGGTTCGGTAAGCACTGCATCCCCTCTCCTTCTTCCGCCTTCTCTGTTCGAACTCACCTTCCGGCCCTCTCAGGAATCGACGCGGCTGCTGTTGCTTCGCTTTCCACCGGAGAAGCCGCCACCACTGCTTACGTCGACTTCCTCGCACGCCGGCACTGCAGACCGACTGGTGAGTCACTCTTCTCCCGTCCGTCCCCTTCCCTGTCTCCTGTTCCGTGTGCCTAATCGACTAGAGCGGTCCCTCACGGATCCTGCAGTGATAGCCGGCCAGCAGAACGGTGCAACAGGGGAGTATACGAGCCATTCCTTTGCAGCCGAAGGAGACGCCGGAACCCGCCACCACTGTCCCGCAGCAACAGCAGGCCGACCACCCAGGAGAAGCCGCCGGAACGCTAGCGCTGTTTAGGACCTTAACGCCGGACTGCAGATTCCGTAAGCTTGCTCCTCCTCTCTTCAACTTCACTGTCATCCATGTGTTTGTGAACTGCTGTTGTTGAGCCTAAGCATAAATAACATAACGTTAATGAGCTGCTGAGTATGTTTCATAGAATGGAAGGAAGGGCTGCTGTAAATTTAATTTAAGTGCTTCAGCTTTTAGGTTTCGAACAGCCCATCTTGTCGATCAATTATAAAATGTTTGGATAAAGATCCACCGTTGAATTTTGGATATGTTGTAGACGGATATATGTAGTTTATCATATTAAAATTTGGTGAGAAATGAACGGTCGGATTGAAAGTTACGAGCTCCCGAAGTTAGGTAGTTGAGCAGTTTTATTGAACTTATAAATTTGACTAAGTATATGAAAGTAGAGTGAGGAACCGACTTTGGGAATTATTATAAAAATATCGGCTGAACAGTTTGGAGAAATTCTTTCTTCTAAGGCTAGATAGAACCTCATAGATGATCTAGATAGTAAATTCGGAAATTTTATAAGCCGTTAAGCATTTTATATTTAGAGCCGAAGTTAAACCTTTTTCGGTTCTTCCGGAAAATAGAAACATAAGAAAAATGTCAGTTTCGCACCTAATAAAATTCTAAGAGTTAGGATATATTTTAGAACTTCAAATAGGAGTTTGGACATGAATTTTAGGGTCTTCGAGAAAATCGGAACCAAGGGCAAAATGGTCATTTTACCCTAAAACTAATAATGTAACTAGTACGTCTTAATACTTATTTAATCTCAGAAGTTTTAGACTTCTATCTACGTGAAAGTGTGCTAATACACTTATCGCCTTTAACAGGCAACTGAGTGGGTACAGTTACAGAGCAAGTGATTACTAAAGAGTCGAGCGTTATAACAGGTAAGTCCTTTGGGCTTACTTAGCTGACTGCTAAATATGAGTACAAATGATGATGGTGGTGTGTGATTGACATGTTAGAGAGATAGGTTGTGATATATAAATACCGACCTGTATTTTGGCCTAAGAGTAACGGGCGGTGGCATTCCGCTCAGTAGCTCGCAGGGCGCTGGGGGTTTCTTTCGGGACTAGTCCACACATGGTTTGTAGTGACGCTACCAAAGGAAGTCAGCTATACCTACACCAGTTGGATAAGGAACGGAGGCGAGAACTAATAATAGTTCTCGTGCCACAACTTAAATTGAATAATGTGAATCACTTAAAGAACAGATAATAATTGGTTGAGTGCCAGCATGATGTTTGTTTATTTTTGTCTCTGTTTGTGTTTGTGCTGTTATCATTTTGCTTATATTTGGTTAGTTAGCTAACGGTTGATATGTTGTTTAGATTTGACACAGGTTAGAGCAGATGCCGAGTGATCCAGATGGTAGTGGTCAGCCGGGGTGTCGTACTTTAGGACGTTTTGCAGTTTTTGCATTTGTGGGTTTTTCAGTTGAACATCGTTTCCTTCCGTACTTTGATATTTTACTTTTCCGGCTGTAGTTGATCTGGTCACATTCATGCATTGATAAAAACTATTTTTATGATTTTTAGTTTTTCCTTATCGGTGCCTTGTTGTAAGATCATGTTAAGTTGTTGTCAAACTAAGGTCGGGACCCACTGTGCGGTCCTAACCAGTAACTCCCTAAGTTATAAAATTTGGGGTGTTACAACATGGTATCAGAGCTCCAGGTTGGCAACAATGGCACTTGAATCTTCTAAAAAGGTCGTATAAGTAAATAAACAGAACCCGAAAGGGGTATGAGTTTTCCAACGAAAAATTTTGGTTTTAAATGCATACAGAGTCGGGTTGGGATAGAAAGTACGGACGACCACCACTACCTCTGCGGATCTCGGTAATCTTAGAATAATTATGGACTTGTAATGTTATGATAGATTAGCTAGTTATAACTATAGTGATTACTATTCGTGCAGATGGCACATACTAGGGCTGCACAAGTGACTGGCCGAGGTAGGGGTCGTCCCCCCCTTCCCCCAGTCAGACAGGATCGAGCTGATAGCACCCCTACTGTCAGAGGGCGTGGTCGTGTGGGTAGACCTCCACTAGGGAGAGGTCGAGGACGAGTCCCTCGAGATGACCCACCTGCAGCAAGCGTACCAGAGGTTGCTGTAGAGGAAGTAGCTGAGAGTGTAGGCCCCGAGGTCAGGCCTGTGCCCGCCGCTAGGTCTGGAGCGCAGGGAGCTCGTTCTACTGAGTCGGGACGTGTCTCTATTGGAGCATCGGAGTATAGAGAGTTCAGAGCCTATGTTGAGCGCAGGGAAGAAGCTGCCAGAGTGGAGAGGCTTACTCAGGTACCATCAGTGGAGCCGGCTGGGTTAGCTCAGGTGACACAGGGAGTGTCTCAGGTGCCGGCTGTATCTGAGAGGAGGGCTGCTGTTGATAGAGCACCTACTGGGGTCAGAGCACCGAGACCGGATGAGTGGTTGAAGGCTTTCAACTCTCAGAAGGTCCCCTCATTCAGCGGAGAGATAGGGCTAGAGGTGGAGCACTGGATAGGGAAGATTGAGACTGCTTTGGAGGCAATACGTTGCCCCGTGGACCGACAGGTGGATTTAATACAGACTTGCTTCACAGATGATGCTCATTCATGGTGGCGTACCATTCGTAGCCGAGTCACCAGCTGGGAGCAGATGAAGACCATTGTTAGAGACAGGTACTGCCCAGTTTCGCTGAGGAGGGAGAGATTCCAGGATTTCATTGAGGCGGGATTCGAGGATATCCCGATTGCTGCAGCCATAAAGAAGTTTCAGAAGGAGTGACTTTGCTTGGACCGTCTGCACCTCCAGAAGAGCAGCATGTTTATCTTTTCTCTAGGAGGTTGAGAGAGAGTACCCGATCCTACCTGGCTGGATTCCGCTGTGAGACCTTGTCTGATTATCAGGATAGGGCCTCTGCTTATGAGAGAGATAGGCCAGCTTCTAGGAAAGCAGCACAGTCTAGTGGGCCGGATAAGCGGCAGAGGACAGGACATGCTGGTAGCAGTGGGGCAGTAGCAGGCCATAGTAGAGGACAGACTCAGGGGAGGTCCAGCTACCACTCTACAGTCCGGACACCCAGTGGAGATCGACAGTGCTTTAACTGTGGTGGCCGTGATCACATTAAGCCGGACTGCCCGAAACCACTGGTCACTTGCTTTACTTGTGGGAAGCCGGGACACAGGGCTACTTTCTGCCGTCAGGGCAAGGCTTCTTCTCAGCAGGGATCTTCTCCTGCAGGTGCTGAGAAGAGTGTACAGAGACCCCCTCAGTACCGAGCTCCGAGTCAGCAGCAGCAGCAGTACCGGGCTCCAGGACATCCTGCTTCATACAGTGCTGCACAGGAGTCAGGTCGTGGCAGAGGACGTGGTAGTACCACTGACACTAGAGGAGGACCATCGAGAGTGTTTGAGCTGAGGAGCACTGAGCAGCCTGCAGCACCTCCGACCACAGGTACCATTTGGATCCATGACTTACCTGTGCGTGTTTTATTTGATATGGGTGCCACGCACTCCTTTATATCAGATGCATGTGTAGATAGGTTGTCCTTAGCTACAGTAGAGGGTGTACCTTTCGTGGTTGGGTTACCAGATGGGGGTAAGGTTAGAGGATCTCGAGAGATTTATGACTGCCCTATTCACCTAGGAGGCCGGATTTGGTTAGTAAATTTTCTAGTCATGCCCCTAGCACATGAGGACGTGATACTAGGGATAGATTGGATGACTAGACATGGAGCCGTCTTGGATATTGGTAGGAGGACTGTGACTGTTGCCACGGAGGAGGGCCACAGAGTTATATTCCGAGGTTGGGAACTCGGAAAGTCCGGCACAGTCATCAGTGCAGTGAGGGCAGCCAGATTGATAGCACAGGGTTGCGAGGCCTTCTGGTGTTATGCCATGAAGGAGCGCAAGAGCCTGACAGTAGAGGAGATACCAGTCGCATGTGAGTTTGCAGAGGTCTTCAGGGACGACTTACCAGGGCTACCCCCACAGAGGAGTGTGGATTTTAGCATCGAGTTAGAGCCGGGCACGAGACCGATCTCGAAGGCCCCGTACCGCATGGCCCCGATAGAGCTGCTTGAGCTGAAGAAGCAGTTAGAGGAGTTAGCAGAGAAGGGCTTCATACGCCCTAGTGTTTCTCCCTGGGGTGCACCAGTGCTGTTTGTGAGGAAGAAGGATGGATCGATGAGACTGTGTATCGACTACAGAGAGTTGAACAAGGTCACCATCAAGAATAAGTATCCATTGCCTCGCATAGATGATCTGTTGGACCAGCTGCATGGAGCATCAGTGTTCTCGAGGATAGATTTGAGATCGGGTTATCACCAGCTGAGGGTGAGAGATCAGGACATACCTAAGACGGCATTCCGGACTAGGTATGGTCATTATGAGTTTGTAGTGATGCCATTCGGGCTCACTAATGCGCCAGCAGTATTTATGGAGTTGATGAATGGGATTTTCATCGACTTCTTAGACCAGTTTGTAGTGGTCTTCATCGACGACATTCTAGTTTACTCTAGAAGTCGAGAGGAGCATGCCGGACACTTGAGGACAGTGCTGCAGATTCTACAGGATAGTCAGCTATATGCTAAACTATCCAAGTGTGAGTTCTGGATGTCAGAGGTGGCATTCCTTGGCCATGTAGTGACTGCCGAGGGGATTAAGGTCGACCCGGCGAAGATTGAGTCAGTGTCTTCTTGGCAACCTCCGAAGAATGTGAAGGAGGTTCGCAGTTTCCTTGGATTGGCAGGGTATTACCGTCGGTTTGTGGAAGGGTTTTCCCTGATCGCCCGACCACTCACTTCCCTTCTAAGGAAGACTACTCGATTCGTCTGGTCTGAGCCGTGTCAGCAGAGTTTTGATGAGCTGAAGAGGAGATTGACGTCTGCTCCGATCTTAGCACAGCCTGAGGGTACAGAGGACTTCGTAGTGTACAGTGATGCATCCAAGCTGGGCTTGGGGTGTGTCTTGATGCAGAGGGGTAAGGTTATAGCATATGCGTCTCGACAGCTGAAGACGTATGAAGAGAACTACCCCACTCATGACCTAGAGTTAGCAGCAGTAGTGCACGCTCTTAAGATCTGGCGTCATTATCTCTATGGAGCGACCTGTCAGATCTTCACAGACCATAAGAGTCTGAAGTACATATTCACTCAGCGGGAGTTGAATAACCGCCAGAGGCGGTGGCTAGAATTGATCAAGGATTTTGACCTTGAGATTCTTTACCACCCCGGAAAGGCGAATGTAGTTGCCGACGCTTTGAGTCGGAAGACGCCTCAGGAGAAGGCGATAGCCCGGTTGACAGTACAGCCACAGCTACAGAGAGACTTAGCTTGGTTAGAGATAGAGATCCAGTTCCCGGATACAGCTCATCAGCTAGCCACCATAGAGTTACTCCCTGACCTGTTGGGTGAGATCCGACAGAAGCAGGAGACCTGTCCGATGTTGACCCGGATCCGGGACCGGATGGCACGAGATGAGGCACCTCAGTTCACTATTGGTGCCGATGGAGTGATGAGACGACAGGACCGTGTTTGTGTGCCATCAGACCGTGAGCTGAGACAGAGGATACTAGGTGAGGCTCATACTACCCCTTACTCCGTACATCCAGGAGCGAGTAAGATGTATAGGGACTTGAGACGTTCCTTCTGGTGGGGTGGTTTGAAGCCTGATGTGGCCCGTTATGTAGCTCAGTGTGCGACCTGTCAGCAGGTCAAGATTGAGCACCGTAGATCCGGAGGAGAGCTACACCCACTTCCAGTACCACACTGGAAGTGGGAAGACATCTCTATGGATTTCGTCACTGGATTGAGGCTCAGCAGAGGCTTTGATGCCATTTGGGTGGTAGTAGACCGTCTGACGAAGACCGCACGTTTCATTCCGATTAAGGAGACGTGGCCGGTAAGTCGTCTAGCAGAGGAGTTCACCAGGCATATTGTGAGACTCCATGGAGTACCGAGGACTATCGTATCCGACAGGGATGGACGTTTTACCTCGAGGTTCTGGCAGCAGGTACATACTGCTCTGGGTACGAGTCTCCACTTTACCACTGCCTACCACCCACAGACAGACGGTCAGTCAGAGAGGACCATCCAGACCCTGGAGGACATGTTACGGGCATGTGTGCTAGATTGGGGACAGGTATGGCCAGATCACCTCCCACTCGTAGAGTTTTCATATAATAACAGCTGGCATGCGTCTATTGGGATGGCACCTTATGAGGCTTTGTACGGACGGAAATGTCGTACACCGCTATGTTGGGATGAGCCTAGCAAGGCTGATGGAGTAGCACCAGATCAGATACAGGACGACATCGCCCGGATTGCCTTAGTCCGGGAGAGGATGTTAGCAGCTCAGAGTCGTCAGAAGTCTTACGCCGACAAAAGGCGTCGACCTTTGGAGTTTAGAGTAGGTGCACAGGTGTGGTTGAGGGTGTCACCTACGAGGGGAGTTAGACGTTTCGGCATTAAGGGGAAGCTGAGTCCCCGGTATGTCGGACCATTTGAGATCGTAGAGAGAGTTGGAGAGGTTGCCTACCGACTAGCACTGCCACCGAGATTAGAGGGAGTACACCCAATTTTTCATGTATCTCAGCTGCGAGAGTACATTCCAGATCCGAGACACGTCATCAGCCATGAGGATCTGATAGTGGAGCCTGACCATACATTTGTAGAGTACCCAGTAGCTGTCTTGGAACGCAGTACCAGACGTCTGCGATCCAAGGAGATACCTATGCTGAGGATCCAGTGGTCTAGGAGAGGAGCTGATGAGGCCACTTGGGAGACTGAGGAGAGTATTAGACGTAACTATCCCGAGTTCTTTGCGGGGTTAGAGGTTACTCCTGTTTGACGGGTTAGTACTCGGATGTTGTGTTGTTTGACCTTTCAGGTTTTCATGTTGTATGGAGTGTTTCTGTTTCTCTTTTGTGATACGTGTTTGGATTGCCGCCTGAGTAGCTGCTTGTTAGAAAACAAAGATGTCGAGAAAACTAAAATATAACGAAAGAAATGTGTGAGTAAGGGAAATAATTTAAGTTTCGGGACGAAACTTCTTTTAAGGGGGCACTGATGTAATAACCGAAAATTTTAAGTTTTCGACGAATGGAAATTAACCAAATCCGATACGACAATCATAATTAAATAAATAAATAAGCTAAACAAAACGAGTTTAAATGTTATCATTTTATGTGACCTTAAATCACATAAAATGATAACACAAAATTTATTAATAAAATAAATATGTAAATAATAAATAAAGATAATACAGAATTAATTCCGTATTATATAATTTCCGTACTTAACTAGAACCCGAGCGAGTGACGGATTCCTTTTCCGTGCTAATTTAAAAGCGGGCCGGATGTGGGCCACTGCGAGGCCCAATCAGCAGCCCACCTCCTAATTTAACCTAACCCTAAATTTTCCTAATCACCCTACTAATTAATTTTTTTTTTTCTCCTAACCTGCCGATACACTCCAGCCCTAATCCCTCCTGCCGCTAACCTTCTCTTCTGAACGTCGTGAGTCTGCATCCCTTCCGTTGCAACAGAAGTAACGCAGCCAACTGCACACCGAACCGCCACCGCTCGCGCCGCAGCCACCGAGCCGCCACCAATCGCGCCGCTCCCCGCCGACCGCTGCAGTGGTTCGGTAAGCACAGCATCCCCTCTCCTTCTTCCGCCTTCTCTGTTCGAACTCACCTTCCGGCCCTCTCAGGAATCGACGCGGCTGC
The DNA here is from genome assembly GCA_033239125.1 of Fagopyrum homotropicum. NCBI lineage: Eukaryota > Viridiplantae > Streptophyta > Magnoliopsida > Caryophyllales > Polygonaceae > Fagopyrum > Fagopyrum homotropicum. The sequence continues at coordinate 29,318,960 of BSWB01000002.1, read as the reverse complement.
TGTTGCTTCGCTTTCCACCGGAGAAGCCGCCACCACTGCTTACGTCGACTTCCTCGCACGCCGGCACTGCAGACCGACTGGTGAGTCACTCTTCTCCCGTCCGTCCCCTTCCCTGTCTCCTGTTCCGTGTGCCTAATCGACTAGAGCGGTCCCTCACGGATCCTGCAGTGATAGCCGGCCAGCAGAACGGTGCAACAGGGGAGTATACGAGCCATTCCTTTGCAGCCGAAGGAGACGCCGGAACCCGCCACCACTGTCCCGCAGCAACAGCAGGCCGACCACCCAGGAGTAGCCGCCGGAACGCTAGCGCTGTTTAGGACCTTAACGCCGGACTGCGGATTCCGTAAGCTTGCTCCTCCTCTCTTCAACTTCACTGTCATCCATGTGTTTGTGAACTGCTGTTGTTGAGCCTAAGCATAAATAACATAACGTTAATGAGCTGCTGAGTATGTTTCATAGAATGGAAGGAAGGGCTGCTGTAAATTTAATTTAAGTGCTTCAGCTTTTAGGTTTCGAACAGCCCATCTTGTCGATCAATTATAAAATGTTTGGATAAAGATCCACCGTTGAATTTTGGATATGTTGTAGACGGATATATGTAGTTTATCATATTAAAATTTGGTGAGAAATGAACGGTCGGATTGAAAGTTACGAGCTCCCGAAGTTAGGTAGTTGAGCAGTTTTATTGAACTTATAAATTTGACTAAGTATATGAAAGTAGAGTTAGGAACCGACTTTGGGAATTATTATAAAAATATCGGCTGAACAGTTTGGAGAAATTCTTTCTTCTAAGGCTAGATAGAACCTCATAGATGATCTAGATAGTAAATTCGGAAATTTTATAAGCCGTTAAGCATTTTATATTTAGAGCCGAAGTTAAACCTTTTTCGGTTCTTCCGGAAAATAGAAACATAAGAAAAATGTCAGTTTCGCACCTAATAAAATTCTAAGAGTTAGGATATATTTTAGAACTTCAAATAGGAGTTTGGACATGAATTTTAGGGTCTTCGAGAAAATCGGAACCAAGGGCAAAATGGTCATTTTACCCTAAAACTAATAATGTAACTAGTACGTCTTAATACTTATTTAATCTCAGAAGTTTTAGACTTCTATCTACGTGAAAGTGTGCTAATACACTTATCGCCTTTAACAGGCAACTGAGTGGGTACAGTTACAGAGCAAGTGATTACTAAAGAGTCGAGCGTTATAACAGGTAAGTCCTTTGGGCTTACTTAGCTGACTGCTAAATATGAGTACAAATGATGATGGTGGTGTGTGATTGACATGTTAGAGAGATAGGTTGTGATATATAAATACCGACCTGTATTTTGGCCTAAGAGTAACGGGCGGTGGCATTCCGCTCAGTAGCTCGCAGGGCGCTGGGGGTTTCTTTCGGGACTAGTCCACATATGGTTTGTAGTGACGCTACCAAAGGAAGTCAGCTATACCTACACCAGTTGGATAAGGAACGGAGGCGAGAACTAATAATAGTTCTCGTGCCACAACTTAAATTGAATAATGTGAATCACTTAAAGAACAGATAATAATTGGTTGAGTGCCAGCATGATGTTTGTTTATTTTTGTCTCTGTTTGTGTTTGTGCTGTTATCATTTTGCTTATATTTGGTTAGTTAGCTAACGGTTGATATGTTGTTTAGATTTGACACAGGTTAGAGCAGATGCCGAGTGATCCAGATGGTAGTGGTCAGCCGGGGTGTCGTACTTTAGGACGTTTTGCAGTTTTTGCATTTGTGGGTTTTTCAGTTGAACATCGTTTCCTTCCGTACTTTGATATTTTACTTTTCCGGCTGTAGTTGATCTGGTCACATTCATGCATTGATAAAAACTATTTTTATGATTTTTAGTTTTTCCTTATCGGTGCCTTGTTGTAAGATCATGTTAAGTTGTTGTCAAACTAAGGTCGGGACCCACTGTGCGGTCCTAACCAGTAACTCCCTAAGTTATAAAATTTGGAGTGTTACATATCTCATTGTCTTCCCTGTCCACACCCAGCTCGACCTCCACCTGGAAGCCACACCTCCTGGATCTGCACATCTGCAACCATCTTCTGCTCAACTCCCTCCCCTCCCCTTCTCCTTCTCTCTTTGAACCTCCCTCCTCTGTTTCTAGCAACATCTGCACTTCTCCTCTCTTGTTCATAACTGCTGCAGAAGAACAAAACCGCCGGGGAAGGAGGCCGCAGACGACGCCGGAGAAGAAAGTGCCGCCTCCCCTCACCTCGCCTTGCCGTCGGAGAAGCCTTCTGGACCCCTGCAGCCCGGTCTCGATCCTCTCGGTCGTCCTTCTGTCGAGCCGCCAACCGCCGGGATCTACGGCTGCCACCACACCAGTAAGGGCCCCCTTCGCCTGCACCTGCCTGTTCGTCCGTCTTCACCTCTGCCGGATGCCGCCGCCCTAGCGCTCTCACCTCGCCGCCGCCGCCCTAGCGCTCTCACCTCGCTGCCGCCGCCTCTGGTTTTGAAGACTGAACAGGGTTAAAAAAAACCCTTCTTTTTATTTAATTGCAGTCGGCCCTCCCCTATTTTGGTGTATTTGCAAAACGCACCCTGTACTTTGGATTTATAGTTTTGGCCCTAATTTCTGGAAGTTGCATATATGCCCCTAGTTTTATATAATTACAGATTTGCCCAGATTTTCTTATTTATACTTTATGACCCAAATTCTGAGATTTAACAATTATGCTCTTGGATTATTTTCAGAATATGGCCCAAGGATTTATTTACGGGTTTTGACCCATATTTATAAATTGTATAAATTTCCCCAAAACGTTTTAGTGATTTTTAACCTTGGTTTTGAGAACGAGTTACCTTAGATTTATATATATTATATATTACGCACTCGTTGGGTTATTTTTGAGTTTTATATAATATATATTTCCCGGAAGGGTTTAATTTCGGGTTTTAGCGTTTGCTTTGAAAATGAGTTTACCTAAATAATATATCTTATATATATTACAATCAAATTTAGCGTATTAGCTAAATTTGCGTAGCTTTGGTTTTAGGTCCGGAAGCGCCCCGATAAAGGCCTAACGAGTCCAAGATTCGACATCCATCCTTTGACCCCGAGTGAGTACCCTTCTCGATTTAGTTATGTTTGGTATTAGTATCATGCTAGGTTGGATCTAGCATAACTTAGAGTGAATACCAAGTAGTGGTTATGAACCTTAGGTGAGTGTTTGAGGATTGTGAAATGTTATATAACTTGAGGTATTGATGTTATCTTGTGAGGCTTGTGAGGTTTGAGAATTGGAGTATATGGTTATTGAGATTATGAGCTAGAATATGGGAAATCCTAGTATAGGGTTGATACCGTTGAGATTGTTGACACTAGGCATGTATATCCTAGTATGTGTTATGGGTTATGATCCTGCTAGATCATAGAGACTAGAAGTCTAAGGACTTCTAGCTAGTGTTGAGTGTGATGTGAGCATGAGATATTCTAGGATGCGGTCCTAGAATGTGAGTCAAATGATCTCGCGTAGATCATTTGTGTAGAAGTCTTAGACTTCTTGAGTTGAGCGAGTTGTTGATATAGTTATCTTCTTGTGAGCAGGTTGTGGACTCCTTCCCAAGGAAGCGAGAGTGTTGTGAGTTGAGTGTGACGATAAGGTAAGTCTCCGAACTTACTTAGCTCGTATTCTTTGTATTAGCATTATTGCGTGTTGGGTGGTGTGTGTTTATTATTTTACTGTTTATAACAACTAAACCGGAAATAGGATTACCGACTTTTATATTATTTGGCCCAAGTGTATGATAACGGGCGGTGACATCACTGCCTGGCTCCCCGTGAGAGCTAGGGGGATCTCGGCGACTGGCCCGTGCTGGTTAGACGGTCGGAGGCATCCGACCGTTCCATTGCCGGAAGAAGGGACCGAGGCGAGTTTCGGAGGATTCTCGTGTCACAAAAGAAGTTGAACTAGAACGGGATATGACTTAATAAATAAAGATAATAAACCGGATTTGTGTGCTTTGAGTATGTTATGTGACTATGTTGAATTAATTGTGTTTGTGCCTTTCCCTTTAATTCTAATGCTTCGAATATTAGCTAACGGTTTTATACCGATTGTTGTAGATTGCCTTGCAGGTTAGGAAAGCGGCCGAGAGATCCGGAAGAGTGGGCAGCCGGGGTTCCGTACATTTTAGGAGTGGGTTTTGGTTGGAGTCGGGTTGTGTTTTATTCTTCGTTTATTATGTTGGTATGCCTTGTGTATGGCGTTTTGATCTTTGGTGTTGTTTATCGGCTGAAGTCTTTTGTTGTTCTCCTTCGGGTTTCTTATCATTTGCATTAAAAGGAATTTTGGTTTTGCCTTTATTTGTGCCATGTTGAAAGATCCGGTGAAATTGTTGTCAGGCTAAGGGTCGGGACCCATTGTGAGGTCCCAACCCGTAGCGCCCCGAGTCCCGCGGATTCGGGGTGTTACAAAAGTGGTATCAGAGCCCTAGGTTGACAACAATGGCACTCGCAATCTTCTAAAGGCCGAATAAGAAATAAACGGAACCCCACGGGTTCTGAGTTTTCGTTTTCAAAATCACATGCATGAGTCGGGGTAGAATGTACGGACCACCACTCCTCCCGCAGATCTCGGCAGCTTAGCTTATTAGATTTTGATATGTATATGTATGTATATATAGATATGGATATGAGGTTTGTAGTTATACATGATAGAATTGATGTGTATCTTTGTGATTTTATGTTGCATGATGAACTGGATATATGTGTATAATTATATATGTGGACGCTTATATGTTTTGGGACCTTATATTGTGGATGAAATGTTGGATGTGTTATATTGGTATTGATATGGACTTAGGACTTATATAGTTATGTATCCGTATTCTTGTTATATATAGTAGCATATGGAGATATAGGACCTTTTAGTTAAGATGCTATTACGATATCATCACCCTTGGACGACGTCGTTTTACATAGGATAGTGTACATACGAGGACGAATATGCTCAAGTATCGAGTTGAGAGCTACGTTTGGGCGAACACCTTGGAGTTCTTGTACTCCTTTAAGAGGATGTCGAAGAGGAGGATTAGAGATGACGTAAACGAGGGACAACTAAGTAAAAGAAAACTCGAGACAACTTAAGAGAAATTGAGATGGGGAACATACAAGAAAAAGGAGTAACACAAAGGTGTGGAAGTGGTTACAAAGAAGTGACGATTAGAAAGACAACGAGACCAATAAGGATAACAAACATAAGTTCGTCAAGAAGACGTGTGGACAACTAAAGATGCAAATCGAGGAGGAGAGGGATACGTTCTAACAAGGTTAAAGGTGACATTCCATTAAGATGTGAAGTTTTCTTTAGACGCTCCTAAGCATTCGAGTCAAGACAAGAAGAGTGATCGAACCATTTGCTAAAGATTCAAGATACCGTAAGTTAAGCTTACGAGGTACAAAAAAAAAAAAAAAAATAATTTCAATATTACTAGAGTTATGAGAAGAAGAAGGGCATGGTGAGAATTCACGTGGAGTTGACCGGTTTCGTTATAATGATAAGGCTAAGAAACGCCAAGAAGGAGGAAGTGTGTGCGGATGATGATCTTCAGAAGATGAAAGATGAAACAAGGAGCTTAGATCGAAAGACTTAAGATACCAACAAGAGGAATGCGAGTGGGTGCTATTTAATGTCAGAATATTTGAGAAGTGCTTTTGCAAAACGTCATGAAGAACGGTTAAGCCTATGAAGGTTGGTCATTTGACACAAAACGGCCGAGAAGGTGTAGTTATCTTACAGAAGTGGAAGGCAGAGAGGAGCGTAGAAAAAGCTAACGGAGTTTGAAGTAGAGTAAAATGAGCAAGTGAAGTTTAAGGCGGAGTACCCCGAGAGGGTATCCTTCAGGAGTATGGTAACATGGAAGTGTGGTAGGAGGGTAAGTTGTTGATCTTGGAGAGGGTCATTAATGAGCTAATCGGTGACCGCCAAGAATGCACATGTGCGGGTTGATACTAGTGACTGTAGGTGGGGAGAGTAACCCAGGAGATTAGATCATGAAGAGGGGTAACAAGAACGTGGAATATTCGTGGTGATTGAATGTCGGCAACAAAGAGGTATACCAAGGGAAGTGCAAATATCTTAATCAGGTAACAAATTATCGATTCCAGCAAGTGATAGTAACGTACCGTGTGGGGAGGGATTGTAACGATCTGGTGCGACCTTCTTAGGTCATGAGTTTGTCATATGGGGAAGGACACGGATCAAGGTAAGAGGGAATATATAAGGGGATGTATGTTATGTTTTTATCTAAGGTACTGGATGTCATGTTTGCGCGAGTAAAAGCTAAGTCAAGTGTTGTGACTCGCATGGAGAAGCCATAGTGGCTATGACGTGAAACGAGGGATCTAGATTAGGGCAACGCTACAAGCTTAGGGTAATGATGTTAGTGTTTAGTGGAATAATGAGTGGATCTTTCAGTGAATGTGGCTGGGAAATTTTGCCTAAAGGCATGCTAGTACGGTTGTGAAGTTGCTTATGGATACCAAGAGATACATAAGGTGGACAACAAGAGTAGGAGAAGATTGAAGTTTTGAAGTTGATGTCGCTATGAGACATACAAAAAGTACATGAAAGATTGAGGCTAGAGCCTCTATAGTCGTATGACATGACATAAGAAATTGAAGTGTAAATGTCCACGCCTACTTGAGGAAAGGATGCTTGTGGTGAGAGGTGATGTAGAATACGAGGAGTTCCTCCCATATGTTGGGATGTCAGAAGAAGCGAAGAAGATTGTATCGATTTGTTATATGGCATGCTTGAGTCTTGTAGTTAGGACATTTGTGACTGAACACATGCGCAAGATCAAAAGATGTTACTATTGCCATTCATTTGAATGAGAAAAGGGATTAAGCTGAAGTATTGCTTAACCAAGGCTTCAAGAGTAGGAAGACTCGAGCAAGTTCCTTGAGTTTTGGAGATGAAGGATCTTTGAAAGAGGACGGTGAACATAGTAGCTACAGAAGGAACAATACACGTGTTGAAGGACTTCACCCAACCGGGCGGGGTGGACCAATTGTCAAGCATTAGGACTAGGTGGTGTCTGTTATTACGATATGTGATGGGTAGAGAAAAGATAGAGCCCGAGATAGAACGGATTCCAATGCATCGAAAGGTGAATTTTACCACTAAGATGGATTTGGGCTCGACTCTTATTTCTAAGGCGCCGTACAAAAGACATCAATAAATGATACCCGTAAGGATACTCGAATTGAAAATGACAATGCACTACCATAGAGAACACTAGAAGTTATCTTAAACTCTAGATTTGAAGTTATTATGAGAACACCAGAATTGTTATGAAAAAGACAGACAATTCTCTCCAATTGAACATCGATTACCGTGAGTCGAAGGACAAGTATTCCTTACAACGAATGGATGATCTACTCGATCGGTTACAAGGGTCGATAGTGTCTTATGGGAGTGATTTAAGGTCTGATTGTCATCTATTGGGAATTCGAGTCTGTGATATTGCTATTACGGCATTCCGGACCAACCATGGCCAATTGAGTGTAGTTATTCAATATGGGTTTACTGATGCCCAAATGAGGTATGTTGGGTCTACTCTCGAAAAAGAGAGAAGAAGTATGACAAGTTGTCTCGGGATGGCAAACCCCGAAAGATGTGAAAGAAGTTACAAATTTTCTTAGATGTGTTGAGTTTTGCTAGAATTGTGAAAAGAGAGGTTGTATAACACCAATTATGGTAACCTACTCCGGATGACGATGAAGTATTGAATGGGACGAAGAGTTGACAATTGAGTTGCTGAAAGTTAAGAGGGGATTCATTGATGCAACTGTTTGATTTACCTTGAGGTATCATGAGTTTGAAGTGTACAAGTGATTCTTCAAGACAAGGTTTTGATCGAGTATTGCGGAGCGATGTAAAAGTAATAGCATACATGTCTTGTTAATAGAAGTAGTGTGGAGTAAAGTGCTTCCTTCGTTACATGGAATTGCAACAAGAATTGAGGAGACATAACATCAAAGTTTGGTTTGACAAGAACCAAAGCTAACAGTGTAAATTGGAAGTTCAATCTTCTTTGTTAGAGAAATCGAAAGCAAAATAATGGAAATGTTGCATTGAGAAAGACCCGAGAAGGAAGTTGAGTTCCGATATATCGAACTTTTTGAGATCTTAGCGCGAGTTGGAGAAGTGACTGATAAGTGGGCATTCCCACCAAGAGTAGAGGGTGTTCACCTAGTGTTTCATGCGCATCAGTCGGGGGAGTACATACATGACTCGAGACATGTGGTACGTCGTGATAATCTAGTATAGACGAGGAGCCGATCAGGCTACTTAGGAGACAAATGATAGCATCTGTTGTTGAGTTTTACGCTGAGCTAGTAGCATCGATAGAATCGACGGGTGAGACCTAGTTTTTCCCTTAGTTGAGTTATATGCTTGTGTCATGTTTTAGGTAGTTTGTGCCTTGTGCGGGGATATGTGGTATGACCTGATATTTCTTGCGATGGTAGTTTGAGTAAGTTGTGTATATAGATTAGAAGGTTTAAACCTTCTTAGTTTTAGATTTATACCTCGTCCTTAGGGACCGAGAAGTTCGGCGTATAGAAAGTTTCGGGACGAAACTTGTTTTTAGGGGGATCTAATGTAACGCCCCAAAATTTTAGGCGCGTTTTCGATATTTATTTCTCCGTTTATTTACCGATATTTCTTTATATAGCCTAAATATTGTTTTGCGAGTTTTTGCACGTAGTAAATGAAATATTTAGAGTTTATATAACTTATATTTATAAATAATCGGTATTTTATTTTACGAAAAAGTTCGGAAGTTATTCCGTTCCGAAAATCCCGTTCCGAGCGTTCCGATTCGTATACGGATATTCCTTATCGAGTTTATTTCCTTATTTATTTATTTTACCTTGTTTTATTCTCATTTTACTTTATTTGATTTTTCTTCTTTCTTCATCCCTTCTTTTCGAGTGTCAAACGTCACCGTCTATTGCAGCCAGCCTCTGATCTTTGTGCAAATCATGAGCCCTGCGCCCAACCCTATTCCGTGTTCCTAACCCGACTTCTCGCTATCCTCCCTCATGTCAACCTTATGCTCTGGGCTACCTCTCTCTCGCAACTTCTCTGCAACTAAACCAAGCTCTCAGCTACCCTCCTGCAGTGTTGCAACCAGTCCTCTCCAAACATCAGCGCAGCCAGGCCTCTATCTCATTGTCTTCCCTGTCCACACCCAGCTCGACCTCCACCTGGAAGCCACACCTCCTGGATCTGCACATCTGCAACCATCTTCTGCTCAACTCCCTCCCCTCCCCTTCTCCTTCTCTCTTTGAACCTCCCTCCTCTGTTTCTAGCAACATCTGCACTTCTCCTCTCTTGTTCATAACTGCTGCAGAAGAACAAAACCGCCGGGGAAGGAGGCCGCAGACGACGCCGGAGAAGAAAGTGCCGCCTCCCCTCACCTCGCCTTGCCGTCGGAGAAGCCTTCTGGACCCCTGCAGCCCGGTCTCGATCCTCTCGGTCGTCCTTCTGTCGAGCCGCCAACCGCCGGGATCTACGGCTGCCACCACACCAGTAAGGGCCCCCTTCGCCTGCACCTGCCTGTTCGTCCGTCTTCACCTCTGCCGGATGCCGCCGCCCTAGCGCTCTCACCTCGCCGCCGCCGCCCTAGCGCTCTCACCTCGCTGCCGCCGCCTCTGGTTTTGAAGACTGAACAGGGTTAAAAAAAACCCTTCTTTTTATTTAATTGCAGTCGGCCCTCCCCTATTTTGGTGTATTTGCAAAACGCACCCTGTACTTTGGATTTATAGTTTTGGCCCTAATTTCTGGAAGTTGCATATATGCCCCTAGTTTTATATAATTACAGATTTGCCCAGATTTTCTTATTTATACTTTATGACCCAAATTCTGAGATTTAACAATTATGCTCTTGGATTATTTTCAGAATATGGCCCAAGGATTTATTTACGGGTTTTGACCCATATTTATAAATTGTATAAATTTCCCCAAAACGTTTTAGTGATTTTTAACCTTGGTTTTGAGAACGAGTTACCTTAGATTTATATATATTATATATTACGCACTCGTTGGGTTATTTTTGAGTTTTATATAATATATATTTCCCGGAAGGGTTTAATTTCGGGTTTTAGCGTTTGCTTTGAAAATGAGTTTACCTAAATAATATATCTTATATATATTACAATCAAATTTAGCGTATTAGCTAAATTTGCATAGCTTTGGTTTTAGGTCCGGAAGCGCCCCGATAAAGGCCTAACGAGTCCAAGATTCGACATCCATCCTTTGACCCCGAGTGAGTACCCTTCTCGATTTAGTTATGTTTGGTATTAGTATCATGCTAGGTTGGATCTAGCATAACTTAGAGTGAATACCAAGTAGTGGTTATGAACCTTAGGTGAGTGTTTGAGGATTGTGAAATGTTATATAACTTGAGGTATTGATGTTATCTTGTGAGGCTTGTGAGGTTTGAGAATTGGAGTATATGGTTATTGAGATTATGAGCTAGAATATGGGAAATCCTAGTATAGGGTTGATACCGTTGAGATTGTTGACACTAGGCATGTATATCCTAGTATGTGTTATGGGTTATGATCCTGCTAGATCATAGAGACTAGAAGTCTAAGGACTTCTAGCTAGTGTTGAGTGTGATGTGAGCATGAGATATTCTAGGATGCGGTCCTAGAATGTGAGTCAAATGATCTCGCGTAGATCATTTGTGTAGAAGTCTTAGACTTCTTGAGTTGAGCGAGTTGTTGATATAGTTATCTTCTTGTGAGCAGGTTGTGGACTCCTTCCCAAGGAAGCGAGAGTGTTGTGAGTTGAGTGTGACGATAAGGTAAGTCTCCGAACTTACTTAGCTCGTATTCTTTGTATTAGCATTATTGCGTGTTGGGTGGTGTGTGTTTATTATTTTACTGTTTATAACAACTAAACCGGAAATAGGATTACCGACTTTTATATTATTTGGCCCAAGTGTATGATAACGGGCGGTGACATCACTGCCTGGCTCCCCGTGAGAGCTAGGGGGATCTCGGCGACTGGCCCGTGCTGGTTAGACGGTCGGAGGCATCCGACCGTTCCATTGCCGGAAGAAGGGACCGAGGCGAGTTTCGGAGGATTCTCGTGTCACAAAAGAAGTTGAACTAGAACGGGATATGACTTAATAAATAAAGATAATAAACCGGATTTGTGTGCTTTGAGTATGTTATGTGACTATGTTGAATTAATTGTGTTTGTGCCTTTCCCTTTAATTCTAATGCTTCGAATATTAGCTAACGGTTTTATACCGATTGTTGTAGATTGCCTTGCAGGTTAGGAAAGCGGCCGAGAGATCCGGAAGAGTGGGCAGCCGGGGTTCCGTACATTTTAGGAGTGGGTTTTGGTTGGAGTCGGGTTGTGTTTTATTCTTCGTTTATTATGTTGGTATGCCGTGTGTATGGCGTTTTGATCTTTGGTGTTGTTTATCGGCTGAAGTCTTTTGTTGTTCTCCTTCGGGTTTCTTATCATTTGCATTAAAAGGAATTTTGGTTTTGCCTTTATTTGTGCCATGTTGAAAGATCCGGTGAAATTGTTGTCAGGCTAAGGGTCGGGACCCATTGTGAGGTCCCAACCCGTAGCGCCCCGAGTCCCGCGGATTTGGGGTGTTACATATATATATATATATATATATATATATATATATATATATATATATATATATATATTAGTTCAAGTGAGGAGAGAGCTTGTAGATAGGAATTAGGAGGGATGTAAGTCATTGGATGGATTTAAGTCAAAGGCTCTCACACGCTTATCATTAATGGCATTTTTGTAAATTGACTTAAAATTTGAAAAAATACACTTACGTTCAAAATAGTCATCGGTGTTCATACTTTTAAATGTCATTGTTCATGTTTTTATACATCGGTGTTCATAGTATTTTTTATTCATCAAAGTGTCATGTCCATTTATTCTTTTGTGTTCATTTTATAATGTATAAATGTTCATTTACAGTTTATAACCACAAAAAATAAAACAACTCATCACAAAACGTTAAAAGTTGATCATAATTTGTTATGTATGTGTCAAAGTTATTGAGAACTCATCGGTGTTCATACTTTTATACGTCATTGTTCATGTTTTTATTTGTCAGTGTTCATACTTTTTATGTCATTGTTCTTGTAAATATTATAAACTATTTTTTATAAGGCATTTTGTCAAACAGTTTGCGTGCACACTAATAGGAGCATATAGATTATTCAATTGGAGCTATTAGACCAACTCAACATATGTATATACATGTATTTTCTAAATCAAACTTATCAAACACAAAATGATTCAAACAAATTTGATTTCGAACACATACATCAATCACAATGAAACTTAAACCTTAAGAATAAAAATTTAAACAGTGAGAGTAGAAATTCGAAGAAACAAAACCTGAATCGTCTTGTATTCTCTTTGATTTCACAATGTTTATGTAATCGATCTTTGGATATTATAAACACGATTTTAAAGAAAAGTATAATTTTCAAAAAAAATGAATATCATATTATAAACACCATAAATGTAAAAAAAATGAATACATACTCGTAAAAAAATGAACATCATATTTTATTAACACGATTTGAAAGAATAGCATAATTTTCAAAAAAAAACGAAAAAAATGTTTTAAAAAAATACAAAAATGAATAATTAATGTTAAAAAATGAACATTTAGTGTTGAGAAAAAATGAACATTTATTGATAAAATATGAACAATGACTCTTTTAAAAATGAACACATACTTATAAAAATATGAACACCAATTTTTATTTACAAAAAGAAAATCTGGAGAAAAAAAATGGTGATGTGGCATGCCACGTGTCACCACCCCGGCTCTCCTCATTCCTATCTGCAAGGGTCCTTCTCACCTGAACTGGACCCTATATACATATATATGATCAAGATGAGAACAAATGTTTGAATACTTCTAAAAAGAAACAACCAAGATATATGCAAGTTAATGTCTAACCTAGTGTAGTGCTTGTCTCATTATTATTATCACCTTTGTTTCATTTACATGGTTTTGTCTTGTTACATTCTACAATCCACCCCCCCTCTGATTACTAATAATCGATAATCTAAACTCAATTGTTCTTTAATCTCTCACTCTCTTGGGTTCGACCCTTACTTAATCGATAATTTATAACTCCGATTATTTTGTGTCAAATCTTTAGTGACAAAGGTTTCTTTTGGGAATCTGGAGATAAAAAAACTTTTGACCCAACCTTTGCTTGGAAAAATTAAACACTACTAGTCTCACTTGTGTGGAAATCTAAGCACGCTCTATCTGGACTGAAGTAGGATATGATCAAAATCATCTGCTTCTTCTTACTCCTCTAGTTCTTCTTATACGAATCCATCCGTACTAACTATGATCTGTATTTTTCCAGTAGGTAAATAGATGCTCACAACAATTCTCTAATACCATTAATGATATAAGGGGGTCATTTCTGGCCGTCAAAATCTTCTTCTTAAATTCTTAATTAGAGTTATTGGCTTGAACTTATTCAATGTTACTTCAAGGATACCAGTACTTGTATTGATTTAACATCACAATTGTCGTCGTTGATCTCTTGAAGGATGCCTCCTTATGTCGATAAAATACTTTTATAAATCTGCGGTTATTCTTCTTATATGCCAACCAGTCGTCACTAGTGAACTCGCACGTGTAATGTCTCAGTAATTACCAATTAGTTTGTAGCTGACCTTCTACAAGATCATGGACTTACATTCCTTCTATCTCCTTTGATGTTTGATATACTAGGTGAAAGTCTATCCCCTATAGTTCCTCCATTTTTGCTCCTTTAGCTCCTACAATCTACACTTCTCTTTCTCCCTATAAGATCACTATACTCTTACGAGTCCAGCTTTATCATTCATTTATCGTCGATGAACTTATCAATTCTTCCACAATAGTTTGTAAGCGTTGTAATATCCGGAATTTTTATTCCGTCTAATTCCGCCGTTGACGGTTTCCCCTTTCTATCTAGTATCTTCCTTCACAAATTTCATTATTTTATGTAGAATTTAATTCACATAAAATGATAAAATTATATCAAGCTTTAATCCTTATAATTATCTATTATTTTATGTAGAATTTTATTCACATAAAATGATAGATTTATACTAAACCCTAGTTGTTATAATTCATTATTTTATGTAGAATTTAATTCACATAAAATGATAAAATTATATCAAGCTTTAATCCTTATAATTATCTATTATTTTATGTAGAATTTTATTCACATAAAATGATAGATTTATATCAGACCCTAGTTATTATAATTCATTCTTACCGATGACTTTAGACGAGTTTTGACAAGCTGTGACGAGACCATGACTAAGCTGAGACAAGGTCATGACAAAGCCCGACAAATCTGTGACAAACTCATTCATGGGCCTGACAAGGCCATGACGAGTTTTGACAGATTTTTGACAAGAAAAACAGCCCATCTTTCTTACCTTAATTTCAGCCCAACTTGACTTCGAGTCCAGCCCAGTAGTGGTGTGTTTCCGGACAGCCCAACTTTGCCTTGCCTTCCATAACCTTAACCCTAGAAGACAGCAGCCCTGGATCCCCTATCTCGCAGCTGGATCTCCGCCAGCCCATGAGGATAGCCGGCCCAAGACGTAGCTGCTACTCCCTCTCCCTTAGTGAGTAGCCCGTAACGCCTGCACGTTTCGCTCCCCAAACGTCGGTAATCAAGCCTCGACAAATGCTCTCCCTCTTCACTCCATCATCAGCGCCACTTTCCTTCCTTCTGTTACCTTGATTCACGCCAGCCAGGGAGGATCTATTACCTTGCGTCTATCCTTGTTCTGTCAAACCAACACACAACGGTGCTATCAGCCAGGGAGGATATGCTGCCTCGCATCTGCACTCAAGAGACGGCCCTCCTCCAGCGGGAACGAGACCGGAGAGGACGGTTGCTAAGCCACTGCAGACGAGCCTCCGGTAGGTACGACCTGCTGTCAACCTTCTTTTCTGTGAGTAAGTTGTAACCGCCTTACTCCGGTGCAGCCCTGTGACAATCACAAGTTGACGCTGCAACACTTGGAAGCCAACATCGGATCTGCCCTCTTGTCGACCCTTTAGTGAGCCATGACTCTTGTGCTGTGGTGAGTAAACAACCCCCTCTTCTGCATACATTGTACTGTATAGGGAGTTAGTTTGTTGGTGTGCTGAATGAGAGTATTGTAGGTAGAGAGTAGCTGCTGATTTGGGTTAACAGAATGGGAGAAGGTCTAATGCCCTACTGCTGCACCACGTGATCCACACCCTGCTGTCCCTAAGCCACTGCTGTTGAGCCAAAGCAGCCCAGCCTTCACTGCTTATGCTCCTGTCACGAACTGCACCACAGCAACAACAACAGCAAGCACATTGTCACGAGAAACAGCCAGCTTGATGACCAGATTTAGGTATGCTAAACTCCTTAATTTTGGCTGGTTTTCGGATATGTCATAGACAGTAGTACATAGTATAACATACTAAAATTTGGGAAGAATCGGAGTTACGGTTTGAGAGTTATGGTGTTTCAAAGTTGACGTTTTTATATATGTGCTGAGTGTTGGGGAAAACAGCAAGTGATGCTGTTTTGTGAGATGGTTTTGAATATGCTCTTGATCTCCGTTGGGCTTGAATTTTGGATATGATATGGTCGACATATTGTTTTAGAACATATTAAAATTTGAGAGGAATCCAGCGAGTGGTTTAGGATTTATGATTTTTCAAAGATGTAGTCGTAAGCAGTATTTTCTGTTGTGCTGAAATGCGGTTTTGGGAGATAGTTTTAAATACGATTTTGATCTCCTTTGCAGCTAAATTTTGGATATATTATAGATAAGATTTTATAGTAGAACATATCAAAATTTGGAATAAATCCAGCGAGTGGTTTAGGAGTTATGATTTTTCAAAGTCTACTCAGATTTTGGCTAAGTTTAGAATTTATAAAGGGAGTAGTCAACTTTAGGAATTTTTATAAAACTGTTGAATGAACAGTTTGGAGAAATTCTTTCTCCTAAAGTTAGATAGGACATCATAGATAATCTAGGGATTTAAGTCGGAATTTTTATAAGCGGTTACGAATTTTATATTTGGAATCGAAGTTAGACCTTTACGATTTCTCGGAAAATAGAAACATAGGAAAAATGTTAGCTTGGAACCAAACGAAGCTTTAGGAGTTAGAATATGAATTTAGAACCTCAAATAGGAGTTTAGACATGAATTTTAGAATTTCGGGAATTTCGGGACCAAGGGTAAAATGGTCATTTTACCTAAATTAATACTGTAACTAGATATGTCTTAATACATTATTCAATCTTAGAAGTCTTAGACTTCTAACTACGTGAGAGTGTGCTAATACACCTATCGCCTTTGGCAGGCAACTGAGTTGCTACAGTTTACAGAGCGAGTGGGTTACAAAGAGTCGAGCTTTATATCAGGTAAGTCCTTTGGGCTTACTTAGCTGACTTCTAAATATGAGTATAAATGATGATGGTGGTGTGTGATTGAAATGTTAGAGAGATAGGTTGTGATATATAATTACCGACCTATATTTTGGCCTAAGAGTAACGGGCGGTGGCATTCTGCTCAGTAGCTCGCGGGGCGCTGGGGGTTTCTTCCGGGACTAGTTCATACATGGTTTGTAGTGATGTTACCAGTGAAAGTCAGCTAGACCTACACCAGTTGGATAAGGAACGGAGGCGAGAACTAATAATAGTTCTCGTGCCACAACTTAAATTGAATAATGTGAATCACTTAAATAATAGATAATAAACGGTTGAGTGCCAGCATGATGTTTGTTTATTTTCGTTTCTGCGTGTGCTTGTGCTGTTGTCATTTTTGCTTATATTTGGATAGTTAGCTAACGGTTTATCCGTGTTGTAGATCTGTAGAGATAGATAGTTGCAGAGAGATCCGGAACGGATGGTCAGCCGGGTCCACGTACTCATTAGATGGGGACGGGGAAGTCTTTCATACGTCATGCATGTTATATATCTTTATGTATGTTTGTAAGGCTGTCACATGTGTACTTTCATACCATTAAAAATATTATGTTTTGAAAATTGTTTTAATTACATTTGTGCCTTGTTGTAAGATCCAAGTAATGTTGTTGTTAAACCAAGGTCGGGACCCATTGTGAGGTCCTAACCAGTAGCTCCCCGAGTTCCGAGAATTTGGGGTGTTACAAGCGTGTCTTCATGATTCCTCTTACCTTAATCATCGCCTTCTTATTGTTCTCTAGTATGAACCGTTGGTGTTGATATCTCAAGTTTATTTGTGATTGAGAAGTTATTGTGGACCCTTGGGTCCACCAAGATCATTCCCATGCACCCTTCTTCCATGATTGGTGTTGCCTTGTAATGTTAACTTTATAGAAACCCATTGACTCTACTTGTAGGGTTCTGTCATTTGGATATGTTCGCCTCTAAGTGTGCGTCACAAAGTCTTAAATTTATAAAACTAGAATAAAAGCAAGAGAACCCGCAATGTACGGTTCGGCTTAGATTAGCAAGTATTCCAGAGTATCGATCACAGGGAATTGGTGAAACAAAATTAGTTTCAAGTAGTCGAGCAATCAAAAGTTTAGAAGCTTTGCAAATATTGGGGAAAACAACAACCCTAAAGATCCAAGTATCAATTTGTGGCAATCTATTCAAGACATACAATATATATAAGGACAGAGTTGAGAACTGCAAAGGTATACTAAAGCAAGGTAATGTACGGTGAAGTTCCAAAACCATATATAACTCACCCAAAGACACTCTCTATAAAGGTTGTTGAGGCTACATTATAGAAAGCATCTAAAGGTAAGAATTAGTCTCAAATACCCAAACTTGTAACCCAAGGAATCAAAGACAAGCCAAAACGGTTAAGGTTGTGACACTCGAAACCGAAATAGAGGATGTTGAGTCTCACTACTACCTAGGAAAGGCAAGTCAAGGCTAGGTTAAAGCAAATCCTTAACTTTGGTTTAAAGTTAAAGCAAAGGTCGTAGATTAGGGAAAATCACGGCTAGATCTTGAGATTCCACGGCCGTGGAACTCAAAAACAGACCGTGGTTTAGGGTGTCGACGAGGTTTCTCGCACTCTCAGGGTCCAATTTGTTCACGATCGATCTATCATCATCTAAGCCACAACTATCAACCCTTCACCTTAGAATTGCTAAAGGGTGTTTAGCCAATAATCATCATTATGATATCAATATTCAATTTAAGGAGAATGAAAGATGAAAACCCTCGAATACTCAATAAAACTTCAAAACCAATTCTCAAATCCGAAACACAAGAAGCAATGTTAATGGATTTAGAATATATAACACAAAACCTTACAATGATCTCAAGCAAGCACGAAGAACGGGATGTCAATCCGTCTTCAATATCAAAACTTAAGAAAAGTGCTAAACTTCCGCCACAAGCAATCTTCAAATCTCCAATTCGCCGATGCTTCCGCAACTCTCGGCGGCGTCAATCAACCCTAAGCAAGGTGCTGAAACAAGGGTAAGCAGCCGTCAACCTCCAAGCCTCGGGGCTGTTACCATCTCAAGTCTTTTGGAGATTTTGGCTCTTCTTTTGGAGGTTTTGACTCTCTCTAATCTCCCTTTGGAGAATTTTTCTCCCTCTAATCTTCCTTTGGAGAATTTGACTCCCTCTAATCTCCCTTTGGAGAATTTGACTCTCCTTCAATGTTGAAGGCTCTCCGATATATGTAGGGGATAAGATTAGGGTTTAAAGATAAAACCCTAAATATTTGGGCTGAAAAGAAGTCTAGTCCGTTGGTATCAAAAAATACTCTGGACCGTGTCATAAGGTATCAAAGTATATTTTGGCGCGCTTGACGGTATCAGAAAATACTTTGGCGCGTCTGACGGTATCAAAAGATACTTTGACGCGTCAGACGGTATCAGAAGATACTTTGGGCCGCATCCGAAGGTATCAAAAAATACTTTGGCGTGTCAGACGGTATTAGAAGATACTTTGGCGCGCGGTATCAGAGTTCACTCCAGCTCTTTCTGGCTCCCTTTTATGCTCCTTTTTGTCCCGCTTCAAGGCTTAGTCCTTAAATGTGTCATTTCGCTCCATAATTCGCCAATTTACCTACAAATGCAATAAAACTCTGTGTAGACCTCTATTCTTGCAAAATAGGTGAATATAACCATAAATATCATGAATGTATGTCTATGCATGCAAAATTAAGGGAAAATCTATATAAATACATGCCTAAATATAGGTCATAGTTCATGTCATCAGGATACCTACATGACAATCCTTGTTGTAACTCTCGTGTCTTCTAGGAAGTCACTCCACCTCCATGTTTATGAAATGTACCATCCACTTTCTGGCTAATCCGTAAGCTTTAATTCTACGGATTCTTAAGTCTTCATAGTTGGGTTGGGAACATATCTCGTCTTAAATCTCAGACTTATGACTGCCTAGGTATTCCTCTTGATTATGATGTAGATTTAATTTGTCAATAGTGACCATATTCTGCCCTGCTACCGACAACAACTTTCACCTTTTAGTGCATCAGTAAGCTTAGATTCATTGTCTCTTGTCATGATCGGTACTATATCTCACTTTGACTTTCATGCCTATGATTGCTTCTGAAGGCATCCACTTTGTTTGTAACATCACTTTACACAACACTTGAAAGAACCTATGAGTTGTCATTCCCAATTTACATAATTGTCGGTCATCCATTATTTCTCTGGGACTACTCTCATGTGTATTCTCTATTTGATTTTTTTTATTAGACTCGAGGTCTCCTTCTTATTTGGTTGTCATTGCCATTGGTGTTGTCTTGTAGTCTTTACACTTCCGTCTCGACGTTCCTTAGAGGGTTCGAAGGAGTTGTCCGGATATTTGCCTAACATAATACGTATGAGTTGAGCATACTTATCCTCGCGTTAACACCCTTCAAAATCTACTCAGGTATGTCAACGGAGTGAGGATCTCATCCTGTTATCTCTATTAAGGACATAATATAATTGTTACGCTACTAATATACTGCATATACCTATCTATGTTAAACAACTTTATAAAAAAATTATAAGTCCACGTAATATTTCTTATAAGTCCATGTGATTTAAAACAAATTTTTTGAAAACTCATACCCCTTTTGGGTTTTTGTTTTTATTCGGACCTTTAGAAGATTTCAACTGCCATTGTTGTCAACCTCCCTCTGATGCCATGTTGCAACACCCCCAAATTCTCAAAAGTCGGGGAGTTATGGGTTAGGACCTCATAATGGGTCTCAACCCCAGTTTGACAACGCTTTCACTAGATCTTACAACAAGACATAGATAAGAAAACCGAAAATCATAAAACAATGTTAAACGCTATGAATGTCACAACTTGACACTGTCATCCAATGATGCAACTTAAGATCACACTCTCTAAAGATAACATGCTAAGAAGGAAATGAATTGAAATAACAACCAAAACCCATCCTATGGAATACGGAGACCCGGTTGACCACTACCTTTTGGATCACTCGGCCGCTGCTCTAACTTGTGGTAGGTCTAAACAACAAAATAATTAACTATTAGCTAAATATCCAAAAGTTAGAAGAATAATAATATCACATGCACACATCATAACAAAAATAAAGCAATCATCATACTTTCATAGAACTTCATTTATTATCTTAATTTAAGTCAACCACTTTACTAAAGCAACTCATTTTGTGAAATGAGGGATTCTCAATCCTCGCGTCTGTCCCCATGTACCAACAAGAATGGATCCGATGCACCTCAGCATGCACTGTTTGGCTTGGCCTGAGAGAACGTCCCAAACTCCTATCAGAGTTGGGGCAGTGATGTCACCGCCCGTTATATACACTTGAGTCATATAGTTATCAGGGTTGTCATATGCAAGTTATAATTATTAAACACATAAACAAACACCACTATCATCATTCAACTAACATCTAGAAGCCAACTAAGTAAGCCCACATGACTTCCTAAATCGAGTCAAAATTCTCGTTATCTCAAAACTTGATCCGCAACCGCAAGAGCTCAACCGCCTGATATAAAAGACAAGTGGATCAATAATGTATCCAACTCTCTTAGAAGTCTCCAACTTCTAACATACTCAAGCGTATCATAAGGAAAAATTACCAATTTACCCTTATAAGGGAAAATGACTATTTTACCCCTATGTCTCAAAACCCTAGAAAATTCCATATCATCATTCCAAACTATCCTTTGAAACCCAAATCCACAATCTAACACTCAAAAGAAAGTTTTGTTAAAGTGAGAAGATTTATCAAATTTCTTGCCTTTCACGAAAGTCACTAACATCCAACTTTTACTTAACATATAACACCATACAAATATATGAAAAATATAAGGAAATCATCTAGGCCTTCTATGCTATGCATTGTACTCATAGGAGAAAAGAAATCCCAAAAATAAACAACAACATCTCCTCCACAAATTTTCCAAGTTGAATCCTCAACACAAAATTTCTATACTTAGCCAAAAATTCTGCTTTTTCACAACTATATATCTTGTCTACTTTGGAACTTTATAAGTCTAGATCCGACTGTTGGATCGACCCCATCTTTTGATACATCCTAGTTTGCATGTCCCTCTATGACATTAAAAATTGAACGATAAACTTAACTCATCTAACTGTTGGATTGACCCCATCTTTTGAACTATTTCTAAACTTGCTTACTTACACGACTATGCTTGTGCTACTATAAACCCTACTCTCTCTATATTTGATTTTTCTGCTCACTTGGAAGATTTCATTCATTCTCTTTGCAATGTTCTCAACTCTTTTGAGCCCTCCCACTACAATCAAGCCAAAGATTCTCCTTTTTGGCTTGAAGCTATGACAAAAGAGTTAGAAGCTCTAGAACTTAATAACACTTGGGAAGTTACTCCCTTACCTCCAAGAAAGGTTAATATTGGATCTAAATGGGTCTATAAGCGCAAGCATTGATCATATGGTTCAATTGAGAGACATAAGGCTCGTTTTGTTGCCAAAGGTTACAATCAAATCAGGAACAAGGACTATAAACACACATTTTCTCCAGTAGCCAAATTCACTACAATTCGTGTGATTTTGTCTTTAGTTGTTGCTCATGCATGGCCTATTCATCAATTGGACATTAATAATGCATTCCATCATGGCTTCCTTGATGAATAAGTTTATATGCTTCATCCTCCGGGCTTCACCAAGGCTCATCCTAGACATGTTTGTCGATTGAAGAAGTATCTTTATGGCTTGAAGCAAGCTAGTAGACAATGGCACATTGAACTCACCAAGCTCCTCATTGCCTTTGGTTACTCTCAGTCTCACCAATACTACTCTCTCTTTATCAAGAAGTCTTCATATACCCTCACCATAGTAAGGGTTTATGTTGATAATGTTCTTATAACAGGTGACACTCCCTCTGAAATTCTGTCTCTCAATCCTCAACTAGATGAGGCTTTTACTATCAAGGACCTTGGCATGGCTAGGTTCTTCCTTGGAATGGAGATTTCTCATGCTTCCTCTGGCATTTATATTAACCAATGCAAGTACATTCATGAAAATATCATGGATTTCAATCTTGCAACTTGCAAGCCTGCTTCTTTCCCCATGCAACGCAATCTTCACTTGAATTTGGATAATGGAGAGTTGCTTTCAGATCCTGAGACATATCGACACCTCATTGGCTGTCTTTTGTATCTTTCTCTCACACGCCAAGATATTGCTTTTTCTGTTTAGCAACCAAGTCAATTCCTGGCATCACCTCGATCCCTCATTGGCAAGAAAACCCTTCATTTACTTTGCTTTTTTAGAGGCACTATTGATCTTGCTTTGTTTTATCCTATACAATCAGATCTCCAACTCACTACCTATAGTGATGTAGACTGGGGTGCGTGTAACACCCCGAATCCGCGGGACTCGGGGCGCTACGGGTTAGGACCTCACAATGGGTCCCGACCCTTAGCTTCACAACAATTTCACCGGATCTTACAACAAGACACAAATAAAGGCAAAACTGAAATTCATTTTAATGCAATGATATGAACCCCAAAAGAAAACAACGAATGACTCCAGCCGAGATACGACTCCAAAGGCAAACGCCATACACGCGACATACATAATACCATAAACAATACATAAATACAACTCCAAAACCCATCCTAAAATGTACAGACCCCGGCTGCCCACTCTTCCGGATCTCTCGGCCGCGTCCATAACCTGCAAGGCCACTACAACAATATCGGTATAAAACCGTTAGCTAGCATTCAAGGCATAGAATCATGGTATTGGCACACACACACATAAGGCATCATAAACACACAACATGCTCCAAAACACACAAGCCGGTTTATTATCTTTTTATCATTAGGTCATATCCCGTTCTAATCAACTTCTTTTGTGACACGAGAATCTTAAAGATCTCGCCCTTGTCCCCTTTCACCATACGGGTTTGTACTTGATGCGGATCAGCATCACCCGTTGGACTGGTCGCAAGGCACCTCCTAGTCATCCCCATTTTGGACTGGACAAGCGGTCACCGCCCGTTATCATACACTTGGGCCAAATATACACATATAAAGTCGGTGGTCCTATTACCGGTTTAGATGTTATAACATAAACAATAAACACACACATAAACAATAAACACACACTACCAAACACGCATCGAAACTAATACAAAGAATACGAGCTAAGTAAGTCTGGAGACTTACCTCGTCTCATAGCTAAACGAAACCGATATAACTCTCCGAAGGAATATAATCAAAGCCTGTTCAAGATAAGGCACGATAATCAACAACCACCCATGCAAGCTAGAAGTCCTTAGACTTCTAGTTCTATATGCACTTACAAGATCATGCACTCTCATAAACTAGGATAACACTCCTAGTCTTCACAACTCATAAGATCACAACTATAGCCCCATGTGCTAGGATACTCTCATCCTAAACTCCGCAATCTCAACCAACATATATATACCACCTCAAGTCTCACAAGATCAACCACGAGGCTCACAACTATATAACAACTCAAGATCAACACACCACATGTCATAGAACATCAATAACCTCAAACACTCACCTAAAGGTTTCAAGCCACTACTTGGCATTTGCCCTAAGTTGTGCTAGATCCAACCTAGCATGATTCTACCACTAAACATAACTAGATCGAGGAATAAGGTACTCACACACGATCCAAGGTTGAAGATGATCTACGGACCTCGAGAATGGGTTTGTTGGGCCTTCTATGGGGCGCTCCCAAACCTAAAACAAAACTAATCAAATTTAGCTCATCGCTAAATTTGAACGGAATATATAATATGTATAAGTTTAAGGAAAACTCGGTTTTTAAAAGCCAATGTTAAAACTCTTGAAACCCTTTTTCCGGGCAATTATCCAATAAGGAAATTTGGTCAAAAGCCGCAATTAAATCTTTGGGGTTCATAACCCGAAATTAATTCAACAAGGGCACAAAAGATAATTTGCACAAAGCTGGGTCAAAATTTGCAATATAAAATTTGGGACCTTTTATGTAATAAAAAAAAACTACAGGAGGGTATAATTGCTACATTCTAAAACCTGGGTGCAAATCTGTAATAATATAAATCAGGGCACAAAATGTAATTCTACCAAAGTTAAGGGAGGCCCGAAATAATAAAGAAAAAGGGTTTTCAAAAACCCCTCTTTTCATTTTCTGTGAGCAGATTTGGATCGGGAGGCAGGGGCCTTGGTGGCAAGAATCCGGCAGGGCTCTGGTAGGGCTTGTGTAGGCAAGGCATGGCGAGGGTGAACGCTGGCTCCAGAAGCGCGACCCGGCGACAACTCCGACGGCTTCTCCGGTGGGCAAAGAGGGTGGAACTCCCCTCTGTTCTTCTGCAAGTGCTCGACGGGGAAGACAAGAGGGAACAGAGGGCGGCGAGCTTGCTAGGTAAGGAAGGGAGGAGGCTCGATATGCCTGGTTCGAGAGGTCCTCTTCCCCGGTGTTGTCAATGGCAGTTCTCTGGCAGCAGTGGTTCAACAGAGGCAGCGAGGATCGGGGAGCGGCTGCAGAGGGCTCCCGGTTCAGAGGGGGAAGAAGGCAGACAGGAGGGCTCTCGGTTTTGCTCTCTTGGCAACATCCGTGGGTACTTCTGGATAGAGGAGAGGACAACCAGAAGGGATGGAGGTTGAAGCTGAATGAAGGGTTGGAGGCTGCTGTGCATCCGAGAGGGGAAAGTGGAGATAGGAGGAAGCAGATGCCATGAAGTTGGGGTAGGAGAAGCAACGGTTAGGTCAGCTAGGTTGAGAGGCTGAGGGAGTTGGTGTAGCAAGGCGAGGGGTTGAGAGGGTGAGCATCGAGAGGTCGACTGTGGTAAGCGGGTATAGGCAGCAGGATGGGGCAGTGCAGACTTGCGCTCTTCATCACGCAATGAAGAAAGAGAGGAAAAGGTAGGAAAAAAGAATAAAATAATAAATGGGGAAAATATAGGAATAAAGTAAACCCGATCAAATGATTCAGAACGGTATTTTCGAATCGGAATAAAAATTTCCGACTTCTCCGGAAATAAAAAGACGGATACACGTGAACGTATTAAAAATATAATTATACTCGGGAAAGGTATTTTACGCCTTAAAATAATTTTAAATAAATTAAAAAAAACTCGAGATAATAAAATATCGATAAGAGTAGGAAAATAAATATCAAAACGCGCTCATTGAACGGGGCGTTACAGTGCGTGTGCATTTTCTTGTTGATCCATTGGATATTGTTTGTTTCTTGGTCGATCTCTTATCTCATGGAAGACTAAGAAGTAGAAGACAGTCCCAAAATCCTCTATTGAGAGCGAGTATCGAGCTATGTCCATGACTACCATTGAAATTATTTGGCTCGATGGCCTTCTGACTAAACGACATTTGCAGCTTGCTCATCCTTTTAGTCTTTACTATGTGATAACATGAATTATTGTATATATTTCGGATATGGTATTGGCGTTTTATTATCATTATTTTGCTGGCATGGACGTATATTCTTGATGATTATGTCATTATTTGTTTACTTTGCAAGAATTGAGGTATACACCACGTTTGATTGTAATTGTAGGGAATAAGACGTATTTTGGATCAAATTGGAGCATTGAAGTCTAAGGAGATCATGGAGCTACATTATAAGAAATTAAGAAGGAGAAGAAGGAAGGCAAGAACCCTAGGGAAAGGATTGAAGAATGATTCATAAGAAGATGTGAAGACAAGTACGTAGAGCATCATTGATCTCGGACTGACACAATCATGCACCTCGACCGAGATGGCCTACTCGGCCTAGCTCTAGGTTGACGGCCCACAACCCAAGGGAAATAAGATATTATTTGACCTAAAATTCTTCTATAATAAGAATGGAAGGTCAATACCATGGAAAAAAAAACACTCGCACACGCTGAGATGTCAAAACGGCTTTTGGAAGGATTTACGGAAGGAAGAGATCTAAGGAACGATTGCTTAGAGTTCAAGGAGGAGAAGATACTCTGTGAGATTTTCTTGGGAGGTGGATTTGTGAGTTGTTATTATACTTTGGGAACACATTATTTGCAGATTGTTGGTTTGTTTGCTTTTGATCATTGAAGATACCTTTGTTGATTGCTTTATTCTCTTTTCTTGAAGTTCTTGATTATATATATTTGATTGCTTAAACATGATGATTGTTGGCTAAAACCCCTGCGATTATAGGGTGATTAGTTGAAGGTTGTGGTATAAACGATGAAAGAATGAACCTTTATCGTGAGTGGATCCTGAAAGCTTGAGTTAACCCTAAACCGAAACTTGTCCTGGGTTGTTCTTAGAGTCATCTCGATCGAGATCGATAAGAACTACACGAGATTGCCCACTGCATTGCCCGATCTTGAGTTTAGGTTATAGTTTGTCAAATCCTATCCTTGTTGCACCTTTCCTAGTTTATATTCAAGCCTAGAAATTGACTTATGCGGTGATTCCTTTGCTTGTTTACCGATAATGATGAGTGTTTGGTAATAAAGGTTTATCCTTTGTTAGGGTTTGAGTGTGCCTACATCCTACCTTTGAGAGTTAACTTGAGACTTACCCGGTGATGGTTAGTTTTGTTCCCTTAGGTAGTGTGCTGGTTTGAGAGATAGTATCTTTCCTTAGTTCCTTGAGACTTACCCGGTGATAGTATCTTTAGTTTGGGAAAGTGGATGGTGAGACTTACCCGGTGATCTATCCCATCGTAGAAATACCTTTCCTTTGAAAACCTCAGATTTGTCCACGTTTATCTTGGAAATATTTAGTCGAAATCACAACTGGATACTTTGACCTCTAGAATTTGCATTCCCTTATCTGGTTATCATTCATTGTTCTTGTTGCTCGAGTTTTTGCATAAACAACCTGAAGCTATATACCGTTGCTTGATTTCGCCATAGTCCTTGTGTTCGACCCTAGAATACTTGCTTGTATTGCGATAGATCCGTACTCTACGCGTTCGCTTATTTGGTTTGATTCTTGGTATAAATTTAAGACTTATTCTCCCCATGTTTTGGAGCGAATAAGTTTTTGACGACGTTGTCGGGGACTTGCTTTAGACCAAGCCGGTATTTGGTTGTCTTAGGATTGCTGCCCTTGTTGCTATTGATCATTCTATAACATCCAGAATTTTTATTCCGGATGTCGAGAGGTTTATCGATCTTCCCGCTTCAGCGGCTCAGTTTTCCCGCAGGCACGGGATGTTGAGTAATGAGTTTTTATACCGTACCGACCCCTCATTCTCTCTCTTATGCTTGGAGCCCTCATTGCTTGTGCCTAGGGGGACAAGAGATCAACTGACCCCTTGTTTCCCTCCCACCTTTTTGAAGCCTAAGGATTCTTCTCTCCCTTTGGCTTTCATTTCACGTTCTTCTTTTCCCTATTTCCTCTCTTCTCTCTCTTTTCCCTCTTCTATCTTTGGAGCTCTTGCATGTGTGGACTATTGAAGAAGAGGATCAGATCCAGTGTGGTAAGCTTCTTCCCCTTCTTTCCTTCTACATCCTTGTTGTTTACCCTTTCTTCTTCCTCTTTCATCCATATCCATGGATGAAGCTTTTGAGAAGCTTGCTCCTGAAATCCTTTGCATGTGAATCTTCTTAGCTTGTTTAGGTCGTGGGGAGGAGCCTAAGACCAGTGGATAGTGTTTGGAGAAGGCCCAGTCAGAGAAGGAAGCCCTTGAAGCAAAGACACAGTCGAAGAAACGAAGAAGACGAAGTTTCTGCTGCTCGACCGCGGGGGCGGACCACCAAAGGCGCAGGAGTGGACCAGAGCCACCGTAGGGGAGGCTCGACCCACCGCAGGGGCGGCACCAGGGCACAAGGGCGGCTCTAGGCGTCCGCAGGGGCGGTGACAAGGCCACGTAGGGGGCGCCAGCTTGCTTCCGCGGCTGTATTTTCTTCACAAGTAGGCTTCTTCCTCCTTTTCTCTTCGTTCCTTCCTTAGCCTTATGATTATACCTCGTTAGTATCATGCTTAGGTTGGCCTAGAGTAGCTTGAGAATACCACTTAGTGGTTGTGAACCTAGGAGCCCTTATGGCTCGATGTAGTTGATGGCTTTGAGTTGGATGAGCTTGATGGACCTTCTTGGCTAATTTGTCTCTTCTAGGCTTTGGGTATGATCATGTGAGGTAAGGGTTGTTGTGAGTTGCTTTCATGTGATGAGAATGTGTGGAGTGTCTTGGTTTCTAGGATGCATTCCTTGGTTGAGGGTTTGGTGATCTTGCGTAGATCACTAGGGTGAAGTCTAAGACTTCTTAAGTTGAGCATGTGTTGATATATATATATACCCTCTTGTGAGCAGGTTGTGGGCTTTCTTCCTAAGGAAGCGAGAGTGTCGGTAGTGAGTGTGTTGACGAGGTAAGCCCCCGGACTTACTTAACTCGTATTTTATGTATTAGCATCGATGTGTGTTGGGTGGTGTGTGCTTATGTTATTGCTTATGCTATAATCAAATACACCGGTAATAAGACCATCGACCTTATATTATGATGTCCCATGTGTATGATAACGGGCGGTGACATCATCTGCCTAGCTATTGCGAGAGTCTAGGAGGTTCTCGGCGACCAGCCCGTGCGGGTAGACGGTCGGATGCATCAGTACCATTCCTTGCCGGTAAGTAGGGACCGAGGCGGAACCACGGTGGTTCCGTATCACAAACCTAAGTTGAATTAGAACGGGATACGACTTAATAATAATAAAGATAATAAACTAGTTTGGTGTACTATTAAGTATGTTGTGTGTTTGTGATGTGATAACACGATTTATAACATAGTTTTAAGTGTACATTTAGATAGAATTCTCGCTCATTCATGCATGATCTAGCATTAGTTCAAGACGTTTTGCACCCAATTCACATATTTTGTCGAGATAGACGTCTACACGGACTTGTGCGCGTTTTGTAGGTATTACGGGAAGTTTAGGAGCTTAAACGATGCGTTTGAGGATCGTTCATTTAGATGACGCACCCTCGGACTCATTAGGACACAAGCCAAGGGCTAAGGAGGACTCATGGAACCTTGCCAACACAAGCCATGCACCAAACCACAGCTTAATGATCCAAGGCGAAGTTTCTGCATAGAATCACGGTTCTCTGACAGACCACGGCCGTGGAAATGACCGTGGATTTTGCCAGATTCTCGTGACAGCTGTGCCACGACTCTCATGGCCAGCTCATGAAGGATTTGTTATAAAAGTGGTCCTTCATGGGTTGTTTGAGGCAGCTGGGGTAGTTTGGGAGCAGCTCATCCATTATCCATTTCTCTCTAACAAAATATATTCTCAAAGGAAGAAGATTTTTCTAGGAAGGAAAGTGTGAAAGAGAAGAAGGAGATTTCCACTGAAGAGGAGGAGAAGGAAACACACCCTAGCTTTCTTGTATTTCGGATTTCGTTTTCTAGAGATTGTATGAACCTTTGAACCTTCTTTTGGAAGGGTTGTAAGTGACTCTATTCTAATCTTCAGCTTAGTTTTGAATTAAGTTCACTTGTGCACCTCTCTTCTTTCATTATCTTGCAATGGATGTTTTGATTTTATGTTTGTTTGCTTCGATTTCCATTATGAATGTTGTAGGCTAAATTGATGTGGTTCTAGGGTAAGGAAAGGATGGTTATGGCTAGAACCGTGATAGGATGAACTTAGATTTGCCTTTGGATGACTTTTGCTTATGAACGTAGTTGCTGTTAGGAATCACGGGTAGTTCTTGAAGAACCACGGCTGTGGTTTAGGAAGAACAGCCCGTGATTTTCCCTGATTTGAAGGATCTTGCCTTAAACCTATAAAATGTTGAAATCCTAATTGTTGCTGAGTTTAACCTACCTAGTGTAGTGACTAAGTGCTAGGAGAGACTTACCCGGTAATCCTTGCTCTTAGAATCTAAAATAGCAAACCTTAGGTAGTGGTGAGCCTAATAAGCCACCATTGGATTAGATGTGCTAGGATAGTTTCTTAGGACTTCCCTTTCCAAGACTTACCCGGTAAGGATAGGTTAGACCCCTAATTTACAATCCGGTTTGTGTAGAATTCCTATCCTTAGGCTCTTAGAGACCTACCCGGTAATAAGACCTTAGGTGTGGACTAGTTGGACCATGAGACCTACCCGGTAATTGATCCCCAATTAGATACACTTAATCCCAACATATATTAGTTAATCCAAAGAACGAATAGATAACTTGAGTTCTATGCCATAACCGGAACTTCCGACCCCTAGAATCCGTCTTTCCTTTCCTTGATCATTATCTTGTTTGGTTTGTTCATTTGTGCTGATTTTTAGTCTAGTTTGATTGTTTGTCTTGCATGAATTGTGATCTTTGATTGATCACCAAAACCGACCAAAAACAATTTAGATTTTCACTTCTTGTTTCCCTCTTTTCTAACCTTAGACCTTCACTAAACTTAATCACAAAACCGAGTCAATTTCACCTTAGTCTTTGTGTTCGACCTCGGAATACTATCCATGCTACAAACGTCCCGTACACTGCGGGTGCGCTAGAAGTTAGGATAATTATAACGAGTATAAATTTAAGGCTTATTGCGTACACTCTTTTTAGCGTAACAAGTTTTTGGCGCCGTTGCCGGGGACTAGGTCTAGATTGAGTCTATTTTGTGATTGTTTCTAGTGTAGATCTTTCTTGTTGCTTTTGATCTCTCTTTGGTTGGTGTCTTTGCTTTTCAGGACATCTATTACTCTTTAGGTGTATGCGAAGATCTCGTGATAAGGATTTAGCTCCATTCGATCCCGAACCGGAGAAAACCCTTCGATCTAGATCCAAGAACATCCGAAAAGAGAGAGAGATGGCCGGTAGAAATCTTCAAGCTGAGTTAGATGAAGCCTTAGAGCAAATAAGGCTAAGAGATGAGCTCTTGGAGGAAGAAAGGAGACTTGCCAATGAGAGGCAAGTGGAAACAAGGAGGGAGATTGAGGAGATTAGGCAAGCCCTTGTTCAAGGAGAGCTTAATCGCCGACAACCTCCACCTCCTCCACCACCGGTGGTACAACCGCAGCCGGCGGCCAATGTTAGGGTTGTTCCCATTGCTATCGAGGAGCCACAAACCCTAGGGAGACGTATGGATCCGGCACAAAGAGCACACCGACCGGGTGTGAATCTAGGAGATCCCGCAACCCACAACTATGAGCTCCGCCCTCAAGTTCTACAAATGATCCGGCACAATCAATTTGGAGGGATGGAAGGAGAGTCTCCTCACCAACATTTGATAAACTACGAGATTTTGATGGAGACTCTTAGACCGCTAAGATTGGAGAGCAACAACCATAAGCTTAGGGCTTTTTCCTTCTCTCTTAAGGATAAAGCCTTGGCTTGGTATCAATCTATTCCACAAGGGCGAGTTGGTACTTGGGAGGAGATGACAACCGAGTTCTTAACCAAGTTCTTCCCACCTTCCAAGACCACCGAATTAAGAGGGAAGATCAATGCCTTCGTGATGAGGGATAGAGAAAGTTTGTTCAAGTCTTGGGAAAGATTCAAAGACCTTCTCCTAGATTGTCCACACCATGGCATACCGAAAATTGAGCTATTGGAGATCTATTTCAAGGGACTTGATGAGGATAGCCAATTCAAGCTTCAATCTCTCTCCGGTGGGACATTTATGGAGAAACATGTAGATGATGCTTGGGAGTTTGTGGAGAAGCAAGCTCTAGTGATTGAGAAGTACTCTCATAGGAAGAGTGAAGGAAGAAAGGCGGGAGCATATGAGGTGAGCGAAGTCACCATGAGCAATTTCAAGCTTGACGCCATCAACAACGAGTTGAAATCCTTGAGAGAGTTGTGTACTACAACCTTGAAGAGCCAAGCGACTCCTCAAGTGCTTCCACAAGCTAACTTGTCTTCCAAGGAGGAGGATGTGAATTATATGGGAAGGGGCAACTTCAACAACTACCAAGGCCCAAGAAATTTCAACAACAACCGGCAATTCAACAATTACCGGCCCAACCACAACCATCCCGGATTTTCTTACTCTAACCCGGATGGAGCCTTGAACCCTCCCGCCTCCACAAGCACAACTCCACCACAAAGGGCTTCACAAGAACCTCCACCCGGTTTTTCTCAACCTTCAAAGGATAGAACCGAAGTCATGTTTGAGCAATTGCTAGGAAGGTTGAGTGGACTTGAGAGCACCGTGACTTCAATTTCTAAAGCTCAAAAGGTCTTGGAAGCACAAGTCTTTCAAAAGGCGGGTGAAGCACATAGAGATCCGGGAAAGCTTCCCGGAAGAACCGAAGACAACCCAAGAGGCCAAGTGTTAGCTATCACAACAAGGAGTGGGTTGAGTATGAAGGATCCTATGCCCAAGGACCAAGCTAAGGGAAAGCAAGTAGTGGTAGAAGAGGGAAGAAGGCAAGAAGATGGAGGCAAGAGCAAGGATGTAGAGCCAACTTATGTGGCACCGCCTCCATACAAGCCGCCACTACCGTTCCCACAATCAAGAGCAAGAGCTCGTTTGGACAATCACTTTGGTAAGTTCCTTGAACTAATGTCCAAGTTACATATTAACATTCCGTTCATGGATGCCATCTTAGGAATGCCGGCATATGGGAAATTTTTGAAAGAAATACTCTCCAACAAAAGGAAGTTGGAGGAGTATGGGGAGATAAGGATGACCAAGAGATCCTCGGAATTGATCCAAACCATGAAGGAAGAAATGCCTCCCAAATTAAGGGATCCGGGCTCCTTTTGCGTCCCAATAGGAGTGGGAGACGTGAAGTACGAGGCCCTTTGTGATCTTGGGGCGAGTGTAAGCATCATACCGCTTGCACTTAGCAACAAGGTCGGGTTAGGAGAGCCAAAGCCGGTCAAGATGACCCTCTATATGGTGGACCGTTCTATCACTCATCCGGTTGGGATTCTAGAGGACATTCCGGTGCAGCTAGGAGGATTCTATGTGCCTATTGATTTTGTAGTGTTGGACATTCCGGCGGATTATCCGGTTCCTATCATCTTAGGAAGACCTTTCCTAGCCACTTCCGGTTGCCTAGTGGATTGCAAGAACGGGACTCTCTCCTTCAACATCGGGGAAGAGAACATCAAGTTCAAGCTTTCCACAATGATGAAAGGGCCAACCCTTGATGAAGATATCTTCAACATAGTCGAGCAAGAAGAATCTAGAGAAATTGTGAGCTCGATCTTGATCAAGGATCCCTTGGAAAAGGTTCTCACCTTAAGTATGATGGAGGAAGGTGTTGAAGAGGACTGCAATGAAAAGATCAAAGCCTTGGAAGCCTTGGATGAGGAGCCAAGAGTTGGAGTTGAAAGCCACGAAGAGGTGATGAACAGCTGCAAGTTCCACGGTCGAGATTTATGTTCCACGGCCGTCAAACTTTCTGGACAACTCCGAGAAGCAAGCTTGGCAAGAACCACGGCCGTGGAAGATGAGCAACCCGTGTTTCCAACCGTGGTTTTCCCTGAATCAGCTCTTGATGATGATCAAGCTTTAAGGAGCCATGGGGAGTCTTCCTTTGCTTTGGATTCATCTCATCCAACCTTATTTGGATCGTCTTCAACCGATAGAGGTCCTCCCTCACTTGAACTTAAACCCCTTCCCTCTCATTTAAAGTATGCATTTCTTGGTGATAATTCTACGTATCCTGTGATTGTTAATGCATGCTTGAGTGATGATGAACTTGCTAAATTGCTGCATGAACTAAGATTGCATAGGAAAGCCATTGGTTATACTATTGATGATTTGGTTGGCATTAAGCCATCTTTGTGCATGCATAAGATAATGATGGAAGATAACCACAAACCCTCTATTGAACATCAAAGGAGATTGAATCCTATAATGAAAGAGGTGGTCAAAAAGGAAATCATTAAGTTGCTAGATGCGGGAATTATCTACCCTATCTCGGATAGTAAGTGGGTTAGCCCCGTTCATGTAGTACCTAAGAAGGGTGGAATGACGGTCGTAACTAATGAGAACAATGAACTAATACCGACTAGGACGGTTACGGGGTGGAGGATGTGCATTGATTATAGGAAATTGAACATGGCCTCTAGGAAAGATCACTTCCCCCTCCCCTTCATTGACCAAATGCTAGAAAGGTTAGCTCAACACTCTCATTTTTGCTATCTAGATGGATATAGTGGATTCTTCCAAATCCCTATCCACCCCGATGACCAAGAGAAAACAACTTTTACATGTCCATGGGGTACCTTTGCATATAGGAGAATGCCATTTGGGTTGTGTAATGCACCCGCCACCTTCCAAAGGTGTATGATGGCTATCTTTTCGGAATACATAGAAAATATCATGGAAGTGTTCATGGATGATTTCTCTGTTTATGGTTCTTCTTTCGATGATTGCTTGGCTAACTTGTCATTAGTATTGCAAAGATGTGAGGAGACAAATCTTGTCTTAAATTGGGAAAAATGCCACTTCATGGTAAGTGAAGGGATTGTGTTAGGACACTTGGTGTCTAACCGCGGCATTGAGGTTGATAGGGCTACGATTGAAACGATAGAGAAGTTGCCACCACCTACCTCGGTGAAGGGGGTAAGGAGTTTCTTAGGGCATGCCGGTTTTTACCGGAGGTTTATTCAAGACTTCTCTAAAATTTCTAAGCCTCTCACTAACCTACTAATGAAAGATGTTGATTTTGTCTTTTCCAAGGATTGTCTTGAAGCTTTTTGTAGATTGAAGAACGCCTTGATCTCCGCACCTATCATGCAACCTCCGGATTGGAGTCTACCATTTGAGATCATGTGCGATGCAAGTGATGTGGCCGTTGGGGCCATTTTAGGGCAAAGGAAAGAAGGGCGCACTCATGCTATTTACTATGCTAGCAAGACGCTAGATGACGCCCAACTCAATTATGCTACCACCGAGAAGGAGTTGTTGGCGGTGGTGTATGCATTTGAGAAGTTCCGCTCATACCTTGTTGGAGCGAAGGTCATAGTTTATACGGATCATGCGGCGATCCGTTATCTACTTACAAAGAAGGATGCCAAACCAAGGTTGATTCGGTGGATCCTTCTTCTTCAAGAGTTTGATTTGGAAATACGAGATAAGAAGGGATCCGAGAACTCCGTGGCGGATCACCTTAGTAGACTCCCACCATCGGAGCTTGGGAAAGACAACATCCCGATAGATGATTCATTCCGGGATGAACAATTACAATTGGTGGAGGAATGCTTGTTCCAAGTGGCTAGAGAAAGTGAGCCATGGTACGCCGATATCGTGAACTACTTAGTGTGTGAGGAAGTACCTCCCGGATTTACATATGCACAAAGGAAGAAGTTCTTCAACGATGTAAGGCACTACTATTGGAATGAGCCACTTCTATTCAAGAGAGGCCCGGATGGGGTGCTTAGAAGATGCATACCAGAGGATGAAGTGGAGAGTGTGATCCGGCATTGCCACTCCTTACCATGCAGAGGCCATGCTAGCTCACACAAGACGTGTGCAAAGGTATTGCAATCCGGTTTTTATTGGCCTAACTTGTTTAGAGATGTGCAAGGTTTTGTAGCGGCATGTGATGCTTGCCAAAGAACGGGCAACATCTCAAGGAGGAATGAAATGCCTTTGAATAACATCCAAGAAGTTGAGATTTTTGATGTGTGGGGTGTAGACTTCATGGGACCATTCCCTTCTTTATGTGGCAATCTCTACATCCTATTGGCGGTGGACTATGTGTCAAGATGGGTAGAAGCAATCGCTTCTCCTACGAATGATGCCAAGGTGGTAATGCGATTCTTCAACCGGGTGATCTTCCCTAGGTTTGGAACACCAAGGGTAATCATTAGTGATGGAGGGAAGCATTTCACAAATAGGAACTTTGGAGCACTTTTGGCCAAGTATGGGGTGACTCATAAGGTGGCAACACCCTACCACCCCCAAACTAGTGGTCAAGTGGAGATCTCCAACCGAGAGATCAAGGCCATCCTCGAAAAGACGGTGTCTAGGACAAGGAAGGATTGGGCTATGAAGCTCAATGACGCACTATGGGCATATAAAACCGCCTTCAAGACACCAATTGGAACCACTCCCTACAAGTTGGTCTATGGCAAGTCTTGCCATCTCCCGGTGGAAATGGAGCATAGAGCTTATTGGGCCATTAAGTGGCTAAATTTTGACCTCAAGGAAGCGGGAGAAAAGAGGTTGCTTGATATCAATGCCCTTGAGGAGCTCCGGTTGGAAGCTTATGAGAATGCCCGGATCTACAAGGAGAGAACCAAAAGGTGGCATGACAAGAGGATCATTCCAAAGGAGTTGAGTGAAGGAGATCTTGTCCTCCTCTTCAACTCAAGGCTAAGGCTCTTTCCCAGAAAGCTCAAATCAAGATGGACCGGGCCATATGTAGTGAAGAAGATCTTTCCCCATGGAGCTATTGAAATAGGAGGGGAGCATTGTGGAAATTTCAAGGTGAATGGGCATCGCTTAAAGAAGTATATTCCGGGAGCCCCGGTAGACATGATTGCCCCGCTTCACCTCGAATAGACGCTCCCGAGTTTGGTCAAGCTAATGACCTTAAAGAAGCGCTTGGTGGGAGGCAACCCATTGGTAACATTTTTCCCTTTTCATTTTTGCTTAGATTTTTCTGTTTTTGTGTACTTTGTGTGTGTTTTGTCTACCTTCGTGTGTGTGCTAGAGCATTAGTGGCATTGGAAGCCTTTCTTGGCGATGAAAATGATGATGATGAAACCCTCACCGATTATGGGTGGAGCGGACGCGGAACTTGGACGGCTAGCGGTGCCTAGCGCGGGTTCCGAAGCTTTGAAGGATGCTTAGAGCTCTCTACCATGGTTGAAAGGATCATCCAACATCAATTCACTTGAGAATTCCCAAATACCATAGCAAACAATTTTACATTGTGAGAACCTTCTTTCACTCTCTCTACTTCACTTACACATTGGGGACAATGTGTTTCTAAGTATGGGGTGGGGTTTGCATGATCCTTTGCATGATGAGCATCTAGGATAGGTTGATATTTGCACATTTCTTGCATTGTACATACTTAGAACGAAAATCCAATAAAAATCAGAAAATTTAAAAAAAAAAAATTTTGTGCTTTCTAGGCTTGGATATGATCCTAATGATGAAACTTGTCTTGTGATTGGCTATGGATGGCCCTATGTGTTGAATCGATAAATGCATATGTGGACTTGAACTACTTCTCTTAAATTCTATGAATGACTTGTGATCATGATGATTGCCTAGAATGGATTGAGTATTGAAAGTCAAAATTACATGATAGTTCTTGCATACCATCTAGGAATGAATGAGGCGTCTCATTTTTCTCTACTTCTCATCTTGATCATGATTGCTTGAGCACCTCAATTGATATAAAATCGACCTCCTTTAAACCCATCCGGGAATAGGAGCATGCTAGTGTGTTGCAATGTGCGAAAAGCAAGTGCGGGGTGAAGATGTAATGAAAAGAATGTCGTGAATGAAATGCTGAAATTATTGTGGAAGTGAAGCCAAAATATAGGTTTGGGGGCGTTGGTTTAAATGACAAGTAACTCGGTACACTTCACATAATCGGGTGTTGGTGCCTTGCCAAAGTCAAATGAACCAATAGCCCTAACGAGCTTTGGTATGTGTGCCCGGTGTGGATGCACCTCGAAAAAGAGAAAAAGCCCGAGGATGGCTAATCACCGAGGTTTCGGCTATTGTACACCAATGCCATTGTCTCAAAAATGAGTTAAAGAAAAAGAAAAGAAAGCAAGATAGGGAAAAATATACACTTGGGGGAAGTTGATCGAGGACAAGGATGTGGAGTTAGTTCCATTCCCGGATTAGCATCACATAACCTAGAGAATCCCCCGCCCAATTGCAACGTTTCTTGGCCTTTTATGTCACAAGCCCTCATGACCTACTTGCATGTTTGTAAGACTTAGTAATTTAGATTGGATAGACTCTTGATCTTCTTGACCTCTTCATCCTCACATTTCATGCATGCTTTTGAGTTAAGTACAATTGTCTTTCCATGTCCTTATTGTTTGATACATAATTGCTTATCCAATTGCCATTGATCATGACTATGAAGGTGATCCAATAGTAGAAGCACGAAACCCAAAAAGATTTTGCCATTTTTCTGCATACATAAATCATGTCATCTTCTAGTCTATAGTTGGGAATTTACTCGGGGACGAGCAAACCTTAAGTATGGGGTATTTTGATAACACGATTTATAACATAGTTTTAAGTGTAAATTTAGATAGAATTCTCGCTCATTCATGCATGATCTAGCATTAGTTCAAGACGTTTTGCACCCAATTCACATATTTTGTCGAGATAGACGTCTACACGGACTTGTGCGCGTTTTGTAGGTATTACGGGAAGTTTAGGAGCTTAAACGATGCATTTGAGGATCGTTCATTTAGATGACGCACCCTCGGACTCATTAGGACACAAGCCAAGGGCTAAGGAGGACTCATGGAACCTTGCCAACACAAGCCATGCACCAAACCACAGCTTAATGATCCAAGGCGAAGTTTCTGCATAGAATCACGGTTCTCTGACAGACCACGGCCGTGGAAATGACCGTGGATTTTGCCAGATTCTCGTGACAGCTGTGCCATGACTCTCATGGCCAGCTCATGAAGGATTTGTTATAAAAGTGGTCCTTCATGGGTTGTTTGAGGCAGCTGGGGTAGTTTGGGAGCAGCTCATCCATTATCCATTTCTCTCTAACAAAATATATTCTCAAAGGAAGAAGATTTTTCTAGGAAGGAAAGTGTCAAAGAGAAGAAGGAGATTTCCATTGAAGAGGAGGAGAAGGAAACACACCCTAGCTTTCTTGTATTTCGGATTTCGTTTTCTAGAGATTGTATGAACCTTTGAACCTTCTTTTGGAAGGGTTGTAAGTGACTCTATTCTAATCTTCAGCTTAGTTTTGAATTAAGTTCACTTGTGCACCTCTCTTCTTTCATTATCTTGCAATGGATGTTTTGATTTTATGTTTGTTTGCTTCGATTTCCATTATGAATATTGTAGGCTAAATTGATGTGGTTCTAGGATAAGGAAAGGATGGTTATGGCTAGAACCGTGATAGGATGAACTTAGATTTGCCTTTGGATGACTTTTGCTTATGAACGTAGTTGCTGTTAGGAATCACGGGTAGTTCTTGAAGAACCACGGCCGTGGTTTAGGAAGAACAGCCCGTGATTTTCCCTGATTTGAAGGATCTTGCCTTAAACCTATAAAATGTTGAAATCCTAATTGTTGCTGAGTTTAACCTACCTAGTGTAGTGACTAAGTGCTAGGAGAGACTTACCCGGTAATCCTTGCTCTTAGAATCTAAAATAGCAAACCTTAGGTAGTGGTGAGCCTAATAAGCCACCATTGGATTAGATGTGCTAGGATAGTTGCTTAGGACTTCCCTTTCCAAGACTTACCCGGTAAGGATAGGTTAGACCCCTAATTTACAATCCGGTTTGTGTAGAATTCCTATCCTTAGGCTCTTAGAGACCTACCCGGTAATAAGACCTTAGGTGTGGACTAGTTGGACCATGAGACCTACCCGGTAATTGATCCCAAATTAGATACACTTAATCCCAACATATATTAGTTAATCCAAAGAACGAATAGATAACTTGAGTTCTATGCCATAACCGGAACTTCCGACCCCTGGAATCCGTCTTTCCTTTCCTTGATCATTATCTTGTTTGGTTTGTTCATTTGTGCTGATTTTTAGTCTAGTTTGATTGTTTGTCTTGCATGAATTGTGATCTTTGATTGATCACCAAAACCGACCAAAAACAATTTAGATTTTCACTTCTTGTTTCCCTCTTTTCTAACCTTAGACCTTCACTAAACTTAATCACAAAACCGAGTCAATTTCACCTTAGTCTTTGTGTTCGACCTCGGAATACTATCCATGCTACAAACGTCCCGTACACTGCGGGTGCGCTAGAAGTTAGGATAATTATAACGAGTATAAATTTAAGGCTTATTGCGTACACTCTTTTTAGCGTAACATGATGATTTACTTGTGTATGTGCCTTTCCCTTTGATTCTAATGTTTAGAATATGAGCTAACAGTTTTAAACCGTTGTGTATATGCCCTGCAGGTTAGGGACGCCGTCGAGTGAGGTGGAAGTGGACAGCCGAGGGTCGCCGTACATTATAGGACGGGGGCGTTTTTGGGGTTATCTTGTTATGTTTTGATTTATGGATTAGAATGTATGGTTTTCAGATTTATGTATTGGAGTTTGTGTCATTTTGAGGAATCGTTTGAGTTTTCACCTTGTACCTTTACATTTTTGTTCTCACATACATTACAAACGATTTGAGTTTTTGCATTTATATGTGCCATGTTGGAAAGGTCCGGTGAGATTGTTGTCAGGCTAAGGGTCATGACCCATTGTGAGGTCTCGCCCGTAGCATCTCTAGTCCCGCGGATTTGGGGTGTTACACATTCTACTTGAGTGCTCTTGCAGGCCCTTTCATAAGGTTTATGCGACGGACTCGAGATGGTAAAGAAATCGTTCCTTATGTTCCTGAACCAGAAAAGACATACAAAAGAAGACTTAAGGAAGCTAAAATGGTTGTTGCAAATAATGAAGACGACAGAGATTTCCGAGCTGAGTTGGATGATACTCTGGACCAATTGAAGTTACGAGATGATGTTCTAATAAGAGAGAGAGAGCCGAAGAGCAACTTCTAGCCGACATGGCCGAATTATGACAATCCGTTCGGCGGATAAATGAGGAAAGATAAAGAGATGCTAGAGTTGTAGTTAACCCACCGGCACCCGTTGTCACGCCACCACCTTCACATCACCCTCCGGCAGCGGTTGAGAGAGTTGACCCGTTTGTGGGTATTCCACAAACACTTGGTCGAACGATGGATCTCGTTCAACAAACGCGCCGTCCGGGCGTTATTATTGATCCAGCTGATCATGATTATGAGTTTCGACCTCAAGTTATTACTATGATCCGCCAAAGTAAGTTTGGAGGATTGGAGAGGGAATCTCCACATCAATATTTGCAAAAATATGAAATTCTCATGGAGAATTTGAAACCTTCAAGCGCGGAGAATGATAACTATAAATTGCAACCTTTCTATTTTTCTTTGAAGGATAGATCACTTGCGTGATATTAATCGTGATAACTCCACCTTGACTATGAATTGTCTATGTGGATGATGGAAGACTTAATGTTTATGAGCATTTTTATAAACTAACAAATATCGATCATATTTCTAGATTGCTTGTTTTGGTTTGTGTTTGTTAAATCTGTGTAGGCCTTGAAAAGATCTTCAAAGGAAGAACGCAGGCCTTGAAACAAATTACAAAGGACAAGCAGATTTTAAACAAATTTCAAAGGACAAACAGGAAGCCTTGAAACACGTTTCAAGGGATAAACACTGAAGCCTTGAAAAGTGATGCAAAGGAAGATTCGGGTGAAGGCTTTCTTAAATAAGATTCAAATCTCAACAACCTAATCAAGGATCTCTACCAAGGATAACAAGAAGATCTTCCAACAAGATTTTAAGAGAAGATTCTGGCCAGCCAATAAAAAGATATTCAAAGAATAAAAAGAAAACCTTCCAACAAGTATTTAATTGAAGATTTTGGCCAGCCAACAAAAAGATATTTAAAGGATAAAAACAAGATCTTCCAACAAGATTTGATTAGAAGATCTTGCCTCCAAGAACAAGATCTCATAAAGATCTTAAGATAACAAGAAGATCTAGGATCTTCAACAAACAAAGATCTTCAATGGCTGATTTCCAAAGAGAAGATTACGGTGATTCAACGAGCGTCAAGAAGAAGAAGAAGAAGAAGAAGAAGAAGAAGAAGAAGAAAAAGAAGAGAGAAGATAGAAGATAGAAGATCTTACAACGGTTACTTCACCTCAACCAAGTAGCGTTTTCTATGGAGGAAATATGAACGTTACAACGGCTCTCTACAACGGCTACAAGTTCCTCCTAGAAGACTATAAATGAAGATGAAGATTGAAGAAGAAGAGAACAGAAGCTTACATGGAAGTATTCAAAGTCTTCAAGAGATCTAAAAGTGTCTTCATTCGATCCAAGAAGTTTTTCTTTCTCTCTTTATAAACAACTTTATTCCTTAGAGAGAGATTAACTCAAGAGCTCCATTGGCATATCTAAAGAGTGTTATACTCGAAGGTTTTGTTACTCTGCGAAGTAACTAGGCTATTATAGCTAGGTTAAGAGTTGGAGCTAGATCGTAGCATTGGCTACAGTGAGAGAAGAATGGGATTTCTTCTAGGTTGTATCTAGGACTCTTTTGAAGTTGATAATAGATAGTTAGATCCTACGGCTATACCCTGGGACGGAGAGTAGGATATTTAGAGCCGAACTTCGTAAACATATCCTCGTGTTGATCTCTTACATTCCGCACTTTATCTGCTTTATTGTGACTAACTTTGTTTTGTAGGTGAATAACGTCAAAGCCCTTGAAATCAGTTTCAAAG
This sequence comes from Fagopyrum homotropicum, assembly GCA_033239125.1. Taxonomy (NCBI): domain Eukaryota; kingdom Viridiplantae; phylum Streptophyta; class Magnoliopsida; order Caryophyllales; family Polygonaceae; genus Fagopyrum; species Fagopyrum homotropicum. Next base: position 29,276,041 of record BSWB01000002.1, on the reverse strand, counting down.
CCCTTGAAATCAAAGTGTGTCACAAAGAGCTCAGATCAACATCAAGGCCCTTGAAAGGAGTTTCAAGGCCTTGAGATTGGTTTTGCGAAAAGTTCTCATACTATATTCAATCCCCCTTCTTAAGTATCTTTTAACCTTTTATTTCACCTACCGATTCTTCAATTGGTATCAGAGCTAGGCTCACGTATATTTGAAAGGGTTTGGATCATTAGTGATGGAGGTTCTCACTTCATTGCCCGGCGCTTTGAAGCTCTTCTAGCTAAGTATGGGGTTACTCACAAGATCGTCACCCCTTATCATCAACAAAGTAGTTGACAAGTTGAGATCTCAAACCGGGAGATCAAAGGAATCCTAGAGAAGACGGTTTCAAGGACTATGAAGGATTGGTCCTTGAAGCTTGATGATGCATTATGGGCGTACCTGACTGCGTACAAGACTCCCATAGGAACCACACCATACAACCTTGTGTATGGGAAGTCTTGTCACTTACCGGTAGAGTTAGAGCATAAGGCGTTTTTGGCCATCAAGTGGTTGAATTTCAGCATGAAGGAAGCGGGAGAGAAACGTCTCTTGAACCTTAATGAGCTTGAAGAACTCCGCTTGAACGCCTATGAAAACGCCAAGATCTATAAGGAGAGAGCAAAGCGTTGGCATGATAAGCATATCATTCCAAAGGACTTCAAAGAAGGAGATCAAGTTCTCCTCTTTAATTCAAGGCTTCGTCTCTTTCCAGGTAAGCTTAAATCTCGTTGGACCGGACCTTTTCTAATCAAACGTATTTTTCCCCATATTGCAGTTGAAGTATGGGGTGAAGCGGGCGGAAGCTTTAAGGTGAACGGTCAACGACTCAAGAAGTATACGCCGGAACTCCAAGTTGAAGAGTTCACGCCCACCGCACTCGAATAAGTGCGAAATTGGTCTAGCTACGGACCTTAAACAAAGCGCTTCTTGGGAGGCAACCCAAGGTATTGCATTTACGTTTTTGTTTTCGATTCATAGTTTAGCTTAGTTTAGACGTTTTTGCTTTGTTTTGCCTTCGATTCCTTCCGGTATGTTCGTGTTTTTGGATGTAGGAACAGTGGAAAAGGAAAGGGGAAGAGTAATTTTGAATAAAAGTGACGAAACTTGGACTTTGGAGCATTACAGAGAGTTCCACGGCCTAAACCACGGTCGTGACAGCTACAGTGACCGTAATTTCCAAAAGCCTTTGAAAAATCACAAAAACCACGGTTCCGTACAATTCCACGGCCGTGGAACCCCCCGATAGACCGTGGTTTTCAAAAACTTTGCCGGCCACTATATAAACCACGTTCTTCACAAAAACACACCACAAAACCCAATTCCACACCCTCTTCGCCGAAATCACGCCTCTACCCTCAAATCCTCATTCGTTAATCGTTTTCAACTATTCTTCGACCCCAAACTGAAGCAAATCCGATCACCAACGAGATCCAAGCAACAAATCGAGCGGCAAACCACCGTAGAAAGCACAATTCGGATTCTAAAATCCGAAAACCTAGGTTTTTGGTTCTTTCTCTATCTTTGTCAATTCGGCTTTGTTTTTGCTAGCATTTGTAGGAGAACTGATTGAAACTGGAAGGAATTAGCATAGGACTGATTGACTGCTGAGTTTGGTGATTATCTGCTGAGTTTTGAGAAAAATCGAGACGAACCACGGTCTTTGTAACTTCCACGGCCGTGGAACACCAAGAACAGACTGTGGTTTTCAACAGTAATGGATTTTGTGAGGAGAGTTTCCGGGAGAAATAAGGATAAGAACAAGGAGAAGGATAAGAATAAAAAGAGGAAGGGTAACCCCTCTTCCTCTTCATCCTCTAGAGCACCACCACCTTCCTCCCCTTCACCTCCATCATCACCTTCATCACCATCACCTCCAAGCCCTAGAGTGCCCGCCATTCACGAGGATCATCTCGACGCCTTAGAGAGGATCCATAAGAGGGCTGTTATAGGACCTAGGTACCTATTGTTGGAGGATTTAGCTCCTCTACACATCATAGATGACCTTACTTGGCTCTTGGATAGAGTCGGCCTTATCATCTTCTCAGCTATCCGAGAAGACGCCTACGAGGAGATCACGAGAGAGGTTGTGACGTCTTTTGAGCACAGCCATGTTGATAGGACAGTTTCTTTCCGTCAGATGGAAAGAAACTATGATTTTACCATCCGAGAGTTTGGAGCCTTCTTTGGGTTCCAAGAGACCTTCAATGGTCGTTTCCCCAGCGGCGTTTACGCCAAGGATTTCTAGGAGGAGGTAGCCATGATTTACGCCAGCGAGGACCGCTGGCAACCAGCTGATACCAAGGCTAAGTTGATGTATCACTTAGCCTTGAAGATTGCTCACCGGGTACTTTCTGAGTGTCTCTTCCCTAGGACGGAGACACCTTAGAAGATCAAGACGGATGAGCTCTTCCTTCTCTATTCCATGTTGTATGGACGACCAGCTGACTGCGCCACCCTCTTAGCTGCTACCATGAGCAAGCTAAAGAACAAGAGGGCTGGCAATATTGGATATGGTGGGATAGTCACCCACCTTGCTAGGACATTAAGGGTTGATTTTTCTGCATGTACACGTATCCCTGCCGTACCCCTAGGACTCCAAGCCTTCATGACTAGAGGTCTCATCTTCCCTACCCATAGAGGTCCGCCTTATGCAGCTATGCCATGGGAGAGCAGGACAGAGAGGGGCATTGAGTGGCTCCCAGAGTATTCCATTATGGCTGGACGCCATAATTGGAAGGAGACGTTCGCTGCTATGCATGTGAACAGGATTGCAGCCCCTCCATATGTCCCACCACCACCTGTAGTTGAGGAGGAGAAGATGAGAGATCCATATGAGGGAGGAGGAGGAGCCGAGCAGGATTTTGGCACATTTCCGGATCAGCCGGACATAGCTTCTGATATGCCTAGACGTTCTCCACGTCCCGCCAGAGCTTCAGGTTCATCTTCTCGCTGTGCCAGCATGAGCGAGAGACCCACTTGGATGGAGACCCCTCTTGCATAGTACGGAGCTCCACCTCCATGGTCTACTCAAGCACCACCAGCACCAGCACCAGCACCGTCAGATGCACCGGGGTGGTACAGCCAGGCCCCAGGTTGGTATGAGTAGATGCCAGAGTGGGCTACTAGCCTTTCTGATAGAGTGGGAGCATTGGAGATCCGAGCCGACGCTAGAGATGGACGCATGGACGACCTCGACCATATGATGAGGGATGTCTACCGCCAGCAGTTCGGGCGGTACTACGATCCTAGCTTCTCTCCATTCCCGCCTCCACCGCAGTGACGACATTGCAGGACCGACAGTTTAGCCGCTCCACCGCCATTTTGTGAGTTCTTTTTCTTTCTTTCTTTTCTTCTTTTCTTTCTTTTATTTGAACATTAGGGACAATGTTTGTTCCAAGTATGGGGTGGGGTGTGATTAAAAGTTTGTAATAATTCTTACTCACTTTGATTGCTTCTATTAAGACTATCTTGCATGTTCATTATATTGTTACACGTTTCATTATTGCATTGCATGAAAAAGAGTTTGAAAAACCCATAAAAATTGAAAAATTTTGAAAATTTTGTGCTTCTAAGGATAGAGATGATTTCTATGATAATCGCTACTTGTGAATTGAGTTTGATGACAATTGCATGCTTAAACGAATAGTGAATTGAAAAGAAATTGAATGAGTTGATTATACCTCTTTTGCAAGTTTCATAATGTGATGAATGTTACTTAAATCATGTTGAGAAAATAAGGTTGAAATCACACTATAAGTTCTTATACTTCTTGTTGAGATGATTAAGGCAATTCGATTTTCTTTCTTCTTTCTTTGATCATTTAGCCCCTCATTGAAATTATGGCCTCCTTACCTATCCGGGAATTTGGAGGAGTTAATTGATATTGGCATGTTTGATGTGGGAGGGCCTTGAAAGCAATTTTTTGCAATCAAAAGAATAGAAAGAAATTTTAGGTTTGGGGAAGTCAATCATGATGATGAGTAACTCGGCACCATTCACATAGCCGGGTGTTTGTGTCTTGCCAAAGTCGGATTGAGCGATATTCCTAGCGGATTATGGTATGTGCGCTAAGGGTTTGAGGCATCTCATAAAAATTGAGAAACGCCAATCTCCTAGGCTTCGGTTTTTGTGCACCTCTATCCATAACTCCAAAAGTAAAGTCGAAAAATGAAAAGAAGAGAGCGAAGCTCTAAGTTGAAAGTGCTGCGGGAACCGCAAGAGAAGAAGAAAAGAGTAGTTATCCACTTTCCCGGATTCATGCACCACATTCCTTAAAGTTTTCCTTCCCTTTCCACATTCTAGACCTTTTTGAAAGTCCTTAAGATCAAAAGAATGTTATATGACTTGGTGATCTAAATTGAAGTTTCTTATGATTGATTTTGATAATGTTTGAAGGTTATGATGTTTGTATGGAAGTTTGATTGATTCATGAGCTTTCTTTACTCTTTACTCTTTGACTAAGTGTATGAAAGTCTTATAAACGAATGAAGCAAGATTTGAGAATGATCTATTGATTAGAAGGCACATTCATCCAAAAGAAGTATTGCTTTGAGAAGGTACACATATTTCATCCTAACTTTTGTTTTAAAAGCTTTTGAAAGACCTTGCTTAGGGACAAGCAAGTGGCAAGTATGGGGTTATTTGTTAGCATGAAATATTGTGATATTTTAGGCACGTTTTCTAAGTATATTTCATCCATATTGATAGTCATTGATTAAGCATTGATGCATTTGTGAGCTAGTTTGTCTATAATGTCGATATAGAGATCTACACAAGCTTTATGTTGATTGTATGCAATTAAGAGCTATTTCCGAACGAAATTGAGCAAGGATGGAGTTTGATTGAGCATGTCCGTGAATTGAGGACATTCCTAGGAGCTAAGGATGTGCTAACTTGAAGAATAGCACGAGGAAAGGAAGAATCACGTTCTAGCTCTAAACCACGCTCTAAAATACGGCCGTACTACATTCCACATTCAAGTCCACGGCCGTGGAACTTTGGCAAGGGAAGCGTGGTTCATTCCAGCAACTTCTACGGCCGTGGAAGAGTTGTGTCAAACCGTGACACTTTCCACGCTCTAAATTACGGTCGTGGAACCCTTCCACGACCGTGATCTTGGCGATCTTTTTCGCCACACTTTAAGCCACGATCTTCTACACAATTGGGCCGGGCTTATATTTTATCTTACACTATAAAAGGACGGACGAAGAGAGATTCCGTCACCTTCGCTTACGCTTAGACGCATTTCCGATTGCACCTTGGAATTGCCCTAATTTCACATCTTGCGGAGATTTGTGATTGAGAGATTTGCGTTCTACCCTTGAAGATTTCCGGATTGACGGAAGAGTGGAAGATTTGGAAGATTGTTCGTGAGAAGATTTCGCTTCTCATTTAGGTTTGATTTAGAAGACGGATTGACATCCCGTTCTTCCTTCTTATCTAAGATTCGTGATTGTTTGCATTATTCCAATTCTATTGACGTTATTGCTCTTGATTTGTGGATTTGAGATTGACTTTAAAGTTATTGAAAGTTTTCGGAAGTTTTCATCTTTCATTCTTTTAAACTTTGAATTTGATATCAATATGACTATTGTTGGCTAAAACCCTTTAACAATTCTAAGGTGAAGGGTTGATAGTTGTGGCTTAGATGATGATAGATCGATCGTAAACAGATTGGACCCTAAGAGTTAGAGAGAATCGCCGACAACCCTAATCCACGGTCTGTTCTTGAGCTTCCACGGCCGTGGAACTCAAGAACTACCCGTAATTTTGTGTTAGTTTACGAACTTGCTTTTACTTTAATCCAAAGTTAAAGATTTGCTTTAACTTAATCTTGGCTTGCTTTTTCTAGGTGGTAGTGAAGCCTCAACAACCTCTACCTCGATTGTGAGTGTCACAACCTTAATCGGTTTAGTTAGTCTTGATCCTTGGATTACAAGTTTGGGTATTTGACATTAATTCTTACCTTTAGAACCTTTCTATATTGAAGCCTCAACAACCTTTATAGAGAGTGTCTTGTAGGTGAGTCATATAAGGTTTTTGGAACTTCACCGTACGATTACCTTACATTCGTATACCTTTGCATGCCTTAACTCTGTTCTTATATCTTTAGTATATCTTGAATTGATTGCCACAGCTGGATTCCCGGATCTTTAGGATTGTTGTTTTCCCAATAATTCGAAAAGCTCTTACATTTACTCGCTTGATAATCTATAATTGAATTTGTTCCCCCCAAATCCCTGTGTTCGATACTCTGGAATTTTTGCTCAACTATATCGATCCGTACACTGCGGGTTCGCTTGCTTGATTTCTAGTTTTATAATTAAAGCTTATTTGCACGCACGCTAAGTGGCGAACAGCGACCTCTCATTGCTTTCGAGGGAGATGACATGCCCATCGACGATTCTTTTCCCGATGAGCATCTGCATTGGATGGAGCATTGGCTCCACCAGATTTCGAAAGATAACGAACCTTGGTATACTGATATTCTCAGTTATCTTGTTTATTAGGAAGTACCTCCCGGACTATCATACGCACAAAGGAAGAAGTTCTTTAAAGGTGTGCGTCACTACTTTTGGAATGAACCTCTACTCTTCAAGAGAGGTACAGATGGGATGCTACGGAGATGCATCCCAGAAGATGATACGGAAGGTGTTATGAGGCATTGTCATTCATTTCCGTGTGGAGGACATGCTAGCGCTCACAAGACGTGTGCTAAGGTATTACGTTCCAGTTTTTTTTGGCCTTTATTGTTTAAGGATGTACAAACGTTTGTTGCTTCTTGTGATGCATACCAAAGAACAAGAAATATGTCTAGATGGAACGAAATGCCACTCAATAACATTCAGGAAGTCGAGATCTTCGATGTTTGAGGAGTTGATTTTATGGGATCATTCCCATATTTTGCAGGGATTCTATACATATTATTGGGGGTTGATTATGTTTCGAGATTGGTGGAAGCCATCGCTTCTCCCACCAATGATGCCACGGTGGTTGTGAAGTTCTTTAACCGGACCATCTTCCCACGCTTTGGGACACCTCGAGTCATCATAAGTGACGGAGGGACGCATTTCATAGCCCAGAAGTTCGAAGCACTTCTATCGAAGTATGGGTAACCCATAAGGTAGCGAATCCCTATCACCCTCAAACTAGTGGACAGGTTGAGATCTCGAACAGAGAAATCAGAGGAATCTTGGAGAAGATTGTCTCTAGAACGAGGAAGGATTGGCCCATGAAGTTGGATGACGCTCTTTGGGCATATAGGACTGTATTCAAGACTTTCATCGGAACCACCCCTTACAATTTGGTTTATGGGAAGTCTTGACACCTTCCGGTAGAGCTTGAGCATAAAGCTTATTCGGCGATCAAATGGCACAATTTTGGCATTAAAAGAAGCTAGGGAGAAGCGACTCTTGGACATCAACGAATTGGTAGAACTACGCTTAAATGCTACGAGAATGCTAAGATCTACAAGAGAGAATGAAGAAGTGGCATGGCAAGCATATTATTCCAAAGGAGTTCAAAGAAGGAGATCTTGTTATTCTCTTCAATTACCACCTTCATCTCTTTCCCGGTAAGTTGAAATCTAGATGACTGGACCTTATACTATGAAACATGTTTTCCCTCACGGTGCAGTTGAAGTATGGGGTGAACATAGTGTAAACATTAAGGTGAACGATCATCGGCTGAAGAAATATACACCAGAAGTCCCGGTTGAGGAGATTGCACCACTACATCTCACATGATCAAGAAAAAGTTAGGTCCAGCTAGCTACCTTAAAACAAGCGCTTTTTTGGAGGCAACCCAAGGTATTGCTTTCTTTCTTGCTTTCTAGATTAGTTTAGCGTAGTTTTTGTGTTTTGTGTGTCCATGATAATAGAAACTAGGTACCACTCAAGAAGAAACAACTCGGGAAGCACATGGACGGAACTACGGTTCGAGAATATGAGGGACGGATGAAAACTAAAAGCCATCTCGGGTGTTGTCATGCATCCCGACGCCGTCTCGACCGAAATGAGCCCTAATCTCTAAAATCTCTGTTTCTTGCTTGTTTTCAACGATTTCGAGCTCTAAATCCACAAGGAAGGCACGATACCGACTTCTCCAGCATCAATCAAGACTTTAATCCACCGTATTCTGTAGAAAATTGGGTAATCTCGTTCTAAAACCCCTTTTCTTGATTTCGGTTGATTTTGTTCAATTTTGGATATTGCTACTAGTTTGTTGTGTTGGAAATAACTGGAGAACCCCCTAGGAAGAAATTTATAGTGATTTTGGGGAAATAAACTTAAAGATTCAGGACTTCGATTGAAACCAGTTCCGTCTCGGTCAAACCCAGGCATCTCGACCAAGGTGAACTCAAGAATAGTGATAGCACGTATTATTGTCTATATTTTGGGATTGGTTTAGACATTTTATCTTCATAAATCTGCATGTATGGATGTATATTCTTTGATCATTATGTTTTTTTATTTACATTTGCGAGAATCGAGGTCTACACCTAATTTCGTTGTAATTGTAGGAAAGATGGCGCGTTTTGGAACGAAATAGAGCTAAGGAAGCTAAGGAGTCATTGAAGCTACATTATGGAGCATTGAGGAGCTATAAGAAAGACTCAGTAAGCATGGAAATGAGATGGAAGATTTATTTTGGACCAGATCAGAGAGATTGACGCTTAATTGATTTTCACCTGGTTGGCTACAATGCCACCTCGGCCGAGGTGATCTTCAGGACAGGCTAGACCGAGGCGAATATTATAACGGCCACGAGATCTTTATTTTTGGCTGAGATCTTCTATTTTTGGAAAGAGAATTTCCTATATTTTAGGAAGATTTTCTAGAAGGAAGCATATCTTTGTGGCTAATTTATTTAGAAGATTGGAAGATATTTTAAAGAAGGAAATTGCCTTTTAAGATATTTTATCTTTGGAAGGTGATTAACCTATATAAAGAGGTTGATTTGCTAAAGAGTGGTGATCTCCAAATCTCAGATTCAGGAAGATCAAGAGCTGCATTTCTCTGAAGTTTGGAAGGTTGAAGATCAAGGAAGGAAGGAAGCTAGTTTGTGTAACACCCCAAATCCGCGGCACTTGGAGTGTCACATTGGGCTAGGATCTCACAATGGATCCTGACCATAACCTGACAACAAGTTCACTGGATCTTACAACAAGGTACATATAGATTAAAACCAAATACATAAAAGTTGTATATGATACATCAAAAGAGTTTACAAACTCCAAGTTGAGTACAAAACAACATCATAAACCATAACCACAAAAGATATCCCATCCCACGCATCCTAATGTACAGAAGTCCTCGGCTGGTCACACCATATGGCTCACCCTGTAGTCTTCCTAACCTGCAGATCATCTACAACACGGTATAAAACTGTTAGCTACAACAATGAAAGGCGTGAAGGTAATGGCACAACCACACATCAGCATCTCATACATGCAATGCCACACACATTCATTTATTATCTTTCATTACGTTATTCCATTACTAATTAAAATTCTTTTGTAACACGAGGAGCCTCAAGAACCTCGTCCATTTCCCCGTTAACACAGGGGTTTGCATGGGAGTGATCATCACTCGTCCCACCCTGTACTAGTGGCTTCCAGGCACCTCCTCCTAACCCGCAGGCGGAGACCGGTGGTTACCGCCCGTTATAATACACTTGAGCCAAATAAATGTAATAAATGGTCATCCTAGTCCGGTTTAGGTTATAATGCACAATCATATGAACACACACACAACCATCACAATCATACAATCCACCACCGTACGCTAAGTCCTATGGACTTACCTGATATACTAGTAACCTTTACCACGTCACAGCTTCCCCTTGGGGAAGTAATCAACGCCTACAATAGCAAGGCACACACAATCACATACTGCAAAGGTTAGGAGACTCGTCTCACTAACCACAACCAACCTATATCTCAAATCTAAACTTCAGATCCTCAACACATTCATAAATGCCTAAGGCATATCCTCAACGTAACATCTCATCATACTCATACACATACTAAACCTTAAAGCCATAACCGATATCCATAACATCATCATGATCCTCAACTCATTCTGACACCTAGCACGCATCTAATCAGTATTCCTCAATCTCAAATTTAATCCTAATTTAATTAATTAACCTTTAATTAATTAATTAAATTTCACCATAATAACGTTTTGCCCGCAGGCCATTTCTAAACCCACCTGTCATCAGATTTCATCAAACAAACAACCCATAAACACCAGAATAATATAATGATCATAATGGAATGTCTAATTATCCATTTAGAAAAGCCTAAGGTCAATTTAGGCCAAATCGCAGTACGGAAAACGAATAAATTCATAATTTATCCGTTACAAACCCGATTTACGATCTGAAAGAAGATTCGGAATCACAACGACGCAGGCTACGCATGTACAACATCAAATTCACCGGAATCTGAGCGACGGGACTGTCCTGGTGACATATATGCTCGACCAGGTCTTCATCTGCTCGGAAATGCAGAAACTCGGTACCGATATGAAGAGAATGAAGAGAGGAATCTAGAAACTCAAACGGAATTGAAATCGGATTAGAAACGGAGAGTAGATATGAGTTTGAAGTTTGAGAGAAATCAGAGCTTTTACGAGGAAACGTGAAAGGAAATGAATTAATAAACGATTTTCCGCTATTTATAGTGAAGACGATAATTATCCTTTAGCGAAGTCGATAGTTATCCTTTAACCAATCCAAAGGCGGGTTGAACCCCCTTCTCCAAACTTCTCGAAATTGGAATAATAGATCTTGAATATTGTAGGGATAATTATTCCACAATTGCCTCGGAAAACGTGTATTCCTAAGCCTTCTTTCTTAGCCATTAAGAAACGAAATAGCGACTCTTTTGTCCATTTTGCCTTTCCATGTTATTTCATATCTAGGACATGTCCGATGTCCTAATCATTTCTCTCAACTGCATTTTTATTAATTGGAGCTCCCAAATGCTCCAAATAATACCGGAGGGTAAAAATAATTACCCCGGGGAAAAAGTGAAAATTTCACCATAAGCCCAAAATTACGCCAGGAACATAACGGTGGGACTTATACTCAACACTTACGAAATCTTCGCGAGTTATATGTCAACTACTATCACTGATTAAGTTAATCAACATTAATTAGAATTCGAAAATTCTAGCTATTACAGTTTGAAGGAACGCTTTGAAGGAATTTGTAAAGTTCTCTTAGTTTGTTTCGATTTGTTGTCTTTCTAGTAGTGATTGAGGAACGCAGTTTGTTTGTTTGATTGAGTTATTGAGACCTTTGTGTTAAGGTTTTCTTTTTTAAAGATTGCTTCCTTTCCTATATATTTGATTATTGTTATCATGATGATTGTTGGTTAAGTTCTTTATGCGATTCTAGGGTGATTGGCAGAAGACTGTGGGAAAGACGATGAAAGAATGAGTCTTACCCCAATGGACATTGAAAGGTCGAGCCTTACCTTAACCGACTAACACCTCGGTCAGTCGTGGAACATCTCGACCGAGATGGCACATGAACTGAGCGAGGTGAGCCCTTTGCTGATCCTTATCTGAGTTCAGATTCTAGTTTGCCAAATCCTATCCTTGTTATACCTTTCCTGGTTCAACGCAAGCCTAGGATGAGACTTACCCGGTGATTCCTTTTCTTGTATACCCAAGATCATGAGTGTTAGGTAATAAAGGTTTATCCTTTATTGGGGATTTAGTGTGCCTTCATCCCATCTTTGAGAGTTAGCTTGAGACTTACCCGGTAAAGGTTGATTCTATTCCTTTGGGTGGTGTGTTGGTTTGAGATTATAGTTAATTTCCTTAGTACCATGAGAATTACCCGGTAAGAGGATCTTTGGCTGGGATAGTGAGTAGTGAGACTTACCCGGTGATCTATTCCAACCTTAGAAACACCATCCCTTTGCAAACCTCAGCTTTGTCCACGTTAAGTTTTGAGATCTTGAGTCGGAACCACAATTGGATGCTTTAATCTCTAGAATCCACATTCCCTTTACCTGATAATTACATCATCTTTGATATCTTTGCTTTGTTGCTTGTTTTTTAATTGACAACCTGAATTACCGATCTTTGTTTCACCATAGTCATTGTGTTCGACCTTCGAATTCTTGCTTTTATTACAATTAATCCGTACACTGCGGGTTCGCTTATTTGCAATTATTCTTGGTATAAATATTAAAGCTTGCACATACCTTTTGGAGCGAACAAACAACCCGAGATACCTTGCTGAAATGGAGGGTTTACGTCGATCCAATCGACAAATTATGCTCCGTGACCGTGCTGAGGCTAGACAACCTTCACCTCCACCCCCTCCACCTTCACAAATACCAATCATTATCCCTAATCTCAAAAAAAATATGACTGCATTTGCTCCCGTCCGGTCATATCCCCTCGTGACATTGACATTGACGATCTTGCTTGCTTGCACATAGTTGATGACCTGAGGAGGATGATCTCCACTGTGGGGCTGGATATGTTTGTCTCAATCCAAGCATCAGCTTATGTAGAGCCGACTTATGAGTTCCTAAGCTCCATCATTTATGTGCCTGATGAAAATTATGTCAAATTCCACCTGATGAACAATACCTACAAATTCACTACGGAGAACTTTGGAGGTGTATTAGGTTTCTCCCTCCCACAGCTACTGATTTCCTTTCCCGTACCTATGCTAGAGCTTTTTTGGACCCGTATTGCTCATATTCCCTCTAGCTACAAAAATTGGCAACCGGGATATTCAAAAGAGAAGTGTATCTTTCATGTTACCTTTAGGATGGCACACCAGATCCTGAGAGAGATTTTACTAGCTCGCACAGAGACACCGTAGAAAATCCGGCAAGGTGAGCTATTCACTCTTTGGTGTATGACTGCAGGAGAGATCCCGGACTTCACCACCATGTTGGCTGATGATTTACCCCAGATTAGGAGAAACAAAAAGGGAGATATATTTGTGTAGAAGAATTGGTGACTCACATAGCCAACATCATCGGCATTGACCTTTCCGCTTGCACCTTGGCCGCTACTACCAAACCGTTAGGGCTGCAGGATTTCATCACTTCCAAAATCTTGGTTCCTTGAGGGCGTGGTCCATCATGCGTAGCCATCCCTTGGAAAACTAAGGCTCCGAGAGGCATCATTTGGTCTTCCCAATTCACCGTCTCGGACTCGTGCAACTGGAATGATATAAGGCAGCCACTAGTACAAGAGGCGGAGAGAGCGACTGAGATTGGATCCGACGATGAGGATGATGAGGGAGGAGCTCCTATGGACACTAGGACGGACATTGCTGGTCCGACTGCTCTGGTGATTGACCTTATGGATGATGAGGTGACTAATGATGATTAGCCGCGACAGATTCCACCATAGTAGATCTCGCAGCAGCAGGCACATCATCAGCGCCGCCGCTGCCGCGACCCCGAGGCCCATAGCAGGATTGACGACCTTACTCGTCAAATAGAGAAGTCCTTCAATGATCTGTGCACTGATTTAGATATGCGCCTCGATGCTCAGACTAGAGAGATTGGCGCTATGAGGCGCGAGATGTATGAGAGCCATCACTACCAGCACCGGATGATGGAGTTGCAGTCTCAACAACACAACAGATGGGTCACCCCTTCGACCCCTCCTTGTACCCGTTCTATCCTCATCCTCCTCCATATGCATGATCGATTCCACGGAGTTGCAACTTTTATTTCTCATCTTATTTTGCGGTTCTGCCCTAGACTTTGTGAGTACTTTTCTCTTGAATTCTTATACCCATCGGACGATGTGTCCTAAGTATGAAGTGCTTTTTGATACTCGGGTCTGTAATAACAGATTCTTATGCTTTATGACTTCTTCTATAGTTTCCATTGTATACTCTATAGTTGTTTGGTATGTTACATGCAACATTATGATTTTGATTGAAAAAACGTACAAAATTGGTTTGAAATTTTTTTTGTCTTGACCGAAATGCTTATTGCCAAACGAGATGACCTCAACAGGAGCTTACATCAGTCTAGCATCTCGGTTGACCGTATGCATCTCGACCGAAATGGGTTTGAAAAAAACGTAAATTTTCAAAAAAAATTGTGCTTCTAGGCTTGATGTGATCCCAATGATGAAAGTTGTTTGCTGAATGGTTTCTATGATCTTTATGTGTTTGAAATAATTTAAGATATATTAAAGGTTTGAATGTTGTGTATGAAATTTGAGCATTCTTAGTGAGTTGTTTTATCCAAATCATGTTGAATTTGAAGGTTGAAACTGCGCTATAAGTTCTCTCACATTCTTATTAGAATAATTGAGGCGATTCATATTCTTTCTTCCTCTTTTTTATCATGCTTTTAGCCCCTCATATATATATATATATATATATATATTGTCCTTCCTTTACCTATCCAGGAATTTGGAAGCAAGATAGTGAAAAAGCGAGTGAAAGACGATGTTAAAAGTGGAGAAGTGTTCAAAAACAATAGGTTTGAGGACGTTAGTCAAGAGGATGAGTAACTCGGCACCGTTCACATAGTCGGGTGTTTGTGTCTTGCCAAAGTCCGATTGATTGACATTCCTAACAAGTCATGGTGTGTGCATCAAGGTTTGAGGCATCTCGAGAAATTGAGATTAGTTGATCTCCAAGGCTTCGGTTATTATGCACCTCTGTCTATGTTCTCAAAAAGTGAAAAGTAAAGATATATGCAGAAAAGAAGTAAGAAAAGATTATTGATGGAAGTTGAGTTTGAATTTGTGATGGTCTTATCCATTTCCCGGATTTTAGCACCACAATATCTTTTATACATCCTACCCTAACATGTTTCTTGACCTTTATTTGAAAGTCCTTGAGACCTTGAGCATGTTGTTTGACTTTGTGATTTAAACTGAATTATCCATGATTGATTTTGATGATTATGATTTACTACACATTCTATGATTTTGTGTGAAGTATTATTGGCTTTTTTATACCTATAACTTGTTTTGCTCATATATTGATTCTTACTAGCTATGAAGCATTGGTGATCTATCAGTAGAAGCACATAACTAAAAGTTTTTTTAAGGTTTTTCATTGAGCTTTAATGATTGATAATTCCTACTATTTTGTATCTAAGATTTGAACATTTCTTGGGGACAAGAAAGAGGCAAGTATAGGGTATTTTGATAGCATAAATTATTATCTATATTTCGGATATGGTTTTGGTGTTTTATCATCATTATTCTACATGCTTGGACGTATATTCTTGATGATTATGTCATTATTCGTTTACTTTGCAAGAATCGAGGTCTACACCACGTTTGATAGTAATTGTAGGGAATAAGACGTATTTTGGATCAAATTGGAGCATTGAAGTCTAATGAGATCATGGAGCTACATTATGAGGCATTAGGAAGGACAAGAACGAAGGCAAGAACCCTAGGGAAAGGATTTAAAAATGATTCAGAAGAAGATGCAAAGACAAGTATGTAGATCATCACTGATCTCGGACCGACACAGTCATGCACCTTGGCCGAGATGGCCTACTGGGTCTAGCTCGAGGTCGACGGCCCACAACCCAAAGGAAATAAGATATTATTTGACCTAAAATTCTTCTACAAGAATGGAAGGTGAATACCGCAAAAAAAAAACGCTCGCACACGCTGACGCGTCAAAATGGATTTTGACGGTTATTGGAAGAATTTACGGAAGGAAGAGATCTAAGGAAGGATTGCTTAGAGCTCAAGGAGGAGAAGATATTTTGTGAGATTTTCTTGGGAGGTTATTTGTGAATTGTTATCATACTTTGGGAACAAATTATTGCAGATTGTTGGTTTGTTTGCTTTTGATATTTCAAGATACCTTTGTTGATTGCTTGATTCTCTTTTCTTGAAGTTCTTGATTATATATATTTGATTGCTTAAACATGATGATTGTTGGCTAAAACTCTTGCGATTATAGGGTGATTAGTTGAAGGTTGTGATATATACGATGAAAGAATGAACCCTTATCGTTAGTGGACCCTGAAAGCTTGAGTTAACCCTAAACGGAAACCCGACTCGGGCTGTTCTTGGAGTCATCTTGACCGAGATCGATAAGAATTGCACGAGATTTCCCACTGCATTGCCAGATCTTGAGTTTAGGTTATAGTTTGCCAAATCCTATCCTTGTTGCACCTTTCCTGGTTTATATTCAAGCCTAGGAAGAGACTTACCCGGTGATTTCTTTGCTTGTTTACCGATGATGACGAGTGTTAGGTAACAAAGGTTTATCCTTTGTTAGGGTTTGAGTGTGCCTTGATCCTGCCTTTGAGATTTAACTTAAGACTTACCCGGTGATGGTTAAAATTGTTCCCCTAGGTAGTGTCACTAGTACAAAAAAGCACATTGGGTATGGTACATTTAACACGGGTCCGTGTTGCGTGGTAAATATGCAAATTCAACATTTTTACCACGGTTGTCCAAAAAACCGTGTTAAAAATACTTATAATTTACCTCGGTTCACAAAATAGCCGTGGTAAATTTATAGAATCACCCATTTTAACACGGTTACCGTGCGAACCGTGTTAAAAATTTTGTTATAATATAATGGTTACTTGTAACCGTGTTAAACTTGTGTATTATTTATCAAGGTTCTCTTCAAAACTGTAGTAAAAGTTTTTACAATTTACCAATGGCTATAATCTTGGAGCTTTTGGACCGTCATGTAATGTTTTGTCGAGTGATCTGGTTATCTATGATTAAACAAGTCTATTCCTGAAACCTATGCGTTTATTTGACATGTCATACAGGTGGAAGTGTGAGGATAGGCAAGAACTTGCACAAGGAATTCAATCCGGGTCGGTTTAGTAATGAAATATTAGATCAACCTCTGGTTATTTGTCATTAAAAAGTGTATTGCCTAAATATACATTCATTTCATCCATATACCCTTAAAAAAACTTTAAAATTGCATGTGGTAAACGTACTTACCACAGTTGGGAGGGAACCATGGTAAAACTACATGTGGTAAATGTGTTTACCACGGTTCCAGCTCAACCGTGTGAAACACGTTTAACACGGTTCGGCGTAAATCATTGTAAACACGTTTAACACGGTTCGGCACGAACCGTGGTAAAACTGTTTGTGGTAAACTTGTTTAACACGGTTGGACGCTAAAAGAGGTAAACACGTTTAACAGGGTTGAAACATGAACCGTGGTAAACACGTTTTACACGGTTCGGGCCCAACCTTGTCAAATACGTTTACCACAGGCAGTTTTACCACGGCCCATAACCGTGTTAAATAATACACACAACCGTGTTAAATGTGCATTTTTGTACTAGTGATATCTAATCCGGCCACCATTGTGAGATGTGCTTATTGATCGCAAATGATGAAGCATACACATCCCATCCGGCCACCATTGACTGAGTGGAGAAATCGGGATAAATTTGTACTTCGAGGCTTTGATGACCATCAACCGAATCCATTTTTCAATAGGTCTTTTCTAAGTAACAACACAATACGTCTTGAGTGTGTTATGCCGATTCTTAACAACACCATTTATAGGACGCAAAATTTTAAAAACTACCCTTGTGTGCTTTAGGAAAAGCACAACATCATATCCAAGCGTAATTTTTTTTTCTCATTATAATAACAAACCCAGGATTCGCTTGCGATTTAAAGTTACATGTATGCGCATCCTGAGTCGCTTTTTTTGTGCACATCTGGATGTGCATGCTATGTGCACATTTGGATGTGCATGCTTTGTGCACGTTTAGAGATTTTTTATCACCCGGGGAAGGTGAATGTGGTCGCCGATGCCCTTGGTAGGAAGATGCCTCGAGAGAAGGCAATAGGTCGTCTGGGGGCATAACCTCAGTTGTAGAGAGATCTAGCTTGGCTAGAGTTGGATATTCAGTTCTCAAACACGGACATTCATTTGTCCCCATAGAAATCCTACATGATATGTTGGGAGAGATCTGACAAAAGCAAGAGAGTTGTCCGACGTTGACTAGGATCCGAGACACGATGTCTCCAAGTGAGGCACCGTAGTTTGCTATAGGTGCCGATGAAGTAATGAGATGCTAGAAGTGTAATTCTATGCCGTCGGACAACGAGATGAGACAGAGGATATTGGGGAGGCTCACACCACACCATATTTTGTACACCTTGGAGCGAGTAAGATGTATAAGGACATGTGTTAGCATGAAATATGACTATATTTTAGGCACTTGTTTTAGTTGTTTTTCCCTCTTTTATGTGTACATGGATATGAGTTTGGAGCATTTGAGAGCTCATTCACCCACTTTGTCGATATAGAGATCTACACTAGCTTTGTTATGTTTATAGATGAATAAGGGCTTGAATTGGAGCAAATGATGGAAGGAAAGGAGTATTTGATCATGCTTAATGTCAAGGAAATGCATTGGAGGAGCTAAGGAAGGAGCATGAGTGAAGAATGCCACGAAACAAAGACTTTCACAAAGGATTTGGATTTCCACACCCTAAACCACGGCCGTGGACTTGGCCTTAGTTCGTGAGAAGTGGTTTTGACACACATCAGAGAGTTCCACGCCCAAAACCACGGGCGTGGAAAGTAAGGAGACCGTGATTCTCATGACGAAGATGACGTGTCATATTTGCCACGTCAGCGACGGTTATTGGGCTTTCTCGTAACCCTATTTCGCCCTATAAAAAGGCTTGAGAAGAAAGTTTTGAGGATCTTCGCTTAGAACTTCGGAGACAGCCGCTTAGGGTTTGAATTTGACCTTGCTTACGAATCAAGACGGGAGATTCCGAAGTGTGGTTTGTAAAGACGCAATATTGGAGATTACGTACTTTGGAGATTATCTTAGGTTTTGCTTTCGGAGACGGATTGACACCCGTTCTTCATTGTTGCCTGAGATTATTGTGAGGATTCTTATTCCATATTCTGAATCCATTGAACATACTATGTTGTTATTCGGATTTGAGATTGATTTTAAGTGTTTATTGAGTTTTCGAGGGTCTTCATCTTTCTCTCTTTCATATTTGAATATTGATTCAATGACAATGATTGTTGGCTAAAACCCTTTAGAAATTCTAAGGGGAAGGGTTGATAGTTGTGGCTTAGATGATGATAGATCGATCATAAACAGATTGGACCCTGAGAGTGTGAGAAACCTCGTTGAGACCCTAAATTACGGGCTATTCTTGAGTTTCACGGCCGTGGAATCTCCAGATCTGGCCGTGATTATCTCTGTTTTACGACCTTTGCTTTTGCTTTAATCCAAAGTTAAAGATTTGCTTTAACCTAGCCTTGGCTTGCCTTTCTTAGGTAGTAGTGAGACTCAACATCCTCTATTTCGGTTTCAAGTGTCACAACCTTAACCGTTTGGGTTTATCTTTGATTCTTTGGGTTTGGGCTTGGGTATTTGAGATTAATTCTTACCTTTAGATCATTTCTATATTGCAACCTCAACAACCTTTATAGAGAGAACCCTTGGGTGAAACATATAGGGTTTTGGAACTTCACCGTACATAACCTTACATTAGTTATACCTTTGGAATCTCGACTCTGTCCTTATATCTATAGAATATCTTGAATCGATTGCCACAATTGGATACCTGGATCTTTAGGGTTGATGTTTTCCTAATATTTGCAAAGCTTCTATATTTTCATTACTCGATAATTAGTTAACTGAATTAGATCCCCCAAATCTCTGAGTTCGATACTCTGGAATTCTTGATTTACTACGCCGATCCGTACACTGCGGGTTCGCTTGCTTTGATTTCAGTTTTATAAATTTAAAACTTATTTGCACGCACGCTTAGAGGCGAAAAATTTTTTGGCGCCGTTGCCGGGGACTTGGTCAAGACCAAATTTCGGTTCTCGGTTGTCGAGCTTGGGAGCTTTGCTCTTGTTATTTGATATCTCTTTTGATTGATTTTTCGCAGGTTCTTTTAGGTATATGCGAAGGCCTAGATCCACCAAAGACCTCGTACCTTTTGATTCGGAACTTGAGAAGGCTCTAAGGAAAAAGCTTAAGGAAAGAAAGATGGCCGAACACAAAGAGAGAAACATCCAAGCGGAGTGAGAAAGCTCGAATGGAAGAACTAGAGCGTCAGCAATTTCAAATTGATGAGCTCAAAGCTATGATGATGGACATGAATTTGGAGATGAATGACTCCAAGAAGAAGAAGAAAACCAAACCAACTAAGTCCATTATAGCTGAATCATCCGACGATGAGGATGATGATATGCCGCCGCTAGAGGACATCAATCCATTGATACATCCAGTCCGGAACGATCCAAGACCAACCGTCAATCCTCACATCCCAGCTGGGGTGCGAGAGCTGCGAGTGTCGAAGAGGAGCCGCGAACCCTTGGACAAAGGATGGATCCAATTCAGCAACTATGCCGTCTAGGTGTTAACTTTGGAGTTGAAGATATCCAGGAATTCGGGTTTAGGCCGCAAGTTATCACAATGGTTCGCCAAAGTCAATTTGGTGGAACGAGTACTGAATCTCCACACCAACATTTGCAGAATTTCGAGATTCTAATGGAGATATTGAAGCCGAAGAGGGCTACAACAACAACTACAAGATCAAACTGTTCTTCTTCTCTTTGAAGGACAAGGCTTTGTCTTGGTATCAAGCTCTTCCAAATGGAAGACTTAACACATGGGAAGAGCTATCTTCGGAGTTCCTCACCAAGTTCTTTCCCCGTCCAAGATGGCGGAGTTAAGAGGTAAAATCAATGCATTTTCTATGAAGCCTAACGAAAGTTTGTTTCAATCATGGGAAAGGTTTCAAGATCTCTTGTTGGATTGCCCATACTATGGCATTCCAAAGCTAGAATTATTGGAGATATACTACAAGGGGCTGGATGTGGAAACACAATTCAAGCTCTTATCCCTTTCATGTGGCACATTCATGGACATGAGGAAAGATGATGCTTGGAACTTCATTGAGAAGCAAGCCCAAGTGATTGAGAAGTAGTCCCACCGCAAGGTTGATCCTAATAACCGGAATCAAGGAGATCCGTGAGCTAAGCAAACACAAGCTGCACAAACTCAAATCTTCTCCCTCAACACCGAAATCAAGGAGTTGAAGGAAATCATTAGAGCTGGCCTTCAAAAGCCAAAGGAGCAAGACGTTGGCTACTTAGGAAACGACAACAATCATGGGAATGGGAATAACAACCGGAACAACAACCGGAACAACAATTGGAATTCAAATTGGAACAACAACAACAACAACAACAATCGGAATTCAAACAACAATTGGCGGTCCACCAATCAACAAAACTCTGGTAATTCCTATTCAAATTTTGGAAATTCACTAACACGTACCTCCTCCTTCTTCTACCCCTTTGAAAAACCAGGGGCAAGCAACAAACAGCTCAAGTAACTCGGAGAAGGAAAAGCCCGATCCCATGTTGGAGACGATCTTGGGAAAGCTTCAAGGATTAGAGAGCTACGTTACTAAGGTTGATAAAGCCCAAAAAGCTTTGGAAAACCAAAAGTTCAGCAAGGCCGGAGAAGTTCCTAGAGACCAAGGAAAGCTTCCCGGAAAGATGGAAGACAAACCGAAGGGAAGGGTGATGGCTATCACAACTAGGAGTGGAGTAACAACTACCGACCCGCAGCCTAAGTTTGTTGAAGTTCCCGTCGAGAAGGAGAAAGAAAAGTGGAAGGAGAAGGAAAAAATCTATGTTCCTCCTCCAGCTTATAAACCTCCCCTACCATTTCCGCAATCTAGAGCAAGAGCGCGTCTAGACAAGCAGTTCGGTAAGTTCATTGAACTCATGAGCAAACTGCACATTAATATACCTTTCATTGATGCTATTGTAGGTATGCCCGCTTACGGGAAGTTCTTAAAGAAGATCCTCTCTAACAAGAGGAAACTAGAAGACTTTGGAGAAGTTAAGATGAGTTCGGAGTCTTCGGAGCTCATCAAAACGATGACGGAAAAGATGCCCCCAAAGCTGAGAGATCCGGGGTCATTTTGCATTCCAATTGGAGTAGGAGAAGTCACATATGACGCTCTATGTGACTTGGGAGCAAGCGTAAGCATCATCCCGCTTGCTTTATGTAGGCAGGTCGGTTTAGGTGAGCCTAAACCGGTGAAGATGACGTTGTGCATGGCGGATCGATCCATAGCTCGTCCCGTCGGTATAATTGAAGACAACCCAGTCAAGCTCGGTAAGTTCTATATTCCAATAGATTTTGTTGTGCATGACATTCTTGCAGATTGTCCGGTTCCGATCATACTCGGAAGACCATTTCTTGCAACCTCCGGTTTTATGGTGGATTGCAAGAATGCTAGACTAGCCTTCGACATAGGAGAAGAGAAGGTTGAGTTTGTTCTTTCAACTTTGGTGAAAGAACCAACACTTGGAGAAGACATGTTCAACATCTATGACGAAGAAGCGTCTAGAGAGGAAGTGAGCTTGATCCTATTCAAAGATCCATTGCAAAAGGTCATAACCATGAGCATCATGGAAAAGGGAGAAGAAGAGGATTGGAATGTTGAGGTTGAAGCCTTGGAAGAGCTAAAGGAAGTGCAAGAAGAAGAGTTTGAAAAACTTTACGATGGCTCGGAAAACATGAGGAATCACGGCCAGTCGTGCTATTCCACGGCCTTGTTTTCTCCAAAACTACCCGTAAACTCTTATTTTGAGCAAAACAGAAAAATCCACGGCCAAAACCACGGCCGTGGAAGTAACAGTGGTGCCGTAATTTTGGCAAATTCTGAGAACAATTCCGTTCTTTCCACAAATGCTCTTGAGTCTTCTTCAATCACTCCTACACCCTTAGAGACTTCTAAGGAAGCATTGGACACTCCTCAAGACTCATCAAAGGCACCAATAACAATGGAATTGAAGCCACTTCCCACACATCTTCGGTTTTCATTTCTTGGAACTAATTCTACCTTTCCGGTAACTGTTAGTTCCGATTTAAGTGAAGATGAGCATGATAAATCAATGGTTGTTTTAAGAAAACATAAAAGGGCTTTAGGTTATACTATAGAGGACCTTGTAGGAATTAAACCTTCTTTATCCATGCACAAGATTCTAATGGAAGAGGATTTCAAGCCTTCAAGATAACCTCAAAGACGGTTAAATCCGATCATGAAGGAGGTTGTCAAGAAGGAAATTCTTAAGTTACTTGACACAGGTATCATCTATCCTATCTCTGATAGCAAGTGGGTGAGCCCCGTTCAAGTAGTCCCGAAGAAAGAAGGAATAACGGTTATCACCAACAATAACAATGAGCTCATTTCTACAAGAACCGTGACGGGATGGAGGATGTGCATTGACTACCGCAAGCTGAACAATGCAACGAGGAAGGATCACTTCCCGCTACCATTCATAGACCAAATGCTTGAGAGGTTAGCACAACACTCCTATTTCTATTATCTTGACGGTTATAGTGATTTCTTCCAGATTCCGATCCATCCGGATGATCAAGAGAAGACCACATTCACGTGCCCGTGGGGTACGATTGCATATAGTAGGATGCCATTCGGAATTTGCAACGCTCCAGCCACCTTTCAAAGGTGTATAATGGCCATCTTCTCGGAGTATATTGAGGAAATCATGGAGGTTTTTATGGACGATTTTTCTGTTTATGGTTCCTCATTCGATAATTGTCTTTCTAACCTTTCTCTTGTGTTGCAAAGGTGTGAAGACACTAACCTAGTTCTTAATTGGGAGAAGTGTCAATTCATGGTTAAGGAAGGCACTGTGCTAGGACACTTGATCTCTAATAGAGGGATCAAGGTTGATAAGGCAAAGATAGAGACTATAGAGAAGCTTCCTCCTCTATCTTCGGTGAAGGGGATACGAAGTTTCCTAGGACACGCAAGATTCTATAGGGGATTTATTAAAGACTTTTCTAATATTTCAAAACCGCTAACTAATCTCTTGATGAAGGATGCTGTTTTTTATTTTTCGCAGGATTGTCTAGTGACGCAAGTGACGTAGCTATTGGTGCGGTGCTAGGACAAAAGAAGGAAGGTCACACTCATGCCATCTACTATGGTAGCAAGATGGTAGATGAAACGCAGCTCAACTACGCCACTACAGAGAAAGAATTTTAGGCTGTTGTATATGCATTTGAAAAGTTTCGTTCTTATCTTGTAGGAGCGAAGGTGATAGTATACACGGACCATTCAGCAATCCGGTATTTGCTCGCCAAGAAAGATGCTAAATCGAGGTTGATTAGATGGATTCTTCTTCTACAAGAATTCGATCTTGAGATCCGCGACAAGAAAGGCTCGGAAAATTCTGTTGCGGATCACCTAAGTCGTCTACCACACATAAAAGACGACGATCTAACCATAGATGGCTCCTTCCCGGACGAGCATTTACACATCATAGAGGAGTGCATCGATAAGATATCTAGAGGTAACGAACCTTGGCTTGCTGATTTTGTAAATTACTTGGTTTGTCAGGAAATACCTCCCGGACTATCCTACGCACAAAGGAAGAAGTTCTTTAAGGATGTCCGGCAATACTTTTGGAACGAACGTCTACTCTTCAAGAGAGGTCCCGACGGCATCATTAGGAGATGTGTGCCGGAAGACGAGATGCAAAGCGTCATAAGTCATTGTCATTCACTTCCTTGTGGAGGACATGTTAGTTCCCATAAAACTAGCGCTAAGGTATTGCAATCCGGTTTCTTTTGGCCTACTTTATTTAAGGATGTGCAAACCTTTGTTTCCTACTGCGATGCTTGTCAAAGAACAGGGAACATATCTAGGAGAAACGAGATGCCTCTCAATAACATTCAAGACGTAGAGATCTTTGACGTTTAGGGAGTCAACTTCATGGGACCTTTCCCATCATCTTGCGGGAATCAATACATACTTCTCGCTGTAGATTATGTTTTGAGATGGGTTGAAGTCATTGCCTCTCCAACTAATGATGCCATGGTTGTTGTCAAGTTCTTTAATAGAACTATCTTCCCAAGGTTTGGGACACCACGGACTATCATTAGTGACGGAGGTTCACACTTTATTGCCCGACGATTCGAAGCTCTACTAGCTAAGTATGGGGTGACTCACCAGATCGCCACTCCCTACCATCCACAAACGAGTGGGCAAGTGAAGATTTCGAATAGAGAAATCAAGGGCATCCTAGAGAAGACGGTTTCAAAGACAAGGAATGATTGGTCTTTGAAAGTTGATGATGCGTTATGGGCGTATAGGACTGCATACAAGACTCCCATAGGCACAACACCATACAACCTTGTGTATGGGAAGTCTTGTCACTTACCGGTGGAGCTAGAACACAAGGCGTACTGGGCTGTGAAGTGGTTAAACTTCGGCATGAAGGAAGCGGGCGAGAAGCACCTCTTGGACCTTAACGAGCTTGAAGAACTCCGCTTGAATGCTTATAAGAACGCCAAGATTTACAAAGAGAGGACGAAGCGTTGGCATGATAAGCATATAATTCCAAAGGACCTCAAGGAAGGAGATCAAGTTCTCCTCTTCAATTTGAGACTTCGGCTCTTTCCAGGTAAGCTTAAATCTCGTTGAACTGGACCTTATCTTATTAAACGTGTTTTCCCCATGGCACAGTTGAAGTATGGGGTGAAAAGTGCGGAAGTTTCAAGGTGAATGGCCAACGACTTAAGAAGTATTCACCGGAGCTCCAAGCTGAGGAAATCGCACCGATTGTCCTCGAATAAACTCAGGAACGGTCCAACTACGGACCCAAAACAAGCGCTTCTTGGGAGGCAACCCAAGGTATTGCATTTGCACTTTTTTGTTTTTCTTTCTTAGATTAGTTAGTTTAGTTGTTTTTGTTTGTTTTTCCCCTCAATACCTCCCGGTATGTCATGTCTTTGGATGTAGGAAATCGGAATGGGCAAAGGAAGGAAGAAAAGTCGGAAGGAGTGACGAAACTACAGGTCTTGGAGCAAAACAGAAAATTCCACGGCTATTTCCACGGCAGTGGAAACCCTCGAGTGACCGTAATTTTCAGAAAAATTACGGGCACTATATAAACCACCTTCCTTCACAAAAATACCACCAAACTCCCTTTCCACGCCCAGAACCATGCCCAAATCGCCGCCACCCTTCCTCATCCCGTAATTCTTCGTTCGGAGTCCGATTCGATCGATTCTTCAGCCTAAAATGGAGCATTTTCAACCATCTACAAGATTCAAGCAACAAACCGAGTGAAAAATCCACATTGGAGAAGAAATTTGGATTTTTCAAATCCAAACCTAGGTTTTACCCTCTATTCCTTTCTTGGTTCAATTTGGTTCAATTTCTTTACAAGATTGTAGGAGAACTGGACGAATTTGAGTTTGGAATTAGTCTAGGACTGTCGTTGTTGATTTTGGTGTGAATTTGCTGAGTTTTGAGAACGACAGAGCGAAACCACGGTTCAGGGTTTTTCCACGGCCGTGGAAAATTAAGAACAGCTCGTGGAAGTTTTTGTTTTTGAGGAAAAATGTTTAGAAGAAAGTCTAGTCGGAACAAGAAGCAAAAGGGTGATGGTTCCTCCTCTTCCCAACCTCCCCCTAGTCAACTACCATCACCACCACCTCCTAGAATCCCTAGAATCCACGAAGACTATGTGGAAGCCATGGAAAGGATCGAGAAAAAGTCGATCATAGGACCTAGGTACCTCCTCTTAGAAGATCTTGAGGAGCTGAATGTTGTAGCTGACTTGACTTGGCTCTCGGATAGAGCCGGATTGATCATCTTCTCCGCTATTAGAGAGGATGCTTATGAGGAGATAACTCGGGAATTTGTGACCACTTTCGAGCATAGCGCCGTCAACAGGACGGTATCCTTTAGGCTAATGGAGCAAGACTACGAGTTCTCCATAGTTCAGTTTGGAACCTTCTTTGGGTTTCAAGAGAGTTTTAATGGGAGGTTTCCAGGCGGTGTTTATGCTAAGGATTTTTGGAGTAACATTGCCATGATCTATGCTTCCAAGGATAGATGGCAACCGGCCGACACCAAGGCTAAACTCATCTACCACCTAGCCTTGAAGATAGCTCATAGAGTCCTATCGGAATGCCTTTTCCCTAGCACCGAGACCCTGCAAAAGATTAAGACTGATGAGCTTTTCCTTCTTTGGTGGATGCTTACCGGCACTTCCGCTGATTGCTCTACCCTTCTAGCCTCCACCATTAGGAAGCTGAAAAACAAGAGGGCCGGAAACATAGGTTATGAGGACATGGTGACTCACATAGCCAACCAATTGGGGATAGACTACTCCGCTTGTACTAGGATAGCGGCGAGACCTTTGGGTCTCGATAGCCTTATGACTAGAGGTATTATCTTTCCCCAACACCGAGCTCCACCTACCACCGTTATGCCTTGGGAGGAGAGAGGTGGAAGAGGTATCCCATGGCTTCCCGAGTACTCCATTATGCTAGGTCGCCACAACTGGAAGAAGACATTCGTACCCATGCATGCAAATAGACTTGTAACTCCTCCTTATGTACCGGATGAAGTCCCAGCTGAAGGTGATGATGAGGAGATGGGAGGAGAAGATGATCATGATATAGGAGGTAATGAGCATGACTTTGGCACATTCCCGGACCAGCCGTCTGACTTCCCGGAGCCTCCTAGGCGATCTCCCCGTCCTTCTAGACCTTCCGGCTCTTCTTCTTCACGCAGGGCTAGCGTGAGTGAGAGGCCGACTTGGATGGAGACTCCACCAGCTTGGTATGGACAGCAGCCGGCGCGGATGGGAGCCCCTCCTCCATGGTACGACGAGCCTCCAGCTGCACCAGCACCTCCAGTTGCTCTGGCATGGTATGAGCAACCCCCTGCTTGGTATTCACAATTACCGGAGTGGGCGACTGACCTTTCGAGGAGGATAGGAGATCTAGAGATCCATCAGCAGGCCCATGATGTTGAGCGCTAGGAGAACGCCCAGATCTTGAGGGACGTTTACCTCCAGCAGTTTGGGCAGAACTTCAACTCGGATTTCTACCCATTCCCGCCACCGCCTTCCCAGTGATGAGATGAGATGACCACCGGTTTGAGTCGCTCCGCCACCGTCTAGTGAGTTTCTTTGTTTTCTTTTCTTTTCTTTATTTTCTTTTAAACATTGAGGACAATGTGTATTTCAAGTATGGGGTGGGGTGTGACTATCATTGTAATAACTCTACTCACTTTGCTTTGCTTAATCCATGAACACTTGCATGTTTTGTTTCATTGTCACACGTTTCATTATTGCATTGCATAAAAAAGGCTTTGAAAAACCCATAAAAATTTAATTGTTTTTGAAAAGTTTTTATGCTTCTAAGATTAGAGATGACTTCAATGATGAAATTCACTTGTGCAATGAGTTTTTGTTGACAATAGTATGCTTAAATTGAACTATGAATTGAGAAGAAATTGAGCATGTTGTTTATCCTTTCTTGCAAGTTTCATAATATAAAGGTTTTATCTAAATAATATTGAGAAACGAAGGTTGAAATCACAATATAAGTTCTTATACTTCTTTATGAAATGATTAAGGCACTTCGAATTTCTTGCTTCTTTCTTTGATCATTTAGCCCCTCAATGAAATAGTTGCCTCCTTTACCTATCCGGAAACTAGGAAACGTTGATTTTGGCATGTTTGATGTGGGAGGGCCATGAAAGCAATTATTTGCATTCAAAGTATAGAAATTCTAGGCTTGGGGAAGTCAATCATGACGATGAGTAACTCGGCACCATTCACATAGCCGGGTGTTTGTGTCTTGCCAAAGTCGGATTGAGCGATATTCCTAACGGATTATGGTATGTGCATCAAGGGTTTGAGGCATCTCGAAATTGAGAAACGTCAATCTCCTAGGCTTTGGTTTTTGTGCACCGCTGACCATATTTCCAAAAAGTAAAGTCGAAAAAGAAAACTTTTGTGCAAAAAGTAAAGAGCAAAGAACTAAGTTGGTGGATGGTTGTTCGCTCCAAACGGTGTGTGCAAGCTTTAAATTTATAACCCTAGACGTAAGCTTAAAACAAGGATGCGAACCCGTAATGTACGGGTCAATCGTAGTAAAAAGCAAGGAATTCCAGGGGTCGATCACAGGGACTTAGTGAAACAAAGTCAGTAACGGTAAGCTTTAGCAATCACTAACCACAAAACAATTAAAACAATCAAAGATGATAAAAGTCAATAAGGGAAATATGCAATTCTAGGGATTAAAGCATCTAGTTGTGGTTCCAACTCAAGATCTCAATATAAGCGGACAAAGCTGAGGTTTTTGCATAGGGAAGGTGTTTCTAAAGTGGAATAGATCACCGGGTAAGTCTCACTACTCACTAATCCCAAACCGTAACTCCTATTACCGGGTAAGTCTCAAGGAATTAAGATAAACAACTATAACCTCAAACTAACACTCCAACTAAGGGAATAGAATCAACCTTTACCGGGTAAGTTTTAGGCTAACTCACAAAGATGGAATGAAAGCACACTCAAACCCCAATAAAGGATAAACCTTTATTACCTACACTTATGATCTTAGGTCAACAAACTAAGGAATTACCGGGTAAGTCTCATCCTAGGCTTGCATTGAACCAGGAAAGGTGTAATAAGAATAGGATTTGGCAAACTCTAACACTTAACTCTCAGTTTCGGATCAGATAAGTCACCTCGGTCAGAAGAATTCCACCCCGGCCGAGATGTTCATCGACTGAGCGAGATGCTTAGGGTTAAGGTTAAAGACTCGAACTTTCAGGATCCTACTGTGATTAAGATTATTCTATCATTGTTTTTCCCACAATCTTCAGTCAATCACCCTAGAATAACATAAAGAGATTAGCCACTCATCATCATGAAAGTATTAATCAAATATATGGGAAGAAAGATAATAATTGAACAAGAAAACCTTAAGAGAAAGGCTTCAATAACTAAATCAATTATAAAACCAATAAGCGTTCCTTGGATAGAAATCCAACAAGACAACAACAAGGAAGGGAATCTAAGATGATCTTACAAAAACCCTTCAAAAGCTATAAAAGCTACAAACTTCCTTCTTCAACCTTCAAAAAGGTTCTTCAAATCTCCCAACTGGAGTATGGCTGCAGCGGTGTATTAAACACAATCGGTGGTATAGCATGTGATAGCGGGTGTCGGATTTGTGGGAAATCCGACCCTTTTTATAGGAAAATTACTCTCCAAAGATAAGATATCTTAAAAAGATCTCTTCCCAAAAAATAGGTAAAATATATGATCTAGCATATCTTCTTCCTTCCAGGAGCCAAGCCCAAAAATATAAGATCCTCTTTCCAAAGATAAAAGATCTCAGCCAAGAATAAATATTCTCGCCGCGTCCCAGGTGTTCGCCTCGGTCGAGTCGACTTCTCTGGATCACCTCGGTCGAGGTAACTCTGTAGTCAACCGAGGTGAGTCACAACTGAATGTGAAATCTCTCAAATCTGGTCCAAAGTGAATCTTCTAATCCATGGCTATGCTATCTGGATGTTTCCTTATGTTCCTGAATGTAGCTCCAATGACTCCATAGCTCCTTTTGCTCCTTTTTGATGCAAAACGTGCCATTTTACCTACGATTACAACAAAACTAGGTGTAGACCTCGATTCCCGCAAAGGTAGATGAAATGGTAATATAATCACATAATATACATACAAACACGCAGATTATTGAAGATAAAACGTCCAAACAAACCCCAAAATATAGACTATAATTCATGCTATCAAAATACCTCATACTTAGCCCTTGCTTGTCCCCAAGCAAGTTCCGCATATAAAAGGCATGATAGAATGGATTATAAGTCATAAAGATCAATGAAAAAGTCTTTCAAAACATTTTTATGGTGTGCTACAATCATAGATCACTCTAAGAGAATACTTCATGGAATTTAAAATCAAAATATGATCAAAACATTTTATAAATATAAGAAAGTTGTTCATCTTTGCATAAAATCATAGAATGCATAATAAGTCAAAATTATCGAAATTAATCATGCATAATCCAGTTTAAACCACTAAGTCAATCAACAAGCTCGAGGTCTCAAGGGCTTCCCAAAAGAAAGGTCAAGAAACGTGTAGGGTAGGGATGTATGTAAGGTAATGTGGTGCTAGAATCCGGGAAAAGGATATACTTCACTTTCACTTTGACTTTCAACATCTTCCACCAATAAGCTTTGCTTATTTCACACTTTTTCTTTTTACTTTACTTTTTGGGATGCATGGACAGAGGTGCACAATAACCGAAGCCTAGGAAATCAGCAATCATCAATTTCTTGAGATGCATCAAACCCTTGATGCACATACCATGACCCGTTAGGAATATCGCTCAATCCGACTTTGGCAAGACACAAACACCCGGCTATGTGAATGGTGCCGAGTTACTTATCATCATGATTGACTTCCCCAAACCTATTTATTTCTTTCTAACACTTTCGCTTCCAGCTAACTTCTCAACTTTAACTTCACTTGCTTTCACCACTTTGTTTCCTTCCAAATTCCCGGATAGGTAAAGGGAGGAAAATGTATATGAGGGGCTAAGCATGATCAAGAAGAAGAAGAGAGAAGAATGAATTGCCTTGGTCTTTCCAGGAAGAAAGTGAGAGAACTCATAACGCGGTGTCAACCTTCAAATTCAACATAATTTGGATAAAAACAAAGTATTAAACATGCCAAAAATTTCAAACAAAGCATGTAGCAACTTAAACATATTATAAAACCTTTCAAACATATAAAGATTTCAAAACCAGTAAGCAACAAGATCTTCACTGAGATCATATCCAAATACGAAGCAGAAAAACGTTTCGAAAAGTCTTAGTTAAACCACCTCGGTCGAGGCGTTCTTAGATCAACCGAGGTGAAGTACCTCGTTCGGCCAGAACTGCCCCGGTCGAGGTCAAAAAATTTTTTCAATTTTGACGTTTTTCTCAATCAAATAACCTGTATGCATGCATGTAATCTCAGAATAAACCATAGAAGCAAAATAAGCATAAATATCTGATAATGTAGAGTCATACATCACATAAGTCATAAAATACATAAACACCCCGTACTTGGGACACACTGTCCCAGTGGGTCAAAATAAGTCTAAGGAAATAAAATACTCACCGGACATAAAGCTGAGCTGCATAATAAATAAGAAATAAAATCCTGCAGCTCTCAATAGTCACGATCCGGTGGTGGTGGTGGTGGTACATACGGATACTGAGATGGGTCGAACGGGTAGCCCATGATCTGCTGAAACTGAATCTGAGCCATCATGTGCTGGTAATGTTGTCTCTCCTGCATCTCACAGATATCTAGTGATAGGGCAGCATAAGAATCGATCATCTGATCCGTCAGATCGTCGATCCGACGGTGAGCCTCTGGATCTCTGTGTCGGCGTACCCTACGCCTAGCAGGTCTCACTGGTGATGTGGTAGGTGCAGGCTCAGTATCATCATCATCTATGTCAATAACTGGCGCACTCGTCCCAGCAGTATATGTCCCTGTATCCATAGGAACTCCGCCATCCTTGTCATCATCATCAGCAGTCTCCTCCTCTACCTCATCCTCCTCAGCTGGTGCAGCTGCTGCCTCTCTAGCATCCTCCATCAATGGAATCCAAGCAGTCTGCCAGTAGTGAGGATCATAAACAGAGAACTGGGGTGACGATCTGATCCCCTGTAGTGTAGTCGGCTCCCATGGCATCGCCACATATGGCGTAGTAAGTCCTCGGGGAACCAGAATCCACCGAGTGATCATCTCGTGAAGTCCTAGCGGCTTGGCAGCCGCCACCATAGTACAAGTGCTGAGATCCATATCTTGATAGCTAACAATGTGGGTCACAATCCCTCTGCAGCAAATGTCTCCCTTCGCCTTGGCCTTGATCTTGTGCAGATCTTCTGCCAACATCAAGCCAAAGTCTGGGATCCCTCCAGTCACCATGCAGTAAAGGCTGAAAAGCTCCCCCTGTCGGACCTTCTGGGGCGTCTCAGTACGCGCCAGAAGAGTCTCACTGAAATTACGGTGGGCCAACCTAAAGGCTAGGTGAAATATGATACGCTCCCTGGAGTCTCCAGGGCGCCATCTATCTGCGTGCTCAACTACATGAGCAATCTGACCCCAAAACTCCCTAGCTACAGTCCGGGAGGGAAAATCAACAGCAGTTGGGGCCGGGAAACCAAAAATATCTCTCCAGTACTCTAAGGGAACTAGGAAGTTCCGGTTCATCAACCGGTACTTCACAAAACGCTCCGTGGGGAGGTAGGTGAAGGAGCTAATGAACTCTAAAGTGGGCTCTAAATAGGAAGGTGCACGGATCTCAGTAAACTGATCTAGCCCTACCATCGATATCATCCGCCTCAAGTCTCCATCCACATGGAGACAATCAAAAGCCGAAATGTCCAGGAAGCGTGGTGCAATCACTGGACGAGCTGCTATACGGTCATAGTCGACCTGGTGTCTCTCGTGGATCACCGGTCTATACGGTCTAGAGGAGGAAGAAGAAGAAGAAGGGGAAGGGGAGGATATATCCCTCAGGACAAGTTGTCTATCAGAACTCATCTCTAAAACACTCTGTCAGATCACCTCGGTCGGCCTGACACAACTCAAGAACACCTCGGCCGAGGCACGGAACGATTGGACCGAGGTGAATAACTGCGCGATCGAATCTCTCAAAAATCCAGTTCTTTTCCCCCAAAATCCCTACAACTGGTTCCTATGGGGTACTTAATCTGTTTCTCAGCAAATGTAGGGGCAACCAAAGCCCAATTCGAAGCAAAACAGTGAAAAGGAGAGAGGTTAGGGTTTTTTCGATGTTTACCCTGATTCGGTCAATTCAGTTCGTTTTTCTCGTAGATTGACGCTTGCACTGGGATCCTCTATCCTTTCTTTGCAGATTGGAAGCAAGAATCGTCGAAAACGATCGAAGAAGGGCGAAACGAGGCGAGGGGGCTGCCGCGGTCGAGGAGAGGTAAAAAGATGAGAGAGAAATTCAACCCCCCTTTTATACCCTTTCTGGAACTGCTGTCACCTCGGTCGAGGTGGTCTCGACTAGACCGAGGTGGTACGGACCGAGGTGGATCTTCAGAAACCCTAGTCGCCTCGGTTGCTCAAGAATCACCTCGGTCGAGGTGCTTTGACAGCAACCGATATGTGCCTCACTCAAACTCCGTCTTCTCAAATTCACGAACTTCTGTCCTTCCAGTTATGCTCCTGGTTTGTACTCCTTCCTTAGATGTCACCTGTTGTCTGTCTAGAACGCCAAAAACAAAACAAAGCAAAGTAAAAGCAAACTATCTAAGCTAGACTAGAAAAAGGGAAAAGAAAGCAATACCTTGGGTTGCCTCCCAAGAAGCGCTTGATTTAAGGTCGCTAGCTGGACCATAGTGCGTCTCTCAAACGAGGTATAGTGGTACAACCTCCTCAACCGGAATTTCCGGTTTGTATTTCTTAAGTCTATGACCATTGACCTTGAAGCTTCCGCTCGTTTCGCCCCATATATCAACTGCACCATGAGGAAAAACATGTTTCACAATATAAGGTCCGGTCCATCTAGATTTCAACTTACCTGGAAAGAGGCGGAGGCGAGAGTTGAAGAGTAGAACTAAGTCTCCCTCGTTAAGCTCCTTAGGGATGATACGCTTGTCATGCCATTTCTTCGTCCTCTCCTTATAGATTTTGGCATTCTCATAAGCGTTCAAACGCAGCTCCTCCAGCTCATTGATATCCAATAGCCGCTTCTCGCCGGCTTCCTTAATATCGAAGTTCAACCATTTGATCGCCCAATATGCTTTGTGTTCTAACTCAACGGGCAAATGACAAGACTTCCCATATACCAAATTATAAGGGGTGGTACCAATGGGAGTCTTAAATGCGGTCCTGTACGCCCAAAGAGCGTCGTCCAATTTCATGGACCAATCCTTCCTCGTCCTAGAGACGGTCTTCTCCAAAATTTCTTTGATTTCTCTATTCGAGATCTCGACCTGTCCACTAGTTTGAGGGTGATAAGGGGTTGCTACCTTGTGGGTTACCCCATACTTCGATAGAAGTACTTTAAACTTCCGGTTGATGAAATGTGTCCCTCCATCGCTGATGATGATACGTGGAGTTCTAAAACGTGGAAAGATAGTCCTGTTTAAGAATTTTACAACCACCTTGGCGTCATTAGTGGGGAAAGCAATGGCTTCAACCCATCTAGAGACGTAATCAACTACTAGAAGAATATAGAGGTTTCCTCCGGAGGATGGGAAAGGTCCCATGAAGTCTATCCCCATACATCAAAGATTTCCACCTCTTGAATGTTATTAAGCGGCATTTCGTTCCTCCTAGATAAATTTCCTTTTCTTTGGCATGCATCACAAGAGACAACAAACGATTGCACATCCTTAAATAATGTAGGCCAAAAGAAACCGGAACGTAATACCTTAGCGCATGTCTTGTCGGTGCTAGCATGTCCTCCACAAGGAAGCGAGTGACAATGCCGTATGACGCTATTAACTTCATCTTCCGGAATGCATCTTCGAAGCATCCCATCCGGCCCGCGCTTGAATAGCAGCGGCTCATCCCAGTAGTAATGGTGTACTTCCTTGAAGAATCTCTTCTTTCGAGAGTACGTTAATCCGGGCGGTATTTCCTAGCAAACAAGATAATTCACAATATCAGCATACCAAGGTTCTTTATTATCAGAAAGTTGGTGGATTGAATGTTCCACCAACTGAGGATGAATGTCAGAGAAAGGAGTAAGAAGTTTGTTATTTTCAGCGTTCCTAGTTGACATCATCTCGCCTTCGACCTTGGTCGAGGCACAGAGGCATTGACCGAGATGTTCTTCAGTCGCCTTGCTCAGTCCAGAAAGTGCCTCGGTCGAGGTACTGTAACTCGAACCGAAACTGGAGATCCTCGTCTCCTAGATTAGCTTCTCAGTTTTAGCTCCTGGATCTTCTGCCAGCGCTTTTAAGCTCCGTATATCTGCATCACAAGAAGCATCTATACCTTCCTCCGTTAAACTGAAACTAATAACTCGTTCAAGTGGATCATTAATAAGGATAGAGCTCACCAATTCTCTTGATTCTTCTTCATCATAGATATTGAAGATATCATCGCTTAGTTGCTCTCCCTTCATGGCCGCAAGTAATGCGAACTCCACTTCATCTCCACCAATGTTGAATTTCAACTTGGCGTTCTTACAATCCACGTTGCAACCCAAAGTTGCTAGAAATGGCCTACCGAGAATAATAGGAACAGGATAATCTGCGGGAATGTCAAGTACGATAAAGTCTATAGGTAAATAGAAGTTACCTAACTTGACCGGAACGTCTTCCAAGATTCCCATGGGATGGGTAATGGAGCGGTCCGCCATGTATAATCGAATTTTGACCGGCTTGGGCTCTCCAAGTCCGATCTTCACACATAGCTCCAGCGGAATGATGCTCACGCTGGCTCCTAGATCACATAAGGCTTCACAAGTAACATCCCCAACTTGAATGGGAATGCAAAATGAGCCAGGATCTCTCAATTTAGATGGCATTTTCTCCTTCATGATTTGAATAAGCTCCGAGGATTTAGATGTCATCCTTACTTCACTAAAATTTTCCAGTTTCCTTTTCCTTGATAGGATCTCCTTCAAAAACTTCCCATAGGTGGGCATCCCTAGAATAGCATCAAGGAAAGGAATGTTAATGTGCAGTTTATTCATCAAGTCAAGGAACTTACCAAAGTGCTTGTCTAGATGTGCTCTGGCCCTTGACTGGGGGAATGGAAGTGGTGGTTTGTATGCAGGAGGTGGAACATAAACTTCAGTTTTCCCTTCCTCTTTCTGTGGCTCCACCTCGGTTGGCATCTCGGCTGAAGTGTTCTTCGACTGCACCTGTACCGAGGTGGTCTTCGTCGGTATTGGCACCGACCGAGGCACTGGATCTGTAGTTTTCAGTCCACTCCTCGTAGTTATGGCCATAATCTGGCCCTTAGGGTTGCTTTCCGTCCTTGCTGGAAGCTTCCCTAGATCTCTTGGCGCTTCATTCGCCCTACTAGCAAGGTGTTGTTCAAAGGCCTTTTGGGCCTTCGAAAATGAAGTCATGGATGTCTCCATAGCACTAAGCTTGATCAAGATAGCCTCCAGCACTGCGTCTTTCTTTTCCGGCTGGGACGAACTTGATCCTTGCCCCTGGCTCTTTAATGGAGTAGAAGAAGAAGGGGAAGAGATGAAAGGATTAGAGGAATCGTTAGAGTTGGAGTTAGAATGATTGTTACCAGAATTTTGGTTGTTCGCCCTCCAATTGTTGCTATTGGATCCTCTATTGTTGTTGTAATTATTGTTCCGGGAACCGTTGTTGTTGTTACGGTATCCATTGTTGTTATTCCTTGATCCTTGATCTTCCTTCTTGGTTTGAGCAACCAAGAGTTCCTTCAATTGCTTCACGTCATTCTTCAAAGACTTGAGTTGATTGTTGTTTGGCGGAGTTTCTTGGAAGTTAACTCTTTTAACTCCACTTTCCGCTCCTTGGTGGGTATACTTCTCCATATGCAAAGCTTGCTTCTCGATAAAGTCCCAAGCTTCGTCAATCGCCATGTCCATAAAGGTACCGGCGGAGAGTAGTTGGAGGTTGAACTGGGTGCTTCCGTCCAGTCCCTTGAAGTATATCTCCAACAACTCTATCTTTGGAGTCCCATGATGTGGGCAATCCAAAAGAATGTCTTTAAACCTCTCCCATGACTTGGACAAGCTCTCCTTGTCCTTCATAATGAATGCATTAATCTTCCCTCTCATTTTAGCGGTCTTAGAGAGGAGAAAGAATTTAGTCAAGAATTCCGTAGTCATCTCCTCCCAAGTGCTAATTTTTCCTGGAGGAAGAGATTGATACCAAGTAAGAGCTCTATCTTTTAAAGAAAAGTAAAAAGGTCTTAGCTTGTAGTTGTTATTTTCAATTCTTGAGGGTCTCAAGGTCTCCATCAAGATCTCGTAGTTTTGAAGATGTTGATGCGGAGATTCCTTCTCTAGCCCTCCGAACTGGCATTGGCGAATCATAGAAAGAACTTGCGGTCGAAGTTCATAGTCATGGTCCGCCGGATCTCCTAGGTTAACTCCTGGACGCCTCAGTTGTTGATTGGGGTCCATCCTTTGACCTAGGGTTTGCGGGATTCCTGCAAAAAGTGCGCCTCGGACTGGCATCTGAGGTGGAAGTACCTCGGTCGGGGCAACAGGTGCTGGGACCTACCTCGGTCGAGGGTCTGCGACTGGGACTTGCATCGGTCCAGCATCGGGAACTGGGTCTGGCATCGGTCGAGGTAGATACAGGTCTCGTAAGGCCGCCATATCTGCTTCGATCGCTTCAGTCCTGGTGCGAGTTTCTTCTTTCTCTTGCCTCAGTTCTTCCCTGCTGAGGCGTAGCTGTTCAAACGCCTCCTTCAATTCGGCCTCAAGATCGTGATTGTCTTGGTTGGCCATATTCGCTTCTCTTAAGCTTCGTTTGTATGTCTTTTCTGGTTCGGGATCGTAAGGAACGATTTCCTTCCTAGTGCGGGTTCTTCGCATAAACCTAAGAAAGAACCTGCAAAAGTCACTCAAGTAGAGTGGTTAGTAGACACGGGGGCAAGTGCCCCAAAAGCAAAACCGTAACCGGCTCGGTCTAGACCAAGTCCCCGGCAACGGCGCCAAAAACTTGTTCGCTCCAAACGGTGTGTGCAAGCTTTAAATTTATAACCCTAGACGTAAGCTTAAAACAAGGATGCGAACCCGCAGTGTACGGGTCAATCGTAGTAAAAAGCAAGGAATTTCAGGGGTCGATCACAGGGACTTAGTGAAACAAAGTCAGTAACGGTAAGCTTTAGCAATCACTAACCACAAAGCAATTAAAACAATCAAAGATGATAAAATTCAATAAGGGAAATATGCAATTCTAGGGATTAAAGCATCTAGTTGTGGTTCCAACTCAAGATCTCAATATAAGCGGACAAAGCTGAGGTTTTTGCATAGGGAAGGTGTTTCTAAAGTGGAATAGATCACCGGGTAAGTCTCACTACTCACTAATCCCAAACCGTAACTCCTATTACCGGGTAAGTCTCAAGGAATTAAGATAAAGAACTATAACCTCAAACTAACACTCCAACTAAGGGAATAGAATCAACCTTTACCGGGTAAGTCTCAGGCTAACTCACAAAGATGGAATGAAAGCACACTCAAACCCCAATAAAGGATAAACCTTTATTACCTACACTTATGATCTTAGGTCAACAAACTAAGGAATTACCGGGTAAGTCTCATCCTAGGCTTGCATTGAACCAGGAAAGGTGTAATAAGAATAGGATTTGGCAAACTCTAACACTTAACTCTCAGTTTCGGATCAGATAAGTCACCTCGGTCAGAAGAATTTCACCCCGGCCGAGATGTTCATCGACTGAGCGAGATGCTTAGGGTTAAGGTTAAAGACTCGAACTTTCAGGATCCTACTGTGATTAAGATTATTCTATCATTGTTTTTCCCACAACCTTCAGCCAATCACCCTAGAATCACACAAAGAGATTAGCCACTCATCATCATGAAAGTATTAATCAAATATATGGGAAGAAAGATAATAATTCAACAAGAAAACCTTAAGAGAAAGGCTTCAATAACTGAATCAATTATAAAACCAACAAGCGTTCCTTGGATAGAAATCCAACAAGACAACAACAAGGAAGGGAATCTAAGATGATCTTACAAAAACCCTTCAAAAGCTATAAAAGCTACAAACTTCCTTCTTCAACCTTCAAAAAGGTTCTTCAAATCTCCCAACTGGAGTATGGCTGCAGCGGTGTATTAAACACAATCGGTGGTTTAGCATGTGATAGCGGGTGTCGGATTGGTGGGAAATCCGACCCTTTTTATAGGAAAATTACTCTCCAAAGATAAGATATCTTAGAAAGATCTCTTCCTATAAAAAAAGGTAAAATATATGATCTAGCATATCTTCTTCCTTCCAGGAGTCAAGCCCAAAAATATAAGATCCTCTTTCCAAAGATAAAAGATCTCAGCCGAGAATAAATATTCTCGCCGCGTCCCAGGTGTTCGCCTCGGTCGAGTCGACTTCTCTGGATCACCTCGGTCGATGTGACTCTGTAGTCAACCGAGGTGAGTCACAACTGAATGCGAAATCTCTCAAATTTGGTCCAAAGTGAATCTTCTAATCCATGGCTATGCTTCCTAGATGTTTCCTTATGTTCCTGAATGTAGCTCCAATGACTCCATAGCTCCTTTTGCTCCTTTTTGATGCAAAACGTGCCATTTTACCTACGATTACAACAAAACTAGGTGTAGACCTCGATTCCCGCAAAGGTAGATGAAATGGTAATATAATCACATAATATACATGCAAACACGCAGATTATTGAAGATAAAACGTCCAAACAAATCCCAAAATATAGACTATAATTCATGCTATCAATGGTTCAAGTAAAAAGAAAAGAGTTGTGTTGTTCCTTTTTCCCGGATTCATACACCCCATACCTTACAAGTTTTCCCACCCTTTCTATATTCTTAACCTTACTATAAAAGACCTTAAGATCTTAAGAGTGTTATTTGACTTGGTGATCTAAATTAGAGTTTCACATGCTTGATTTTGACAATGCTTGAAGGTTATGATGTTTGTCTTGAAGTTTAAGCAATTTATGATGTTTCTTTGCTTTACATACTTTAGTTTATGTGTATGAACATTTTCAAGGATGAATGAAGCAAGGTTTGAGGATGATCTATTGACTAGAAGCACAATATCAAAAAGATTGTTTTGTTTTTGAATTTGCATTCATATTTCATTCTAACTTGTGTTCTAAGCTTTTGAAACCTTGCTTGGGGACAAGCAAGTGACAAGTATGGGGTATTTTGTTAGCATGAAATATGACTATATTTTAGGCACTTATTTTAGTTGTTTTTCCCTCTTTTATGTGTACATGGATATGAGTTTGGAGCATTTGTGAGCTCATTCACCCACTTTGTCGATATAGAGATCTACACTAGCTTTTTTTTGTTTATAGATGAATAAGGGCTTGAATTGGAGAAAATGATGGAAGGAAAGGAGTATTTGATCATGCTTAATGTCAAGGAGATGCATTGGAGGAGCTAAGGAAGGAGGATGAGTGAAGAATGCCACGAAACAAAGACTTTCACAAAGGATTTGGATTTCCACGCCCTAAACCACGGCCGTGGACTTGGCCTTAGTTCGTGAGAAGTGGTTTTGACACACATCAGAGAGTTCCACGCCCAAAACCACTGGCGTGGAAAGTAAGGAGACCGTGATTCTCATTACAAAGATGACGTGTCATATTTGCCACGTCAGCGACGGTTATTGGGCCTTCTCGTAACCCTATTTCGCTTTATAAGAAGGCTTGAGAAGGGAGTTTTGAGGATCTTCGCTTAGAGCTTCGGAGACAGCCGCTTAGGGTTTGAATATGACCTTGCTTACGACTCAAGACGGGAGATTCCGAAGTGTGGTTTGTAAAGACGCGATATTGGAGATTGCGTACTTTGGAGATTTTCTTAGGTTTTACTTTCGGAGACGGATTGACACCCGTTCTTCATTGTTGCCTGAGATTATTGTGAGGATTCTTGTTCCATATTCTAAATCCATTGAACATACTATTTTGTTATTCGGATTTGAGATTGATTTTAAGTGTTTATTGAGTTTTCGAGGGTTTTCATCTTTCTCTCTTTCATATTTGAATATTGATTCAATGACAATAATTGTTGGCTAAAACCCTTTAGCAATTCTAAGGTGAAGGGTTGATAGTTGTGGCTTAGATGATGATAGATCGATCATAAACAGATTGGACCCTGAGAGTGTGAGAAACCTCGTCGAGACCCTAAATTACGGGCTATTCTTGAGTTTCACGGTCGTGGAATCTCAAGATCTGGCCGTGATTTTCTCTGTTTGACGACCTTTGCTTTTTCTTTAATCCAAAGTTAAATATTTGCTTTATCATAGCCTTGACTTGCCTTTCTTAGGTAGTAGTGAGACTTAACATCCTCTATTTCGGTTTCGAGTGTCACAACCTTAACCGTTTGGGTTTATCTTTGATTCTTTGGGTTTGGGCTTGGGTATTTGAGATTAATTCTTACCTTTAGATCCTTTCTATACTGCAGCCTCAACAACCTTTATAGAGAGAACCCTTGGGTGAAACATATAGGCTTTTGGAACTTCACCGTACATAACCTTACATTAGTTATACCTTTGCAATCTCGACTCTGTCCTTATATCTATAGAATATCTTGAATCGATTGCCACAATTGGATACCTGGATCTTTAGGGTTGATGTTTTCCCAATATTTGCAAAGCTACTATATTTTCATTGCTCGATAATTAGTGAACTGAATTTGATCCCCCAAATCCCTGAGTTCGATACTCTAGAATTCTTGCTTTACTACGTCGATCCGTACACTGCAGGTTCGCTTGCTTTGATTTCAGTTTTATATATTTAAAACTTATTTGCACGCACGCTTAGAGGCGAACAACATGACATGTTCCTTTTAGTGGGGTGGTTTGAAGCCCAATGTGGCTAGGTATGTAGCTTAGTGTGCGATCTACCAACATGTTAAGATTGAGCATCGTAGGTTCGGAGGAGAGCTCCACCCACTTCAAGTGCCACCGTGAAAG
Organism: Fagopyrum homotropicum; assembly: GCA_033239125.1. Taxonomy (NCBI): domain Eukaryota; kingdom Viridiplantae; phylum Streptophyta; class Magnoliopsida; order Caryophyllales; family Polygonaceae; genus Fagopyrum; species Fagopyrum homotropicum. Next base: position 29,233,529 of record BSWB01000002.1, on the reverse strand, counting down.
TGGGAGGACATCTCCATGGATTTTATCACATGTTTGAGACCAAACCGGAGTTTTGATGTTGTATGGGTGGTAGTAGACCGAGTGAAAAAGACCGAACATTTCATTCCTATTAAGGAGATGTGGCCGGTGAGTCGGCTAGTTGAGGAGTTTACTAGGCAAATTGTGAGACTCCATGGGGTGATGAGGACCATCGTCTTCGAAAGAGATGGACAATTTACCTTGATATTCTAGCAACAGGAGCATGAATTTTTTGGGACGAACCTCCACTTTACGACAACTTATCACCCTCAAACGGACGGTCAGTCTGATAGGACCATCCAAACCCTAGAAGACATGTTGAGAGCTTGTATTTTGGATTGGAGACAAGTATGGCCAGATCACCTCCCCTTGGTTGAGTTTTCATATAATAACAGCTGACATGCATCAATTGGGATGGCTCTTTATGAGGCGTTGTATGGGCAGAAGTTTCGTACACCTCTATATCGGGATGAGTGGGGTAGTATAGGTGGAGTAGCTCGTGAGAAGATACAGGATGACATCCCCTAAGTAGCTTTGATCCGCGAGCATATGTGCATCACCCTCAAACGGACGGTCAGTTTGAGAGGACCTTCCAGACTCTAGAGATTTTTTGTCAAGGGTTTGTCCATTACACGTCATGACTTTGTCAAAAGGTTGTCATTACCTTGTCAAATACATAGAGGTATAATTTAGGGTTTGCATGATTAGGGTTTGGTTAACAAATCATCATTTTATGTGATTTTAGATTTGCATACAATGATAGGATTTGTGAGTTTAATTAACACTAGGTATCACAAACAACGATCAACGGGTCGAAATCCGGTTTGACTCGGAAGTAAGCGGAATTAAAATTCCGGATATAAAATGGCACATCGTTCATGGTCATCCATATCTCCTGAAGTCGTCTTGGATTCAAGAGGGGCCCCAACATACCAGCTCTTTTGCGGTTCAACGCGCTTAACGTCAAACTCTTATCGGCTCGCAACTAGCCCCGCTTTGAAGGAGCGGAGGAAACCCAATGGCACAAGACAACGAACAGTTATACAACATGTTCTTGTCTCAAGTGTGCACAAAATATTTGATCCCATCGAGGAGAACGACTCATGTACGACAAAGGGATTCAATAAACTTTTGTCATTAGCGCGATTTTTTTTGTTTTTTTGAATTATAATATCATTTTACTCTACTACATGGTACTAGAGAAGTTATTTTTCACTCATTCGCATAAGAGGAGACGGCGTGTTCATTTATTTGCCAACCAAAATCCCCAATCAATCTATCCACTTTTTTACCTAAAAAAAACAAAGAAAAATCAATCTATCCACTTCACCACTCGTATTAAAAAAATAGATTACTTGAATATTAGGTTTGACTAGGCCCCACCACAAATATAGTTGTGTTGTCTTTCTAACTCATTAGTAAATCTATGTATACATAATTAAGTACCTCCACTTCGCTGACGTGGCACGGTGAGAATTTAGTATTTAAGTCAAATCTCAATATATTATTAAATTATCATTTTTTTAAAAATTATTAATTTTTAAGTTTTTCAAATATAAAACCAAACAGATTTAATGCAATTTAAAAAAAATATTGTACAATTTAAATTCTCTAAAACTATTTAATTTAAATCAATTCTAATTTTTTTTAAAACTACTATTATAGGAAAACTTACAAAATTTTAATTTTTTAAATTTTCGTTATAATAAAATTCGAATTGAAGTTTTCACTAAAAATATAACCTACGATTTAGTGATTTTTAAAAAAATTCTTATAAAATTCGAACTTTAAATATTTTATTTTTTAAGTTATGTATATCATATTTCGTTTGGTGCAGTTTTAAAAAAACAATTGTACATACAATTTAAATTCTCTAAAACTATTTTAATTTAAATCAATTCAAATTTTTTTTAAAATTACTATTATAGCAAAATTTACAAAATATTTATTTTTTGAATTTTTGCTATTATAAAATTTGAATCTTAAGTTTTCACTAAAAATAAAACTAAGATTTAGTACTTTTTTAAAAATTTCTTATAAAATTCGAATTTTAAAATTTTTATATTTATAAGTTACGTATTTTATTATTTTTTGATTTAAAACTTTCTTTTAAAGTTTTTTTAAGGGTATATATAAAAATAGAGAATCATATATGTATTAAAGGAGAGCCTTTTTTGTCACGTGTCGCAACCGTGTTTATTGAAGCCCCAAATTTTTTTATAAAAAGTAAATATTAATTAGTTTTTAGTTAGTTAATTTAAAATCGTCATCAAAAAAATTAATTTCCGGTATAATTTATTTGTAAATAAATAAGTTAAAATCAAAACAACCTAATTTTTTATTGAAATCCTCAAATATATTTGGTTAACAAAAAATACTAATAGATGGATCTTTATTGAGAAAATTGGTGTAAAGGAGCCCTTTTTGTATCCATGATACAATCTAGGCCCCTCTAATTTTCTCTCAAAAAATAAAACTAAATTAAATTATAAAGAGGTTATTAATTGTGGGGACCATTCTAATTAAAAAGATTCTCTCCCTTAATTAAGGAGGACAAATAACTATTAAAAATTAAAAAAATAAACTAAATTAAAAAGATAATTGAATATTAATTGTGGGGACCACTCTCATTAAAAAGATTCTTCCTTAATTAATATGGTTGTTTTTTAATTAAATAAGGAAAATGAAAATGATTCCCAGAAATTCGGTACATAATTTTATGTACATAATTTCACACGCAGATTATGTACATAAATTCGCACGCAGATTATGTACATAAATTCGCACGCAGATTATGTACATAAATTCGCACGCAGATTATGTACATAAATTCGCACGCATATTATGTACATAAATTCGCACGCAGATTATGTACATAAATTCGCACGCAGATTATGTACATAAATTCGCACGCAGATTATGTACATAAATTCGCACGCGGATTATGTACATAAATTCGAACGCAGATTATGTACATAAATTCGCACGCGGATTATGTACATAACTTTGCACGCAGATTATGTACATAACTTCGCACGCAGATTATGTACATAAAATTATGTAATTAATTTTAATGCCAGCAAATAAGCGATTATTTAAAAAAAAAAAAAGCAATGTTAATTAAGGGAGAGAATCTTTTTATTTTTTAAAACTAATTCCTTAATTGTAGGGGACCAATCTTATTTTTCCTTTTTTATTTAAAAAAATTAAGGGGAGAATCTTTTAAATTTTGAATAATTATAGGGGACCACTCTCATTTTCCTTTTTAATTTTGAAAGTATCTTAAATTATTTTTGATTTTATCTTTTTTTCAAAATTACAAGGGGCCTACTTTATCTACATTTTTACAAAAGAGACTAGTTAATCTACATTAATGCATAATTAGCCTACTTTCCCTTTTATCTCATCTTTATTTTTGTTAATCAATAGATGGATTATCAGAATTGAAAAAAAAATTATTAGCTATTTTGATTATTATCTAATTTTTTTTAACCATATCTTATGATAATTAATTACGTTTGCTTAATTAAAATATATAAGTTAAAAGTGAACAATTTAATTTTTTTTATTAATTACAAAATCTAGATAAATTTATTCCAAAATTAAAATAATTAAAAAAAATCTTATGTGGCAAGATATTTTCAAAACAACCTAATTTTTTTTTAAAGATTTTTTAGTCAGGCAAAAAATATTTAAAAAAAGCTAATATTTTCGATATTTAGAATCAGAATTTTTTTATTAGAAAACAAATTCGAATTTTGTTAAAGTTCTATAATTTTCATATTTAGTTTTAATTTTTTTTGTTGAGTTTATCCTAACTTTGCTCAATTTGAAATTGTATATGTTATCGTAATCTTTTGTTAGTTGAAAAGCTTTTCTAACAAGCTTTACAAACCCTATTCTTTACTATATATATATATACACGTGTACGAAGTTCCACCTCTCTCACAAAATACATCTCATATTCTCATCGTCAAAATTTGTATGACTATCAATTGAGTTACGCGAAGTTTCATTTTTTCCCGTATTTGCAGGAAACAAAATAAAGAACCGAAGATGAAGAGCTCTCTCCAAAGTTCTAAACTATTGAAACATATATATTTATCTTCAATGACACTATTATTTTTCCTGATGCCTTTCATTGATTCGTGATTGTCATCAAAAATATCTCATTTGTCGAAGACAATGAAGACATAAAGATTGATAGCAAATGAAGAACAGAAGACGGGAATCAAGACACCGACTAAACTTGGAACCACTTCGTATGGCATTCCGACCGGGAGAATTTTGACGAGGGTTTACTTCATATGGTACTTATTCCAAAGGGGATTATTTCGGTCGATGTGTTAAAAACATGTGGTATTTGGACATGAGATATCCCTAATTTATATGTAGATTTTATATTGAGATTTAGAGCTTGCGTACAAAGTTTCATTAAGGGGTAATATATGCTTGAATTTATCACCAAATTATATGAACTATTACATAAATGGATTGAAGATTTAAAAATTATATTTGTTTATATTCACATTATTTGAATTATATTTTTTCTTATGTTTTATATTATATAAAATATAGAAAATAATCACAATATATACAATTTAATATTTTGAAGGGGTAATATATGCTTAAATTTATCACCAAATTATATGTATTTTAAACATAAGTTAAATTGATAGTATATAACTTATATGAAACTCGAAAGCAGAAAACTATTTATTCACATATTTAGAATAAATATTAATACCAAACCCGTGCAGTGCACGGGTAGTACATATAACACCCCGAATTCTCAGAACTCGGAGTATTACTGGTTAGGACCTCACAATGGGTCCCGACCTCAGTTTGACAACAACATTACTAGGATCTTGCAACAAGACACAAATAAAGAAACCGAAATTCATAAAAACCATGTTTTTAGGGTAATGAATGCAACACTGTCTAGCAGCCTACAGTACTTAAACAAAAGAAAAGAACAACTGTCTTAACCAAAAGAAAGGAAAGACAAAACAACCCCAACCCCGCTCTAAGGAGTACGGAGACCCGGCTGACCACTACTTCCGGATCACTCAGCTGCTGATCTAACCTGCGGTAAATCTAAAACAACAACAAGAGGAACCGTTAGCTAGTTATCTAAATATTAGCGGAATAATAGCAGCACAAACACACTCAGATAAACATAAACACTCAGCATGCTTCAAACAAGTCCGTTTTATTATCTTGCTTTAATTTACTCGTTCACTCTAGTGATACTTATTTTGTGACACGAGGGATTCCCAAACCTCGCCTCCGCCCCCGTGTAACCATCAGGAATGGATCCGATGCATCTCACCTTGTACCTGCATGGTCTGGGTATAGAGAACCTCCCAGTCTCCTGTCAGAGCTGGGCAGTGATGTCACGGCCCGTTATACATACACTTGGGCCTTAAACGTAATAATAACAGTCGTCCTAGCAAGTTATTATTATTAAACACGCAAATAGCACACACAACTACTATCATTCAACTAACACTCAGAAACTGGCTAAGTAAGTCGCAAGGACTTACCTTGATCAAAATCGTTTTCTCAAATCTCAACTCGGTCCGAACCCGTGGTAACTCAAACGCCTGTCAAATAAGGCATGTGGATCAAAATCACATCCAGATGTCCAACCTCATGCGAAGGAATTACGGAAAAAGCTCTCTTACGGTAAAAGACCATTTTACCCTTAGTGCCGAAAATTCTCAAAGTCAAACATTTAGTTCTAATATTTTCTTTTAGAACCTATGTCCATAATCTAGTTCTCATTGAAAAGTTTGGTAAGGATTTAGTAAGGTTTTGTAAGAGTTATCCAACATTCTTAATTTATACCATAGTCGTTAAAGCTTGATTTTGGGTTCATAAACGCCGCTTGGATAAGGTTATAAAAATTCTAAAATAAAAACTTAGATCCTCTATGATATGCATACTAGATATAGGGTAAATATCTCTCACAAAATACTTACTCATAACTCTCCCAATAATTCTCCAAAGTTGTATAAAAGCTGAAATTTCCCATACTTAGTTTATTTTCTCCTGCTGTAAAAACAGCTCATCTGCCCTACTTTAGGACCTCGTAAATCTCAATCCGACCGTTAACTTTCTCTCAAATTTTAACACAGTAAACTTCATATTTCTATCTACAATATATCAAAAATTCAACGGTGGATGTTCGATCTAAGCTATCAAAATACAGGTTCAAAGTTAGTAGTTTCAGCTCACAAAAACTGAAAATTTCCGGGTTGATTTTGGATCCTACATTCAATTCCCATGTCAGCACTCTTTCTCCACTACTCTACCTTGCAGATCCTATTCCGACTCTCAAAAATAAACACGATACAAACATACAACATTAGCATACTTTAATCCTTCACCATGCTACTAAAAGGAACAATTTATTCTACTCCAAAACAAGTCACAACTCAGCCCCTCTCACAATCCTATATAAGATACACTTATGCTGATGCAACTCTTACAGCAGTACCAATAAGCAGAAGAATCAGTGCAGAGGACTCACAATCCGTCTGTTTCGATCAAGGTTAGTAACAGCCCTCCTGACGAGGCGAGAGAGCAGCAAGCATGAGGAGGTGGTCCGGCGTTGGTCTCCTCTGGTGCGTTTCCTGTCTGCAGTGGCTGGTATCGCTACCTCTGTCTCGTTCGTACTGGAGGGTGCCACCGTCTGGAGTGTAGCAACGCAGGGCTCGATGAAGACATTCCGGCGCTGAATGTCCCTCTTTGCTGTGCAGCAGGGAGACGATCAGCAGTGTCCAACGACCCAGGAGAAAGAGAGGTAGGTGTGTACTCACTTGGTCGGTGTCGAAGGGCGAGATCTGGCGCAAGGAAGGAACGTCGGGCCCGGTTCTGGTGGTTCGTGGCTGCAGAAGGCTGGGAGTGGGAGAAATTCTGCGTGACACACCTAGCGGCTCGAGTCTCCCGGCTCGCAGCGAAGGCGAGGCGAAGCGTGCCCCTGGCGTCCCCGACTCGTGGTGCTGGCGGCGGAGCAGGAGGCGGTGGTCCGGTTGCTTCTGCTGTTGCGGTCGATCGTACCGAGAGAGAGATGAAGAGCAGCGGCAGTACGTGAGGAAGAGATAGGTTAGGTTTAGATTAGGTTTAAACGTAATCAGATTAGGGTTAGGATGAGTTTAAGGAGATGGGCTGGTGGGCTTGTAAATGGGCCTATTCTTCCATTAAGAAACAAGCTGAAACGAACCCGTTACTCGTACGGATCGGTAGGTAATTTGCGGAAATAATTACGGAATTAAATTCCGTATTAGGTAATTTCTTATTTTATTTTAGAGATACATAAATTATTATTTTATTTTAAAGGTACGGAAATTATTTCCGGTTACAAAGTTTCATCATTTTATGTGACTTAAGGTCACATAAAATGATAGAACTTAAAACTCGTTTTAATTATTTATTTATTTATTTATTTATTTATTTATTTAAGATTGACGTATCGAAATTCGGTTAAATTCAGGTTTAACGGTAATTTAAAATTTTCGGTTATTACATCAGTGCCCTCTTAAAAGAAGTTTCGTCCCGAAACTTTGGATAATATACCTGTTCACAAGATTTTTCTTAACATACTTAGTTTTCAACATTTTCCATTTCCTACCATGTAACTACTCAAACATCATAATCAAACATGCATCACATAAATTATAATCACTCCAATCAATATAAAAATCTGAAGGGTCAAACAACACAACATCCGAGTACTAACTCGTCAAAACAGGAGTAACCTCTAACCCCGCAAAGAACTCGGATAACTACGTCTAATATTCTCCTCTTCTCCCAGGTAGCCTCATCAGCTCCTCGCCTAAACCACTGGAACTCTACAAAAGCATAAACCGGCTAAATTTTCTGATCTTCATAGCTGATGACGTGTCTCGGATTCGGTAGGGACCCTTTCAACGGTTTGGTTTGCTAAACTTACTTCCAGCTCTTTTGATGACTCTATCGATTCTGAAATAATGATCTTAGACTTCTGTCGGCAATTTACGAAGTGCCTAATGCTCTTTGTAATACAAACCGCTTGACCCGGTTTCCTCAATGTGACCCAATCGGATCGTTCCTTAATTAATTGTTTTCACCTACTTTTTGTCAAGCTTTAAAATTTAAATAACTCCAAACCAATCACACACTCAAGTGAACTTTTTCATATAGATCGTTAATTCCTTATTGAAAACATAGGTTACCTAACATTGATTTCCTTCATATGTGGATTATGGGCCTACCACGCTTTTGGTGTAACACCCATTAGTCAGTATGGCGTCTTTCTAAGGGTCAACATGATTTACCCAACTCCCGCCTATACTTTTCTTCTACTACTATCAAGATCCTCCTCAAACAGATCCTTACTCTCTTACTCACCCGTAGACTGTTCTTAACCAACTAGTAAGCAACCTCTAACCGATTCTCTCTATATCTTTAGATCACTCCACAAAGTTGTCGTTTCCTACTTGGGGATTCCTCCAAGTCATCGGTAAAGTTATCTCTTAAATCTGCATTCACTAATGTCTCTTCTTAACGGTACCTACTCGTCAATACCAACCAATACTTACACATCCTCAGCTGACGTCGGTCCGTCTATAATTGACTTACCTCAATATCCCGTACTTACTCTTTTATACCTATACTGGCGTTAAATTCTTGGTGAGCATCATCTGCCCGATTAATCCTTTCATGCTTCGCTAATTCGTTTTATCTTCCACACTTCTGTTTCTTTAGGCTAACTCTACTTCTCGAGCCCAACTGGGTCATTCATCTTGACCTAAATAGTCATTCCAAGTCTTCAACGATAGCTGGTAAGTGTCTTTGTAGTTTTGATGATTTTAGTTATCATCCCCTTGCAGTTCCCCTTGCACGGACCGTCGGTTTTGATGACTTAGGTCCCGTGATAATTGGGGTTACCTTGGACTTTCGAGTCTACCAAAGCCGTTCTTATATATACATTCCTTCGCTGGCGTTACCGGCAACATTGCCTTCATGATACTCCTTTGTTTCCGCTACAGGGCTTCAACTCTTTGATACCGACATTGCGATTTCTTTCAAATTCCTATATTTTTGAGGTTACAACCTCTCCACACTTGTAAAGTCTACATTTGCATTTACACTCTATTGTAGGTATCCCTTCCATGCACCTTAGACCCTCATATCCGGGTCGACATTTTATCTCTTTTGGCCTTACAAGCTTGTCTTGTGAACTCTTCTACTAGGTGACTCGTCTTATACATTTTTCTTCTCTGCATCGGTCTCTAACTGTCTGTTGATCATTACTACCCATTCTGTGTTGGAACTTCAGTTGCTTTGTACTCTTGCATAGATTTCCTAAGGACATCCTCATCTCAAAACTTTATTTAAAATTTATCATAACCCGCAATTTTGATACCTGACTTTCCTTCTCACTGGATAAGTTATACACTTGGTTTACACTAAATCCATCATAGTGTCATCAGTCCGTTGGTATGATTGTTATTAAACATCCAATGGTACCATTTGTATACAACACATTAGGTGCATATGATTTTCCCACCAATCAAATTTCTCGCAACGCATTTATTATGTCTTCCTTATACTCATGTCGCTTTACCTTCTTTGATATTTACACCCCGTAAGATAGTTAAATCCCTTTGAGTTTTCTCGTACACGCTTTACAACTGCGTTGGTTGGTCTTATCACTTTCATCAACTCTTAGGTCATCAGTCCAGCTGAATTTTCAATGGAGTACTTCCATTTCTCCTTAAATACAGTCTTTAGTCCTTTCGGTAACCATCTTATTGGTGTGATACCGGATCCATATAACAACCTTTAGTCTTTCACTTTTACTCCTTCTCATGTCTGGTTTGGTCCACCTGTAGATTCTATCTGCAATCACCTCACGACTCGACTATACATTTCACCAAGGCTTTACATTATACTCCTTATGTTTGTACCGCCTCGGAATTTCCAATTATTCTGTGTCACATCTTAAATCACAAGGGTTTTCCCTGTCAATCTAGACAGTCTGACCCTTTTTTTTTTTTTCCGAAGGAGCACCATCAGTCTTACTTGTGTGGAATGTTAAGACATAGGACATGTTTCCAATCATCTACTTCCTCTTAGTCTTCTAGTTCTTCTTACAGGGATCCCTTCATTCCAACTCTGATATGTATCTTTCGTAGTCAGTAGTAAGTACCTACTCCCAACAATTCCCTTTTCACCATTACTATCATCAAGGGTCATTACCGACCGTCAAGTGCTGCTCTTAAATTTCTTTATTAGAGTTATCATATTGAACTCATTTAACGTTACCATCCAGGCTACTCGTACTTGTATTGATGTAACTTCACCATTTTCGTCGTGGATCTCCGAAAGAAATTCACTAGATGTCGATAAAATTCTTTTATAACCCTGTGGTTATTCTTCTTGTCGGTTAACTAACCATCACTAGCTAACCCGCACATGTAACTTTTAAGTTGTCCAAGTAGGATGTAGTTGACCTTCTACAACATCATAGACTTACTTTTCTTCCATCTCTTTTGAGGCTTGATATACTTGGTGAAATATATCTTCTCCAGTCTCTTTATTTATTCTTCTTTAGCTCCTCCTACAATCTACACTTTTGTAAGATCGTTATACTCTTACGAGCCCAGTTGTATCATTCTTCTTCCATCAACAGACTTTTCAATCCTTCTAGGGTAGCTTGTAGGTACATCTCCGTGATTCTTTTACCTGAGTTATCGTCCATTTGCGGTTCTCTATTATGAACTTGTAGTGCTGTTAGCTTAAATTCCTTTTGAAGGAGAAGTTATTGGGGTCCCTCGAGTTCACCAATACTCTTCTCACACACTCTTCTTCCTTGGGTGTTGCTTGTAATGCTGCCTTTACAGAAGCTGGTTATTGTTGTATCACGGTCTATGTCAAAATTCTCTTGTGTTCTACGAGATCACTCCACTTCCACGTTGGTGAAATCCACCTTTCCCTTTCTGGCAACGCATAAGCTTTCAAGTTGCAGCTCTTTAATTCTTTCTATTTGGATGGATAATGTATCTCGTGTTGACTTCCATACTTTTGATTGTCTCGGTTATCAATCTGGATTTTGGTGGCAATTAGCTTGTTGAGAGTGATCATATTTCGTCTTGCTTTTGGCGTCAACTTTCACTTCCTAGTCTGTCAGTGAGCTTAAATTTTTATGTCTCTTTTTTTGATCGCTACTATATCTCCCTTTTGGCTTTCATGTCTATGGCAATTTTCGACGTCATCCTCTTTGTTTGTGAAGTCACTTTACACAACTTGGAAGAGCCTCTCAGTTGTCGTTCTCAAATTCCCTAGTCGGCGATCATCTCTTGCTTCTCCGGAACTACTCTTTTTATTATCCGTCATTTGATCCCGTTGTGTTGATTCGGGATTCTCTTCTTGTCATCTTAATTGGTGTTGTCTTTGAGTCTTCACTTTTTCCGTCTCGACGTTCCTCAACAAGTTCGAAGGAGTTGTCCGACGTTTGTCTACCCTAATGCACATAAGATGTGCATACTAATCCTCACGTCGACACCCTTCAAAATCTACTTAGATGTGTCCAAGGGGTGAGAAACTCATTATGTTATCTCCGTTAAGGACATAACATAACTACAATTCTGCAATTCTTCGGCATATACCTATCTATATAACATATCTTTATAAACAAGCTAAAAGTCCAACTACAGTAAAACCTAAAGTCCATACTAAGCATACTGAGATCCGCGGTAGTAGTGGTGGTCAGCCGTACTTTTCTATTCCCAACCAGACTATGCATGCATTTAAAAACCAAAATTCTCTTTTTAAAACTCAGACCCCTTTTCGGGTTCTGCTTAAAACTTATTCGGTCTTTCAGAAGATTTCAAGTGCCATTGTTGCCAACCTAGAGCTCTGATACCATGTTATAACACCCCGAATTCTCAGAACTCGGAGTATTACTGGTTAGGACCTCACAATGGGTCCCGACCTCAGTTTGACAACAACATTACTAGGATCTTGCAACAAGACACAAATAAAGAAACCGAAATTCATAAAAACCATGTTTTTAGGGTAATGAATGCAACACTGTCTAGCAGCCTACAGTACTTAAACAAAAGAAAAGAACAACTGTCTTAACCAAAAGAAAGGAAAGACAAAACAACCCCAACCCCGCTCTAAGGAGTACGGAGACCCGGCTGACCACTACTTCCGGATCACTCAGCTGCTGATCTAACCTGCGGTAAATCTAAAACAACAACAAGAGGAACCGTTAGCTAGTTATCTAAATATTAGCGGAATAATAGCAGCACAAACACACTCAGATAAACATAAACACTCAGCATGCTTCAAACAAGTCCGTTTTATTATCTTGCTTTAATTTACTCGTTCACTCTAGTGATACTTATTTTGTGACACGAGGGATTCCCAAACCTCGCCTCCGCCCCCGTGTAACCATCAGGAATGGATCCGATGCATCTCACCTTGTACCTGCATGGTCTGGGTATAGAGAACCTCCCAGTCTCCTGTCAGAGCTGGGCAGTGATGTCACGGCCCGTTATACATACACTTGGGCCTTAAACGTAATAATAACAGTCGTCCTAGCAAGTTATTATTATTAAACACGCAAATAGCACACACAACTACTATCATTCAACTAACACTCAGAAACTGGCTAAGTAAGTCGCAAGGACTTACCTTGATCAAAATCGTTTTCTCAAATCTCAACTCGGTCCGAACCCGTGGTAACTCAAACGCCTGTCAAATAAGGCATGTGGATCAAAATCACATCCAGATGTCCAACCTCATGCGAAGGAATTACGGAAAAAGCTCTCTTACGGTAAAAGACCATTTTACCCTTAGTGCCGAAAATTCTCAAAGTCAAACATTTAGTTCTAATATTTTCTTTTAGAACCTATGTCCATAATCTAGTTCTCATTGAAAAGTTTGGTAAGGATTTAGTAAGGTTTTGTAAGAGTTATCCAACATTCTTAATTTATACCATAGTCGTTAAAGCTTGATTTTGGGTTCATAAACGCCGCTTGGATAAGGTTATAAAAATTCTAAAATAAAAACTTAGATCCTCTATGATATGCATACTAGATATAGGGTAAATATCTCTCACAAAATACTTACTCATAACTCTCCCAATAATTCTCCAAAGTTGTATAAAAGCTGAAATTTCCCATACTTAGTTTATTTTCTCCTGCTGTAAAAACAGCTCATCTGCCCTACTTTAGGACCTCGTAAATCTCAATCCGACCGTTAACTTTCTCTCAAATTTTAACACAGTAAACTTCATATTTCTATCTACAATATATCAAAAATTCAACGGTGGATGTTCGATCTAAGCTATCAAAATACAGGTTCAAAGTTAGTAGTTTCAGCTCACAAAAACTGAAAATTTCCGGGTTGATTTTGGATCCTACATTCAATTCCCATGTCAGCACTCTTTCTCCACTACTCTACCTTGCAGATCCTATTCCGACTCTCAAAAATAAACACGATACAAACATACAACATTAGCATACTTTAATCCTTCACCATGCTACTAAAAGGAACAATTTATTCTACTCCAAAACAAGTCACAACTCAGCCCCTCTCACAATCCTATATAAGATACACTTATGCTGATGCAACTCTTACAGCAGTACCAATAAGCAGAAGAATCAGTGCAGAGGACTCACAATCCGTCTGTTTCGATCAAGGTTAGTAACAGCCCTCCTGACGAGGCGAGAGAGCAGCAAGCATGAGGAGGTGGTCCGGCGTTGGTCTCCTCTGGTGCGTTTCCTGTCTGCAGTGGCTGGTATCGCTACCTCTGTCTCGTTCGTACTGGAGGGTGCCACCGTCTGGAGTGTAGCAACGCAGGGCTCGATGAAGACATTCCGGCGCTGAATGTCCCTCTTTGCTGTGCAGCAGGGAGACGATCAGCAGTGTCCAACGACCCAGGAGAAAGAGAGGTAGGTGTGTACTCACTTGGTCGGTGTCGAAGGGCGAGATCTGGCGCAAGGAAGGAACGTCGGGCCCGGTTCTGGTGGTTCGTGGCTGCAGAAGGCTGGGAGTGGGAGAAATTCTGCGTGACACACCTAGCGGCTCGAGTCTCCCGGCTCGCAGCGAAGGCGAGGCGAAGCGTGCCCCTGGCGTCCCCGACTCGTGGTGCTGGCGGCGGAGCAGGAGGCGGTGGTCCGGTTGCTTCTGCTGTTGCGGTCGATCGTACCGAGAGAGAGATGAAGAGCAGCGGCAGTACGTGAGGAAGAGATAGGTTAGGTTTAGATCAGGTTTAAACGTAATCAGATTAGGGTTAGGATGAGTTTAAGGAGATGGGCTGGTGGGCTTGTAAATGGGCCTATTCTTCCATTAAGAAACAAGCTGAAACGAACCCGTTACTCGTACGGATCGGTAGGTAATTTGCGGAAATAATTACGGAATTAAATTCCGTATTAGGTAATTTCTTATTTTATTTTAGAGATACATAAATTATTATTTTATTTTAAAGGTACGGAAATTATTTCCGGTTACAAAGTTTCATCATTTTATGTGACTTAAGGTCACATAAAATGATAGAACTTAAAACTCGTTTTAATTATTTATTTATTTATTTATTTATTTAAGATTGACGTATCGAAATTCGGTTAAATTCAGGTTTAACGGTAATTTAAAATTTTCGGTTATTATAGTACACTAGTTTAAATTTAAGATGAAACGATTAAAATTTTATTGTACTTTTGCTATTTTAGTTGTTATTTTGTAATTGATGTGATTTTGAGTTTTAGAATGATTCAAAATTATTTATAAGTGTTTTGATATTATACAAACTATCTACGTATTTAACAAAAATAATATATCTTACTTTTCTGGCGAAAATTCTAACTCCGGCGATGACTTGACAACCGGAATTTGACATGTCATCAAGAAATAATTATGTGACGTAGATTTTATTTTTTTAAATCAAGTTAATAATATTTAATATGTTAAAATTATAAATTAGTTTTTTTTATAAATAATTATTTTTTTTACTAATTTTATTTAAAAAAATTAAATAAAATTGTAAAAAATATGTTTTTTTAAATAATTTTTTTTGTAATTTAAAAAAAAATTCTTGTAATTTTTTAAAAACTTTTTTAAAATTTTATATATTTTAACTGTTTTATATTAAAATTAATTAAATATATACAAAATAAAAAAATTTCCATAAAAGGTTTAAAAAAGTCACAAGAAAACGATTAATGTTTAATATATATATTAAAAAAATTTATTTTTAAATAAAAATTTACAAAAAATTTGTAAAACTTTATCAAAAAAGTAGTTACATGAATTATATTTTAAATATAATAAAAAGAACTTAATTTATATTTTTTTTAAAAAAATAATCCACATCAAACAATTAATTCATTTTTTGATAACATCTCAACTTCCGGTTGCCACATCATCGCCGGAGTTAGTATTTTTACTGAAAAAGTAAGACATATTATAAATAATTTTGTCCGAGATGGGATATAACCATTAACTTTTTCATCTCGCTAGATGTGTCTTGTCCCGTTTGTATAATATCAAAACACTTATAAATAATTTTGAATCATTCTAAAACTCAAAATCACATCAATTACAAAATAACAACTAAAATAGCAAAAGTACAATAAAATTTTAATCGTTTCATCTTAAATTTAGAACTAGTGTACTACCCGTGCACTGCACGGGTTTGGTATTAATATTTATTCTAAATATGTGAATAAATAGTTTTCTGCTTTCGAGTTTCATATAAGTTATATACTATCAATTTAACTTATGTTTAAAATACATATAATTTGGTGATAAATTTAAGCATATATTACCCCTTCAAAATATTAAATTGTATATATTGTGATTATTTTCTATATTTTATATAATATAAAACATAAGAAAAAATATAATTCAAATAATGTGAATATAAACAAATATAATTTTTAAATCTTCAATCCATTTATGTAATAGTTCATATAATTTGGTGATAAATTCAAGCATATATTACCCCTTAATGAAACTTTGTACGCAAGCTCTAAATCTCAATATAAAATCTACATATAAATTAGGGATATCTCATGTCCAAATACCACATGTTTTTAACACATCGACCGAAATAATCTCCTTTGGAATAAGTACCATATGAAGTAAACCCTCGTCAAAATTCTCCCGGTCGGAATGCCATACGAAGTGGTTCCAAGTTTAGTCGGTGTCTTGATTCCCGTCTTCTGTTCTTCATTTGCTATCAATCTTTATGTCTTCATTGTCTTCGACAAATGAACGGTGTCACTTTTTCCATTTCGATATATGGATGGAACTTGGCGTCACTTTTGTTAGATACTAGTCAGGACGCAAAGCACGCGCGACGTAAATGAGATCGGTAATTGATCGCCGTAGATGAAATCGGGAAGGAGTTGATAAATTCTATCAGTTAGGGAAAACTAGATAAATTCAACATTTTCTTTGAATCATACCAATATCAACCTAAGTGATACATTCCAAATGCGCCATAAGTGAGCAAGCTAATTGTAGGCCCCCGTAGCAGGGGTTGGGCGAGGATATCATATCACAAAGTAGAAGGAAGCACAGCGCAATCCAACCTTCAACTCGATCCACCACCTAAATCGGCCACAAAATATTCAAACTTAACGTTAAAAAATAAAAATAAAGATTGATTAAATTACAAATTGAAAGAAACAAAATATTCAAACTTAACGTTAAAAAATAAAAATAAAGATTGATTAAGTTGCAAATTGAAAGAATGATTAAGTTGCAAATTGAAAGAAACGGAAAGAAAATAATCATATCTAAAAGTAATTATTGATGAACTTGAAGGTGATCCTTGCATTTCCCATTGTTGAGAGTTCCTTGTCAAATTCCGGAACCAAAGTGATAGGAGGGAGCACCAAAATAGGAAAAAAAGAAGAAATTAGTAGCACCAAGGAAATTATATATAAAAAAAACAAAGAAATTTATAGAGGGAGATTAGTTAGAATGCAATAGGCTCGGTAATAATTCTCTGGACTTTAGTTATCGTCATGGCTGCGAATTCTGCAAAATTCTCTCTGATACATGTGCTTTGAAATGGTAGAAGTTGAGTGAGAGAGATCGAGTAGATTACAATTCTCTGGACTTTAGTTATCTCCATTGGATGTTTAAATAGCGATAGGTTCATATATAAGCCAATTACAAAATTGAAGATGATTAAACCAAAAAAAGATTACCTAGTCAAGTGTGATAGGAAATCAGCCAAATCCAATTGCATCGAAGGAAATTAGGGCAACAAAGTAGGAGCGTTGTAAAAAGAAAATTTTCCATGAAGCACACAAGTTATTCTTTTTGAAAGAATCCGGGCCCAGGATCATTTGTAACATAGAAACCAAAGCAAATTTATACAAAACAAACATATTCATCTTATTAAATACAAAATAACTTCCTACTATAACAATATAAAATAAATAAGCACAATATAACATCTAAGTTATATCTAGCTTTAAGATTAATCTCATTGTCGTAAGAACTCAATTTCAAGCCTACTTGCAACAACTAAAACCTCCTCTTGAAACATAGCACAAACTCTTCCCTCATTCGTTATGTCTATATTGACTTACTGAATTATAGATCAACAGATAGGAACTTGATATATTAAAAAATAGAAACTTTCTCTACTATATACCAACATGAGCATTGATCAATGCAAGAATAGATTGTACGCATAAGTCTATCTACGTGCATAAAAATGAAATGGAAATGCTAAATAATCTAAGATCCCAGTTGGACAGGAAACTCCAAGAACAAGAAAAAAAAAATGCTTAATTAATTAATTAGCCTGACAGAACTACACAAGAAGGGGCATGGAAATTCCTGATGGTAACAAAGACGAAAGACTGAGGTTTGAGGAGCAACGGTTGCTCTACAGGGACAAGATAAAAATATATTAAAATTTGAGAAGAACTTGGAAGAGTGATTACCTAATTGAGAACTGATTTTAGAGAAGAAGATCAAAGAGTGATTACCTGGAATTGAGAGAGTTGAGAGCACAGTAGAGGGTTCCTACAGGAAGCAACAATTTTCGTTTAAGTAGAGAAGGATTGTCCCTAATCAAATTTAGTTCTCCAAAGGCAAAGAGGAAGATGAAAAATGTATATACACATAGATCAAATTCGTATAAAAGAAGCAAAACCGGAACCCTAGAAAGTAAGAGATATGAATTAGACGGATATACATTCAGATACTTTAGCTTCATATTACCATAGACAACACCAAAAGCGAACACCGAAGCACAGAAAACCTAAAATCCATTGAAGATGAATTCGATTCAAACAACTAGATTGACAAGTAGTTTGCTTTCACTTGTTTAGGAAACAAATAAGCGAGTATATGGAGCATGTGATGGGGGCTACACAACATACAGATCCAATATTTTTGACACTTCTCTCGCAGGACAATGTTGGTGGGCTCCAAGTGTTCCATCAAAATTAGTGGATTGACGTGCAACCTCTTAGAGGAGCACTAATAGTCAACCTAGGAGATCTACTGCAGGTTAGTTCACTATATATATATATATATATATATATATATATATATATATATATATATATATATACAAAAATGTTGTTGATGCATATATAAATAAATGCCCGTGTTTTGATGCATGCAGCTCTTAACAAATGATACGTTCCAGAGTGTCAACATAGGGTACTTCTTAGGAAGAAAGAAGCTCGTACATCAATTGCTTGTTTCTTCTATCCAAGTAGAACCAATATGTCGAAGCCATACAATCTCATTCAAGAGCTGCAGATTCTACAAAACAAGACAACCGTCTACAAGAAGACCTTTCTTGCCGGTTACATGAAATATTATACTACCAAAGGGGTTGATGGTACCTCGCCTCTCCCACATTTTAAGGCTCGGTAACACTTGCTTTAAATATGATTATTACGTACCTAATCAACTTTTATCTATTATTGGTTGAATGTATGTTTTGTTCCATCAACTTGAGTTATTGCCTTGTTTGTTCCAATTTAGAATGAAAGTTTCAATACCTAATCACAATAAATTTTCACCACTCCTACAATTAACTTTTTTTTGAAGTGTTGATGTTAAATATTTATATAAAAATAAATTAGTTGAAAATACTAGATTCTAGGAAGTAACCTTTATTATCACAAAATTAAATAAATAAATGATGTTGTTGATACATATATAAATATATGCCCGTGTTTTGATGCATGCAGCTCTTAACAAATGATACGTTCAAGAGTGTACAACATAGGGTACTTCTTATGAAGAAAGAAGCTCGTACATCAATTGCTTGTTTCTTTTATCCAAGTAGAACCAATATGTCGAAGCCATACAATACCATTCAAGAGCTGCAGATTCTACAAAACAAGACAACCGTCTACAAGACTTTTCTTGCTGGTTACATGAAATATTATACTACCAAAGGGGTTGATGGTACCTCACCTCTCCCACATTTTAGGGCTCGGTAACACTTGCTTTAAATATGATTATTACGTACCTAATCAACTTTTATCTATTATTGGTTGAATGTAAGTTTTGTTCCATCAACTTGAGTTATTGCCCTTGGTTGAATGTAAATTTTGTTCCATCAACTTGAGTTATTGCCCTGTCTATTCCAATTTAGAATGAAAGTTCCAATACCTAATCACAATATATTTTCACCACTCCCACAATTAACTTTTTTTTAAAGTGTTGATGTTAAATATTTATATAAAAATAAATTAGTTGACAATACTAGATTATAGGAAGTAATCTTTATTATCATAAAATTAAATAAATAAATGAAGTCTCATAAAGTTTGCTCTAGAAATTTACGCATAGTTAAATTAAACTAAATTAGAAATAATTATAGTTTCACTTTGCAAATAACACATCCAAATTAACCAATCACATCCACCACTAATTATATTCTTGTATAATATTAAAGGATAAAAATAAATTAAACATATATATATATAAATATATAATTATTTATAACCACATTTTCTTAAATAATTATTTTTAGTGATGAAGTATATATGTATATCCGTCTCTAATTTTTAAATGTGAATACTTATTATTCTTTTTTAAATTTTCATATATTACATAAAATATTTTACTACCAAAGGGGTTGATGGTACCTCACCTCTCTCACATTTTAGGGCTCAATAACACTTGCTTCAAATATGCTATTACGTACCTAATCAACTTTTATCTATTGTTGGTTCAATGTATGTTTTGTTCCATCAACTTTTATCTACCAAAAGTTATAATGAGTTATTGCCTTGTCTGCCCCGATTTTAGAATGAAAGTTTCAATACCTAATCACAATCAATTTTCACCTCTCCCACAATCAACATGTGTCAACCTAATTAAAATCAAAATTATATTGAAAATTTATACATGAATTTACTCGAACGAATATAATGGCTAAGGGTATTACTATATTATGGATTTGCATTTACACATTCTCTACCAATACTTAAGGATTTGTGACAATAGTTAAGCCAATAAGATTAATTTGGTGTTTGAAAAAGGATATCAAATAACACTTTAGTAATACTAAAGTTAAAGTTCTCTTGTATCTCGAAGTAATGCATATGCAGGAAGGGGAGGTTTTCTAACATTTTGCAAGTAATCGCATATACATTTCTCTGCTGATCAATTTTCCTATCTTCTAATAGCTTGTTCTTGAAAATATGGCTTTTGTTTGACTATTGCACGGCTCTACCTCTTGAGATTTTCCCAATTAAAAAGTTATAACTTAGTATTGATTGTGAAGGCGATTCATTGTAAAAAATAATTGAAAATCTTCTTTTAAGTTTGTGGTTTAGTTATGTTAAATTTAAGATGGGTGAAGGAGAGTCAAAGTTTTCGTAGAGCATATTGCAGTCTTAGACAACAGTTTTGTGCGATGAAATCAAGAGGCGCGGGAAGAAGATCAGGCGAGCAAAGGTGTAGTTTTTGGGGAGCAACGGAGCCGTCTTCGCAGAATGTTGTGTGCGATGAGGAAAGAGAGTAAGAATAAACTTCCGTGTGTAAAAATAGAAAAAAATAATTGGTAGTTTGGTATATTTGGACGGTAAACATAAAAAATAAGAAATATATATATTTTTAATTTATAAATAATAATTAATTAATCAATTAAAGTGTAATATCCGTAATTTTTATTCCGTTTATTTCTGTAACAAACCCGATCTCGATCAGTTGACCCATATCCGTCTACTTAGTTAGACACATTATTATAAAATTTATCATTTTATGTAGCTTCCCTTCACATAAAATGATAGGATCTTTATAAAATTTTATCATTTTATGTAGCTTACCTTCACATAAAATAATAAGTTTAGCCCTAATTTAGAGTATGACGAGGCCCGGACAAGTCTGTGACGAAGCTGTGACAAGGTCCAGACAAGTCTGTGACGAAGCTGTGACAAGGCCACACAAGGATGTGACGAGTCTGTGACAAGGCCAGACAAGGCTGTGACAAGTCGTTGACAAGCCCAGACAGGCTGTTGACAGCCCAGCGGATCCAGCACCCTCAGCACAGCAGCGCCAGCTGCCCAGCCCATGAACTCTCCAGCCTCAGCAGCTTGTCCGCAGCCCAGCTTCAGCACCTTGGATCCACAGTTTCAGCCCATCTGCTACTCTACCTTTCAGCAGCCCAGCCTTACAGCAACTCCAGCCCATCTGCTGCTTTGCCTTTCAGCCCGGCGTTGCCAGCTCCAGCCCAGCGCCAGCCCAACTGCAATACCACGTTCTCTTGCTGAACGTTACTAGGAAAGTAACAGCCGAGATCTTTGCAGATTCACTTCCATTCTGCTGCTTGCATTCCGTCCAGATACATCCACAGAAGAAACGCTTTCCTTGCTTACTCATCCCTTGCACGCAGCAGATCCTCCGGCTCCTTCGTCTTCTGTCAACCAGCATACCGCAGCTCCCTCCCTCACACCTCTTGAATGTGGCCAGGGACACGCCATCAGCAACCATGGGAGTCGCCTCCCTGCTCCAGTCGCGCAACAACAACAACCATGCCGTCACCTTCTGCGAGTCTCGTGTATGACCACTCTCTACCTCCTTACTTCCCCTCCATGTTTATGTGTCAATGGGTGCCTCTAAACCATCTTTAAACCCATATATTTCAGCCAAAGGAGCAACTTCAGAGAGCTGTTGCTTTTTTCTAGTTTTCCAACATTGACAGCATCCAACTTCGGGTTCCGATTTAGGTATGAAATACTGATCCATTTTGGCTGAAATTTTTATATGTTATAGATGAGATATTGTGGTAGCACATATTAAAATTTGGGATTATTCTGAGTTATAGTTTAGGAGATATGATTTTCTCAAGTTGGCTATTCAAGCAGTTTTTTTTAGTGTGCTGAGTTTGAGGAAAAATGCTTGAGATGCAGTTTTGTGGAATAAATTTGGATAGGCTTTTGATCTCTGTTAGGCTTGAAATTTTGATATGATATAGTTGACATCTTGTTGTAGATCATATTAAAATTTGGGAAGAATCGGAGTTACGGTTTGAGAGTTATTGTGTTTCAAAGTTGACGTTTTTATATATGAACTGAGTGTTGGGGAAAACAGCAAGTGATGCTGTTTTGTGAGATGATTTTTAATAAGCTCTTGATATCCTTTCCGGCTGAATTTTGGATATATTATAGGTAAGATTTTATAGTAGAACATATCAAAATTTGGGATAAATCCAGTGAGTGATTTAGGAGTTATGATTTTTCAAAGTGTACTCAGTTTTTGGCTAA
This sequence comes from Fagopyrum homotropicum, assembly GCA_033239125.1. Lineage (NCBI taxonomy): Eukaryota > Viridiplantae > Streptophyta > Magnoliopsida > Caryophyllales > Polygonaceae > Fagopyrum > Fagopyrum homotropicum. The sequence goes on along the minus strand of BSWB01000002.1, from coordinate 29,210,754 downwards.
GTATAGAATTTGCAAAGGGAGTAGTCAACTTTAGGAATTTTTATAAAGTTGTTGAATGAACAGTTTGGAGAAATTCTTTCTCCTAAGGTTAGATAGGACATCATAGATAATCTAGGGATTTAAGTCGGAATTTTTATAAGCGGTTACGAATTTTATATTTGGAATCGAAGTTAGACCTTTACGATTTCCCCGGAAAATAGAAACATAGGAAAAATGTTAGCTTGGAACCAAACGAAGCTTTGGAAGTTAGAATATGATTTTAGAATCTCAAATAGGAGTTTAGACATAAATTTTAGAATTTTCGGGAATTTCGGGACCAAGGGTAAAATGGTCATTTTACCCTAAATTAATACTGCAACTAGTTATGTCTTAATACATTATTCTATTTTAGAAGTCTTAGACTTCTAACTACGTAGGAGTGTGCTAATGCACTTATCTCCTTTGACAGGCAACTGAGTTGCTACAGTTTACAGAGCGAGTTGGTTTACAGAGAGTCGAGCTTTATATATCAGGTAAGTCCTTTGGGCTTACTTAGCTGACTACTAAATATGAGTATAAATGATGAGGGTGGTGTGTGATTGACATGTTAGAGAGATAGGTTGTGATATATAATTACCGACCTATATTTTGGCCTAAGAGTAACGGGCGGTGGCATTCTGCTCAGTAGCTCGCGGGGCGCTGGGGGTTTCTTTCGGGACTAGTCCATACATGGTTTGTAGTGATGCTACCAATGGAAGTCAGCTAGACCTACACCAGTTGGATAAGGAACGGAGGCGAGAACTAATAATAATTCTCGTGCCACAACTTAAATTGAATAATGTGAATCACTTAAATAATAGATAATAATTTGTTGAGTGCCAGCATGATGTTTGTTTATTTTTGTTTCTGCTTGTGTTTGTGTTGTTATCATTTTGCTTATATTTGGATAGTTAGCTAACGGTTTATCCGTGTTGTAGATCTGTAGAGATAGACAGTTGCAGAGAGATCCGGAACGGATGGTCAGCCGGGTCCACGTACTCATTAGATGGGGACGGGGGAGTCTTCCATACGTCATGCATGTTATGTATCTTTATATATGTTTGTAAGGCTGTCACATGTGTACGTTTATACCATTGAAAATATTATGTTTTAGAAATTGTTTTAAATACATTTGTGCCTTGTTGTAAGATCCAAGTAATGTTGTTGTTAAACCAAGGTCGGGACCCATTGTGAGGTCCTAACCAGTAGCTCCCCGAGTTCCGAGAATTTGGGGTGTTACAACATGGTATCAGAGCTCTGGGTTGGCAACAATGGCACTTGAAATCTTCTAAAAGACCGAATGTATAAAATAACTAGAACCCGAAAGGGGTCTAAGATTTTCAAAACAGATTTCTGTTTTTACACACGTGCATAGTCGGGTTGTTGGGTTAGTAGTACGTCGGACCACCATCGTTCTCCGTGGATCTCTGCAGCTTAGTAGATGAGAAATAGTTTGTGGACTTATAGTATTGTATGTTTATGTAAGTTATAGGTATATCTATACGCATGTACCTTTTAGTACCTTAAAGGATAGGAAATATACTTTAGTTGAGTTAATATCATGCGATCATCGCCTTATGATAAAATTTTAGTAGATCGTATAGAGTATCTCTATAGGAAAATAATGGACTCCGACCTCGGAGTAAAGTAATGTGTCCTGACGTACATTCTGGCGATTCCTACAATCATTTGAAGAACGAGTTGGCATAAAGTGAAGATAAAAAGATGATTCTTAACCACGAGAATAATTAGATAAGAAAGAATATCAAATAAACTCAGATAGAAGTGATAGAAGTCCATACAAGGAATTTAGCGGTGGGAAGACGAGAGATGAAACTCAAGAATATACGTAAGGACTGATAAGAAGCGCAAATTGAAGCGGACAAAATCGGAATACAAATTAAGTGGTGTCGAGTACAACTACACTTGGCGGGTTAAATGACAGTGCAACAAAGGTGGACGGCGCCATAGGCAAGTATGGGCCTGAGAGTACAAAGAAGATATGGTGTTGACCCCGATGTGAAAGATTAAAGAAGTACAAAGAGTTACAGACGAGAAATAAATTTCTTCATCATAGAGATGGCTTGACTTCCTTAAAGATTCAAGAATTTTGAAAGAAATCATGAAACAAGTATCAAATACAATAGAAGTTAGAAATTTCGACAACATATTTCTATAAAGGTGGAATCACAGAACTACACCAACCAATTCGGAAGAATGTGGAAAAGTGATTTGGTGGACTCAAGGGTCCGCAATAAATTCTCATTTACAAAGAGATTTAAGTTACCAACACTAACGGTTCATACCAGAGAACCGCAAACAGATGATGACTAAAGTAAGGAGAATCGCGAAGACACGCTTTCAAGCTAATGTGGAAGACTTGATGAACTCATTGGCGACAGATGAATGCTAGGACTAGACTCAGAAGAGTATAGTAACCTCATAAGAGAACAAGAGAAGTGCAGACTGTGGAAGAAACTAAAAGAGTATTAACAAAGAAACTAGAGGAGATAGATTTTGACCAAGCCTATCAAACTTCAAAAGAGATAGAAGAACAATAAGTCTGTGATCTTATGGAAGGTCAACTACATACCAGTCAGTAATAATTGAGACATAACACGTGCGGGTCAACCAGTGGTAACTGGTTATCAGATAAGAAGGATAACCATAGAATGATGTAAGAATTTTATAGACGTCTAGAGGACCCTTCAAGAGATCAACAACGACAAATGTGAAGCTAAATCGATCCGCGTGCTAGTACCTTAATAATAACATGGAGTGAGTTCGAGCAAGGAACCCTAATTAAGAACTTAAGAAGAAAGACTAGACGGTCAGAAAGGACCCCCTTTATGTCATTGAAGACCAAGGGAAGCGTGTGAGGGATGTACTGCCTACTGGCTAGGAAAAGGGTGCATATCACAGTTAGTACAGATGGATTATAAAAGAAGAACTAGAGGAGTAAGGAGTATATGATTTTGATAAGATTCTATGTCAATCAAGACAGAGTGTGTGTAGCATTCCCTACTAGATAAACCGCAAGTGGAAGGAAGTTAAGGTCATGAGAGTTTTGTAGACTTGATTACAAGCTATATTGGAAGACCTAGAAAAGACCATTGATGTCAGATGGACGACACAGTGAGACGCGAGAAATGGAGTTACCTCACGGGGGAACCGGAAGTTGTAATGTAGAATGAGCTAAAGGAGTATAAATTGATGAACTTGAGTAAGTAGTGTTCACCAGGAAATTTAACAGCAAAAGAGGTATGAGAAAAGTGAGTCCCGGAAATGGAGATAAGTCAACTATTGACTGACCGACATCAACTGAGGACGTGCAAGGGTTGTTTGGGATTGTCGAGCTATCTACAGTTAAGAAGAGATATCTGTGATTGAGGAGTATTGAATTAACTATACCAATACTTTGGAGGAGTTCCTCAAGTAGACAACGAAAATCTACTTAGACAACTAAAGGTATAGAGAGAATCGTGTTAGAGGTTACTTCTCGGTTGGTTAAGATCAAACTCCGGTCGAGTCAGGGTGTTGGGACCCGTGTTAAAAGAAGTAAGAAAGTAAATAGAAAAGTTTGTCTTCCAACCGCTATATTATTCTCTTAAACCAAGTAGGGAAAGTATCTAGTACTTCACCAGATAGGACTTAGAGTGTAATCGGGAGAAAGAGTTTTGGGGACAATCACTTTGGACTCACATAAAATGTCCTTATGATTAATGAGTGACAACAGAATTTTCAGAGTAGCGCAGCGGAAGCGTGGTGGGTCCTAAACCACAGAGCATTAAGCTCAATGATACAACGTGGCGAGTTTAAAATGATGTTAGTTGGTGAAATGCGTCTTGAGATGAACAAACATGAGATGGGCTATGCGGAGTAACTATGACTTTTGTGGAAGAATTTTACAACCACCAAGATAGATGGGAAGGTACTTGCATGTAGAGGTTATGGAAAGAGATTGATACCCTATTATGGATTCCAATGAAACATGACAACTTTGTCGCATGTCGACAAATAAGTAGTTTTGGGAATTAATACCGGGACGGTATTCGAGAGTAGTTCCATTGGAGGGAGAAAGAATTAACGATATTATTAAGGTATGGCGCGTGGTTTGCACTAGAAAACTCAAAGTACGTAACCACCATTCTGAGTCGAAAGATACATGAGAAAGAGAAACGCCAAAAGTATAGTTGCAACCCAGTAACCGTACTTAAAGAAAGCCTAATCTCGGAGTGGAATACGCGGAACGTGTATCGAAATGGAGTTGAGTGGCGCTTGGTGACATAGGAATATTCTTGCTCCAATTAACGTGGGGATATAAGAGTGCAATACCGATAGGGTGTTGGCAATTATCGAGTGGGTATGATCAAACGGTGGTGATGTGAGATCACCTTGCGTCTAGTGTTGTCATTGCGGACACATTCTATATCACCTAAGATCTGGGATACTGCGTAAAAAGTTTGAGTTGAGCTAGAAATCTACAAAATATTATGATAACGTCGGTAGAACACCAAGATTGACCACCGGATTGTGATTATTAAGTTATACCAAGTTTATTCTTTAATTATTCTTTAATTGAGGAACCATATGACCGAGTCATATTAGTAGACATGACCAAGGGAGTTGTGATACAACTAACCTTAAGCACTTGGTAAAGCACCGGAAGATGTATAAGGGGGATATCCTAGATCGGATACTAGGAACCTTTTTAGAAGACCAGAAGGAAAGGAATTGGAATAAATTACCTCAGGAAGGTCATCAAAAGATCTAGAGGTGAGCTAGGTAAGACAACCTTGTGAAACCTTACAAACGGAGTTGAAAGTGAGTGAGGGACTACTATTCCTCACCCTATTGAAGAGAACAACCCCATTGGTCAACATATTTAGTTAGAAGGAATACCTACTAGACACGAGTTAGGACCTCAGAATAGAGGATCGGACAGTTGGGCCGAATGATACCGGTGAGATATTCGATAACCAATATAGGACGTGATAGCAAGCGCTTATGATGTATGTACATGTAAAGATTTTCGGAGAAATGGGTTTTATGGAAAGCCGACGAGGTTACCTGAGATATTGTAGATAGTATGAGACATCACCTTTCAGAGATCGTTGTGGAGATAGTTGTAATAATCAAGGGAGCGACGAGTTAAGGCTTGGACCTATATCTGTGTTATATTATCTGACTACTTGTTTATTTCATGCTTGAGTGCTTAGTCTAGATGTGTGTTATTGGTGACCTTAATATGCGGGATACTTATATGTGGAAACGATGACTCTTGTACGGTAACAAGTAGATACACTAGACTCGTACCTTGAGGGCTGACCTTATGACTGACGTACTTTAAGTTTCGGGGCGAAACTTATCCTAAGGGGGAATTGATGTAATACCCGGGAATAATTCTTCCGGCTATTTCAGAAACAAATTAGAACTCGACCGTTGTGACCTCTTTCCGGCGCTTAAACTCGTTTGCATGGACTCCGACGTTACGAGTCTTCCTTTAAGTTTCGGGACGAAACTTATTTTAAGGGGGTACTGATGTAATATCCGGAATTTTTATTCCGTTTATTTCTGTAACAAACCCGATCTCGATCAGTTGACCCATATCCGTCTACTTAGTTAGACACATTATTATAAAATTTATCATTTTATGTAGCTTCCCTTCACATAAAATGATAGGATCTTTATAAAATTTTATCATTTTATGTAGCTTACCTTCACATAAAATAATAAGTTTAGCCCTAATTTAGAGTATGACGAGGCCCGGACAAGTCTGTGACGAAGCTGTGACAAGGTCCAGACAAGTCTGTGACGAAGCTGTGACAAGGCCAGACAAGGCTGTGACGAGTCTGTGACAAGGCCAGACAAGGCTGTGACAAGTCGGTGACAAGCCCAGACAGGCTGTTGACAGCCCAGCGGATCCAGCACCCTCAGCCCAGCAGCGCCAGTTGCCCAGCCCATGAACTCTCCAGCCTCAGCAGCTTGTCCGCAGCCCAGCTTCAGCACCTTGGATCCACAGTTTCAGCCCATCTGCTACTCTACCTTTCAGCAGCCCAACCTTACAGCAACTCCAGCCCATCTGCTGCTTTGCCTTTCAGCCCGGCGTTGCCAGCTCCAGCCCAGCGCCAGCCCAACTGCAATACCACGTTCTCTTGCTGAACGTTACTAGGAAAGTAACAGCCGAGATCTTCGCAGATTCACTTCCATTCTGCTGCTTGCATTCCGTCCAGATACATCCACAGAAGAAACGCTTTCCTTGCTTACTCATCCCTTGCACGCAGCAGATCCTCCGGCTCCTTCGTCTTCTGTCAACCAGCATACCGCAGCTCCCTCCCTCACACCTCTTGAATGTGGCCAGGGACACGCCATCAGCAACCATGGGAGTCGCCTCCCTGCTCCAGTCGCGCAACAACAACAACCATGCCGTCACCTTCTGCGAGTCTCGTGTATGACCACTCTCTACCTCCTTACTTCCCCTCCATGTTTATGTGTCAATGGGTGCCTCTAAACCATCTTTAAACCCATATATTTCAGCCAAAGGAGCAACTTCAGAGAGCTGTTGCTTTTTTCTAGTTTTCCAACATTGACAGCATCCAACTTCGGGTTCCGATTTAGGTATGAAATACTGATCCATTTTGGCTGAAATTTTTATATGTTATAGATGAGATATTGTGGTAGCACATATTAAAATTTGGGATTATTCTGAGTTATAGTTTAGGAGATATGATTTTCTCAAGTTGGCTATTCAAGCAGTTTTTTTTAGTGTGCTGAGTTTGAGGAAAAATGCTTGAGATGCAGTTTTGTGGAATAAATTTGGATAGGCTTTTGATCTCTGTTAGGCTTGAAATTTTGATATGATATAGTTGACATCTTGTTGTAGATCATATTAAAATTTGGGAAGAATCGGAGTTACGGTTTGAGAGTTATTGTGTTTCAAAGTTGACGTTTTTATATATGAACTGAGTGTTGGGGAAAACAGCAAGTGATGCTGTTTTGTGAGATGATTTTTAATAAGCTCTTGATATCCTTTCCGGCTGAATTTTGGATATATTATAGGTAAGATTTTATAGTAGAACATATCAAAATTTGGGATAAATCCAGTGAGTGATTTAGGAGTTATGATTTTTCAAAGTGTACTCAGTTTTTGGCTAAGTATAGAATTTGCAAAGGGAGTAGTCAACTTTAGGAATTTTTATAAAGTTGTTGAATGAACAGTTTGGAGAAATTCTTTCTCCTAAGGTTAGATAGGACATCATAGATAATCTAGGGATTTAAGTCGGAATTTTTATAAGCGGTTACGAATTTTATATTTGGAATCGAAGTTAGACCTTTACGATTTCCCCGGAAAATAGAAACATAGGAAAAATGTTAGCTTGGAACCAAACGAAGCTTTGGAAGTTAGAATATGATTTTAGAATCTCAAATAGGAGTTTAGACATAAATTTTAGAATTTTCGGGAATTTCGGGACCAAGGGTAAAATGGTCATTTTACCCTAAATTAATACTGCAACTAGTTATGTCTTAATACATTATTCTATTTTAGAAGTCTTAGACTTCTAACTACGTAGGAGTGTGCTAATGCACTTATCTCCTTTGACAGGCAACTGAGTTGCTACAGTTTACAGAGCGAGTTGGTTTACAGAGAGTCGAGCTTTATATATCAGGTAAGTCCTTTGGGCTTACTTAGCTGACTACTAAATATGAGTATAAATGATGAGGGTGGTGTGTGATTGACATGTTAGAGAGATAGGTTGTGATATATAATTACCGACCTATATTTTGGCCTAAGAGTAACGGGCGGTGGCATTCTGCTCAGTAGCTCGCGGGGCGCTGGGGGTTTCTTTCGGGACTAGTCCATACATGGTTTGTAGTGATGCTACCAATGGAAGTCAGCTAGACCTACACCAGTTGGATAAGGAACGGAGGCGAGAACTAATAATAATTCTCGTGCCACAACTTAAATTGAATAATGTGAATCACTTAAATAATAGATAATAATTTGTTGAGTGCCAGCATGATGTTTGTTTATTTTTGTTTCTGCTTGTGTTTGTGCTGTTATCATTTTGCTTATATTTGAATAGTTAGCTAACGGTTTATCCGTGTTGTAGATCTGTAGAGATAGACAGTTGCAGAGAGATCCGGAACGGATGGTCAGTCGGGTCCACGTACTCATTAGATGGGGACGGGGGAGTCTTCCATACGTCATGCATGTTATGTATCTTTATATATGTTTGTAAGGCTGTCACATGTGTACGTTTATACCATTGAAAATATTATGTTTTAGAAATTGTTTTAAATACATTTGTGACTTGTTGTAAGATCCAAGTAATGTTGTTGTTAAACCAAGGTCGGGACCCATTGTGAGGTCCTAACCAGTAGCTCCCCGAGTTCCGAAAATTTGGGGTGTTACATAAAGAGAGGCAATAAAGAAGGGAGTAGGAAGGGACATAGAGGATCCGAACTCAGCTAAATGCAATAACATTATATATATATATATATATATATATATATATGCCAAATTTGTTAAAAAGCAACGTCCATGTATCATGAATTTTTTTATTTTTATTCATTATTGGTGACTATTATTACTTTCATGCAAAGTATATAGTTTGAGTAAAGCAAAATATATAATTTGAATTGTTACCGTTAAAAAACTCAAATATAATATATTTGTAAATTTAATTAAAATTTAGTTTCGAGTTAAATGAGCATACAACATGTATACGATGAATAATCTCGTTTAGTTCGAATAACAAATCTAATGACTATAAAAGTCGATCCTTTATAGGGTTGTTATAGAGTTGAATACTTAATATCGGCTCGTCCACTTGACTATTATAAGACGAGTATAAACACAAGGCTTAATCTCGGTTAAATTTAGGTAACTTGCTTCAAACTTGAGTATAAACGAGTAAAGCATGAGCTTATGAACACACATATACCAATGTTCGACTCGATTAACAATTTTGACGACTATGTGAGTCGGTATCCAATAGAGTTGTTATATGAGTTAATCTAAATGATCTCGCGTTGACCGCGGTTCACTTGGTTAAAATATAATCACTTTTTATAAGTTAATTTAACATTTGGACAACTAGATTAGTTTCGGATGATAACCTAATCAGAAATACGACTCGAGAAGGGACTAATTTTCCTTCTATTATACGGTAAAAATGAAAAGTCGTTGCTTAAGGGAGTTAACGTTGATAACCACTCTGATTCAGTATCATGCGCAATTTAATTGCATATTGCGTTTTGATGATAAATGATCTTCAACATCCGAAGTTTTAATTCATATCTTTTATTCATATCATGTACAATCAAATTGCATATTACGTACCAAGCGATGAAAGCGAGTCACATTAAGTGCCCGTTTGGTTGGAGCGGTGGAATGGAAACGGAATGAAATTAGATAAGGGTTAGGAATGGAAATGGAAATGATGAGATTACTTTCATGTGATAAAAGACCTTTAACCAAACGTATTTTTTGATTGATTCGGAATCATTCCGTTACCGGGAATGATTCCTAGAGCTTCAAAACGGGCCCTAAACAACTTAGAGTAGATATACAATACTTATAGTCGACTTGGGCGGTTGTGACTCATATGTTTTATCCATTTCATGTCAATTTGTTTTATCCATTTCATGTACAATCCTGATCTCTAATTTTATTTAAATTTTTATTTACTTTTATATAAAGCTTTAAAAGTATTCTGGTTTGAAAATATCTTATAATAAATTTAATCATTTTATAGCCGAAATAAACTATTTTGTAGTAATGACTCAACTATGTAACACCTCGAATCCGCGGGACTCGGGATGCAATGGACGAAGACCTTACAATGGGTCCCGAACCTTAGTCTGACAACAATTTCACCGGATCTTACAACAAAACACAAATAAATGTCAAAATTGAAATACATTTTTATGCAAATGATATGGTTCCCGAAAGCATATAACAAAAAATCACAGCCGAAACACAACTCCAATGACCAAACGTCGAAACTATATAATATATAATATATACATACACACAAGACTCTGCTCACAAACTCATCCTACAATGTACGGACCCCGGTTGCCCACTCTTCCGGATCTTTCGGCCACCTGGGCTGCCCCCAGCGGCGCTGGACCTCCGCCCCTGAAGCCAAGGGTGTTGGACGCCGCCCCTGCGGCTAGGGGTCGCCGCCCTTGCGGCTGTGATGCAGAGGCCACCTCTGTGGCGCTGTCCGGCCGCGGGTGCGATCGAACTCCAGTGAACGATCCCGAACAACTTATCGATGGTTCCTTGATGTGCAATGACCTCCTAGCTTCTTTGCTTGGATCCAAAACATCCCCCCACTTGGATCCACACTCACATAATCATTCTAAACTTGATCCACTCACATGCAACACAAGAGAGGGGAGAACAAGGGGAATCCATGACTTCCTCCATTGAAGTGCAAGGAAGAAGATGAAGATGAAGACGGGAAGAAGGAGAGAAAGACTTACCCTTACCAAACCGGATCTGCTATACACTACTATCCATAGATGAATATATCACACAATCAAGGAGGAGAGGAAGAAGCACCACCATGGAAGGAGTTGGAAGAAGAGGAGAAGAGGAGAAGCAAACTCACGTGAAATGAAAGTGAGAGGAGGGAGAAATGTTCAGCTGAGGGGGTGAGCAAAAGGGAGGGAATGAGGGGTCGGTTCCCCGACACGAAGGGTCACTCACTCAAATGAAGGCTCGGAAGGTGACGGGAAAAAAACCCGCTCACTCACCACATTGAGCTTACGGAAAAACTGAGCCGCGCCTGCTGGAAGGTCAATAACTCGCTCACTAACCGGAATAAAAATTCTGGATGTTACAACTAATCCTTCTAAAAACAAGTTTCGTCCCGAAACATGCTAACGCAGCACTCCCGACATAACTACCTCGGTAACCACTCAAAACCGTAAATGTGCCAACTCCCTACTCGATAACCATCACACAATCGTGTATCTGCAACAAGACCTCGGTAACCACTCACACGAACCGCATACCAAGACAAGGTCTAACCGATCACATAATACATTCCCGCTCAGAGAACAAAACACATAAACTCGTAGATGCACATAAGATCTAAGCCAACGGCTCTATCGATGCGTCTAGATCCTCGTAACAACTCAACCCAAGGTACCTTCTCACGTCCCCCTGGTACCCTCATTGGTTCCTCGTCTAACACTAGATCATCACGACTAACAACATAACTCGAGTCGTACAAGTACTCCATCGACTGTGACAAGGAACATCGGGTAAACACCCTCCACTATTGGTGGCAATGCTAATTTGTAATCACCTCTTACTTGTTCTCATCTCTCAAAAAGGTCCGTAAAACGGAAACTCAACTTCCCTTAAATGCCAAAAATTTGACGCCTCGCGCCTATAAAAATCTCGATTCCATCGAATCCACTCCATAACTGAACTCTAGAGGTCTGCGCCTTTCATCTATATATACACCTTCCAACAATTCAACTCGGCTAACATTCACCTTTGGACCACCGCTACTCGAGCGAGGTCGTCCAGTATCTACTCAGGGTTATCCCTATATATACTATCCATATTCTAAAACCACGATGTACTATACTTCTGTCCATAAAATGCCTCCCAAAGGGCCATCCCAACAACACATCCCAACTATCATAATATGAAAGTTCGATCAAAGGGAAGTGTTCGGATTACACTTATTTTCACTCTAGCACATAGGTTCGCAACACATCCTTCAAGGCTTGAAAAGCCCTCTCTAACGGACTATACGTCTGAGAACGAAAACTGTCATGAAAGACAATTGGGCTCTTGTTTTTCACGTATGAAAGCAGTACATATGAAGTTGTAGAAACATTTCAATTTAATGTATGAAATATTTGCAGTATGAATAGTGGTTATTTGATTAACATAATTTGTATTACTTACGCCCGTAAAGCATTCATCTCGTCTGAATGTAGCAAAACATAGCGATGAGCCTATTTTAAACTTCTTGTGTCATCCCAACAATTCGACCACCGGAGTTAAACAAATACTTGTGCATGCTTTGGATAGTGTCATCATTTCTTTTGGATTTGTTGAAAACAGTTTCCACCCCTTTCAAAAACCTTGAACAAAAGGTACTTGTCTCTTCTAGAATGTATCCTTCAGCAATAGACCCTTCTGGTTGGGCTTTATTGGTTACATATGACTTTAAATGAGCCAAATACCTTTTCCAAAAGAATACAGCCAAACAAGAATATTGTGGCAGTTCCCAAAATGAAACAAACTAGTAATAGGGTGTAGATATTGACCATTCAATGGGATACATCCATCTATAGTGAACCGGTCCACCAAGCTTAGCCTCGTCTACTAAGTGGATTAGTAAGTGAACCAAATTTTTAAAAAAGATGGGAGAAATTCCTTTTCAAAATCACATAAAGTCAGGATGAGTTTTTCTTGTGCAGCATCCACCTCATCTAGATCAAGTGTTGTAGAGAACAAATACTTGAAAAAAGAAGACAAATCTGAAAGGAGCTCAACAATTTGAGTAGCCTTGGATGCACGTAAGGCTACAGGAAGAATATCTTGCATTGAGACATGTTTATAATGACTTTTGAGGTTGATCAACTTTCGTTGTTTGATGTTGACACATCGAGATAGGTTGGATCCATATCCATCTGGAACTCTAAGCTTCTGTAAAACCCTTAGGAATCTCTCTTTTTCCACTGAAGATGTAGTGTATGCAGTTGGAGGCATTATTGGATCTCGGTTAGGGCGAGGATGAAGCCATAGTTGTGGCTTTACTCCTCTTACTTCAATTGTTTTTCTAACATTGACATCATCCCTACACTTTTTATCCATATCAAGAATAGTGCCCAACAAGTTATCACACACATTTTACTCTATGTGCATAACATCTAAATTGTGCCTTAACATACTATGCTCCCAATATACCATGTCAAAAAATATGCTCTTTTTCTTCCACATATTGTTGTCATCATCAACATATTCATCTCCTATTGTTGACCCATTTGTCTCTCTTGATCTTTTTTTCTTGACCTATTCTTACACTTTCCATATACATGTACTATTTCTTCTTGTTGCCTCAAAATACTTGACCTTTTTACATGACTCGGTGGGTGACCATACTCATCAGTCCCAACAAATAGTTCACCTTGAGATCGGCATTCATGTTCAGCTGGTAACCACTTTCTATGACCGACATAACACATTTTCTCTCCAAACATGTAAGAAGGAGTTGAGCCTGCACATGAAGGGCATGCCTTGTAATCCTTCGTATTCCAACTAGATAACATTGCTAAAGCAGGGAAGTCATTAATAGTCCACATTAAAGAAGCACGAAGCCTGAACAATTCCCCCATATAAGCGTCAAAAACATCAATACCTTCCCACAACTTTTGCAACTCACGAATTAATGATTGCATGTACACGTCAATATTATTACATGGTCCTAATTTTCTAAGTATAATCATTGACAATATGAATGATGATGCCTTCGTCACCATCCATGGTGGCAAGCTGTAAGGGATTAAAACAACAAACCATGTATAGTAAGTATACGAACTCCTTTTACTGACCAAAGATGTGCATGTCATATTTTAAACTTACGTGTTCAAGATGAACTTAAAACTTTATGTTCTACGTGAACCCTCGTCACCAACGTAACACTCAACCGATTTAACAAAAAATTGGAGAACAACATATTCACAAAACAATGTTCATCCAATTGCATTTTCAAAATACATTGGAACTCGTTGGAACTTCACTTACAAACTACTTAGTCAAGTTCTTCGTTAAAAAGATCTATTACAATCATTTTCCGCACAAAACATTTTGTGATCTCTATTAAATGACAAAACTATTTGGAGAAATTGTTATGATATTTGTAATGTTTTAAAGGTTTTTAGTGATTCAACTAATATGATGAGTGATGTCTACACTCCCACTTCTTGTAGTTTTTCAAAAATAGCCGTAAATGTTGCAAAGGCTTTACAAACTGGTTTTACTTATCCAACCCTTATAAATGCTATAACCGACATGAAATTAAATGGCTAAAATATTACACCGATATTCCCTTGGTTTATCTTATTTTTGCCATTTTTTTTTTATCCTAGGCTTAAAATTGATGGTGTTACCGAATTTTTGGGTGTTTATTATGAATGTTTAGGTTTAGGTTCTTCTACAAACACTTCTACCATTATTCATGAAGTTCATGTTTGAAAAATTGCTTTCTTCCTTTGAAACAAGTGTTAGTTCTTCCGCCGAACTGACTCCTCCAACCTCTTCTTCTTCTTTTTCTTCTTCTTCTTCTTCTTCTTCTTCTTCTTCTTCTTCTTCTCCTCCTCCTCCTCCTCCTCCTCTTCTTCTTCTTCTTCTTCTTTCAAAAGCTAAACAAATTTTAGCTAAAAGAACAAAAATACCACCGCATTCATCCGCAAGTGTGGAATCAAGATTATTTAACAACGCGTTTTAGTTTTGATAGTGAAACTTTTGAAATTTTGGATTGGTGGAAGAGGTTAGCCCGAAGTATCTACATTGATCAAAATTATGCAACAACTCATGGTCATGCCCACATCAACGGTTGCCGTGGAGCAAGGTTTTAGCCAAGGAGAGAACATGCTAAGTTACAAGAAAAGTCAATTGAAGCCCAAGAAATTGGAGACACAAGTATGCATTCACGATTGGATAAGGTGGAGAAGCGGAAACAATGGAATGCCCAAGTTGATGACTCATGATCGGATTCCAACTTCGATGATCCGGACACAACTTCCAAGTCTGATGCAAGAAGGTAACGAGGTAACTAAACTCGGAAGTCCGACAAAAGGTAAGCAAAGGTAAGAGAACTATGTGGGCTTTTAATTAAATAACTAATATTATCAATTTATCACCGAGATTTTGAGTGAAAAAAAAACCCGAGAGCAATCTCGGTTTTTTTAATAAACCGGTGCTAAACCGCCAAGCCGACGGTTTAGGTTAAACCTAAACCGCCGGTTTCGCTTCGGCCGGTTTCGCTTAGGCCGGTTTAGGTTTACCGACGGTTTAGGTTTGTGACCCAAGTCTACGTAGTACTTTTCTTGATGCAAACAATCAAAAAGCATAAGATTTGGGCTTGTCCATTAATATCAATTACCTTATTAATAAACCCAATTAAAATGTAAATTAGCCCGACAGATCATGACCCATTGTACCGAAATCAATGTATTGTTTCTCTAGATCTTTCATTAAGTAAAACCTAGGCAAGAGTGTTGTGAAACAGCTGAATTTTTACAAGATAAACACACCTGACTACCTGAGTATTGTTAAGAATAATCCAAACAAACAACTTCAAGAGCAAGCAAACACACCTTCATGTGACAACAATGTAATACCCGTAAAAATTTAAACTCCGTTGAATACCGGACCAAACTAGATTCCGATCCGCCATACTTAATTCTTTAAATAAAAGAACACGATATTAAATTTTATTATTTTATGTGACCTTGATTCACATAAAATGATAACTAAAGTTATTCCGTAAATAATCCCGTCATTTAATTCCCGTACATTTTTACGTTTCCGTACGAGTTTTTATGTTTCACTTCAGCCTTTTGTTTAATGGGTGAGCATACCCAATTTAACTTAGCCCAAACCGTGGTGTCACCAACCGGCCCAGACGACAGCAACACATGGGAGCACTCCAACTTGCAGCCCAAGGAGAAACGGGCCTGTTGCATCCAGCTTCGCAGCCCAGGAAGCCCAGACGCTGAAGAAGAAACTCGCTGAGTTTCATGTGAAGGGCCAGCCGTCACCTGCTTCTCCTCTCACCTCTTCTGAACTGCGGATCTCTTATTTTAGGTAGTATCACCTCAATAGCAGCCGAAAATCTCGCTTCTTCCTATATCATCCTTCGTCCCATCTTCAACTGCCCGGTTTAGCCGCACAAGCTTACAGAACGGGACGCCGCTACTCTTCTTCTCCCTCACAACCACAACCGTACCTTCTGCATTCTCGGTGAGACGTTCTGTGCAGCAACCAATCCTCAGCAGCAACTTCTCGGCATCAACTCGAGACGCCAAACCAGCAACTGAAGACATCCGAGCCGCCGACCTACATGCGTCTGACTAACAACAGCTTCACGTCCCCTTCGAGACAGGAGTACCGACGCACAGACCCTACAACGTGGCTGAAGATTCGGACTGAAGGGTAGGACATCGCGACCGCCAGCCAGAACCACCTCTCTCCCTTCATAGCAGGCACTGATCTCCCGAGTTACGATGTGGCGCCGGATCCCGTCTACTGCTGCAAACAGGTAATCGAGTCTCCTATTATCTCCTCCGTTTCCGCCGTTGTTTCTTCGTCTAGTGTAGTTAACTGCAGTGACTCGGTTGTAGGCTGTCTTAGGGACGAGTAGGGGGCTGAAGGAGGTCAGTTTGTCCATGGGTTCACGTTGAGAATGTTGGAGTATGAGGGTGGTGACAGTGAGAGGTATGTCTAGTGTTTTGTTTTTAGGGTAGGGTTTTCTTTCTTGGACATAAATGTAGCAAGGAGGGAGCTCAGTAGAGACTTTCGAACTGTGGTCTTCAGGGTGGGGTAGAAGTGAAAGGATGCAGTCAGGGGGACTCGAACTTAGGAAAAAAAAAACTAACCCAGAAATTTCAGATTTGTGAGTTGAAACGGCTAACTTTGAACCTGTGTTTGAACACCTTAGAATGAACATCCACCGTTGAATTTTTAATATGTTGTAGATTGCAATAAGTAGTTTAATGTGTTAAAATTTGAGAGAAAGTTAACGGTCGGATTGGGATTTACGAGGTCCTAAAGTAGGACAGTTGGGCTGTTTTTACAGCAGGGGAAAATTGACTAAGTATGGAATTTTTTCAGCTTTCATTCCCACTTTGGAGATTTATGAGAGAGTTATGATTAAGTTTTTGTGAGAGATAATTACCCCTATGTTTAGTATGCATATCATAGAGGATCTAGGATTTTTTTTCGGAATTTTTATAACCTCATCCAAGCTGCGTATATGAACCCAAAAAAATCAAGTTTTAACGACTATAGAGTAAATTAAGAATGTTGGATAACTCTTCTAAAACCTTACTAAACCTTGCTATGAAAATTAGGTTTAGGACATAGGTCCTAGAAGGAAATAGTAAACTAAATGATAGACTTTTTCGGATTTTCGGCATTAAGGGTAAAATGGTCTCTTATCGTAAGAAAGCTTTTTCCGTAATCCCTTCGCATGAGGTTGGACATCTGGATGTGTTTTTGATCCACATGCCTTATTTGACAGGCGTTTGAGTTACCACGAGTACGGACCGATTTGAGACTTGTTAGAGTGTGATTTGACTCAGGTAAGTCCTTGCGACTTACTTAGCTGGTTTCTGGATATTAGTTGGATGATAATGGTTGTGTGTGTACAATGTGTGTTATAATAAATAACAACTTGTTAGGACGACCGTGGTTTATGTTTTAAGGCCCAAGTGTATGTATAACGGGCCGTGACATCACTGCCCAGCTCTGCCAGGAGACTGGGAGGTTCTCTATACCCAGACCATACAGGTACACGGTGAGATGCATCGGATCCACTCCTGATGGGTACACGGGGGCGGAGGCGAGGTTTGGGAATCCCTCGTGTCACAAAATAAGTATCATTAGAGTGAATGACTTAAATGAAGATAATAAATGGATTGTTTGAAAGCATGATGAGTGTTTCTTATTTTATATGTGTGTGTGTGCTATTATTATTCTTCTAATGTTTAGATAACTAGCTAATGGTTGTTTTGTTGTGGTTTTAGTTTTACAGCAGGTTAGAACAGCAGCTGAGTGATCCGGAAGTAGTGGTCAGCCGGGTCTCCGTACTCCTTAGAGTGGGGGTGTTGGTTGTTGTTTTGTTGTCTTTCTTTTTGGTTAAGACAGTTAGTCTTTTCCGTTGTTTAGGTTCGATAGGCTGTTAGACTTTGTTGCATTCATCCTTTTACAAATGTATTTTTATAAATTTCGGTTTTTCTTATTTGTGTCTTGTTACAAGATCCTAGTAATATTGTTGTCAAACTGAGGTCGGGACCCATTGTGAGGTCCTAACCAGTAATGTCCCGAGTTCTGAGAATTCGGGGTGTTACAACATGGTATCAGAGCTCTAGGTTGGCAACAATGGCACTTGAAATCTTCTGAAAGACCGAATAAGTACTTGAGCAGAACCCGAAAAGGGATCTGAGTTTTAAAAAGAACTTTTGGTTTTCAAATGCATGCATAGTCTGGTTGGGGATAGAAAAGTACGGCTGACCACCACTACTACCGCGGATCTCAGTATGCTTAGTATGGACTTTAGGTTTTACTATAGTTCGACTTTTAGCTTGTTTATAAAGATATGTTATATAGTTAGGTATATGCCGAAGATTAGTAGAAATTGTAGTTATGTTATGTCCTTAACGGAGATAACATAATGAGTTTCTCACCCCTTGGACACATCTAAGTAGATTTTGAAGGGTATCGACGTGAGGATTAGTATGCACATCTTATGTGCATTAGGGTAGACGAACGTTGGACAACTCCTTCGAGCTTGTGGAGGAACGTCGAGACAGAAAAGTGAAGACTCAAAGACAATACCAATTACGATGACAAGAAGAGAATCCCGAATCAACTCAACGGGATCGAATGAAGGATATACAAGAGAGTAGTTCCGGAGAAGCAAGAGATGATCGCCAACTAGGGAATTGAGAAAGACAACGGAGAAGCTCTTCCAAGTTGTGTAAAGTGACTTCACAAACAAAGAAGATGACGTCGAATATTTTTCATAGACATGAAAGTAAAAAGGGAGATATAGTAGCGATCAAGAAAAGAGACATAAAATTTAAGCTCACTGACAGACTAGGAAGTGAAAGTTGATGCCAAAAGCAAGGCGAAATATGATCACTCTCAACCAGCAAATTGCCACCACAATCCAGATTGATAACCGAGACAGTCAAAAGTATGGAAGTCAACACGAGATACATTATCCATCCAAATAGAAAGAATTAAAGAGCTGCAACTTGGAAGCTTACGCATTGCCAGAAAGGGAAAGGTGGATTTCACCAACGTGGAAGTGGAGTGATCTCGTAGAACACAAGAGAATTTTGACATAGACCGTGATACAACAATAACTAGCTTCTGTAAAGGCAGCATTACAAGCAACACCCAAGGAAGAAGAGTGTGTGAGAAGAGTATTGGTGAACTCGAGGGACCCCAATAACTTCTCATTTAAAAGGAATTTAAGCTAACAACACTACAAGTTCATAATAAAGAACCGCAAATAGACGATAACTCAGGTAAAAGAATCACGGAGATGTACATACAAGCTACCTTGGAAGATTTAAAAGTCTGTTGATGGAAGAAGAATGATACAACTGGACTCGTAAGAGTATAACGATCTTACAAAAGTGTAGAGTGTAGGAGGAGCTAAAGAAGTATAAACATAGCGACAGGAGGAGATATATTTCACCAAGTATATCAAGCCTCAAAAGAGATAGAAGAAAAGTAAGTCTACGATCTTATATAAGGTCACCTATAGACTAATTGGTAACAACAGAGAATTTACACGTGCTGGCTAACTAGTGGTGGTTAGTTGACAGATAAGAAGAATAACCACAAGGTTATAAAGGAAATTTACCGACATCTGGTGAATTTCTTCCAGAGATCAACGACGGCAATGGTGAAGTTAAATCAATACCAGTACTAGTAGCCTTGATGGTAATATTGAATGAGTCCAATATGATAATTCTAATAAAGAAAGTAAAGAGAAGCTCTTCACGGTCAGCAATGACCATTGATGATAGTAATGGTATAAAGGGAATTGTTGTGAGTAGTTGCTTACTACTAACTAAGGAAAGATACATATCAGAGTTAGGATGAAGGGATCCATGTAAGAAGAACTAGAAGAGTAAGAAGAAACAGATGATGGTGAACATGTTCTATGTCTTAGCATTCCACACAAGTAGGACTGGGAGTACTCCTCCGAGAAAAAGTGGTGTCAAACTATCTAAATTGACAAGGGAAACCCTTGTGATTAAAGATGTGACACAAAATAATTGGAAATTCTGAGGCGGCACAAACATAAAGAGTATGATGTAAAGCCTTGGCGAAATGTGTGGTCGAGTTGTGAGGTGATTGCAGATAGAATC
This sequence comes from Fagopyrum homotropicum, assembly GCA_033239125.1. Taxonomy (NCBI): domain Eukaryota; kingdom Viridiplantae; phylum Streptophyta; class Magnoliopsida; order Caryophyllales; family Polygonaceae; genus Fagopyrum; species Fagopyrum homotropicum. The sequence goes on along the minus strand of BSWB01000002.1, from coordinate 29,190,588 downwards.
TACAGGTCGACTAAAATAGACATGTGAAGGAGTAAAAGCAAAAGACTAAAGGTTGTTATATGGATCCGGTATCACACCAATAAGGTGGTTACCGAAAGGACTAAAGACTGTTATTTAAGGAGAAATGGAGGTACTCCATGGAAAATTCAGCTGGACTGATGACCTAAGAGTTGATGGAAGTAATAAGACCAACCAACGCAGTTGTAAAGCGTGTATGAGAAAACTCAAAGGGATTTAACTATTTTACGGGGTGTAAATATCAAAGAAGGTAAAGCGACATGAGTATAAGGAAGACATAATAAATGCGATGCGAGAAATTTGATTGGTGGGAAAATCATATGCACCTAATGTGTTGTATACAAATGATACCATTGGATGTTTAATAAAAATCATACCAACTGACTGATGACACTATGATGGACTTAGTGTAAACCAAGTGTATAACTTATCCAGTGAGAAGGAAAGTCATGTATCAAAATTGCGGGTTATGATGAATTTTTAAATAAAGTTTTGAGATGAGGATGTCCTTAGGAAATCTATGCAAGAGTACAAAGCAGCTGAAGTTCCAACACAGAATGGGTAGTAATGATCAACAGACAGTTAGAGACCGATGCAGAGAAGAAAAATGTATAAGACGAGTCACCTAGTAGAAGAGTTCACAAGACAAGCTTGTAAGGCCAAAAGAGATAAAAGGTCGACCCGAATATGAGGGTCTAAGGTGCATAGAAGGGATACCTACAATGGAGTGTAGATGCAAAATGTAGACTTTTCAAGTGTGGAGAGGTTTTAACCTCCTCAAAAATATAGGAATTTGAAAGAAATCGCAATGTCGGTATCAAAGAGTTGAAGCCCTGTAGCGGAAACAACGGAGTATCATGAAGGCAATGTTGCCGGTAACACAAGCGAAGGAATGTATATATGAGAAAGGCCTTGGTGGACTCAAAAGTCCAAGGTAATCCCAATTATCACGGGACCTAAGTCATCAAAACCGACGGTCCATGCAAGGGGAACTACAAGGGGATGATAACTAAAATCATCAGAACTACAAAGACACTTACCAGCTATCGTTGAAGACTTAGAATGACTATTTAGATCAAGATGAATGACCTAGTTGAGCTTGAGAAGTAGAGTTAGCCTAAGGAAACAGAAGTGTGGAATAGAAAACGAATTAGTGAAGCATGAAAGGATTAATCGAGCAAATGATGCTCACCAAGAATTTAACGCCAATATAGGTATGAGAAGAGCAGGTCCGGAATATTGAGATAAGTCAATTATAGAGTGACCGACATCAACTGAGGACGTATAAGTGTTGATTGGTATTGACGAGCAGGTACCGTTAAGAAGAGATATTAGTGACTGCGAATTTAAGAGATAACTTTACCGATGACTTGGAGGAATCCCCAAGTAGGCAACAACAACTTTCTGGGGTGATCTAAAGATATAGAGAGAATCGGTTAGAGGTTGCTAACTAGTTGGTTAAGAACAGTCTACGGGTGAGTAAGAGAGTAACGGTCGGTTTGAAGAGGATCTTGATAGTATTAGAAGAAGAGTATAGGCGGGAGTTGGGTAAATCATGTTGACCCTTAGAAAGACGTCATTGTGACTAATGGGTGTTACACCAAAAGCGTGGTAGGCCCATAAACCACAGATGAAGAAAATCAATGTTAGGTTAACTATGATTTCAATAAGGAATTAGAGATCTATATGAAAAAGTCCACTTGGGCATGTGATTTGTTTTGAGTATATAAATTTGAAAGCTTGACAAGAAGTAGGGGAAACCCATTAATTAAGGAATGATCTAATTAGGTCACATTGAGGAAACCGGGCCAAGCAGTTTGTATTACAAAGAGCATTAGGCACTTAGTAAAGTGCCGACAAAAGTTTAAGATCATTATTTCATAATCGATAGTCAGGAACTTTCAAAAGGAAAAAGCAAGTGGGCCAGTGGTTATGGTTGGGTAGAGTCATCAAAAGAGCTGGGAGTAAGTTTAGAAAACCAAACCGTTGAGAGAGTACCTCCCGAATCCGAGGCACCTCATCAGCTATGAGAATAAGAAAATTTAGCCGGTTCATGCTTTTGTAGAGTACCCAGTAGCTATCTTGGAACGCAACGCTAGCCGCCTGCGGTCCAAGGAGATACCTATGTTCCGGATCCAATGGTCTAGGAGAGGAGCTGATGAGACCACCTGGGAGGCTGAGGAGAGTATTAGACGTAACTATCCCGAGTTCTTTGCGGGGTTAGAGATTACTATTGTACCGACGAGTTAGTACTCGGATGTTGTGTTGTTTGACCATTCATGTTTCTATATTGGATTGTGTGATTATGTTTTATGTGATGTGTGTCTGAGTATGATGATTGAGTAGTTACATGGTACAAAACAGAAATTTTATGAAATTAAGATTTACAAAGAAAGTCGAATGTTTAGTTACCTTATTCTAAGTTTCGGGACGAAACTTATTTTAAGGGGGCACTGATGTAATACCCGTAAAAATTTAAACTCCGTTGAATACCGGACCAAACTAGATTCCGATCCGCCATACTTAATTCTTTAAATAAAAGAACACGATATTAAATTTTATTATTTTATGTGACCTTGATTCACATAAAATGATAACTAAAGTTATTCCGTAAATAATCCCGTTATTTAATTCCCGTACATTTTTACGTTTCCGTACGAGTTTTTATGTTTCACTTCAGCCTTTTGTTTAATGGGTGAGCATACCCAATTTAACTTAGCCCAAACCGTGGTGTCACCAACCGGCCCAGACGACAGCAACAAATGGGAGCACTCCAACTTGCAGCCCAAGGAGAAACGGGCCTGTTGCATCCAGCTTCGCAGCCTAGGAAGCCCAGACGCTGAAGAAGAAACTCGCTGAGTTTCATGTGAAGGGCCAGCCGTCACCTGCTTCTCCTCTCACCTCTTCTGAACTGCGGATCTCTTATTTTAGGTAGTATCACCTCAATAGCAGCCGAAAATCTCGCTCCTTCCTATATCATCCTTCGTCCCATCTTCAACTGCCCGGTTTAGCCGCACAAGCTTACAGAACGGGACGCCGCTACTCTTCTTCTCCCTCACAACCACAACCGTACCTTCTGCATTCTCGGTGAGACGTTCTGTGCAGCAACCAATCCTCAGCAGCAACTTCTCGGCATCAACTCGAGACGCCAAACCAGCAACTGAAGACATCCGAGCCGCCGACCTACATGCGTCTGACTAACAACAGCTTCACGTCCCCTTCGAGACAGGAGTACCGACGCACAGACCCTACAACGTGGCTGAAGATTCGGACTGAAGGGTAGGACATCGCGACCGCCAGCCAGAACCACCTCTCTCCCTTCATAGCAGGCACTGATCTCCCGAGTTACGATGTGGCGCCGGATCCCTTCTACTGCTGCAAACAGGTAATCGAGTCTCCTATTATCTCCTCCGTTTCCGCCGTTGTTTCTTCGTCTAGTGTAGTTAACTGCAGTGACTCGGTTGTAGGCTGTCTTAGGGACGAGTAGGGGGCTGAAGGAGGTCAGTTTGTCCATGGGTTCACGTTGAGAATGTTGGAGTATGAGGGTGGTGACAGTGAGAGGTATGTCTAGTGTTTTGTTTTTAGGGTAGGGTTTTCTTTCTTGGACATAAATGTAGCAAGGAGGGAGCTCAGTAGAGACTTTCGAACTGTGGTCTTCAGGGTGGGGTAGAAGTGAAAGGATGCAGTCAGGGGGACTCGAACTTAGGAAACAAAAAACTAACCCAGAAATTTCAGATTTGTGAGTTGAAACGGCTAACTTTGAACCTGTGTTTGAACACCTTAGAATGAACATCCACCGTTGAATTTTTAATATGTTGTAGATTGCAATAAGTAGTTTAATGTGTTAAAATTTGAGAGAAAGTTAACGGTCGGATTGGGATTTACGAGGTCCTAAAGTAGGACAGTTGGGCTGTTTTTACAGCAGGGGAAAATTGACTAAGTATGGAATTTTTTCAGCTTTCATTCCCACTTTGGAGATTTATGAGAGAGTTATGATTAAGTTTTTGTGAGAGATAATTACCCCTATGTTTAGTATGCATATCATAGAGGATCTAGGATTTTTTTTCGGAATTTTTATAACCTCATCCAAGCTGCGTATATGAACCCAAAAAAATCAAGTTTTAACGACTATAGAGTAAATTAAGAATGTTGGATAACTCTTCTAAAACCTTACTAAACCTTGCTATGAAAATTAGGTTTAGGACATAGGTCCTAGAAGGAAATAGTAAACTAAATGATAGACTTTTTCGGATTTTCGGCATTAAGGGTAAAATGGTCTCTTATCGTAAGAAAGCTTTTTCCGTAATCCCTTCGCATGAGGTTGGACATCTGGATGTGTTTTTGATCCACATGCCTTATTTGACAGGCGTTTGAGTTACCACGAGTACGGACCGATTTGAGACTTGTTAGAGTGTGATTTGACTCAGGTAAGTCCTTGCGACTTACTTAGCTGGTTTCTGGATATTAGTTGGATGATAATGGTTGTGTGTGTACAATGTGTGTTATAATAAATAACAACTTGTTAGGACGACCGTGGTTTATGTTTTAAGGCCCAAGTGTATGTATAACGGGCCGTGACATCACTGCCCAGCTCTGCCAGGAGACTGGGAGGTTCTCTATACCCAGACCATACAGGTACACGGTGAGATGCATCGGATCCACTCCTGATGGGTACACGGGGGCGGAGGCGAGGTTTGGGAATCCCTCGTGTCACAAAATAAGTATCATTAGAGTGAATGACTTAAATGAAGATAATAAATGGATTGTTTGAAAGCATGATGAGTGTTTCTTATTTTATATGTGTGTGTGTACTATTATTATTCTTCTAATGTTTAGATAACTAGCTAATGGTTGTTTTGTTGTGGTTTTAGTTTTACAGCAGGTTAGAACAGCAGCTGAGTGATCCGGAAGTAGTGGTCAGCCGGGTCTCCGTACTCCTTAGAGTGGGGGTGTTGGTTGTTGTTTTGTTGTCTTTCTTTTTGGTTAAGACAGTTAGTCTTTTCCGTTGTTTAGGTTCGATAGGCTGTTAGACTTTGTTGCATTCATCCTTTTACAAATGTATTTTTATAAATTTCGGTTTTTCTTATTTGTGTCTTGTTACAAGATCCTAGTAATATTGTTGTCAAACTGAGGTCGGGACCCATTGTGAGGTCCTAACCAGTAATGTCCCGAGTTCTGAGAATTCGGGGTGTTACAAACAAGATCAACACCGGTCTTGTTCTCGTAACAGATCTGTATCACGAGTACATTGAGGAGTTGAAGACAAAAACAATTGAAGTCATGATCCAAAGTTTTGCATGTGTTTTTGAAGCTTCTTCTCTCCTCAAACATGTGAAAACCAAATGAAGTCAGCAACTAAGCAGTTATGTTCATTAGACTTTAGACTTTTGCATGTTCTTGAATGTTTAGACTCTTCTATCGTGGATCAGGTGCAATGTGAGTCCTTAAGTAGCTGCAACTATAAGCTAATAATTATTTATGGAGGTTTATGTTTTTTTTTGTTTCCTTCTTCCAATCTGTTAGTGCACATATAAACTAGTAATGATCAAGTAACTATTAATACATTGTACTATGTTGATGGATTTTTTGTTGGTTGAGCCTCTCTCAAGGTAATATGACTAAGTTCTGTTACATTACACTTTGACCTACATCTCCTTATGTGATTATGTGACATGTTTCACCCTCTTACACTTACCAACCGGAATTCATCGACATAAACAACACAACCACAGTGAAAACCGTGTAACTCTGATCATTGGTACAAGTGCATATGCACTATTTGTGAAGCACATTTCTTCAATGAAGAATAAGTTGATACTAGAGCTCTATGTATATCATACCCTCGTTGATTTGTAGCATTGGTCATCTGTGCACTATTTGTTGATGACACTTGCTTTTATCAACACTATGAATGGAGTGATGACATATTTATACACACACCTATTCACATCCGAGGGACTTTCATAAAAAGTCAACCGATCTGAATAACCAAATATCCGTTTATGAATTTGTAGGAAAGTAGTGACCAATAATCGACCAGATATACAACACTTATCCGGATCCAATAATTATCCGCCGAACATTGCGAATGACTTTAGTTTTGATTCGTTTGATCCGAAAATAACTCTAGCCGGATCCAGATATGTGATTGATTTGTTTGGATCTTACTTTAATAATTTAAAGTCACGTAACATAATTAAAATAATAAATGACAAACACATTTGATAAGAAATTGAGAAAATTAAAGTATACTAGAATAAGAAGTAACATAATTCAAATAAAAATGACAAGTACATAAATGATAAGAGCATAATCAAATAACCACAAAATAAGAAATACAAAAAGTTAATGATAATTACGTAATAATAAAAACAAAATTTCAATGATAACGGTAAAATAATAAAAATGAGAATTTAATGATAATGAACAAATAATAAATATTTAAGAAAATTTTTTTTTGTTTTTTGGGTAAATTTGGCAACTAGTCTATTTTGAAGTTCTTGTTTAGTAACCAGCCCTTTTATACTTTCTTATTAGTAAATGTACCACTAATTATATTTACCCTTCAATCACTTTACCTTCCTCTCCTCTCCTCTGATGAACAACACGCCTCAACGAAAACCTTACTCATCTCAGCCTTCTGCTTCTCTCACTTCTCCATCATCTGCTGCTACTCCTCCTCCCTCCTTAGATCCGATGTCATCTCCGGCCTCACCATTGCTAGCCTTGCCATCCTTCACTCGGATCTGATTTTGCCCCTTTTCTTAGTTTCGCGTCAATTTAGAATTTCTGAATTTTCCCTTTTCTTTCTTGATTGAAACAGATTGAAATCACCGCCATGTGTGTACACCAGAAGCGGCAACTTCTTCTGCTCCAAGGAGCTTCTGATTTCTGCAGGGACGAAGATCCATAAAGATACGCTCGTTTCAGGCGAAACGACGATGTCTTTGGAGAGAACGGCGATCTGATTTTGCCCCTTTTCTTAGTTTCGCGTCAATTTAGTCATATGCTGTGCTCCAATAATAATAATACAAGCAAAACAATAACATTAAAAGAAGGCAAGTGTCTAATTTTGAAGGGCTGCAACTGACGGTTTTGCATTTTTTTCTGACTTCAACATTGCTTTTGTACATTTTGACTTCCAATTCACTTTCATAAATCTTCTATACAAAATGGTAGAATTCTGGTATGAAAATTTGAATTTTTGGTACGTAAATTTGTGATATGATAATTTATGGTATGATAATCTATGGTATGATAACTTCTGGTATGAAACTTCTGGTATGAAACTTCTAGTATGAAACTTCTAGTATGATAACTTCTGGTATGATAACTTCTGGTATGTCATATTCTAGTATGTGAAGTTTTGGGATGTGAAAAATTCTGGTATGAGAAATTCATTTTTCAGAAAATAAAAAAGAAAATAATAGAGAAAATAAAAAAGGACAAAAAAATAAAAGAAAATAAAAAAACAAATTTAACAATTAAAAATTAAAACTTACACTTACATAACAAATAACAATCATTTTTTTTAAATAAAGGGATTAATTATTTTTACCTACCATTAAATGAAAGTGGTAAAACATTATGGAATACAATTACTATAAACACAAAACTAAAAAAAGGTCTAATTAACCAAAATCTTTCTTGTTTTTTTAAGAAAAGATTGGTGAAATAAGGCACTTTTTGTAACTTGTAGACTAACTAGGCACCCTATTTTTACAATTAAAAAATAAAGATAAAATTGAGTGGATATGACCAAAATTATGGAAATTTAAAGATTCTTCTCTCTCCTATTAATAATCAAATAAATTTTGTTAAATATATTCTTCTTAATTATAATAAGTAAAAGATTGTGTCAACGGTAGGAATCGAACTCTGGACGAGTTGCCCCACCCCCGCCCTTATATCAGTTAGACTAATCAAACTTCGTGTATTCTTTTGCCGATACACAATATTTAATACACAATTTTTATACATAATTTCAATTACACAATGTCCGTACACAATTTAAATTACACAATGTTAATACATAATACACAAATATCAGCTACATAAAATGCATTGGACATACATATTCTATTACACAATTTCAATTACACAATGTAAACAATTTCAATTACACAATTTCAACTACACAATGTTAATACATAAAATACTTGTATAACAAAACATTCTGTAAATGACGAAATTGTGTAACCAAACATTGTCAAAATGACATACACTTGTACTACATAAACGTAATTGTTATGTAGAAAGTCGCAAAAATTATGTATCAGCATATGTACATAACCACGAAATTATGTTTCAACATATGTACATAACCACGAAATTAATAACAACATATTTCTTTAATTATGATAAATAAATAAATAATTAAAGAGCAAACCTCCATTGACGATATTCGAGTTTCTTAAAATCGAAAAAATGGAGATTAGAAAGGTAGACAAAGAAAAATAATGAAAGATTGCTGTATTTATGTGAGGAGTTATTTTAGGAGCTGTTATAATTTCTTTCCTAATTTGACGTAATAATTTAGTTTATCAATTATTTTAATTTGCCAAATTCGTTACATATTTAAGGAAATAGAATATTAACATTTATGGCAATATCAATTAATATTTATCAATTTATCTTTTTCTACATAAAATAGGGTGCCTAGTTTGTTAATTAAAAACAAAAAGTGCCTACTTCATACACAAGGATACATAAACTACCTACTTACCCTAAACACTCTTTTTTTAATAGCCAAATTAAGGAAATATGTTGAATATTGCATATCGGTTGAGAAAGTTGAAATCTCTTCTACATCCCAGTTAAAAAATTAATTGTATATAAAATATCTTTCAAGGACACGCTCCAGCAAAAAATTTAGATCAGGATAAAAGTGATGATTAAGTCAAAACAAAGCTACATTTACCAAACTTCGGGATAGTAATGTAACTATGGTAAAAGCAAAATACATCCCCCCTTTAGTTATAGTGTTAATCTTTGCTTCTGAAACATGAATTTCCTTCGTTGAATAGGAGAGTTCACAAGTAGGAAGTAATCAAACACATATTAAGGCAAACCAAGATAACAAAAGACAATGGAAATTGAAAAACAAAGCCTTGAAACTAGGAAAATTGTTCACACGAATATTAATATGTTGTATTTGCACTCAAATTGAAAAACAAACATAAAAATTGCAACATACTAAAAACACGAAAGTCGGGCAACACAATTTTTACCATAATTACATATTATGACATATGATTTTCTCTTAAATCTCATGGGATATTTAGATTGATCTTTAGTGTAACACCCCGAATCCGCGGGACTCGGGATGCTACGGTTTAGGACCTCACAATGGGTCCCGACCCTTAACTTGACAACAATTTCACCGGACCTTTCCAACATGGCACAAATAAAGGCAAAACCGAAATTCCTTTTAATGCAAATGATAAGAAATCCGAAGAAAAACAACAAAAGATTTCAGTCGAGATACAACACAAAACCGTGCACCAAATACACGGCATACAAAACACAACAATCGAAGGACAAAACACAACTTACTCCATCCAAAAACCCTTCCTAAAATGTACGGACCCCGGCTGCCCACTCTTCCGGATCTCTCGGCCGCATTCCTAACCTGCAAGGCAATCTACAACAATCGGTATAAAACCGTTAGCTAATATTCGCAGCATTAGAATCAAGGTGAAGGCACATACACACATACATCAACATAACACATAACATGCTCAAACACACAAGTCCGGTTATTATCTTTCTATTATTAGGTCATATCCCGTTCTAATTCAACTTCTTTTGTGACACGAGAATCTCCCGAAACTCGCCTCGGTCCCTACTTACCGCATGAAACGGTACGGATGCATCTGACCGTCTAACCACCCGGGCTAGTCGCCAAGAACCTCCTAACTCTACGCAAGAGCTAGACAAGTTGTCACCGCCCGTTATCATACACTTGGGCCAAATAATATATAAAGGTCGGTAATCCTATTCTGGTTTTTATAAGTTATAATGAAAGCAATAAAACACACACCACCAAACACGCATCGAATCTAATACATAGAATACGAGCTAAGTAAGTCCGGAGACTTACCTTATCGCCACACTCAACTCACAATACTCTCGCTTCCCTTGGGAAGGAGTCCACAACCTGCTCACAAGAATATAACTATATCAACAACTCGCTCAACTCAAGAAGTCTAAGACTTTTACACAATTAATTTACGCAAGATCATTTGACTCTCATTCTAGGACCGCATCCTAGAATCTCTTGCGCTCACATCTCACTCAACACAAGCTAGAAGTCCTTGGACTTCTAGACCCTATGATCTCGCAAGATCATAACCCATAGCACATACTAGGATAAACATGCCTAGTCCAAACAAACTCAACGGTAACAACACCATGTTAGGATAAGTCAACCCTAAGCTCCAAAATCCCATAAGATCGTACAATCGCAACCTTGAGCCTCAAAACGCTCACAAGATCAAACATACACTCAAAGCCTTATAATCTCTCCAAATCAAACACACATCAAGCCTTAGAACGAACGACAAGTCCTCAATCACTCACCTAAGGTCCATAACCACTACTTGACATTCACTCTAAGTTATGCTAGATTCATCCTAGCATGATACTAATACTAAACATAATTAAATCAAGTAAGATCATAAGCTCGGGGGAGAGGGTACTCAGGTGACGTCAAAAGACGGAAGACGATCTATGGATGTCGATATGGATTCGTTGGGCCTTTATCGGGGCAATTCAGAACCTAATACCAAAACTAAACAAATTTAGCTTATACACTAAATTTGAACGGAGTAATTAACATATACAAATCAAAGAGAAACTCATTTTCAAAGTCCACGTTAAAAACCCGGGATTAAATCTTTGAGCCATAACCATTTTAATCTAACAAAGACATAATGTACCGTGTATAAAAATGTAAGAATATCCCGTAATTGAAATCCGAGTTTAAAATCGACAAATGCATTTTTAGAGCAAAAATGAGCAATTTCTTAAACTTGGGTCATCCGTAATTAAATCTTCGGGTCATAAATCCAAAATAAATCCAACAAGGGCATAATTGTCACATTCCAAAAATCTGGGTTCAAACAGCAATATCAAAGTATTGGGCACATTCTGTAATTAAATATGTGAAGGGGTATAAATGCAAGTTTTCCATAAAAGATGGGTCAAAACGGAGATATAAATAGATGAGGGTACAAATTGCAATAAGCTACAATTGGTGGGGGCTGATTTACAAATTGGGGAAAAGAGGTCTTCTTCAACCTTATGCCAAATGCAACAGAGGAAGGGACGCAAGGCGGCGGCTGTCGGCCTCCTGTCTCCGGCGAGGGCGAGGGCGAATGCGAGGCGGCTTGTCAAGCTCTTGTGTAGAGTTAGGAGGTTCTTGGCGACTAGCCCGGGTGGTTAGACGGTCGGATGCATCCGTACCGTTCCATGCGGTAAGTGGGGACCGAGGCGAGTTTCGGGAGATTCTCGTGTTCCAAAAGAAGTTGAATTAGAACGGGATATGACCTAATGATAGAAAGATAATAACCGGACTTGTGTGTTTGAGCATGTTATGTGTTATGTTGATGTATGTGTGTATGTGCCTTCACCTTGATTCTAATGCTGCTGATATTAGCTAACGGTTTCATACCGATTGTTGTAGATTGCCTCGCAGGTTAGGAATGCGGCCGGGAGATCCGGAAGAGTGGGCAGCCGGGGTCCGTACATTTTAGGAAGGGTTTTTGGATGGAATTGAGTTGTGTTTTGTCCTTCGATTGTTGTGTTTTGTATGCCGTGTATTTGGTGTACGGTTTTGTGTTGTATCTCGGCTGAAGTCTTTTGTTGTTTTCCTTCGGGTTTCTTATCATTTGCATTAAAAGGAATTTCAGTTTTGCCTATATTTGTCTCATGTTGGAAAGGTCCGGTGAAATTGTTGTCAAGCTATGGGTCGGGACCCATTGTGAGGTCCTAACCCGTAGCATCCCGAGTCCCGCGGATTCGGGGTGTTACATTTAGGGTTTCAATTTTCGTCAAATTAAATGTTAGAGGGTTTCAAATACATAATTTACGGTTATTAAGTACAACTGAATAAAAAACCGATCAAAATCAACCTTAACAAGGATGCTTACGAGTGTGCTTTCGCGCCTTACCATTCAAAAAAAAGGAAAATTAGTATGGATCGCGTACTTGACTAAAATATATGCTACTGTTGGGTTTTATCTAACATTAATTGAAATTTACAATAAATTTATGTTGCGACTTTCCGTTATGATTATAAACCAAAGCAACGGAACTTGGAGGATAATCAAAACCCACTTCAAATGGATGGTTCTCTTCCAACCTGACCACGAATTTGGTAGATCGGTGAAATAGGTTGGCCGATAGAATAAAAGACTTTCCTTTTGGTGGTTACGGTATAAATTAATTTGATTCATCACTTGACCCAGCTTCAACCTTGAAAATTTCACGTAAATCCAAATGGAAGGATGATGAATTTTTTTTTCTCAGACTAGGGTTTGCAAGTAAATTGTTCGAAAACAAAATACGTTTACTGATATTTTTCTATTTGATTATTTATTTTTCAACTTAATTTTTAATTTTATTATGGGCCCACAAACATTTGGATGGAATTCTATCATAATAAAAACGAGGTGGTGATTTATTAACAAATTGAGATAAGAGGTAGTTAAGTAAAAGAGAAACAAATGAGAGGTGATTTTATTGCAATTTACTCAAAGTATTTCACCAATGTTTGTACATTTACCTAATTAGAAGTCTAATAAGAATAGTCAAGTCAAAACAGGAGGATAAAGAGCAATTTTAAACGAATGATGTTGCAATTAGTATTATCTTCGAATATAAAGTCAAATGCAAAGGATAAAGAGGATCCACTTACAAGTTCAAAAGAGGTATGTTTCTTTCACACTCTCCCCAAATAAACAAACCAATTTGGTGACTTCATGTGATGTCCGTGAGATCATGACACCCAAAACCAACCCACAAAAAGCATTCAAAACAATGCAAGAAATCACCAGCCCATGAGACTCATGCTCCACCGCCCTCCAAACCCATCACTCAACCGATCTCGATCCCCCGAGCTATATAATAATGCCTTGTTCGGCCGCTTGGCCACGCGGCGTCAAGAGGAGTTCATGATGCAACCGAGTGAAGGACGTCGAAGAAGGCTCACCCTCCAGGAAGAGGTGCACATTTGTTTATCATCACTATGATAGATGACTTGTCTCATAAGTATTGTTTAAAGGGGCCTATTCTTTCTTCCCGGTGCCTTTCCTCCGAGGTTCCGCTCGAGGTAACAAATAAAAAATTCGCATTTTCTCCCACATCGACTCTATTTAACAAATAATTATTGGATATATAATGAGGGGGCAGGTGCATGCAAGCGCTTCTGACATAACTGTAATAGTGGAGGAGGAGATAATATGGTTAGAACGCAAGGTCAAGAAGTTGAAACAGAGCCTCGATCATGAGAAGAAACTTGTTGAAGAGGGGATGCAAACCAAGCAATTGGACAAGGATAATAAGACTAGTATTTTTAATTTGGATTTGTATCTGACGTCACCCAGAAGCCATGAAATCGGAAGGGCTACTAGTAGCAAAGAGACGAAGGTTGTGTGTGAGCTCTGTTGTTTCTGATTCACAGAGTTTCTCATCTAACAGGTTCAACGGTGTGTACACCATTCCACATCGGAACCTCTTTAGCGTACATTCATCAATGTGTCTAAGGCATAAAGGGCTAATTATTTCCATGAAATCGATACCGAATGTGCCCTAACAACTTCTGTTTATTGTTGGATCATAATTTTGATGATTCATTCTTCCTTAGTTGATTTGATTTTTCTGTCCATGGAAATTAGAGGACAAAGTTGATTGATCACAGAGAAACACTGAAAGCATTAGAAGTTCTTCCCACATCGGAACCTCAATTGTGTACATGCATAAATGATGTCTAAGGTCGTCGTCTTCACATAAAGGACTTATTATTCCATGAAATCAAGAATGAGAAAGATGAATTCATGTTGATAAGACTTCAAATCCCATTCCTCCATACCGGAAGAGCCCTAAAAGATGTGTTATTATAGCAATATATGAACCCTAACAACTTGTGTTTATTGTTAGATCATAATTTTGATGAATTCATTCCTCTTTGGTTTATATGATTTTTCTGCCCATGGAAACTAGAGGAGAAAGTTGATCGATCACGGAGAAACACCAAAAGCATTAGAAGTTCTTCCGAAATAGGCATTAGTCCTGAAAATCCAAACAAAATCTCAGAGGAACTTTTGAGGTCTCTAATAAGCATATTTGTAAAGATGAGCAATATATCAGAACTCGAAACCGGGATAGGATCAGCTGCTACAAAGAACACTCTTTCCTGCATCACTTCAAGAACCAAATCGCCCTTCACCTGTAAAGCAAGGCCGTCCATCAACCATGACACCATCCAGACCGTCGATCCTTGGGATGCCTCCGTATACAAAGTATACACACAGATCACTCGAAACTCCTTGAGGAAAGGGTACACCTCAGACTGCAACACAATCATGAGAAGAATGAGGTTCTAATAACAAAAAATATAATCTATGTTTTGTACAAAGGAAGAGCTGTCATGTTTGCTTGTTTCAGGGTTATATTGCAAAAGCTAAGTGATGTGGATTTGGCGTTCTTGACGTACAAACAAAAGTTAGCCTTCTGGATAAATGTATACAACGCGTGCATTATGAATGTAGTGTAAGACAGCTAAATTAGTTTCAATACTACTGTTTTGATGTAGTTTTACTTGAAAGTTAGCTTGTGTTTCTTGATTTGGTTTCAGGCATACATACAGCACAAGTTACCCTCGACCCAAGATAGAATATTGTCCCTTATGAATAAGGTAGACTGCATCTTAAGCTTCAAATCTTAACTATATATCTCTTTTGTATCTATTATACATCTTTGTGTTTGCAGTAGGCTGCGCCGAATGTCAGTTGGATAGTGTTGAATGCGCTGGCTATTGAACATTACATTCTTCGTCATCCACATGACTCGAAACAAGTAAGTAATCAGTGCTTCATTTTCTTTTTGTGATTTTGAAGATCATTTAATAAACAGTTTGGTTTTTTTTGTTATAATAATAGGATGTAGAAGAAAATGTTGCTACGACGTGCATACTGATTGCATTATCTGAACCAAACGTTACATTCGCTCTTTGTAGAGACAATTGGTCGTCACGGGCCGTGAGGAATTAACTCTCCTTAATCTACCTGGACTTGGCCGGTATCTATGGTGGTAAATGTGCTGATTTTGACATGTAGTTGAAGGTGTACAACCGCGAGGAAGTGGTGAGCTGGAGAAGACAAAAATTGAGTACTTGGAAGCTTATGTAGGAGTTGGAAGCAAGAAAAAGATGTTGGTGCCTAAACTTCTCCGATGGCACATGCATGATTTTGCGGATGACTTAAAATCGCTAATTGAATGGTTTTACAGCCAGTTTCCTCAAAATGGATTGTTGAAGAGAAGAAGAATGGAGTTTTTGAATGCGGAAATGAATCTGATAAGGAACACGGTGGAGATTATCCCCTATGAGTACCAGTTTCGCTACCTGATACCGATACAGGAGAAAGGATACGAGTAATGACACTATCTCATACTTGACAAATTTCCTATAACTTATTCAATGTGAGCTGCTAATGTGATCATACATAATCGTAATCAAAACGCCTAATGATTAGTTAGAATACGGTTGTTAGCACTTGTAGTTGTTCATAACAAGTATTACAAAATTTGTAGTATCTGTTGGGATAAGCTGTGTTGATAAATAAAGCAAAATTTTGGGTTTGATGAAGGTCAATATGATCATCCATGGGCCATGGCCATAACTGCAATTCTTTTGTGGTTGAGTGATGGATGTGATTGGTTAATTTGAATGATACATGTTATTTGCAAAGTGAAACTATAATTATTTCTAATTTAGTTTACTTTAGCTATGTGTAAATTCCTAGAGTAAATATAATGAGACATCATATATTTATTTAATTATGTGATAATAAAGGTTTCTTTTTGGAATCTATTATTTTCAACTAATTTACTTTTATATAAATATTTAACATGAACACTTTAAAACAAATCTTTGTTACTTCAATCTTAACAAAGTAAAACTAGAAAATTATAAAAAAATATATAGAAAAATTGAATTATAATAACGTTTTATTAAAAGCTAAAAATAGATTACATTTAAAAATGTAAATTATGTAGTTTCAATTTTTTATATCAATTCGGTACAATGTTTATTTTTATTTTATTTTATTTTATTATATTATAGCGTAGTTGAGTCATTACTACAAAATAGTTTATTTCGGTTATATAATGGTTAAATTTATTATAAGATATTTTCTAACAAGAATATTTTTAAAGCTTTATATAAAAATAAATAAAAATATAAATAAAATTAGAGATCATGGTTGTACATGAAATAGATAAAACAAATTGACATGAAATGGATAAAACATACGAGTCACAACCGCCCAAGTCGACTATAAGTATTGTATATCCACTCTAAGTTGTTTAATGTCACTCCTTCTCGTCGCTTGATACGTAATATGCAATAAAATTGTACATGAAATGGATAAAACATATGAGTCACAACCGCTCAAGTCGACTATAAGTGTAACACTCTGAATCCGCTGGACTCGGAGCGCTACGGGGCTAGGATCTCACAATGAATCCTGACCCTAGTCTGACAACAAGTTCACTGGATTTTACAACAAGACACACATAAATATAAAACCAAAATCATAAAACTGTATAAAGATATACATAAAAACATATACAAATCACAGCCGAGTACAAAACGGCAACATAGTATACAACTGTGTACAAAATATCCCAAAACCCTCGGATAACCTATGTACGGAAGCCCTCGGCTGATCACCCATCTAGATCACTCTACGGTCTTCCTATCCTGTAAAATATCTACAACACGGTATAAAACCGTTAGCTAACAGTTCATGAATAAGAATAAAAGCAATAGCACATATAACACATCATCACGTCATAGTATGCAATGCCCACATCAAAACTGTTTATTATATTCATTACGTTATACCATTACTAATTTAACTTATTTTGTGACACGAGGATCACCCTGAACCTCGCTTCTGTCCCCTTTAACCCCCAGGTTTGGAATAGGGGATCAAGCCTCCCCCTTGGTGGACTGGTCGTAGAGCAACTCCACACTCTCGGCAAGCTACATGCAAGTGGTCACGACCCATTATAATACACGGGGGCAATTTAATATACATATATGGTCGTCCTAATCCGGTTTAGGTTATCAACGCAACATTCATATGCACAAACACCACTATCACAATCACTCAAACTCATAATCGCCCGCTAAGTAAGCCCGAAGGACTTACCTGTGACAATTTAAACATGTACCACGTGGTCACAGTTTTCCCTCGAGGAAACGATCAGTGTCTGCATCAGCAAGGCATACACAATATCAAACACTATCCGAGGTTAGGAGATTCCACCTCCTACACCCCATAACCGTATCGAAAACATAACCCTTAACCAACCTCAATAACTCAGCATAACATACAAATGCCTAAGACATAACCTCAACATATACATCATCAAGCTCATCATACACAACACTAGCCTAGCCTCACTCTCAAGCTAAGCCAAAAGGAAAGGAAGGACACATACCACACTGTGTATGTTCTGAACAAACGCACCTGCAAAAACAACAAGGCGCAGGAGCGGTGGCTCTCAGCCACAGGGGCGGTGATACTCCTTTTGCTGCGGGGGTGGCGCTAGCTATCAAGGCACAGGACGGCTACACAGTAGAGGGGCGATTCTCTGCTTCTCTTCGCTCGTTCATTCGATCTCTTTCTCTTCAAAGGTCACAATAACATATACATACACATATATCCATCATTAATTGTCCAAGAAACGTACGCAAGTTCAAGCTTGTGGGAATACATCACCAAGGAAGAAGAGAGAAAGAGGAAGAAAGAAAGAAAGCTTAAAACTACAAGCTCGGGACATGCAGCTAGCTATCCGAACCACAACATCATACAAACAACAATAACAACATCATACCAACAACAATAACAACATCATCCTCAACATCATCATCATCAAAAACACTTTCAAAGGCCAACTCTTGAAGATGATCAAAGAAGAATGTGGAGAAGATGGAGTTAGGAGAAGAAGATGGGGAAACCCTCATCAGAAAGGAAGAGAATGGCTTAAAAAGGAAGCAAAAAAGGAGGGCAAAGAAGATGGCGACCGACATCAAAACCGCTGGGGCGGGTCTTTAGTGCCACAGGGGCGGCGCCGCACCTACGACTAGGCCGAGGCGCGGTCGCGGTATCACTAAAGAACTAGGGCTCTTACAATAAGTATTGTATATCTACTCTTAGTTGTTTAATGTCGCTCGTTCTCGTCGCTTGATACGCAACATGCAATCGGATTGTACATGAAATTGATAAAACATACGAGTCAAAAGCTCGGATGTTTAAGATCATTTATCATCAAAACGCAGTATGCAATTAAATTGTGCATGAAACTGAATTAGAGTGGTTATTAACATTAACTCATTTACGTAATGAGTTTAAATTCAATTTACGTAACATCATAGAATACCACCTTCATTCACATTCAAGATCTGCAAGTAACAATGACTTTCCATTTTTACCGTATGATAGAAGGAAGGGAGTGAATTGGTTAAGTAGGCTTTTTTTGTTTAATGTAGCGTCAAACAATCTTTTTTTGTTTATTAGAAGACAAATTAGGCCCCTTTTCACCCCCATTAATCAAGTGTTTTAAGATTTAAAAAATAATCTTAAATTAATAAGGGTCTAGTTTGTATCAGCGATACAAAAAAGTCTTTTTAGACCAATCTTCTCAAGGGAAGATTAGTCCCTTCTCGAGTCGTATTTGTGATTAGGTTATTATCCGAAGCTAATCGAGTTGTCTAAATGTTAAATTAATTTTTAAAAAGTGGTTATACTGCTTTGTGTTAACCAAGTGAACCGAGGTTGACGCGAGATCAATTAGCCTTATATAACAACTCTATTGGATATCGACTCACATAGTCGTCAAAATTGTTATTCGAGTCGAACATTGGTATATGTGTGTCCATATGCTCATGTTTTGCTCGTTTATACTCAAGTTTGAACCGACTACCTAAATTTAACCGAGCTTAAGCCTTGTGTTTATACTCGTCTTATAATAGTCAAGTGAACGAGCCGATATTAAGTATTCAACTCTATAACAACCCTATAAAACAATCGAATCTTATAGTCGTTAGATTTGTTATTCGAACTAAACGAGATTATTTGTCGTATATATGTTGTATGCTCATTCAACTCGAAACTAAATTTTAATCAGACTTACAAATATATTATATTTGAGTTTTTTAACAGTAACAAACTCAAATTATATATTTTGCATGAAAGTAATAATAGTCACCAACAATGAATAAAAAAAAACTTCATGATACATATACGTTACTTTTTAACAAATTTGGCAAACAAAAAAAAATAAAAAGAACGAAAATTCTGGTTGGTATCCTTGTATTTTGGGGTTTTTCGGATTTTGCCCAACAAATTTTTAAAGTTCGGTTCGTACCCTTCAATTTTCAACTTTTTCAACATTTGTCCAATTCTATCAACACCTTTAAGTCTTTAACTTTTGTTCGACTTACGTTAGTTTCTATACATTAAAAACAATAAAAGAACGAAATAAATTAAAAAATTGGTATTGATTGTGGTGTTAGACTCCTTAAGTGTTAAGTGTTAGCATGAATATTCGAGTTCGAATCCTCCTAGAGACATGTATGAAAAATTGATATTGGGAGGGTATCCCAAAATATAAAAAAGGAAAATTCCGGATGGTACCCTCTTGGTTTGGGGCTTTTCGAATTTTGCCCAACAGTTTTTTCCAGTTCGGATGGTACCCTTAAGTTTTTGTTGTTTTTCGGATTTTGTCCAAATTCATTAAAAATTTTCAAATTCCATTAAAAAGATACAAAATTTAAAAACAAATTAAATTAGAAAGAATGATTTATTTATTTTAAAAATAAAGTAAAACAATAAATTTTCAAAAGAAATAAATGTTTATAATAATTTAAAAATAAATCAATTGAATAATTTAAAAAAAAATTCAAAAAAATCTGTGTTTTATTTATTTTAAAAATAAATAAATTGGATTAGCATTTTTCTAACAAAATCTAAAAACATAAGTGATATACTTTATTTTAAAAATAAATAAAATAAGAATACTGTTAAAAATTTTTAAAAAAGAACTATCTTAATTTATTATTAAAATAAATAAATTAGTCTTCTATTTTATTTATTTCCCAAAACTAAAAGAAAGAAAATAAAGTAAAATTGAAAAATAAATAAAATAGAAAGAATTATTTATTTATTTAATAATTAATCAAAACATTGATTTTTTTTTAAAATTTTTTTTAAAAACTCTTATTTTATTTATTTTTAAAATAAATTATAACACTTATATTTTTAGATTTTGTTAAAAAAATGCTAATTCAATTTATTTAATTTTAAAAAAAATTATCTAATTGATTTATTTTTAAATAATATAAAAAAATTATTTTTTAAAGAAAATGTTACTGTTTTACTCTAGTTTTAAAATAAATAAATTATTCTTTCTATTTTAATTTATTTGTTAATTTTAGTTTATTTTCTTTTGTATGTTTTTAATGGAATTTGAAAAAGTTTAATGAATTTGGGCGGAAAACAACAAAAGCTTAAGGTTACTATCCGAACTGAAAAAAACTGTTGGACAAAATTCGAAAAACTCCAAACCACGAAGGTACCATCCGGAATTTTCCTATAAAATACAGTGAAACAAAATAAAACACGACTCTCCCTCTCGGAGAACATATTTGCAGTCTGATGAACACTCTCGAACAAAAGCGATGGGGATTCCGCGGCAAGGAAATTGCTGATCTCCCGTATCCATCGATTCAAGCGCGACAGGGGGGCGATTATCGCGTTCATAGTGTTAACTATCCTCTCTTCTTAAATTTACAGCATTTTCAAGATACAGAAAAGATGGATCCTCGATGGAAATGTCAACCCTACCGATAAGATTCTCGTGTCTAACCACATTCTCGAAGCTTCACTTATGGGTAACGACATTTGATTGCTTAGATCATTGAAAATTTTACATTTGTTTCTTATTATTGTGATATATATAATCTGATTTGCACATATCTTTCTTAACTGATGCGTCTGAACAACTGAAAATTTGGCATTGAACAACAAACAATTAGGTTATCAAACATGGTACAGTGGTTGTGAGTATTCAAATTGGGATTCATTGCCGGATTATCATTTATTTTACCAGTTTTGAAGTTTACTCCGTTGATACATGTTGTAATATCCGGAAATTTTATTCTGTTTATTTCCTAGTCAAATCGGATTTCGATCAGTTGACTTTTTATCATCCTACCTAGTGTTGCACCCTATCACAAATTCTATCATTTTATGTAAGTTTTAATTCACAAACCTAATCTTACAAACCCTAGTTTATGTCGGTGTGATGAAATTACACCAAACCCTAATCTTACAAACCCTAGTTTATGTCGGTGTGTTTTGACAAGTTCATGACTTCCTTTTGGCATGATCATGACTTGCTTTTGACAAGGCCATGACATGTATTTGACAACCCATGACAAGCTCTTGACAAGGCCTTACAAACTTCCAGCCCACTTCTTCCCTTAGCCTTGCACGTTGATATTTTTTCCAGTCCATACACAACCTTGTTTTAGCCCAGCCGCAGCCTGTCCAGCCTCTCCAAGTCAGCCCAACAAATGAAGAGAACAGTCGTTACACTAACTCTTCCCTAACCCCCGCTTCTCTCTCGATTTGCTGAGCATCCTTTCCGTAAATCTCGCACGTCCAGATTCACGCTGCACTCCACCTTCCCTCTCTCTTCATCGACACCGGATCTCCAACGCTACGCTTCTCCCTTGGACCATCCATCTTCAGCAAGATCTTGCCGTTGCAGCCCTTCTGCACACCTCTGAGAGTCTTTGTTTCTGCACATAGTAGCCTCTTCATAGGTGAGTCTCGATCACTTCTTTCCTTCTTACTCCTCTCCCTGGATTTCAGGCTTCCTAATCAAGTCCCTTCCTCCATTTCCGACTCACGAAAACAGACAGCAAAAACAACATATGCCCTTTGTTCCCTCTGCTGCACATGACAACAATACCAGCAACAAGAACCTCCTTTTCCGGTATTGCACGTAGGCACATCGAGCCTTGTAAGTCCAGTAAGATCCACACCACTCTTCATTGTCCTTTCTTCCATTTATATGTGTTAATGGCTGCTCTAAATCTGTTCTAAACTCGCACATAACAGCCAAGAGAAGCCGCAAGGTCTGCTGTATTTTTTCCAGAATTTTCAAATGTGACGAACATCCAACTCGGACGCCTGATTTGGGTAAGAAATACTCATCCTTTTTAGATGAAATTTTGATATGATATAGTCGGCATATTGTAGTAGATCATACTGAAATTTTAGAGGAATCCGAGTTACAGTTTAAGAGTTATGGTGTCCCAAAGTAGAGACCTTGAGCAGTTTATAGGTTGTGCTGAATTGTTGAGAAAACTGCTTATGATGTAGTTTTGTGGTATAGATTTGATTGGGTTATATTCCTCAGTTAGACTTGAATTTTGGATATGTCATATTTAAGATTTCATAGTAGAATATATCAACTTTGAGAGGATTCCATCGAGAGGTTTAGGAGTTATGATTTTTCGAAGTTGGGACCTTAAACAGTTTTTCTGTTGTTGTTGAAATATTCCAAGTGTTGGAAAAACTGTCTGTTAAAGCACTTTTTGGATCCAGATTTGAATGAGTTAAATTATTTTGATGAACGTGAAATTTTGATGGATTATAGTTCATATACTGTAGTTTGTCTTGTAAAGTTTTGAGGATGATCCAATGGTTAGGTTCGGACTTATGATGTTCCAAAGTAGGGTAGTAACACAGTTTTTGGGAAAAGAAGTGATTATTTGGCTAAGTATAGAACTTTTGGATGTTATACCTAACTTTAAGAATTTATGTAGGAGTTGTGGCTGCGTAGTTTTGCGAGATCTTTGCTTCTATGAGTAAATAACATAGCATAGAAGACCTAGAATATTTTAATGTAATTTTATATTTTTATTTCAGCCTCTTATCTTAGTCCAAAGTTGGTTCCTAGTGACTTTTCGCAAAAGTCAAGAAAGTAGAAAATCTTCCAAGTTTTATCCAATTTTCCTTGTGAGAGTTAGAGGGTGGTTTTGTGTTCCAAAGGTTAGTTTGGAATTTCTTTATGGAATTTTTCTCGAGTTTCGGAACCAAGGGTAAAATGGTCATTTTCTTTTAGGAGGGTATTTTAGTAATTTCTCTTGATGAGCTTATGTATCTTAGAAGTTGTAGACTTCTAAGAAAGGGGGATACATTATTGATCCACTTGTCTTTTATAAAAGGCGTTTGAGTTCCCAGGATTACAGACTGATTCGAGATATCGGATTTGAGATTTAATTCAGGTAAGTCCTTGGGACTTACTTAGCTGGTTTTTAGATGTTAGCTAAATGATGATAGTGGTGTGTGTTGATTGTTTAATAATTACAACACGCATAGGATGACCTTTATTATTGTTATGGCCCAAGTGTATGTATAACGGGCGGTGACATCAATGCCCAGCTCTGACATGAGACTGAGAGGTTCTTTATACCCAGACCATATAGGTACAAGGTGAGGTGCATCGGATCCATTCTTGATGGTTACACGGGGGCGGAGGCGAGGTTTGGGAATCCCTCGTGTCACAAAATAAGTATCATTAGTAAGAGTGAATGACCTAAATAAAGATAATAAAAATGGATTCTCTGAAAGCATGATGTGTGTTTAGTTTTGCTATTATGTGTGTGTTATTTTCATTTGTCTAATGTTTAAATAGCTAGTTAACGGTTAATTTGTTTTGTTGTTTAGACTTACCACATGTTAGAGCAACAGCTGAGTGATCCGGAAGTAGTGGTCAGTCGGATCTCCGTACTCCCTAGAATGGGTTTGGGGTTTTTATATTGATGTTTCCTTTATAGTATGATGACAGATAGACTTCTAATATCTTAGGTATTTGTTGGCTGTTAGACGTATGTTGTTACATTCATATCATTTAAACCACCGCTTTATAAATTTCTGTTTTCTTTATTTGTGTCTTGTTGTAAGATCCGAGTAAAGTTGTTGTCAAATTGAGGTCGGGACCCATTGTGAGGTC
This sequence comes from Fagopyrum homotropicum, assembly GCA_033239125.1. Lineage (NCBI taxonomy): Eukaryota > Viridiplantae > Streptophyta > Magnoliopsida > Caryophyllales > Polygonaceae > Fagopyrum > Fagopyrum homotropicum. The sequence continues at coordinate 29,166,252 of BSWB01000002.1, read as the reverse complement.
CTAACTAGTAGCTCCCCGAGTTCTCAGAATTCGGGGTGTTACACATATTTTGGCACTTTGTTATTACTTGATCAAGCAAAAAATATGACATTTTCTGCTATTATATTCAATATTCTTCCTATTCATAGCTAGAGAGGAGTAGGTTGGTTTCTTCAAGGACATTGTTAGACAACAACAATCTGAGCTTGATGATAAAGGTAAAGTGGTTAGCTCATCCAACGACATTGTTAGGCAACTTCAGTCCCGGGTTGAGAATAAGAGCAAAGAGGTTGGTTCATTCAACGACACCGGCGGGCAATTCTGGTCTAAGCTCGGGAAAATACCTATGATATGGATGCATTAGAAGCCAAGGGTTGAGGCTCTCCAAAATCAATTGGAAAGACTTCTTGTTGAATATGAGCGTCTGCTAGAAGAGAATCAAGAGCTTGGTGTCCGAGTTGTGCTCAACTAGAATCACTTTTTTAGCAGGAGCGATTTCACGTTTTCCGTTTACATTATTAGAGTGGTAAAACAAAAGAAAGAATACGAAACAAATATAATTTGCTAGATTGTCCATTTAGGATCTATTGGATATTTGTTAATCCAACTTTGCAGTTTGATGTAATTCTTACAGTTGTATTAATGCAATTACGCAAGCTATTGTTTGTCCTTTTCCTTCTTGAGAATTATAACGACACTTTCTCAGCTTCTTTAGTTGGTAATTATCATTATACGATCTTCTCTAGTTGGTAATTATCATTATAGGAACTAGTGGAAGAAGAACCAAGGAAAACAAATGTGACAAATTTACTTTGGTATTTTCTTGTGTTAATTGCTTCTACAATATGTAGGATTAAGACTCGAGAGCTACACTTTTGATCTTTTGCAAAGCTGAGAATTAGGTCATTTTCTTTAAGAAACTTAGGGCCCGTTTAGTTATAACTTCAGAAACGGAAACGGAATGAAAACGAACGTAGTCCATACGTATTTTACATGAAACCATAAGGAATGATTTCAAAATATTTCATGAACAAGGTAGATATGTGGACTAGATTTGTTTCCATTCCGTTTCCGTTTCCGGAGTTACAACCATACTGGACTTTAGTAGAATCGAACACTGTGAATATGATTAGCCCGAGGAAGACTATAAACGAAATCCTTAAGAGAAGGATCATTAGCCTTGCTGCAACTTGGCCTTTCACATCATCTGCATACTCAAAAGAAGCGAGAGCAAGCAATGTCAATAGGAATGAGTATGCCCACCGAGCAATATTGAACCTCCTCATTGACTTCTTGAAGAGATTCAACATGCAAACCTATTTCTCCAAGAAGATGCACGAAGGTAAGACCTTCCAAAGGGAGAATAGGGTTGAGTCTATTGCAATCATAATCCCTGGCCCTCGATCCAATAAAATAGTATGCCCACCAAGCACGAAGGTTAGACATGAGAACCTTATCGGTAGGGTTGACATTCTCATCAAGGATCCACCTTTTCTATATCTTGAAAATGTTGTAAATTGAGGAAGAGAGGACGGTCAGCATCGTGAACGCGGTAGTCTTGACGATGATCGCCCCCCTGCCGCACATGAATCGATGGAGACCAGAGATTAGCAATTTTCTTGCCGCAGAATCACCATCGCTTTCGTTCGAGGGTCTTCCTCAGAGATATATGCTCTTCTTTGAGAGAGTCATGGGTTTTATTTTGTTTCTTTTTTATTTTTTAATTTATTTTCTTATTTTATTGTTTTAACCGTATAGAAACTAACGGAAGTTAAATGTATTGACAAAATTGGGCAAATGTCGAAAAAATTAAAAATTGAAGGGCACGAACCGAACTTAAAAAAATTGTTGGGCAAAATCCAAAAATCCAAAAATACAAGGGTATCAACCGGAATTTTTCTAAATTTTTTTTAAATAATGTCGCTGCATTTAGTGGCGAAAAATGATTTTGAATTGATATTTTTTTTATTTTTTTTTGATAATGGAAAGCGGTTCGATCCCATAGACGGCACACCGACTATTGGATCGAAAGGCCGAAAAGGATCGGCAGACGGACTCACCGTCATGAGGGACAACAACAAAGGAGAAAAAGAAAACACAAAAATACATCATAATAACCCGAAAGCAGAGATGTCTCCAGGGGAAAGCAGAATAATCCAGTCAGCCGGAAGCGACGAGCATGAACGTTCATCTTCGAAGGAAGTACACAGGTAGGAAGCCTGGGGAACAGCTGTGGACACCTCAGATTTGGACTACAACAGAGTCGTCAGGAGTCGATCATACATCCACGCCCCCTTCTCGACAAACACTCGAACCACCACCAAGACAAAATCAAAACAAAGAAGACGAAGCTGCAACACACGGGTATCGTGATATAAAAATGTGTAAAACTTTGATGGTTTAAAGAGGAGCGATTTGCAAGGGAAAACATTGTTCGAAAAGAATTGGTTAACAAAATTGTATCTTACTTAAGAGATTAGAATAAATATTTTGTAAAACCGTCTTTTTTTTTCATTTCACACCTTCCTATTAAAGCAGGAGAATTGGTTATTTTAATTTTTGGACATCTTCGAGATTACATAGGTTTTTTAAAGTTATTGTTAAGCACCCCTTAGATGAGTTTATATCATGGTCATCTATTTTGATTTTTTGGTAAACTTTAAAATTTTTCCATTATAATTGATACTTTTGTATTTCTTGGATCAAAAGTTATGTATGAAGACGAAAATGGGATAATTGGATTTGTTAGGCTTTGAGGCCTTAAATTTGCACTTTTCAGCAACAAAACTTGTGTTAAGCTTGGGGTTAAGCCCTCAAGACTCCCTCCAAATGAACAAAGCCAATGAGATGGGAAAAGCAATGTGAAATAACCAGCCTTTGAAACTCCTTTAGTTGCTTGTGGTTTTGGCCCCTATTGTTGACAATATTATTGACATTTGTAAGGCGCTTCAGTTTCTGGACAACTTGTTGATTCTAGTTGTAATCATACAACTTTAATCTGTTCTACTAGAAAAAACATGTGGTAGCATTGTTAACACCAAGCAATTAGCAGCTATTTTTAAACACATTTGATCTCAAGAAATTAGAAATGAGACCATCAACCTTAAGAGGAGAATTGTTCAAAATTTTATCTCTCGGTGGTGACAACATAAAATCAACTTATATTGGGAACAATCATTTTATTCAAAGCCTAAATATTTTTAACTGTTTGAGTAGGCTGTGAGCCAATAACTGATAGCATGAATTATAGTCTATATTTTGGGGTTTGTTTGGACGTTTTATCCTTCATAATCTGCATGTTTGTATGTATATTATGTGATTACATTACCATTTCATCTACCTTTGCGAGAATCGAGGTCTACACCTAGTTTTGTTGTAATCGTAGGTAAAATGGCACGTTTTGCATCAAAAAGGAGCAAAAGAAGCTATGGAGTCATTGGAGCTACATTCAGAAACATAAGGAACCATCCAAGAAGCATAGCCATGGATTTGAGATTTACTTTGGACCAGATTTGAGAGATTTCACATTCAGTTGTGACTCACCTCGGTTGACCACAGATTTACCTCGACTGAGGTGATCCAGAGAAGTCGACTCGACCGAGGCGAATACCTAGGACGCGACGAGAATATTTTATTCTTGGCTGAGATCTTTTATCTTTGAAAAGAGATCTTATATTTTTGGGCTTGGCTCCTGGAAGGAAGATAATATTATAGATCTTATATTTTACCTATTTTTATGGGAAGAGATCTTTCTAAGATATTTTATCTTTGGAGAGTATTTTTCCTATAAAAAGGGTTGGATCTTCCACAAATCAATATCCCGCTTACACCGAAAGACCCCGCATATACATGCTATACCACCGATCAGGGTTTATACACCGCAACAGCCATACTCCAGTTGGGAGATTCGAAGAACCTTTTTGAAGGTTGAAGAAGGAAGATTGTAGCTTTTATAGCTCTTTGAAGGTTTTCTTGTAAGATCACCTTAGATTCTCTTCCTTGTTGTCTTGTCTTGTTGGATTTCTATCCAAGGAACGCTTTGTTGTGATATTTGATTCAGTTATTGAAGTCTTTTCATTAAATTCTTCTTGTTCGAATATTCACCTTCTTCCCATATATTTGATTATTGCTTTCATGATGATGAGTGGCTAATTTCCTTGTGTGATTCTAGGGTGATTGGCTGAAGGTTGTGGGAAAAACAATGATAGAATAATCTTAGATTCCAGTAGGATCCTGAAAGTTCGAGTCTTTAACCTTAACCCTAAGCATCTCGCTCAGTCGATGAACATCTCGGCCGGGGTGGAATTCTTCTGACCGAGGTGACTTATCTGATCCGAAACTGAGAGTTAAGTGTTAGAGTTTGCCAAATCCTACTCTTATTACACCTTTCCTGGTTCAATGCAAGCTTAGGATGAGACTTACCCGGTAATTCCTTAGTTTGTTTACCAACGATCATAAGTGTAGGTAATAAGGTTTATCCTTTATTGGGGTTTGAGTGTGCTTTCATCCCATCTTTGTGAGTTAGCTTGAGACTTACCCGGTAAAGGTTGATTCTATTCCCTTAGATGGTGTGTTAGTTTGAGATTATAGTTCTTTATCTTAATTCCTTGAGACTTACCCGGTAATAGGAGTTACGGTTTTGGATTAGTGAGTAGTGAGACTTACCCGGTGATCTATTCCTCTTTACAAACACCTTCCCCATGCAAAAACCTCAACTTTGTCCGCTTATCTTTAGATCTTGAGTTGGAACCACAACTAGATGCTTTAATCCCTAGAATTGCATGTTTCCTTTATTGACTTCTTTATCATCTTTGATTGTTTTAATTGCTTTGTGGTTAGTGATTGCTTAAGCATACCGTAATTGGACTTTGTTTCACTAAGTCCCTGTGATCGACCCCTGGAATTCCTTGCTTTTTACTACGATTGACCCGTACACTGCGGGTTCGCATCCTTGTTTTAAGCTTACGTCTAGGGTTATAAATTTAAAGCTTGCACACACCGTTTGGAGCGAACAATAACCAGGTTGAAAAAACACTTGTTGAATTTGGGGAAACTGGGTTGTAGCCCAACACGGTTAATGGAAAGATTGAAGATGGAGCAGTCAAAACCACCACACCCAGATTCAATCCAAATAGTAGGTTTATAGTCAAAAGACTTAGTCCACAAAAAATAAACACAAAGTCTGTTGGGATAAAAGACAGGTAAGGATGAACTGAAGGAAAAAAATTCTTAACTAAACTAAACAATTGGAGAATTCTCATTCCATAACTAGGAATGAAGAAGCCCCATTTATTGCAACAAAAACCCCCTTTATTGCAAGAGCCATCACGGAAGCGGTAGAGATGGCCTACCGGTCACCGGGAAACCGTCACTCACAGGAAATGTTGAAAGAGATGATGGTGATCGGGAGGAGTCAAAAGTGGGGTTCACGAGGCGTCGGAGTTAAAGATCCGTTGGTGAAGACGATTAAATCGTAGCAAAGAAATACTTCCAATGGGTGTTTAACAAATGGTGGTAGGCCATTTGAGATGGAAAATGAGGGGTTTCATCAGGAACGATCGATTTGCTTTGGAAAAAGACAAAACCCATTTTTTGCACATGATTGAACTCAGCTCGGACTCGCCGATTCAACACCGAACTGAAACAAACGTCTTCTCAAACGATTCACGCCGAAAAACATCGCTTTCAATGGCGACGAAGCGGCGACGAAGCGGCAACTCCAGCGACGACAAAAACAAGAAGAGATATGGTGTGCAGATTTTCGGGATCTGGGCACCAGTAGGTGAAGGAGGAAGTCCAACCTTGAACTTTGGCTCTGGTAGGCGAGGTCGGTGGAGCAAAGAAGCTTACTGGTTTGCTTGTCAGCGTTGTCGGTTGAAGGAAGTCAAGTTGTGTGCTTGGTTGAGGGCGGCGGTGGGAAGGCTTTACGACCCATAAAGTGGTGTCTTAGGGTTTTTGTGGGCTTTTCTTTTATGGGTGTAGCCTCTTTTTTTTGGTGGGAAGGAGAGTTAGTGGTCTCCGGCGCATCTAGACGCGCTTCTTATAAATAAAAAAGAAGGCTAAGTAGTCATCACACGGGGGATAGCTTGACCCCTTACATCTGCACGTAAAAGATCAACTATACCCTCGGGAGGGTCAAACAATACACTTAGCCCATACGGATAGTTGAAAGCAAAACTAGCTAAGCGGTCCGCTACTTTATTCGCCTCGCGGAAAGCATGACGGCACTGGATGTCCCAGTCCTTTTTGATAAAGTACTGGCACTTACGGACCAAACTATGATGGGGGTGACAACGGGGTACCGTCTTCCCCAAGAGAGTGATTGCTAACTTAGAGTCAGCATCCATCGTAACCTTGCGATAACTGCACTCCCAAGCGAGCTTTAGACCATGGTAAATACCCCACAACTCTGCCATTGGTACAGTGCACTTACCCAGGTTAACAACGTAACCCCGTTGCCACTCACCGTCATGGTTCCTAATCACCCCAGCAGCCGTGGCTTGACCATCTGCCCTCACCGCCCCGTCCGAATTAATCTTCATGCTACCAGTACAAGGTGGTTCCCATTTGATATACTACTCTATTCTTTTTTTGACTGGGACGTGTGGTTTAGAATTGCTTTTCCAGGCTCTCATATATTCTGTCGCTTTCTCCACAATAAAATTGTGATGGTTATCTCTAGTCGGCGTAGAGGAATAGACTTTCTCGTTTCTCCATTTCCAGATCCACCACAAATCTACAGCAAACACCATACTCCAACTACAAATAAAATTGAAGTTTAGAGGAGAAGTTATGTTACCTCTGATCCAAGTTGCAAAGGGCTGCTCGAAGAAACCCTCTAAGCGAATTTGGGCCTTCAGTCGTCTCCAAATGAATCTGCTATAAGTGCAGTCTCTGAAGAGGTGGCTCAAGGATTCTATCTCCTTCATGCATCTGGGAGATAGGGCATTAGCCGCCAGATGTCGCCTTAGTCGCTCCTCATTGGTCATGATTCCCCCTTGGAGAAGCTTCCACATGAAAACTCTGATTCGCTCTTGTACCTGCAAACACCATAATATTTTGTATACCATAGCATCAATTTGTGGGTTATCCATCTCTTGTCTGATGAAGTTGTAGGCAGTCGCCACAGTGTAGTTTCCATCCGGACTGAATTTCCAACTGAGTGTGTCCTTTGTCAAAGGGTTGTCGATATCCTCTTCATTTCCGTTCTCCAGCCATCCCAGATCCATGGCCGAGAGTTTTAGTTGAGTATCTGCAGTGATGCGGTGAGTCAGTTCATCCCAGTTCCATCCTTCCTCGGGAATCCAGTAGTCGGCTACTCTTTTTCTTCTACTCTCCTCATCGATATGCACCGAAGCAATTTCTATTAGGGGTATCTCATCGATCCAGGTGTCCCCCCAAAAAGACGTTGTCCGACCGTCACCAATATTCCGTTTATGTCCTGGATGAACTGCTTGACGAACACCATTCTGTATGCTTTTCCAAACGTGGGATGGCATGGAGTGAACGGTTCCATTAGCCCTTACGTATTTATTCCTGAGTGTTCTAGACCAGAGACAGTCCTCATCATTCAGAAACCGCCATGCTAGTTTCCCTACTAGTGCTACATTTAGATCCTTCATCGATTTCAGCCCTAGCCCTCCACAATCTTTGTGAGTTAGCCTGAGACTTACCCGGTAAAGGTTGATTCTATTCCCTTAGATGGTGTGTTAGTTTGAGATTATAGTTCTTTATCTTAATTCTTTGAGACTTACCCGGTAATAGGAGTTACGGTTTTGGATTAGTGAGTAGTGAGACTTACCCGGTGATCTATTCCTCTTTAGAAACACCTTCCCCATGCAAAAACCTCAACTTTGTCCGCTTATCTTTAGATCTTGAGTTGGAACCACAACTAGATGCTTTAATCCCTAGAATTGCATGTTTCCTTTATTGACTTCTTTATCATCTTTGATTGTTTTAATTGCTTTGTGGTTAGTGATTGCTTAAGCATACCGTAATTGGACTTTGTTTCACTAAGTCCCTGTGATCGACCCTTGGAATTCCTTGTTTTTTACTACGATTGACCCGTATACTGCGTGTTCGCATCCTTGTTTTAAGCTTACGTCTAGGGTTATAAACTTAAAGCTTGCACACACCATTTGGAGCGAACAAGCTTTTGGCGCCGTTGCCGGGGACTTGGTCTAGACCGAGCCGGTTACGGTCTACTCTTGGGGCACTTGCCCCCGTGTCTACTAACCACTCTACTTGAGTGACTTTTGCAGGTTCTTTCTTAGGTATATGCGAAGAACCCGCACTGGGAAGGAAATCGTTCCTTACGATCCCGAACCAGAAAAGACATACAAGCGACGCTTAAGAGAAGCAAAGATGACCCAACAAGACAACCGCGATCTTGAGGCCGAGTTGAAAGAGGCGTTAGAGCTGCTACGCTTCAGCAGGGAAGAACTAAGGCAAGAGAAGGAAGAAACTCGCACCAAGACTGAAGCAATCGAAGCAGAGATGGCAGCCATACGAGACTAGATTCTACTTTGACCGAGGGAAGACCCAGTTCCCGATGTTGGACCGATGCAGGTCCCAGTTACTGACCCTCGACCGAGGCAGGTCCCAGTACCTAACGCCCCTGCCGAGGTACTTCCACCTCGAATGCCAGTCCGAGACGTTCTTCTTGCAGGAATCCCATAAACCCTAGGTCAAAGGATGGACCCCAATCAACAACTGAGGCGTCCAAGAGTTAACCTAGGAGATCCAGCGGACCATGACTACGAACTTCGACCGCAAGTTCTATCCATGATTCGCCAATGCCAGTTCGGAGGGCTGGAGAAGGAATCACCACATCAATGTGATGTGCACGCAATAAGCTTTAAATTTATACTCATTATAATTATCCTAACTCCTAGCGAACCCGCAGTGTACGGGACGTTTGTAGTAGGGATAGTATTCCGAGGTCGAACACAAAGACTAAGGTGAAATCGAGTCAAACAATGGTCATAGATAGTGTGAATCTAGGCTAAGAGGAACAAAGAAAATGGAAAACTCAATGTTTTGGAGGTTTTTGTGGTGATCGAACAAAGATCACAAAGCAAGAAAGGTAATAAAACAACTAACAACTTAAGCTAGCAAACGAACAAGTAACACAAAGCACAAAGTATATGATCAAGAGAGAAAAGTGGATTCTAGAGGTCAAGATTTCCGGTTATGGCATTGGACTCAAGGTTCTAAGGATTCTAAGGACAAGCTGCGGTGTTGGGGAAAGAATGTTTAACTAATGGAAGCGATTACCGGGTAGGTCTCTCACTTCACTAGTCCCGCATCTAACTCCTATTACCGGGTAGGTCTCAAGGGGTCAAAATAGGGAATTCTACAAAAACCGGATACCACTTGAGGGGTAATCCCTCTCCTTACCGGGTAAGTCTCGGAATAGGGAAATCTTAAGCAATAATCTAGCACATTCGATCCAATAGCGGCTTACGAGGCTCACTACTACCTAGAATTCATCATCTAAGGTATCTAAGATCGGAAATCATCGGGTAGATCTCTTCCCTCACTTAGGTTGATAACATTAGGTGATCCTAAGCTAAATTAGGATTAATAAACCTAGGGTTTGAACAACCAAACACCCTAACATACAGATTCATCATTTAAAGAGCAATAGAGAAGGAAATCGGGTGGATCATGGGGGAATCGGCCGATTTACCTGTAGAACAGGCCGATTTTCCCCTATGGTTAAGGTTTGGTTCAATCAAATCATCCTAAACTGACATTTAAGTCCATCCTATCATCACCCTAGCCATAACCATCAATCCATCACTCCAGAATCACAATAACTAGCCAATAGTATGCATGTTAAGATCAAAAATCATCAAACAAGCATACATAGTGTTCATAGATGGATAATGAAAGATAAGCAAGCAAATCAATAAATCTCAGCTGAATCTAAGTTGTAGCAAGACTTACAAACTCTTAAATGAAAATCCAAAATGTTCCTAACAATCCTTGCAATGTTTCTTCAATCCAAGACTCCAAAAATCACTCAAAATCACTCAAAACCTCACTATCACTCTTGGAATGGTGTTCTTCTTCCTTCAATCCTTGAGAGTTTTCTTCTCCTCCCATCTTCACCTCCAATGGATGAGCTGTAAAAATGAGAGAATGGGAGAGGAGAGATCTCCAACAACAACCTGCAGGACCACTTATATTCTCCACCAAGAGCAAGGCCGGACAAGAGATCGTGGGACACGTGGCTTAAGCTGTCAAAGGCCCAAAAATCGACCTAGTGGATTAAATCGGCCGATTTAGCTGCTAGTTGGTCCGATTTTCTTCAGCAGAAACATGCTATGATCGTCTAGCCATGAGTTGCTCCATTGCTTGCACCAATAGTGATAGTGAGGTTTTGAGTGATTTTTGGAGTCTTGGATTGAAGAAACATTGCATGGATTGTTAGGAACGTTTTGGATTTTCATTTAAGAGTTTGTAAGTCTTGCTACAACTTAGATTCAGCTGAGATTTATTGATTTGCTTGCTTATCTTTCATTATCCATTTATGAACACTATGTATGCTTGTTTGATGATTTTGGATCTTAACATGCATACTATTGGCTAGTTATTGTGATTCTAGAGTGATGGATTGATGGTTATGGCTAGGGTGATGATAGGATGGACTTAAATGTCAGTTTAGGATGATTTGATTGAACCAAACCTTAACCAGAGGGGAAAATCGGCCGATTTCCCCATGATCCACCCGATTTCCTTCTCTATTGCTCTTTAAATGATGAATCTGTATGTTAGGGTGTTTGGTTGTTCAAACCCTAGTGTTTATTAAGCCTAATTTAGCTTAGGATCACCTAATGCTATCAACCTAAGTGAGGGAAGAGATCTACCCGATGATTTCCGATCTTAGATACCTTAGATGATGAATTCTAGGTAGTAGTGAGCCTCGTAAGCCGCTATTGGATCGAATGTGCTAGATTATTACTTAAGATTTCCCTATTCCGAGACTTACCCGGTAAGGAGAGGGATTACCCCTCAAGTGGTATCCGGTTTGTGTAGAATTCCCTATTTTGACCCCTTGAGACGTACCCGGTAATAGGAGTTAGATGCGGGACTAGTGAAGTGAGAGACCTACCCGGTAATCGCTTCCATTAGTTAAACATTCTTTCCCCAACACCGCAGCTTGTCCTTAGAATCCTTAGAACCTTGAGTCCAATGCCATAACCGGAAATCTTGACCTCTAGAATCCACTTTTCTCTCTTGATCATATACTTTGTGCTTTGTGTTACTTGTTCGTTTGCTAGCTTAAGTTGTTAGTTGTTTTATTACCTTTCTTGCTTTGTGATCTTTGTTCGATCACCACAAAAACCTCCAAAACATTGAGTTTTCCATTTTCTTTGTTCCTCATCTTATCTTAGCCTAGATTCACACTATCTATGACCATTGTTTGACTCGATTTCACCTTAGTCTTTGTGTTCGACCTCGGAATACTATCCCTACTACAAACGTCCCGTACACTGCGGGTTCGCTAGGAGTTAGGATAATTATAACGAGTATAAATTTAAAGCTTATTGCGTGCACATCACACGATCTTAGCGTAACAAGTTTTTGGTGCCGTTGCCGGGGACTAGGTCTAGATTGAGTCTATTTGTGATTGTTTATAGTGTAGATCTTTCTTGTTGCTTTTGATCTCTCTTTGGTGTGTGTTTTTGCTTTTCAGGACATCTCTTACTCTTTAGGTGTATGCGAAGATCTCGTGGCAAGGATTTAGCTCCATTCGATCCCGAACTGGAGAAAACCCTTAGATCTAGATCCAAGAGCATCAAAAAGGGGAAAGAGATGGCCGGAAGAGATCTCCAAGCTGAATTGGATGAAGCCTTAGAGCAAATAAGGCTAAGAGATGAGCTCTTGGAGGAAGAAAGAAGACTTGCCAATGAGAGGCAAGAAGCAACTAGGAGGGAGATTGATGAGATCAGGCAAGCCCTTGTACAAGGAGAGCTTAATCGTCAACAACCTCCACCTCCTCCACCACAACCGCAGCCGGCGGCGAATGTTAGGGTTGTACCCATTGCTATTGAAGAGCCACAAACTTTGGGGAGACGTATTGATCCGGCACAAAGAGCACACCGTCCGGGTGTGAACTTAGGAGATCCCGCAGCCCACAACTACGAACTCCGCCCTCAAGTTCTACAAATGATCCGGCATAATCAATTTGGAGGGATGGAAGGAGAGTCTCCTCATCAACATTTGATGAACTATGAGATTTTGATGGAGACTCTTAGACCGCCAAGATTGGAGAGCAACAACCATAAGCTTAGGGCTTTCTCCTTCTCTCTTAAGGACAAAGCCTTAGCTTGGTATCAATCTATTCCACAAGGGCGAGTTGGTACTTGGGAGGAGATGACAACCGAGTTTTTGACTAAGTTCTTCCCACCTTCCAAGACTACCGAATTAAGAGGGAAGATCAATGCCTTCGTAATGAAGGATAGAGAGAGTTTGTTCAAGTCTTGGGAGAGATTCAAAGACATTCTCCTAGACTGTCCACACCATGGCATACTGAAAATTGAGCTATTGGAGATCTACTTCAAGGGACTTGATGAAGATAGCCAATTCAAGCTTCAATCTCTTTCCGGTGGGACTTTCATGGAGAAGCATGTGGATGATGCTTGGGAGTTTGTAGAGAAACAAGATCTAGTGATTGAGAAATACTCCCATAGGAAGAGTGAAGGGAGAAAGGCGGGAGCATATGAGGTGAGTGAGGTCACCATGAGCAATTTCAAGCTTGACGCCATCAACAACGAGCTAAAGTCCTTGAGGGAGTTGTGTGCTACAACTTTGAAGAACCAAGCAACTCCTCGAGTGCTTCCACAAGCTAACTTATCTTCCAAGGAGGAGGATGTGAATTACATGGGAAGGGGCAATTACAACAACTATCAAGGCCCAAGGAACTTCAACAACAACCGGCAATTCAACAATTACCGGCCCAACCATAATCACCCCGGGTTTTCTTACTCTAACCCGGATGGAGCCTTGAACCCTCCCGCTTCCACAAGCACAACTCCACCACCAAAAGCTTCACAAGAACCTCCACCCGGATTTACTCAACCTCCAAGGGATAGAACCGAAATGATGTTTGAGCAATTGCTTGGAAGGTTGAGTGGTCTTGAGAGCACCGTGACTTCAATTTCTAAAGCTCAAAAGGTTTTGGGAGCACAAGTGTTCCAAAAGGCGGGTGAAGCACATAGAGATCCGGGAAAGCTTCCCGGAAGAACCGAAGAAAACCCAAGAGGCCAAGTGTTGGCTATTACAACAAGAAGTGGGTTGAGTATGAAGGAGCCTTTGCCCAAGGACAATGCTAAGGGGAAGCAAATAGTGGTAGAAGAGGAAAAATTGCAAGAAGATGGAGGCAAGAGCAAGGATGTTGAGCCAACATATGTGGCGCCGCCTCCATACAAGCCACCACTACCGTTCCCACAATCACGAGCAAGAGCTCGCTTGGACAATCATTTTAGTAAGTTCCTTGAACTAATGTCTAAATTGCATATTAACATTCCGTTCATGGATGCTATCTTAGGTATGCCGGCATATGTCAAGTTCTTGAAGGAAATACTCTCCAACAAAAGGAAGTTGGAGGAGTATGGGGAGATAAGAATGACAAAGAGATCCTCGGAGTTGATTCAAACAATGAAGGAGGAGATGCCTCCTAAGCTAAGGGATCCGGGATCCTTTTGTGTGCCAATCGGAGTAGGAGAAGTGAAGTATGACGCCCTATGTGACCTCGGGGCAGTGTAAGCATCATCCCGCTTGCACTTTGCAACAAGGTTGGGCTAGGAGAGCCAAAGCCGGTCAAGATGACCCTTTACATGGCGGACCGCTCAATCACTCATCTGGTTGGAATCCTGGAAGACATTCCGGTGCAACTAGGGAAGTTCTATGTACCCATAGACTTCGTTGTTTTGGATATCCCGGCGGACTATCCGGTTCCTATCATCTTGGGAAGACCTTTCTTAGCTACTTCCGGGTGTCTAGTAGATTGCAAGAATGGGACTCTCTCCTTCAACATTGGAGAAGAGAAAATCAAGTTCAAGCTGTCCACAATGATGAAAGGGTCAACCCTTGATGAGGATGTATTCAACATAGTTGAAGAAGAGGAGCCTAGAGAGGTTGTGAGCTCAATCTTGCTCAAGGATCCGCTTGAGAGAGTTCTTAGCTCAAGCTTGATGGAAGAAGGAGTTGAGGAGAGGAGCAATGAAGTAATCAAGGCCTTGAATGCATTGGACGAGCTACCAAGTGTTGGATTTGAAGTGCTAGAAGAAGAGGAAAACAGACAGAAAAATCGGACTGGAGGGCAAAAATCGGCCGATTTTTGTCCTTGTGCTGAAATTTCAGCCAGTTTTGCAAAAACAGAAACTCAGATCGACCCACTGCCAGAAAAATCGTCCGATTTTTCCTCCTGGGCCGATTTTCCTGAGTCTTTTCAGCATCAACCACTTCAGTGTGAGCAATCATCAAGGGACTTCAAGGAGGCTTCCATGGCTTTGCAATCATCTCAACCTACATTGTATGGATCATCTCCAACCAAAAAAGGTCCTCCTCAACTTGATCTTAAACCCCTTCCCTCTCATTTAAAGTATGCTTTCCTTGGTTCAAATTCTACTTATCCGGTGATTGTGAATGCATCTTTGAATGATGATGAGCTTAATAGACTGTTGAATGAATTGAAACTACATAGAAAGGCAATAGGATACACCATTGATGATCTTGTTGGCATCAAACCATCTTTGTGCATGCATAGGATAATGATGGAAGATAATCATAAACCCTCTATTGAACATCAAAGGAGATTGAATCCTATAATGAAAGAGGTAGTTAAGAAGGAGATCATTAAGTTGCTTGATGCGGGAATTATCTACCCTATCTCGGATAGTAAGTGGGTTAGTCCCGTTCATGTAGTACCTAAGAAGGGTGGGATGACCGTAGTGACCAATGAAAACAATGAACTAATCCCAACTAGGACGGTTACGGGGTGGAGGATGTGCATTGACTATAGGAAGTTGAACATGGCCTCTAGAAAAGATCACTTCCCCCTCCCTTTCATTGACCAAATGCTAGAAAGATTAGCTCAACACTCTCATTTTTGCTACCTAGATGGCTATAGTGGATTCTTCCAAATCCCTATCCACCCCGATGACCAAGAGAAAACCACCTTTACATGTCCATGGGGAACTTTTGCATATAGGAGAATGCCATTTGGGGTTGTGTAATGCACCCGCCACCTTCCAAAGGTGTATGATGACTATCTTTTCGGAATACATTGAAAATATCATGGAAGTGTTCATGGATGATTTCTCTGTTTATTGTTCTTCCTTTGATAATTGCTTGGCTAACTTGTCATTAGTATTGCAAAGATGTGAGGAGACAAATCTTGTCTTGAATTGGGAAAAAGCCACTTCATGGTAAGTGAAGGTATTGTGTTAGGACACTTGGTGTCTAACTGTGGCATTGAGGTTGATAGGGCCAAGATTGAGACGATAGAGAAGTTGCCACCACCTACCTCGGTGAAGGGGGTAAGGAGCTTTCTAGGGCATGCCGGTTTTTACCGGAGGTTTATTCAAGACTTCTCTAAAATTTCTAAGCCCCTTACTAACCTACTAATGAAGGATGTTGAATTTGTTTTCTCCAAAGATTGCCTTGAGGCTTTTTGTAGGTTGAAGAACGCCTTGATCTCCGCACCTATAATGCAACCTCCGGATTGGAGTTTACCGTTTGAGATCATGTGTGATGCAAGCGATGTAGCCGTTGGGGCTGTTTTGGGGCAAAGGAAAGATGGGCGAACTCATGCTATTTATTATACTAGCAAGACGCTAGATGATGCCCAACTCAATTATGCTACCACCGAGAAGGAGTTGCTAGCGGTTGTGTATGCATTTGAGAAGTTCCGCTCATATCTTGTTGGAGCGAAGGTCATAGTTTATACGGATCATGCTGCGATTCGTTATCTACTTACGAAGAAGAATACCAAGCCTAGGTTGATTCGGTGGATCCTTCTTCTTCAAGAGTTCGACTTGGAAATCCGGGACAAGAAGGGATCTGAGAACTCCGTGGCGGATCACCTTAGTAGACTACCCCCTTTAGAGATTGAGAGAGATGACATCCCGATTGATGACTCATTCCGGGATGAGCAGTTGCAAATGGTGGAGGAATGCTTGTTCCAAGTGTCTAGAGGAAGTGAGCCATGGTATGCCGACATTGTGAACTACTTGGTGTGTGAGGAAGTGCCTCCCGGATTAACATATGCCCAAAGGAAGAAGTTCTTCAAGGATGTGAGGCACTACTATTGGAGTGAGCCACTTTTGTTCAAAAGAGGGCCGGATGGAATGTTTAGAAGATGCATACCGGAGGATGAGGTGGAGAGTGTAATCCGCCATTGTCATTCCTTGCCATGTGGAGGGCATGCTAGCGCACACAAGACATGTGCGAAAGTGTTGTAATCGGGCTTCTTTTGGCCAAACTTGTTCAAGGATGTGCAAAGCTTTGTGGTAGCTTGTGATGCTTGCCAAAGGACGGGCAACATCTCAAGGAGAAATGAGATGCCCTTGAACAACATACAAGAGGTAGAGATATTTGATGTGTGGGGTGTGGACTTCATGGGACCATTCCCTTCTTCATGTGGCAACTTCTACATCCTATTGGCGGTTGACTATGTTTCGAGATGGGTGGAGGCAATCGCCTCTCCTACAAATGACGCCAAGGTTGTGGTGCGGTTCTTCAACCAAGTGATCTTTCCTAGGTTTGGAACACCAAGGGTGATCATAAGTGATGGAGGAAAGCATTTCACCAATAGGAACTTTGGGGCACTTTTGGCTAAGTATGGGATGACTCATAAGGTGGCAACACCTTACCATCCCCAAACAAGTGGCCAAGTGGAGATCTCCAACCGGGAGATCAAGGCCATTGTTGAGAAGACGGTATCAAGGACGAGAAAAGATTGGGCTATGAAGCTCGATGATGCCTTGTGGGCATATAGGACCGCCTTCAAAACACCAATTGGCACCACTCCTTACAAGTTAGTTTATGGCAAGTCTTGCCACCTTCCGGTAGAGATGGAGCATAGAGCACATTGGGCCATTAAGTGGCTAAATTTTGATCTCAAGGAGGCCGGAGAAAAGCGGTTGCTAGACATGAACGCCCTTGAGGAGATCCGGTTGGATGCATATGAGAATGCTCGGATCTACAAGGAGAGAACCAAGCGATGGCATGACAAGAGGATCATCCCGAAGGAGTTGAGTGAGGGAGACCTTGTCCTTCTCTTCAACTCAAGGCTGCGGCTCTTCCCCGGGAAGCTCAAATCAAGATGGACCGGGCCATATGTGGTGAAGAAAGTTTTTCCTCATGGAGCGGTGGAGATAGGAGGAGATCATTGTGGTAACTTCAAGGTGAATGGGCATCGTTAGAAGAAGTATATCCCGGAAGCCCCGGTGGAAGTGATTGCCCCGCTTCACCTTGATTGAAACGCTCCTGAATTTGGTCAAGCTAATGACCTTAAAGAAGCGCTTAATGGGAGGCAACCCATTGGTATATATTTTTCCCTTTTGTTTTTCTTGCTTTTGTTTAATCTCACTCTTGGTGTGCTTTGTTTTTCTTTTGTGTTTTTTGGGTGCTAGATCTTGTTGATTGTCATGAGTTATGAGATGTTGGAGGTCATGTGAAAGCCTCATGGACCAGTTGAAGGTACAAGATCCAAGCACATAGACGATGAGGAAAGCACCCAGAAAAATCGGCCCGTTCTTCAAACAGATCGGCCGATTTTCCTTGGCTATGGGGCGATTTTTCCTCTGTATAAAGGAAAGTGATGATCTCCAATCAAGCATGGGTGGAGCGGACGTGGAACTTGGACGGCTTGCGGTGCCAAGCGCGGGTTCCGACATCATAATGAACATCAAGAGCTCTCTACCATCCTTGATCGATCATCCACCATCATCATCCAATGTGAACCGAAATACCAAAGCATCACCAATTTTACATTGTGAGAACTCTCTTTCACTTCTTTATTTAGTTTCCACATTGGGGACAATGTGTTTCTAAGTATGGGGTGGGGTTTTCATGATCACTTGCATGATTAGCATCTAGGATAGTTTAATATTGTCACATGTTTCATTATGTCTTGCATTGTACATACATATTTCGAAAAATCCAAAAAAAAAAAATTTTAGTGCTTCTAAAGCTTGGGAATGACCCTTATGATGAAATTGTCTTGTGAATTGGCTATGGATAGCATCATGTGTTGAATAGATGATGCATATGTGGACTTGAAGTACTTATCTTGAATCCCATGAATGATTTGTGATCATGAATGTTTGCCTTGATTGAATTAAGTATTGAAAGTCGAAATTGCATGCTAGTTCTTGCACATCATTTAGGAACGAATAAGGCAATTCATCTTTCTCTACTTCTCATCTTGATCATGTTGTTTGAGCACCTCAATTGATGAAAAATTTGACCTCTTTTGACCCATCCGGGAATAGGAGCATGATAGTGTGTTGATGTGTGTGAAAAGCAAGTGTGGGGTGAAGTTGTTGATGAAAGAATGATGTGAACGAAGTGCTGAATTTGTTGTGAAAGTGTAGACAAAAATATAGGTTTGGAGACATCGGTTTAAATGACAAGTGACTCGGCACACTTCACATGATCGGGTGTTGGTGCCTTGCCAAAGTCAAATAAACCGATAGTCCTAACGAGCTTTGGTATGTGTGCCCGGTGTGGATGCACCTCGAAAAAATAGAAAAAGCCCGAGGACGGCTAATCACCAAGGTTTCGGCTTTTGTACACCAATGTCATTGTCTCAAAAATAAAAGAAAAGAAAGAAAAGAAAATGAAGAGAAAATATACACTTGAGGGAAGCTGATAAGAAAATTTGAAGTTGTGGTTGTTTAGTTCCTTTCCCGGATTAGCATCACATAGCCTAGAAAATTCCCGCCTAATCACAATGTTTCTTGGCCTTCTATTTCACAAGTCCTTATGACCTACTTGCATGTGTGTAAGACTAAGTGATTTAGATTGGATATGCTCATGATCATCTTGACATCTTCATCTTTACACTTCATTGCATGCTATCGAGTTAAGTACAATTGTCTTTCCATGCCTTCACTTATTTGATACATAATTGCTTGTCCATTGTCATGAAACATGACTATGAAGGTGATCCAATATTAGAAGCACAATTCCAAAAAGATTTTGCCATTTTTCTGCATACATAAATCATGTCATCTTGTAGTCTATAGTTGAGAATTTGCTCGGGGACGAGCAAACCTTAAGTATGGGGTATTTTTGATAACACGATTTATGACTTAGGTTTAGGTAATCATTTAGATAGATTTCTCACTCATTCATGCACGGTTTAGCACTAATTCACGACGTTTGCACTCAAATCACGTATTTTGTCGAGATAGACGTCTACACGGACTTGTGCGTTGCTTTGTAGGTATTTCGGGGGTCTTTTGGACATTAACCGATACATTTGAGGGCCAAGCCTCATGATGGTACACATCCAAAGCCTTGGAGGAGCATAATTGGAGCAACAAAGGACACAAAGACCACTATTGGTGCAAGCAATGGAGCAACTCATGGCTAGACGATCATAGCATGTTTCTGCTGAAGAAAATCGGACCAACTAGCAGCTAAATCGGCCGATTTAATCCACTAGGTCGATTTTCTTCAGCAGAAACATGCTATGATCGTCTAGCCATGAGTTGCTCCATTGCTTGCACCAATAGTGGCTTTGTGTCCTTTGTTGCTCCAATTATGCTCCTCCAAGGCTTTGGATGTGTACCATCATGAGGGTTGGCCCTCAAATGTATCGGTTAATGTCCAAAAGACCCCCGAAATACCTACAAAGCAACGCACAAGTCCGTGTAGACGTCTATCTCGACAAAATACGTGATTTGAGTGCAAACGTCGTGAGTTAGTGCTAAACCGTGCATGAATGAGTGAGAAATCTATCTAAATGATTACCTAAACCTAAGTCATAAATCGTGTTATCAATCAACATCTTCAAAACTATGAGATCTTGATGGAAACCTTGAGACCTTCAAGGATTGAAAATAACAACTACAAGCTAAGACCTTTTTTCTTTTCTTTAAAAGATAGAGCTCTTACTTGATATCAATCTCTTCCTCCAAGAAAAATCAGCACATGGGAGGAGATGACAACGGAGTTCTTGACCAAATTCTTTCTCCCCTCAAGGACCGCTGAAATGAGAGGGAAGATCAATGCTTTCATTATGAAGGACAAGGAGAGCTTGTCCAAGTCATGGGAGCGGTTCAAGGACATTCTTTTGGATTGCCCACATCATGGGATTCCAAAGTTAGAGTTATTGGAGATATACTTCAAAGGACTGGACGGAAGCACCCAGTTCAATCTCCAGTGACTCTCCGCCGGTACCTTTATGGACATGGCGATTGACGAGGCTTGGGACTTCATCGAGAAGCAAGCCTTGCATATGGAGAAGTACACCCACCAAGGAGCTGAAGGTGGAGTTAAGAGAGTTAACTTCCAAGAAACTCAACCCAACAACAATCAACTCACGTCTTTGAAGAACGACGCGAAGCAATTGAAGGAACTCTTGGTTGCTCAAACCAAGAAGGAAGAGCAAGGACAAAGGAACAACAACAATGGATACCGTAACAACAACAACGATTCCCGGAACAACAATTACAACAACGACAATAGAGGTTCCAATAGCAACAATTGGAGGGCGAACAACCAAAATTCTGGTAACAATCATTCAAACTCCAAATCTAACGATTCCTCTAACCCTTTCCTCTCTTCCCCTTCTTCTTCTTCTACTCCATTAAAAAGCCAGGGGCAAGGATCAAGTTTGTCTCAGCCGGAAAAGAAAGACGCAGTTCTGGAGGCTATCTTGATCAAGCTCAACGCTATGGAGAATTCTATGACTTCATTTTCGAAGGCCCAAAAAGCCTTTGAACAACAACTTGCAAGTAGGGCGAATGAAGCGCCAAGAGATCCAGGGAAGCTTCCAGCAAAGACGGAAAGCAACCCTAAGGGCCAGATCATGGCCATAACTACGAGGAGTGGACTGAAAACTGCAGATCCAGTGCCTCGTTCGGTGCCAGTACCGACGAAGACCACCTCGGTCCAGGTACAGTCGAAGAACACCTCGACCGAGATGCCAACCGAGTTAGAGCCACAGAAAGCGGAGGGGAAAACTGAAGTTTATGTTCCACCTCCTGCATACAAACCACCACTTCCATCGGTCAAGGGCCAGAGCACATCTAGACAAGCACTTTGGTAAGTTCCTCGACTTGATGAATAAACTGCATATTAACATTCCTTTCCTTGATGCTATTCTAGGAATGCCTGCCTATGGGAAGTTCTTGAAGGAGATCCTATCAAGGAAGAGGAAATTGGAAGATTTTGGTGAAGTTAGGATGACATCTAAATCCTCGGAGCTCATTCAAATCATGAAGGAGAAGATGCCACCTAAATTAAGAGATCCCGGCTCATTTTGCATTCCCATTCAAGTTGGGGATGTCACTTGTGAATCCCTTTGTGATCTAGGAGCCAGCGTGAGCATCATCCCGCTAGAGCTATGTGTGAAGATCGGACTTGAAGAGCCCAAGCCGGTCAAGATTCGACTTTATATGGAGGATCGCTCCATCACCCATCCCGTGGGCATCTTGGAGGACGTTCCGGTCAAGTTAGGGAACTTCTATTTACCCATAGATTTTGTTGTACTTGACATTCCCGCAGATTATCATGTTCCTATTATTCTTGGGAGGCCATCTCTAGCAACTTCGGGTTGCAACGTGGATTGCAAGAACGCCAAGTTGAAATTCAACATTGGTGGCGATGAGGTGGAGTTCGCATTACTTGTAACCATGAAAGGGGAGCAGCTAAGCGATGATATCTTCAACATCTATGATGAAGAAGAATCAAGAGAATTGGTGAGCTCTATCCTTACTAACGATCCACTCGAAAGAGTTATTAGCTTCAGTTTAATGGAGGAAGGTATAGATGCTTCTTGTGATGCAGATATACGGAGCTTAAAGGCACTGGAAGAGGATCCAGGAGCTAAAACTGAGAAGCTAACCCAGGAGACGAAGATCTCCAGTTCCAGTTGCAGTACCTCGACCGAGGCACTTTCTGTACTGAGCGAGGCGACTGAAGAACATCTCGGTCAACGCCTCTGCGCCTCGACCGAGGTCGATGGCGAGATAATGTCAACTGAGACAACTGAGAATAATAAACTTCTTACTCCTCTCTCTGATATTCATCCTCAGTTGGTGGAACATTCCATCCACCAACTTTCTGATAAAGGACCTTGGTATGCTGATATTGTGAATTATCTTGTTTGCCAGGAAATACCGCCCGGATTGACGTACTCTCAAAAGAAGAGATTCTTCAAAGAAGTACGACATTACTACTGGGACGAGCCGCTGCTATTCAAGCGCGGGCCGGATGGGATGCTTCGAAGATGCATTCCGGAAGATGAAGTTAATAGCGTTATACGGCATTGCCATTCACTTCCTTGTGGTGGACATGCTAGCACCGATAAAACATGCGCTACGGTATTGCGTTCCGGTTTCTTTTGGCCTACATTATTTAAGGATGTACAATCGTTTGTTGTCTCTTGTGATGCATGCCAAAGAACAGGAAATTTGTCAAGAAGGAACGAAATGCCACTTAATAACATTCAAGAGGTGGAAAATTTTGATGTATGGGGGATTGACTTCATGGGACCTTTCCCGTCCTCCGGAGGAAACCTCTATATTCTTCTTGCAGTTGATTACGTCTCTAGATGGGTTGAAGTCATCGCTTCTCCCACTAACGACGCCAAGGTGGTTGTGAAGTTCTTAAACAGGACTATTTTTCCACGATTTGGAACTCCACGCATCATCATCAGCGATGGAGGAACGCATTTCATCAACCGGAAGTTCAAAGCACTTCTATCGAAGTATGGGGTAACCCACAAGGTATCAACCCCTTATCACCCTCAAACTAGTGGACAGGTCGAGATCTCGAATAGAGAAATCAAAGCAATTTTGGAGAAGACCGTCTCTAGGACGAGGAAGGATTGGTCCATGAAATTGGACGATGCTCTTTGGGCGTACAGGACCGCATTTAAGACTCCCATAGGTACCACCCCTTATAATTTGGTATATGGGAAGTCTTGCCATTTGCCCGTTGAATTAGAACACAAAGCATATTGGGCGATCAAATGGGTGAACTTCGACATTAAGGAGGCCGGCGAGAAGCGACTATTGGAACTCAACGAGTTGGAGGAGCTGCGTTTGAACGCTTATAAGAATGCCAAAATCTATAAGGAAAGGATGAAGAGATGGCATGACAAGCGTATCGTCCCTAAGGAGCTTAACGAAGGAGACTTAGTTCTACTCTTCAACTCCCGCCTCCGCCTCTTTCCAGGTAAGTTAAAATCTAGATGGACCGGACCTTACGTTGTGAAACATGTTTTTCCTCATGGTGCAGTTGAGATATGGGGCGAAACTAGTTGAAGCTTCAAGGTCAACGGTCATAGACTTAAGAAGTACAAACCGGAAACTCCGGTTGAGGAGGTTGCACCAATATACCTCGTTTGAGATGCATCATGGTCCAGCTAGCGACCTTAAACCAAGCGCTTCTTGGGAGGCAACCCAAGGTATTGCTTTCTTTCCCTTTTTCTAGTCTAGCTTAGATAGTTTTTGCTTTTGTTTTATTCTTGGCGTTCTAGACAGATGACAGGAAGCACCTAAGGAAGGAGCATAACTGGAAGGACAGAAGAATCGAGAATTTGAGAAAACGAAGTTTGACTGAGGCATCTCGGTTGCTGTCAGAGCACCTCGACCGAGATGATTCTTGAGATCCCGAGGCTCATCGTCGGATCAATGATCTGACGGATCAGATGATAGACTCTTATGTTGCCTTCACTGTGGACATGCATGAGAGGTTTGCTGCCCAGCACCGACAGATTGACAGTTGGACTCATCAGATGCTCGAGGGACAGCACTATCAGCGCAGGATGATGGAGATCCAATTTCAGCAGGCTATGGGTTATCCATTCGACCCGTCTCAGTATCCGTACGTGCCACCACCACCACCGGATCGGGATTCTTGAGAGCTGCAGGATTTTCTTTCTTATTTTTATGCAGTTCAGCTATTTATCCGGTGAGTACTTTATTTCTTAGACTTATTTTGACCCACTGGGACAGTGTGTCCCAAGTATGGGGTATTTGTGTATTACTTGACAATTATTTGATGTATGACTCCACTTGATCAGATATTTATATTTACGCTTCAGTTGCTTCTATATGTTTATCTGAGATTGCATGCATACTTACAGGCTATTTGATTGAGAAAAACGTCGAAACTGAAAAAAAAATTTTGGACCTCGACCGGGGCAGTTCTGGCCGAACGAGGCGTTTCACCTCGGTTGACCTAAGAACACCTCGACCGAGGTGGGTTAACTGAGAGTTTTCGAAAACGATTTTTGTGCTTCTTATCTGGATATGATCTCAGTGAAGATCTTGTTTACTGACTGGTTTTAGAATTTCTTTATGTGTTTGAAAGGTTTTATAATATGTTTAAGTTGCTAAATGCTTTGTTTGAAATTATTGGCATGTTTAATACTTTGTTTTTATCCAAATTATGTTGAATTTGAAGGTTGACACCGCAAGATAAGTTTTCTCACTTTCTTCCTGGAAAGACCAAGGCAATTCATTCTTCTCTCTTCTTCTTCTTGATCATGCTTAGCCCCTCATATACATTTTGCCTCCCTTTACCTATCCAGGAATTTGGAAGCAAGCGAAGTGGTGAAAGCAAGTGAAGTTAAAGTTGAGAAGTTGGCTGGAAGTGAAAGTGTTAGAAAGTAATAATAGGTTTGGGGAAGTCAATCATGAAGATGAGTAACTCGACACCATTCACATAGCCGGGTGTTTGTGTCTTGCCAAAGTCGGATTGAGCGATATTCCTAACGGGTCATGGTATGTGCATCAAGGGTTTGATGCATCTCAAGAAATTGATGATTGCTGATTTCCTAGGCTTCGGTTATTGTGCACCTTTGTCCATGCATCCCAAAAGGTAAAGTAAAAAGAAAAAGTGTGAAATAAGCAAAGCTTATTGGTGGAAGATGTTGAAAGTCAAAGTGAAAGTGAAGTACATCCTTTTCCCGGATTCTAGCACCACATTACCTTACATACATCCCTACCCTACACGTTTCTTGACCTTTCTTTTGGGAAGCCCTTGAGACCTCGAGCTTGTTGATTGACTTAGTGGTTTAAACTGGATTATGCATGATTAATTTCGATAATTATGATTTATTATGCATTCTATGATTTTATGCAAAGATGAACAACTTTCTTATATTTATAAAATGTTTTGATCATATTTTGATTTTAAATTCCATGAAGTATTCTCTTAGAGTGATCTATGATTGTTGCACACCATAAAACTGTTTTTGAAAGACTTTTCATTGATTTTCATGACTTATAATCCATTCTATCTTGTCTTTATATGCGGAACTTGCTTGGAGACAAGCAAGGGCTAAATATGGGGTATTTTGATAGCATGAATTATAGTCTATATTTTGGGGTTTGTTTGAACGTTTTATCCTTCATAATATGCATGTTTGTATGTATATTATGTGATTACATTACCATTTCATCTACCTTTGCGAGAATCGAGGTCTACACCTAGTTTTGTTGTAATCGTAGGTAAAATGGCACGTTTTGCATCAAAAAGGAGCAAAAGAAGCTATGGAGTCATTGGAACTACATTCAGGAACATAAGGAACCATCCAGGAAGCATAGCCACGGATTTGAGATTCACTTTGGACCAGATTTGAGAGATTTCACATTCAGTTGTGACTCACCTCGGTTGACCACAGATTTACCTCGACCGAGGTGATCCAGAGAAGTCGACTCGACCGAGGCGAATACCTAGGACGCGGCGAGAATATTTTATTCTTGGCTGAGATATTTTATCTTTGGAAAGAGATCTTATATTTTTGGGCTTGGCTCCTGGAAGGAAGAAGATATTATAGATCTTATTACCTATTTTTATAGGGAAGAGATCTTTCTAAGATATTTTATCTTTGGAGAGTAATTTTCCTATAAAAAGGGTTGGATTTTCCACAAATCAATATCCCGCTTACACCGAAAGACCCCGCATATACATGCTATACCACCGATCAGGGTTTTTACACCGCAACAGCCATACTCCAGTTGGGAGATTCGAAGAACCTTTTTGAAGGTTGAAGAAGGAAGATTTTAGCTTTTATAGCTTTTGAAGGGTTTTGTAAGATTATCTTAGATCCCCTTCCTTGTTGTCTTGCCTTGTTGGATTTCTATCCAAGGAACGCTTTTGTTGTGATATTTGATTCAGTTATTGAAGTTTTTTCATTAAATTCTTCTTGTTCAAATATTCACCTTCTTCCCATATATTTGATTATTGCTTTCATGATGATGAGTGGCTAATTTCCTTGTGTGATTCTAGGGTGATTGGCTAAAGGTTGTGGGAAAAACAATGATAGAATAATCTTAGATTCCAGTAGGACCCTGAAAGCTCGAGTCTTTAACCTTAACCCTAAGCATCTCGCTCAGTCGATGAACATCTCGGTCGGGGTGGAATTCTTCTGACCGAGGTGACTTATCTTATCCGAAACTAAGAGTTAAGTGTTAGAGTTTGCCAAATTCTACTCTTATTACACCTTTCCTAGTTCAATGCAAGCTTAGGATGAGACTTACCCGGTAATTCCTTAGTTTGTTTACCAACGATCATAAGTGTAGGTAATAAGGTTTATCCTTAATTGGGGTTTGAGTGTGCTTTCATCCCATCTTTGTGAGTTAGCCTGAGACTTACCCGGTAAAGGTTGATTCTATTCCCTTAGATGGTGTGTTAGTTTGAGATTATAGTTCTTTATCTTAATTCCTTGAGACTTACCCGGTAATAGGAGTTACGGTTTTGGATTAGTGAGTAGTGAGACTTACCCGGTGATCTATTCCTCTTTAGAAACACCTTCCCCATGCAAAAACCTCAACTTTGTCCGCTTATCTTTAGATCTTGAGTTGGAACCACAACTAGATGCTTTAATCCCTAGAATTGCATGTTTCCTTTATTGACTTCTTTATCATCTTTGATTGTTTTAATTGCTTTGTGGTTAGTGATTGCTTAAGCATACCGTAATTGGACTTTGTTTCACTAAGTCCATGTGATCGACCCCTGGAATTCCTTGCTTTTTACTACGATTGACCCGTACACTGCGGGTTCGCATCCTTGTTTTAAGCTTACGTCTAGGGTTATAAATTTAAAGCTTGCACACACCGTTTGGAGCGAACAATAACCAGGTTGAAAAAACACTTGTTGAATTTGGGGAAACTGGGTTGTAGCCCAACACGGTTAATGGAAAGATTGAAGATGGAGCAGTCAAAACCACCACACCCAGATTCAATCCAAATAGTAGGTTTATAGTCAAAAGACTTAGTCCACAAAAAATAAACACAAAGTCTGTTGGGATAAAAGACAGGTAAGGATGAACTGAAGAAAAAAAATTCTTAACTAAACTAAACAATTGGAGAATTCTCATTCCATAACTAGGAATGAAGAAGCCCCATTTATTGCAACAAAAACCCCCTTTATTGCAAGAGCCATCACGGAAGCGGTAGAGATGGCCTACCGGTCACCGGGAAACCCTCACTCACAGAAAATGTTGAAAGAGATGATGGTGATCGGGAGGAGTCAAAAGTGGGGTTCACGAGGCGTCGGAGTTAAAGATCCGTTGGTGAAGACGATTAAATCGTAGCAAAGAAATACTTCCAATGGGTGTTTAACAAATGGTGGTAGGCCATTTGAGATGGAAAATGAGGGGTTTCATCAGGAACGATCGATTTGCTTTGGAAAAAGACAAAACCCATTTTTTGCACATGATTGAACTCAGCTCGGACTCGCCGATTCAACACCGAACTGAAACAAACTTCTTCTCAAACGATTCACGCCGAAAAACATCGCTTTCAATGGCGACGAAGCGGCAACTCCAGCGACGAAAAAATTAAGAAGAGATATGGTGTGCAGATTTCCGGGATCTGGGCACCAGTAGGTGAAGGAGGAAGTCCAACCTTGAACTTTGGCTCTGGTAGGCGAGGTCGGTGGAGCAAAGAAGCTTACTGGTTTGCTTGTCAGCGTTGTCGGTTGAAGGAAGTCAAGTTGTGTGCTTGGTTGAGGGCGGCGGTGGGAAGGCTTTACGACCCATAAAGTGGTGTCTTAGGATTTTTGTGGGCTTTTCTTTTATGGGTGTAGCCTCTTTTTTTTGGTGGGAAGGAGAGTCAGTGGTCTCCGGCGCATCTAGACGCACTTCTTATAAATAAAAAAGAAGGCTAAGTAGTCATCACACGGGGAATAGCCTGACCCCTTACATCTGCACGTAAAAGATCAACTATACCCTCGGGAGGTCAAACAATACACTTAGCCCATACGGATAGTTGAAAGCAAAACTAGCTAAGCGGTCCGCTACTTTATTCGCCTCGCGGAAAGCATGACGGCACTGGATGTCCCAGTCCTTTTTGATAAAGTACTGGCACTTACGGACCAGACTATGATGGGGGTGACAACGGGGTACCGTCTTCCCCAAGAGAGTGATTGCTAACTTAGAGTCAGCATCCATCGTAACCTTGCGATAACCGCACTCCCAAGCGAGCTTTAGACCATGGTAAATACCCCACAACTCTGCCATTGGTACAGTGCACTTACCCAGGTTAACAACGTAACCCCGTTGCCACTCACCGTCATGGTTCCTAATCACCCCAGCAGCCGTGGCTTGACCATCTGCCCTCACCGCCCCGTCCGAATTAATCTTCATGCTACCCGTACAAGGTGGTTCCCATTTGATATACTACTCTATTCTTTTTTTGACTGGGACGTGTGGTTTGGAATTGCTTTTCCAGGCTCTCATATATTCTGTCGCTTTCTCCATAATAAAACTGTGATGGTTGTCTCTAGTCGGCGTAGAGGAATAGACTTTCTCGTTTCTCCATTTCCAGATCCACCACAAACCTACAGCAAACACCATACTCCAACTACAAATAAAATTGAAGTTTAGAGGAGAAGTTATGTTACCTCTGATCCAAGTTGCAAAGGGCTGCTCGAAGAAACCCTCTAAGCGAATTTGGGCCTTCAGTCGTCTCCAAATGAATCTGCTATAAGTGCAGTCTCTGAAGAGGTGGCTCAAGGATTCTATCTCCTTCATGCATCTGGGACATAGGGCATTAGCCGCCAGATGTCGCCTTAGTCGCTCCTCATTGGTCATGATTCCCCCTTGGAGAATCTTCCACATGAAAACTCTGATTCGCTCTTGTACCTGCAAACACCATAATTTTTTGTATACCATAGCATCAATTTGTGGGTTATCCATCTCTTGTCTGATGAAGCGGTAGGCAGTCGCCACAGTGTAGTTTCCGTCCGGACTGAATTTCCAACTGAGTGTGTCCTTTGTCAAAGGGTTGTCGATATCCTCTTCATTTCCGTTCTCCAGCCATCCCAGATCCATGGCCGAGAGTTTTAGTTGAGTATCTGCAGTGATGCGGTGAGTCAGTTCATCCCAGTTCCATCCTTCCTCGGGAATCCAGTAGTCGGCTACTCTTTTTCTTCTACTCTCCTCATCGATATGCACCGAAGCAATTTCTATTAGGGGTCTCTCATCGATCCAGGTGTCCCCCCAAAAAGACGTTGTCCAACCGTCACCAATATTCCATTTATGTCCTAGATGAACTGCTTGACGAACACCTTTCTGTATGCTTTTCCAAACGTGGGATGGCATGGAGTGAACGGTTCCATTAGCCCTTACGTATTTATTCCTGAGTGTTCTAGACCAGAGATTGTCCTCATCATTCAGAAACCGCCATGCTAGTTTCCCTACTAGTGCTACATTTAGATCCTTCATCGATTTCAGCCCTAGCCCTCCACAATTTTTCGGACGGCACATGACGTCCCAAGCAATAGTGTGCATGGAGCGTACTTCCCCATTGTGTCCCCATACAAAGGATCTACAAATTCTATCTATCTCGTCGCATATACTCTTAGGGATAATCAAAGACGACATTGAATATATAGGTATAGAGGCGAGCACCGACTTGGTTAGGGTTATCCTGCCTGCGAAGCTTAGCATTTTCCCTCTCCATCCATTGAGTTTCCTGTTGATTTTGTCAAGTAAACCTGCAAAGGTGGCTTTGTTGACTCTACCCTGGATAATAGGCATTCCGAGATAGTTTCCCAAGTTGTTGGTGACTTCTATTCCACTCAAACTCCTCAGTCTCTCCTGCGTACTCATGGTGACATTGGGAGAGACATAGATTTTCGATTTCTGGATGTTCACTCTTTGTCCAGAGGCTTTGCAGAAGATATCAAGGCAGTGTAATACCACTTTCATTTGCTCGGCAGAAGCTTCGGCAAAGAGGGTAATGTCGTCTGCAAAGAATAAGTGTGAAAGTTTTGGGCCATCCTGCGCAAGCTTGATAGGTTTCCACCTCCCTTGTTCGACTGCATCTAGGATGATGTGACTCAGCCTCTCAACACAGAGAACGAATAGGTAAGGAGACATGGGGTCCCCTTGACGGAGGCCTCGTTCCGGGGTGAATTATGGAGTAAGTTCACCATTCTAGAGAACTTGTAATCTGGTGGTAGTCACACATTCCTCAATCATCTGGCTCCATTCACTAGGAAAGCCAGCAAGCACAACCGTCTCTGAAACGAAATTCCATCTTATTCTGTCATAGGCTTTTTCTAAGTCGAGCTTAAGGATCATCCACTTCCTCCCTGATTTCTTCTTCCTTGTGGAGTGCACAATCTCTTGCATAAAGACAATGTTATCCTGAATGTATCTACCCGGAAGGAAGCTTCCCTGAGTTGGTCCGATAAGATAGCTCATACTCCTTTGGAGTCGCTGCACAAGCACTTTAGTGATGATCTTATACAACACATTACAAAGAGCAATAGGCCGGAACTGACTCACTAGCTCGGGGGTTCCTACTTTTGCTATTAGGCATATAAGGGTGTCATTAAAGCCTCCCGGGAGCTTGTGTGTATCAAAGAATTGGACGACTACTTTATGATTGACTCACCGATTATACTCCAACATTTCTGATAGAAAACTGGTTGGAAGCCGTCGACTCCCGGCGCCTTGAAGGCTCCCATGCTCTTAACCGCCTTCCAGACTTCCTCCTTAGAGATATTTTCCATCAACCCGATCTGATGTGATTCCTCTAAGGGTGGGAATCCACACTCAATGGGTGGTGATTCGGTAGAGTTTTGCACATCTTTCATGCTGAAGAGATCAGAGAAGTAGTCCAGAACTAGTCTTTCCATCTTGCTAGCATCTTCCTCCCAGTCCCCTTCCGGGTTCCTGAGGCCGTCTATTTTATTGCGCCTTCTTCTGATGATAGTAGATGTGTGAAAATACGCCGTGTTCCTATCCTCGAAGGATAGCCACTACTCTCGAGACTTTTGATACCATATGATCTCCTCTTGCTCCAAAACCCTTTCTAGTTCCAACTTGAGGGTTTTTTCTTGTTCCTTTCGATTACTAGTCATAATATATGTCCTAGGGTTGTTGTTTTGAAGTCTGAGTAGCCCCCTTGTAATAGCATCTTTCCTGCAAAATACATCTCCAAAAACCCTATGATTCCAAGAGATTAGCCAACTTTTTAAAATGATGAGAGGAATACTTGAGTTAGCGTGACGGTCCCAGTAACGCTTGACCATGGGAAAAAAGTCAACATGAGTCATCCACGCGGCTTCAAATCTAAAGGGTCTTTTGTGACGATTGTTAGCCGTGGTAGATTGGAGTCTGAGGAGAAGTGGATTGTGGTCTGAAGAAAACCTTGCCAAGTGCCTGACAGTAGCCTCTTGCCAATCCAGACGGCCTTCCTGATTTACCAAGATCCTATCAAGTCTTTTTTGCACCCCCTGATTTCTAGACCTGCTGTCGTTCCAAGTGAAGGCAGGACCGGAGAAGCCTAAATCCAGTAATCCATGTCTATGGATGAGATCTCGAAAGATAGCAGTGTCTCCATGAAGACCTCCTGCTCCTCCTTGTCTCTCTTCATCCGCCAGAATACAATTAAAATCTCCTCCGATCATGCATGGGCCAGTGATCGTTTGAAGTTCAATATCTAATTCTTGCCAAAACAAAGTCCTTCTGGATATAGTCGGAGGGCCATAGACTACTATAACGTTCAGTGTTTTGCCAGCAATATGTGTACGAGCATGAATGAAGCATGTACCTGAGTTCACAATATCTAGTTGTATACTCGGATTGTTCTAGAGGAGCCACACTCCACCCTCGAAACCTCTTGCTTCCACTCTGAAACAGCTGTTAAATTTCAGTTGGTTGCAAACTTTCTCAACTTGGTCTCCCGAGATACGAGGTTCCAGAATGGCTAAAACATCTACTTTATTATTTTTGCATATGTAGTTTACTGCTCGACGAAGACTGCTCTTAGCAGCTCCATTAACGTTCCAAATGATGCAATTCATTGGCACTGCAGAAGGTGTGCTACCCACCTAGTTGGACGTCCGAGGAATCAGCGAGTTGCCTCCATAGTGGGGCTCTCTCTCATGTCCTTAGCTTGTTGTTGCACTCTCCTGTCCGTTCTGTCTACTACGCTTGGCAATTTTGGGTTACTTAAGGCATTCCTTGTCAGGTTCATGTCTCCCTCCCGATGGATTAACTCTATGTTGTCTTGTGGTGACGTTGGAAGGGCCAAACTTTTTTCATGGTGCGTTATGGGTGGGCCATTCTTTCCTCTGTCTATTTCCATACTTTCTTCATGCATGTTCCCTTCTTTGTTCATTGTGCTTTCTTCCTCTTCTCTTCGATCCTGTTCCATCACCTTCTCCTCAACATTGACTCTACCATCCTTTTCCATGTTAACCTCAGTAACCTTATAGTGTTCACCCTCCCTTCCTATGTTACTATACGTCTTTTTTGGATTTTCCATTTCTGCGATCACATGGGGGAATGGAGTTTGATATTCCTGTTCCTGTCTTTGCCTCTTCAGTGACCCTTCCTCACTTCTAGTGTTCTCTACATACTTTGCTTTCCTCGTCATGCTTCGTCTAATGTTGCGTATCTTATTACGTTTCTTCTTTTTATCAGCCTCGGCTTCCTCTTTGGTTAGTTCAACAGCTTCGAAGGTTACTCCTTCTTTGGCTTGAGTTTCTGCGTTAACCCTACTAGTACTTGCAACGTTGCTCCCCTTGGTTTGGGCTTTACTTGGGCTTAATGCTTGGTCTTTCTTGTGATGATCCATCTTTTCTTGGCCCACGTGGGTGTTGGATTTGGCGGTGTTTCGGCTATTGATGTGCTGACTTGGCTTTCCATTCTGTTGCTGATTCTTCCCATTATTCTCGGTATTCGGTTGCCTATTCCCGTTAATATACTTTCCATTACCGTTGTCCTGGGTATTCTTTCCTTTAATGAATTTGTTTCTCCTGGTCACCAGCATCCAGGGTCCGTAACCGGAGTTATCCTCCATGGTGGTCGGAGTTTGGATCTTTGACGACTCCAGTGACTCTTCGCCAGTGTTTTCAGTTTCTTTCTCAGTTTGGTTGTCTGCACTATTTTCCTTAGTCAGTGGGGTTATTTGTTGTTGTGTTTCTCTGTACTTGCATTGTGAAGCTAGATGCCCGTACCGTCCACATTTGAAACATATCGTATCAAGGCCTTCATATTCTATGGGACATCTCGTTCTATTGA
Organism: Fagopyrum homotropicum; assembly: GCA_033239125.1. Taxonomy (NCBI): domain Eukaryota; kingdom Viridiplantae; phylum Streptophyta; class Magnoliopsida; order Caryophyllales; family Polygonaceae; genus Fagopyrum; species Fagopyrum homotropicum. The sequence goes on along the minus strand of BSWB01000002.1, from coordinate 29,132,531 downwards.
TGATTATCGATTTCTTTAAGGGTCTTCCCAGGTCTATCTCCACACAGAATCTGATAAAACGACCACGGTTAAAGTATAACGTTTTCGGGTCTATAGTTACCGGATTTCCCATAGCACTAGCCATGTTCCATATGATGGCCTCATGGTACCACTGGACTGGTACACCCGTAATTCTGACCTATGTAGGAGCCGAGGTGATAGGCATGGAGGTGATAAACTCCGGTGTCCATTTCCTCAGTATAAGCCAGCGACCGAATACTACCCAAGGCCCTCCAGTGAGAACCGTCATGAGTTCGTTCTCATTCTTAAATCTAGCCAAGAAGTAGTTGTTATCTAGATCGATAAGATGTAAGTTTTCACCGCACTTCCACAGTTCCCGGACCTTCCTCTCCATAACCGGAAACGCCACCGGAAATCCAAGGATTTTGAAGACTATCGAGTTCTTCCACCTTGCTTCTAGATCCGCGGTAATGTCCTTATCCACTTCAATTTCTGGGTCCCCGTCTGTTCCATACGGGAAGCTAACTTTGATCTTTCCGTTGAGGGTCTCCTTCGTGATTACATCTTCGTTGGTCATTGTTGTCTTATTTCCCCCCAACACTTCACTCCAGGTTCGCTTGCTCTCGTCATCCTTCACCTTATCTTTGCTTAATGGTGTTGTCACTGATGCGACAGTGTTCGTTGTGTTCGTCATGGTCGAATCCACATTGAGATCTCCCGCACTTGCAGTCCCATTGGATGGTTCTGCATTCATTACCAATGGTGATTCCTCAGAGTTTTTTTTACTTCCTCCACTGGTTTAGTCGTCAAGTTGGCCATGGTTGTTCCCACCGTCTCGCTCATCACTACATCTCCATCCTCTTGGCTTATCCCTGTCTCAACTCCATCCCCGTCCGCCGGTGGATTTTCTCCCATCATTCCTCCTTTGAAAAACGCCGAATCGGTACCTTGCCTATCTTTTTCGCTCTAGGACAGAAGAGAGCGTTTTTTTTATGGGTATAGCCTCTGATGCGAGTGTGTCGATATCATTGACACTCACATGCCCAAGATATTTATGCACTAATTCTTTTTTTTTTTTGTGTGTGATTAACTTTATTATTTTTTGTTCCCTTAATCGTCCTCTTGTCCGTTTGAATTGATATTTGATTTGTACGCTTGATAGAAGTATTTGGAGGGTAAATAAGTATTGCCAATATAAACTAGAAAGAGTCCTGTTAATCCTTCATATCCATCGCTCCTCTTAAAAAAAACCCTAGCCGATTCCCTTTCAATTTCAAACGGATGTTTGATTCTGCGGGGCCAAATCGACCGCATATGAGAGGTATGAATCAGATTATTAGAAAGTGTGGGTAAAAGGGCGATGATTATAATGTGCTTAACCCTCTCTGATTCCTTGTCACTCACCCCCACCACTTTCATGGCTAGCTTGCTCCATTTCTTCTTCTTCTTTTTCTTTTTTTGTATAATTGTATGTATATATATGTATGTTTGATTCTGCAGTTTACGGGCAGTGATTATAAAGAGAGAGGGTAGAGTGGGTGGAACAATTGCGAAATTACTTCCATATACATTCGATTTGGAGTGACTAGTTAGAAAACGAGGGATGACGAGAAGATGGGCGAAGAAATTCGCCGCCCCCTTTGTTCTTTCTGCTTCTGTTAACACTTGATATGAGCCCCTTAGCTTACCCATTTTCATTTCTGCTTTATGTGTTCCAAATACTTAGTCGGCTGTGTTTTATACTTTAATTCGTGCCTTCATATTTCATATTTTTTCTTTCATATATGCACTATAAGTATAAATATCGAATTCCTTTTCCAAGAGGTATGTTTATTTTTCATTAATAGGATCATGGGCGTCACGTCTTCCACCTCCCTTCACACTCTCCCCAAATAAAAAAACCAATTCGGTGACTTCATGTGATATCCGTGAGATCGATATTACCTTACTTCTTTCTCATGACACCCAAAACCAACCCACAAAAACCATTCAAAACAATGCAGGAAATCACCAACCCATGAGACTCATGCTCCACCACCCTCGATACCCCGAGCTATATAATGCCTTGATCGGTTGCTTAGCGCCGCTGCGTCAAAAGGATCATGAAGTTTGAGGAGTTCTTGATGCAACCGAGTGAAGGACGTCGAAGAAGGCTCGCCCTCCAGGAAGAGGTGCACATTTGTTTATCATCACTATGATTGATGACTTGTCTGCAAAGTATTGTTTAGAGTTGGTTTTGTTTGTGTAGGTTGAGGAGTTGCAAGAAAGGCTGGATGGTGAACTAAGGCTAAACAATGTCTTGAGAAATGCTATCAAGGGGCCTATTCTTTCTTCCCAATGCCTTTCCTCCGAGATTCCGCTCGAGGTAACAAATAACAACTCCGTTTCACCTTCCACATCGACTATATTGTGTAACTAGTTATTAGATATATATTGAGGGGGCAGGTGCAAGCGCTTCTGACAGAACTGGAAATAGTGGAGGAGGAGATAATCTGGTTAGAGCACAAAGTCAAGAAGCTGAAACAGAGTCTCAACAATGAGAAGAAACTTGCTGAAGAGGGGATGCAAACCAAGCAATTGGATAAGGATAATAAGACTAGTATTTTAAATTTGGAGTTGTATCTGACGTCACCTAGAAGCCATGGAATTGGAAGGGCTACTAGTAGCAGATATACAACCTTACTTCAAGAGAGAAGAAGGCTGTATGTGAGCTCTGTTGTTTCTGATTCGCAGAGCTTCTCATCTAACAGGTTCAATGGTATGTACACAATCCCACATCGGAACCTCCATAGCGTACATGCACCAATGATGTCTAAGGCATAAAGGGCTTATTATTTCTATGAAATCGAGAATGAGAAAGATGAATTCATGTATAAGACTTGAAATACCATTATTGATTATACCGAATGAGCCCTAACAACTTCTGTTTATTGTTAGATCATAATTTTGATGATTCATTCTTCCTTAGTGTATTTGATTTTTCTGTCCATGGAAATTAGAGGACGAAATTGATTGATCACAGAGAAACACCGGAAGCATTAGAAGTTCTTCCCACATCGGAACCTCTATTGTGTACATGCATAAATGATGTCTAAGGTTGTCGTCTTCACATAAAGGGCTTATTATTTCCATGAAACCGAGAATGAGAAAGATGAATTCATGTTGATAAGACTTCAAATCCCATTCCTCGATACTGAATGAGCCCTAAAAGATGTGTTATTGTAGCAATATATGAACCCTAGCAACTTGTGTTTATTGTTAGATCATAATTTTGATGAGTTCATTCCTCATTAGTTTATTCGATTTTTCTGTCCATGGAAATTAGAGGAGAAAGTTGACCGATCACGGAGAAACACTGAAAGCATTAGAAGTTCTTCCGAAACCGGCATTAGTCCTGAAGATCCAAACAAAATCTCAGAGGAACTTTTGAGGTCTCTAATAAGCATATTTGTAAAGATGAGCAAGGCATCAGAACTCGAAACCGGGATAGGATCAGCTGCTACAAAGAACACTCTTTCCTGCATCACTTCAAGAACCAAATCGCCCTTCACCTGCAAAGCAAGGCCGTCCATCAACCATGACACCATCCAGACCGTCGAGCCTTGGGATGCCTCTGCATACAAAGGATACACGCAGATCACTAGAAACACCTTGAGCAAAGGCTACACCTCAGATTGCAACACAATCATGAGAAGAATAAGGTTCTAATAACAGAAAATATAATCTATGTTTTGTACAAAGGAAGAGCTGTCATGTTTGCTTGTTTCAGGGTTTTATTGCAAAAGCTATGCGATGTGGATTTGGCGTTCTTGACGTACAAACAGAAGTTAGCCTTCTGGATAAATGTATACAACGCGTGCATTATGAATGTACAGTAAGACAACTTAATTAGTTTCAATACTAGTGTTTTGATGTGTTTTTACTTGAAATTTACCTTGTGTTTCTTGATTTGGTTTCAGGCATACTTACAACACGGGCTACCCTCAACCCAGGAGAGAATGTTGTCCCTTATGAATAAGGTAGACTGCATCATAAGCTTCAAATCTTACCTATATATCTCCTTTGTATCTATTATACATCTTTGTGCCATAGGCTGCGCTGAATGTCGGTGGGATAGTGTTGAATGCGCTGGCTATTGAACATTACATTCTTCGTCATCCACATGACTCGAAACAAGTAAGTAGAGCGACAAAATAAAGATTAGTGCTTCATTTTCTTTTTGTGATTTTAAAGATCATTTAATAAACAGTTGTTTTTTGTAAAAAAAAAGGACGTAGCAAATGAGAAGGAAATGTTGCTACGACGTGCATACGGATTGCGTTATCCTGAACCAAACGTTACATTTGCTCTTTGTAGAGGCAATTGGTCGTCACCTGCGGTGAGAATGAACTCTTGTTAGTCTACTTGGGCATAGGTGGCAGCTAAGGTGATAAATGTGATGCTTTTGTCATGTAGTTGAAGGTGTACAGCCGCGAGGAAGTGGTGAATGAGCTGGAGAAGGCGAAAATTGAGTACTTGGAAGCTTATGTAGGAGTTAGAAGCAAGAAAAAGATCTTGGTGCCTAAACTTCTCCGTTGGCACATGCATGATTTTGCGGATGACTTGGAATCCCTAATCGAATGGATTTACAGCCAGCTTCCTCAAAATGGATTGTTAAAGAGAAGAATAATGGAGTGTTTGAATGCGGAAATGAATCCGTCTGAGATTATCCCCTACGAATACGAATTTCGCTACCTGATACCGATACAGGAGAAAGGATACGAGTAATGATGCAGTTTCACTGGTATGTCATTCTCAACGAAAGATTGTGTGAATAGAGCTGTTAGCAAACCTTTGGTGAGCACATTAGCTTGTGTTCGCATGCGGATTATACGGATTTCTCAAAAGGAGCAACTTTTTCTTAATTTCTTGTACAAAACGGAGATCAATTTCCACATGGACTCGTCTGTTAAACATTTGTCTCAATGTATTTTTGTACGTCAGGTGGAACTCTAACTTCCTTTTTTTTTTCATTTCTTTGTAATGTTGATACTAATATTTGAACATTTGTCACAACTGCCAAGTTTAATGAGTTTTCTGAGACTTTGATGGTCAACGAAGTTCAATCGGGGACTTTCGTTGTCAACAAAGGTTAATTGATGAGGTTTCTTGAAGTGCTTTCTTAAGTAACCTGAGACTCGATTTCGGCTGAAATCTCACTCAAGAACGTTAGAGGTGCCGGATGAAGAAATCATCACTGGATGAATGCCAAACTCGCCTATCAACCTATTGGTCGTGTGTTTTCAAGTACTAGTGGCATAGATCCAATTATTTGGGAGGGATTATATTTTGGGCATTGGTTTTGGTTTAAGGATTGTATTATTTCATTGTTTTTATTCCGTTTTCGTTTATCGAATTAAAATCACGGGCCTTAATGGATAACTTCATTTTTTAAAAATTCAAAATAGTGGTCGTCGATATTTCTATTGACGTGTGTTAAGATTACGTGCATCCACGGGATAACTTAATTTTATGATATAACTTAATTTTATGATATCTTGATCAACAATAATACGTGGCTTGGTAGACCATAACATTGTTAATTAATTAGGTGATTAACCATTCAGATAAGAAAATACCCATAAACCTGCGCACGTACATTCAATTGATATATGGATAAGTGAACCCCAGTTTGGCATCTCTTCGTCTTTGTGTTTTCAATTAAGGGCAACTTCACAAGTGCCTCCCAAGCACAACCATCCATCTCGACGTTTTTTTTCATTCATGAATAATGACTAATGAGTTTGTATATACGACGTTAATGTACATATAATAAAATCAAGTGAAGTCTGATACTATCAAAAGTCCGGAGTAATAAAGCGCACGATCCTTTTTTTTTTTGGGCTAATTAGGTAACTAGACTGTTTTTTTTTAATTGTGTACTAAATGTGCTTTTTTCAGTTTTCCAATTAGTAAATGTACCCCACTAATATTTTTTACCGCTCACAAAAACCTAATACACAGCCCTCCCTCTCTTCTCTCCTCCTCCTGTCGCTTTCCCTTTCTTCCCGTTGGAGTACCGGCCGCCGCCTCGCCTGTCGGACATCGCCGGAACGGGGCTCCGCCGCAGGCCCTCGGCCGACCATTGTTTACCCTCTGTCGAACCCTATTGTTTTGTTTTATGGATTGATGCACAGGGGGTTGTTCTCGTCTTCGTTTTGGGTGGGGGGCTACGCAGACAGTCTTCGTGTGTGTGTGGGGGGGGGGGTTGTGCTGCCTGGTTTTGTTTTTCTGGTTTTGGGGGGGGGGGGTGGGAGAAATGCCCTAAAAAGGGTTTCTCCCTTAATCGACATCAACAGATGGGGAAGGAGGAATTGAAGCAGGCGGCGGCAGGGGCAGAGGAGAGACGCTCCGGCATGGTGGCGGCTGCGGCCTCCGACAACGACTCGAGGTCGCTTCTCCCTTGTGGCGTTACATGTGGTCGAGACGGAAAGGGTTGTGCAGGGGACCGGCGGTTGCTGCTCACATCTAGCGGCTGCAGAGAAGAAATGGGGAAGGCGAAGGCGGCGAGAGATCTGGCAACGAGGCAGGTGAGGCGGCGGCAAGGCAGTTTCGATTCCCGGTGGGTGACGACGGCGAGGTAGGGGAGAAGCAAATGGCGGGGCTGTTCACCAAAATTTTGATATAGGAAGTAAATAGATTCTGGAGTTCTTGTCGTAAACACATATTTGCATCATTATCTGTTTTCACTCCAAATAACAAATGGCCTGTACTTGCTCTTGTGGATTAAAAATTGTTTGCAATTTTCTGAAGTTTCTTTTCTAGATCTTGTTTATAATCTCTGAATTATTTTGGTGAACAATGTAATTGTTTTGGTCAGCAACGTGCACAAATTTACATATATGTGCTTGACAATGATGATTTAAAAGTGTCAGATTCATAATATGATGAAAGTTGTGCTTTCTAATGTTAATTTGCTTGTTTCTGGTATGAAAATCATACCAGAAAACTCATACCGGTATTTTCTGGTATGTAAAATTCTTACCAGAAAATTCTGTTATGGGTTTTCTGGTACGAGTTTTTAGGTATAAATTTCATACCAGAATTTCTAGTATGGATTTCTGGTATGAAATTCATACCAGAAAACTCATACCAGAATTTTCTGGTATGTAAAATTCTTACCAGAAAATTTTGTTATGAGTTTTCTGGTAAAAAAATTTCTGGTATGACAAGTTCTGGTATGACAAAATTCTAGTATGAAAATAATTTCTGGTATGAGAAATTCTGGTATGAAATTTCTGGTATGAAAATTTCTGGTATGAAAATTCTGGTATGAGAAAAATTCCGGTATGAGAATTTCAGTCCAGAAAATAAAAAAGAAATAAAAAATAAATTAAAAAAAGACAAAAAAAATAATAAAAGAAAACAAATTCAGTAATTAAAATTTAAAACTTATACTTATATAACAAATAACAAACATCATTTATTCTTTCTAAATAGAAGGGTTAATAATTTTTACCTACTATTAAATGAAAGTGGTAAAAAAATTGGGGTACACTTTCTTAAACAAAAACTCAAAAAAGCCTAGTATGTCAAATTCTCCCTTTTTTTTTTATTCAATTTACAAATGTGTATATATTTATTAAAGTATAATATAATTGGTGCATCGCAAGATTGTAGGGGATTATTAAGGATTGTATATCATCATTTTAACTCATACCTCTTAGTATCTTATGTTTCTCTTTTTGTCTCAAAAAGAGTCCTTTTCCGTTCCTCTCTTCTCCTCTCCGCTCACTTATTCTCTCATTTCCCCTTCTCTCTCGTCGACGAGCTTCAAAATGAATTTTCCTCCTCTTACGATTGCAAAACCTGTTGGAAGAACAAATTCAACTCAGTTGGCCCAAACAAGCTCAATTTTCTTGAAAGAACATTAACATTTAATTCTGACATCTCCATCTCAAATCGGAGACAATCAAACATTATTGGAAACAAAGAAGTGGAAGAAAGAGGATTTGGAATACAAACAATCAATTAAGCTCGTTTAATCACTAAAACACATCAAAATCTAGGACTAGCATAGCAAAAAGATGGTTGAGCATAATACCTAACTGGTTACATCGATAACAAGCTCCGAACAACTGTAACCGATATTCAACAAGGACCTACCAAATGACTTCAGAGGGAAAAAGTAGGGCATGTTTGGAGTTGTTGTCCTTGCAAGAATGGATTCATAGGTTACTGATGTATGCCTTGGAGATGTTGGTCGTTTCTACCCCTCTTCGCTCAAGCAAGTAATATCGCAGATGGAGGGTTCAAAGAATCGAACAAAATCGCTCAATCACGTGCAAAAGACATGACTTGTATAAGAGTGTTTTGGTAAATTGTAAATAAATAATATCAGCATATAAAACCATACCAAACACATAAATTAACATCCTCTAACAAATATAATCGTATTTTTTGATCCATAATCCCCAACAATCCTCATCTACCACAATCTATTTTTTTCATCTGATAACAAACAAGCTTCATATCTGAAGAGGCGTTAACAACGGAATCAGTTTAGAAGAACAAATGTCTTTCACGTCCGTATTTCATTTAAGGGAGAAAACTCTTTCATATTCTTATATTTTCTAAGAAAAAACTCACTAAACTATTTATAAGAAGAATAGATTAATATCAACACCATGTTCAATTTATTTATAAATATAGGTAATATAATTAAAAATTTTATTATTATAAAATAAAAAATAAAATAGATGATTAACTTGCTAAGCTAATAAGCTTTATTCTAAACCATATTAAAAGATTTTGATAAAATTAAACTAGGGATCTCGGTTGGGATGGAAGGAGTTTACTTGGATCTAGGGAGTGCAAGGAGGTGATATTGTAGATGATCGGCTTGACAAATTTCTGGCTTCCGACGAATGGTTCAATATATTTTCACTGTCAAAAGTTGAGCACTTGCTAAGATATAAATCGGACCATTGCCTGATCATGTTTGATGCAAAAGGAAGACAAGTTGCTAGATCTCATGGAAACAGTTCGAGGCTGGAGACATGGTGGTTGGATAGAGAGGATTGTGAGGATGTCATTCTCAATGCTTAGGGTGCAAGTAGTGGGAGGAATATGCCGAACAAATTGGGATTTGTAATGTTTGATCCGAGAATTTGTGAAAAGGTCCTGGTAAAACAAAGGAAGAATAATCTTGAGGTAAACTGAAGGAAGTTCAAGCCCATTCATCAACTAGAGACATGCTTCGGATGGGTGTGGAAATATGTATTGACATATTTGGATAGGCTTCATATGGAGGAGGAATCCTACTGGCATATATGAGGAAGAAAAAACAAGCTTCATGATAGAGACAAAAACACTTCTTATGTAACACCTCAAATTCTCAAAACTCGGAGAGCTACGGGTTAGCACCTCACAATGGGTCCCGACCCTAGTTTGACAACGATTTCACTAGATCTTCCAACAAGAAACAAATAAGGGAAAACCGAATATCATAAAAAGAGTTTTAATGTTATGAATGCAATACAAGACTGTCAGCCAACAATATAACTTAGAGTCAAAATCTCTAAGGACAACATGCAACAAAAGGAAAGACTAATAAATAAAGACCCAAACCTCATCCTAGAGAGTAGGGAAACCCGACACTACCTTCCGGATCACTCAACATCAACTCTAACCAGTAGAAAATCTAAACAATATAATAAATAACTGTTAGCTAACTATTCAAATATTAGTAGAATCATAATAACACAAAAACACACGGAACTGAAATTAAACACTCAACATGTTGCACATAAGTACAATGAGTATCTTAACTATATATATGATTCACTTCTAATTCAATTTCAAATTGTGGCACGAGAGTCTTCCGACTCTCACCTCCGTCCCCGTAAACCAACAAGAGTGGTTCGATACATCACCCTGTATACCGTGTTTGGGCTGGTTGCGAAAAAACACCTAGACTCATGTCAGAGTTGGGTGATGACATGAACTATGACCTATGTTTAGACATGCATTTAGATAGATTTTTCCCTTTCTTTAGCATGCATACACATGAATTCATGGCATTTGAGCTCATATTTTTATTCTTTGCTAGAATAGATGTCTACACAAATTCTTGTTGCAATTGTAGGAAATTTGGGAGATTTTGGATCAAAAGAGAGCATATAAGGACAAGGCATCAAGGTGGATCACATTGGAGAATTCTAGAGCATAAAAGGAAGTTAGGACATCATCAAAAGATGAGAGAAAAGAGCAAAGAAGACACGTTACAGATTATAAATCTCGGCCCGACGCCACATACACAACCAAAGCTTCAAAACCCTAGATCTTTCTATAAGTTAAGCACGGTTGCATCAATCAAAGAGGACGGTGAATACTTCAGATACACAACGAAATTACAATACATTAAGTTACGCAACATCAACATTAGCAATAACACTTTGGAATGAGAGAGATTTGTGAAGATTCTTGGAGAGAAAGACTTAGTTTTTAGATTTCATTGCTTTTAGACACAAGATTAGATCTTTGTTATTGGTTTGCTACAGATTTTGGATATTAAAGACACCTTGCTAAGTATTTATTTCTTTTCTTTTAGTCCTATTTGGTTTATGAGTTTCTTGATTTCATATATCTTTTTTTTTATTTGAATATGTGTGTTGTTGGATAAAACTCTTGCGATTCTAGGGTGATTGGTTGATGGTTGTGGTTTAGATGATGATAGAATGAGCATTTAAGGTTAGATTGGACCCTAAGAGTTGGTTTAACCTTCACAGAGACGAGTCTCAGTTTGTTCTTCATGAATTGTAACACCCCGAATCCACGGTATATCGGAATACTACGGGCGAGACCTCACAATGGGTCCCGACCCTTAGCATGACAACAATTTCACCGGACCTTTCCAACAAGGCACAAATAAAGGCCAAAACCGAAAATAACTTTAATGCAATGTTATGATTCCCGAATACATCAAGAGAGGAAATACATCAGCCGTCACTACAACAAAGCCAGCAATACATAATATACAACAAACTACACGGACTCAAACCCCCAAACTCGACCTATGATGTACGGAACCCCGACTGCCCACTCCTCCGGATCACTCGGCCACACCTAACCTGCACATCAACTACAACAATCGGTATAAAACAGTTAGCTCACATTCTAGGCATTATAAGAATAATATGGCACAAACACACATAGGAACACAAAACACACAACATGCTCATATATATACACATCCGTTATTTATTATCTTTTAAGGTTATTCCATATCTAATCCATTCGTTCAAGTGTGACACGAGAGTCTTATAACTCTCGCCTTTGTCCCCGTGTAACCAACCGGAATGATGCGGCGCTCAACCCGTATACCCTGAGGGAGTGATGAAGAAGCCCACTCGTATACCATGTATGGCCTGGTCGTAGAGATCCTCCCAGTCTCCCTCGGGAGCTAGACAGTGATGTCACCGCCCGATAATAATAATAACAATGGCCAAACAATATGTCTAGTCAAGTAATCCTAATCCAGTTTCATGCTCAAAAGCGATAAACACACACCACCATAATGTATCCAAATAATGTGTAAAAGGGGCTAAGTAAGTCCGAGGACTTACCTCGTCCCAACGACCATCCTAATCACATTTCCCGTAGGAATATAACCAAAGCCTGTTCAAGACAAGGCACAATAATCAACAACCACTTGTATAAGCTAGAAGTCTAAGTCCTATATGATCTCACAAGGTCATAACCCATTCCCATACTAGGATAACATGCATAGTCTCAACAACACTCCAAGGTAACATCACTATGCTAGGATATGCACATCCTAGCCTACAATCCCACAAACATAAACTCACAAACTTAACTCTCACAAGCCTCACAAGGAAGCCATATCCTTATCCCATGAACCAACTCAAAACATACAGTCCTTGCCATTTAGATCGTCCAACAACCTTTCCAAACTCGCTTAAGGTACACAAGCCACTACATGGCATTCCAACTACCTGGGTCCAAACTGAGCATGCTTCTAATCATCAATACTCAAGGGAGGTGAAAACTCCACCTTGATTAAAATGGTTTACAGGTGTTGATGATGGAAGACTTCACACAAATATAAGCAGTTGGATATACTAACAATGTACTTGATTATATTTCTAGATATTCGGTTGGTTTGAATTCAATGCAGGAACCAGAAGCATATGTCAAGGGCATTGATTAGTTTCAAGGGCCTTGAAGTATAATTCTAAGGACGAAGGAAGATGGCGAATACAAAGGGAGATATCAAAAGCCTTGGATTTATAAGTGTGCAAAACAATAATTCAAAATACGCATCAAGACTTTCTAGGAAGATTTTGAACAAGAAAGATCTCGACCATCAAAGGATCCAGCCGAAGATCTCGTCAATTACAGATTCAACCGAAGATCTTAAATGAAGAATAAGAGAATATTTTCTAGAAGATTTTCTTAACAACTCAACGGCAACAATATCTTCTCTTCAAATAGAACACGAGAAGATCGGAGTAAAAGACTCGACGTATTAATAGGGTTTGAAGATTTACAACGTCTACCTTATCTTCGAACAAGAAAACGATCTTCATGGAAACGAAGATTCATCTTCAACGGTCATCTTCACAACGGCTAGAAGACCTTTCCTTCGAAGAGTATAAATGAAGATGATTGACTGAAGCTATTTCTAAGGTCGTCTATACCCAATCAAAAGTAAATCCCGACTTAGCACTAAAATAGTATAAAAGTTAAGTAGGGGTCGAACCCAAGAGAGTTAACGTGTTTTTATTTAATTTTATTATTGATTATAGAAAAGTAACAAAAGGGGGGGGGGCATTTTGGTTGAATGGATGCACACAAAACTTATAAGAACAAGTGACACAAAAGACAAGACCATGATGGATGAATCTACACTAGGTTGATTCTTAGCATGCAAATGCTACTTTGGTGAGTTCCTTTTACAAGTTTTAAGCAATCTCCCATCTTGATCATATATATGTGTTGAGCCAACCAGCATCAACACAACTTAACAGGTTAGTGTTCCGTAAACCTACAAGAACAAGTAACAAGTTAGCTTTCAAACAAAGACTAAGGGATACAAAGAATGGATTAAAACCGTTAACCCTATCTTTATATTTTTGTTCCTTTCCTTTAAGCAATTACAACCCGTTATTACTTAAAGTTTACTACTAGATTAAAGACCCAAACCCGGAATCTATTAATCCTAGTTCTTGCATGCACATTAGAACCTAAGGTGATCAATCTTAAGTGTAAATCAAACATGCAGTTAGACAATAAAGATCAAGGAAACACAAAGTATTACTGAATGAAAACTTATATTAAAGAAACTTACAACCAAAGTAACAATACAGCTTCAAACCAACCCAATGTAGCAAGGGAGTTAGCAACTCATTACAATGGAAACTTCAATTCTAAAATGGATTTATGTGGATAAGCATGGATGATTCTAGCAATCAGCCAATGATTATTTATACTACAAAAGACACTAAATAGGAGTAAATGGCCAGCCCAAAACAACCACCTTTAATGCCATAAAGGTGGTGTAAACAGTCGGAGTAAAGCTTCTGACGTTGAACCGCAGGGGCGGCCTTCAGAGCCGCATGGGTGGTTTAGGCAGAATCGCTTGGACTTTCTTCGTGGCCGTAGGGGCGGCCAGGCTATTCCGCAGGGGCGGATCTTTAATGCTCTTCCAAAATGTCTGACTTTTTAACTTCCTCCCGTTACTGATGCCAAGGTGCAGGGGCGCCCTAGTGTCGACGCGGGGGGCGGTGACACCAACTCTTCGTCTTCCAGCTTCCAGGTTGAGGCGCAGGCAGAGGTGCAGGTGCGCTGGTCTTCGCTTCCTCAGGATAAATCACCGCAGGGGCGCCTAAGAGTGGCGTTGGTGCGGTGACAGTCTTCGTGGTCGGCGCTGGCGATGGTGCTGCTGGGCCCTCCGGAGTAAGGTGTCACCAGCTGGGGCGGTGACACTGCTCCGCGGGGGCGGTGAGTGATAGCATGAATTATAGTCTATATTTTGGGACTTGTTTAGATGTTTTATCTTCAATAATATGCATGTTTGGATGTATATTATGTGATTATATTGTCGTTTCATCTACCTTTGCGAGAATCGAGGTCTACACCAAGTTTCGTTGTAATTGTAGGTAAAACGGCACACTTTGGACTAAAATAGAGCTAAAGGAGTTAAGGAATCATTGGAGCTACATTCAGGAGCTTAAGGAAAGACCCAGGAAGCATGGAAATGGATTTAAGATTTACTTTGGACCAGATTTAAGAGATTTCACCCTCAGTTAGAGAGGCACCTCGGTCAGCTACAGTACCACCTCGACCGAGGTGATTTTGAGGAGCGCCCCGACCGAGGCGAACACCCTGGACGCGGCGAGATATATTTAATTTGGTTGAGATCTTTTAATTATGGAAAGAAGATCTTATATTTTTAGGCTGGATTTCTGGAAGGAAGAAGATATTCAGCTGATATATTTTTTACCTATTTTATGGAAAAATATCTTTCTCAGATCTTTTATCTTTGGAGAGGCAATTTTGCTATAAAAAGGGTTGGATTTTCCACAAAATTGGAGATGCTTAGTTGTGCTAAGACAGCCGCTGCATCCGGATTCCTGTAGTTGTAGAAGATTTTTCTTCAAGATTGAAGGAAGAAGGAAGATTTCCTTGTTGGAAGATAGCTTTGAAGGAGTTTGTGAGATTTCCTTAGGCTATTTCCTTGGTTTGTTGTCTTGTTTGGTTTGTGTTTAAGGAACGCTTATTTGTGTGATATTTGATTTAGTTATTGAAGCTTTGTTCTTAAGGTCTTTGTGTTCAAATATTCACTTTCTTCCCATAAATTTGATAATTGCTTTCATGATGATGAGTGGCTAATTTCTTTGTGTGATTCTAGGGTGATTGGCTGAAAGTTGTGGGAAAGACGATGATAGAATGATCTTAATCCTAGTAGGACCCTGAAAGCTCGAGTCTTTATCCTTAACCCTAGAACATCTCGTTCAGCCGATGAACACCCCGGCCGAGGTGGAATTCGTCTGACCGAGGTGACCTTTTGATCCAAAACTGAGAGTTAAGTGTTAGAGTTTGCCAAATCCTATTCTTATTATACCTTTCCTGGCTCAATGCAAGCCTAGGATGAGACTTACCCGGTAATTCCTTTGCTTGTTTACCCAAGATCATAAGCGATAGGTAATAAAGGTTTATCCTTTATTGGGGTTTGACTGTGCCTTCATCCCATCTTTGTAAGTTAGCCTGAGACTTACCCGGTAAAGGTTGATTCTATTCCCTTAGGTGGTATGTCGGTTTGAGGTTATAGTTCTTTACCTTGATTCCTTGAGACTTACCTAGTAATAGGAGTTACGGTTTGGGATTGTGAGTAGTGACACTTACCCGGTGATCTACTCCGCTTTAGAAACACCTTCCCTTTGCAAAATCTCAGCTTTGTCCACTTATCTTTAGATCTTGAGTTGGAACCACAACTAGACGCTTTAATCCCTAGAATTGCATATTCCTTTAATTGAATTTTTATCATCTTTGATTGCTTTAATTGCTTTCGTGGTACGTAATTACATAGACTACTTATACTTGATTAGGTTTCACCTAAGTCCCTATGATCGACCCCTGGAATTCTTGCTTTTTACTATAATTGACCCGTACATTGCGGGTTAGCATCCTTGTTTTAAGCATAGTTCTTCGGTTATAAATTTAAATCTTGCACACACCATTTGGAGCGAACAAGTTTTTGGCGCCGTTGCCGGGGACTTGGTCTAGACCAAGCCGGTTGCGGTAGTCTTTCGGGGCACTTGCCCCTGTTGCTACTAACCACTCAACTTGAGTGACTTTCGCAGGTTCTTTCTCTTAGGTTTATGCGAAGAACCCGCGCTGGGAAGGAAATCGTTCCTTACGATCCCGAACCAGAAAAGACATACAAGAGACGCTTAAAGGAAGCAAAGATGGCCAACCGCGACGATCGCGATCTTGAGGCCGAACTGAAGGAGGCATTGGAACAACTACGCCTCAATAAAGAAGAACTACGACTGGAACAGGAAGAAACTCGCGTAAGGACAGAAGCAATCGAAGCAGATATGGCGGCCTTACGAGACCAATATCTACATCGACCAAATCCAGCTCCTCGACCGAGGCAGGACCCAGTTCCAGCTGCCCCGGTCGAGATACTTCCACCTCGGATGCCGGTCCGAAACGCTCTTATTGTAGGTGTTCCACAGACCCTAGGGCAGTGGATGGACCCTAACTAGCAACTAAGGCGTCCAGGAGTCAACCTCGGCAATCTAGTGGAGCATGATTATGAACTTCGACCGCAAGTTCTTTCAATGATCCGCCAATGCCAGTTTGGAGGGCTAGAGAGGGAATCTCTGCATCAACATCTGCAAAACTATGAGATCTTGATGGAGACCTTGAGACCTTCAAGCCTGGAAAACAATAATTACAAGCTAAGGCCCTTCTACTTCTCTTTGAAAGATAGGGCACTTACTTGGTATCAATCTCTTCCTCCCAGAAAAATCAACACTTGGGAAGAGATAACGACGGAGTTCTTGACTAAATTCTTTCCCCCCTCAAAGACCGCTGAAATGAGAGGGAAGATCAATGCATTCATCATGAAGGACAAGGAGAGTTTGTCCAAGTCATGGAAAAGGTTTAAAGACATTCTTTTGGATTGCCCACATCATGGGATTCCAAAGATAGAGTTGTTGGAGATATACTTCAAGGGACTGGACGGGAACACCCAGCTCAACCTTCAACTGCTATCCGCCGGCACGTTCATGGACATGCCGATTGACGAAGCTTGGGAGTTCATAGAAAAACAAGCTTTGCACATGGAGAAATATTCTCATCAAGGAGCTCAAGGTGGAGTTAAAAGAGTAAACTTCCAAGAAGCTCCATTAAACAATAATCAACTCACCTCGTTGAAGAATGATGTGAAGCAATTGAAAGACCTTTTGGTTGCTCAAACCAAAAAGGAAGAGGGAGGATATCAAGGGTCAAGGAACAACAATCAAGGTTCCCGAAACAACAACTACAACAACAATAGAGGCTCCAACAACAACAATTGGAGATCCAACAATCAAAAATCGGGTAACCCTTACTCTAACTCAAATTGAAACGATTCTTCTAACCCTTTCCTCTCTTCTTCCTCTTCTTCTACTCCATTAAAGAGCCAACAACAAGGATCAAGTTCATCCTAACCAGAAAAGAAAGATGCAGTGTTGGAGGCTATCTTGATCAAACTAAACGCGATGGAGACATCCATGACTTCATTTTCAAAGGCACAAAAGGCCTTAGAACAACAACTCTTTAACAAGGCGAATGAAGCGCCAAGAGATCCGTGAAAGCTCCCAGCAAGGAAAGAGAGCAATCCCAAGGGACAAATCATGGCAATAACGACGAGAAGTGGATTGAAAACTGCAGATCCAATGCCTCGGTCGATGCCAGTACAGACGAAGAACACCTCGGTCCAGGTACAGTCGAAGAACACTTCGGCCGAGGTACCAACCGAGGTGGAGCCTCAGAAAGCAGAGGAGAAATCTGAAGTTTATGTTCCACCTCCTGCTTATAAACCACCACTTCCATTCCCGCAGTCAAGGGCCAGAGCACATCTAGACAAACACTTTGGTAAGTTCTTTGACTTGATGAATAAACTACAAATTAACATTCCTTTCCTTGATGCTATTCTAGGGATGCCCGCATATGGGAAGTTCTTAAAAGAGATTCTATCAAGGAAAAGAAAGCTGGAAGACCTAGGTAAAGTAAGGATGACATCTAAATCCTCGGAGCTCATTCAAACCATAAAGGAGAAGATGCCACCCAAATTAAGGGATCCCGACTCGTTTTGCATTCCCATACAAGTTGGGGATGTGACTTGCGAAGCCTTGTGTGACCTAGGAGCCAACGTGAGCATCATCCCGCTGGAGCTATGCATGAAGATCGGCCTTGGAGAACCCAAGCCGGTGAACATAAGGCTATACACGGTTGATCGCTCCATTACCCATCCGTGGGTATTTTGGAAGACGTTCCGGTTAAGTTAGGTAACTTCTACTTACCTATAGACTTTGTAGTACTTGACATTCCCGCAGATTATCCCGTTCCTATCATTCTCGGGAGACCATTTCTAGCAACTTCGGGTTGCAACGTGGATTGTAAGAACGCCAAGTTGAAGTTCAACATTGGCGGAGATGAAGTGGAGTTTGCATTGCTTGTTGCAATGAAAGGAGAGCAGCTGGAAGATGATATCTTCAACATTTATGATGACGAAGAATCGAGAGAATTGGTGAGCTCTATCCTTATTAATGATCCACTTGAAAAAGTTATTAGCTTTGGCTTAATAGAGGAAGGTATAGATCCTTCTTGTGATACAGATATACAGAGCTTAAAGGCACTAGAAGAAGATCCAGGAGCTAAATTTGAAAAACTAACCCAGGAGAAGAAGATCTCCAGTTTCGGTCCCAGTGGCAGTACCTCGACCGAGGCACCTTCTGGACCAAGCGAGGTGTTCTTAGCTGAAGAACATCTCGGTCACCCACTCTGCACCTCGACCGAGGTCGCAAGCAAGAAGAAGTCAACTGAGAATAACGAACTTTCTACTCCCTTTTCTGAATCTCATTCACAATTGGTGGAGCATTTTCTCCACCAAACCTTTGAAAAGAAGGAACCTTGGTATGCTGATATTGTTAACTATCTTGTTTGTCAGGAAATACACCCGGATTGATGTACTCTCAAAGGAAGAAATTCTTTAAAGACGTACGCCATTAATATTGGGTTCGTGCTATTCAAGAGAGGACCGGATGGGATGCTTCGAAGATGCATTCCGGAAGACGAAGTTACTAGTGTCATACGACAATGTCATTCACTTCCTTTTTCTTAGGTTTAGAATTGCTAAAGGGTTTTAGCCAATAACCATCATTACGATATCAATATTCAAGTAATAAAGAGAGAAATATGAAAAACCTCGAATACTCAAATAAACTTCAAAACCAATCTCAAATCCAAAATAAAAGAAGCAATGTCAATGGATTTAGAATATGTAATACGAAATCTCACAGTGATCTTAGGTAAGAACGAAGAACGGTATGTCAATCCGTCTTCAATATCAAAACCTAAGAAAAAGGGCTAAACTTCCGCCACAAGTAATCTCCAAATCTCCAATTCGCCGGCGCTTCCGCAACTCTCGGCGGCGTCAATCAACCCTAAGCAAAGTGCTGAAACAAGGGTAAGCGGCCGTCAACCTCCAAGCCTCGGGACTGTCACCGTCCCAAGTCTTTTGGAGATTTTGGCTCTCTCTAATCTCCTTTGGAGAATTTAACTCTCTTTGGAGGTTTTGACTCCCTTTCAATGTTGAAGGCTCTCCGATATATCTAGGGATAAGCGCAGGGTTTAAAGATGAAACCCTAAATATTTGGGCTGAAACGAAGTCGAATCCGCTGGTATCAGAAGATACTCTGGGCCGCGTCACAAGGTATCAGAGAATACTTTGGCGCGTCAGACCGTATCAGAAGATACTTTGGTGCGTCTGACGGTATCAAAAGATACTTTTCCGCGTCAGACGGTATCAGAAAATACTTTGGTGCGTCAGGCGGTATCAGAAAATACTTTGGTGCGCGGTCAATATAAC
The DNA here is from genome assembly GCA_033239125.1 of Fagopyrum homotropicum. Taxonomy (NCBI): domain Eukaryota; kingdom Viridiplantae; phylum Streptophyta; class Magnoliopsida; order Caryophyllales; family Polygonaceae; genus Fagopyrum; species Fagopyrum homotropicum. The sequence continues at coordinate 29,112,886 of BSWB01000002.1, read as the reverse complement.
CATAAATGTAATGAATGTATGTCTATGCATGCAAAATTAAGGGATATATAAATACATGCCTAAATATAGGTCATAGTTCATGTCATCATGTTACAGTTGAGTTAATGAATCACTATTATCATTGTCCATTTAATATACATTTTAAAGGGAATAAGTAGAGTCTAATTGAGCAATGGAAAATTAAGAGATTTACAAAAACGGAATTGAGAATTTGAAAAGTAAAACTTTTATTCGGTTAGACGGAATATTACGAAACAGTCAGTACGAGTGTACACGCATCGCAACTACGCGTTCCAGGCGTAGTCACGTTTGAAACGTGCATAATGTAAGGTGTGTTTTATATAAACATTTTCCCCTAGTTTTATTTTCAATTTAGTTTTCAAAAAAAACTTAGTATATTATTTCTATAACATAAATTTTATTTATAAAATGATTATTTGTGTTTAAATTTAGTAAAATACATTTTGTAAGGTGATTTTTCTTTACAAAAATTAAAAGGAGGTTTGTATAAAATTATGTTTCTTTATGTAACACCCCGAATCCGCGGGATATCGGGATGTTACGGGCGAGACCTCACAATGGGTCCCGACCCTTAGCTTGACAACAATTTCACCGGACCTTTCCAACATGGCACAAATAAAGGCAAAAACGTAAATCATTTTTAATGCAAATGATGAGAAACCCAAAATCCGAACAACCAAATGACTTCAGCCGAGATACAAAACAAAGACTAAACGCCAAACACGTGGCATACAAAACACAATAACCGAAGAGCAAAACACAACCCGACTCTAACCAAAACCCCTCCTAAAATGTACGGAACCCCGGCTGCCCACTCTTCCGGATCTCTCGACCGCATTCCTAACCTGCAAGGCAAACTACAACATTCGGTATAAAACCGTTAGCTCACATTCGAAGCATTAGAATTAAAGGGAAGGGCACAAACACAATTAATTCAACATAGTCACACAACATACTCAAAGCACACAAATCCGGTTTATTATCTTTATTTATTAAGTCATATCCCGTTCTAGTTCAACTTCTTTTGTGACACGAGAATCCTTCGAAACTCGCCTCGGTCCCTTCTTCCGGCAATGGAACGGTCGGATGCCTCCGACCGTCTAACCAGCACGGGCCAGTCGCCGAGATCCCCCTAGCTCTCACGGGGAGCCAGGCAGTGATGTCACCGCCCGTTATCATACACTTGGGCCAAATAATATAAAGGTCGGTAATCCTATTTCCGGTTTAGTTGTTATAAACAGTAAAATAATAAACACACACCACCCAACACACAATAATGCTAATACAAAGAATACGAGCTAAGTAAGTCCGAAGACTTACCTCGTCCCAAAGATAATCCCACTATATCCCGCTCCCATCTTCCCGTAGGAAGACACTTAACGCCTGTAAAAAGGCACACAATCAACATCTCTCTCACATGCTAGAAGTCCTTAGACTTCTAGTCCCAGTGATCTCGCAAGATCATAAACCATAACCATGATAGGATAACAACCTCCTAATCATCACGATCTCACAAGGTCATAACTATCACAACACATACTAGGATACTCTCGTCCTAGTCTCCACAATCTCAACAAGATCATACAACCATAAACTCAATCCTCATAAGCTCACAAGATCAACTCAAACACTCAACGCCCTACAACCCTCACAAGATAACATCAACACCTCAAGCCTTAAAACATTTCACAATCCTCAAACATTCACCTAAAGTCCAAAGCCACTACTTGGCATTCACGCTAAGTTATGCTAGATTCAACCTAGCATGATACTAATACTAAACATAACTAAATCGAGGAAGGAGGTACTCACACGACGTCAAAAGACGGATGTCGAATCTTGGACTCGTTAGGCCTTTATCGGGTTGCTTCCGGACCTAAAGCCAAAGCTACACAAATTTAGCTTATATGCTAAATTTGATCGGAATATTTAATATACATAAAACTAAGGAAAACTCGATTTTAAAATCTATAATAACCCTTCTGGGCAAAATATGAAATTCTAGAAACTTGGTCATAAAACCGCTATTAATCTTTGAGCCATAAACCGAATTTAATCCAACAATGCATAATATATAGTATATGTAATTATAAAAATATCGCCGTAATTAAAATCCAAGGTTTAAAAACAATAACACATTTTCCGGGGCATTTTATACCGTTCCATAAATATGGTCATAATACGTAATTAAACGTTTGGGGCAATATTTGTAATAATCCAACAGGGCAGATTTGTAATAATCCAAAATATGGGCCAAAACATTAAATACAAAATATTGGGTAATTTTCGTAATTAAACATAGAAGTTTGAACACCCGATAGGTTAAATCTTGACAGGTGAGGGAATACCCAGCGCCGCAGTATCGGTCTCCAACTTCAGCAGCGCTAGGGCAGACGAGACTATGGTGGCTTGCAAGGGCTTTTCCGGTCGGGAGGCTTCCGGTTCCAGGGCTCAACAGAGGAGACACCGAGAAGGAGGGATAGCGAGATCGGCGAATCCCGATGGCCGAGAACAAGGGTTTCGGCGACACCATTGTTGCCAGATCGTCCGGTGGTGAATCTCACAGGAGAAGACAAATGGAGGAGCGAGGATCAGATTTGAATCCGGTTTGCAGAGGAGAGGAGCACAGGGTTGCAGGGGAGAGCTCCGAGAGAAGAGTTGCTGCGAGATGGGATTCGATGGAGGCTGCTGCGGCTTGCGAGGCTCTGAGGATTGCTGCTTGATGTTGCTTGAATAGAGGCAGAAGGGTGGCAACAAATTCCGGCATCTGGTGACACCGGTAGCAGCGAGGGAAGGCTCTGGTGATATGCACCGAACGACGAACAGGGAGAGATGAAATGGAGGACAGAGGGAGGTGGTGAAAGGAAGGAGGTGAGAGGCAGGGTTGCAGCTGTGGTTGAGAGACAGACGAGGAGATGAGAGAGGAGACAAACAAGGGAGTCTGAAGGCAGCAGAGGGAGCGAGGTTAGCGAGGGGTCCGAATAGACAACTGCTCACTTGCAGGCCCTAGCTGGGCGGGAGAAGGCCAAAGACCAAATTCAGAGGAAGAAAAAAAATAAATAAATAAAAGAAGGAAATTAAAATAATCTCGATCCAAAAATCCCCGGATCGGGATTTTCGGAACGGAAAATTTTCCGACGCTTTTCCGAAATTATAATACGGAAAATAAATATATGGACGAAAATATATATATAATTATATAAGCTCAGAAAATTTAATTTTTATGACGTAGAAATACTCATAAAATTATTTAAGGCATTTAAAGTATCGATAAAATCCGAGAAAGTACAACACGCAAACGCGCCAAAATTTGGGATGTTACACTTTAGCCTTGTAAGAATTATTATTTTTGTTGAACTATTTTTTTTTAAAATTTTCTTTATAAGATGATATTGCCTCAATTATTTGTAATTGTGGTAGGAGATGATAAAAATGGTAAAAAGAAATTCATGTAATTAATGTTCTACAACTTTATGGTGGGTGTTTACCTTAAACAAAGATTATAACAAATTTCTTTAAGATGTATTTTCTCAAATTAAAACACATTATCTCAAAACACTTTATTTCTGATGGTGTAAAGTTGAGACGTTGTTGAGTTAATGAATCACTAATATCATTTTCCATCTATACATTTTAAAGGGAAAAAACATAGTCTAACTGATAGATGAAAAATTATACAAAAATGGAGTAGTGAATTTGAAAAGTAAAATTTTTATTCGGTTAGACGGAATATTACGAAACAGGTAAGTCTGAGTGTACACGCAGCTCGACTACGGATCCACCGCAAATTAAAACATGGACTGTATTAAAGTAGAAAAATGACGGTTGTCAGGTCAACATGTATATACCTGATTGTGTTTCCCCTATATTTATCGTACAAAACAATTAATATAATAAATCTAACACAAAATTTTAATCCAATTATACTTTTTCATTATCACCGGGAAGTACACACACCCTATACACATTAATCAACTATCACACGAGTCATCAAACCTACAAAGTGATATCATAGAATTAAATCATATTATGCTTACGTGTATAATTATACAATGAAATAATGTATAGTTTTTATTTTCTACTTTGCACAAGGATTAAGCCGATTATTACATAGAACATAGAACATATGTTCATTTAATGCACGCGCATATAGATTGCCAAATTTGAATAAAGGCTATTGCTTTATATATGAAATAATGTACTATACTTTCTTAATGTTTGATCCAGAAAAACATAATTTCTAAATTTGTTACACTTCTACTTTTAATAAACGCTTATAAACATAATCAAATTTGGAGCAAATGTTACTTTATTAATGTCTGATCCAAATGTTACTTTTAATAAACGCTTATAAACATAATCAAATTTGGCGCGTCAGACGGTATCAAAAGATACTTTGGTGCGTCTGACGGTATCAAAAGATACTTTGGCGCATCAGACGGTATCAGAAAATACTTTGGTGCGTGGTCAATATAACCATAAATGCAATGAATGTATGTCTATGCATGCAAAATTAAGGGATATATAAATACATGCCTAAATATAGGTGATAGTTCATGTTATCATGTTACAGTTGAATTAATGAATCACTATTATCATTTTCCATTTAACATACATTTTAAAGGGAATAAGTATAGTCTAATTGAGCAATAGAAAATTAAGAGATTTACAAAAACGGAATTGAGAATTTGAAAAGTAACACTTTTATTCGGTTAGACGGAATATTACGAAACAGTCAGTACGAGTGTACACACAGCGCAACTACGCGTTCCAGGCGTAGTCACGTTTGAAACGTGCATAATGTAAGGTGTGTTTTATATAAACATTTTCCCATATTTTTATTTTTTCAATTTAGTTTCCAAAAGAAACTTAGTATATTATTTCTATAATATAAATTTTATTTATAAAATAATTATTTGGGTTTAAATTTAGTAAAATACATTTTGTAAGGTGATTTTTCTTTATAAAAATTAAAAGGAGGTTTGTATAACATTATGTTTCTTTAGTCTTGTAAGAATAATTATTTTTGTTGAACTATTTTTTGTTTAAATTTTCTTTATAAGATGATATAGCCTCAATTATCTTATATCTATTAAAGCAGAAGCCTCTATTGCCACGTGTCAACGCCAGGTTTCTCGAAACCTAAAAAATTATTTTAAAAGGGATTTCTTTATGTTAATATAATTTGAAAATTGATTTGTAAATTTTTTAAAAAATATTTAAATAAATATTTTTATAAAAATAGTTTTTAAATTTTTACGAAATTTTTTTACCAACAAGCATATCTTAACAAATCAAATTAAAAATATAATTAATTGGAAGAGATAATACTTAAAAGAGAATTAAAAATCATAATATTGATTATAATTTCATTTGTCAGATTTTTATTTTTACAAAAATATACATATAAATTTCTAAGTATTAAATATTTATTAAAACTGAACCCGCACAAAGTGCGGGTAATACACTAGTTTGTAATTGTGGTAGGAGATGATAAAAATGGTTTAGCCTTACAAAAAAAAAAGCAAATTCTTGTAATTAATATTCTACAACTTTATGGTGGTTGTTTACCTTAAACAAGGATTATAGCAAATTTCTTTAAGATGTATTTTCTCAAATTAAAACACACTATTTCAAAACACGTTATTTCTGATGGTGTAAAGTTGAGACGTTGTTGAGTTAATGAATCACTAATATCATTTTCCATCTAATATACATTTTAAAGGGGAAAAACATAGTCTAACTGATAGATGAAAAATTATACAAAAATGGAGTAGTGAATTTGAAAAGTAAAATTTTTATTCGGTTAGACGGAATATTACGAAACAGGTAAGTCCGAGTGTACACGCAGCTCGACTACGGATCCAGCGCAAATTAAAACATGGACTGTATTAAAGTAGAAAAATGACGATTGTCGGGTCAACATGTATATACCTGATTGTGTTTCCCCTATATTTATCGTACAAAACAATTAATATAATAAATCTAACACAAATTTTTAATCCAATTATACTTTTTCATTATCACCGGGAAGTACAAACACCATATACACATTAATCAACTATCACACGAGTCATCAAACCTACAAAGTGATATCATAGAATTAAATCATATTATGTTTAAGTGTATAATTATACAATGAAATAATGTATAGTTTTTATTTTCTACTTTGCACAAGGATTAAGCCGATTATTACATAGAACATATGTTCATTTAATGCACGCGCATATAGATTGCCAAATTTGAATAATGGCTATTGCTTTATATATGAAATAATGTAACAAACTTTATTAATGTCTGATCCAAAAAAACATAATTTCTAAATTTGTTACACTTCTACTTTTAATAAATGTTTATAAACATAATCAAATTTGGAGCAAATGTTACTTTATTAATGTCTGATCCAAAGGTTACTTTTAATAAACGCTATAAACATAATCAAATTTAGCGCGTCAGACGGTATCAGAAAATACTTTGGTGCGCGGTCAATATAACCATAAATGCAATAAATATATGTCTATGCATGCAAAATTAAGGGATATATAAATACATGCCTAAATATAGGTCATAGTTCATGTCATTATGTTACAGTTGAGTTAATGAATCACTATTATCATTTTCCATTTAATATATATTTTAAAGGGAACAAGTATAGTCTAATTGAGCAATTGAAAATTAAGAGATTTACAAAAAAGGAATTGAGAATTTGAAAAGTAAAACTTTTATTCGGTTAGACGGAATATTACGAAACAGTCAGTACGAGTGTACACGCAGCGCAACTACGCGTTCTAGGCGTAGTCACGTTTGAAACGTGCAAAATGTAAGGTGTGTTTTATATAAACATTTTCCCATATTTTTATTTTCAATTTAGTTTCCAAAAAAACTTAGTATATTATTTCTATAACATAAATTTTATTTATAAAATGATTATTTGTGTTTAAATTTAGTAAAATACATTTTGTAAGGTGATTTTTCTTTACAAAAATTAAAAGGAGGTTTGTATAAAATTATGTTTCTTTAGTCTTGTAAAAATTATTATTTTTGTTAAACTATTTTTTGTTTAAATTTTCTTTATAAGATGATATAGCCTCAAATATTTGTAATTGTGGTAGGAGATGATAAAAATGGTTTAGCCTTACAAAAAAAAAGCAAATTCTTGTAATTAATGTTCTACAACTTTATGCTGGGTGTTTACCTTAAACAAGGATTATAGCAAATTTCTTTAAGATGTATTTTCTCAAATTAAAACAAACTATCTTAAAACACGTTATTTCTGATGGTGTAAAGTTGAGACGTTGTTGAGTTAATGAATCACTAATATTATTTTCCATCTAATATACATTTTAAAGGGAAAAAACATAATCTAACTAATAGATGAAAAATTATACAAAAATGGAGTAGTGAATTTGAAAAGTAAAATTTTTATTCGGTTAGACGGAATATTACAAAACAGGTAAGTCCGAGTGTACACGCAGCTCGACTACGGATCCAGCGCAAATTAAAACATGGACTGTATTAAAGTAGAAAAATGACGGTTGTCAGGTCAACATGTATATACCTGATTGTGTTTCCCCTATATTTATCGTACAAAACAATTAATATAATAAATATAACACAAACTTTTAATCCAATTATACTTTTTCATTATCACCGGGAAGTACAAACACCCTATACACATTAATCAACTATCACACGAGTCATCAACCTACAAAGTGATATTATAGAATTAAATCATATTATGCTTAAGTGTATAATTATACAATGAAATAATGTATAGTTTTTATTTTCTACTTTGCACAAGGATTAAGCCGATTATTACATAGAACATATGTTCATTTAATGCACGCGCATATAGATTGCCAAATTTGAATAATGGTTATTGCTTTATATATTAAATAATGTAACATACTTTATTAATGTCTGATCCAAAAAAACATAATTTCTAAATTTGTTACACTTCTACTTTTAATAAACGCTTATAAACATAATCAAATTTGGAGCAAATGTTACTTTATTAATGTCTGATCCAAAGGTTACTTTTAATAAACGCTTATAAACATAATCAAATTTGGCTCGTCAGACGGTATCAGAAGATACTTTGGTGCGGCTGACGGTATCAAAAGATACTTTGGCGCGTCAGACGGTATCAGAAAATACTTTGGTGTGTGGTCAATATAACCATAAATGCAATAAATGTATGTCTATGCATGCAAAATTAAGGGATATATAATTAAATGCTTAAATATAGCTCATAGTTCATGTCATCATATTATAGTTGAGTTAATGAATCACTATTATCATTTTCCATTTAATATACATTTTAAAGGAAACAAGTATAGTCTAATTGAGCAATGGAAAATTAAGAGATTTACAAAAACGGAATTGAGAATTTGAAAAGTAAAACTTTTATTCGGTTAGACGGAATATTACGAAACAGTCAGTACGAGTGTACACGCAGCGCAACTACGCGTTCCAGGCGTAGTCACGTTTGAAACGTGCATAATGTAAGGTGTGTTTTATATAAACATTTTCCCATATTTTTATTTTCAATTTAGTTTCCAAAAAAAACTTAGTATATTATTTCTATAACATAAATTTTATTTATAAAATGATTATTTGTGTTTAAATTTAGTAAAATACATTTTGTAAGGTGATTTTTCTTTACAAAAACTAAAAGGAGGTTTGTATAAAATTATGTTTCTTTAGCCTTGTAAGAATTATTATTTTTGTTGAACTGTTTTTTGTTTAAATTTTCTTTATAAGATGATATAGCCTCAATTATTTGTAATTGTGGTAGGAGATGATAAAAATGGTTTAGCCTTACAAAAAAAAAAAGCAAATTCTTGTAATTAATGTTCTACAACTTTATGGTGGGTGTTTACCTTAAACAAAGATTATAGCAAATTTCTTTAAGATGTATTTTCTCAAATTAAAACACACTATCTCAAAACACGTTATTTCTGATGGTGTAAAGTTGAGACGTTGTTGAGTTAATGAATCACTAATATCATTTTCCATCTAATATACATTTTAAAGGGAAAAAATATAGTCTAACTGATAGATGAAAAATTATACAAAAATGGAGTAGTGAATTTGAAAAGTAAAATTTTTATTCGGTTAGACGGAATATTACGAAACAGGTAAGTCCGAATGTACACGCAGCTCGACTACGGATCCAACGCAAATTAAAACATGGACTGTATTAAAGTAGAAAAATGACGATTGTCGGGTCAACATGTATATACCTGATTGTGTTTCCCCTATATTTATCGTACAAAACAATTAATATAATAAATCTAACACAAATTTTTAATCCAATTATACTTTTTCATTATCACCGGGAAGTACAAACACCCTATACACATTAATCAACTATCACACGAGTCATCAACCTACAAAGTGATATCATAGAATTAAATCATATTATGTTTAAGTGTATAATTATACAATGAAATAATGTATAGTTTTTATTTTCTACTTTGCACAAGGATTAAGCCGATTATTACATAGAACATATGTTCATTTAATGCACGCGCATATAGATTGCCAAATTTGAATAATGGCTATTGCTTTATATATTAAATAATGTAACATACTTTATTAATGTCTGATCCAAAAAAACATAATTTCTAAATTTGTTACACATCTACTTTTAATAAACGCTTATAAACATAATCAAATTTGGAGCAAATGTTACTTTATTAATGTCTGATCCAAAGGTTACTTTTAATAAACGCTTATAAACATAATCAAATTTGGCGCGTCAGACGGTATCAGAAGATACTTTGGTGCGGCTGACGGTATCAAAAGATACTTTGGCGCGTCAGACGGTATTAGAAAATACTTTGGTGCGTGGTCAATATAACCATAAATGCAATAAATGTATGTCTATGCATGCAAAATTAAGGGATATATAATTAAATGCTTAAATATAGCTCATAGTTCATGTCATCATATTATAGTTGAGTTAATGAATCACTATTATCATTTTCCATTTAATATACATTTTAAAGGAAACAAGTATAGTCTAATTGAGCAATGGAAAATTAAGAGATTTACAAAAACGGAATTGAGAATTTGAAAAGTAAAACTTTTATTCGGTTAGACGGAATATTACGAAACAGTCAGTACGAGTGTACACGCAGCGCAACTACGCGTTCCAGGCGTAGTCACGTTTGAAACGTGCATAATGTAAGGTGTGTTTTATATAAACATTTTCCCATATTTTTATTTTCAATTTAGTTTCCAAAAAAAACTTAGTATATTATTTCTATAACATAACTTTTATTTATAAAATGATTATTTGTGTTTAAATTTAGCAAAATACATTTTGTAAGGTGATTTTTCTTTACAAAAATTAAAAGGAGGTTTGTATAAAATTATGTTTCTTTAGCCTTGTAAGAATTATTATTTTTGTTGAACTATTTTTTGTTTAAATTTTCTTTATAAGATGATATAGCCTCAATTATTTGTAATTGTGGTAGGAGATGATAAAAATGGTTTAGCCTTACAAAAAAAAAAGCAAATTCTTGTAATTAATGTTCTACAACTTTATGGTGGGTGTTTACCTTAAACAAAGATTATAGCAAATTTCTTTAAGATGTATTTTCTCAAATTAAAACACACTATCTCAAAACACGTTATTTCTGATGGTGTAAAGTTGAGACGTTGTTGAGTTAATGAATCACTAATATCATTTTCCATCTAATATACATTTTAAAGGGAAGAAATATAGTCTAACTGATAGATGAAAAATTATACAAAAATGGAGTAGTGAATTTGAAAAGTAAAATTTTTATTCGGTTAGACGGAATATACGAAACAGGTAAGTCCGAGTGTACACGCAGCTCGACTACGGATCCAGCGCAAATTAAAACATGGACTGTATTAAAGTAGAAAAATGACGATTGTCGGGTCAAAATGTATATACCTGATTGTGTTTCCCCTATATTTATCGTACAAAACAATTAATATAATAAATCTAACACAAAATTTTAATCCAATTATACTTTTTCATTATCACCGGGAAGTACAAACACCCTATACACATTAATCAACTATCACACGAGTCATCAAACCTACAAAGTGATATCATAGAATTAAATCATATTATGCTTAAGTGTATAATTATACAATGAAATAATGTATAGTTTTTATTTTCTACTTTGCACAAGGATTAAGTCGATTATTACATAGAACATATGTTCATTTAATGCACGCGCATATAGATTGCCAAATTTGAATAAAGGCTATTGCTTTATATATGAAATAATGTCCATACTTTATTAATGTCTGATCCAAAAAAACACAATTTCTAAATTTGTTACACTTCTACTTTTAATAAACGCTTATAAACATAATCAAATTTGGAGCAAATGTTACTTTATTAATGTCTGATCCAAAGGTTACTTTTAATAAACGCTTATAAACATAATCAAACTAGTGTATTACCCGCACTTTGTGCGGTTCAGTTTCAATAAATATTTAATACTTATACATTATATGTATATTTTTGTAAAATAAAATTCCGAAAAAATAAAATTATAATCATATGATTTTTAATTCTCTTTTAAATATTTATCTCTTCTAATTAATTATATTTTTAAATTGATTTGTTAAGATGTGCTTGCTGGTAAAAAAAGTTCGTAAAAGTTTTAAAACTATTTTTATTAAAATATTTATTTACTTATTTTTTAAAAATATTAGAAATTAATTTTCAATTTATATTAATATTTAGAAATTACTTTTTAAAATAACTTTTTGGGCTTCGAGAAACCTGGCGTTGACACGTGACAATAGAGGCTTCTGCTTTAATAGAGATATAAGATTTGGCGCGTCAGACGGTATCAGAAAATACTTTGGTGCGCGGTATCAGAGTTCACTCCAGCTCTTTCTAGCTCCCTTTTATCTCCTTTTTGTCCCGCTTCAAGGCTTAATCCTTAAATGTACCATTTCGTTCCATAATTCACCAATTTATCTACAAATGCAATAAAACTTTGTGTAGACCTCTATTCTTGCAAAGTAGGTGAATATAACCATTAATGACATGAATGTATGTCTATGCATGCAAAATTAAGGGAAAATCTATATAAATACATGCCTAAATATAGGTTATAATTTATGTCATCATGTTACAATAGAGTTAATGAATCACTATTATCATTTTCCATTTAATATACATTTTAAAGGGAACAAGTATAGTCTAATTGAGCGATAGAAAATTAAAAGATTTACAAAAACGGAATTGAGAATTTGAAAAGTAAAACTTTTATTCGGTTAGACGGAATATTACCAAACAGTCAGTACGAGTATACACGCAGCGCAACTACACGTTCCAAGCGTAGTCACGTTTGAAACGCCCATAATGTAAGGTGCGTTTTTATTTAAACATTTTCCCATATTTTTATTGTAACACCCCAATTTTAGGCGCGTTGCGATATTCCCCCCCGGCTTTTATCGACATTTTTATTAGATTGAATATATTTCTTTTATTTTTTTAGTTTTTTTTAAAAAAAGTATTTTACGGTGAAAAATATATTTTCCGAGTTATTTATATCTTTGATACGTTCCCGTACATCCGTGTTATTATTTTTGGAAGAAGACGGGAAAGTTTTTTGGTTTTAAAATCCCGTTCCGAACGCTTTTAGATCGGATTCATTCTTACTCTTTTTCCCTTTTATGTTCTTTAATTTATTTCTTTCTTTAATTTCTATTTTTCTTCAAGTGTGTTGAGTGACACACTTTTCATCTGGCCCCTCTGCTTCACTGCTGCCTTACGCTACCTTCCTCCTCACTCAACCCCTCATCCCTCTGATTCTCATCTCTCCAACTCTTTGGACTCTCAATCTCGTTCTCCTTCTTCGAAACCGCACATCTGGAGCAAGCACATAAGCCTCGTCAGAGAAGGAAGCTGGAGCATGTGTTCACCTTTCCTAGCCTCTACAAATCCCGTCGCTTTACCCAACCTCTCCAATTCCGTCGCCTTCGTCGCAGGAGCATACCTTGCTCAAACTAAAACCAACGCCAGGGCTGTGGATTCGCCACGGGAGAGTTGCACCACCTTGGAACCGCCGGGACAAAGGGAAGCCACAACCCGTCGCCGCCAGCGAGCAGGACTCCCACCGGCTTTCTTTTTCTTCCCTCCTCTGTTTTCTTCGGTCGCGAGAAGGGCCGTCGCCGTCGGAGTCTGGCCGCCTCTGTGCCGCCGACACTGATGCACCTCCCTCTGTGTGCTCAACCACTGGCCGCCGCCAGTAAAGGGTTCTTCTCTCAACCGACAGTAAAGGGTTCTAAACCCTATTTGCTAAATTCCAATCGGGACCCCCTCTTTTGGTATAATTGCAGAATGTACCCATGATTTGTGTTTATTGCAGATTTGACCCACTCTTTTGGAATTTGTAGATTGTGCCCTACTGATTTGAATTAATTACAAATTTGGCCCAATTTTTATTTTCAAAATATATCCCAAAGTTATGAAACTTCATGAGTTGCCTAGAAAATGTTTTTACGAGTTTTAACCTTGGATTTCATATACGAGTTTGATCTTATATTTATGTATATTACGTATTGTGTCCTTGTTGGTTTATTTATGGAACTTGGCCCATTATGTATTATGACCCATATTTTTAGAATGGTATTATTTGTCCCGGAAAGCATTTTTGCGAGTTTTATCCTTGTTTTAAAAGCGGGACTTTCCTTATATTTTATACCCTCGTTGGATTAATTTTGAGATTATGACTCAAGGGTTTAATTGCGTGTTTTTAGCGGTTGCTTTTGAAAATGAGTTTACTTTAGAATAATGTATCTTATATATTACGATCAAATTTAGCGTATTAGCTAAATTTGTGTAGCTTTGGTTTTAGGTCCGGAAGCGCCCCGATAAAGGCCTAACGAGTCTAAATTCGTCTTCCGTCTTTTGACGTCATGTGAGTACCCTCTCCTCTGAGCTTATGATCTTACTCAATTTAGTTATGTTTAGTATTAGTGTCATGCTAGGTTGAATCTAGCATAACTTAGAGTGAATACCAAGTAGTGGTTATGGACCTTAGGTGAGATTTGTTGATTGTGAAATGTTGTAAGACTTGAGGAGTTAATTTTATCTTGTGAGGTTGTTTATGACTTTAAGTTGTATGTTGAGCTTGTGAGAAATTAGGGGTTGAGGCTGTATGATTGTTGAGATTGTGGTGACTAGGACGAGCGTATCCTAGCCTAGTGTTGTTACCATTGTGATCGTGGGGACTAAGCATGTTATCCCAGTGGTGTTGTGAGTTATGATCTTGCGAGATCCGAGAGTTTAGAAGTCTTAGGACTTCTAGCTTGTGTTGAGTGTGATGTGAGCATTAGGGATTCTAGGATGCGGTCCTAGAATTGAGAGTCAAATGGTCTTGCGTAGATCATTTGTATAGAAGTCTAAAACTTCTATTGTGAGTGAGTTGTTGTTGATATAGTTATCTTCTTGTGAGCAGGTTATGGGCTTCCCCCCTAAGGAAGCGAGAGTGTTGTGAGTTGAGTGTGGTGACGAGGTAAGTCTCCGGATTTACTTAGCTCGTATTCCTTGTATTAGCATTGATGTGTGTTTGGTGGTGTGTGTTTACTTCTTATCGTTTATAACAACTAAATCGGTAATAGGACCACCGACCTTATATTATTTTGGCCCAAGTGTATGATAATGGGCGGTGACATCATCTGCCTAGCTCTTGCGAGAGTCTAGGAGGTTCTTGGCGACTAGTCCGTGCTGGTTAGACGGTCGGAGGCATCCGTACCGTTCCATGCCGGTAAGTTGGGACCGAGGCGGGACCACGGTGGTCTCGTGTCACAAAACTAAGTTGAATTAGAACGGGATATGACTTAATAATAAAAAGATAATAAACTGGAATTGTGTGCTTTGAGAATGTTTTGTGTTTATGATGATTTACTTGTGTTTGTGCCTTTCCCATTGATTCTAATGCTTCGAATATGAGCTAACGGTTTTATACCGACTGTTGTAGATTGCATTGCAGGTTAGGATTGCGGCCGAGAGATCCGGAAGAGTGGGCAACCGGGGTTCCGTACATTTTAGGATTGAGTTTTGGGTGGAGTCGAGTTTGAGTATTGTATTTGTTGTATGTTGTATGGCGTTTAGTCATTTGGGTTATATTTTCGGCTGAAGTCCTTTGTTTTATTCTTTCGGGTTTTTCTTTTCATTGCATAAAAATGTATTTCTTTTGGCCTTTATTTGTGCCTTGTTGCAAGATCCGGTGAAATTGTTGTCAAGCTAAGGGTCGGGACCCATTGTGAGGTCCTAACCCATAGCGCCCCGAGTTCCACGGATTCGGGGTGTTACAAAAGTGGTATTAGAGCCCTAGGTTGACAACAATGGCACTCGCAATCTTTTAAAGGCCGAATGAGGAATAAACAGAACCCTCACGGGTTCTGACTTTTCGTTTTCAAAATCACATGCATGAGTCGGGGTAGAATGTACGGACCACCACTTCTTCCGCGGATCTCGGCAGCTTAGTTTATTGAATTTATATATATATATATATATATATATATATATATATATATATATATATGTAGGTATCTATAGTATTTGTGGATTGTAGTTGCATGATGACTTGATTTATATGTATAGTGAATATATGTGGACTATAGTACATGTTTGGACCTTGTATTGTTGTATTGGATTTCCGGATATGATATATTAGTAGTAATGTGAACATAGGACTTATATATATAGTTATATATACATACACATATGGTATGCTTGTATTATATTAGTAGTAGTGGACCTTATAATTAAGATGATAGGAAGCTATCATTGCCCTTGGACAAACGTCTTTTTGGGATTAGGATAGTATAGATACGATGATGAGTATGCTCAAGTACCGAGTTGAGCATCACGTTCTAGAGAACACCCTGGCGATTCATCGGACTCCTTTTGGGGACGTCAAAGAAACCATTTGAAGGATAAACAGGACATTAGCGGAAGAGACGAACAAATAGAAGGGAATTTTGAGTCAACTTAAGAGAATTCGAGATGGAAGCAATACAAGTAAAGAGAGCAACGTTAAGGTGTATAAGTGGTTATAAAGAAGCCATGATTGAACGACTACGAGGCCAATAGATATAACGAACTTATGGTTCTTCAAGAAGACGCGTGTGCAACTAAAGATGCGAATAAGAGAGGAGACGTGTACACTTTAGCAAGGTTAATGGTTAGTCCTCCAATCAGTGAAGCTTTCCTTAGACACTCCTAAGTTTTGGAGTCAAGATGAGAAAAGTGATCGAATCATGCGCAAAAGATTTAAGTTAAGCTTACAAGGTACCAATAAGTGAAGTGTCAACATTACGAGAGTTATGAGAAGAAGGGCATGGTAGGGATTTACGCGGAGTTGACCGGTTTCCATTATCACGACAAGACTAAGAAACGCCAAGAAGAAGGAAGTGCATATATATGATGGTTTGAGAAGATGAAAGAGGAAACAAGAAGCTTTGATTGAAAGACTTAAGATACCAACTAATAGGAATGTGGGTGGATGTTAGCTAAGGCTATAATATTTGGAAATGTGCACTTGAAAGACATCAAAGAAGAGTATGATTACCTTATGGAAGAGGAAGAAAGCATGGAACGGGGAAAGAACTAACGAAGTTTAAGGTAAAGTACCCCGAGGAGGGTAGCCTTCATGAGAAGGTAACATGAGAAGTGTAGTAGAATAATAAGTCGTTGACTTTAGAGAAGGTCAAATACAAGTTAAGCTGTGACAATTAAGAACGCACATGTGTGAGTTGTCTATTGGTGCGTGTAGAGGGGATGAGTAAACAAGATTATGGGCATTCAAAGGATCGACAAAAAGAGCTTAAAGTATTCGCGGTGGACCAATGTCAATGGTATGGAAGTACGTCAATAGAGTGCATTTATTTTAAATCAAATAATGTGGAACGAGTTCAAGCAAGTACTTATAACAAGACTTCCGAGGAGGAGATTGTAACGATCTTACGCGACCTTCTTAGGTCATGAGACTGACATATGGGGGAATGACACGGATCAGAATTTTTAAAGTTTGATTAAGGTGAAGAGAACTAGAAGAACCAAGAGGAAAGTGAGGCTTCTGTAGTTGATGTACGTAAAGGGGAATACCGAGAGATGCATAAGGTGACCAACCAGAGTAAGAGAATACCGAAGTCTTGAAGTTTTATGTCGACATGAGATGTACGAAAAGTATATGAAAGATTGAGGTTAGAACCTCTGCGGTCGGATTGACGTTACATAAGGAAATGAAGTAGTTCTACACCTACTCGAAGGAATGATGCAAGCTTAGGTGGAATACGAAGAACTCCCCCAACATGTTGGCATGATCGGAAGAGCAAAGAAGATAAGATCAATTTGTTATAAGACGTGGTTATGCCCTATAGTTAAGACGCTTATGGCAACGCATAAGTATGGGCTCTTAAAAGGTTATTATGGCCAGGCTTTCAAGGTGAAAACGGATGGAACAATACGGATTCAAGAAAAGGACCCTTGAAAGCGAACAGACACGGTCATGGATGAAGATGGAACAGTACACGAGTCTTAAAGACGTCACCTCAATAGATCGAGGTAGATCAATTGTGTCATGACCACTTGTAAAGTGATAAAACAGGATTGTGGCGGTTATTATGATATGTGACGGGAAGAGATAGATGAAACCTGAGATATCACAGATTCCAATACGTCAGAATGTGGAATTTTCCACTAAGGTCGAGCTTGACTCTATTCCGATATCTAAGGCGCCGTATCGAATGACACTTTTGAAGAGACATGAGTTGTGAAAGCAAGTGAAGGAGCAATTGCAAGAACTTATTGATAAGAGTTCATTAGAATTAGTGCAATGCTATGGAAAACTCCGAAAGTTATCTTAAAATCTTGATTTGCAGTTGTTATGTAGAACACCAATTTGCGAAAAGAGAGACAGTTATCTCCGTTGTCCATCGTTTACAATGAGTAGAAAAAGATTACAATGAAGAACAAGTACCCCTTACCGCGTATAGATGATCTACTCAATAAGTTGCAAGGTTCAGTAGTCTCTTCTAAAATTGATTTAAGATCTGATTGTCACCAATTGAGAATTCGAGACTCAGATATTGTAAACACGACATTTTGGACCAACCAGAGTCACGAGAGCGAGAAGTCGTATGACAAGATGTCTCGGGATGGCAAACCCCGAGAGATATGAAAGGAGTTACAATTTATCTTAGATGTGCTAAGCTTTACCAGATATGTGAAGGGAGAAGTTGTGTAACACCTTTTATGGTAACCTACTATGGATGACGATGAAGTATTAAATAGGAAGAAGAATTGACAATAGAGTTGCAGAGAGTTAAGAGGGAATTCATTGGGGCAACTGTTTTGAATTTGCCTCGAGGTATGATGGTTTGAAGTGTGCAAGTGATTCTCGAAGACAAGGTCTTGATTGAGTAATGAAGAACGATATAAAAGTAATAGCATACGTGTTTCATTAGTAGAAGCGGGTGAAGTAAGTACTTCCTTCGTTACTTGGAACTTGGAACAAGAATGAGGGGAACGTAACATCGAGTTGGATTGACAAGGACCAAAGCCAAGGTGTAAATGGAAAGATTCGATCTTCTTAGTTAGAGATGATCAAAGAGAAACAAAATGTAAATGCTGCATCGAAACCGAGAAGGAGGTTGAGTTCCGATATTTTGACCTTTTCGAGATCTTAGTGCGAGTTGGAGAAGTGTCTTATAAGTTGGCGCTGCCGCCAAGAGTAGAGAGTGTTCCCCCGGTGTCTCATATGTATCAGTCGAGAGGGTACATGCGTGATTCAAGACGTTTGGTCAGTCATGATGATCTAGTGACAGTCGAGGAACCGATGAGGCTAACTGGAAGACGGAGAATAGTACATTAGGATGAGTTTTACGTTGAACTGGTAGCATCGATAGAATCGACGGGTTAGACTAGTTCTTCACCTAGTTGAGTTGTATATGTGTGTTGTTATAAGTTGTTTGTGCCCCTTGCGGGAATGTGTTTTATGACCGGTTATATATATATTGCGATGGTGGTTGGAGAAATTGTGTATGTAGATTAGAATGTTAAGGTCTTCTTAGTTTGAGAGTTCATACCTCGGCCTTATGGACCGAGAAGTTCGATGCATAGCAAGTTTCAGGACGAAACTTGTTTTTAGGGGTATCTGATGTAACACCCCAATTTTAGGCGCGTTGCGATATTCCCCCCGGCTTTTATCGACATTTTTATTAGATTGAATATATTTCTTTTATTTTCTTTAGTTTTTTTTAAAAAAAAGTATTTTACGGTGAAAAATATATTTTCTGAGTTATTTATATCTTTGATACGTTCCCGTACATCCGTGTTATTATTTTTGGAAGAAGACGGGAAAGTTTTTCGGTTTTAAAATCCCGTTCCGAACGCTTTTAGATCGGATTCATTCTTACTCTTTTTCCCTTTTATGTTATTTATTTTATTTCTTTCTTTAATTTCTTTTTTTCTTCAAGTGTGTTGAGTGACACACTTTGCATCTGGCCCCTCTGCTTCACTGCTGCCTTACGCTACCTCCCTCCTCACTCAACCCCTCATCCCTCTGATTCTCATCTCTCCAACTCTTTGGACTCTCAATCTCGTTCTCCTTCTTCGAAACCGCACATCTGGAGCAAGCACATAAGCCTCGCCTGTAACGCCCCGTTTATTGGGAGCATTTCCGATATTTATTTTTCCGACTTTTATCGATAATTTATTGACCTAAATATTTCTACGGGTATTTTCACATTAGAAATTAAATTTTATGAGTTCATATATTTTAATTTATATATATATATTCCGTATTTTTATTTGATTTCGGAAAATTTTGAAGAGGTTTTCCGAGCCGAAAATCCCGTTTTGGTATTTCCTTCGGATCGAGTCTATTGTTTCTTTTCTTTTTATTATTATTTTACTTTCCTTTTATTTTTATTTTTATTTTTATTTTATTTCTCTCTTTCTTCTCTTGGACGCAAACGCCTCCTCGTTCCCCTGATGGCCGCTTCCCAGTGACCAATGCCCGACCCTTCGTCCTCTGCAGCGCTGCACATGACACTCAACCCCTCGCTCACCTATCCTCGACCCTTCACTCAAGCCCCAGCCCCATCCACTCTCTTCCTCACCTTCTTTCGCCACTCTCTGTTCCCCTCTCCTTACCTTTTGTTGCAATCAGGAACAACCACCGTCGGAGCTGCCTCGCCATAGCTGCTGATACCGCCTTCCATCGCCTATCCTCACCACCCACCTCTTATCTCCCTGTCTTTGCCCATCTTTACGAATTGGAGCCGGCAACCTTCCATCTATAGCCACCGGACGACTGCAACACCACCCTGTCTCTGCTCTAATCCGGCTTCACCATCTCCCTCTTCTCTTCTATCGGGCCACACCAGGGACAACACCAGGAGCCTCTGCCGCCAAGGAGAAGGGCCGCATGTGCTCCCCTGCCTCCACCGGAGAGGTCCTCGCAGTCGGAGCCCTGTGCAAGGCCAACGCTTCCTTGCAACCGGAGTCGTTTCTTTCCACACACCGGAGCCACGCCTGCCTGCCGGAGCCACGCCTCGCCTTGCAGTGCCGCTGCCGAAGCCCTGCCGCCGTCGCCAAGGTGAGCCCTCGCTGCAAGACGCCGCCGGTTCCCCTGCTCAGCCTATACCCCTTGCGCCTCATCAATCGGGTTAAAGAAACCCTAACCCCCATATTCAAATCGGGCCCCTTCTTTTTGGTATAATTGCAGTTTGGCCCTGTTGATTTAAATAACTACAGATTGTACCCATAGCTTTATAATAATTGCAGTTCTGACTTATATTTATGGATTGTTGCATTTATGCCCTATGTTGCGTAAATTTCAGAAAATGCCCCAAGGCTTAATTAAGGATGATGACCCGTATTTATGAAATTGTATGATTTGTCCCGGGAAAACGTGTTTGCGGGTTTTAAACTTGGATTTTTCTTTGAGTTTTATCCTTATATTTATATACTATATATGTTGTCCTTTGTTGGATTAAATTTGGTTGATGGCTTGAAGTTTTAATTGCGGTTTAAAACCAAGTTTGTGAATTTATACTTTTCCCCGAAGAGATTATTTATGGGTTTTAACGATGGCATTTGGAAAACGAGTTTTAGCTTTGAGTTGTACATTATATATATTTAAAATCGATTTAGCATATAAGCTAAATTCACTTAGCTTTGTTCTTAGGTCCCGAAAGCGCCCGACAAAGACCAACGAACCCATTTTCGACATCCGTAGATCGTATTTCACCTTCGACCTCGTGTGAGTATCTTCTCTCTCGTTCTAGTTATGTATAGTGGTAGGATCATGCTAGGTTGGATCTAGCATAACTTAGAGCAAATGCCACTTAGTGGTTGTGGACTTTAGGTGAGGATTTGAGGATGGCTTGAACGTTCTAAAGGGAGTTGAGTTGCGTATGTTATCATGTGAGCTTTGTTGAGGTTGTAAGTATGTGTTTGTTGAGATGGTGGAGTTAGGATGGAAGTATCCTCATGTTGTTATAGTTGATCTCGTGAGTTTATGAGGGTTAGAGATGTATCCTAG
The DNA here is from genome assembly GCA_033239125.1 of Fagopyrum homotropicum. NCBI lineage: Eukaryota > Viridiplantae > Streptophyta > Magnoliopsida > Caryophyllales > Polygonaceae > Fagopyrum > Fagopyrum homotropicum. Next base: position 29,091,302 of record BSWB01000002.1, on the reverse strand, counting down.
ATTATGAAAGTGTATGACCCAATAAGGTCATATAGGGCTAGAAGTCTTAGGAATTCTAGCTTGCGTGAGTGGTTTTTGATTATCGTGCCTTGTCTTGAATAGGCTTTGGATATATTCTTTCGGAGAGTGTTATCGGTTTTGGTTAGCTTTGAGACGAGGTAAGTCCTCGGACTTACTTAGCCGCTTCTATGCCTTATTGGATGTATATGGTGGTGTGTGTTTACCGCTTTTAAGCATGGAAATGGATTAGGATTTACTTGACCTTATTTATTGTCCCATTGTTACTAGTATTATTATCGGGCGGTGACATCACCGCTCAGTTTCCCGAGGGAGACTGGGGGGATCTCTGCGAGCAGGCCATACACGGTATACGGGCGGGCTTCTTCATTACTCCCTCAGGGTATACGGGTTGGGCGCCGCCACACTCCTGTTGGTTACACGGGGACAGAGGCAAGAGTTATAAGACTCTTGTGTCACACTTGAAACAAATGGATTAGATATGGAATAACCTAAAAAGATAATAAGTAACGGATGTGTATGTTTATGAGTATGTTGTGTGTTTGTGTTCCTATGTGTGTTTGTGCCATATTATTCTTATAATGCCTAGAATGTGAGCTAACGGTTTTATACTGATTGTTGTAGTTGATGTGCAGGATAGGATGTGGCCGAGTGATCCGGAGGAGTGGGCAGCCGGGGTTCCGTACATCTTAGGTTGAGTTGGGTTTTGGAGTCCTTGTGTTGTTGTTATTATATATATTATGTTGATGTTGTTGTAAGGACGGCTGAGGTCTTTCCTTTCTTTTATTGTCGGGTTTCATAACATTGCATAAAAAAGTATTTCGGTTTTGGCCTTTATTTGTGCCTTGTTGCAAGATCCAGTGAAATTGTTGTCAGGCTAAGGGTCGGGACCCACTGTGAGGTCTCGCCCGTAGCATCCCGATATCCCGTGGATTCGGGGTGTTACATCGCCAGAGAAGGAAGCTGGAGCATGTGTTCGCCTTTCCTAGCCTCTACAAATCCCGTCGCTTTACCCAACCTCTCCAATTCCGTCGCCTTCGCCGCAGGAGCATCCCTTGCTCAAACTAAAACCAACGCCAGGGCTGTGGATTCGCCACGGGAGAGTTGCACCACCTTGGAACCGCCGGGACAAAGGGAAGCCACACCCCGTCGCCGCCAGCGAGCAGGACTCCCACCGGCTTTCTTTTTCTTCCCTCCTCTGTTTTCTTCGGTCGCGAGAAGGGCCGTCCCCGTCGGAGTCTGGCCGCCTCTGTGCCGCCGACACTGATGCGCCTCCCTCTATGTGCTCAACCACTGGCCGCCGCTCCTTCCTCCGCCTGCCCTAGCGCCGGAGTCTGGAGTCGCTGCTGGAGATGTCTCTCATCTGCCTTGCCGTCCCCTGTTGCTTGGACTCCGCCGGACTCGAGCCACCCACCTCCACGCTTTGCCGCCAAGAACGGCGCCGGAGGAGCCGTCTTGTGCTGCGCTGTCGGAGCCAGCCTCTGCAGAAACCACTGGCCACCAGCAAGCTTCCGGAGAGGCCCTGATTGCGTTCTTCTCTCAACCGACAGTAAAGGGTTCTAAACCCTATTTGCTAAATTCCAATCGGGACCCCCTCTTTTGGTATAATTGCAGAATGTACCCATGATTTGTGTTTATTGCAGATTTGACCCACTCTTTTGGAATTTCTAGATTGTGCCCTACTGATTTGAATTAATTACAAATTTGGCCCAATTTTTATTTTCAAAATATATCCCAAAGTTATGAAACTTCATGAGTTGCCTAGAAAATGTTTTTACGAGTTTTAACCGTGGATTTCATATACGAGTTTGATCTTATATTTATGTATATTACGTATTGTGTCCTTGTTGGTTTATTTATGGAACTTGGCCCATTACGTATTATGACCCATATTTTTGGAATGGTATTATTTGTCCCGGAAAGCATTTTTGCGAGTTTTATCCTTGTTTTAAAAGCGGGACTTTCCTTATATTTTATACCCTCGTTGGATTAATTTTGAGATTATGACTCAAGGGTTTAATTGCGTGTTTTTAGCGGTTGCTTTTGAAAATGAGTTTACCTTAGAATAATGTATCTTATATATTACGATCAAATTTAGCGTATTAGCTAAATTTGTGTAGCTTTGGTTTTAGGTCCGAAAGCGCCCCGATAAAGGCCTAACGAGTCTAAATTCGTCTTCCGTCTTTTGACGTCATGTGAGTACCCTCTCCTCCGAGCTTATGATCTTACTCAATTTAGTTATGTTTAGTATTAGTTCATGCTAGGTTGGATCTAGCATAACTTAGAGTGAATACCAAGTAGTGGTTATGGACCTTAGGTGAGATTTGTTGATTGTGAAATGTTGTAAGACTTGAGGAGTTGATTTTATCTTGTGAGGTTGTTTATGACTTTAAGTTGTATGTTGAGCTTGTGAGAAATTAGGGGTTGAGGTTTTATGATTGTTGAGATTGTGGTGACTAGGACGAGAGTATCCTAGCCTAGTGTTGTTACCATTGTGATCGTGGGGACTAAGCATGTTATCCTAGTGGTGTTGTGAGTTATGATCATGCGAGATCCGAGAGTTTAGAAGTCTTAGGACTTCTAGCTTGTGTTGAGTGTGATGTGAGCATTAGGGATTCTAGGATGCGGTCCTAGAATTGAGAGTCAAATGGTCTTGCGTAGATCATTTGTATAGAATTCTAAAACTTCTATTGTGAGTGAGTTGTGGTTGATATAGTTATCTTCTTGTGAGCAGGTTATGGGCTTCCCCCCTAAGGAAGCGAGAGTGTTGTGAGTTGAGTGTGGTGACGAGGTAAGTCTCCGGACTTACTTAGCTCGTATTCCTTGTATTAGCATTGATGTGTGTTTGGTGGTGTGTGTTTACTTCTTATCGTTTATAACAACTAAATCGGTAATAGGACCACCGACCTTATATTATTTTGGCCCAAGTGTATGATAACGGGCGGTGACATCATTTGCCTAGCTCTTGCGAGAGTCTAGGAGGTTCTTGGCGACTAGCCCGTGCTGGTTAGACGGTCGGAGGCATCCGTACCGTTCCATGCCGGTAAGTAGGGACCGAGGCGGGACCACGGTGGTCTCGTGTCACAAAACTAAGTTGAATTAGAACGGGATATGACTTAATAATAAAAAGATAATAAACTGGAATTGTGTGCTTTGAGAATGTTTTGTGTTTATGATGATTTACTTGTGTTTGTGCCTTTCCCATTGATTCTAATGCTTCGAATATGAGCTAACGGTTTTATACCGACTGTTGTAGATTGCATTGAAGGTTAGGATTGCGGCCGAGAGATCCGGAAGAGTGGGCAGCCGGGGTTCCGTACATTTTAGGATTGGGTTTTGGGTGGAGTCGAGTTTGAGTATTGTATTTGTTGTATGTTGTATGGCGTTTAGTCATTTGGGTTATATTTTCGGCTGAAGTCCTTTGTTGTATTCTTTTGGGTTTTTCTTTTCATTGCATAAAAATGTATTTCGGTTTTGGCCTTTATTTGTGCCTTGTTTCAAGATCCGGTGAAATTGTTGTCAAGCTAAGGGTCGGGACCCATTGTGAGGTCCTAACCCGTAGCGCCCCGAGTTCCACGGATTCGGGGTGTTACATTTATTTTCAATTTAATATCTCCAAAAAAAACTTAGTATATTATTTCTATAACATAAATTTTATTTATAAAATGATTATTTGTGTTTAAATTTAATAAAATACATTTTGTAAGGTGATTTTTCTTTACAAAAATTAAAAGGAGGTTTGTATAAAATTATGATTCTTTAGCCTTGTAAGAATTATTATTTTTGTTGAACTAATTTTTGTTTAAATTTTCTTTATAAGATGATATAGCCTCAATTATTTGTAATTGTGGCAGGAGATGATAAAAATGGTTTAGCCTTACAAAAAAAAAAAAATCAAATTCTTGTAATTAATGTTCTACAACTTTATGGTAGGTGTTTACCTGAAACAAAGATTATAGCAAATTTATTTTGAAGATGTATTTTCTCAAATTAAAACACACTATCTCAAAACACGTTATTTCTGATGGTGTATAGTTGAGACGTTGTTGAGTTAATGAATCACTAATATCATTTTCCATCTAATTTACATTTTAAAGGGAAAAAGCATAGTCTAACTGATAGATGGAAAATTATACAAAAATGGAGTAGTGAATTTGAAAAGTAAAATTTTTATTCGGTTAGACGGAATATTACGAAACAGGTAAGTCCGAGTGAACACGCAGCTCGACTACGGATCCACTGCAAATTAAAACATGGATTGTATTAAAGTAGAAAAAATGACGGTTGTCAGGTCAACACGTATATACCCGATTGTGTTTCCCCTATATTTATCGTACAAAGCAATTAATATAATAAATTTAACACAAAATTTTAATCCAATTATACTTTTTCATTATCACCAGGAAGTACACACACCCTAGACACATTAATCAACTATCACACAAGTCATCAAACCTACAAAGTGATATCATAGAATTAAATCATATTATGCTTACGTGTAAAATTATATAATGAAATAATGTATAGGTTTTATTTTCTACTTTGCACAAGGATTAAGCCGATTATTACATAGAACATATGTTCATTTAATGCACGCACATATAGATTGCCAAATTTGAATAAAGGCTATTGCTTTATATATGAAATAATGTACCATACTTTATTAATGTGTGACCCAAAATACATAATTTCTAAATTTGTTACACTTCTACTTTTAATAAACGCTTATAAAGATAATCAAATTTGGAGCAAAGATTACTTCTTTATTTAAGAAATTTGGTTAGATTCTTCGACTCTGTAATACCCGATAAATTCTTTTTCAATAAACTCCGAGTCGAGCGGTATTGTTGGACGAATCCCTCAATACTTAGATCATTCTCATGATGTTATGTGATATTTAGAATCGTAAGTAATAGTGATGTTATCATTTCATGTGAATGTAGCTATATATCACATACTTTAAGCTATCATTTTTTTTTCCGTAAAGATTTCATTCACACAAATGCACAACTTCATAACCCAAATGCACAACTTCATAACCAATTATTTTAGTCAAAACTTTACTACTTATACATCCGTCTTTTAGAATATATTACTTATATTCTATCTAGTTTGGTCCCCTACCATATCTATATAAATACATATATATTTATATAAAAGAGTTATCACCTTCAGACCTATTATAGGAGATGTTGGGTTATGGTTACATAAACATATTTTAGCCTTTAATTCCTTCATTAATTACTTTGATTCTCTTGGCCATACTAGGCTGATTGTTTGCCTTGGTTCACTCAACCGTTGACCGAACGAACCTCTTTAGATTATCAACCATTGTAACCGTTCCTTCAGCTCCTGTCTATAGCATATAGACTTATTGATTTCCCTCGTTGCGATGTATATGCAGCTCCAACCTATAACAGATAGCCTTCTTGATAACTCTCTTTGCTGTGTATACTCGTGAGACAAGAGGCCTCTGTGCGCTCGCACATCATCTACCCAAGCTTCCCTCCTCCCTGCCTTACACAACAGCAAGTGAATGTCAAAATCATCCCTTACCACGTTATAACAGAGGACAATGACGCCTCAACCACCCTTGGTCAGCCCCCTCCTCCACCGTCTCCCTCCTATCTCAACATTTCTCGAGTCTTATCCCAGGCTCTTGATTCTTCCTACTCTGTTGATAGCCACACCGAACCAACGAGCTCCCCTTTGTGACTTCACACGGAAAAGCCTCCTCGTACTTGTACGATGCAGCAACCGGGTTAACCCTATTGTAACCATTCCCTCTACAGTGACGACCACCCTTTCCTTCTCTACACAATAGCAACACATACCCAAGGAACCCCCTGGACCGCCAGCGCCGTTCGCACCCCTCCCCACAGCATTGACGATGTCCTGAGAACTTCACAGTCGACCGAATAACAATAATTAGGGGTAATTTGAGACTCGACCAACCTTTGCTCCCCACTACCGTCGCCGGTGAGAGATCTCCGCCTCGCCTGACGTTGGAGAGCCACGCCCTTCGCCTTACCGCCAGATCGACCCCTGCCACCACCACCCGCAACTTCTGGCTGTTCCGCCCTGAGAGTCCTCACCGGGACTGTTGGCAAGACGCCGGAGATGCGAGCCCTTGCCTCGCCATCGCCACCATTGTCGACCGTCTTCTCCAATGAGCGAGCGCCGATGTCGCCGTGGACTGGGAAGGAGAACCGCCGCACACAAATACCTTCAGCCCTAGAGTCCTGTTTATAGAGGGGTAAATTACAGATTTTAACCCATCTTTTCAATTTCGTTATTTGGCCCATATTTATGATATTTTCAGTCTTGACCCTACTTTGAAAAAAATATTCAGGAAAGGGCCCAAGTTTTATATTTATTTTAGTAACCCTAATATTGTTAGAAAGTTGAGCTTTGACCTACAAGGATAAGTTGCCCAATAGTACTCAACTTTTAAATTTAGAGTATGATCGTAGTTGTAAGAGATGGAACTATTAGTTTAGTGGGTGTTAAAGACTAACTAGCGTTATGGGTTTAATTTAAGGATGAGAAACCTTTGTACTATAAGAGCTCTTGAGTTCACAAAGGGGATAGAAATTATACTTTGACAAAGAAATTAGTTGGAAGATGTCTAAGGCGGATTTTAAGGTTTAGAGGTATGTTAACCTAATTTGGGAATTATGTTAAGAGTTGTAGTTGACTATTTTAAGATTTTCTTGATCTTAGGAGTAGAGTAAATACCATATGAAGTTTATATTTTTCTTTAGAATTTTTAGATTTTTGTATAAGGGTTATACATCAAATTAAAGTTGGATCATAGGGACTTTTTGGAGAAAGCCAAGAATTTGAATGACTCTTCGAAATCTTTAACAAACTTCCTCTTGAGAGTTAGATTGTGGTTTTAAGTACTAGAAGAGAGTTTGAAAACTATGTTACGGAATTTTTGAAACTTTTGAGACCAGGGGTAAAACATTTTACCTTAGGAGAGTATTTTAGTAATTTCTCTTGATCGATTTAGATACCTTAGAAGGCAAAGACTTCCAAGAAGTAGGAATACATTTTTGATCCACTTGCCCTTATGACAGGCAGTTGAGTCCCAACAGTTGCGGACCGAGTTGATATAATGGGAATCGAGTTTCAATTCAGGTAAGTCCTTTGGGCTTACTTAGCTAGCTTCCAGATATGAGTGTGGATAATGATAGTGGTGTGTGAATAAGATGTTTATATTTATATTTTAGTAATATTTATATACCGACCTATACCTTGGCCTAAGAGTAACGGGCGGTGGCATTCTGCTCAGTTAGCTTGAGGGCGCTGGGGGTTTCTTTAGGGACTAGTCCACACTCGGTTTGTAGTGATGCTATCGGCGGAGGTAAGCTAGACCTACACCCAGTTGGATAAGGAACGGAGGCGAGAACTCTTAAGATTTCTCGTGCCACAACTGTAAAATAGAATAAGGTGACTCACTTAATGAACAGATAATAACCGGTTTGTGTGCCAGCATGATGATTGTTTTATGTTATCTTGAGTGTGTTTGTGCTATCCTTATTCTGCTTATATTTGGATTGTTAGCTAACGGTTTATCCGTGTTGTAGATTTGTAGAGATAGACAGTTGCAGAGTGATCCGGAACGGATGGTCAGCCGGGTCCACGTACTCATTAGATGGGGACGGGGGAGTCTCCCTTACAGCATGCATGTTATGTATATGTATATGTTTTGTAAGGCTGTCACATGTGTACATTCATACAGTAAAAATATTATGTTTTGAAATTGTTTTAAGTACATTTGTGCCTTGTTGTAAGATCCAAGTAATGTTGTTGTTAAACCAAGGTCGGGACCCATTGTGAGGTCCTAACCAGTAACTCCCCGAGTTTTGAAACTTGGGGTGTTACAACATGGTATCAGAGCTCTGGGTTGGCAACAATGGCACTTGAAATCTTTTAAAAGACCGAATGTATAAAATCACTAGAACCCGAAAGGGGTCTAAGATTTTCAAAACGGATTTTTGTTTTTACACACGTGCATAGTCGGGTTTTTGGGTTAGTAGTACGTCGGACCACCATCGTTCTCCGTGGATCTCTGCAACTTGGAATGATAGATGTTAGTATCTAGAGTTATATCGATATGTTTTAAGGTATGATTATATATATGTATATGTGTATCACGTTAGTATCCTAAAGGATACTTTAGATCCTTTAGTTGTGATATCATGAAGCGATTATCGCCTCATGATAAATCAATAGCGAACTGGAAGAGTTTTCAACACGAGACAACGGATTCAGACTTAGGATTGAGTATTATACTCTGGTGGGCGTCCTGGCGACCCTATAAATCATCCGGAGAACGGGTGGGCAAGGAAGTAAAGATGTTGAGATAATTTTCACCACAAGTACAATCCGATGAGAAAGAAAATCCCGAGTCAGCTCACATAGAAGGAATAGGAAGTCATACAAGGGACTTGGCCGTATGAAGCCGAGAGATATTAGAAGAAACATGCAAGAGACGACAAGAGATCGGATTAGAGATAACAGTAAGGGAACAAGAATCATAAAATGGAGTACAACCGAGATGTGTGGGGTAAAGGACGTTACCATCGAGGCGGACGCCGCCATATACAAGCATGGGCATGAGAGTACAAAGAAGATTGGGTGTTGACCAGAGGTGAGAATTAAAGGAGTACAAAGACAACATTGACAAATGATTTTAAAAGACGAGAAATAAATCATCATAGAGACGGTTTGACTTCCTCAAAGATGCAAGAATTTTTTTTAGGGAAATCAGGACGCAAGTATCAAATACAATAGCAATCTAAAATTAAGACAACGGCTTTCTATAAAGGTGGCATTATAGAACTACACCAACCAAGGAGGAAGAATGAGAGAGAATGATACTGGTGCACTCGAGGGTCCACAATAACTTCTCATTCAGAGAGAGATTCAAGCTACCAACATTTACGGTTCATACCAGAGAACCGCAAACAGATGGTGACTAATGTAAGAGGAATCGTGAAGGCGCACTTACATGCTATTATGGGAGAATTGATAAGTTCATCGATGATAGAAGAATGATACAACCGGACTTGGAAGGGTACAAGTGAGCTTACAGTGAACACTGTAGGAGGAGCCAAAGGGTATAAACCGATAACCTAGAGGGGATAGCTTTTTACCAAGTACATCCACATTAAAGGAGATCTAAGAAAGGTAAGTTTGGGGTTTTATAGAAGATCGACTACAGACTCTTTGATAACAACTGAGTTTTTATACGTGCGAGTTAACGAGGGGTGACTGGTTGTCAGATAAGAAGAATAACCACAGAGTTATAAATAGATTTTATCGACATGTGGAGAAATCCTTAAGGAGATCAACTGTGACAAATGTGAAGTCACATCAATACGAGTGCTAGTAACACTAAATAAGTTCAAGTAATAACTCAAAAATTAAAGAGAAGACTTTGACGGTCAAACTGACCCCCCCTAATCCTTAATGGTATACAGAGAACTGTTGTGAGCAGTTGCTTACCTGCTAGCTAAGGAAAACTTTACAGATCACCGTAGTACAAATGGATTGGTATAAGGAGAACTAGAGGAATAAGAAGAAAAAGATGATTTTGATCAGACTCTATATTAATCTAGACCGAGGGTACTTAGCATTCCACACCAATAAGGTTGATGGTGCTCTTCTGAGCAAAAGTCAGGATCAGTTTCTAGAATGACCGAGGGAGACCTTGTGACTAAAGATGTAAACCATAGTAATTGGAGTTATAGAGGCGGCACGAACATAGGAAGTATGAGTTGTTGCCTGGGTGAAATGTCTTATCGAGTGAGAGTAGATTGTAAATGGAATCCACATCGTTGTGGGAACAAACATGAGAAAGAGTAAAGTTGAATGATTGAAGGTGGGTATACGGATCCTATACCACCCAATAGAATGAATACCGAAAAGTGCGTATTTAAGAGTTTTAGGAGAAATGGGGATACTCCAATGAAAAGTCAAGTTAACTTTGATAACCAATTATATGTAGATGAATGAGTAGTAGGGAGACTGCATACAAAGGTTGTGCTAGAAGTCCATTCTCGACTCACGACAAAAGAATTTATGAAAGTAATAAGACCAATTAACATGGTCCATAAAGCGTATACGAGGAAACTCAAAGAGATTTAACTATTCTACTGTGTGTAAGGATTTAAAGAAGGCAAAGCGGAATAAGTAGAGGAAGAACATAATAAGTGTGATGCGAGAAGTACGATTTTTGAGAAAATCATATGCATCTGATGTGTCTTATACAAATGGTACCAGTAGATGTTTAATGAAAGCCATGCTATCGGACCGATAACACTATGACTGATAGAGTGTAAACCTAGCAAATAACTTAACCAATGAGAAGGAAAATCATGTATCAAAAGGCTGGTCTTGCTAGTTTTAAATAAGTGTTGAGATGAGGATGCCTCTACGGAATCTATACAAGAGTACAACGTAACTTATGTTCCAACACGGGATGGGTAGTAAGGATCAACTGATAGTTAGAGACCGATTTAGAGAAGGAAAATGTTATGAGATGAGCCACCTAGTAGAAGAGTTCACAAGACAAGCATGAGAAACCATCATGTGGTTGGTATTATTGTCTCGGGTAGACTTATTACCGCACCTTGTCAAGATGGTAATTGATTAGGGTAAGGACTTGTAAGTCAATGTGATGTACCCTAAGTTGGAGGTCAAAAGGATGGTAGCGGGATAACCACATTGAATAGTCTTGTCGAGTAGTAAGCCGAGTTTTGATGAGACAAAAGTGAATTCCGGGAGCTTCTAAGTCGCAGTTTCAATCATTCCAAGAAGACATGACCTGCGAGTTATTTTGCTGAAGAGTTGTCTAGATCAAATGTGAACCTCCATGGGAGTCGAGGACCATAATCTCGACACATACGGACAGTCTATCTCAAGGTTTGGACAACCAATACACGCGGCTGAGAGTACGAGCTTTCAATGTACTTTAGTGAACCATCCCTAGAATGACAGTTGGGTTGTGAGGACCTTTACGTTATTAGAAAGGATATTACAGGCACGAGTTTGGTAGGTCATCCTAATTAATGGAAGATGCCATTATGATTAATGGTTAGTGACAATAGATTGATTAGAGTGGCGCAGCGAAATCATAGTGGACCATAACCCAGAGTACATGGAACTCAATGTTATGTCAACTATGACCTCAAGTTAAGGAATTATAGATTAATATGAAAAATCCATATGGAGTGTGATTTTTGAGTTATAGCAAGTTAAAAGCCGGACCCGAGGCAAGTGATATTTCAGCAATGAAGAGACGGTCTGACGGAGTCATCTTAAGGAGACAAGATCTAGTGAGTGATCTTACAAGAGCAATAGTCACCTAGTAAGTGCCGGGAGGTATCTAAGATCATTAGTGCAGCGTTGATAGCGGAAAGAATTACGTTTTATAGTCATTTTCGGTAGAGTCACCAATACAGCTGAAGTGAGTTAGAAAGTAACGGTTGAGATTTTAAGCAGTCTGGGAAGTTAATTATCGACTAACACTCTTACCCATATTGGAGGGGTACACCCAATGTTCACGTGTAATAGTTAGGGGAATACCTACCAGATCTGGAATATGTCATCAGTTATGAGGATCAGATAGTTGAGCCAGATCATACTTTTGTAGGGTATCTAGTGGTTTAGTTGAAGAGCCGATGAGGCTACCTGAGAGACGGATGATAAATTTCGGAGTAGTTATCCTAAGTTCTTTGCGGAGCCAGCCGCAACCCTGGTACCGACGAGTTAGTACTCGGACCCGGAGATGTATGATTTATTTGACTATGTGATTACTTCCGTGTTTGAGTGCTTAATCTTTTGTGCTACAATTCTATGATAACTGAGTGATTTTTTCTGAGTTAGAAAGATAGGACAAAGATTAGGTAAGAAAAGAGTACATACTCTGTTTCTATTTCTAAAATATTATCAAAGCAATGTTATTTATAAGTTTCGGGATGAAACTTATTTTAAGGGGGTACTAATGTAATACCCGATAAATTCTTTTTCAATAAACTCCGAGTCGAGCGGTATTGTTGGACGAATCCCTCAATACTTAGATCATTCTCATGATGTTATGCGATATTTAGAATCGTAAGTCATATTGGTGTTATCATTTCATGTGAATGTAGCTATATATCACATACTTTAAGCTATCATTTTTTTTTCGTAAAGATTTCATTCACACAAATGCACAACTTCATAACCCAAATGCACAACTTCATAACCAATTATTTTAGTCAAAACTTTACTACTTATACATCCGTCTTTTAGAATATATCACTTATATTCTATCTAGTTTGGTCCCTTACCATATCTATATAAATACATATATATTTATATAAAAGATTTATCACCTTCAGACCTATTATAGGAGATGTTGGGTTATGGTTACATAAACATATTTTAGCCTTTAATTCCTTCATTAATTACTTTGATTCTCTTGGCCATACTAGGCTGATTGTTTGCCTTGGTTCACTCAACCGTTGACCGAACAAACCTCTTCAGATTATCAACCATTGTAACCGTTCCTTCAGCTCTTGTCTATAGCATATAGACTTATTGATTTCCCTCGTTGCGATGTATATGCAGCTCCAACCTATAACAGATAGCCTTCTTGATAACTCTCTTTGCTGTGTATACTCGTGAGACAAGAGGCCTCTATGCGCTCGCACATCATCTACCCAAGCTTCCCTCCTCCCTGCCTTACACAACAGCAAGTGAATGTCAAAATCATCCCTTACCACGTTATAACAGAGGACAATGACGCCTCAACCACCCTTGGTCAGCCCCCTCCTCCACCGTCTCCCTCCTATCTCAACCTTTCTCGAGTCTTATCCCAGGCTCTTGCTTCTTCCTACTCTGTTGATAGCCACACCGAACCAACGAGCTCCCCTTTGTGACTTCACACGGAAAAGCCTCCTCGTACCTGTACGATGCAGCAACCGGGTTAACCCTATTGTAACCATTCCCTCTGTAGTGACGACCACCCTTTCCTCCTCTACACAATAGCAACACACACCCAAGGAACCCCCTGGACCGCCAGCGCCGTTCGCACCCCTCCCCACAACATTGACGATGTCCTGAGAACTTCACAGTCGACCGAATAACAATAATTAGGGGTAATTTGAGACTCGACCAACTTTGCTCCCCACTACCGTCGCCGGTGAGAGATCTCCGCCTCGCCTGACGTTGGAGAGCCACGCCCTTCGCCTTACCGCCAGATCGACCCCTGCCACCACCACCCGCAACTTCTGGCTGTTTCGCCCTGAGAGTCCTCGCCGGGACTGTTGGCAAGACGCCGGAGATGCGAGCCCTTGCCTCGCCGTCGCCACCATTGTCGACCGTCTTCTCCAATGAGCGAGCGCCGATGTCGCCCTGGACTGGGAAGGAGAACCGCCGCACACAAATACCTTCAGCCCTAGAGTCCTGTTTATAGAGGGGTAAATTACAGATTTTAACCTATCTTTTCAATTTCGTTATTTGGCCCATATTTATGATATTTTCAGTCTTGACCCTACTTTGAAAAAAATATTCAGAAAAGGGCCCAAGTTTTATATTTATTTTAGTAACCCTAATATTGTTAGAAAGTTGAGCTTTGACCTACAAGGATAAGTTGCCCAATAGTACTCAACTTTTAAATTTAGAGTATGATCGTAGTTGTAAGAGATGGAACTATTAGTTTAGTGGGTGTTAAAGACTAACTAGCGTTATGGGTTTAATTTAAGGATGAGAAACCTTTGTACTATAAGAGCTCTTGAGTTCACAAAGGGGATAGAAATTATACTTTGACAAAGAAATTAGTTGGAAGATGTCTAAGGCAGATTTTAAGGTTTAGAGGTATGTTAACCTAATTTTGGAATTATGTTAAGAGTTGTAGTTGACTATTTTAAGATTTTCTTGATCTTAGGAGTAGAGTACATACCATATGAAGTTTATATTTTTCTTTAGAATTTTTAGATTTTTGTATAAGGGTTATACATCAAATTAAAGTTGGATCATAGGGACTTTTTGGAGAAAGCCAAGAATTTGAATGACTCTTCGAAATCTTTAACAAACTTCCTCTTGAGAGTTAGATTGTGGTTTTAAGTACTAGAAGAAAGTTTGAAAACTATGTTACGGAATTTTTGAAACTTTTGAGACCAGGGGTAAAACATTTTACCTTAGGAGAGTATTTTAGTAATTTCTCTTGATCGATTTAGATACCTTAGAAGGCAGAGAATTCCAAGAAGGAGGAATACTTTTTTGATCCACTTGCCCTTATGACAGGCAGTTCATCCCAACAGTTGCGGACCGAGTTGATATAATGAGAATCGAGTTTCGATTCAGGTAAGTCCTTTGGGCTTACTTAGCTAGCTTCCATATTTGAGTGTGGATAATGATAGTGGTGTGTGAATAAGATGTTTATATTTATGTTTTAGTAATATTTATATACCGACCTATACCTTGGCCTAAGAGTAACGGGCGGTGGCATTCTGCTCAGTTAGCTTGAGGGCGCTGGGGGTTTCTTTAGGGCTAGTCCACACTCAGTTTGTAGTGATGCTACCGGCGGAGGTAAGCTAGACCTACACCCAGTTGGATAAGGAACGGAGGCGAGAACTCTTAAGATTTCTCGTGCCACAACTGTAAAATGGAATAAGGTGACTCACTTAATGAACAGATAATAACCGGTTTGTGTGCCAGCATGATGATTGTTTTATGTTATCTTGAGTGTGTTTGTGCTATCCTTATTCTGCTTATATTTGGATTGTTAGCTAACGGTTTATCCGTGTTGTAGATTTGTAGAGATAGACAGTTGCAGAGTGATCCGGAACGGATGGTCAGCCGGGTCCACGTACTCATTAGATGGGGACGGGGGAGTCTCCCTTACAGCATGCATGTTATGTATATGTATATGTTTTGTAAGGCTGTCACATGTGTACATTCATACAGGAAAAATATTTTGTTTTGAAATTGTTTTAAGTACATTTGTGCCTTGTTGTAAGATCCAAGTAATGTTGTTGTTAAACCAAGGTCGGGACCCATTGTGAGGTCCTAACCAGTAGCTCACCGAGTTTTGAAACTTGGGGTGTTACAGACTCTACGTGGCAACATATAAATATAGGAATTTGAATGGTGACACATATATAGACTGTCGGGGGGCAACATGTGAAGGCACACTTGTAAAGTATGAGTAACAATGTTGTCACGAAGTTTTTATCATTATTTTTCTTACAAATATTATTATCTTAGTTATTTATATTTACTTTTGAACTTTTTTTTTTATAAAACTAAGGATTTTCAGGGTCTATTCATTTTATAAAAGTTAAGTACGAACCCAACATTTACACGGATTGCCCGACCCTAGTAGTAGAATCGGTCATCGGTTTATAAAAATAAATAAATTGGAGTTTCGAGTTGGGTTGTCACGTTCAAAGTTTTTTTCAAAAAATATCTTGTTTACGATTTTTTTAATTAGCTCTTTTTAATTTGGATTATATAGAATTTTGATTTAAGTATGAGAAGTTGAAAATTTATACTTTACTGTAATGTCTTTTTAAATTATATATTTTGAATAAAAACACAAACCAATTAGATTAGATCCGATAAGGTTTGGGTCCACAGTCCACTTCCACGGATTGTAACCCTAAATACTAAGTTCATTTTCTGGTCAAACTAAGTTAAAAATTCCGACTTCAGATAGGTTAAGATCGAATTTAGACCGATAAATAATACCATTTTTCCTTTGGTGATATTGGGTTCCTATTTGGCTTCCAAAAAGCTTCTAAAGTTCCATTCTCCGTTGTAACACCCCGAGTTTTGGGAACTCGAAGCGCTACGGGTTAGGACCGCACAATGGATCCCAACCCTCAGAGTAGCAACAACAAACGGATCTTACAACAAGGCTCAGACGAATGAAAACAAAAACTCGATATAAAACCAAAGGTTTAAACCAAACAAAACGGAAAGACTCGCAGCCGAGTTCAAAACAAAAGGGACACAACAAAAGAAACATAAACCCGATCCCGTCTTATAATGTACGGGAACCCCGGCTGACCACACCATCTGGATCACTCAGCAGCATCCTGTACCTGCGGAGCATCTACAACGACGGTATAAACTGTTAGCTAACATTCTAGGTATAAGCAAGAGTGTAAGGGAACAAACACACATAAGGTAATGTAAACACATAGGATGCTTGCACACAACCAGTTATTATCTTTCATTAAGGTTATCCATTACTAATTCGACTTCTTTTGTCACACGAGAATCTCCCGGAACTCGCCTCTACTTCCGTCTGCCAATAGGAAAAGATCAGTACTATCCGTTACCTACGGGTCTGGGTCGCAAGAGCACATTCTAGTCTCTTGTAGAACTAGACAAGTGGTCACCGCCCGGTTATAATACACTTGGGCCAGTTAAGGGTAATAAAGGGTGAATCCTATTTCCGATTATTCGTTATAACATGATAAACAACACAAACAAGCCAATACAATCCAACTAATACGCGGAATGAAGCTAAGTAAGTCCAAGGGACTTACCTCACTCAAAGGTAAACCAAAAGATCAACAACAACTCAAGAGGAAGCTTAGTTTCCCTTAGGAAAGGAGCAAGGAAAGCTTGTGCGAACAAACAACACGGATCAGGAACGAAACGGTTGCTAGATGTCTATAACTTCTAGTCTCAACGATCTCTAAAAGATCTACACATGCTAAGGGCTCAACCTTAGTCTTACAACAACTCAGGGGACAACGAACAACCACAAGGAACCAAGGAAGGAGCGAGGAAAGGAAGGAAGGAAGCAACTCACCAAAGACGGGAGCTACTGCAGGGAAACCGCAGGGGCGGCTGAACAGATGCGCAGGGGCGGCTGAACAGAGGCGCAGGGGCGTCTCTGTGCAGGCGCTGGGGCGGCGTCGTGACAGAAAGCGCTGTTGGCTTTTTTCTTCGATAGAACTAGTAGCAAGGCAACCAAAGCTTGAACGTTTGGCTCCAACACGTCAAGGCTCAACTCCAAAGAGCCTGAGAACAACGAAGGGTCAACAACGGAACACTCCACAAGAATCAAGGCTCATGCTTGATCCTTGGAGAAAAAGAAAAGAGAAGAACGAAAGGAAGAAACCAAAACAGAAGGAGAAGGCATGCAGCACTAAAGGAACGTAAGGAGGAATCATAATAGATGCATTTACACGTTGAACGAAGTCGCGAGAAGCAAAGGACGACTGCAGCTCTCTAGGGGTGAAGATGATAGCAAGGAACGGGAAAAAGGGGAGAAAGAAGAGAATATATAGGAACGGGCTGGAAAGAAAAGAAGGAAGGGCGTCTAGGGTTTAGAAAGAAGATAAGGAAACCGGCCCATAATATAAAATATCGAATATTCTATCTATGGAATGAAGATAAAAGAACGAAAGAAAAGATCGGCAAGATTTGTCGTAAATCCGCAGGGGCGGATCTCACAGCCGTAGGGGCGGCAAGATTTGTCGTAAATCTGCTCAGGTGCTACTCCGCTAGCACTACTCGGCTCATCCCAACACAACGGTGTACAACATCTGTGTCCGTATAAAGCCTCATAAGGAGCCATCTTGATCGATGTGAGCCAACTGTTGTTGTACGAAAACTCCACTGAGGGTAGGTGATCTGGCCATACCTGCCCCCAATCTAACACGCAGGCTTTCAACTTGTCCTCCAGAGTCTGGATGGTCCGCTCAGACTGACCACCGGTCTGAGGATGATAAGCGGTCGTGAACTGTAGACTCGTACCTAGGGCGGCATGAACCTGCGTCCGTCTCTATCAGAGACAATAGTCCTAGGTACTCCATGAAGTCTCACTATCTGTCTGGTTAACTCCTCTGCTAACCGACTCATCGGCCACGTTTCCTTGATCGGAATGAAACGTGCGGTCTTCGTCAATCGATCCACTATCACCCACATAGCATCAAAGCCTCGACTCGGTCTCAAACTAGTAACAAAATCCATAGAGATGTCTTCCCACTTCCACTGAGGAATAGAAAGTGGGTGTAGCTCGCCTCCTGGTCTATGATGCTCAATCTTGACCTACTGACAAGTCGCATACTGAGCTACATATCTCGTCACATCTGGCTTCAGACCTCCCCACCAGAAAAAGCGTCTGATATCCTGATACATTTTACTCACACCAGGGTGTACCGAATAAGGTGAAGAGTGAGCCTCTTAAAGGATCCTCTGTCTCAAATCCCGATCTGAAGGCACACAAACACGCTCCTGACATCTCAGAACTCCGTCAGCACCAACTACAAACTGCGGCGCCTCTCCTCGAGACATCGGGTCTCAAATTTGTGTTAAAGCTGGGCAACTCTCCTGCTTCTGTCGGATTTCAGCCAACACATCAGGTACTATCTCCAAGGTGGACAACTATTTGTCAGAATCCGGGAAGTGGATATCCATCTCTAGCCACGCAAGGTCTTGTTGTAACTGTGGCTGAGCTGTCAGCCTAGCAATCGCCATTTCTCGGGGAGTCTTCCTACTAAGGGCATCTGCTACCACATTAGCTTTCCTCGGGTGGTATAAAATCTCAAGATCAAAATCCTTGATCAACTCCAACCATCCCCACTGAGTGAATATGTATTTCAGACTCTTATGGCTGTGAATATCTAACACGTAGCTCCGTACAGATAATGCCTTCAAACCTTCAAAGCATGAACCACAACAACCAACTCCACGTCATGGGTAGGGTAATTTTCCTCGTACGTCTTGAGCTGTCTAGACGCGTAAGCAATCACCTTTCCCCTCTACATCAGAACACATCCCAAGCCCAGCTTGTATGCGTCGTTGTACACCACAAAATCCTCAATGCCCTCTGGCTGAGCTAGGATAGGAGCAGAGGTCAACCTCTTCTTCAGCTCCTCGAAGCTCTGCAGGCAAGACTCGGACCATATAAACCTCGTAGACTTCCTTAACGTTCCTAGGTGGCGACCAAGAGGCTACTGACTCAATCTTCGTTGAATCTACCTTGATCCCTTCAGCTGAAACAATGTGACCAAGGAATGCTACTTCGGACATCCAAAACTCGCACTTAGAGAGCTTGGTGTACAACTTTCTATCTTGTAAGACCCGAAGAACAATCCTCAAGTGTCCATCATGCTCCTCTTTATTGCAAGAGTAAACCAGAATGTCGTCGATGAAGACAACTACAAACTTGTCTAGGAAGTCGATGAAGATGTTGTTCATCAACTCCATGAAGACCGCGGGCACGTTCGTAAGCCCGAATGGCATCACTACAAACTGGTAGTGTCCATATCTGGTCTGAAAAGTTGTCTTAGCTACGTCCTTCTCTCTCACCCTTAGCTGGTGATATCCAGATCTCAGATCGATCCTCGAAAACACTGAAGCTCCATGCAACTGATCTAAAAGATCGTCGATACGGGGAAAAGGGTACTTGTTCTTGATCGTCACCTTGTTCAGCTCTCGGTAGTCGATACATAACCTTATTGACCCGTCTTTCTTCCTGACGAAGAGAACTGGTGCGCCCCAAGGAGATACACTAGGGTGGATGAAGCCTTTCTCTGCTAACTCCTCGAGCTACTTTTTCAACTCAAGCATCTCGATAGGCGCCATACGATAAGGAGCTTTAGAGATCGGTCTCGTACCGGGCTCTAGCTCGATGCCAAAGTCTACACTCTTTTGTGGGGATAAACCTGATGGCTCTCCAAAGACATCCGCAAACTCGCAAGCTACTGGAATCTCCTCCAAAGCCGGACTCGTACTATCCTTCATGGCATAGCACCAAAAAAGCCTCACAACCCTGACTGATAAGTCTTCCAGCTCGTACTGCACTAATGATTGTGCCAGTCTTCCCGAGTTCCCATCCTCGGAATATCTCCACATGGCTTGAATCTGTAGTTACTGTCACCATCCTCTTGCCGATGTCCAAAACTGCTCGGTGTCGGTCCATCCAATCCATGCTGATCCTCGGAATATCTCCACCTTCTAGAGAAAAGGTAAACATGCTGATCCTACGGTGGTACAAAAGGACCTAGCAATGCCAACTCGTCCTGAAACTTGAGGATTATCTTAACAATAGGCAAATCCTCGAATCCAGCCTCAATGAAATCCTGAAGACGGTCTCTCCTCATAGCTGCAGGGCAGTAGTGATCCCTGATCACTGTCTTCATCTGCTCATAACTGGTGACCTTACTGCGAATGGTCCTCCACCAAGAATGAGCCTGATCCTTCAGCAACGTCTGCGATATGTTGACTCGACGTCCCTCGGGCCAACCGATAGCTTCTATATCAGAATCAACATGTCCTAGCCACTACTCCACCTCCAAGCCAGTCCTTCCCACAAAGACGGGAACCTTCAGCTGATCGAAAGCCTTCAACCAACTATCGGGCTTTGGCTCCTTTGCCTCAGCCGGCGCTCTAACAACCTCAACAACTCCAGCAGGCGGGGCAACAACTTGTGTAACTCTCTGTGAAACCTTAGTTGATCTCGCAGGAACTGGCGGCACTGGTGCTGGTCCTCCAGTCCTAATAGCTTCCTCAACTCTCTACACATAGTCGTTGTAACGCCCCGTTTATTGGGTGCGTTTCGATATTTATATTCGTACTTTTATCAATAATTTTCTACCTTAAATATTTTATTAAAATTATTTTACGACGTAGAATATCTTCCCGAGTATATTTATATTTTGGATATGTTTGCTTATGTGCGTATTTTTATTTTCGAAAAACAAAATTCGGAAGTTCTTATGTTTTGAAAATCCCGTTCCAAACGCGTTTTGATCGGATTCATTCTTTACCCCTTTCTTTATTCTTTTATTTTTCTTTCTATTATTTCTTTTCTCTCTCCTTATGCTGATGAGATTCTCATCTCTCTACCCGACCTTTCGATCTTGCACCCTTGTTGCTCACCTACCCGGCCTCTCGTTTGCACGCAACAAATCTGCAACCTACACCTAGACTGACTGGTTGCCTCGTCACCTTCACAGCTTCCCTACTATCCCTATAGCCCCATCTCCAGCCCTTGTTCGATCTCCCTCTTCCTCAGAAGCCACACATCCTCATCTTGCATCTTGATCTCCAAGCCTCTACACTACCACTATCCAGCCGGAAACACCGTGAGGAGGACTGGACCACCACTACAACTATCCCTTCCGTCTCCTGCCTCGAACTCCCTCTCTCTCTCGAAGTAACAGCGTCGCTGTTGAGCTTTGGAACCGGAGAAATACCATAGCCCTCTTTCTCTATGGTCTCCCCTGTCAAGCCCTAGAACCGGAAATCCAACCACCAGAATGCCCCTGTAGTAGCAGCCATCGTTGAAGAGGTCGACGGAGCCTCCAACGCTTGCACAACCCTGCCGAAGGCCGCCTACGCCGCCGCCCATTGTTTGTTTTTCCTGCTCCTTGTTTTCTTCTGACGCGAGGAGGGGAGCTCGCTGCTGTCGAATTCCACACCGGTGGGCCGCCTGCGCTGCCTCCTAGAGGGAAGCCCCTCCTTTTCCTCCGCCTACTGAGCCACCAGGGCCCCTGCTCCCATCCTGCGCCGCCGACGCTCTCCTTCTTCCTTCCCCTCCGAAACCTGCGTTGCGAAAGGTTGAAGAAGGGCTCTTTTCAGTTTTATAATTTTGGCCCCTAAAATTGTTATAATTGCGAACTGTAGCCACACCAATATATATTGCAGTTTTGAATACACTCTTTTGGAATTTGCAACTTATGCCCCTACTCATTTGTATAATCAAGGTTTTGACCCATTATTCTTGAGATATGCAGTATTTACCTTTGTGAATAAATTGTTGTTTGGCCTAAAACTTATTTTGGAAAATGACCGAGCTTCTCGAGTTTCATATAGTTGCTCGGAAAAGTCAAGTTTGGATTTTTTACCCATGTTTATAAAATGGTATAAATCATCCCGGAAAAATGTTCTGCGGGTTTTTAACCTTGTTTTCAAAAGCGGGATTGATAACACGATTTATGACGTTAGTTTAGGCACTCATTTAGATAGTTTTTCCGCTCATTCATGCATGGTTTGCACTAGTTCGTGACGATTTGCACTCAATTCATGTATTTTGTCGAGATAGACGTCTACACAGACTTTTGCATGTTTTGTAGGTATTTTGGGAGCTTTTGGAGCTTAATCGATACATTTGAGGATCGTTCCTCGAGATGACACACCTTCGGACTCGTTAGGAAGCAAGCTAGAAGCTTAGGAGGACACATGGGACCTTGTTGGTGCATGCCTTGCACCAAATTGCAGATTGATGATCCAAAGAAAGCTGCATCACCAAAACCACGGCCACTGGGATTTCCACGGCGTGGAAATAGGCCGTGGTTTTCCCTGCACAGCTGTGACAGTTGTCCCACGATCTTCAAAGCCGACTCTTGCAATTTGTGGAGAATAAAAGGTGGTCCTGCAGGCTGTTGAGGACAGACCCCATCACTCCCATTCTGACACACACTCTCACAACACACATTTTTGGATTGGAGCTACTCTTGGAGGAGAAGAAACACTCTCATTTTGGAGAAGAAAAGAAGAACACACCATTTTAGAGTTTTCATAGTTTCTAGAGTTATTTTGAGCAACTTTGGTTGAAGACATTTGCAAGGTTTTGTAAGGAACGAATTTGAACCTTCTTGTGAAGGGTTGTAAGGCTTTCTTAACATACATTCAGCTTGGTTTTCTTTGTTCTACTTGTTCATCTCTATTTCACTTCATTTACTTGCTATGGAAGCCATGAATGTATGCTTGTTGAGTTTGATTGTTGAGATGCATGTTGTTGGCTAAATATATGCGATTCTAGGGTAAGGGAAAGATGGTTATGGCTTGGACTATGATAGAATGGATTTAGACGTGTCTTTTGATGATTCGTTTGCTTGAACCCAGCTACTGTTGGAAACCACGGTTTGATCTTGCCAATCCACGGCCGTGGAAGGGGGTGAACTACCCGTGATTTTGACTGACTTGCTTGTTTTGATGAATCCAAGTGCTGGGATGTTAGATTGTTGAAATCCTAGTGTTTGTTGAGCTAAATCTATCCTAGGGTGACCTAGTATTAGCAACTATGTGTAAGAAGAGACCTACCCGGTGACTCTTGTTCTTAGGTACCGAAGATGATGAACTCTAGGTAGTAGTGAGCCTCACAAGCCGCTATTGGACTGAGTGTGCTAGGATAGATGTCTACGACTTACCTTCCCGAGACTTACCCGGTAAGGAGAGGTTAGATCCCTAGATAACTATCCGGTTTGTGTAGATATCCCTACCTTAGGTCCCTAGAGACTTACCCGGTAATAGGACCTTAGGGGCGGACTAGTGGACCATGAGACCTACCCGGTGATTGATCCCAATTGAGAAACACTCCTTCCCAACACATGATAGTTAATCCAAGGTTGAATAGAAGCTTGAGTCCAATGCCATAATCGGAAGTTCCAACCCCTAGAATCCGCTTTTCTCTCTTTGATCACATATTTTGCGTTTGCCTTGTTTATTCGTGTTTTAGCTTGATTTATTAGTTTGTTTTGCCACCTTATATCATTGTGATCCTTGCTTGATCACCAAACAAAACCAAATCCAAAAACATTGTTATTTTCCTTTCCTTGTTTCCTTCATCTTATCTTAGACTAGATCAACACTATAGTTGATCACTTGTTGATTCAATTTCACCTCAGTCTTTGTGTTCGACCTCGGAATACTATCCTTACTACAAAACGTCTCATACACTGTGGGTTCGCTAGGAGTTAGGAAAAATATATTGCGTTATAAATTTAAGACTTTTGCGTGTCACAACCTTAGCGTAACAAGTTTTAGCGTAACACCAAGGGTGATCATAAGTGATGGAGGGAAGCACTTCACCAATAGGCACTTCGGGACACTTTTGGCTAAGTATCGGGTCACTCATAAGGTGACAACACCTTACCATCCCCAAACTAGTGGCCAAGTGGAGATCTCCAACCGGGAGATATAGGGAATTCTTGAGAAGATGGTCTCTAGGACGAGAAAGGACTGGGCTATGAAGCTCGATGCTTTGTGGGCTTATAGAACCGCTTTCAAGACACCGATTGTCACCACTCCCTACAAGGTAGTCTATGGCAAGTCTTTCCACCTTCCGGTAGAGATGGAGCATAGAGCGTATTGGGCCATAAGGTGGCTGAAATTTGACCTCAAGAAGGCCGAAGAGAAGAGATTGCTTGATATGAACGCTCTTGAGGAGATCCGTTTGGATGCCTATGAAAACGCCCGGATCTACAAGGAAAGGACCAAACGTTGGCATGACAAGCGCCTCATCCCGAAGGAGTTGAGTGAAGGTGACCTTGTCCTTCTCTTCAACTCAAGGTTGTGGCTCTTCCCCGGAAAGCTAAGGTCAAGATGGACGGGTCCTTATGTGGTAAAGAAGATATTTCCCCATGGAGCGGTTGAGATAGGAGGGAAGCATTGTGGAGATTTTAAGGTGAATGGGCACCGGTTGAAGAGGTATATCCCGGAAGCTCCAGTGGATATGATTGCCCCACTTCACCTTGAGTGAGACGCCCCCTAATTTGGTCAAGCTAATGACCTTAAAGAAGCGCTTGATGGGAGGCAACCCATTGGTAGACATCTTTCCCTTTTTCGTTTTTGTTTTTGTTTTGATTTTTCTATTTTTGTGTGTTTGGTGTGCTTTGTGTGTACGCTAGAGTCTTGGTAGCATGGAAGCCTTGCATGGCATGTGGATGATGATGATGAATCCCTCATTAATTGTGGGTGGAGCGGACACGGGAATTGGACGGCTAGCGGTGCCTAACGCGGATCCCGATGCCATAACGAACACTTTGAGCTCTCTACCATCGTTGATAGGATCATCCGACATCACTCCATTTGAGTAATCCCAAATACCAAAGCAAACCATTTTTACATTGTGAGAACCCTCTTTCACTCTTCTTTACTTCATTTACACATTGGGGACAATGTGTTTCTAAGTATGGGGTGGGGTTCCCATGATCATTTGCATGATTGCATCTAGGATAGTTTCTTTTTGTCACATGTTTTACTAGCTTTTTGGATTGTACATACATATTTCAAAAAATTCAAAAAAATCAGAAAATTTAAAATTTTTTAGTGCTTCTAAGCTTGGGAATGACCCTTATGATGAGATTGTTTTGTGGATTGGCTATGGATGGCCTTATGTGTTGAATAGATGAATGCATATGTGGACTTGAAGTACTTATCTTGAATCCCATGAATGATTTGTGATTATGATGCTTGCCTTGATTGAATTGAGGATTGAAAGTCGAAATTACATGCTAGTTCTTGTACATCATCTAGGAGTGATTAAGGCAACTCATCTTTCTCTACTCCTCATCTTGATCATGTTGTTTGAGCACCTAAATTGATACAAAATTTGACCTCTTTTGACCCATTCGGGAATAGGAGCATGCTAGTGTGTTGAGTGTGTGAAAAGCAAGTGTGGGGTGAAGTTGTTGATGAAAGAATGTTGTGAATGAAGTGTCGAATTTGTTGTGAAAGTGTAGACAAAAATATAGGTTTGGGGACGTTGGTTTTGATGACGAGTAACTCGGCACCATTCACATAATCGGGTGTTTGTGCCTTGCCAAAGTCAAATAAACCGATAGTCCTAACGAGCTTTGGTATGTGTGCCCGGTGTGGATGCAACTCGAAAAATAAAAAAGCTCGAGGACCACTAATCACCAAGGTTTCGGCTTTTGTACACCAATGCCATTGTCTCAAAAATAAGTGAAAGAAAAAGAAAAGAAAAGAAAGAAAAAATGGAGAAAAATATACACTTGTGGGAAGTTGATCAAAAATATGAAGTTGTGGTTGTTTAGTTCCTTTCCCGGATTAGCATCACATGACCTTAGAAAAATTCCCACCTAATCACAACGTTTCTTAGCCTCTTATTTCCTAAGCCCTTGTGACCTATTTGCATGTGTGTAAGACTTAGTGATCTAGATTGGATATTCTTATGATCATCTTGACTTCATCATTTTTACCTTTCATGCATGCTTTCGAGCCAAGTATGATTGTCTTTCCGTGCCTTCATTCATTTAGTACATGATTGCTTGTCCATTGCCATGAAACATGACTATAAAGGTGATCCAATTTTAAAAGCACAATTCCAAAAATATTTTGTTGTTTTTCTGCATGCATAAATCATGTTATCTCTTAGTCTATAGTTGGGACTTTCTCGGGGACGAACAAACCTTCAGTATGGGGTATTTTTGATAACACGATTTATGACGTTAGTTTAGGCACTCATTTAAATAGTTTTTCCCCTCATTCATGTATGGTTTGCACTAGTTCGTGACGATTTGCACTCAATTCATTTATTTTGTCGAGATAGACGTCTACACGGACTTTTGCATGTTTTGTAGGTATTTTGGGAGCTTTTGGAGCTTAATCGATACATTTGAGGATCGTTCCTCGAGATGACACACCTTCGGACTCGTTGGGGAGCAAGCTAGGAGCTAAGGAGGACACATGGGACCTGGTTGGTGCATGTCTTGCACCAAATTGTGGCTTGATGATCCAAGGAAAGCTGCATCACCAAAACCACGGCCATTGGGATTTCCACGGGCGTGGAAATAGGCCGTGGTTTTCCCTGCACAGCTGTGACAGCTGTCCCACGATCTTCATGGCCGACTCTTGCAATTTGTGGAGAATAAAAGGTGGTCCTGCAGACTGTTGAGGACAGACCCCATCACTCCCATTCTCCCACACACTCTCACAACACACATTTTTGGATTGGAGCTACTCTTGGAGGAGAAGAAACACTCTCATTTTGGGGAAGAAAAGAACAACACACCATTTTAGAGTTTTCATAGTTTCTAGAGTGATTTTGAGCAACTTTGGTTGAAGACATTTGCAAGGTTTTGTAAGGAACGAATTTGAACCTTCTTGTGAAGGGTTGTAAGTGTTTCTTAACATACATTCAGCTTGGTTTTCTTTGTTCTACTTGTTCATCTCTATTTCACTTCATTTACTTGCTATGGAAGCCATGAATGTATGCTTGTTGAGTTTGATTGTTGAGATACATGTTGTTGGCTAAATAGATGCGATTCTAGGGTAAGGGAAAGATGGTTATGGCTTGGACTATGATAGAATGAATTTAGACGTGTCTTTGGATGATTCGTTTTCTTGAACCCAGCTACTGTTGGAAACCACGGTTTGATCTTGCCCATCCACGGCCGTGGAAGGGGATGAACTACCCGTGATTTTGACTGACTTGCTTGTTTTGATGAATCCAAGTGCTGGGATGTTAGATTTTTAAAATCCTAGTGTTTGTTGAGCTAAATCTATCCTAGGGTGACCTAGTGTTAGCAACTAAGTGTAAGAAGAGACCTACCCGGTGACTCTTGTTCTTAGGTACCGAAGATGATGAACTCTAGGTAGTAGTGAGCCTCACAAGCCGCTATTGGACAGAGTGTGATAGGATAGATGTTTAGGACTTACCTTCCCGAGACTTACCCGGTAAGGAGAGGTTAGATCCCTAGATAACTATCCGGTTTGTGTAGATATCCCTACCTTAGGTCCCTAGAGACTTACCGGTAATAGGACCTTAGGGGCGGACTAGTGGACCATGAGACCTACCCGGTGATTGATCCCAATTGAGAAACACTCCTTCCCAACATATGATAGTTAATCCAAGGTTGAATAGAAGCTTGAGTCCAATGCCATAATCGGAAGTTCCAACCCCTAGAATCCGCTTTTCTCTCTTTGATCACATAATTCGTGTTTGCCTTGTTTATTCGTGTTTTAGCTTGATTTCTTAGTTTGTTTTGCCACCTTATATCATTGTGATCCTTGATTGATCACCACACAAAACCAAACCCAAAAACATTGTTATTTTCCTTTCTTTGTTTCCTTCATCTTATCTTAGACTAGATCAGCACTATACTTGATCACTTGTTGATTCAATTTCACCTCAGTCTTTGTGTTCGACCTCGGAATACTATCCTTACTACAAAACGTCCCATACACTGTGGGTTCGCTAGGAGTTAGGAAAAATATATCGAGTTATAAATTTAAGACTTTTGCGTGTCAGAATCTTAGCGTAACAGGGATTTTCTTAGAATATTATACGTTATATTCCGTTCAAATTTAGCATACAAGCTAAATTTCCTTAACTTTGGTTTAGGTCTGGAAGCAGCCGTTATAGACCAACGAATCCAATCTCGACGTCCGTAGATCATCTTCAACCTTGGATCGTGTGTGAGTAACTTCTTCCTCGATCTAGTTATGTTTAGTGGTAGAATCATGCTAGGTTGGATCTAGCATATCTTAGAGTGAATGCCAAGTAGTGGTTTTGAACTTAGGTGAGGATTTGAGGATGGTTTGAACGTTCTAAGTATTGAGGTGTGTATGTTATCATGTGAGCTGTGTTGAGCTTATGAGTATGTGTTCGTTGAGATTGTGGAGTTATGATGGAAGTATCCTAGCATGTGGTTATAGTCGAGATCTTGTTAGTTTACGAGGGCTAGGAGTGTATCCTAGATTATGAGAGTATATGACCTAATAAGATGATATAGGACTAGAAGTATAAGGACTTTCTAGCTTGTGAGTAGTTGTTGATTATCGTGCGTTGTCTTGAACAGGCTTTGGTTATATTCTTTTGCAGAGTGATATCGGTTTCATTTAGCTTTGAGACGAGGTAAGTCCTCGGACTTACTTAGCCGCATCTATGCCTTATTTGGATGTATATGGTGGTGTGTGTTTACCGCTTTTAAGCATGAAAATGGATTAGGATTTACTTGACCTTATTTATTGGCCCATTGTTACTACTATTATTATCGGCCGGTGACATCACCGCTCAGTTTCCCGTGGGAGACTGGGGGATCTCTGCGACCAGGCCATACACGGTATACGGGCGGGCTTCTTCATCACTCCCCCAGGGTATACAGGTTGGGCGCCGCCACACTCCTGTTGGTTACACGGGGACAGAGGCGAGAGTTATAAGACTCTCGTGTCACACTTGAACGAATGGATTAGATATGGAATAACCTAAAAAGATAATAAGTAACGGATGTGTATGTTTATGAGCATGTTGTGTGTTTGTGTTCCTATGTGTGTTGGTGTCATATTATTCTTACAATGCCTAGAATGTGAGCTAACGGTTTTATACCAATTGTTGTAGTTGATGTGCAGGTTAGGATGTGGCTGAGTGATCCGGAGGAGTGGGAAGCCGGGGTTCCGTACATCTTAGGTTGTTTTGGGTTTTGGAGTCCTTGTGTTGTTGTTATTGTATATTATGTTGATGTTGTTGTAAGGACGGCTGAAGTCTTTCCTTTCTTTTATTTTCGGGTTTCATAACATTGCATAAAAATGTATTTTGGTTTTGGCCTTTATTTGTGCCTTGTTGCAAGATCCGGTGAAATTGTTGTCAGGATAAGGGTCGGGACCCACTTTGAGATCTCAACCCGTAGCATCCCGAGTCCCGCGGATTCGGGGTGTTACAATCGCGATATGCAGAAGCTTCGATAGACACTCATGTGGACTCCATCGATGGCGCCGTCTGTGCTCCGGACCTAGTAGCGGTCCCATTTTCAGCCTCAGGAACGATGCTCTCAGCAACCTCTTCAGCAAACGCCTCAGCGACAGGCGGATCGGCAGCTGGGGTTTGGCCCCGACCTCTAGCTAGTGGAGGTCTTCCTGCACGTCCTCGTCCACGGACGGCAGGTGGAAGTGGTGGTTGACCCCTTCCTTGCCCTATAGCAGTGGTGGCCCTAGTGCGTGCCATCTTCTATAAGGATAGATATATAAGACTATATATATATATATATAGATATAAGGTCACGCTACAGCTAAAGCACAAATCTAAGAAAGCACATATAAAGGCCAACATAAAGAAACTACACTGCTGAGATCCGCAGAGGTAGTGGTGGTCGACCGTACATCTATCCCAGACCAACGGTTTGAAAACAAAACCCCCTTTTGAAAACGTTAGACCCCTTGCGAGTTCTATTTATTTATCCATCCGACCTGTAGAAAATTTTGAGTGCCATTGTTGCCAACCTAGATCTTTGATACCATATTGTAACACCCCGAGTTCTGGGAACTCGAAGCGCTACGGGCTAGGACCGCACAATGGGTCCCAACCCTCAGAGTAGCAACAACAAACGGATCTTACAACAAGGCACAGACGAATGAAAACCAAAACTCGATATAAACCCAAAGGTTTAAACCAAACAAAACGGAAAAGACTCGCAGCCGAGTTCAAAAAAAAAGGGAAACAACAAAAGAAACATAAACCCGATCCCATCCAATAATGTACGGGAACCCTGGCTGACCACACCATCCGGATCACTCAGCAGCATCCTGTACCTGCGGAGCATCTACAACGACGGTATAAACCGTTAGCTAACATTCTAGGTATAAGCAAGAGTGTAAGGGCACAAACACACATAAGGTAATATAAACACATAGCATGCTTGCACACAACCGGTTTGTAATACCCGGAAAATTTTAATTTCCATTTAATATCCGATCAAACCGGATTCCGATCCGCTAACCTTTATTCTTTTTAAATATAATAAAACAATAGTAAATTCTATCATTTTATGTGACCTTAATTCAAATAAAATGATAAATATGTAACCCAAATAAAATTTTTCGTATAATTTAAAACTCGAAGAGCGGTTCCGTACGAGTAACGACGCATTTATCAACCCATCGTTTAACTAATGAGCAGGCCCAACAGATCCGGCCCAATGACCTTTCAGCCGGCCCAAACCATACCCAAATCTTCTCTTTAATTACTTAACCTAATCTAATTCTTAACCTAATCTAACCTTAACCTAATAAAACTTACGCTACACCTACGAGAGTCGCTGCACAATAGAAGCCAATCCAAAGACCACCGCCGGGCTTCCACACGGGACTGCATCAAGTCGGCCGGACTCCAGTAGCGCCGACACTCCGCCCCATCCTCGACGCCGAGATCTACGGATCGTCTGCATCGGTCAGGTGAGTTCCGATTCACTCTCTCCCTTCCTGAGGCAACCAACCTCCGCTAACACCCTTCCTGTCGCACAGCCAGACGAGCCGTCCGTCATCAGTCCACCACCGAGAAGCCGGACGCCGCTGTAGACGTGCAACAGATGAGGCAACTCTGTCTTAGTTCCTCTCTTTCTCCCTACTTCCCTGCACGTACATAACCAACCAGCCACTGTGCGACGCACCTCTTCTCGCAACCCAGGCGGAATAGCGTCGATTTGTTTTGCCTCTCGTCAGCCAGAGTACTGCCGTCACTACCGTCTTCGATGGTCTTAGCAGAAGGTAAGCGTGCTTTGTACCTCTTCGTCAATCCTTTCACGCAGCGAGTATAATTGGGGTATACTTATCGACCTTATTGTTGGCTGGTACTACACAGAATTGTTTGGGCTCCATTTGAAGGTTGTTCCGATCAAATTAAGTCACAGCGCCTCTTCCGGGTGAACGGCGGATTGTATGTTCGCCCAAAAGGTGTGTGCGTCAAAGTCTTAAATTTATATCAAGAACTCAAAGCAAAGCGAACCCGCAGTGTACGGACCAGCTGTAGTAAGGTAAGAATTCCAGAGTCGAACTCAGGGATTTGGTGAGAATAAATTCAACTTCAATTATCCAGCGAAAATGCAAAAGCTTTTGTGATCAAATAAGGGTAAAATGATTCCAAGGATTCAAGTATCCGATTTCGGCTTTAGATTCAAGACACTTCTATAGATATAGGACAAAGTTTATATTGCCAAGATTTAATTTTCAAAACTAGATATCGTACGGTGAAGTTCCAAAACCTATATAACTAATCTAAAGGTTCTCTCTATAAGGGTTGTTGAGGCTGCAATATAGAAAGATCTAAAGACGAGAATTATGTTCAAACTAACTATCTAAAACTCCAGGATATGACTCTCCAAAGTAAAGATTAGAAAGCACACTTAGAATCTTAATAAAGGATGTTGAGTCTCTTTATCACCCAAATCTTGAAATCTTAATCTATTAAATGTAGAATCAGGTTTGAAGTGTCTTCATATATTCAATTAGAGGGTAAAAAGGTTAATCAAGGTTAGGCAAGGATTAGTTTGGTTAAAGATTAATTCAATTAAGGTTCGTCAGAAGAATAAATCGGGCTGTTCATAAGAAAATCGGCCGATTTACTCAAGAACAATCCGATTTTCCTGTTGTCGCAAAACTAAAATCTAAACTCTCAGGGTCCTAATGTTTGAATGAGTTCAGTCTATCATCATCTAAGCCTTAATCATCAACTATTCTCCCCAGAATCACAAGGTTTTTAGCCAACCATTTTCAAAATCGAATCAAATTAAAGGTTGAGTGAAATATCGCAAAGAAACCGAATCTTGAATAAAAATTCAATAACCTTCAAATCTGTAAACAATCGTCAAAACTAATCAATGTATCTCTTGAGTAACTCAAATTCGTGTTCAAAAAAAACTATCACTTCAATGGATAAAGAAATCTCACAAACAAGAATCAAGATTTGCTTCCCGGCAAAGAGTCTATCAATCTTCCTCCAAGAATCTCCAAATTCTCTTAAACGTGTAAAGATTTCCCGCTGCGGCCTCCTCGTTTTCGTTCGTAGGGTTCTACTTTATAGTTTCTTGCAAATGGGTTGTTTGGCAAATCTCTCTTCTAGCCCAAAAGAATTGGGCTTTGTGTCGTCTTTTCATTTGGCCGAAAAACAGAAGAAATCGACCCAGTCGATTTATACACAAAACCGTTCGATTTCTAGAGGAGAAAATCGTCCGATTTATATGCATATTGGCACGATTTTCTTCAACAGAAAGTGCTCTTCTCTTGGCTCGTCTTCTATGCTTCTCCTTTGCAATTCCTTAGCTCTTTATGACCCCTTTAAGACTCCTTTAGCTTCCTTAACATCCTTAGATGCTCCTTGCTCCACTTTTGCTTCCAATTCCACTCCATTTACCTATAATTCATCAAAAACTCGTGTAGACCTCTATTTCCGACAAATGATTGAATAGAACATAAAAGGCACACAAATCTCTCTAAATGCAAGGTAAACTGAGACAATCTTCTATAATATGCATGAATATGATGATACATAATTCATGTCATCAAAATACCCCATACTTGCCTCTTGCTTGTCCCTAAGCAAGACTCAAATTTAGAATATAAGATCTCATGGATTATATATGTATGAAAACTCAAAAACTCTTCTTTTGGTAGTGCTTCTTCTTATTGGATCACCCTCAAAGTGATATTTCAAGGCATAAAAAGGCAAAGCATGTATCAATGATAACTATAAGATGAACTAACTTCCTTTTCTTTCTTGAAAACACAAATAAAGGACATGATAAAGGTGTAGAGGTAATCAAAGTCAAACAAATCTAAGCCATGAAGCCTTAAACACATGCATAAAAGTCTCAAGGTCTTGTAATCAAAGAAAAGGTTCAAGAAACGTATTAAGGGAAGGAATTCTTTTTGGCAATTGTGGTGCTAATCCGGGAAAGAGGAACACATAATACCTTCAAGATTTTTCTTCACCGCACATGCTTCGCATGTAGAAAGCTTTGCTTTCATTATACTTTACTTTTTGAGAGTATGGACAGCGGTGCACAAAAACCGAAGCCTAGGAGATCGGCGTTTCTCAATTTCGAGATGCCTCAAACCCTTGATGCACATACCATATCCCGTTAGGACTTGTCGTTCAATCGGACTTTGGCAAGACACAAACACCCGGCTATGTGAATGGTGCCGAGTTACTCATCCTCATGTTCAACGTCCCCAAACTTATGAATTTCTGCACTTTCTTTTGATACATTTTCCTTGGCCCTCCCAAATCAAACATGCCTTTTTCTATCACTTATCCTAATTGCCGGATGGTAAAAGGAGGGTTACATATTTCATTGAGGGGCTAGCATGATCAAGATATGAGAAAAGAAAAGAAGTGAATTGCCTTAGTCATCCTTATATGATGTAAAAGAACTTGCAATATAGCTTCAACTATTATTTCATTTTCTTATCAAAACAACTAAATCATATAACTTATTCATGCGTTCAAGTAACAAAAGTAAACTCATTCATGCTATGATTAACATCTCAACACCACTAAGCATCTTTTTGCCTATCCACATACACATTTCTCATCATAGAGGTCATTTCCATCATAAGAAGCACAAAAATTTTTGAAAGTTCATAGGATTTGAGAAAAAACCATGCAAATGCAAATGTCATAGTGGAAAGCAAGTAGTGCAAGAGTTATTACAAGCCAAATCATCAAGAGTAGTGCAAAGTTCATAAAGTGCTAAGATGAAACAAAAGGTATTGTAAGTACCCCCACCCCATACTTAACATCCACATTGTCCCCAATGTGAAAATCAAGCGTGAGATGAAGAAAAATACTTACAATGTAAAAGAAGTGGCAGCTCAATCCTCTGTCGGTGGTGGAGGTGGTGGATAAGGATACATCGGTGCACTAGGATCGTAGAAGTGGCCGAACTGGTGGTAGTATAAATCTCTCATCTGGCCATCGTAGGATGAATGCCTAGCGTCCGTCTCCTGCCTGTAGTTCCTGAACTGAGTGTTCAAGGTCTCGTAGTCGGTGTAGAGAGCATGATAGTCGGTGCTGAGGCTCTGGAAACTAGAGACTAGCTCCCTAAAGTGACAGGGAGGGCGACGTCCTCGTCCATGTCCTGGAGCACGTGCAAATGAGCGGCGAGGTGGCTGCATGTCATCCTCCGTCTCCTCATCGCCTCTACTAGTCCGGCTAGGGCCTGCACCATGAGTGTCGGTGTCCATGGCATCCGTAGCATGTCCGCTATGAGTGTCACTCTCAAACTCGAGCATGGTCCCCTGTCCTCCATCCTCATCCTCCTCCTTAGAGTCACCTGCATCATCATCATAGTAAGTAGGAGGAGAGAACTCCTCAAGCATCGACTCGAACGTCTCCTTCCATTTCCTCTTGTTCCGAATAGTGTATTCGGACTTCCATATGATCTCGGATGGTTTCTTCTTCAGATCCCTGTGCCATGGCATGGGCACATGAAGTGTTCCTCTCCCTCGAGGAATCAAGACCTGTCGAACAACCAACCACTATGAGCCTAATGGAAGGGCACTCTCAGCTAGAGTGCATCCGGAGAAGTCTAATCCCATTGTCTTAGCCACATGAGTGACAAGACCTCCAGCACAAATATTGCCCTTAGCTTTGTTGGCTATCTTTCCTAGATAGTCAGCAAGCATGGTAGAGATGTCGGGAATGGTGGTGGATGTCATGCAGTAGAGAATGAAAAGCTCGTCAGCTTTGAGCTTCTGTGGAGTCTCTGTCCGTGCAAATAAGCTCTCGCTAAGAATCCGATGTACTACCTTGAAGGAGAGGTTGTACATACTAGTCTCCTTGGAATTTCCGGGTCTCCATTTGTCTCCTCCGTATTCACCTACTGAAATAGCCTCCCAGAAGTCACTAGCACTGACACCTCTAGCAAATGTGCCTGCATCTGAATAAGAGAAACCGAACAAGTCTCCAAAAGTATCAATAGACATGGTGTGATCTTGGCTCATAAGGCGGAAGGTGACCATCCTTTCCCTAGGATCATGTTCGAATGTACTAAGGAATTCTAGAGTGATCTCGGTATAAGCATCCTCCCTAATCGTAGCAAACTGTCTCAACCCAGCCCTGTCAAGCATCATATCTACATCCTCTCAAACAAACAATGAATCTAAGTCATCTAGCACTATGTAGCGAGGAGGGGTAAATGGGCGATCTATGATGCGTTCATAACGTTTCTTGTGCTTGGATAGGGGAGGGGGAAGCTTAGGGATGTTTTGAGGTGGTGGTGGAGGTGGGGGAGGGGCTTTGGAAGAAGATCCCTTCTTCTTCCCCGTGTTTCTAGTTATCCTCTCAACAAGATCCATTCTGAGTCAAAAAATCGGCTTGTTCTTCACAAAAATCGTCCGATTTTTCTGGGCTAGGTCGATTTTTCTGTCGATTTCAACGATTCTCACAATTCTGTAAAGTTCTGTTTAGACAATCACCACATACAGTCTCCTATAATGATTCCTAAGCAGATTCCTCAATCAATTCCAGCAAACAAACACTTCCTAAGCAAACTTCAATTTCGAATTAGAAACTTAGGTTTTGGAAAGAAAAACCTGAATTCCTTATGGAGGAGTCGATTGCCGTGCTTGTTGTTGCTAGATCCTTGTTCCTTGTTGAAAATGCTTCAGTTTGGAGCCAAGAATCACTCAAAATGATTAAGGAATGAGGATTGTAGGGTATGGGCGATTTTCGGAGTTCTTGAGAAGGGGAAATCGAGAGTGGAAGGTTGTGGAATGAGGAAGATCGAGTGTTTGAGTCTTTATATAGGGTCGAGAAATTGTGAAAAAAATCGGCCGATTTATAAGGTCGATTTAATCGTCGGGGCGATTTTTCTCTAGATTCAAAGAAAATCGGACGATTTACTTTGGTAGGTCGATCTCCAGGTCGATTTTTCTTCCTGTTGTCAAAAATCGCCTTGATCTGCTTCTGAATCGGACGATTTACTTTGGGTAACTCGATTTTTCTCTGAACACATGGAAAATCGGACGATTTACTTTGGCAGGTCGATCTCCAGGTCGATTTTTCTTCCTGTTGTCAAAAATCGCCTTTCTCTGCTCCTGAATCGGACGATTAACTTAGTGTAGCTCGATTTCCTTCCTTATTCTTCATGGATCTTGAAGATTTAATTGATTTATGCTCCCTTTCTCCATGGATCTCTTAGTTTGAACCTAATTTCCTGCGATTAATGACACGACAAACCAAGAGTGCATCGAGGAATAAATAAAAAACGAAAACAAAGAAGCAAAACAACTAATCTACTCTAACTAAGTGATGAAAGGAGGAAAAACTATACTATCATGGGTTGCCTCCCAAGAAGCGCTTAATTTATCGTCTTTTAGCTGGACGGTGTATGGTTTGTGTTCAATGGAGGAGGATAGGAGCTATCTCCTCGACCGGAACTTCCGGTGTGTATTTCTTCAGCCGTTGGCCATTAACCTTGAAATTTCCGCTTTGTTCACCCCATACTTCAACTGCACCATGGGGAAAACTCGTTTAATTACATAAGGTCCTGTCCAACGGGATTTAAGCTTACCTGGAAATAGACGAAGCCTTAAGTTGAATAGAAGGACTTGGTCTCCCTCCTTCAATTCTTTTGGAATGATGTGCTTATCATGCCAACGCTTTGTCCGTTCCTTATAGATCTTTGCGTTCTCATACGCATTTAGCCGGATCTCATCTAGCTCATTGATGTCTAAGAGCCGCTTCTCTCCGGCTTCTTTCATGTCAAAATTGAGCCACTTGATAGCCCAATAGGCTTTATGCTCTAGCTCTACAGGAAGATGACAGGATTTTCCATAGACAAGGTTATAGGGAGTCGTACCTATTGGTGTCTTGAAGGCCGTCCTGTACGCCCATAGTGCATCGTCAAGCTTCATTGACCAATCTTTTCTTGTTTTAGAGACGGTTTTCCCTAAAATTCCTTTAATCTCTCTATTGGATATTTCGACTTGTCCGCTGGTTTGCGGATGGTAAGGTGTAGCTATCTTATGGGTCACCCTATACTTAGTCAATAGAGTCTCAAATCGACGGGCTGTGAAATGCGTTCCTCCGTCACTAATGATGGTTCGGGGAGTTCCGAACCTTGGGAAGATCGTTCTATTGAAGAACTTCACCACTACCATTGCATCATTAGTAGGAGAGGCGATTGCCTCTACCCATCTGGAGACATAGTCTATGGCAAGAAGTATATATTGGTTGCCGCATGAAGATGGGAAAGGTCCCATAAAATCGATGCCCCATACATCAAAGATCTCTACTTCTTGTATGTTGTTGAGAGGCATCTCATTCCTCCTTGATATATTACCTGTCCTTTGACAAGCATCACAAGCAACAACAAACTTTTGCACATCTTTGAAAAGTGTAGGCCAATAGAAGCCGGAACGAAGTACCTTAGCACAAGTCTTGTGGGAACTAGCATGTCCGCCACATGGTAGAGAATGTCAATGGCGGATGACGCTATCCACCTCATCTTCGGGGATACATCTCCTGTAAATGCCATCGGGACCTCTTTTGAATAGAAGAGGTTCGTTCCAATAGAATTGCCGGACGTCACTAAAGAATTTCTTCTTTTGAGCATATGAAAGTCCGGGTGGAATCTCCTGACAAACAAGGTAATTCACAATGTCAGCAAACCATGGATCATTACCTTGTGAGATGTGTTGAAGACACTCTTCAATTTCGTGTAGCTGTTCGTCAGGGAATGAGTCGTCTATGGGAAGTTCATCCGTCTCGCCGGTGAGTTGTGGGAGACGACTAAGATGATCGGCAATGGAGTTTTCCGATCCTTTCTTATCTCGAATCTCTAAATCGAACTCTTGTAAGAGTAAGATCCATCTTAGAAGCCTTGGCTTCGCATCCTTCTTCGTGAATAGGTATCGGATTGCGGAATGGTCCGTATAGACTATCACCTTCGCACCTACAAGGTAGGAATGAAATTTCTCAAAAGCGTATACTACGGCTAAAAATTCCTTTTCTGTGGTTGAATAATTATATTGAGCCTCATCTAGCGTTTTGCTAGCATAGTAGATGGCGTGAGTGCGACCATCTTTCTTCTGTCCAAGAACGGCTCCTATAGCGACGTCGCTTGCATCGCACATGACCTCGAAAGGAAGAGTCCAATCGGGTGGTTGAATGATTGGTGCTGAAATCAAAGCTTCTTTGATCCTGCAAAAAGCATCTAAACAATCCTTCGAAAATTCGAAAGTTGCGTCTTTCATCAAAAGATTAGTCAAGGGTTTTGAAATCTTAGAAAAATCTTTTATGAATCTCCTATAGAAGCCTGCATGTCCTAAGAAACTTCTAATTCCTTTCACTGAAGAAGGGGGAGGTAACTTCTTAATGGTTTCTATTTTTGCTCTATCAACTTCTATTCCCCTTTGTGATACTAGATGACCTAACACAATCCCTTCGGTGACCATGAAATGACACTTTTCCAAGTTTAAGACTAAGTTAGTGTTCTCACATCTCTTAAGAACTAATGAAAGGTTATAGAGACAGTTATCAAAGGAAGAACCATATACCGAAAAATCGTCCATGAAGACTTCCATGATATTCTCTACGTATTCGGAGAAGATTGCCATCATACACCTTTGGAAAGTGGTTGTAGCGTTGCATAGGCCGAATGGCATCCTTCTATAAGCAAACGTACCCCATGGGCACGTAAAAGTTGTCTTCTCTTGATCATCCGGATGAATTGGAATCTGAAAGAAACCGCTATATCCATCTAGATAACAAAAGTAAGAATGTTGGGCTAACCTTTCCAACATTTGATCGATAAAAGGAAGGGGGAAGTGGTCCTTCCTTGTGGCCACGTTCAGTTTGCGGTAGTCGATGCACATTCGCCACCCTGTAACTGTCCGTGTGGGGATAAGTTCGTTGTTCTTGTTGGCAACAACGGTAATGCGTCCTTTCTTGGGTACTACTTGTACTAGACTCACCCATTTGCTATCGGAAATAGGGAAGATGATACCTGCATCAAGTAGCTTAAGGATTTCTTTCTTCACGACCTCTTTCATTGCCGGATTTAACCGTCTTTGAGGTTGGCGTGAAGGTTTGTAATCCTCTTCCATTAGAATTTTGTGCATACATAGA
Source organism: Fagopyrum homotropicum (assembly GCA_033239125.1). Classification (NCBI taxonomy): domain Eukaryota; kingdom Viridiplantae; phylum Streptophyta; class Magnoliopsida; order Caryophyllales; family Polygonaceae; genus Fagopyrum; species Fagopyrum homotropicum. Next base: position 29,051,674 of record BSWB01000002.1, on the reverse strand, counting down.
GAAGGCTTTATTCCTACTAAATCATCAATAGTATAGCCTAATGCCCTTCTATGTTGTTTCAAAATATGCATAAGTTTCTATAATTCAGCATCATTCAAATTCGCATTGACTATGACCGGATATGTGAAATGCGTACCAAGAAATGCGTACCTTAAATGCGTGGGGAGTGGCTTCAATTCTAATGATGGGGGTACCTTGATTGATGATGAATCTTAGCCTTTGAGTGTTGTGGGAGAGGCCTCTAGAGGTGGGGGTACTGCATCATTTGATTCGAGAGCAGTTGTGGAGACGTTTGGAGAATCCAGAAAATTTCCCTCTGGATCGACCTCCCATGAAGTAAATCGGTCGATCTGAGGTACGATTTTTCTTTCTGTTGACAAAAATCGGGTTACCTCTTCACAGATCGGACGATTTTTCTTAGTCAGGTCGATTTTTCTTTCTGTTGACAAAAATCGGGTTGCCTCCTCACAAATCGGACGATTTGGTTTATGCAGGTCGATTTTTCTCACAGTTTCCGGAGTTAATTCTAGTTCTTCAATTCTTGTTCCTAGTTCTTCCTCCACATCATTTAATGCCTTCATATCCTCGTTGCAATCATGTTCCACTCCTTCCTCCATGATGCTCATACTAATAACCTTTTGAAGAGGGTCTTTCATCAAGATTGAACTTACTACCTCTCTAGACTCTTCTTCATCAAAAATTTCAAAAGCATCGTCTTTCAAGGCTGGCTCCTTGATTAAGGAAGAGAGTATGAATTCTATCTTTTCTTCACCAATATGGAAAGACAGCTGGCCATTCTTGCAATCCACCATGCATCCGGATGTTGCAAGGAATGGTCTCCCAAGAATGATGGGAACCGGATAATCTGCAGGGATGTCAAGAACGACAAAATCTATTGGGATGTAAAACTTACCGAGCTTTACCGGAATGTCTTCTAATATCCCCACCGGCTTAGTGGTGGAACGATCAGCCATGTAGAGTGTGATCTTCACCGGTCTAGGCTCTCCTAGACCAACTGCTTTGCATAGAGCAAGAGGTATGATACTCACACTCGCTCCAAGGTCACAAAGTGCATCATAGGTAGCTTCTCCCAAAGTGATGGGTATGCAAAAGGATCCTGGATCGCGGAGCTTGGGTGGCATATTCTCCGTCATAGTCTTGATGAGTTCGGATGACTCCATACTCATCTTGACTTCTCCTATGTCTTCCAATTTCCTTTTGTTAGAAAGGATCTCCTTGAGGAATTTCCCGTAAGCCGGCATACCTAAAATTGCATCCATAAAAGATATATTAATATGCAGCTTACTCATAAGTTCAACAAACTTACCAAAATGTTTATCTAGGCGTGCACGTGCTCTAGATTGAGGGAAAGGTAGAGGTGGTTTGTAAGCGGGAGGAGGAACATAAAATTCTTCCTTCTCTTTTGCCTCTCCTTCTTTGGTGGTGGTATCGACTACTTTAGGTTGAGGATCGGTAGTTGTTTTGCCACTCCTATTAGTTATTGCCATAACCCTTCCCTTTGGGTTATCTTCCGTCTTCCCGGGAAGTTTCCCTTGGTCTCTTGGAACTTCTCCGGCCTTGTTGAATACTTGGTTTTCTAAAGCTTTGTGAGCTTTGTCAACTGAAGTTATATAACTCTCTAGCCCTTGTAGCTTGCCTAGGATCATCTCTAGCATGGGATCGGGTTTGCTTGATCCGCTTGATTGTCCCTGGCTTGTTAAAGGAGTAGAAGAAGATGGAGGTGTTAGAGCCTTTTCAGCATGAGAGTAAGGATTACCTGGATTTTGCTGATTTGACCTCCAATTGTTGTTATTTGAGTTCCTATTGTTGTTGTTCCAATTGGAGTTTCGGTTGTTATTGTTGTTGTTGTTCCAATTGGAATTCCGGTTATCATTCCTTTGATTATTGTCCCTCCCCATGTAGTTGGCTTCTTGCTCCTTAGTCTTTTGAAGACTCGTTTTGAGCACTTCCTTCAACTCTTTGATCTCATTGTTGAGGGAGAATATTTGTGTTTGAGCAGCTTGGTTCAACTTGGCTCCCGAATCGCCTTGATTCCGGCTAATTGAGTCCACCTTCCGGTGGGAATGCTTCTCAATCACTTGGGCTTGCTTCTCAATGAAGTCCCAAGCATCATCCTCTCTCATGTCCATGAATGTGCCACAAGAGAGAGATTGGAGGTTGAATTGTGTTTCCACATCCAATCCTTTGTAGTAGATCTCCAATAATTCCAGCTTGGAAATGCCATGGTGTGGGCAATCTAACAAGAGATCTTGAAACCTTTCCCAAGATTGAAACAAGCTTTCATTAGGTTTCATAGAAAAAGCATTTATTTTACCTCTAAATTCCGCCGTTTTGGATGGCGGAAAGAATTTGGTGAGGAATTCCGAAGACAATTCCTCCCATGTAGCTAGTTTTGCAGCTGGAAGTGTTTGGTACCAAGCTAGAGCCTTGTCCTTCAAAGAAAAGAAGAACGGTTTGATCTTGTAATTGCTTGTAGTAGCCTTCTTCGGCTTCATAGTCTCCATGAGAATCTCAAAATTCTGCAAGTGTTGATGTGGAGATTCAGCACTTGCTCCACCATATTGACTTTGGCGAACCATGGTGATGACTTGTGGTGAGAAGCTAAACTCTTGGATGTCTTCAGCTCCGAAATCCACACCTAGGCGGCGTGGTTGCTGAATTGGGTCCATCCGTTGCCCCAAAGTTCGGGGTCTATCACCGTCATTAACAACTCTCACGTCCCTAGTTGGGAGGCGAGGAACGACCCTTGGTTTTGGGGTGTTTCGAATAGGACGAAGTAGTGGATCGATCTCCTCAAGTTCTGGCATGTCCGGATCTATCTCTTCATCATCGGATGAGTCATTTCGAATGGATTTAGTTGGCGTCTTGGCTTTATTCTTCTTCCTGGATTCGTTCAATTCCAACTTCATGTCCAACATTATAGCTCTTAGTTCATCAATCTGAAATTGGTGACTCGTTTCAGCATCTTTTCGTGCTTTCTCACTCAACTGAAGTTGGCGTTGAGCTTCATTCAGTTCAGCCTGGTAGTTTCTCTCGTCGTTCTCAGCCATTTTCTTTTCCTTCAACTTTTTCCTCAAAGTTCTCTCCAATTCGGGATCGAAAGGAATTAGATCTTTAGTGGATCTAGTCTTTCGCATATACCTAAAGAACCTGCAAAGATCACTCAAGTAGACAAATCAAATCACAAGAGCAAGAGCTCTCAAGCTAGACAACCGAAAACCGAATTTGGTCTAGACCAAATCCCCGGCAACGGCGCCAAAAACTTGTTCGCCCAAAAGGTGTGTGCGTCAAAGTCTTAAATTTATATCTAGAACTCAAAGCAAAGCGAACCCGCAGTGTACGGACCAGCTGTAGTAAGGTAAGAATTCCGGAGTCGAACTCAGGGATTTGGTGAGAATAAATTCAACTTCAATTATCCAGCGAAAATGCAAAAGCTTTTGTGATCAAATAAGGGTAAAATGATTCCAAGGATTCAAGTATCCGATTTCGGCTTTAGATTCAAGACACTTCTATAGATATAGGACAGAGTTTATATTGCCAAGATTTAATGTTCAAAACTAGATATCGTACGGTGAAGTTCCGAAACCTATATAACTAATCTAAAGGTTCTCTCTATAAGGGTTGTTGAGGCTGCAATATAGAAAGATCTAAAGACGAGAATTATGTTCAAACTAACTATCTAAAACTCCAGGATATGACTCTCCAAAGTAAAGATTAGAAAGCACACTTAAAATCTTAATAAAGGATGTTGAGTCTCTTTATCACCCAAATCTTGAAATCTTAATCTATTAAATGTAGAATCAGGTTTGAAGTGTCTTCATACATTCAATTAGAGGGTAAAAAGGTTAATCAAGGTTAGACAAGGATTAGTTTGGTTAAAGATTAATTCAATTAAGGTTCGTCAGAAGAATAAATCGGGCTGTTCATAAGAAAATCGGCCGATTTACTCAAGAACAGTCCGATTTTCCTGTTGTCGCAAAACTAAAATCTAAACTCTCAGGGTCCTAATGTTTGAATGAGTTCAGTCTATCATCATATAAGCCTTAATCATCAACTATTCTCCCCAGAATCACAAGGTTTTTAGCCAACCATTTTCAAAATCGAATCAAATTAAAGGTTGAGTGAAATATCGCAAAGAAACCGAATCTTGAATAAAAATTCAATAACCTTCAAATCTGTAAACAATCGTCAAAACTAATCAATGTATCTCTTGAGTAACTCAAATTCGTGTTCAAAAACAACTATCACTTCAATGGATAAAGAAATCTCACAAACAAGAATCAAGATTTGCTTCCCGGCAAAGAGTCTTTCAATCTTCCTCCAAGAATCTCCAAATTCTCTTAAACGTGTAAAGATTTCCCGCTGCGGCCTCCTCGTTTTCGTTCGTAGGGTTCTCCTTTATAGTTTCTTGCAAATGGGCTGTTTGGCAAATCTCTCTTCTAGCTCAAAAGAATTGGGCTTTGTGTCGTCTTTTCATTTGGCCGAAAAACAGAAGAAATCGACCCAGTCGATTTATACACAAAACCGTTCGATTTCTAGAGGAGAAAATCGTCCGATTTATATGCATATTGGCACGATTTTCTTCAACAGAAAGTGCTCTTCTCTTGGCTCGTCTTCTATGCTTCTCCTTTGCAATTCCTTAGCTCTTTATGACCTCTTTAAGACTCCTTTAGCTTCCTTAACATCCTTAGATGCTCCTTGCTCCACTTTTGCTTCCAATTCCACTCCATTTACCTATAATTCATCAAAAACTCGTGTAGACCTCTATTTCCGACAAATGATTGAATAGAACATAAAAGGCACACAAAATCTCTCTAAATGCAAGGTAAACTGAGACAATCTTCTATAATATGCATGAATATGATGATACATAATTCATGTCATCGTTGTACTAGGACGGGTGAGTCCCTTGTTGTTGTGTAGTGTTTATATAAATATATATGTATATATATATATATATATATATATATATATATATATATATATATATATATATATATATATATATATCTGTAGAGTGGTGAAGGTAGGAACATATGGGAAGTTGGTTATATATTTTTTTTGTACGTGTAGTCTAGAGGTAGCCAGGTGAGGGGTTAGAGCTTACCGGGGTTTAGTACGGCCGGAGTAGGGTGTACTAATTAGATAGGTTACTGATTGTTTCTATGGGTATACAAATGTTATCGTTATGATAACTAGTCCACTTGATAGAATATTCTAAGAACTCTTTATGCTAGCATAAGATAAACTCGTATAGGTTATTGGTGTCTTACCTAGAATAATTTGTGAGGAAGTTATCTAAACTCGGGAGTGTTATGGTAGTAGAATGACGTTGATCTCGTTGATGAGTATGATTATTACTTTGACCCAAGTCCTCGTATCTTAAGCCAAGGCCGGACCTTAGCAACCCTTATGAAAAATCTAGAACTTTTGTTAACTTTTATAAATCTCTAAGAAACTATCTTTGAGAACTAGATTATGGAAATAGGTTCAAAAAGAGAATATTAAAACTAATTGATAGATTTGTAGGAGTTTTCGGGATCAAGGGTAAAATTGTCATTTTACCTTAAGAGAGAGCCTTTTCCATAATTTCTCTTCATGAGATTGTACATCTTAGAAGTTTAAAACTTCTAAGCGTATGGGATGTGATTTTGATCCACATGCCTTGTTTCACAGGCGATTGAGTTACCACGATTGCAGATCGGGTTGATATTTGAGAGAGTGGGATTTGATTCAGGTAAGTCCTTGCGACTTACTTAGCTAGTTTCTGGATGTTAGTTGAGTGGTAATAGTGGTGTGTGCGATGTGTGTTTATAATAATAACTTGATAAGACGACTGTTATTATTATATTTTAAGGCCCAAGTATATGTATAACGGGCCGTGACATCACTGCCCAGCTCTGCTAGGAGATTGAGAGGTTCTCTATACCCAGACCATACAGGTACAAGGTGAGATGCATCGGATCCATTCCTGATGGTTACACGGGGGCGGAGGCGAGGTTTGGGAATCCCTCGTGTCACAAAATAAGTATCATTAGTAAGAGTGAATCACTTAAGTAAAGATAATAAATGGATTGTTTGAAAGCATGATGACTGTTTACTTTTTCTATGATGTGTGTGTGTTATTATTACTTATCTAATGTTTAGATAGCTAGCTAATAGTTGTTCTCTTGGTGTTTTTAGATTCACCGCAGGTTAGAGTAGCAGCTGAGTGATCCGGAAGTAGTGGTCAGCCGGGTCTCCGTACTCCTTAGAGTGGGGTTGGGTGTTATCTTGTTGTTCTTTCACCTTGATAAGGACAGTTAGTCTCTTCCGTTGTTTAAGTTTTATAGGCTGTTAGACCTTGTTGCATTCATCCTTTTAAAAATACATTTTTATGAATTTCGGCTTTTCTTTTTTGTGTCTTGTTGCAAGATCCTAGTAAAATTGTTGTCAAACTGAGGTCGGGACCCATTGTGAGGTCCTAACCAGTAATGTCCCGAGTTCTGAGAATTCGGGGTGTTACAACATGGTATCAGAGCTATTGGTTGGCAACAATGGCACTTGAAATCTTCCGAAACACCGAATAAGTACTTAAGTAGAACCCGAAAAGCGATCTGAGTTTTAAAAAGGACTTTTGGTTTTTAAATGCATGCATAGTCTGGTTGGGAATAGAAAGTACGGCTGACCACCACTACTACCGCGGATCTCAGTATGCTTAGTATGGACTTTAAGTTGTTACTCTCTTTGGACTTATTAGCTTGATTATAATGATAGGTGATATAGATAAGCATATGCCGAAGATTAGTAGAATGTATAGTTATATTATGTCCTTAACGGAGATAACATAATGAACTTCTCACCTCTTTGACACATCTAAGTATATTTTGAAGGGTGTCAACGTGAGGATTAGGGTGCACATCTTATATGCATTAGGGTAGACGAACGGCGGACAATTCCTTCGAGCTTGTTGAGGAACGTCGAGACGGAAAAGTGAAGACTAAAAGATAACACCAACTACGATGACAAGAAGGGAATCCCGAGTCAACTCAGTAGAATCCAATGAAGAATATACATGAGAATAGTTCCGGCAACGCATTGGATGACCGGCAAGTATACAAACTGGAAGAGACAACCCATAGGTTATTTCATGATTGTGTAAAGCAACGTTACAAACAAAGAGAATGCCTTCAGAAACACACATAGGCATGAAGGTCAAGGTGAAATACAGTAGCGATCCAGAGAAAAGACATTGAATCTAAGCTTACTGACGGACCAGAAGGTGAAAGTTTGAGGTTAGAAGTAGAGCGGAATATGATCACTCTCGACAAGCTACTTGCTACCACAATCAAGATGGGAAACCGAGACAATCTTAAGTGTAGGAGTCAAGATAATATACATTGTCCATCCCGATACGAAGAATTAAAGAGCCGCAAAATGAAAGCTTACAGGTTGCTAGAAAGGGGAAGGCCGATTTCACCAACATGGAAGGGGTGTGATCTCCTATAACACACAAGAATTACAATAAGGATCGGGATACAACAAGGACCGGATTTCTATAAAGGCGGAAGTACAAGCAGCACCCCAAGGAAGGAGGGTGTAGGAGAATGGTCTTAAAAAAAAAAGGTTCTCTTATAACTCCTCCTCCCGAAGGGATTTAAGTTAATAACACTAGCGGGTCATAACAGGGAACCACAAGTGGACAATAACTCGGGTAAAAAGAATCTTAGAGAAATGCCTACAAGTTATTGTAGAAGAATTGATAAGTCCGTTGACGAGAGACGAAGATACAACTAGACTCGTAAGAGTATATTACTCTTATAAGAGTGTAATTTGTAGAAGAAGATAAAGGAATATAAATGGAAGAGATATATTCTCACCTTGTATGTCAACCTCAAAAGAGATAGAAGAAAGGTAAGTCCACGATCTTATAGAAGATCAACTACAGACTAATTGGTGACAACAGAGAATTTACACGTGTTGGCTAATTAGTGATGGTTGGTTGACCGATAAGAAGAATAACCACAAGGTTATAAAGAAATTTTACCGACATCTGGTGAATTTCTTACAAAGATAAACGACGACAATGGTGAAGTTAGATCAATACAAGTATTAGTAGCCTGGATGGTAACATTGAATGAGTCTAAGATGATAACTCTAATAAAGAAATTAAAGAGAAGCTCTTGACGGTCGTTAATGATCATTGATGATAGTAATGGTGTAAAGGGAATTGTTGTGAGTAGTTACTTACTACTGACTAAGGAAAGATACATATCAAAGTTAGTATGAAGGGATCCTTATAAGAAGAACTAGAAGAGTAAGAAGAAACAGATGATTGTGAACATGTCCTATGTCTTAGCATTCCACACAAGTAGGACTGGTGGTGCTCCTTTGAGAAAAGGTGAGGACAAACTGTCTAGATTGACAGGAACCCTTGTGAGTAAAGAGGTAACACAGAATAATTGGAATTACAGAGGCGGCACAAACATAGAGAGTATGATTTAAAGCCTTGGTGAAATGTGTGGTCGAGTTGTGAGGTGATTGCAGATGGAATCTACATATTGGCTAGAACAGACATGAAGGAGTAAAGTTGAATGACTATAGGCTGTTATATGGATCCATTTATTACCCTAATAAGATGATTACCGAGAAGGGTATATATATAAAATTAAAGAGAAATGGAGATACCCCAACAAAAAAAATTCAAGCTGGACTGACGACATAAGAGTTGATGAAAGTAATAAGACCAACCAACGTGGTCAAAAAGGCGTATACGAGGAAACTCAAAGGTATTTAACTATCATACTGGTAGTAAAGATTTAAAAGAAGGTAAAATGACATGAATATAAGAAAACATAATAAATGCGATGCGAGAAATTTGATTTTTAAGAAAATCATATGCATCTAATATTGGTATAAAAAGGGTATAAATGACTTTGTGGTATACAATGACACATCCAAACTAGGCTTGGGGTGTGTTTTGATGCAGAGGGGTAAGGTCATGGCCTATGCGTCTCGGTAGTTGAAGACATAGGAGGAGATTTACCACACACACGACCTAGAGTTAGCTGCAGTAATACTCTTAATAGACATAAGAGCCCGAAATACATATTCACTCAACGGGAGTTGAATAACTGATAGCATGAATTATTGTCTATATTTTGGGGCCTGTTTAGACGTTTTATCTTCAATAATCTGCATGTTTGGATGTATATTATGTGATTATATTTTCGTTTCATCTACCTTTGCGGAAATCAAGGTCCACACCAAGTTTCGTTGTAATCGTAGTTAAAATGGCACGTTTTGCATCAAAAAGGAGCAAAAGGAGCTAAGGAGTCAATGGAGCTACATTCAGGAGCTTAAGGAAGAATCCAAGAATCATGGAATTGGATTAGAGATTCACTTTTGACCAGATTTGAGAGATTTCACATTCAATTGTGATTCACCTCGGTTGACTACAGAGTCACCTCGACCGAGGTGATCCAGAGGAGCCGACCCGACCGAGGCGAACACCTTGGACACGGCAAGGATATTTTATTCTTGGCTGAGATCTTTTATTTTTGGAAGGATGATCTTATCTTTTTACGCTGGATTTCTGGAAGGAAGGAGATAAGTTGGCCCATATATTTTACCTATCTTTATGGGAAGAAATCTTTCTAAGATATCTTATCTTTGGAGAGTAATTTTCCTATAAGAAGGGTTGGATTTTCCACAAATCCATACCCCGCATACAGCCGAACATCACACTATACCACAGATAACCTGCTTATACACCGCTTAGGGCTGGAAGATTTGAAGAACCTTTTTGAAGGTTGAAGGAAGATTGAAGAAAGGAAGTTTATAGCTTTTATAGCTTGTGAAGGGTTTTGTAAGACTCCCTTAGATTCCTTTCATTGTTGTTTGTCTTGTTGGATTTTGATCCAAGGAACGCGTGTTGTTTGATAATTGATTCAGTTATTGAAGTCTTTCTCTTAAGGTTTTCTTGTTCAATTAATCTCTTTCTTCCTATATATTTGATTATTACTTTCATGATGATGAGTGGCTAATTTCCTTGTGTGATTCTAGGGTGATTGACTGAAGGTTGTAGGAAAAACAATGATAGAATAATTCTAATCACAGTAGGACCCTGAAAAGTTCGAGTCTTTATCCTTAACCCTAAAGCATCTCGCTCAGTCGATGAACATCTCGGCCGGGGTGGAATTCTTCTGACCGAGGTGACTTATCTGATCCGAAACTGAGAGTTAAGTGTTAGAGTTTGCCAAATCCTATTCTTATTACACCTTTCCTGGTTCAATGCAAGCCTAGGATGAGACTTACCCGGTAATTCCTTTGTTTGTTTACCTAAGATCATAAGTGTAGGTAATAAAGGTTTATCCTTTATTGGGGTTTGAGTGTGCTTTCATTCCATCTTTGTGAGTTAGCCTGAGACTTACCCGATAAAGGTTGATTCTATTCCCTTAGTTGGAGTGTTAGTTTGAGGTTATAGTTCTTTTCCTTAATTCCTTGAGACTTACCCGGTAATAGAAGTTACGGTTTTGAATTAGTGAGTAGTGAGACTTACTCGGTGATCTATTCCACTTTAGTAACACCTTCCCTATGCAAAATCTCAGCTTTGTCCGCTTATCTTGAGATCTTGAGTTGGAAACACAACTAGATGCTTTAATCCCTAGAATTGCATATTTCCTTTATTGACTTTTTTATCATCTTTGATTGTTTTAATTGCTTCGTGGTTAGTAATTATAAAGCTTACCTATTCTGACTTTGTTTCACTAAGTCCCTGTGATCGACCCCTAGAATTTCTTGCTTTTTACTACGATTGACCCGTACACTGCGGGTTCGCATCCTTGTTTTAAGCTTACATCTAGGGTTATAAATTTAAAGCTTGCACACACCGTTTGGAGCGAACAAGTTTTTGGCGCCGTTGCCGGGGACTTGGTCTAGACCGAGCCGGTTGCGGTTGTCTTTCGGGGCTATTGCCTTTGTTGCTATTAACCACTCTTTCTTTGAGTTTTGTAGTTTTCAGGATATCCGATGACTACATTTGATCCAGCCTGGATAGCAAGACAAAGTGTTAGGGCGGACCATTATGAATACTTGGAGGAGAAATACTCCACCTATTGGTTCAACAATGAAAGAGAAAGAGAAGAGGCCATTAAGGAGGAACTTGCTATATGGGATGAGCTGAATATCCCTAGAAAGATTTATGAGCAACCTCTTGAAGATTCACTTGAATCATAATTGGAGAAGATAATGAAGAAGTTGGAGGAGCTCAAAGAAAGCACCCTATCCTATGTTGAGCCAAAAGAGGAGCATGAGGAAGTGCTGCAAGTTTCAAGCATTCCCCCAATCGAACCAGAAGTTTCTCCTGAAGCTTTTGAGGAAGAGAAAGATGCGGAAGATCTCGATCCAACTGTTGAGACTTCAGCCAAGGTGAAAGAGAGATCGGCCGAGGTGGAAAAGAGATCAGCCGAGATGGAAGAAGAATCTGTAGAACTAGAAGTGGAAGATGCAGAGAACCTTGGCCAAATTGCTGAGATTGTGGCCAAGGTGGATAAAAGATCAGCTGAGTTGGGAGAGATTTCATGTGTGGATTATCAATCTAACATGAAACTTGTCCCAAGCTTTGGAGAACTTTATAAGGTGCCTTCTCTTACTCCCTTTGAAATTCCTACTAAAGTTCTAGATTTCTTTAGGGACGCACCGAAGAGTTGGAGGTCTCTTCCGAAAGAACCTCCTAAGATCAAGATGAAACCTCCCTTGAAATTGTTGGAGGAAGATGCTCCTTGGATTATAAGGAGTGAAGTTAACAAGCGCTTCACCGCTAAGGCAACAAAGTGTTATTTGTTCAAGTATGGGGTCACTCACGTGACAAAGACCTTGTACTATCCCCGAGCTGAAGATGGGGAAGCTACTAGAATCCTCGAGAAGCTGTTTTATTGACCAAGGAAAGGATGGGACGAAAGACTGAGTTATGTCCCATGGAAAAGTATGAAGACCGGTATGATTCCGGTGAGAACCAAACCGTACAAGCTTGTACGTAGGAGATCCTACCATTTGCCGGTGAAATTAGGAACCGGAACCTTTTTGGAAGAGCTTTATTATGGATGTGATGAGCACTCCAGGATATTCGAGGTACATTGAGTAATTTCATGGAGAATGGTCCAGCTAGCGACCTTAAACCAAGCGCTTCTTGAGAGGCAACCCAAGGTATTGCTTTCTTTTTCCTTTTCTAGTCTAGTTTTAGATAGTTTGCTTTTGCTTTGCTTTGCTTTGTTTTTGGCATCCTAGACAGAAACCAGGTACTCTTCAAGGAAGGAATACAACTCAGAAGCAGCACTGGAAGGACAGAAGTTCGAGAATTTGAGAAGACGGAGTTTAAGTGAGGTATATCTCGGTTGCTGTCACAACACCTCGACCGAGATGATTTCTGAACAACCGAGGCGATTAGGGCTTCTGACAACTCACCTCGGTCCGTATCACCTCGGTCCAGTCGGGACCATCTCGACCGAGGTAACAACAGTTTCAGAAAAGGGTATAAAAGGGGGATCGAATTCTCTCTCTTCCCTCTCTCACCTTCTCGACTGCGGCACAGTTTCACCTAGTTTTCCCGTTCTTCGATCGATTTCGACGATTCTTGCTTCCAAACTGCAAAGAAAGAGTAGAGGATCGGACTTCAAGCACTTCAGCTTATGTCCGGTGAGTATCTTGTCCTTAGACTTATTTTAACCCATTGGGACAATGTGTCCCAAGTATGGGGTATGTGGATGATTTGTATGACTTTTTTAGATATTATTATGCTCTACGTGCTTATCTAAGACTACATACATGCATACAAGTTTTCGTTTGAGAAAAACATCAAAAACTGGTTAAATAAAAAATTTTGAACTCGACCGAAGTGATTCTGGCCGAACGAGGTACTTCACCTCGGTTGACTAGAACATCTCGACCGAGGCGTTTAACTGAAAAGAATTTCAAAACGATTTTTTGTGCTTCTTATCTGGATATGACCTCAGTGAAGATTTCGTTTGCTGACTGGTTTTGAAATCTTTATATGTTTGAAAGGTTTTATGATATGTTTAAGTTGCTAAATGCTTTGTTTGAAATTTGTGGCATGTTTAATACTATGTTTTTATCCAAATTATGTTGAATTTGAAGGTTGATACCACATTATGAGTTCTCTCACTTTCTTCCTGGGAAGACCAAGGAAATTCATTCTCTTCTCTCTCCTTCTTCTTGATCATGCTTAGCCCCTCATATACATATTTGTCTCCCTTTACCTATCCGGGAATTTGGAAGCAAGCAAAAGTGAAAAGCAAGTAAAAGAAAAAGTTGAGATGTGGCTGAAAGTTAGAAAGAAACACATAGGTTTGGGGAAGTCAATCATGATGATGAGTAACTCGGCACCATTCACATAGCCGGGTGTTTGTGTCTTGCCAAAGTCGGATTGAGCGATATTCCTAACGGGTCATGGTATGTGCATCAAGGGTTTGAGGCATCTCGAGAAATTGATGATTGCTGATTTCCTAGGCTTCGGTTATTGTGCACCTCTGTCCATGCATCCCAAAAAGTAAAGTAAAAAAGGAAAAGTGTGAAATAAGCAAAGCTTATTGGTGGAGGACGTTGAAGTTCAAGTAAAGTGAAGAAAGATCCTATTCCCGGATTCTAGCACCACATTACCTTCTATACATCCCTACCCCACACGTTTCTTGACCTTTCTTTTGGGAAGCCCTTGAGACCTCGAGCTTGTTGATTGACTTAGTGGTTTAAACTGGATTATACATGATTAATTTCGATAATTATGATTTATTATGCATTCTATGATTTTATGCAAAGATGAACAACTTTCTTATATTTATAAAATGTTTTGATCATATTTTGATTTTAAATTCCATGAAGCATTCTCTTAGAGTGATCTATGATTGTAGCACACCATTAAAATGTTTTAAAAGACTTTTTCATTGATCTTCATGACTTATAATCCATTTTATCTTGTATTTTATATTCGAACTTGCTTGGGGACAAGCAAGGGCTAAGTATGGGGTATTTTGATAGCATGAATTATTGTCTATATTTTGGGGCCTGTTTAGACGTTTTTTCTTCAATAATCTGCATGTTTGGATGTTTATTATGTGATTATATTGTCGTTTCATCTACCTTTGTGGAAATCGAGGTCTACACCAAGTTTCGTTGTAATCGTAGGTAAAATGGCACGTTTTGCATCAAAAAGGAGCAAAAGGAGCTAAGGAGTCAATGGAGCTACATTCAGGAGCTTAAGGAAGAATCCAGGAATCATGGAATTGGATTAGAGATTCACTTTTGACCAGATTTAAGAGATTCACATTCAGTTGTGATTCACCTCGGTTGACTACAGAGTCACCTCGACCGAGGTGATCCAGAGGAGCCGACTCGACCGAGGCGAACACCTTGGACGCGGCAAGGATATTTTATTCTTGGCTGAGATCTTTTATTTTTGGAAGGAGGATCTTATCTTTTTAGGCTGGATTTCTGGAAGGAAGGAGATAAGTTGGCCCATATATTTTACCAATCTTTATGGGAAGAGATCTTTTTAAGATATCTTATCTTTGGAGAGTAATTTTCCTATAAGAAGGGTTGGATTTTCCACAAATCCATACCCCGCATACAGCCGAACATCACACTATACCACAGATAACCTGCTTATACACCGCTTAGGGCTGGAACATTTGAAGAACCTTTTTGAAGGTTGAAGGAAGATTGAAGAAAGGAAGTTTATAGCTTTTATAGCTTGTGAAGGGTTTTGTAAGACTCCCTTAGATTCCTTTCATTGTTGTTTGTCTTGTTGGATTTTGATCCAAGGAACGCGTGTTGTTTGATAATTGATTTAGTTATTAAAGCCTTTCTCTTAAGGTTTTCTTGTTCAATTATTCTCTTTCTTTCCATATATTTGATTATTACTTTCATGAGGATGAGTGGCTAATTTCCTTGTGTGATTCTAGGGTGATTGGCTGACGGTTGTGGGAAAAACAATGATAGAATAATTCTAATCATAGTAGGACCTTGAAAAGTTCGAGTCTTTATCCTTAACCCTAAATCATCTCGCTCAGTCGATGAACATCTCGGCCGGGGTGGAATTCTTCTGACCGAGGTGACTTATCTGATCCGAAACTGAGAGTTAAGTGTTAGAGTTTGCCAAATCCTATTCTTATTACACCTTTCCTGGTTCAATGCAAGCCTAGGATGAGACTTACCCGGTAATTCCTTTGTTTGTTTACCTAAGATCATAAGTGTAGGTAATAAAGGTTTATCCTTTATTGGGGTTTGAGTGTGCTTTCATTCCATCTTTGTGAGTTAGCCTGAGACTTACCCGGTAAAGGTTGATTCTATTCCCTTAGTTGGAGTGTTAGTTTGAGGTTATAGTTCTTTTCCTTAATTCCTTGAGACTTACCCGGTAATAGGAGTTACGGTTTTGAATTAGTGAGTAGTGAGACTTACCCGGTGATCTATTCCACTTTAGTAACACCTTCCCTATGCAAAATCTCAGCTTTGTCAGCTTATCTTGAGATCTTGAGTTGGAACCACAACTAGATGCTTTAATCCCTAGAATTGCATATTTCCTTTATTGACTTTTTATCATCTTTGATTGTTTTAATTGCTTCGTGGTTAGTAATTACAAAGCTTACCTATTCTGACTTTGTTTCACTAAGTCCCTGTGATCGACCCCTGGAATTTCTTGCTTTTTACTACGATTGACCCGTACACTGCGGGTTCGCATCCTTGTTTTAAGCTTACATCTAGGGTTATAAATTTAAAGCTTGCACACACCGTTTGGAGCAAACAATAACCGCCAAAGGCGGTGTTTAGAGTTGATCAAGGATTTCGACCTTGATATTTTCTACCACCCGGAAAAGCGAATGTAGTTCCTGATGCTTTGAGTCAGAAGACACCTCGGGGGAAGGAGATAGCCGGTCGACAGTACAGCAGCAGTTGCAGAGAGATTTGGCTTGGTTAGAGGTAGAGATTCACCTTCCAGATACAGTCCATCAGTTGGCTACCTTGGAGTTACTTCCTGATCTGTTAGGTGAGATCCGAAAGAAGTAGGATACCTGCCCGACTTTGACCAAGATCCGAGACATAATGTCTCGAGATGAAGCACCTCAATCCACGATTGGTGCTGATAGAGTGATGAGACGTCAGGACAGTATTTGTGTGCCATCAGACAGTGTGTCGAGACAGAGGATATTAGGTGAGGCTCATGCTAACCCATACTCAATACATCCCGGAGCAAGTAAGATGTACAAGGATGTGAGACGGTCCTTCTAGTGGGGTGGTTTGAAGCCCGATGTGGCTCGGTATGTAGCTCAGTGTGTGACTTGTCAGCATGTCAAGATTGAGCATCGTATGTCCGGAGGAGAACTCCACCCACTGTCATTACCACAGTAGAGGTGGGAGGATATATCTATCGATTTTGTCACGGGATTGAGACTCAGCAGAGGTTTTGATGCTATTTGGGTAGTGGTAGACCGTTTGATGGAGACCGCACGTTTCATTCCAATTAAGGAAACGTGGCCGGTAAGTTGTCTAGCTTAGGAGTTCACCAGACACATTGTGAGACTCCATGGAGTACCGTGGACTATCGTCTCCGATAGGGATGGACGCTACACCTCGAGATTTTGGCAGCGGGTACATACTGCTTTGGGGACGAGTCTCTACTTTATCACGACTTATCACCACATTGAGCAGTCCTAACGAGTAATAAGTTGAGTTTTGATAAGACATAAGTGAATTCCGGGAGGTTCTACAGACGTACGTTCCAATCCTTTCAAGGAGACGTGACCGGGGAATTAAGTTACTGAGGGGTTATCTAGACTAATTGTGAAACTGTATGGGGGTCAGGGACCATAGTGTGATATATATGGACGGTTTATCTCGAGGTTTTGGAAAACCAGTACACACAGGTAGAGTACAAGTATTCCCTTTATTATAGTAAATCATCTATAGACAGGTGGTCTGTTTGAAGAGGATCTTGCCGTTATTAGAAGAGAAATTACAGGCGAGGGTTGGTAAATTATCATGACTAACGGAAGACGTTATTAAGATTAATGGGTGACAATAGAATGATTAGAGTAGCGCAGCGGAAGCATGGTGGGCCCATAACCCATAGAACACGAAACTCCATGTTATGTCCACTGTGCCTCAAGTTAAGGAATCGTAGATTGAGATAAAAATGTCCGCATGGAGTGTGCTTTGGGTTATATCAAGTTGAAGGCCTGACCGAAGGCATAAAATATTTTATTAACGGAGAGACGGTCCGACTGAGTCATATTAGAAACACAAGACCAAACGATTGGTCTTTCATAGAACATCAGGCACTTAGTAAAGCGCCGGGATATGTGTAAGATCATTATTATAGAAATTATAGTCGGGTTCTTATTATTTAGCTAGGGTCACAAGTGTTCAAAAGTGAGTTGAGAAATGTATTCTTCGGAGATCCTAAAGTATATGGAGAAGTTAATTATCAACCAACACTCCTACCCAAAGTTCACAAGTAATAGTTAAGGGCTACATATTAGATTCGGGACATGTCATCAAATATGAGGATCTGATAGTTGAGCCGGCCACACTTTTGGTGGAATATCCCGATGTTGAGGATCCAGTGTTGAGGATCCAGTGGTCTACACGAGGAGCCGATGAGGCCACTTGGGAGACAGAGGAGAGTATTAGATGTAATTATCCCAAGATTTAGATGGGGTTAGCTACTACTTCTGTAACGACGAGTTAGTACTCGAATTCTGTGTTGTTTGACTTTTCGTGATTTTAACATGGATTGAGTGATTGTGTTTCTTTGATGTGTTCTTGATTATTCTCGATTGAGTAGCAACATGTTAGAAAACGAGACTTAATGAAACCAAGTCATACAAAGAAAGTCGTTTGATTAGATATATTATTCTAAGTTTCGGTGCGAAACTTATTTTAAGAGGACACTGATGTAATACCCGGAAAATTTTAATTTCCGTTTAATATCCGATCAAACCGGATTTCGATCCGCTAACCTTTATTCTTTTTAAATATAATAAAACAATAGTAAATTCTATCATTTTATGTGACCTTAATTCACATAAAATGATAAATATGTAACCCGAATAGAATTTTTCGTATAATTTAAAACTCGAAGAGCGGTTCCGTACGAGTGACGACGGATTTATCAACCCATCATTTAACTAATGAGCAGGCCCAACAGATCCGGCCCAATGACCTTTCAGCCAGCCCAAACCTTACCCAAATCTTCTCTTTAATTACTTAACCTAATCTAATTCTTAACCTAATCTAATTCTTAACTTAATCTAACCTTAACCTAATAAAACGTACGCTACACCTACGAGAGTTGCTGCACAACAGAAGCCAATCCAAAGACCACTGCCGGGCTTCCACACGGGACTGCATCAGGCCGGCCGGACTCCAGTAGCGCCGACACTCCGCCCCATCCTCGACGCCGAGAACTACGGAGTCGTCTACATCGGTCAGGTGAGTACCGCTTCACTCCCTCCCTTCCTGAGGCAACCAACCGCCACTAACGCCCTTCCTGTCGCACAGCCAGACGAGCCGTCCGTCATCAGTCCACCACCGAGAAGCCGGACGCCGCTGTAGACGTGCAACAGGTGAGGCAACTCTGTCTTAGTTCCTCTCTTTCTCCCTACTTCCCTGCACGTACATTAACCAACCAGCCAATGTGCGACGCACCTCTTCTCGCGACCCGGGCGGAATAGTGTCGATTTGTTTTGCCTCTCGTCAGCCGGAGTACCGCCGCCTCTACCGTCTTCAATTGTCATAGCAGAAGGTAAGCGTGCTTTGTACCTCTTCGTCAATCCTTTCACGCAGCGAGTATAATTGGGGTATACTTATCGACCTTATTGTTGGCTGGTACTACGCAGAATTGTTTGGGCTCCATTTGAAGGCTGTTCCGATCAAATTAAGTCACAACACCTCTTCCGGATGAACGGCGGATTGTAGTGGGACGGGTGAGTCCCTTTCTGTTGTGTAGTGTTTATATAAATATATATATGTATATATATCTGTAGAGTGGTGAAGGTAGGAACATATGGGAAGTTGGTTATATTTTTTTTGTACGTGTAGTCTAGAGGTAGCCAGGGGAGGGGTTAGAGCTTACCGGGGGTTAGTACGGCCGGGGTAGGGTGTACTAAGAGATAGGTTACTGATTGTTTCTATGGGTATACAAATGTTATCGTTATGATAACTAGTCCACTTGATAGAATATTCTAAGAACTCTTTATTCTAGCATAAGCTAAACTCGTATAGGTTATTGGTCAATATGTGAGGAAGTTAGCTAAACTCGGGAGTGTTATGGGAGTAGAAAGACGTTGATCTCGTTGATGAGTATGATTATTACTTTGACCCAAGTCCTCGTATCTTAAGCCAAGGCCGGACCTTAGCAACCCTTATGAAAAATCTAGAACTTTTGTTAACTTTTATAAATCTCTAAGAAACTATCTTTGAGAACTAGATTATGGAAATAGGTTCAAAAAGAGAATATTAAAACTAATTGATAGATTTGTAGGAGTTTTCGGGATCAAGGGTAAAATTGTCATTTTACCTTAAGAGAGAGCCTTTTCCATAATTTCTCTTCATGAGATTGTACATCTTAGAAGTTTAAAACTTCTAAGCGTATGGGATGTGATTTTGATCCACATGCCTTGTTTCACAGGCGATTGAGTTACCACGATTGCAGATCGGGTTGATATTTGAGAGAGTGGGATTTGATTCAGGTAAGTCCTTGCGACTTACTTAGCTAGTTTCTGGATGTTAGTTGAGTGGTAATAGTGGTGTGTGCGATGTGTGTTTATAATAATAACTTGATAAGACGACTGTTATTATTATATTTTAAGGCCCAAGTGTATGTATAACGGGCCGTGACATCACTGCCCAGCTCTGTTAGGAGATTGAGAGGTTCTCTATACCCAGACCATACAGGTACAAGGTGAGATGCATCGGATCCATTCCTGATGGTTACACGGGGGCGGAGGCGAGGTTTGGGAATCCCTCGTGTCACAAAATAAGTATCATTAGTAAGAGTGAATCACTTAAGTAAAGATAATAAATGGATTGTTTGAAAGCATGATGACTGTTTACTTTTTCTATGATGTGTGTGTGTTATTATTACTTATCTAATGTTTAGATAGCTAGCTAATAGTTGTTCTCTTGGTGTTTTTAGATTCACCGCAGGTTAGAGTAGCAGCTGAGTGATCCGGAAGTAGTGGTCAGCCGGGTCTCCGTACTCCTTAGAGTGGGGTTGGGTGTTATCTTGTTGTTCTTTCACCTTGATAAGGACAGTTAGTCTCTTCCGTTGTTTAAGTTTTATAGGCTGTTAGACCTTGTTGCATTCATCCTTTTAAAAATACATTTTTATGAATTTCGGCTTTTCTTTTTTGTGTCTTGTTGCAAGATCCTAGTAAAATTGTTGTCAAACTGAGGTCGGGACCCATTGTGAGGTCCTAACCAGTAATGTCCCGAGTTCTGAGAATTCCGGGTGTTACACGGTTATTATCTTTCATTAAGGTTATCCATTACTAATTCGACTTCTTTTGTCACACGAGAATCTCTCAAAACTCACCTCCGCTTCCGTCTACCAATAGGAATAGATAAGATCTATCCGTTACCTATGGTTTTGGGTCGCAAGAGCACATTCTAGTCTCCTGTAGAACTAGACAAGTGGTCACCGCCCAGTTACAATACACTTGGGCCAGTTAAGGGTAATAAAGGGTGAATCATATTTCCGATTATTTGTTATAGCATGATAAACAACACAAACAAGCCAATACAGTCTAACTAATACGCGGAATGAAGCTAAGTAAGTCCAAGGGACTTACCTCACACGAAGATAAACCAAAAAATCAACAACAACTCAGGAGGAAGCTTAGTTTCCCTTAGGAAAGGAGCAAGGAAAGCTTGTGCGAACAAACAACACGGATCAGGAACGAAACGGATGCTAGAAGTCTATAACTTCTAGTCTCAACGATCTCTAAGAGATCTACACATGCTAAGAGCTCAACCTTAGTCTTACAACAACTCAGGGGACAATGAACAACCATAAGGAACCAAGGAAGGAGCGAGGAAAGGAAGGAAGGAAGCAACTCACAAAAGACGGGAGCTACTGCAGGGAAACCGCAGGGGCGGCTGAACAGATGCACAGGGGCGGCTGAACAAAGGCGAAGGGGCGTCTCTGTGCAGGCGCAGGGGCACCTCTGTGCAGGAGCAGGGGCGTCTCTGTGCAGGCGCTGGGGCGGGGGCGTGACAGAAAGTGTTGTCGGCTTTCTTCTTCGACAAAACTCGTAGCAAGGCAACCAAAGCTCGAACCTTTGGCTCCAACATGTCAAGGCTCAACTCCAAAGAGCCTGAGAACAACGAAGGGTCAACAACAGAACACTCCACAAGAATCAAGGCTCATGCTTGATCCTTGGAGAAAAAGAAAAGAGAAGAACGAAAGGAAGAAACCAAAACAGAAGGAGAAGGCATGCAGCGCTAAAGGAACGTGAGGAGGAATCATACAAGATGCACTTACACGTTCAACGAAGTCACGGGAAGCAAAGGACGGCAGCAAATCTCTATGGTTGAAGATGATAGCAAGGAACGGAAAAAGGGGAGAAAGAAGAGAATATATAGGAACGGGCTGAAAAAAAAGAAGGAAAGACGTCTAGGGTTTAGAAAGAAGACAAGGAAACCGGCCCATAAGATAAAATATCGGATATTGTATCTATGGAATGAAGATAAAAGAACGGAAGAGAAGATCGGACAGATCTGTCGTAAATCCGCAGGGGCGGATCTCACTTATTTGTAATGGTGGTAGGAGGTGATAAAAATGGTTTAGCCTTACAAAAAAAAAAAAGCAAATTCTTGTAATTAATGTTCTACAACTTTATGGTGGGTGTTTACCTTAAACAAGGATTATAGCAAATTTCTTTAAGATGTATTTTTTCAAATTAAAACACACTATCTCAAAACAAGTTATTTCTGATGGTGTAAAGTTGAGACGTTGTTGAGTTAGTGAATCACTAATATCATTTTCCATCTAATATACATTTTAAAGGCAAAAAGCATAGTCTAACTGATAGATGGAAAATTATACAAAAATGGAGTAGTGAATTTGAAAAGTAAAATTTTTATTCGGTTATACGGAATATTACGAAACAGGTAAGTCCGAGTGTACACGCAACTCGACTACGGATCCGCCGCAAATTAAAACATGCATTGTATTAAAGTAGAAAAAAATGACGGTTGTCAAGTCAACACGTATATACCAGATTGTGTTTCCCCTATATTTATCGCACAAAACAATTAATATAATAAATTTAACACAAAATTTTAATCCAATTATACTTTTCATTAACACTGGGAAGTACTCACACCCTAGACACATTAATGAACTATCACACGAGTCATCAAACCTACAAAGTGATATCATAGAATTAAATCATATTATGCTTACGTGTATAATTATATAATGAAATAATGTATAGTTTTTATTTCCTACTTTGCACAAGGATTAAGCCGATTATTACATAGAACATATATTCATTTAATGCACGCGCATATAGATTGCCAAATTTGAATAAAGGCTATTGCTTTATATATGAAATAATGTACCATACTTTATTAATGTCTGACCCAAAAAAATATAATTTCTAAATTTGTTACACTTCTAATTTTAATAAACAGTTATAATAATAATCAAATTTGGAGCAAAGGTTACTTCTTTATTTAAGATATTGGTTTAGATTCTTCGACTCTACGTGGCAACATATAAATATAGGAATTTGGATGGTGACACATATATAGACTGTCGGGGGGTAACATGTAAAGGCACACTCGTAAAGTATGAGTAACAATGTTGTCACGAAGTTTTTATCATTATTTTTCTTACAAACATTATTATCTTAGTTATTTATATTTACTTTTGAACTTTTTTTTTTATAAAACTAAGGATTTCCAGAGTCTATTCATTTTATAAAAGTTAAGTACGAACCCAACTTTTACACGGATTGCCCGACCCTAGTAGTAGAATCGGTCATCCGTTTATAAAAATAAAAAAATTGGAGTTCCGAGTTGGGTTGTCACGTTCAAAGTTTTTTTCAAAAAATATCTTGTTTACGATTTTTTTAATTAGCTCTTTTTAATTTGGATTATATAGAATTTTGATTTAAGTATGAGAAGTTGAAATTTTATACTTTACTGTAATCTCTATTTAAATAATATATTTTGAATAAAAACACAAACCAATTAGATTTGATCCGATAAGGTTTGGGTCCACAGTCCACTTCAGCGGATTGTAACCCTAAATATTAAGTTCATTTTCCGGTCAAATTAAGTTAAAAATTCCGACTTCAG
This sequence comes from Fagopyrum homotropicum, assembly GCA_033239125.1. Classification (NCBI taxonomy): domain Eukaryota; kingdom Viridiplantae; phylum Streptophyta; class Magnoliopsida; order Caryophyllales; family Polygonaceae; genus Fagopyrum; species Fagopyrum homotropicum. The sequence goes on along the minus strand of BSWB01000002.1, from coordinate 29,028,298 downwards.
ATCGGTTAAGATCGAATTTAGACCGATAAATAATACTATTTTTCCTTTGGTAATATTGGGTTCCTATTTGGCTTCCAAAAAGCTTCTAAAGTTCCATTCTCCATCTTGCCTATGTCTGTAACACCCCAAGTTCTGAGAACTCGAAGCGCTATAGGCTAGGACCGCACAATGGGTCCCGACCCTCAGAGTAGCAACAGCAAACGGATCTTACAAAAAGGCACAAACGAATGAAAACCAAAACTCAATATAAAACCAAAGGTTTAAACAGAGCAAAGCGGAAAAGACTCGCAGCCGAGTTCAAAACAAAAGGGAAACAACAAAGAAACATAAACCCGATCCCTCCCTATAATGTACGGTAACCCTGGCTGACCACACCACCTGGATCACTCATCAGCATCTTGAACCTACGGAACATCTACAACGACGGTATAAACCGTTAGTTAACATTCTAGGTATAAGCAAGAGCGTAAAGGCATAAACACACATAAGGTAAGATAAACATATAGCATGCTTGCACACAACCGGCTATTATCTTTCATTAAGGTTATCCATTATTAATTCAACTTCTTTTGTCACACGAGAATCCTTTCGAAACTCGCCTCCGCTTCCGTCTACCAATAGGAATAGATCAGTACTATCCGTTACCTATGGGGTATGGGTTGCAAGAGAACATTCCATTCTCCTAAAGAACTAGACAAGTGGTCACCACCCGGTTATAATACACTTGGCCCAATTAAGGTTATAAAGGGTGAATCCTATACCGGTTATCCGTTATAACATGAATAAACAACACAAACAAGCCAATACAATCCAACTAATACGCGGAATGAAGCTAAGTAAGTCCAAGGGACTTACCTCACTCGAAGGTAACTCAAAGCTCAAGAACAACTCTGTTTCCCTAAAGAAAGGAGCAAGGAAATGTTCACACAAGCATCACGAACCAGGAACGAAACGGTTGCTAGAAGTCTATAACTTCTAGTCTCAAAGATCTCTAAGAGATCCACACATGCTAAGGGTTCAACCCCAGTCTTACAACATACACCGGAGGTCATCAACATCCAAAAGATGTAAGGAAAGGAACGAGAAAAGCAAGGAAGGAAGTAACTCACAAGAACGGGAGTTACTATAGAGAAAACCGCAGGGGCGGCTGGACAAGGCGCAAGGGCGGGGACGCAGGCACGGGGGTGGCTGCATGACAGAAAGCACTGTCGGGCCTCTCTACGACAGAAATCACAACAAGGGAAACCAAAAGCTCGAACCTTTGGCTCCAACACATCAAGACTCAACTCCAAAGAGCCTGAGAACAACGATACATCAACAACGAGACGCCAACAAGAATCAAGGTTCAAACTTGATTCTTGGAGAAGAAGAAGAAGAAGAAGAAGAAGAAGAAGAAGAAGACGAAAAGAAAGAAGGAAGCATGATGCAGTACATGAACGTAAGGAAGAACAATGAGTGATGAACTTACACGTTCAGCAAGGTCGCAAGAAGCAAGGTGACGGTTGCAGCTCTCAAGGGTTTGAAGACGATAGCAAGAAACGGGAAAAGGAGGAAAAGGCGGGAATATAAAGAAAAGGGTTGGAAGGATAGAAGAAAGGACGTCTAGGGTTAGAAAGAGGATAAAGAAACCGGCCCATAAAATAGAATATCGGATATTCTATCTATGGAAGGAAGATAAAACAAAAGAAAGAAAGATCGGGCACGATCTGTCGTCAGCCGCAGGGGCGGCTGACCCTGCCGCGGGTACGGCCTGCCGCAGGAGCGGCACTCTTCACCGCGGGGGCAGTGAAGGCAAAAGACTGGGGTCTTACATGCTTTGAGTCGGAGAAGAGGCGGAGAGGACAAAGAAGAGGACAAAGAAGAGTGAACTGCAACATCTTGAGGAGGCATAATAGAAGTACCAGAAGAGAGAAGAGAGAATGTAAACTCTAATTCGGGAGGATGTTTGAACGGTAAAAATAAAGGGGTACATTAACCTAATAAGAAAATGAGAGGGGCATACTTACTAGATAAGAAACTCAAAAGAGCATACTTACTAAATTCACCTTGTTTTTATAAGTTCAAGATAATACATGTACTAATAATATAAATGTTTAAACTAATAGAACATTCGATTTGAACTAATAATACAAATATTTTTTAGCTAACAATATTATAATAAACGTATTATAATAAACATAACTAAAATTATAAAATTAAGTTCAAAATTGGATATCATTAGTCCGAACATTGTGTATTGTAGTTCAAATATTGTGTTTTATTATTTCAAGTAAACAAAATGCATAAAAACAAAACTACTAAATTAATAAAACAATGCATGAACTAACTAAAAAAAAAACATAACTGATAGTATAAAATCTAACGAGTTGAACTAAAACTATGAAAGTAATTGAGATAATAATTGTTATAGTTTCTTCACGAAAACTATAAAAAAAATGTCAATGCATGCATTCCCCTTTTCTAAAATTAAAACAGATTTTTAAAATGTCAAAATTGTCCCGTATGTTCTAAAGATTGTAAAATTTCCACCGCACATCTCCTAACTTATTAAATGACGTGGATGAACTTAGACTGAATCAAGTGAATCAACGTACTAGATTACTCCATAAATCTGCACCATGACTCTACTCCCACCTGAACCAATCCCATTATTATTTACTTAACATACTACTTATTTCTATTTATGAATTATTACAAAACAAAATAAACTTTTTCTCTTTTTTTATAATTAAACTGTAACACCCCGAATCTGCGGGACTCGGGATGCTACGGGTTGGGACCCACAATGGGCTCCGACCCTTAACTTGACAACAATTTCACCGGACTTTTCCAGCATGGCACAAATAAAGGCAAAACCGAAATTCCCTTTAATGCAAATGATAAGAAACCCGAAGGAAAACAACCAAATACTTCAGCCGAGATACAACACAAAACCGAACGCCAAATACACGGCATACAAAACACAACAATCAAAGGACAAAATACAACTCAACTCCATTCAAAAACCCTTCCTAAAATGTACGGACCCCGACTGCCCACTCTTCCGGATCTCTCGGCCGCATTCCTAACCTGCAAGGCAATCTACAACAATCGGTATAAAACCGTTAGCTCATATTCGAAGCATTAGGAATTAATGGGAAAGGCACATACACAAGTAGAACACTGCAAGCACACAACATACTTAAAATCACACCAATCCGGTTTATTATCTTTATTATTATTAAGTCGTATCCATTCTAATTCAACTTAGGTTGTGACACGAGAGTCACCGAAACTCGCCTCGATCCCTACTTACCGGCATTTAATGGTACTGATGCATCTGACCGTCTACTAGCACAGGATAGTCGCCGAGAACCTCCTAGCTTTCGCGGGAGCCAGGCAAGTTGTCACCGCCCGTTGTCATACACTTGGGCCAAAATAATATAAAGGTCGGTAATCCTATTTCCAGTTTAGTTGTTATAAACAATAAAGAATAAACACACACCACCAAACACACATCAATGCTAATACAAGGAATGCGAACTAAGTAAGTCCGGAGACTTACCTCGTCCCACACTCAACTCACAACACTCTCGCTTCCTTAGGGAGGAAGCCCATAACCTGCTCACAAGAAAAACTATATCAACAATAACCCACTCACAATAGAAGTCTTAGACTTCTATACAAATGATTTACGCAAGACCATTTGACTCGTAATTCTAGGACCGCAACCTAGAATCCCTCATTCTCACATCACACTCAACAGAAGCTAGAAGTCCTAAGACTTCTAAACCCTCGGATCTCGCAAGATCATAACCCATAGTACATACTTGGATAAATATGCCTAGTCCAAACAGACACAACGGTAACAACACCATGTTAGGATACGCATATCCTAGCTCATAAACTCAACAACCATATACTCCAATTATCAAACCTCACAAGCCTCACAAGATAACATCAACACCTCAAGCTTTATAACATTTCACAATCCTCAAACACTCACCTAAGGTCCAAAGTCACTACTTGGCATTCACTCTAAGTTATGCTAGATTATCCAACCTAGCATGATACTAAAACTAAACATAACTAAATCAAGTAAGATCATAAACTCGGGGAAGAGGGTACTCACATGACATCAAAACACGGAAGACGATCTAAGGATGTCGAGATTGGAATCATTGGCCTTTATCGGGGCGCTTCCGGTCCTAAAACCAAAGCTACACAAAATTAGCTTAAACGCTTGTAACACCCCGAATCCGCGGGATATCGGGATGCTACGAGTGAGACCTCACCATGGGTCCCGACCCTTAGCTTGAAAACAATTTCACCGTACCTTTCTAACATGGCACAAATAAAGGCAAAATCGTAGATCATTTTTTAATGCAAATGATGAGAAACCCGAAAGAATGCAACAACAAACTTCAGCCGAGGTACAACTCACACCAAATGCCAATCAAGCGGCACACGAAACGTAATAACCGAAAGACAAAACACAAGACAACTCCAACTTAAAACCCTTCCTAAAATGTACGGACCCCGGCTGCCCACCTTTCCGGATCTCTCGGAGCATGCCTAACCTGCAAGACAAACTACAACATTCGGTATAAAACCGTTAGCTCACATTCGAAGCATTAGAATTAATGGGAAAGGCACAAACACAAGTAAATCATCATAGTCACACAACATACTCAAAAGCACACAAATCCGGTTTATTATCTTTATTATTATTAAGTTATATCCCGTTCTAATTCAACTTCTTTTGTGACACGAGAATCTCCCAAAACTCGCCTCGGTCCCTTCTTCCGGCAATGGAACGGTGCGGATGCCTCCGACCGTCTAACCAGCACGGGCCAGTCGCCGAGAACCTCCTAGCTCTCGCAAGAGCTAGGCAGTGATGTCACAGCCCGTTATCATACACTTGGGACAAACAATATAAAGTTCGGTAATCCTATTTCCGGTTTATTTGTTATAAACAATAAATAATAAACACACACCACCCAACACACATCAACACTAATACAAAGAATACGAGCTAAGTATGTCCGGAGACTTACCTCGTCACCACACTCACTCACTACACTCTAGCTTCCCTTGGGAAGGCATCCACAACTTGCTCACAAGAAGGTATTTATCAACATATGCTCAGGCCCAAGAAGTCTTAGACTTCACTCTAGTGATCTAAGCAAGATCACCTAACACTCATGCTAGGAAATGCATCTAAGGATCCAAGATACTCACCACACTCTCATCACATGATAACAACTCAAAACAGCTTATTATCTCACATGAACATAACCTCATCCAAGAAGGAACCAGCTAGCCTAGAAGGTTCATCATGCTCAACATACTCCAAGCCATCAAGTACATCGAGCCTTAAGGGCTCATAGGTTTCCAACCACTAGGTGGCATTCACAACTACCCTAGGTCCATCCTAGGCATGATACTAACATGAAACAACCTCACAAATAAGGAAGGAACGAAGAAGGGAGAAGAAGAGCCTATTGTTGAAGAAACGCAGCCGCGGAAACAAAAGGCGCGACTACGTGCGGAAGGTCACGGCCCCCGCGGTGCCTGGAAATTCTGATGCCGCCCCCGCGGCGTTTTTAACCGCCCTCGCGGCTGGCTAAGATCCGCCCCCGCGGCGCCTGATCCCGCCCCCGCGGCTGAACTCCAGAAACAGCGTCTTCTTCGTCTTCGACTGTGGATCTTGAGCTTCAATGGCCTCCTTCTCTTGTTGGGTCTTCTTCAAACATCATCCACGGTATATAGGCTCTCCCTCATGACCTAATCCAGCCAAGAACACACACATGCAAATGATTTAACAAGAACCCTCTTCTAGAGCTTCATCCATGGCAATAGAGAAGAAGAGGAGAAGAAGAAGGTAGCAGCTAGAAAGAAGGGAGAAGGGAGGAGAGAAAGCTTACCCAAACTGAATCCAAAGCTTCCCATTGCTGCAGATCAAAAGCCAAGAGTTCCAAGGAGAGGGTAGAGGAATGGGCACCAAGAGGGGAGTGTGTGAGAGAGAGTAACGTGAAATGAAAAGTGAGGAGAGAGAGAATAATGGGCTGAACAAAGGGCTGGGGAGACTGATAACACGATTTATGGCTTAGGTTTAGGAAATCATTTAGATAGATTTTTCACTTGTTCATGCATGGTTTAGCATTAGTTCACGACGTATACAGTCAATTCACGTATTTTGTCGAGATAGACGTCTACACGGACTTTTGCATTGCTTTGTAGGTATTTTGGGAGATTTAGGAACTTAATCGATACATTTGAGGATCGTTCATCAAGATGACACACCTTCGGACTCATTGGGATGCAAGCTAGAAGCTAAGGAAGACCCATGGAACCTTGTGCAAGTCATGCACCAAATCGTGACTCAATGATCCAAAGCAAGTTGAGGCACAAAAACCACGGTCACTGGCACTTCCATGGCCGTGGAAATGGACCGTGGTTTTTGCCAGACGGTTGTGACAGATGTGCCACGATCTCATGGCCGACTCTAGCAAGGTTGTAGTATAAAAGTGGTCCTGCAAGGCTGAGAGAGGGCATCTTCCATTCTCCCATCATCCACTCTCACTACCATACTCTCAACAAGAAGATTCTCTCAAAAGGAGCTTGGAAGGAAGCTACCATTGGAGGAGGAGAAAAGCTCCATTGGAGAAGAAGAGTAGAAGACACCATTGTTAGCCTTTGATAGATTTTAGAGTGAAGATTATAGGAATCATTTTCTAGGGTTGTAAGAATCGATTAAACCTTCTTTTGAAGGGTTATGAGTCTTTCTAATCTCATTTTCAGCTTGGTTTTACTTGTTTCACTTGTTCATCTCTTTCTCTTCATTATCTTGCAAATGGAAGCCATGATTTTATGCCTTATGATTTCGATTGTGATGATGTATGTTGTAGGCTAAATAGATGCGATTCTAGGGTAAGGAAAGGAGGGTTATGGCTGGGACTATGATAGGATGGACTTAGAGTTGCCTTTGGATGATTCGTTTACTTGAACAGAGCCACTGTTGGAGTCCACGGTTTGTTCTTGCCAGTCCACGGCCGTGGAAGTAGATGAACAGCCCGTGGTTTGCCTGATTTGCTTGACTTGATGAGTGTAAGTTCTAGAATGTTAGAATGTTGAAATCCTAGTGTTTGTTGAGTTAAATCTATCCTAGGGTGACCTAGTGTTAGCAACTAAGTGTTTAGAAGAGACCTACCCGGTGATTCTTACTCTTAGATATCTAAGATGACAAACTCTATGTAGTAGTGAGCCTCACAAGCCGCTATTGGACTGAGTGTGCTAGGATAGGTGTTTAGGACTTGCCTTTCCGAGACTTACCCGGTAAGGAGAGGTTGGATCCCTAGAATTCCATCCGGTTTGAGTAGAATTCCTATCCTTAGGCTCTTTGAGACTTACCCGGTGATGAGACCTTAGGAGCGGACTAGTGGACCATGAGACCTACCCGGTGATTGATCCCAATCTAGAAACACTCAATCCCAACATAGTATAGTTAATCCAAAGAACGGTTAGATAGCTTGAGTCCTATGCCATAACCGGAATTCCCAACCCCTAGAATCCGCTTTTATCTCTCTTTGATCTCATATCTCGTTTTTAGCTCATTTGTTTGTGTTGATTTGTTAGTTTAGTTGATTGTTTATTTTGCATGATTTGTGATCTTTGATTGATCACCTAAAAACCATCCCAAAAACATTGAGATTTTCATTTCTTTATTTCTTTCTCCTTTCTTAGCCTAGATCTACACCAAACTTAATCACTTATCGATTCAATTCTCACCTCGGTCTTTGTGTTCGACCTCGGAATACTATCCCTACTACAAAACGTCCCGTACACTGCGGGTTAGCTAGGAGTTTGGAGAAATATAACGAGTATAAATTTAAAGCTTTTGCGTGCACACCTTCTTAGCGTAACAAAGTTTTTGGCGCCGTTGCCGGAGACTAGGTCTAGATTGAGTTTTTTTTGTGATTGTTTATAGTGTAGGTCTTTCTTGTTGCTTTTGATCTCATTTTGGTTTGTGTCTTTGCTTTTCAGGACATCTCTCACTCTTTAGGTGTATGCGAAGATCTCGTGGCAAGGATTTAGCTCCATTCGATCCCGAACCGGAGAAAACCCTTAGATCTAGATCCAAGAGCATTCGAAAGGGAAAAGAGATGGCCGGAAGAGATCTCCAAGCTGAATTGGATGAGGCTTTAGAGCAAATTAGGATAAGGGATGAAGCTTTGGAGAATGAGAGGAGACTTGCCAATGAGAGGCAAGAGGCAACTAGGAGGGAGATTGAAGAGATTAGGCAAGCTCTTGTGCAAAGAGAGCTTAATCGTCAACAACCTCCTCCACCTCCACCACAACCGCAGCCGGCGGTTAATATTCGGGTTGTGCCCATTGCTATGGAATAGCCACAAACGTTGGGGCAACGTATGGATCTGGCACAAAGAGCACACCGTCCGGGTGTGAACTTAGGAGATCCCGCAGCCCATGATTACGAGCTCTGCCCTCAAGTTCTACAAATGATCCGACATAATCAATTTGGAGGGATGGAAGGAGAGTCTCCTCATCAACACTTGATGAACTATGAGATCTTGATGGAGACTCTTAGACCGCCTAGATTGGAGAGCAACAACCATAAGCTTAGGGCTTTCTCCTTCTCACTTAAGGATAAAGCCTTGGCTTGGTATCAATCTATTCCACAAGGGCGGGTGAGTACTTGGGAGGAGATGACAACCGAGTTTTTGACTAAGTTCTTCCCACCTTCCAAGACTACCGAGCTAAGAGGGAAGATCAATGCCTTCGTGATGAAGGATAGAGAAAGCTTGTTCAAGTCTTGGGAGAGGTTCAAAGACCTTCTCCTAAATTGTCCACACCATGGTATACCGAAAATTGAGCTATTGGAGATCTACTTCAAAGGACTTGATGAAGATAGCCAATTCAAGCTTCAATCTCTTTCCGGTGGGACTTTCATGGAAAAGAATGTAGATGATGCTTGGGAGTTTGTAGAGAAACAAGCTTTAGTGATTGAGAAGTACTCCCATAGGAAGAGTGATGGGAGAAAGGCGGGAGCATATGAGGTGAGTGAAGTCACCATGAGCAATTTCAAGCTTGACGCCATCAACAACGAGTTAAAGTCTTTGAGGGAGTTGTGTGCTACAACTTTGAAGAACCAAGTAACCCCTCAAGTGCAAGGGCAAGCAAACTTGTCTTCCAAGGAGGAAGATGTGAACTACATGGGAAAGGGCAACTACAACAAATATCAAGGCCCAAGGAACTTCAACAACAACCGGCAATTTAACAATTACCGGCCTAATCACATTCATCCCGGGTTTTCCTATTCTAACCCGGATGGAGCCTTGAACCCTCCCGCTTCCACAAGCGCAGCTCCACCACCAAAGGCTTCACAAGAACCTCCACCCGGATTCACTTAACCTCCAAAGGATAGAACCGAAATGATGTTTGAGCAATTGCTTGGAAGGTTGAGTGGTCTTGAGAGCACGGTGACTTCCATTTCTAAAGCTCAAAAGGTGTTGGAAGCACAAGTGTTCCAAAAGGCGGGTGAAGCGCATAGAGATCCGGGAAAGCTTCCCGGGAGAACCGAAGATAACCCAAGAGGCCAAGTGTTGGCTATTACAACAAGGAGTGGGTTGAGCATGAAGGACCCCTTGCCCAAGGAGAATGCTAAGGACATGCAAGTGGTGGTAGAAGAAGAGACATTGCAAGAAGATGGAGGCAAGAGCAAGGATGTTGAGCCAACATATGTGGCACCGCCTCCATACAAGCCACCACTACCTTTCCCTCAATCACGAGCAAGGGCTCGCTTGGACAAACACTTTGGTAAATTCCTTGAACTTATGTCTAAATTGCATATTAACATTCCGTTCATGGATGCTATCTTAGGTATGCCGGCGTATGGCAAATTCTTGAAGGAAATACTCTCCAACAAAAGGAAGTTGGAGGAGTATGGAGAAGTAAGAATGATGAAGAGATCCTCGGAATTAATCCAAACAATGAAGGAGGAGATGCCTCCTAAGCTAAGAGATCCGGGTTCCTTTCGTGTCCCAATCGGAGTGGGAGAAGTAAAGTATGAAGCCCTATGCGATCTTGGAGCAAGTGTGAGCATCATACCACTTGCACTTTGCAACAAGGTTGGGTTAGGAGAGCCAAAACCGGTCAAGATGACCCTCTACATGGCGGACCGTTCTATCACTCATCCGGTTGGGATCTTAGAAGACATTCCGGTGCAACTAGGGAAGTTCTATGTGCCGATTGATTTTGTTGTCTTGGACATTCCGGTGGATTATCCGGTTCCCATCATCTTAGGAAGACCTTTCTTGGCTACATCCGGATGCTTGGTGGATTGTAAAAATGGAATTCTCTCCTTCAACATTGGAGAGGAGAATATCAAGTTCAAGCTGTCCACAATGATGAAAGGGCCAACCCTTGATGAAGATGTATTCAACATAGTCGAGCAAGAGGAATCTAGAGAAGTTGTGAGCTTGATCTTGATCAAAGACCCCTTGTAGAAGGTTCTTAGCTTAAGTTTGATGGAGGAAGGTGTTGAGGAGGCTTGCAATGAAGAAATCAAAGCCTTGGAAGCATTAGAAAAGGAGACAAGAGCTAAATTTGAAGTCCACGAAAGTATGCTGAAATCCTGTAGCAACCACGGTCGTGAAGGAGGTTCCACGGCCGTGGAACTCTCTGGAGTCCTCCGAAGAGCAAGGTTTGCAAAGTCCACGGCCGTGGACGTGCCAGGATCCGTGGAGTTGCCCGTGGTTTCCCCAGAAGCAGCCCTTATTGTTGATCAAGCTTCAAGGAGTCTTGAAGAGCCTTCATTTGCTTTGGATTCATCTCAACCAACGTTATTTAGATCATCTCCACTCGATAAAGGTCCTCCTAAACTTGAACTCAAACCTCTCCCTTCTCATTTGAATTATGCTTTTCTTGGTGATAATTTACATATCCGGTAATTGTGAATGCATGCTTGAATGATGATGAACTTTCTAGGTTGTTGCATGAGCTAAGATTGCATAGGAAAGCCATTGGCTATACTATTGATGACCTTGTTGGCATTAAACCCTCTTTGTGCATGCATAAGATATTGATGGAAGATGACCATAAACCCTCTATTGAACATCAAAGAAGATTGAATCCTATAATGAAAGAGGTAGTCAAGAAAGAGATCATTAAGTTGCTAGATGCGGGAATCATCTACCCTATTTCGGATAGTAAGTGGGTTAGTCCCGTGCATGTGGTTCCTAAGAAGGGTGGGATGACCGTAGTGACTAACAAGAACAATGAACTAATCCCAACTAGGACGGTTATGGGATGGAGGATGTGTATTGACTATAGGAAGCTTAACATGGCCTCTAGGAAAGATCACTTCCCCCTTCCTTTCATTGACCAAATGCTAGAGAGGTTAGCTCAACATTCTCACTTTTGCTACTTAGACGGCTATAGTGGATTCTTCCAAATCCCTATCCACCCCGATGACCAAGAGAAAACCACATTTACATGTCCATGGGGAACTTTTGCATATAGGAGAATGCCATTTGGGTTGTGTAATGCACCCGCCACCTTTCAAAGGTGTATGATGGCTATCTTTTCGGAGTATATTGAAAACATCATGGAAGTGTTTATGGATGATTTTTCTGTTTATGGATCTTCCTTTGATAATTGCTTAGCTAACTTGTCTTTAGTGCTTAAAAGATGTGAGGAGACTAATCTAGTCTTGAATTGGGAAAAATGCCACTTCATGGTAAGTGAAGGTATTGTGTTGGGACACTTGGTGTTCAACCGTGGCATTGAGGTTGATAGGGCTAAGATAGAGACAATTGAGAAGTTGCCACCACCTACCTCGGTGAAGGGGGTAAGGAGTTTTCTAGGGCATGCCGGTTTTTACCGGAGATTTATTAAAGACTTCTCTAAAATTTCTAAGCCTCTTACTAACCTACTAATGAAGGATGTTGAGTTTGTTTTCTCCAAAGATTGCCTTGAGGCTTTTTGTAGGTTGAAGAATGCCTTGATCTCCGCACCTATCATGCAACCTCCGGATTGGAGTTTACCGTTTGAAATCATGTGTGGTGCGAGTGATGTAGCCGTTGGGGCTGTTTTGGGGCAAAGGAAAGATGGGCGCACACATGCCATTTATTATGCTAGCAAAACGCTAGATGATGCCCAACTCAATTATGCTACCACCGAGAAGGAGTTGCTAGCGGTTGTGTATGCATTTGAGAAGTTCCGCTCATATCTTGTTGGAGCGAAGGTCATTGTGTATACGGATCATGCCGCGATCCGTTATCTCCTTACAAAGAAGGATGCCAAGCCTAGGTTGATTCGGTGGATCCTTCTTCTTCAAGAGTTTGATTTGGAAATCCGGGACAAGAAGGGGTCCGAAAACTCTGTGGCGGATCACCTTAGTAGACTCCCACCGTTAGAGCTTGAAAGAGATGACATCCCGATTGATGACTCATTCCGGGATGAGCAATTGCAATTGATGGAGGAGTGCTTGTTCCAAGTGTCTAGAGGAAGTGAGCCATGGTATGCCGACATTGTGAACTATCTTGTGTGTGAGGAAGTGCCTCCCGGTTTGTCATATGCCCAAAGGAAGAAGTTCTTCAAAGATGTGAGGCATTACTATTGGAGTGAACCACTTTTGTTCAAAAGAGGGCCGGATGGAGTGTTTAGAAGATGCATACCGGAGGATGAGGTGGAGAGTGTGATCCGCCATTGTCATTCCTTGCCATATGGAGGGCATGCTAGCTCACACAAGACATGTGCGAAGGTGTTGCAATCGGGCTTCTTTTGGCCAAGTTTGTTCAAGGATGTGCAGAATTTTGTGGTAGCTTGTGATGCTTGTCAAATAACGGGCAATATCTCAAGGAGGAATGAGATGCCCTTGAACAACATACAAGAGGTGGAGATATTTGACGTGTGGGGTGTGGACTTCATGGGATTATTCCCCTCTTCATGTGGAAACCTCTACATCCTATTGGCGGTGGACTATGTTTCAAGATGGGTGGAGGCAATCGCCTCTCCCACAAATGATGCCAAGGTTGTGGTGCGGTTCTTCAACCGAGTGATCTTCCCTAGGTTCGGAACACCAAGGGTGATCATAAGTGATGGAGGAAAGCACTTCACCAATAGGAACTTCGGGACACTTTTGGCTAAGTATGGGGTGACCCATAAGGTGGCAACACCTTACCACCCCCAAACTAGTGGCCAAGTGGAGATCTCCAACCGGGAGATAAAAGGAATTCTTGAGAAGACAGTCTCTAGGACGAGAAAAGATTGGGCTATGAAGCTCGATGATGCCTTGTGGGCATATAGAACCGCTTTCAAGACACCAATTGGCACAACTCCTTACAAGCTAGTTTATGACAAGTCTTGCCACCTTCCGGTAGAGATGGAGCATAGAGCATATTGGGCCATTAAGTGGCTAAATTTTGACCTCAAGGAGGCCGGAGAGAAGAGGTTGCTTGATATGAACGCTCTTGAGGAGATCCGGTTGGATGCTTATGAAAACGCCCGGATCTACAAGGAGAGGACCAAACGGTGGCATGACAAGCGCCTCATCCCGAAGGAGTTGAGTGAAGGCGACCTTGTCCTTCTCTTCAACTCAAGGCTGCGGCTCTTCCCCGGAAAGCTAAAGTCAAGGTGGACCGGTCCCTATGTGGTGAAGAAGATCTTTCCCCATGGAGCGGTTGAGATAGGAGGGGATCATTGTGGAGATTTCAAGGTGAATGGGCACCGGTTGAAGAAGTACATCCCGGGAGCTCCGGTGGATATGATTGCCCCACTTCAACTTGAGTAGAACGCCCCCGAGTTTGGTCAAGATAATGACCTTAAAGAAGCGCTTGATGGGAGGCAACCCATTGGTAACATTATTCCCTTTTTCGCTTTTGTTTTTGTTTTTGATTTTTCTGTTTTTGTATGTGTTTGGTATGTTTTGTGTGTGTGCTAGAGTCTTGGTAGCATGGAAGCCTTGCATGGCATGTGAATGATGATGATGAACTCCTCATCAATTATGGGTGGAGCGGACGCGGAACTTGGTCGGCTAGCGGTGCCTAGCGCGGGTCCCGACGCCATGATGAACATTTAGAGCTCTCTACCATTGTTGATAGGATCGTCCACCATCAATCCATTTGAGTAATCCCAAATACCGAAGCAAACCATTTTTACATTGTGAGAACCCTCTTTCACTCTTCTTTACTTGAATGCCACATTGGGGACAATGTGTTTCTAAGTATGGGGTGGGGTTTGCAGGATCCTTTGTATGATTAGCATCTAGGATAGTTTAATATTGTCACATGCTTCATCATGTCTTGCATTGTACATAGATATTTCGAAAAATCCAAAAATCAGAAAATTTAAAAATTTTAGTGCTTCTAAACTTGGGAATGACCCTTATGATGAAATTGTTGTGTAGATTGGCTATGGATGGCCTTATGTGTTAAATTGATGAATTGCATATGTGGACTTGAAGTACTTATCTTGAATCCCATGAATGATTTGTGATCATGATGGTTGTCTTGATAGGATTGAGTATTGAAAGTCGAAATTACATGCTAGTTCTTGCACATCATCTAAGAATGAATAAGGCAATTCATCTTTCTCTACTTCTCATCTTGACCATGATGTTTGAGCACCTCAATCGATATAAATCTTGACCTCTTTTGACCCATCCGGGAATAAGAGCATGTTAGTGTGTTGATGTGTGTGAAAAGCAAGTGTGGGGTGAAGATGTTGATGAAAGAATGTTATGAATAAAATTCTGAATTTGTTGTGAAAGTGTAGACAAAAATATAGGTTTGGGGACGTTGGTTTAAATGACGAGTAACTCGGCACCACTCACATAATCGGGTGTTTGTGTCTTGCCAAAGTCAAATAAACCAATAGTCCTAACGAGTTTTGGTATGTGTGCCCGGTGTGGATGCACCTCGAAAAATAGAAAAAGCCCGAGGACGGCTAATCACCAAGGTTTCGGCTTTTGTACACCAATGCCATTGTCTCAAAAATAAGTAAAAGAAAAGAAAAGAAAGATGGAGAAAATATACACTTGTGGGAAGTTGATCAAGGACAAAAATTGTGGAGTTAGTTCCATTCCCGGATTAGCATCACATAGCCTAGAAAAATCCCCACCTAATCACAACGTTTCTTGGCCTTTTATCTCACAAGCCCTTGTGACCTATTTGCATGTGTGTAAGACTTAGTAATCTAGATTGGATATGCTTTTGATCATCTTGACTTCTTCATTTTTACATTTCATGCATGCTTTCAAGTTAAGTACAATTGTCTTTCCGTGCCTTCATTTATTTGATACATGATTGCTTGTCCATTGCCATGAAAACATAACTATGAAGGTGATCCGATATTAGAAGCACAAATCCAAAAAGATTTTGTCGTTTTTCTGCATGCATAAATCATGTCATCTTTTAGTCTACAGTTGGGACTTGCTCGGGGACGAGCAAACCTTAAGTATGGGGTATTTTTGATAACACGATTTATGGCTTAGGTTTAGGTTATCATTTAGATAGATTTTTCACTCGTTCATGCATGGTTTAGCACTAGTTCACGACGTATACACTCAATTTACGTATTTTGTCGAGATAGACGTCTACACAGACTTTTGCATTGCTTTGTAGGTATTTTGGGAGATTTAGGAGCTTAATCGATACATTTGAGAATCGTTCATCAAGATGACACACCTTCGGACTCATTGGGATGCAAGCTAGAAGCTAAGGAAGACCCACGGAACCTTGTTGGTGCAAGCCATGCACCAAATCGTGACTCAATGATCCAAAGCAAGCTGAGGCACCAAAACCACGGTCACTATCACTTCCACGGCCGTGGAAATGGACCGTGGTTTTTGCCAGACGGTTGTGACTGCTGTGCCACGATCTCATGGCCGACTCTAGCAAGGTTGTAGTATAAAAGTGGTCCTGCAAGGCTGAGAGAGGGCATCTTCCATTCTCCCATCATCCACTCTCACTACCATACTCTCAACAAGAAGATTCTCTCAAAAGGAGCTTGGAAGGAAGCTACCATTGGAGGAGGAGAAAAGCTCCATTGGAGAAGAAGAGTAGAAGACACCATTGTTAGCCTTTGATAGATTTTAGAGTGAAGATTATCGGAATCGTTTTCTAGGGTTGTAAGTATCGATTAAACCTTCTTTTGAAGGGTTGTGAGTCTTTCTAATCTCATTTTCAGCTTGGTTTTACTTGTTTCACTTGTTCATCTCTTTCTCTTCATTATCTTGCAAATGGAAGCCATGATTTTATGCCTTATGATTTCGATTGTGATGATGTATGTTGTAGGCTAAATAAATGCGATTCTAGGGTAAGGAAAGGAGGGTTATGGCTGGGACTATGATAGGATGAACTTAGAGTTGCCTTTGGATGATTCGTTTACTTGAACAGAGCCACTGTTGGAGTCCACGGTTTGTTCTTGCCAGTCCACGGCCGTGGAAGTAGATGAACAGCCCGTGGTTTGCCTGATTTGCTTGATTTGATGAGTCTAAGTTCTAGAATGTTAGAATGTTGAAATCCTAGTGTTTGTTGAGTTAAATCTATCCTAGAGTGACCTAGTGTTAGCAACTAAGTGTTTAGAAGAGACCTACCCGGTGATTCTTACTCTTAGATATCAAAGATGACAAACTCTAGGTAGTAGTGAGCCTCACAAGCCGCTATTGGATTGAGTGTGCTAGGATAGGTGTTTAGGACTTGCCTTTCCGAGACTTACCCGGTAAGGAGAGGTTGCATCCCTAGAATTCCATCCGTTTGAGTAGAATTCCTATCCTTAGGCTCTTTGAGACTTACCCGGTGATGAGACCTTAGGAGCGGACTAGTGGACCATGAGACCTACCCGGTGATTGATCCCAATCTAGAAACACTCAATCCCAACATAGTATAGTTAATCCAAGGAATGATTAGATAGCTTGAGTCCTATGCCATAACCGGAATTCCCAACCCCTAGAATCCGCTTTTATCTCTCTTTGATCTCATATCTCGTTTTTAGCTCATTTGTTTGTGTTGATTTGTTAGTTTAGTTGATTGTTTATTTTGCATGATTTGTGATCTTCGATTGATCACCTAAAAACCATCCCAAAAACATTGAGATTTTCTTTTCTTTATTTCTTTCTCCTTTCTTAGCCTAGATCTACACTAAACTTAATCACTTATCGATTCAATTCTCACCTCAGTCTTTGTATTCGACCTCGGAATACTATCCCTACTACAAAACGTCCCGTACACTACGGGTTCGCTAGGAGTTTGGAGAAATATAACGAATATAAATTTAAAGCTTTTGCGTGCACACGTTCTTAGCGTAACAGAGACCCAAAGGTTAGCTGCCCACATGTCTCCTCACACCAAAACCCGAGGGGTTGGAAAGCAAAATGGGAAAGCGAAAGATCGGGACAGAATTAGGAATAAAATCCCGTCACTCAACATCCCGTGCCTGCGGGAAAAACTGAGCCACTAATGCGGAAAGGTCGAAAGCTCGCTAACCATCCGGAATAAAAATTCTGGATGTTACAACTAATCCCCCTAAAAACAAGTTTCGTCCCGAAACTTGCTAAACATAACACTCTCAGGTGACTAACTTGGTAACCACTCAAACTGTAACGTGCAAAGACTCTACCCAATAACCATCACAGACTCGCGTACCCGCTTCAAGACCTCGCAAGGCCTACACACATACTCGCATGAACCGCGTATCACATAAAATGAAAAAAGCTAACCAATCATACACACATTCCCGCTCGGGGCCCAAAACACCTAAACTCGCACATGTACACAACATCTAACCCATCGTCTAACTCGACGTAACGAGATCATCATAAAAACTCCAACAAAGATACTAACTCACGTCCTCTCGATAGTCTCATCAGCTCCTCGTCTAACACTAGATCAACACGACTAACAACATAAGTTTAGTCATACATGCATTCTCTTGCCGTCACACCTGAAACCTGGTGAACATCCTCCACTCTCGGTGGTCATGACAACCGGTAAACCGCCCCCAATTCGCGACAAGATCTCCAGAGAAAAGTCCGATATATAGGAACCCAAATCCCTTCCAATGACCAACACGTGTGACGCCTTGTGTCCCTGAAACTCTTAACTCGACTCATCTCATAACCTAACCCAAGAGGTCCGTACCTCTTTTCTATACATACTTCTCGTGACTTAGCTTGTCTAGCATCTGCCTTTGGACCGCCGCTACCCGAGCGAGGTCATCACGTATCCGTCCTGTTAAACCTACATATCCTCACCAATTCTAACATCCCGAGGTATTGCACTTCCGTCCACAACTTGCTTCGAACAAGGACATCATAACGGTACTTCTCATGTGTCATAACGATAACTCAACCCAACGGAGGGTACCAGGTCTACCTTTACCCCCTTACCTCGCACACGTACTCCCTACATGGCATCGACTAGTCACCAAAGTCCTTTCTACTCGATCCATTATCCAAGGTGAAACTATCGTGTAACGCACATGGTCTCTTGTGTGGCACGATCCTGCCACCAACAAATTTTGAAACGAAACGCTCATCTCAACCGAGATAACGATACTCGGTAAACGAAAACATCATGCTATCACATAGGGGACTCCACAACTAGCCAACTCATCGGCTCGGTTTCCCCAATAGGGTGTAAAAACACGTAGTCTCCGTCGGTAGTTCTATGCGACCCAAACTTGTCACCACTGTCACAAGGTCTCAAACCCGTACTAATCTCTCTCGAGGTATCTTACCATTCCCACTGCCCAACTCACGGTGGTGAGGTTTTCTTCCTCGCCGTATGGTGCTCAACCGGACCTGATGGTGGTTCACATAAGGGTTATGTACTTAGCCACCTCGACCTTAAGCTCGTCTCACTATTATGAACGTCATAAACCAGATATCTCTCACCAACGTTACGGTCTTAACAATAATCAACCCATAAGGGTAGTTATAGGGTCTCCTCTCGGGACCTTCTATCCCGGATCCTTCTCCGAACCAACCAATGACCATCTACGGCTAAAGTCCTTAACCATCTCTAGTTGTCGCCTCTGTGGGGTACTCAACTCTTGCTGAGTTAGTATACATACATGTATCATACTCCTATAGTTCATACATGCCTGGCATGTTACTCTGTAGCTAAATCGACACCACCATAAGCATGCGTCCTAAAGTGGCTAACTTTTAACACTTAGTCGATCATTCTTCTAACATACCCGCTATTGTTTACGTACACACCAAACCTCTCTTGTTAATTCATACGCTTCCCAAGCCCCGCTTGGGTGTATCCATAATATCATACAGTCCCCATAACTCGATGTTTGTGTCAAAGAAAATGAAAAAGAGGTCACTCACCTCTTCTGCTTCTACTAAAACTCCACGGATACGTCTCGGATCCCACGATCTAATTGACCTCTTCAGAAGGGTAGAAAATGTCAAGGTCATTCCGCAGCTTGGCGATTATGACCCACCAACTTATAAGCTTCATATATCCTCAACACACATTGAAGGTATTGCCGAAACCAACATCTCGTTCTCAACTGATCTACTAGATAATCTCAACCCGCTGTGTCTCTTAGGAGGTCACCTCAGATGTCCCAACCGGCCTAGATAACTCTAGTTATCCTCTTATCCTGAGCAACCTATAACCTTGTCGTCCCATGTCACACTCGTTCCTCTCAATTTTGAGAATACAGCAAGGCTTCGTCAAATCCAATCATAAGCGCAATTCAAGTATCATAACTGTCATAACTCCCTTAGGTTAGGGTCCACCTTGGAGCTGTCCGAACAACACAAATGCCGACTTCATCGTAACACGATTCTGAAACCAATAGATACTTATATGTGTAAACTCTCGACTCATCAATCGCCCTTGCGACTTCAGATGGCTTCACTACACTTATATTAACCATATTGGGCCTAAATGCCGCCTTAAAGAGGTCCTTTCTTCTTTTCATCCAAAACTGGTGGCTTCTCAACTGAAAGTCGATTTTAGTCAAACGTCGCAATCGCGTGCAACTAGTCTTATCGAGTCATCCAAATCAAAGAAAATGCCCTTACTCGTTATTCGCCATACACATCCCTTGGAAATCAAAGTACACTTCTCGACTCGTACATTTCCTCAAAAATCCTATCAGAATGCTCTGAAGGAAAGACTGGAAGAATTCTCCATTCCTCTCACGGAACTTCTGAATCATGGTCCTCCATGTACTACCACCTTAAGCCTAAAGCTTACAACGCTATTGTAGCTATAGTCTTTCGTTTCACACCGTAGCCTTCGTGGCTCCTTTGGTGAGTCTAACAACTTTGACTCATCTCTTGTTCACGTCACTTATCATTCGTTCCTTCAGAACAAAATATCCTGCATCTAATTTCCATATCCTCCCCATTGGCTTAAAGCGACTCGTGAAACTTCACTTTTCCTCTCGATCCACTACGTCCTTATATGCTTAAACCTTTAAGGTTCCACACCGCTCAATTCCTTGTTAGCATGAAATATTGTGATATTATAGGCACGTTCTCTACTTGTTTTTCATTCATTATTGTGTTCATGGATAGAGTATAGAAGCAATAGTTAGCTTATTCATCTATATTTTCGATATGGAGATCTACACTATGCTTTGTGTTGATTGTAGGTGAATAAGAGCTGGAATTGGATCGTTTGATGGCAATAAAGGGAGAACCTAGGATGAAGAAGATACACATTGGGAAGCTAAGGAAGGAGCAAAGATGAAGAATGACACGAAACAATTGCAAAACAAAGGGAATAGGAGTTCCACGCCCTACTTCCACGGCCGTGGTTCTTCCATTATGAACGTGGATTTGATCAATGAGTTAACCAGTGAGTTCTACGGTGTAAATTACGGTCGTGGAAGGTTAGATCCATCGTGATATTTTCCACGCCTCAATTCCACGTTCGTGGAATCTTTGAAGACCGTGATTAGGCAATCTTTTTCCGAATCATTAATTGCCACGTTTTCTGCGTATTGGACATAGAAGATATCTTTTTCTCACCCTATAAAAAGACTGGAGAAGAGAGAATTCGGCACCTCCGCTTACGCTCGCTTACTTTTGCTTACGGTTGCTTAGGGTTTGAAGATTCGAGTTGCTTGCGGCGTAAGTTTAGTTCTTTTGTCCTTTGATTTGATTAGAAGATGGATTGACATCCTGTTCTTCATTCCTATCAAGGATTGTGATTGGTTCGTGCTTGTTTCCGAATCTGTTATTCATATATCTCTTTGTGTGTGTGGATTTGAGATTTGATTAAGTTTTATTGGAGTTTCGAAGGTTTTCCATCTTTCATTCTTCTTAAACATAATTATTGATATCAAATGACGATTGTTGGCTAAAACCCTTTAGCAATTCTAAGGTGAAGGGTTGATAGTTGTGGTTTAGATGATGATAGATCGTTCTTAAACAGATTGGACCCTGAGAGTTAGAGAAACCTCGTCGACACCCAAAATTACGGGCTGTTCTTGAATTCCACGGCCGTGGAATCTCAAGATCTAGCCGTGATTTACACCAGTTTACGAACCTTGCTTTTACTTTAATCCAAAGTTAAAGATTGGCTTTAACCTAGCCTTGGCTTGCCTTTCCTAGGTAGTAGTGAGACTCAACATCCTCTATTTCGGTTTCGAGTGTCACAACCTTAACCGTTTGAGCCTATCTTGATCCTTGGGTTAAAAGTTTGGGTATTTGAGACTAATTCTTACCTTTAGATCCTTTCTATACTGAAGCCTCAACAACCTTTATAGAGAGTGTCTTTAGGTGAGTCATATAGGGTTTTGGAACTTCATCGTACATTACCTTACATTCGTATACCTTTGCAAACCTCAACTCTGTCCTTATATCTTTAGTATATCTTGAATCGATTGCCACAACTGGATACCTTGATCTTTAGGGTTATTGTTTTCCCAATATATTTGCAAAGTTTTATCCTTTATTGCTTGACAATTTTACAATCGAATTTGTTCCCCCCAAATCCCTGAGTTCGACACTCTGGAATTCTTGCTTAACTACGTCGATCCGTACACTGCGGGTTCGCTTGCTTGATTCTAGTTTTATAAATTTAAAGCTTATTTGCACGCACGTTATGAGGCGAACATTCCTCCATATGCCAAAACTCAAGACCTATTAAGGTCGCAAGAAGGACCATTGTCATCCTTCTACGGGAGGTCCACTACCGTCACTTGCTTTAAACCATTCACGTCACAATCATCAAGACAATCACGATGTTGTTGAAGTACTTCTTACCATTGACATCTAACCATAGGGAAAACTCCAAGCTTCCATTACCGCTCCTTAGAAGCCTCCACTGGAGGTTATACCTCCCGCCTACCACTTCTCAATAGGAAATCCGTAGTTTATGCAATCTCGGTCATCACCGATAACCTTGTGATTGACCTTCTCTAAGGTCAACGACTTAGCAATTCTTAATACTTTATGTCACTATTCTCCTGATGGCTACCCTCCCTGGGGTATTCTACCTCAACTCCATTAGCTCCTTCCACGTTCCATGCTTTCTTCCTTTTTCATAATGTAGTCACACTCTTCTAGGCCTCACGTCTCGTATAACTCGTCTTTGTAGGCTTATCTGCACCTAGTAACATCTTGTAAGCGCATCTCTTGGTCGTTGTCTTAAGTCTTTTCACTACTAAAGCTCCTTGTCACGTCATTCCTCGTCTCGGGGTCACGTCTACTGATAGGTGATGGAATCACTATCATTTAGGTTAGTTTTTAGAGTCTTTTTAGTACATTTGTGTCAGTTTATGCTACTAACTCCTTGATCCAGAAGAAGAAGAGTAAAAGAAGCTAAGGAAGGGGTTATAAGCACTTAGGAGTGAAGACCATTCACGAAGCAAGGCTTCTGTTGCCTCACCGCCCCTGCGGAGTAGTGTCACCGCCCCAGCGGGTGACAGAGCACTCCGGAACGCTCCTTGTGCCTTCGCCAGCGCCAGTCACAAACTGTGTCACCGCCCCTGCGCCACTCCTTAACGCCCCTGCGGTGACCTGCCCTGAAGAAGCGAAGACCACCACCCCTGCTCCTTCCCCTACGCCTCTGCCTACGCCTCAACCTGAGAGCTGGAAGATGAAGAGTTGGTGTCACCGCCCCCGCATCGACACTAGGACGCCCCTGCGCCTTGGCATCAGTAACGGCAGGAAGTTGAAGAGTCAGACGTTTGGAAGAGCATTAAAGATCCGCCCCTGCGGAATGGCCTGGCTGCTCCTGCGGCCATGAAGAAGCTCAAGAGATTCTGCCTAAACTGCCCTTGCGGTTCTGAAAGCCGCCCCTGCGGTTCTGAAGGCCGCCCCTGCGATTCAACGTCAGAAGCTTTACTCCGGTTGTTTACACCACCTTTATGGCATTAAAGGTGGCTGTTTTGGGCCGGCCATTTACTCATATTTAGTGTATTTTGTTGTATAAATAGTCCATGGCTGATTGCTAGAATCATCCATGCTTATCCACATAAATCCATTTTAGAATTGAAATTTCCATTGTAATGAGTTGCTAACTCCATTGCTACATTGGGTTGGTTTGAAGCTGCATTGTTACTTTGGTTGTAAGTTTCTTTAATATAAGTTTTCATTCAGTAATACTTTGTGTTTCCTTGATCTTTATTGTCTAATTGCATATTTGATTAACACTTAAGATTGATCACCTTAGGTTCTAAAGTGCATGCAAAGAACTAGGAATAATAGATTCCGGGTTCGGGTCTTTAATCTAGTAGTAAACTTTAAGTAATAACGGGTTGTAATTGCTTAAAGAAAAGGAACACAAATATAGAGATAGGGTTAACGGTTTTAATCCATTCTTTGTATCCCTTAGTCTTTGTTTGAAAGCTAACTTGTTACTTGTTCTTGTAGGTTTACGGAACACTAACCTGTTAAGTTGTGTTGATGCCGGTTGGCTCAACACATATATATGATCAAGACGGGAGATTACATAAAACTTGTAAAAGGAACTCACCAAAGTAGCATTTGCATGTTGAGAATCAACCTAGTGTAGATTCATCCATCATTGTCTTGCCTTTTGTGTCACTTGTTCTTATACGTTTTGTGTGCATCACTTCAACCAAACCCCCCACCCCTTCTGTTGCTTGTTTAAATAATCAATAATTGATCTTAATAAACACCTTGGCTCTCTTGGGTTCGACCCCTACTTAACCACTGTACTTGTTTCAGTGCTAAGTCGGGATTTACTTTTGATTGGGTGGGTATAGACGACCATAGAAATACCTTCAGTCATCTACTCACACTTCTATCTCCTTGGTGTTACTTAGTCTTATCGTCATAACAGAAATCGGTCAACTCCACTTGAATCCTTGCCATACCAATCTTCTCATTACTCTCGTAATTTTGACTCTTCACTTAACGGTACCTCGTAAGCTTAACTTACAGTATCCTTCATCCTGCTTACCGGGTTCGATCATTCTTCACATCTTAACTCCAATTCTTAGGAGCGTCTAACGAAAACTTCACTTATCATAATGGGACACCGCCTTTAACCTTGTTAGAATTCTCCCATCTCTTCCTTGACTCGCGTCTTCAGTGGTCCACGCATCTGTAATACCCGGAATTTTAGATTCCGTTATTTCAAAGTCAACATACATCCTATCATTTTATGTGAAAGTATAACTCCCATAAAATGATACAAATTTCACCATACTTCTTTCAATTATTTTATTTTATGCAAAGAGCTAGTCACATAAAATACTTCTTACCAATATCTATGATTTTATGTGAAGTTTTGATCACATAAAATCACTTCTTAAAATACTCCTACAAGATCACTCTTACATGAAAAGCCCATGACAAGCATGACAAGGCTATTAGACAAACCATGTCAAGGCCCATGACAAGACCCATGACAAGCTCCTCCACACAGCCATGCTTGATGTTGGGCCGCCACCTCATCCATGCTTCCACGTTATGAGCCCAGCAAGGAAGAGACAACTACTGGGAAAACCCTAAACCGCTTTCGAACGCAGGAACCAGTAGCAGAACCGTACATTCCTTCTGTCTCTCCTCTCCTCCATCTTCGACGCCTCCTAGGTGGTCGGTAGCCGTAGTCAACATCTCCTTGACACACCAGCAATGAAGCGGGACAACATGCGGTCTCATCTTTACATGCCGAACCACAGCGTTGAGCCTTCCAGCCCTCAGCAGCAGCGTCGCGCCTTCCAGTCCTCTGCAGCAACGTCGAGCCTTCCAGCCCTCTACAGCAGCGTCACGCCTTCCAGCCCTCTGTAGCAGCGTCGAGCCTTCCAGCCTGGCAGTGCAGCGGCTTTCAACCAGACAGACGCTCCCAGCCTTGCGCCTCATTCACGCCACAGGTGTGCACATCCCTGTTGAGGGTGCGCCTCCTGGAGACGAAGGTTGTGCTTCTCCTTCCCAATGCAAATAATCTGGAGTGTCACAGAGACTCCTAGTCTCTCCTCTTCTATGCAATAACTGGCTCGACAACAGCCTTGGCTCACCTTCTTACTTCCCTTCGAGTTTGGAATCGGGTAAGGGAGATTCCCTTTGCTTCCTTACACTTCCTTCCACACCTTTCATGTCTAATGAATTCCCATTATGTCTCCTAACTCTACCCAGAACAGCCATAGAGGAGCAGTAAAGATTCATGTTGTTTTTCAGAGTTTTCAGGAAGGGACAAGCAGGCATTTTCGAGTCCAGTTTTTGGTATGTTAGACACCTCCTCTATTGCTGAATTTTGGATATGTTGTAGTCAGCAGTACATAGTAGATCATACTAAAATTTGGGAACAAACGGAGATACGGTTTGAGAGTTATGGTGTTCCGAATTGGACTCCTCGTGTAGTTTTTAATAAGTGTGCTGAGTGTTGAGAAAAAACAGCATATGATGTAGTTTTGTGAGATAATTTTAAATAGGCTTTTGATCTCCTTTGCTGCTGAATTTTGGATATATTATAGATAAGATTTTATAGTAGAAATATCAAAATTTGGGATAAATCCAGCAAGCGGTTTAGGAGTTATGATTTTTCAGAGTTATGATAGTGTGCTGTTTTGTTAAGTGTTTGCTGAAATTCCAGAAACTGTGTTGATCAGTCAAGTTTGAGCATACTTTCGATGCCTTAGAGATAAGATCCACCGTTCCGTTTTTGGGATGTTGTTAAGTGTCATGCATAGGTTAATATGTCAATAGTTGGGATGAATCCAACGGTGGGATTTAGAGTTATAGAGGCTCAAAGTGGACTTGTTGTACAATTAGAAAATATACTCAGATTTTTGGCTAAGTATAGAAAATTTCAAGTGTTGTAACCAACTTTGGAAATTTTTGTAGAAGTGATGGTTGAATAGTTTTAGGAAATTCTTGCTCCTAGGAGTAGATGAGATATCACAGATGATCTAGGAAATTATTTCAGAATTTTTATAAGATTATTCGAATTTTATATTTGAAGCCGAAGTTGGACCTTAACGATCGTTCGGAAAATAGGAAAATGGGTAAATTGCCAGTTTGTAACCAAACTCATCTTTAGGAGTTAGAATATGACTTTTTTAGTCTCAAATAAGAGTTTAGGCATGAATTAAGGAATTTTTGGAAGTTTCGGGACCAAGGGTAAAATAAGCATTTTACCATAAATTGGTACTGTATTAAATTCTGTTCTAATAGGATCTACTATCTTAGAAGTCTTAGACTTCTAATTACCTAGAAAGTGTGCTGATACACTTGCCTCCTTTGACAGGCAACCGAGTTATACAGTTAGAGATTGAGTTGTGATTAAGAGACGAGATCTGATTCAGGTAAGTCCACGGACTTACTTAGCTGACTTCTTGTATGAGTGTAATGTGTATGAGTGGTGTTTGTTAGTTATAATAAATAACGAAACCGGATTAGGCCGACTTTATTATTTACGTAATTGACCCAAGTGTATGATAACGGGTCGTGGCATCATCTGCCTAGCTCTTGCGAGAGTCTAGGAGGTTCCCTACGACCAGCCCAGTCAGGTACACGGTCATATGCATTAGTACCATTCCGCGTTGGTAAACGGGGACAGGGGCGAGGTTTGGGAATCCCTCGTGTCATAAAATAAGTATCATTAGTAATGACATATCACCTAATTAAAGATAATAAAATGATTGATTGTTGCATGTTGATTGTGTATGTTGTGTGTTTGTGCTTTTACCTTTATACTTATGCATAGAATGTTAGCTAACGGTTTTATACCGCTTGTAGATGTCTTGCAGGTTAATACAGTTGTAGAGAGATCCGGAGGGAATGGTCAGCCGGGTCCACGTACTCATTTAGTTGGGGACGAGGTTGCCTTATGTTCTTCATATGCGTCGTTTTATTTATCTTTTCTTGTAAGGCTGATACATATTCTCCATGTATATATTGTTTAAAGTTTTCAAATGTTTTAAATACTTTTGTGCCTTGTTGTAAGATCCAAGTAAAATTGTTATCAAACTAAGGTCGGGACCCATTGTGAGGTCCTAACCAGTAGCTTCCCGAGTTCTCGGAATTTGGGGTGTTACAATATGGTATCAGAGCTCTGGGTTGGCAACAATGGCACTTGAAATCTTCTAAAAGACCGATTGTATAAAATAACTAGAACCCGAAAGGGGTCTAAAATTTTCAAAACGGATTTATGTTTTTACACGAGCATAGTCGGGTTGTGGGTTAGTAGTACGTCGGACTACCATCGCTCTCCGTGGATCTCTGCAACTTAGAATGATAGGTGTGTTAGTTAGTATATAGACTTATATCAATATGTTCTAATGTATGATTATATATATGTATATGTATAGCATGTTAGTATCCTAAAGGATATTTTGTATCCTTTAGTTGTGATATAATGAAGCGATTATCGCCTCATTATAAATCGGTAGCGGACTTGAAGAGTTTTCAACACGAGGCAATGAAATCGAACCCTGAATTGAGTATTATACTCGGGTAGGCTGCTTGGTGATCCATATAAAGTATCCAAACAACAAGTGAGCAAGGAAGTAAAGTTGTGAAGATAATTGTTACCACAAGCACAATCAGATGAGGAAGAAATTCCTGAGTCAGTTCAGTTAGAAGTAATAAAAGGTCGTACAAGGAACTCGAGCAAACGAGGCCGAGAGATGGAATTAGAGGAACCATGCAAGAGACTACAAGAGTGCGGAGTAGAGATAACAATATTGGACCGAGACAAGTAGAATTGAGTACAACCAAGATTGCGGAATCAAGAACATTATAATCGAGGTGGATGCCCCATAGACCATTATGGGCATGAGAAACCAGAAGAGACAGAGGGTCAATCCGAGTGTGAGAATCTAAGGTGCATGGAATGAAGACCTACAATTGAGTGTAAAAGCGAAAAGGAAGACCCCACAAGCGTGGGGAGGTTTTGACCCTCCTCAGAGATATAAGTAGTTTGAAAGAAACCGCGACGCCAATATCCAAAGAATGGAAGCCTGTAGCAGGGTCAACGGAGTTTCATGAAGGCGATATTACTACTAACTTCAATGAAGAAATGTGTATGGGAGAACGACCTTGCTGGACTCGAGAGTCCAGGTTAACCACAATTATCACGGGACCTAAGCCATCAACACAGACGGTCCATGCAAGAGGAACTGCAAGTGGATGATCATTACGGCCATAAGAATTACAAAGACGCTTGCAAGCTATCGTGGAAAACTTGAAACGACTATTTATGTCACATGAATGACACAATCGAACTAGAGAAATGGAGTTAGCACATAAGAAGCGGAAGAGTGGAAGGTGGAACGAACTAAAGAAGTATAAAAGGATTGTTGTGAGCAACTGTTTACCTACTAGCTAAGGAAATTTTGACATATCACAATTAACACGGAATGGAGACTTACAACTTAATGTAAGAGCGAAAGGTAGACTTCACAAGCCTAGAGACGTTTTGTCTTCTTTGAAGATAAGAATTCTAAAACGAATCACAACGCCAGTATCGAAAGGATGGAAGCCATGTAACATAGTCAATAGAGATTTGGAAGGAAATATTACAACTAACACCGATTAAGGAACATGTGCTTGTGAGAATCGTGTGGTGGACTCAAGAGTCCAAGGTAACCCCCATTTATAACAGAACATAGGTCATCAACATAGACAGTCCCTGTAAAGGGACTACAATTGGGAGGTAATTAAAAGTCATCGGAACTACAAGACGCTTACCATCTATCGTGGAGTGTTAGGAACGACTTTTAACGTCAGGCAAATGACACAGTGAGACTAGAGAAGGAGAGTTGTCCCAAAGGAAGCAAAAGAGTGAAAGATAAGACGAACTAAAGAAGGATAAAAAGGATTAATCTAGTAGGTGATGTGCACCAAAAGTTTAATACCAGTAGAGGTATGAAATTGAGATAAGTCAATTATAGACTGACCGATGTCAACCAAGGACGTGCAAGTATTGTTGGGCATTGACGAGTTATGTGCCGTTAAGAAGAGATATTTGTGACTGTGGATCTATGGAGTAACTTTACCGACGCCTTAGAGGATTCCCTCAAGTAGGCAACTACAACCTTCTTGGATGAATTAAAGGTATAAAGAGAAACATTTTAAGGATTACTTCTTGGCTAGTTAAGATCAAACTCCGGTCAAGTCAGGGAGTTTGGATCCGTGGTAGAAGAATTAAGAAAGTAAGCGGAAGAAGTGGTTTTTTAATCATTGTTTTATTTTCGTAAGGCAAGTAAAGAAGGTACTTGGTACTTCATCCGTATACGACTCATGGTGTAATTGGAAGAGAGAATTTTGAGGTCAATCATTTTATACTTACAAAAAAGGTCCTTAGGATTAATGAGTGACAACAGGATAAGCAGAGTAGCGCAACGGAAGCGTGGTGGGTCCTAACCCACAAAGCAAGAACCTCAAGGGTACTGATGGATGTCGTGCCGAGTTTAAGATGGTGATAGTTAGTGAAATGCATTTTAGTTGAAAGAAACTTGAGATAGGCTATGTGAGTGACTGGAAATGTTGTACGGAAACTTAGGTGCATGTAGAGGTAATAGAAGGAGACTGGTACCCTATTATGGATCCGAGTGAAGAGTGATGGCTTTGTTACATGTTGCTAGACAAGTAGTGTGGAATTCTATACTAATAGAATACTCTACAGTGAGTTTTCAGGATGGATTAGGAAAGAATTAATGATGTAAAAAAAATAAAAAAAAATTAAAAAAAAATTAAAAATATTGTGCATGGCCTGCACTAGAAAGCTCAAAGTGAGTAACTACCATCCTGAGTCGAAGATACATAAGAAAGAGAAGCGACAAGAGCATACTTGCAACCTAGTAACCGTGCTTAAAGAAAGCATAATCTCGGAGTAGATTTTATGTGTAACATTATGTCGGAACAGAGCCTAGTTGCGTTTTGAGTTAGAGGGATATTACTAGTCCGATGAAAGTGGAGGGTACAAGAGTTCAATATTGACGGTGTGTTAGCATGTATCGAGTATTTATGATCATATAACTGGATATAAGATCACTTTGTGTCTAATACCGTCATTACGGACATATTCTATGTCACTTAAGATCTTGGAAAATGCGTGAGAAGCCCAAGGTTGAGCTAACGATATATTATAGATCTATAAATAGTATTATAATGCTAAGTGAACACAGAGGATGACCATTGGAAGTTTTAAAGCGGTTTAAAAGTGACTGATGGACTAGTATTTCTCACCCTATTGGAGAGGGTAGCTTCAGTTTTCCACGGAGACTAAGTTTGGGAACTAAGTTTGAGAATTTCAGTGGGGAGATACCTACCAAACACGGGTTAGGTTATCATATTAGAGGATCAGACAGTTAAGCCGGATGATTGATAGCATGAATTATAGTCTATATTTTAGGGTTTGTTTGGACGTTTTATCTTCAATAATCTGCATGTTTGTATGTATATTATGTGGTTATATTACCATTTCATCTACCTTTGCGAGAATCGAGGTCTACACCTAGTTTTGTTGTAATCGTAGGTAAAATGGCACGTTTTGCATCACAAATGAGCAAAAGGAGCTATGGAGTCATTGGAGCTACATTCAGGAACATAAGGAACCATCCAGGAAGCATAGTCATGGATTAAAGATTCACTTTGGACCAGATTTGAGAGATTTCACATTCAGGTGTGATTCACCTCGGTTGACCACAGATTTACCTCGACCGAGGTGATCCAGAGAAGTCGACTCGACCGAGGCGAACACCTGGGACGCGGCGAGAATATTTTATTCTTGGCTGAGATCTTTTATCTTTGGAAAGAGATCTTATATTTTTGGGCTTGGCTCCTGGAAGGAAGAAGATATGCTAGATCATATATTTTACCTATTTTTATGGGAAGAGATCTTTCTAAGATATCTTATCTTTGGAGAGTAATTTTCCTATAAAAAGGGTCGGATTTCCCACAAATCCGACATCCGCATACAGTTGGACATCCGTAGACAGTTGGACATCCCGCTTACACCGAAAAACCGCTGCAGCCATACTCCAGTTGGGAGATTTGAAGAACCTTTTTGAAGGTTGAAGAAGGAAGATTGTAGCTTTTATAGCTTTTGAATGGTTCTTGTAAGATCATCTTAGACTCCCTTCCTTATTGTCTTTCTTGTTGGATTTCTATCCAAGGAACGCTTTGTTGTGATATTTGATTCAGTTATTGAAGTCTTTTCATTAAATTCTTCTTGTTCAAATATTCACCTTCTTCTCATATATTTGATTAATACTTTCATGATGATGAGTGGCTAATCTCTTTGTGTGATTCTAGGGTGATTGGCTGAAGGTTGTGGGAAAAACAATGATAGAATAATCTTAGATTCTAGTAGGATCCTGAAAGTTCAAGTTTTTAACCTTAACTCTAAGCATCTCGCTCAGTCGATGAACATCTTGGCCGGGGTGGAATTCTTCTGACCGAGGTGACTTATCTGATCCGAAACTGAGAGTTAAGTGTTAGAGTTTGCCAAATCTTATTCTTATTACACCTTTCCTGGTCCAATGCAAGCTTAGGATGAGACTTACCCGGTAATTCCTTAGTTTGTTTACCTAAGATCATAAGTGTAGGTAATAAAGGTTTATCCTTTATTGGGGTTTGAGTGTGCTTCCATCCCATCTTTGTGAGTTAGCCTGAGAATTACCTGGTAAAGGTTGATTCTATTCCCTTAGATGGTGTGTTAGTTTGAGATTATAGTTCTTTATCTTAATTCCTTTAGACTTACCCGGTAATAGGAGTTACGGTTTTGGATTAGTGAGTAGTGAGACTTACCCGGTGATCTATTCCACTTTAGTAACACCTTCCCTATGCAAAAATCTCAGCTTTGTCCGCTTATCTTTAGATCTTGAGTTGGAACCATAACTAGATGCTTTAATCCCTAGAATTGCATGTTTCCTTTATTGACTTTTATCATCTTTGATTGTTTTAATTGCTTTGTGGTTAGTGATTGCTTAAGCATATCGTAATTGGACTTTGTTTCACTAAGTCCCTGTGATCGACCCCTGGAATTCCTTGCTTTTTACTACGATTGACCCGTACACTGCGGGTTCGCATCCTTGTTTTAAGCTTACGTCTAGGGATATAAATTTAAAGCTTGCACACACCGTTTGGAGCGAACAATGATACCGGTGAGATATCCGATAACCACTCTAGAACGTGGTAGCAGGCGCTTGTGATCTAAATACCTGAAAAGATTTAAGATTTAGTGGTTTTATGAAAAGCTGATAAGGCTACCTAAGATACTGGGGATAGTAAGAGACGTAACCTTTCAAAGACCTATGTAGTGATAGTTGTAACCTCGAGAGTGACGAGTTAGGGCTTGACCTTGGATGTGTGATATTTTTTGACTACGTGTTTATTTCATGATTGAGTGTTTAGTCAGTGATGTGTGTTTTTGGTAATCTTGATGTGCGGGAAACTTAGATGTGAAAACGACGAGACTTTTGTGTAGTGATCAAACACACCCATTTTGTGCCTTAAAGGCCGATCAGGATTGTCTTACCCTAAGATTCAGGACGAAACTTATTTTGAGAGGGATCTGATGTAACGACCAGTTTTTCTTCGTTACGCGTTGAGAGGGTTAGAGAAGTTTAGGAAACGAATAAAAATTTAGTGAGATTAGGATATACAAGTTTATTTATTGAAGTTGTTTGATTAAATACCTTGTTCTAAGTTTCGGGACGAAACTTATTTTAAGGGGGTACTTATGTAATACACGGAATTTTAGATTCCGTTATTTCAGAGTCAACATACATCCTATCATTTTATGTGAAAGTATAACTCCCATAAAATGATACAAATTTCACCATACTTCTTTCAATTATTTTATTTTATGCAAAGAGCTAGTCACATAAAATACTTCTTACCAATATCTATGATTTTATGTGAAGTTTTGATCACATAAAATCACTTCTTAAAATACTCCTACAAGATCACTCTTACATGAAAAGCCCATGACAAGCATGACAAGGCTATTAGACAAACCATGTCAAGGCCCATGACAAGACCCATGACAAGCTCCTCCACACAGCCTTGCTTGATGTTGGGCCGCCACCTCATCCATGCTTCCACGTTATGAGCCCAGCAAGGAAGAGACAACTACTGGGAAAACCCTAAACCGCTTTCGAACGCAGGAACCAGTAGCAGAACCGTACATTCCTTCTGTCTCTCCTCTCCTCCATCTTCGACGCCTCCTAGGTGGTCGGTAGCCGTAGTCAACATCGCCTTGACACACCAGCAATGAAGCGGGACAACATGTGGTCTCATCTTTACATGCCGAACCACATCGTTGAGCCTTCCAGCCCTCAGCAGCAGCGTCGCGCCTTCCAGTCCTCTACAGCAGCGTCGAGCTTTCCAGCCCTCTGTAGCAGGGTCACGCCTTCCAGCCCTCTGTAGCAGCGTCGAGCCTTCCAGCCTGGCAGTGCAGCGGCTTTCAACCAAACAGACGCTCCCAGCCTTGCGCCTCATTCACGCCACAGGTTGGAGTGTCATAGAGACTCCTAGTCTCTCCTCTTATGTGCAACAACTGGCTCGACAACAGCCTTGGCTCACCTTCTTACTTCCCTTCGAGTTTGGAATCGGGTAAGGGAGATTCCCTTTGCTTCCTTGCACTTCCTTCCACACCTTTCATGTCTAATGAATTCCCATTATGTCTCCTAACTCTACCCAGAACAGCCATAGAGGAGCAGTAAAGATTCATGTTGTTTTCAGAGTTTTCAGGAAGGGACAAGCAGGCATTTTCGAGTCCAGTTTTTGGTATGTTAGACACCTCCTCTATTGCTGAATTTTGGATATGTTGTAGTCAGCAGTACATAGTAGATCATACTAAAATTTGGGAACAAACGGAGTTACGGTTTGAGAGTTATGGTGTTCCGAATTGGACTCCTCGTGCAGTTTTTAATAAGTGTGCTGAGTGTTGAGAAAAAACAGCATGTGATGCAGTTTTGTGAGATAGTTTTAAATAGGCTTTTGATCTCCTTTGCTGCTGAATTTTGGATATATTATAGATAAGATTTTATAGTAGAACATATCAAAATTTGGGATAAATTCAGCGAGCGGTTTAGGAGTTATGATTTTTCAGAGTTATGACAGTGTGCTGTTTTGTTAAGTGTTTGCTGAAATTCCAGAAACTGTGTTGATCAGTAAAGTTTGAGCATACTTTTCGATGCCTTGGAGATAAGATCCATCGTTCCGTTTTTGGGATGTTGTTAAGTGTCATGCATAGGTTAATATGTCAATAGTTGGGATGAATCCAACGGTGGGATTTAGAGTTATAGAGGCTCAAAGTGGACTTGTTGTACAATTAGAAAATATACTCAGATTTTTGACTAAGTACAGAAAATTTCAAGTGTTGTAACCAACTTTGGAAATTTTTGTAGAAGTGATGGTTGAACAGTTTTAGGAAATTCTTACTCCTAGGAGTAGATGAGATATCACAGATAATCTAGGAAATTATTTCAGAATTTTTATAAGATCATTCGAATTTTATATTTGAAGCCGAAGTTGGACCTTAACGATCGTTCGGAAAATAGGAAAATGGGTAAATTGCCAATTTGTAACCAAACTCATCTTTAGGAGTTAGAATATGACTTTTTAGTCTCAAATAAGAGTTTAGGCATGAATTAAGGAATTTTTGGAAGTTTTGGGACCAAGCTCTTAACGGGTCGTGGCATCATCTGCCTAGCTCTTGCGAGAGTCGAGGAGGTTCCCTACGACCAGCCCAGTCAGGTACACGGTCATATGCATTAGTACCATTCCGCGTTGGTAAACGGGGACAGGGGCGAGGTTTGGGAATCCCTCGTGTCACAAAATAAGTATCATTAGTAATGACATATCACCTAATTAAAGATAATAAAATGATTGATTGTTGCATGTTGATTGTGTATGTTGTGTGTTTGTGCTTTTACCTTTATACTTATGCATAGAATGTTAGCTAACGGTTTTATACCGCTTGTAGATGCCTTGCAGGTTAATACAGTTGTAGAGAGATCCGGAGGGAATGGTCAGTCGGGTCCACGTACTCATTTAGTTGGGGACGAGGTTGCCTTATGTTCTTCATATGCGTCGTTTTATTTATCTTTTCCTGTAAGGCTGATACATATTCTCCATGTATATATTGTTTAAAGTTTTCAAATGTTTTAAATACTTTTGTGCCTTGTTGTAAGATCCAAGTAAAATTGTTGTCGAACTAAGGTCGGGACCCATTGTGAGGTCCCACCCAGTAGCTCCCCGAGTTCTCAGAATTTGGGGTGTTACAGCATCTTCATTGGTCTTGCTATCATTCCATTCGTGCCTTCTTTGGTAACAACTTCACATCTTCAAGTTACTCTCTTAAGTTGTCTCGTTTACTTCTTTTGTTTGGTTCGCCTTCATTGGCGTTGTCTCCAATCCTCCTCTTCGACATCCTTCAAAAGGAATTTGAGAACGTCGTTGTGTTCGTTAGCACGAAATGCCCAACTCGATACTTGAGCGTCTTCTACTACTTATGAACGTCATCATAAGCTACATCATCGTCTTAAAGGTGATGCCATCGTATCGTTATCTTAGCTCAAAGGCCCCATAAGTCCATAAACTACTACATGTATAAGTCTACATATACATAACTATATAAGTCCTAAGGACATATCTCTACTAGTATACACATCCAACATGCCATCATATCTATACAAAGTCTAAAACATATAATCATCCATATATACAACTATACACAAAGTCATGTCCAACAAGCAACTACAATCCAAAGTCCAAAGAGATACACATCAATTCCATCATGCATAAATACAACCTCATATCCATATATATATATATAGACCCTGACTCATATGTAAACAGCTCTTATCGTGTGAACGTGTAAACACCGAATATATGTGAGTATACCACCGAATATATGTGACTATACCGCCGAATATATATATTCAGGTCCGGCGAATCTTCTTCCATTAATAACATGATTTTTTTTATCCTTTAATATCGCCTAATCTCAGCCATCTATTTAACGATCTAACGGATACAATTTGTTCTCATTGAACACTATAAGGGCTGTTTACATGGGAGCCAAACTCTATATATATATATATATATATATATATATATATATATATATATATATATATATATATATATATATATATATATATATATATATATATATATATATATATATATACATACATATATATACCAAGTCCAATAAACTAAGCTGCCGAGATCCGCAGAAGGAGTGGTGGTCCGTACATTCTACCCCGACTCATGAATGTGATTTGGAAAACGAAAACTCAGAACTGGTGGGGTTCTGTTTAATCCTTATTCGGCCTTTAGAAGATTGCGATTGTCATTGTTGTCAACCTAGGGCTCTGATACCACTTTGTAACACCCCGAATCCGCGGGATATCGGGATGCTACGGGCGAGACCTCACCATGGGTCCCGACCCTTAGCTTGACAACAATTTCACCGGACCTTTCCAACATGGCACAAATAAAGGCAAAAACGTAAATCATTTTTAATGCAAATGATGAGAAACCCGAAAGAATGCAACAACAAACTTCAGCCGAGATACAACTCACACCAAACGTCAATCAAGCGGCACACAAAACGTAATAACCGAAAGACAAAACACAAGACAACTCCAACTCAAAACCCTTCCTAAAATGTACGGACCCCGGCTGCCCACCCTTCCGGATCTCTCGGAGCATGCCTAACCTGCAAGGCAAACCACAACATTCGGTATAAAACCGTTAGCTCACATTCGAAGCATTAAAATTAATGGGAAAGGCACAAACACAAGTAAATCATCATAGTCACACAACATACTCAAAACCACACAAATCCGGTTTATTATCTTTATTATTATTAAGTCATATCCCGTTCTAATTCAACTTCTTTTGTGACACGAGAATCTCCCGAAACTCGCCTCGGTCCCTTCTTCCGGCAATGGAACGGTGCGTATGCTTCCGACCGTCCAACCAGCACGGGCCAGTTGCCGAGAACCTCCTAGCTCTCGCAAGAGCTAGGCAGTGATGTCACCCCCGTTATCATATACTTGGGCCAAACAATATAAAGGTCGGTAATCCTATTTCCGGTTTAGTTGTTATAAACAATAAATAATAAACACACACCACCCAACACACATCAACGCTAATACAAAGAATATAAGCTAAGTAAGTCCGGAGACTTCCTCGCCACCACACTCACTCACTACACTCTAGCTTCCCTTGGGAAGGAATCCACAACCTACTCACAAGAAGGAATGTATCATCATATGCTCACGCTCAAGAAGTCTTAGACTTCACTCTAGTGATCTAAGCAAGATCACCTAACACTCATGTTAGGAAATGCATCCTAGGATCCAAGATACTCACCACACTCTCATCACATGATAACAACTCAAAACAGCTTATAACCTCACATGAACATAACCTCAGCCAAGAAGGAACAAGCTAGCCTAGAAGGTCCATCATGCTCAACATACTCCAAGCCATCAAGTACATCGAGCCTTAAGGGCTCCTAGGTTCTCAACCACTAGGTGGCATTCACAACTACCCTAGGTCCATCCTAGACATGATACTAACATGAAACAACCTCACAACTAAGGAAGGAACGAAGAAGGGAGAAGAAGAGCCTACTGTTGAAGAAACACAGCCGCGGAAACAAAAGGCGCGACTGCGTGCTGAAGGTCACGGCCCCCGCGGCGCCTGGAAATCCTGATGCCGCCCCCGCGGCGCCTGGAAATCCTGATGCCGCCCCCGCGGCGCTTTTAACCGCCCCCGCGGCTGGCTAAGATCCGCCCCCGTGGCGCCTGATCCCGCCCCTGCGACTGAACTCCAGAAACAGCCTCTTCTTCGTCTTCGACTGTGGATCTTGAGCTTCAATGGCCTCCTTCTCTTGTTGGGTCTTCTTCAAACATCATCCACGGTATATAGGCTCTCCCTCATGACCTAATCGAGCCAAGAACACACACATGCAAAGAATTTAACAAGAACCCTCTTCTAGAGCTTCATCCATGGCTATGGAGAAGAAGAGGAGAAGAAGAAGAAGGCAGCAGCTGGAAAGAAGGGAGGAGAGAAAGCTTACCCAAACTGAATCCAAAGCTTCCCGTTGTTGCAGATCACAAGACAAGAGTTCCAAGGAGAGGGTAGAGGAAAGGGCACCAAGAGGGGAGTGAGAGAGAGAGAGAGTAACGTGAAATGAAAAGTGAGGAGAGAGAGAAGAATGGGCTGCACAAAAGGGGTGGAGAGACCCAAATGTCAGCTGCCCACATGTCTCCTCACACCAAAACCCGAGGGGTCGGAAAGAAAAATAGGAAAGCGAAAGATCGGGACAAAATTAGGAATAAAATCCCGTCACTCAGCATCCCGTGCTTGCCGGAAAAACTGAGCCGCTAACGCGGAAAGGTCGAAAGCTCGCTAACCATCCGGAATAAAAATTCCGGATGCTACAACGCTAATTTTGGAAGGGAGATTAACACATATTAAAATTCTAAGGAAGTCCCGCTTTTAAAACAAAGGTAAAACTCGCAAAGCATTTTCCGGGTGATCACAACAATTTATAAATACGGGTCAAAACCAAAACAACTTTCTGGGCAACTAAGAAACTCTTGAAACTTGGCCATTTCTCGAAATAGACTTTGGGTCATAAATCAGAAATAAATCCAACAAAGGCATAATATACATAGTATATATAATCACAAGAATATCTCCATAATTAAAAACCGGAGGTTAGAAACCGTTAACACATTTCCGAGACAAATTATCCCGTTCCAAAAATATGGTCATAATCCGTAATAAAACTTTGGGCCAAAATCCATAATTAAACCTGCAGGGGTAATATTCAAATTCCCAAAAACCTGGGTCAAATCTGTAAATACAAAACTATGGGTCCCCACTGTAATTAACCACAAAAGAGGGGCTGAAATAAAAACCCTAAAAAAGGCTCTCCCTCAACAACACACAACCTGTGTAACAAAAGAAAAGGAAAGGGAAGTAGGCGGCGGGCAACAAGGAGGGAAGCGGCGGAGGCTCCGGCAGGCGGGGCAACAACGGCGTGCGGTCTGGTGGCCCTTCATCTCCGGCAACAGATGCGGCGGAAAGCAGGCGGCTTATCATATCTTGTAAACAGAAAAAGGAATTCAGGCAACAAGAAGACATATACACAAACGGTATTATCATACAAATCACGACAAACTATATCTGTAGAAACCAATTTGGCACAAATTCACTTTCATGGTTCCAATCTTTCTTTCATAGAAATAAAGTTTTGACATTCAGCAATATTCACCTTTTTAGAACTTTAGTTATCATTAAATCAAATTAAAGTAAATAAGGAGGATTAATCGCATACTAATTACTAAGAAAACTCTGACCTAGTATGCTGGTATTCACAAGCTTTTTGGCCTCAGTTGTAAGTAGTCACAACCGGAAAAGCAACTTCAGATAGAGGAAGAATATGGTATCGGGCATCTCCATTCTAGTTACACACCTGCTTATCATATCTTGTAAACAGAAAAAGCAATTAGATTTTAATAGTAAATGTAAGCAGAATAATCTAGAACTTGTTAGTTGATATGGTTTTCAAGCCTTCATGGCCAAAATAATAACGCTCTGCAAATGCATTCAATTATCAACTACAGTAAATAAAATCTAGGTAAAGATAAAAAAAATACCAATTCATCGATTACAAATAATCAAAACTCAAGCCAATAGGAATTTCTGCCCATGAAAAATGTAGAATGAGATTGTCGTCATGGAAAATGCCTGTTTGACAAAAAGAACTTATCCCTTGTCTAAGACCTAAATACTAGACTGGTCAACCGTAGCTATCGGCACAAAGGTAACCAGAATGTAACAGGGCTACTGGCACCAAAAATGGTTAAGCTATGCCCAGTAAAATCAACATGAGTTAGAGTCAATATGATACACAAACTCGTACAAGTTGACATTCAAAGTTACTGATTTATTATCTCAACCTGTATCAGAAAATCACAAAATTAGGGTTAGCAAAATCGAATTCGGATATGTACAAGGGAGGGGAATAAAGCTTTCTGGTGTCTTAGGGGATCAAGGGCGTCGCCGGACTCTAGACATGTGTGGAGAAGGCGCAAGTCGACGACAACAGCAACCGTGGTGGTGGACGAGGCTCCTGCGACGGATTGACGGCGAAGACCCGAACACGACCTGCGTCCCTGGCGTCGGAACTGGTGGCCAAAGATCTCATGGCGACAAACTGCTGCTCCTCGGGCGT
The DNA here is from genome assembly GCA_033239125.1 of Fagopyrum homotropicum. Taxonomy (NCBI): domain Eukaryota; kingdom Viridiplantae; phylum Streptophyta; class Magnoliopsida; order Caryophyllales; family Polygonaceae; genus Fagopyrum; species Fagopyrum homotropicum. The sequence continues at coordinate 28,987,637 of BSWB01000002.1, read as the reverse complement.
CGTCACTGGACTCTAGGCAGGGAGACGACTCGATCCAGGGCAAGTTAGGGCGGAGTGATGGATTTTCCGGACCACTGGTGAAGAACTCGATCAGGGAAGGGATAGGAAGAAGCGCCGGACTGGAGATGGTTAGGGAGGACGCCGGACGGGGGAAAAATCAGAGAAGAAGAAAAAGAGACGGGAGAAGGCTAGGGTTTGGATTAGAAATGCACTCGAGAAAGGTAAAGGGAGGCATAGCCTCCTATTTTTTGCTTTTATATTTTTGAAGTTACGTAGGTTAGCATTTTGTTTATATTTTTGAAGTTAGTTAATTTTAGCATTTTGTGTGTTTTAGGTAGTTTATCATTTTGTGTATTGGAGTTAGGTTTGTATTTTGTGTGTTTTATATTTAAAATGTTACTAGTATACTATTTTAGAAAATAAATGTTTTAGTATTTTAGTTATTGTGTGTCTTATATGTGTAATGTTACTAGCATTTTATAGTCTTGTTTACATGTACATAAGATTTTAAATCTACGAAAAACCGAAAGAAAAAAACCATAATAAGAATATATTATTCTTTAAGTTTATATAAAACTAAAAACATTATTTAGAAAATAAATGTTTTTAATATTTTAATTATTGTTTTCAATAAAAGTGTTGTAATGTTACTAGCATTTTGTGTATTGAAGTAGGCTTCGGTTCGATCCGGTGAATTGATCTGAAGTCTGCTCAACCCTAGAGTTGAAGATGTCGAACGGAAGGGACGCAAGAGGGAAGCCTAATTTTTTGCAGGAATAAAATTTGAATTATTCTAAGGGTAAATGTTCAGGTACGGCCCTTTTATTGCGGTACGGCCGTACGGTCGTACCGCAGGGCGACACGTGTCCCGAAAAAAAAAAAAAAAAAAAAAAAATTTTTTTTTTTTTCTCTTTTCTGAGACGATTTTTTTTTTTTTTTTTTTTTTTTTACGGAAACTAATCCATGAACTATTACTTTTTAATATAATCCATGAACTATTCTATTATAATTCATGAACTATCCCATAATAAATTTTGAACTATTACTTTCACTCCTTTATAAATTTTTGCACTTTAAACTATTCTATTATAATTCATGAACTATTCTATTATAATTCATGAACTATTCTATTATAATTCATGAACTATTCTATTATAATTCATGAACTATCCCATAATAAGTTTTGAACTATTACTTTCACTCCTTTATAAATTTTGCACTATGAACTATTCTATTATAATTCATGAACTATCCTTTTAGAAGTTATGAACTATTACTTAATAAGTTTTGAACTATTACTTTCAATCCTTTATAAATTTTACACTATGAACTATTTTATTATAATTCATGAACTATCCTTTTATAAGTTATGAACTATTCTATAATAAGTTTTGAACTATTACTTTTACTCGTTTTTAAAAAAAAATAAAAATAAAAATAAAAATAAAATAAAAAAAAAAAATTTTTTTTTTTTTTTTCGGGACACGTGTCGCCCTGCGGTACGGCCGCACGGCCGTACCGCAATAATGGGCCTTACTTGAATAATACCCTTATTCTAAGAATATTTTTTTTAATTTTGTACCCCAATATTTTATATGGCGCTAAGTAACTTGGTTGTTTGCGTCGGCAACATAAACCGTCGCCAATGGTCCCTTATATTAGCCATGGTAAAGACTAGCCGACGCCAATTACATGACTATTAGCGACGGCCTTATACCACCGACGCAAATATTTTGTATTTTCAGCCACGCTGATGTTGCCGTCGCATAGCCGTCGCCAAATCAAGGCCAATGGCGACGGCAAACCCTTGCCGTCGCCAACAAGCGTGGCTAATTGCATTATTTTTTTGTAGTGAGAGGAGGTCGCACAGAGGACCGAGAGGGGTCGGGACTCCGGTTCCAGGACTCGACCGTGAAGGAGGGCGGTGGAGGGAGCTGTAACCCGAGCGAGGTTGCGGCGGAGCAAGGTTGGCGAGGCAACGGCGAAGCCTGGCGGTCCTGGCGAAGGCGAAGCAGAGGCGGCGAGGGACCATCTGTTGGGGTGGGGGCATGGTGTGGTTGCTCCTTGTCTCTGGCCGGCAAAGGCAGCATTGGAAGCTTCCTCCGGGTGGCGTCCCTGGTGGCACAACATGTCAGCAGGTGGCTCGAAGGGTGAGAGAAACAGAGGAGAAGGGTGACAAATAGGGTGAGCATGGAGGTGGTGTTGGTGCTTGTTGTTGCAGGTGAAGAGAGGACTGCAGAGGGCTCCTTGTGTCCTTGCACAGAGGGGAAGCATCAAGGGTCGGAATTGGCTGAGTGGAGAGTGAGAATGAGAGGGTTGCGTGTTGCTACTGTGAAAATGAAAGAAGGGTGATGGGTCGAGAGGTCGGACGCCACTGTAGTGCAGGCTAGGTGCAGGGAGGCTAGGTAGGATGGCTATGCTCATTCATAGCTGAGATTGTGGGGATGGCTATGCTCATTCATAGTTGGGCGGGATGACCAAAAATAAAAGAAAAGAAAATTAAGGGAAAACTTGATCGAAACACTCGGGGCCGGGTTTTCGGATCGGAAAATATTTCCGAACCTTTCCAAAAATGAATACGGAAAATAAATATATGGATAAAAATATATATGTAATCTCGAAAAAGATTTAATTTACGACGTAAAAATACTCGTAAAATTAGTTAAGCCATTTAATGTATCGATAAAATCCGAGAAATTACAAAACGCAAAAGCGCCAAAATTTGGGGCGTTACATCAGATCCCCCTAAAAACAAGTTTCGTCCCGAAACTTGCTATGCGTCGAACTTCTCGATCCCTAAGGCCGAGGTATGAACTCTCAAACTAAGAAGGCTAGATTTTCTAATCTATATACACGAACTTCTTACACTACCAACGCAATATTTATTTATTTATATATATATATATATATATATATATATTGCCGGTTGTAAAACACATTCCCGCACGGGGCACAAACCACATATAGCATCACATATATATACACAACTCACTTAAGGGAAGAACTTGGTCTAACCCGTGGATTCTATCGAAGCAACTAGCTCACGTAGAAATCACCTAGAGATACTATCTTCCGTCTTCCTATTAGCCTCATTGGTTCCTCGACTACCACTAGATTATCATGACTGACCACACGTCTCGAAGCATGCATGTACCCTCTCGACTGATACATATGAAACATCGGGTGAACACTCTCTACTCTTGGCGGCAACGCCAACTTATAAGACACTTTTCCAACTCGCGTTAAGATCTCAAAAAGGTCAATATATCGGAACTCAACTTCCTTCTCGGGTCTTTCTCAATACATCTTTCTATTATGTTTCTCTTTGATTTCCCTAACAAAGAAGATCAAATCTCCCCATTTACATAGTTGACTTTGGTTCTTGTCAACCCAAACTTTAATGTTACGTTTCTACAATTCTTGATTTAAGTCCTCAACAATGAAGGAAGTACTTTACCTCACACCGCTCAGCAATACTCGATCAAGACCTTGTCTTGAAGAATCATTTATACACTTCAAACCCATCATTCCTCAAAGCGAATCAAAACAGTTGTACCAATAAATCTCCTCTTAACTTTCAGCAACTCTATTGTCAATTTTTTTTTTCATTCAATACTTCGGTGACATCCGGAGTAAGTTAGCCATAGATAGTGTTACTTGGAGAATCTCTTCACAAATCTGGTAATGACCAACACATCCTAGAAACTTGTAATTTCTTCCACGTCTTTGGGGGGGGGTTGCTATCCCGAGACAACTTGTCATACAACCTCTCTCTTCTTCGAGAGTAGACCAAAATATCTTATCAGGACATTAGTAAGCCCATATGGAATATCTACAACTCAATTGACTTTGGTGGGTCCGGAATGCCGAAATTGCAATATCTTAGTCTCGAATTCTCAACGGTTGACCATCAAATCTTAACTCAATCTTAGAAGAGACTACCGTCCCATGCAATTGATCGTGTTGATCTCCTTTTTTTATAAGGATACTTGTCCTTCAAGGTCATCTTGCTCAACTTATAGTAATTGATGTACAAAAGGAGTTAACCGTCTCTCTTTTTACAAACTGGTGTTCTCCATAACAACTTCAAATCAAGAGTTTAAGATATATTCCAATATGAACTTCAAATCAAGAGTTCAAGATAATATTTGAAGTTCTTCGTAGCATTTCACTAATTCTAATGAACTCCTTTCAATAAGTTCTTGCAATTGCTCCTTTACTTGCTTCCACAACTCATGTCTCTGCACAAGTGTTATTCCATACGAGGCCTTAGACATCGGAATTAAATCAAGCTCGACCTTAGTGGAAAATTCCAGATTCTGACGTATTGGAATCCGTGATATCTTAGGTTTCATCTTTTCTCTTCCCGTCACTTTTTGTAATAACCGACACAATCTTGTCTTATCACTTACAAGTGGTCATGATACTAATGATCTACCTCGATCTGTTGGGGTGACGACCTTTAAACACGTGTATTGTTCCATCTTTAGCTACAATGTTTACCGTCTTCTTTCCGAGATCCTTCATCTCTTGAACTCGAGAGACTTGCTTGAGTCTTCTAACTCTTGAATCCTTATTTAAGTATTCCTTTATCTTACTCTCATTCTCTCTCCTCGATGACATGATTGTAAAAATCTTCTAAGGTTTCTCACTTATGTGCAGCCATAAGGGTCCAAACTGCATGACTTAACCGTGCTTCAAAACAGTTGATCTTATCTTCTCCGCTTTCCTTGACATCCCAACATATGGAAGGAGCTCTTCGTCTTCTACATAAGCTTTCACCATAGACATCCTTTCTTCAAGTAGGCGTAGAAATTTATACTTCATTTTCTTATGTAACGTCAAACCGACCGTAGAGGCTCTAACCTCAACCTTTCATGTACTCCTTGTACATCTCATATCCATATCAAACTTCAAAACCACGGTCTTCTCTTACTCTCGTTAGCCACCTTATGTACCTCTTGGTATCCATGAACAGCTTCACAACCGTACTTGTATGCCTTCAGACAAAATTCCCAACCATAATCACAAAAAGATCCACTCATTACTCCACCAAACACTAACATTGTAATTCCAAGCTTGAAGTGTTGCCCTAATCTAGGTTTTCCCTTTCATGCCATAGCCATCATGGCTCTTCCGTGTGAGTCTGAAACATCTGACTCAACTTTTGCTTGCGAAAACATACCATCCATTTCATTAGAACAAACATACTATGCATCTTATTTATGTATTTCCATTTACGTACATCAACTATAGAAAAGACTCACTTCCTCTCGCTCCTCTATCACCTTAACTCTTATCAAACCTTAACAGTTCTTATCCGTGTCGTTTCCCCTATGCCGATCTCATGACCTAAGAAAGTCGCACCAGTTCGTTACAATCCCTTTCCACACGGTACGTTACTATTACTTGCTGGAAACGATAATTTGCTACATGATTAAGACATTTGCACTTCCATTGATATACCTCTTTATTGCCGACATTCAACCACCACGAATATTCCACGTCCTTGTTACCCCTCTTCATGATCCCATCTCCTAGGTTACTCTTCCCACCTACAGTCACTAGTATACAACCCGCACCTGTGCATTCTCGGTGGTCACCGATTAGCTCATTAATGACCCTCTCCAAGATCAACGACATACCATTCTACTACACTTATCATGTTGCCATTCTCATGAAGGTTACCCTCCTCGGGGTACTTTACCTTAAACTCCGTTAGTTCTTTCCTCATTCCATACTTCCTCTTCTTAATAAGGTAACTATATCTTATTTGCCTTGTTGTTTCATATAACTCCCTCTCATAGGCTTAACCATTCTTCCTTGATGTCTTTCAAATGCACCTTCCCAAATATTATAGTCCTAGCTAGCATCCACTCACGTTCCTCTTGGTTGGTATCTTAAGTCTCTCGATCAAAGCTCTTTGTTTCGTCTTTCATCTTCTTGGGGTCATCATTTATACCCACTTCCTCCTTCTTGACGTTTCTTAGTCTTATCATCATAATGGAAATCGGTCAACTCCACGTGAATCCCCACCTTGCCCTTCTTCTCATAACTCTAGTAATGTTGTAACTTTACTTTTTGGTACCTCGTAAGCTTAACTTACGGTATTTTAAATCCTTCTCACATGTTTCGTTCACTTCTCTCATCTTAACTCCAATGCTTAGAAACGTCTAAGGAAAGCTTTGCATCTTAATGGAACACCACCTTAACCTTGTTAGAACGTACTCATCTCCTCCTTGATTTACATCTTTAGTTGTCCACGCTTCTTCTCGAAGATCTCAAGTTCGTTCTCCCCCTTGGTCTCGTCGCCGTTCGATCATGGCTTCTTTAGAACCGCTTCTACACTTTAATTGTTGTTCCCTTTTCTTGTATTGCTCCCATCTTGATCCCCCCTTAAGTCGTCTCGAGTTTTCTTTTACTTGGTTGCCCTTTGTTTACATCATCTTTACTCCTCCTCTTAAAGGAGTACAAGAACTCCAAGGCGTTCGCCCGAACGTAGCTCTCAACTCGATACTTGAGCATATTCGTCCTCGTATGTACACTATCCTAAGTCAAACGACGCCGTCCAAGGATGATGATATCAAACTATCATCTTAGCTAAACGGTCCCATAACTTCATATGCTACTATATATAATTAGAATACTTAGACATAACTATATAAGTCCCAAGTCCATATCACTACCAACATAACACATCCAGCATTCTATTACAACCATACGAGGTCCAAACATGCACTATAGTCCACATATATAACTATACATATAAATCAAGTTCATCATGCAAATACAATCTACATCTACAATACATATCTACATATATACATATACATATCAAAAATCCAATAAACTAAGCTGTCGAGATCCTCGGAAGGAGTGGTGATACGTACATCCTACCCCGACTAATGCATGTGATTTTGAAAACGAAAACTTAGAACCCGTGGGGTTCTGTTCATTCCTTATTCGGCCATTAGAAGATTGCCAGTGCCACTGTTGTCAACCTAGGGCTCTGATACCACTTTTGTAACACCCCGAATCCGCAGGACTCGGGATGCTACGGGTTGGGACCTCACAATGGGTCCCGACCTTTAGCTTGACAACAATTTCACTGGACCTTTCCAACATGGCACAAATAAAGGCAAAACCGAAATTCCTTTTAATCCAAATGATAAGAAACCCGAAGGAAAACAACAAAAGACTTCAGCCGAGATACAACACAAAACCAAATGCCAAATACACGGCATACAAAACACAACAATCGAAGGACAAAATACAACTCAACTCCATCCAATAACCTTCCTAAAATGTACGGACCCCGACTGCCCACTCTTCCGGATCTCTCGGCCGCATTCCTAACCTGCAAGGCAATCTACAACAATCGGTATAAAACCGTTAGCTCATATTCGAAGCATTAGAATTAATGGGAAACGCACATACACAAGTAGAACACCGCAAGCACACAACATACTTAAAAGCACATCAATCCGGTTTATTATCTTTATTATTATTAAGTCGTATCCCGTTCTAATTCAACTTAGATTGTGACACGAGAGTCACCGAAACTCGCCTCGGTCCCTACTTACCGGTATAGAATGAATTGATGCATCTGACCATCAACTAGCACGGGATAGTCGCCGAGAACCTCCTAGCTCCCGCGGGCCAGGCAAGTTGTCACCGCCCGTTATCATACACTTGGGCCAAAATAATATAAAGGTCGGTAATCCTATTTCCGGTTTAGTTGTTATAAACAATAAAAAATAAACACACACTACCAAACTCACATCAATGCTAATACAAGGAATACGAACTAAGTCCGGAGACTTAACTCGTCCCACCAAACTCACATATATGCTCGACCAAGTCTTCATCTGCTCGGAAATGTAAAAACTCGGACCGATATGAAGAGAATGAAGAGAGGAATCCAGAAACTCAAACGGAATTGAAATCGGATTAGAAACGGAGAGTAGATCTGAGTTTGAAGTTTGATAGAAATGAGAGCTTCTACGAGGAAACGTGAAAGGAAATGAATTAATAAACGATTTTTCGCTATTTATAGTGAACTCGATAATTATCCTTTAGCGAAGTCGATAATTATCCTTTAACCGATCCAATGGCGGGTTGAACCCCCTTCTCCAAACTTCTCGAAATTGGAATAATAGATCTTGATTGTTGTAGGGATAATTATTCCACAATTGCCTCGGAAAACGTGTATTCATAAGCCGTCGTTCTTAGCCATTAAGAAACGAAATAGCGACTGTTTTGTCCGTTTTGTCTTTCCATGTTATTTCATATCTAGGACATGTCCGATGTCCTGATCATTTCTCTCAACTGCATTTTTATTAATTGGAGCTCCCAAATGCTCCAAATAATACCGGAGAGTAAAAATAATTACCCGGAGGAAAAAGTGAAAATTTCACCATAAGCCCAAAATTACGTCAAGAACATAACGGTGGGACTTATACTCAACACTTACGCAATCTTCGCGAGTTATATGTCAATTACTATCACTGATTAAGTTAATCAACATTAATTAGAATTCGAAAATCCTAACTATTACAGGAATTGACTGAGTGGAGATTGAGAATGAGAGGGTTGCGTGTTGCTTGTGTGAAGGGAAAGAAGGGTGATGGGTCGAGAGGTCGGACGCCACTGTAGTGTAGGCTAGGTGCAGGGAGGCTATGTAGGATGGCTATGCTCATTCATAGCTAAGATTGTGGGGATGGCTATGCTCATTAATAGCGGGGCGGAATGACCCAAAATAAAAGTAAAGAAAATTAAGGGAAAACTTGATCGAAACACTCAGGACCGGGTTTTCGGATCGGAAAATATTTCCAAATTTTTCCAAAAATAAATATAGAAAATAAATATATGGATAAAAATATATATATGTAAGCTCGAAAAAGATTTAAAATACTCGTAAAAATACTCGTAAAATTATTTAACCATTTAACGTATCGATAAAATCCGAGAAACTACAAAACGCAAACGCGCCAAAATTATTAAACATTTTTTAATATATATTTTGTTACATATATCTTTCTTTAAATGCGAATGAACTTAGTATTTTATTAACATTTCACTTTTATATTAAACACATTAATTTATTTTAAATATATAAATATATATTAAATATTTTTATTTCCTTTAAAATAATATGCTCATATTTTTATTCATGTAATATTATAAAATTAACTTAAACAATACCCTTGTTAAAAATTCAAGAAAAATCTCAACTTGTTGCCGCCCTCTTATAAAAGGAGGACTTAATTTATTTTAATAAATATTAAAATGGTCTTATTTAACCAATTTCCTGATCTATAACTCTCAAAAATTAGTTGGCTTTATGGCTTCATCTACCCTATATAGAGCCCGAAACACAATTAGTATATAAAACAGATTATTATAATTAAATATAAAAAATGCGTACCAAAGCCAAACAACTTTACATATGTTGGATGTCTTCCTATCCACATATAGCTATGGATAAATAATGACGTAGAATATTGCCAAACTTTGAGAAAAAGTTATTGAGATTGTAAAAATGTTTCATAGATAATATAATATTACGTGAAACTAATATATAAATTTTAGGATAACATTTTTAATTGTTAATTGATTTTAGTAATGAATTTAAAGAATTGTGTATATGTTCACTTAACGTGCATTAGAATATAATATAAAAAATAAATTTATCATGATATCAGAGTAGTTTCGATCCGAGTCTTATTATGCTGTGTTTGAGTCATTCCGTCCACGTCTTAGACCCTAGATATAGTTTTTTTTTTTTAATAACAAAACTACCTTTAGGCTTTAAACAAATGAACAATTCTCTAAGTTGTATAGTAATATCATATGTAATTGGTGTCTTAGATAAAAACAAATCAACTCTCAAAGTCACCCAAATCTTTGTTTTGGATTCAAATTATCATTGCGACTTTTTTTTTATTCTTGAAATTGTTCATAGAAATGTGACAAAATAAAGCCAAACCCTTCTGTCATGTTAAGTTGTTGGGGAGGTCACCAAACTACTCTCCATTCCTTGATTCCTCTTTAATTAGGATCCTTAATATTTTTAATTAGGTCACTAATTAGATAACCATTTGATGTAATCAAACTCAAATCATTCTCTCGACTTTTATTCATTTTTCTTCTTCCCCCGGCTATATAATTTTATTTATTTTTAATTATTATATGGATATTGATTGGTGGATGTGGACCATCCTTGTTTGTTTATCATCATCTCCTACTTAATTATTGTTGTTATTGTGTTGGTGAAAAATAATGGTTCTAATTATATAAAGAAGGTATTATTTTAACACACGATGACTTGGAGAGGGGAAATCCATCGTGTACCACAAGATGTTATAAATTTATTATTAAAATAAAAAGGAGTAATTTGTTAAAAATTTATACGAATTTTGTAAGTTCTTTTACAATAAAAAGGAGTAATTTAACGTATTGAATATTTATAGGTAGAAAATTAGGATATGATTAATTTGGTAACATTTGCATGTAATAATTAATATAGAGCATGTGATTTGCGATGCAGACAAGATCTTTGATTGATGCCCCCCCGATTTGTATGATTAATCGTTCACACACCCCTCCACGTGAAAACTCTATATTATACTCCATTACTTATAGAATAGTTTTTTGTTTATAACAAAAGAGATTTGTTACAAACAAAAAGTAAATAAACCAATCACAAAGTAAGAAAGTACGGTGGATTTCTCTAAGTAAACAAATTTATGTGCCAACAAGATTTTCTCACCTACCAAAAATAAATTTAAACATACTAACCATCCTATAATATAAACCATTTTAACAAACTAACTTACTAAACAATATACTAAGGGATGTTCGGTGTACAATGACTGAAACTGAAACTGAAAAAATGTGACTGAAAAAATGTGACTGAAACTGAATCGAATAAATTTGTTTTTTTTGTTCGTTTAGGATATGAATGAATGAGTTGAAAGAGGTACAAATTGACCAAAATACCCTTTGTAAATACCCTTACTAATTTTTATTTATATTTATATTTATATTAATTTGAAAAATAGAAATTAATGGGGCTTGTTTGTTGTTGAACTAGCCACATTCACGGTGCCGTCGGAAATACTTCCTCCACTTCCACTGCCGAGTCCAATTGTCCAGGTAATGAATCGCCAAAGCCCCACTGTAAACCCTAAATCTCTCTAGAATGATAAATTGATACCCTTGAATTTTAATTGAGAAATAGTGTCGCTGCCGGAGTGATTATTGAGGCTTGTTTGTTGTTTCACTTCCACTGCCGGAGTCCGTTGTGAATTTTTTTGGTACCGATGGAAAAGAGAAGAAGTGAAGTAGAAGAAGTGAAGCCGAAGTGATGAAGAAGAAATACCTTCGTTGGTGAGAGAAGGGGGGTAAGATAATCCTCTATAAATTTCAAGGGCAATCTAGGATTGAACATTTTGTTCAATCAATTAAACTACCCTCCCTCAACTTAATGAATATGAAGATTCAACTCCCTTTTCAACCAATTCAATTATCTGTATGAATGGGAAAAATGAGCTATCGAACACTCGTTTAAAGCATTAGTACGATTGAACACTTTTCAACCGGTTGAAAAGTGACTACCGAACGGGCCCTAAATTTAATAAAGCTTGTAGTGATATTTTTAGAAAAAATGTAATCCAAAAGAACATATAGTTAATTATGTATGCCTATTTTCTTACAACACATCTATAAAATATACATATTCTAAGATAGATTTATTTATTTTTACCCTTCATATATCTTATAGTATAGGTTTATAAAGCCTCCTCTTTTTTTTTTTTTTTTGACGAACCAATTTTAACAAAATAATTTTATAAAAAAAGTCACTTTATATAATGGGTTTCACTAAATTAAACCATCAATAATCATTCAATAAAAACATATTTTAGAAGGCTACAATGTCCTTTATTAGTCAATTTATTGACATTAATTATTCATTTATAAGTTATTAGTTAATGAACTAAACTTTTAAACCTAAACATAAAGTATATTTATATATTTTGTGTAATGATACGCCTTATTTCATTTAAAATATCTATAAATGTAATTCTTCCATAACTAAAATATCATAGTTTTCGAATGATGTGTTTATTCAAATTAAAGTTTAAAATTATCCACTAAACAGAATACTATTATAAAGAGATACTAGTGTAATCCCCGTGCCTTGCACGGATTAGTTGATATACTATTTTAAAAACTTATAAACTTCAAGCACATGTAACAATAAATATTTTGATTTTAATTTCTATGTTTTTTATAAATTTTTTTATAAATTAAAAATATCAAATATAATAACCGTTTGGCTGAATATAAGGATTGATAACTGAATCCTAAATATTTTAGGATTAACAATTAAAACCCAAAATAATAAAAATATTTAGTTAAATAAAACTATCAAATTTAATTATTTTAAAAAATGTTTAATTATTAAATAAATTTTTAACAAAATCTTAATGATAATTCTAATTATCTACTTAAAAAGAAATGAATTATTCACTTTTTAAAAATAATTTTTTAGACTTAGAGAAACGTGGTTGTGATACGTGGCAAAAGAGGGCTCTCCTTTAATACATATAAGATAAGATAAGAATAAATAAGATATGTATATTTTTGTAAATATAAATCCGGAGAATAATTATAATTATTATTATGACTTTTAATTCTCTTTTAAATATTTATCTCTTCTAATTAATTATATATTTAAACTGATTTGTTAAGATATGCTCGTTGGTTAAAAAAATCCTTAAAAGTTTAAAACTATTTTTATAAAACTATTTATTTAAAAATCAATTTCCAATTTATATTAATATTTAAAATCACTTTTTATAATAATTTTTTAGGCTTCGAGAAGCATGGCGTTGACACGTGGCAATAGAGGCTTCTACTTTAATAGATATAAGATTTTGAAAAAAAATATAAAATAATATATTTAGTTGACCAGGTGATTAGGGGCTTTTTAGTCAAATATCATAATATTCCACTAGAAAATGAATTTGGATGGTTTATTTATTAATTTATATTATATAAGGTAATTTTACTTAAAACATTAATTAAAGATGATTATTTTGAAAAAAGAACATTTTTTAAAAGGTTTTTTTTAAAAAAACTCTAATATATATATATATATATATATATATATATATTCATTCTTACGTATATATTTTTCTCATAAGAAAACTCTGCTGATTTGACCTTTACTGTTTACACATTTTTGTTAATGATCTACCGATTACCTAATTTGACACGTGTTTTAAATTAAATTTGTAAGTTCTAGAGTATACTTCTATGTTAACTTCATCATAATGTAAAATGTAAGAATATATGTCCCTTCGCTCTCAACCTCATGAATCTCTCTATTAGACTATCAGTATCATCAGTTCACGCTTTTCATCTTGCTGGAATTTATACTCCTTTTTCTCCGGGCCCCTCTTTGCCTTGATCATTTTCACCTTCTTCCATTAATTTTCTCGCAAAATCAGTTGTTTGCTAGGTCGAGCAAGCACCCAACCTTCATGCTTTTTATATATTCTTCTCAACCCAGAACAAATTCTCCTCCTCCTGTTCAAGCAAAGCACCTCTTCCTCCTTCCCTTTTCCTTTCTGTCTGCCTTTTTGGGTGTCTGTGCACATTTTTGAGATCCGTTCTCAAATGGGTTACTCCCAATGCACAAATTGCACTCATTCCATAGACCTCCTTCCCGATAAGACGAATACCAGTGCTTACAGTGACCTGAGTTTCAGGACTCATTTGGTGAAGATGATTTGGGATTTTGGTTTTGCCTGTTTTGTACCGTCTTGCTTGAGCAAGCATCAGAGTTTGGGCGAGGATTTGAAGGAAGAGAGTGATGGAGATAAGAACAAGGCCTGGTTACTTGCTGAGTCTGGTGGATGTGCCGCTGATCTCTCAAATGACGAACCTAATTCCGTTCACTCCTCTTTTAGGTTCAGTTTCTGCTCTCAAGTCGAGCTTGATTCATTGAAAAACAACTTCACCACCCCTAATACCACTGTATTAATGGTCAATTTGGATAATAACCTGACGGATTCGCTTTCGAGGGAGCTCAAATGTCGGCGGGTTGAATCCGTTGAGAGGAGCATCTCCCCGGCGACTAACACCTTGATCAGATTCAGTTACGGTGAAATCCTCGCTGCTACTAGAAACTTCTCTCAAGGTAAATCAACTCGGTTATGGATTTATTTGCTTTAATTCAACACTTGATGTGATTTTTAGGGTTTTTTTTTTCTTCTCTTAATTTGATTCCTGCTCCTGTAATTTTGGGTAGGCAGAGTATTGGGAAGAGGTGCATTGAGCTATGTATTTAGAGGAAGATTAGGTTTCTTACGAACAGCGGTGGCAATAAAGAGGTTAGATAAGGAGGATAAAGAGTCATCAAAGGCATTTTGCAGGGAATTGATGATTTCAAGTTCCCTTCAACACCCAAATATTGTACCTCTCTTGGGATTTTGTATAGATCCAGAAGAGGGTTTCTTCTTGGTTTACAAGTATGTCTCCAGTGGAAGCTTAGAGCACCATTTACATGGTAAATTTCATCTTTTAGTTAGACATACCTTTTTTAATTTGAGATCCTAAGAATTGAGATTGAAATCTGAATAACATCTTTTGCAGATAAGAAAGGAAATAAGGGTTTCGCTTCGCTTTCGTGGACTGTGAGGTACAAGGTCGCGATCCGTATAGCTGAAGCGATTGCGTACTTACACAATGGAACTGAAAGATGTGTTGTTCATAGAGACATTAAGCCCTCTAACATCCTCTTGTCTTCCAAGAGGAGGCCAAAGGTGATAATTAAAAGGCCTCAATTATGGTTGAAATTTTCTTAATTGTGGAAGTGTTCTAACTTGATTTAGATGATGGTCATTTCTGCAGTTGTGTGATTTTGGATTAGCTACTTGGACCTCAGCTCCTTCGGTCCCTTTCCTTTGCAAGACGGTAAAAGGGACATTCGGGTATGCTGCTCTTCATTTGTGATGTTTGGTCAGTTTGGTCCTTGGAACACTAAACTAATCATGGAACTTAAATGTTTGCAGCTACCTTGCACCAGAGTATTTTCAGCACGGGAAGGTATCCGATAAGACTGATGTATATGCTTTCGGTGTGGTCCTACTTGAATTACTCACCGGCAGAAAGCCAATCGAAACAACCAGGCCAGCGGGTGAAGAGAACTTGGTTCAGTGGGTAGGTCCTTTCTTCAAATAGAAGCACCTATATTTGAATCATTTAATGATCCTTATATGGGTAGGATGTAACTTATAAGCTTGTGGTCCTTATAATCAGTTCAGCTTCCATACTGAATTTTGATTCGTCTTCACATGGAAATCGCCCTAGCATTTATTTCATTAAAGTACATACTTGATCAATTAGCCTATGGTTGCTTGATGCAACGGCAAGCTACCAAATCTCAGCACTAGACTAGGGGAATTTGCTCATAATCTTCAGGTGTTTAAAAGTCATTCCTGTCTTCTACTTTCAGGTGAAGCCGCTATTAGACAATGGAATAACAAACAACGTCGAGAAATTGCTTGACCCACGAGCCAAGCTGACCCCAAAGAGTTCAGCACAGATAAACCGTATGGCCCGGGCAGCATCTGCCTGTATAAGCAGTGAAGAATCGAGCAGACCAGGGATAATTGAAGTCATAACTCTACTTAGAGGAGAAGAATCGTTTTGTTATGTAAATCAAAAGATTGGTTCCTCCTCGAGACATTTGGCTAACTCTTACACTCAGCAACAGCAGATGAAGAACGAGATAACAAATCACTTGGCTCTAGCAATGCTCGGCGTCTCAGAGCTGGAGGATGATGATCACTTGTACAGCAGATAATCCTTGACAGGCCATTGGTTTCTGTTTGGTTTGCCTTTTTTTTTTTTTCCCTTCTCTTTGCAATCTTCTGTTCGTAGTTCATGGCATTCTTTTGTCTGCTTTATATGCCATTCAATTGTTACTTGGTCGATGCTTACGGAAGCAAATAGGTTTTAGATTGAATGAATCGTTTGTGTATATGGGAATCTTGTAGGTCTTTTGTTAAGAATTTGCGTGTAGATATCTTGCTATTGTCTCCCTCGGTTTGGAGAGACTTGATAGGTTAATAGTGCTCAAGATACTTGATTGCAGATCAACACCATTGTATGATGAAGCATAAAAGCTTGTTTGAAGCCGAATTTGGTTTCCCGGTTCTTTTTTATTCAACTACAGTACCAGTTAGGGGAGAAAAGTCTTATAACATAATCTCGACCTCTATAAAGAATGACACTATAGGAGATAGATGCAAGTCAAAATTTCAATTCAAGGATGATCTATTAGCAGAAAATCCATGTATCATTCAACAATGTGTTTAGATTTAAATGTAACTGAGAGAAAGATTAGAACGTAATTAAGAGAGAAGAGAAGACTAGAATTAATCATTCAATTCACGTGAATAATCAATGCGGGTATGAAGGCAAATTTCATTTGGATCAACCACAAGTACAAATTCGGTGTGGCCTCTGAGAAACTTGGATTTTGTTGGATTAATTTGGGTTATCTTTTTTGGGCTTGTTTAGGGGAGGCCGTAGTCCGGTGAATCGGTGATGTAACCCGTAGTTTCTAGAAAGAGTTTTGCGGCACAGATCCTTTGTAAAACAATTTGGAAATACACAAACAGAATGATTTAGAGGTTCGAGCATGCAACGATTCCTTCATTGGCTGCTAAACGACGCTCCAACTTTGAAGAAACCCAGATATTATTGCACCTACTTTTCTCTTCCTCAAAGGGATTCATCCATTTATTTCCAATTTAATAACGCTATACAAGAATGTGCCCTTCAAGGGGATTTGAAGAAGGCTAAAGCAATCCATTGCCTTCTTGTCAAGCAATCCATAAGTGATGGATTTCTCCAAATTTGGAACAAGCTGCTCTTCATGTATGTCCAGCTAGCAGGTCTTCATTTCGCTCGCCAATTGTTCGATGAAATGCCTGAAAGAAATGTCGTCAGTTACAACACCATGATTTCTACATCTGTTCGCAGCTCTGATGTTCGCCAAGCTGTTTCCCATTATGGAAGTATGAGGAGGGAGGATATTCTTCCGGATCATATCACTCTGGCCAGCTTGATTGGTGCTATGAACAAGGGAGATGTGTTTCATGCTCATGTAATTCACTATGGTCTTGGACAGAACGAGTTCGTGGGTAGCTCTTTAGTTGAAAGGTATGCAAAGGAAAGGAGATTAACTGACGCTATGAGAGCATTTAGTGAAATTGCTAAACGAGATTTGGTTTCATGGAACATCATGATTGATGGGTGTGCAATCAACAATAGCAAGGGAGATACCTTGAGAATCTTCTCTCAGATGATGAAAGAGAATGCAGGGTTTGATGGATTCACCTTGACAAGTGTTATCAAGACATGCTCAAAGCCTTTGGATTTGTACTGCGGGATGTGCCTTCATGGCTTTTCCATAAGATCCGGTTTGGCTTCTGAAACGCCCATCAAGAATGCATTAACCACTATGTACTCAAAATGTGATAAATCCCTGTTATCTGCCAAGAAAATCTTTCAGTCTATTGCTACGCCTAATATAGTCTCCTGGACTGCAGTGATCTCTGGGCTGATGCAAAACAAACATGATTTTGAAGCAGTTGAGATGTACAAGGAAATGCTCAAATCAGGTATGCGAGAAAACCATTTTGTCTTTGCGAGTGTTCTTCCTGTATATGGTAATTTGGCTGACTATAGAAAGGGGAAGCAAATACATGCCAGGGTTGTGAAGTCTTGCTTTCACGGTGATGTATCTGTGAACAATGCTCTGATTGATATGTACTCAAAATGCGGCTGCTTATCAGATGCTTATTTGGCATTTTCAACTATGGAGGGCCATGACGTAGTATCCTGCACCACCATGATCACATGCTTTGGTCAGCATGGTAAGGGCAGAGAGGCTCTTAGTATGTTAAAAAACATGAAAAATGAGGGACTGATACCTGATGATATAACATTCCTTGGGTGCCTTTCAGCTTGTAGCCATTCGGGTCTTGTAGATGAAGGCATTGAGATCTTTCAAATAATGGTCTGTGTTTACAATCTCAAGCCAAGGAAGGAGCATTATTCATGTATGATTGATATGTTGGGGCGTGCTGGAAGGTTGAAAGAGGCAGAAATGTTAGTTGAACAGATGGCTATGCGTAATGATGTCACCGTTTGGGAGACATTACTTGGTGCTTGCTCGGTTCATGGAGAGTGGGAATTGGGAAAGAAGTCCGCGAAACGGATGATGGAGCTGCAGCCTGGAAAATATGAATCTTATGTGTTGTTAGCTAATATGTATGCTGAAAGGGATTTGTGGGATGACAAAGGGGAAATTAGGGATAGATTAAGTGGGGATGGTTTGAGGAAGGAGATCGGATACAGCTTGGTCACATAGAAGAAACATGATATATCTAAGATATGGGTGTGTTTGACGAGAATTTGAGGTAGTATTTACATTTTAACGGCTTTCTTTTTCCATTTTTCTATGAAAAATAAATCCTTGCTTTCCCTTTTGTTCTTTCGATTTTATTTCATTCACACGTACTACAAAACAACTCACTTTACATTTGTATACTGTAATACACTGCTGTTAAACATTGTAAGCATCTCTTACCGTGTTTACGCACATGAACCCTAGCAACAAGCTTCTAACTGGAAGAACTCCTTCACATATTGTCCAGTCAAAACACTTTTGAGTACTTGGACTTGTCCAACAACTTCTGCCTTGAGGGACTGCCTTACCAAATTAGCCATCTCCAATGATTAAGGCACTTGTACGTTGGATTCGACAAACTACATGATGTAGATTGGTCAAGGTTTGTTCCCATGCCATTTCTAACCCATCTTAGCCTCACTCTAGAGAGTTTTTGCTCTGAGCTTCCTCCTTTATTACTTGCTTCCAATTTATTGGTTTACCTTGACTTGTCACAAAACTAGTTTTATGAAGCTATGTATACCAATCTTTCCAATCTAGAAGTTCTCAAACTGTACTCAGACTTGTTTGAAGGAGCTAATTCTGCTTAACATAGACCTTCTTAAGAATCTGCAAGTTCTTGATCTTCATGACAACATGTTGAACTCTAGCATTTATCTAGAACTTCACCAGTGTACCAACCTCACTTTAGCTCCAAATTCATTCATTGGGAAATTGCTGCCGTCCTTGTTCAACCTTAAGAACATTTCCGAGCTAGATTTATCTGATAATGCTATCTCAGGGGAGATCTTGCCTGATTTCTTGGCCAGTGGGACGGTACTGACCTCCTCACAACTCCAGAATAATAAGTTTGACGGAATCATCCCTTCTGAAATAGGCCAATTGAGAAAACTCATATTCTTGATATCCTTATAACAACAGCTTTTTTGGTTCAATCCCTCCAGAAATTGGGAAACTAAAGGAATTGCTAAAGTTAAATTTTTCAGTAAATATTATATCTGGATTAATTCCACCAGACGTTGGAACTCTTGAAAAGTTTTGAACACTTGATCTTGACTTCAATCAATTTCATTCCCCAGCAACCCTCTAGCATTGCCTTACAAAAACTGTCTTCGATGAATAATAATTTATGTGGCGCCATGCCACAGGATCTAGGAAAGAATAGTCCTTTTCTCACTCATGTTAACTTCTCACAACGTTTCAGGTCGACTAGGACCGCACATGTGCAGTGGTCCTGGACTTACAGATTTAACAGTCGACAGGAACGTTCTCATCAGGCCAGTCCAAATTTGCTTGAAGAACTGTTCTAGACTATGGATTGTTCAGTTAGATAGTAACCAGTTCACCGGTAGTATTTCTGAGGCATTCGGAGTTCATCAACATTTTCTTTTTTCAAAGTAATTAGTAACTTTTTTGTTGGTGAGATTTCTCATAACAGGGCAAACTGTAGCAGTCTCATGTTGAGCTGGGACTTCTGCACTCTCTAGTTACCATGAACTTGGGTGAAAACCATTTGGTGGGGAAGTCCCAGAGAAAGCATAGGTCCATTGGAAGAACTTCAATCTTTTGACTTGTTATAGAATAACTTGGCAGGATTGATTCTGCATCGGCTCATCTCCTGCACTCAACTGCTGGATTAGAATCTCAGTCTATTAGTTTATCATATGAGATTCACCTGAATTCTTTCAGTTGTATCAATTGAATTTTCTTGACTTTAGCAGTAACCTGATATCAGGTTCAATCTCAAAAAATCTTCAAAATCTTACTGCTCACCTTGAGCATGTCCGATAACCATTATTCTGGTGCAATCCTTTCTGAGCTGTCAAATCTAGCCAAGCTGCAACTCATTGATCTATCTTATAATAGTTTTACTGGTCTAGTAGTACCGGTGGCAGCTTTCAATATGGGACCTATGGTAGGAACGTGTTGGTGGCTATTCTGGACAAGTATGGCCTTCTAAAACTAGATCAAATTTCAAGAAAGCCATGGCCATTACAACAGTTACTGTTCTAGTTGCTTATATCATACTTCTTGTGGCATTCATGGCCGTTATCTTGAAATCACTCAATGCAGGAATCCAGCCGAGGAGAACAAATTCTCAGAGATTATGGAAGCCAGAAAGACTTCAATGAGACATATTGCATTGGTAAAGGAGGATATGGCAGTTTTTACAAAGTAGCTCTTGCGACATGCCAGGTGTTTTCTGTCAAACTGATAGACGCTTCAGAGTTCAGAGAGCCTATAAAGCAATGGAGCTTTATAAATGAGGTTCGAATACTAAAATAAGTTGGGCTACATGGGTCTTGTTACAGAGGGAGAGTTTCATACATGAGGTACGTGTAGATACATCCAACTGGACCTCAGGTGTTGGATTATGTGGTTACATGGCTCCAGGTAAGACTGAGTTTACATCCTTTCTATACAATTGCTCATATCTGTGCATGTTGATTATGATTATTGTTTTCCTTGTGGACAGAGCTCACTCAAATTGTGACTCCAAAATGTGATGTCTATAGATTTGGGGTAGTTGCACTGGAGCTATGATCCGAAAGCACCCCAGGGGCACTTACAAAATTCTCTCCTATCATCCTCAATGAACAAACATCAAGATCTGTAATGAAGATCTGTTATGACTATGAGTGATGTGTTGGATTATCACCTCTCGCCCTGTAAGAAACTAGCCAATGAAGTGGCATTGGCGATTAAAGTGCTATCGTATGCACACTTGCGTAAGTACTACACCAGAGTCGAGACCCACCAGGCCACTGTGTATCTAGCGACGCGCTTTTTCATTACGTTCAGAAACTTCATGGAACTTTTCAATACCGCATATAAGTATGTCATGTATCACTACTAAATCGAGAATGGTATTTGTCAGAAGATTATATATAGCAGTCAAAGACGAAGCTAAACATTAAGCTCAGCTCGGAGGGGAAAGTGTTAGTGTCAAGGATTGGCGCATGCTCGGTTCATGCTATTCACTATGGTCGTGACCTCCTTGCTCGTTATTCTCACGTTTCCATCAAATAAAAACTCATCAACAGGTAACAAGGATTCAACAGAGCCTTGGATCATACACAATTAAGCATAGTTTTAGTAATACATTAACTTGGACGTGAGGTCCAGCATAAGTTGTATTTTTTCAAGAGATTTAAAGTATGCATTACATTGATAAGAGAAGACTAGAAGAGTGATTAATTTACTGAGAAACAAACATCCTTTTATTAAATGTCGGTCATTGGTGGTGAGCTCTCATATAAGTTAAGAGTCTTCTGGCTTACTTCATTTGTTGTGTATATAGCTCCTTTTACATCAGGTTGTTGAAGTCCTACAGCTTCAAGGACTTGGGCCATCACTGCCTGAAATCTCTCTTCTGACAGAGAAACCTCAGCAAGAAGCCTGCAGGCATACTCCTCGGTGGCTTTCTCGTAGTCTTCTCTCCTCTTTAGCACGACATGCCCACTGATTTCCCAACAAGCAGGGTTCACCTGGGTCTCCAGGATCTCTTGGCTTACGTGACCAAGCGCTTGTTTCTCAGCATAACACTTCAATTAAGAAGAGAACGATCATCATTTATCAACTCCATATATATCAATCAATCTTCTAACCTATGTGATCAAGAATTGTGATTTGAAATAAATCTCCTAGATTTAGATAGTTAGGAATTTTTAGATATTTTTTTAAGGTTCAATTTCTTCAAGGGTGATACATTTAAAAACCAGATTCTTACCAAGAAAGACTGATATAACAGAACATGTGCTTTGATTGAACTCTGAACCTCGTATAAGAAAAAAAAACAGACCTGCGGGAACAGGAAGATCCTTTTTCCAAACCCAGAGATGAGAACATTGAAGGGGATGTTATTCTTTTGAAGAAAAATGCATGAGTTGACAACAGCATCCGATATATCTTGAATTGTCTTACCCCCCTCAAAGACAAGCCCTCGTACCGGATAGTTCAATAGTTGTGAAACGATCACTCCATTGTTTTTTTCATATAATTTCTGAATAGGAGCTTTCTCGACTGCAAAGGGAACTTTTATGTAGTATGCCTAAATTTTTTGCATATAGCATCAGTCACTGGAAAGCAGCAGCATAAGAACTGATTCAAACAAGGAAGGATTTGTTAATTTTTGGAATACCTGAAAGTGAAGGTGGTTGATAGTTGCAAAAGCACCCAGACTGTTATAGCCAACCCTGAAGAATGTATCAGCAGCTTCTTTAGCCATAGAAAGAGCAAGCAAAAAGCTTGCATGGTCGATACATTGTGGTAACTTGTCCAACACACGGGGAATCAAGAGCACATGCCCATACTCGATAGGACTGACCTACAAACCATCAAAGTACCACACATGGATTAAAGCTCCAAGATCCAAGATTGTCTACGAGTCAGACACTAGAACACATAAGATGGCGGTGAACCTACATTTATAGCAATGATATTGGGTGAATCCGACTCTGAAACAGAGGAGCTAGGGTAGTAATGTGACTTCTGGCCATTGCCTAGTTGAAATAGGAGGAGTGCTTCTTCCTGTCCAACCTTTGTGAAGTTAAATTTGTTGTCATCGAACGATTGAAGAACTTGATCAATCCTGAACTCGGTGGCACGTTTCTTCAGATGGCGTCCCTCGTTCAGCTGTGCGATGAATCCGGACTTTCCAGGTATGACCTTAGTTTCACACTGTGTAACATCGTACCTGAACAATCCCCTTACAGCTCTGTCCTCCCATTGTCCGAGCAGTATTTGAACCAGGTAAGACATAAAAGGCATTATCTCATCTGTATAAGCTGGTTCATCACTACCACCTTCCCCATCTGGCTTACACTCATATAACGGTAGCTTTGACACTGAAATAATTGCCCAATAACATACATAACCCAATAACAATCATGAGTTCAAGTTTTTTCTAACCATATTCAACGATGCTAGATGAATGTTAAAAGATCATTAACAATAAGAAAATAATTAAACCATATGATTGTTCAAACAAAAATTGCAAGAACAAACCAGGCAAGCAGCAAGTTCCGAGGCAGTTGCGGCCACAGCCAGTTAAGGTGATAATAGAAGGTTCGCCAACTAGATCCTCCTGATAATTCGACAAGACCGTCGGAACCCTCTTGATCGTGAGAGATCTCTCAAGAATTCCCATTATCATCTATCGCGATTTCCCCAAATAGTGATTGGGAAACAAGTAGAGCAAAAATTGAAAAATCTAACCCTAATTCAGATGAAATGGAAAGAGAAAGAGAAGAAGGAAGAACCCCCGCCAGCGAGAAAGAGGAGATCGGAAGGGCAGCCACCGTCGGATGGCAGGGCGCCCCTACCACCGTGGGGGGAGGGGATTTTGTTCAGGTAATTCTCCACCTTTATATCCTTGCGCTGCTGGTGGTTGGCACGGCGGATGAAGCGACAAAAGTCGATCTCACGTAAAGCCGTCGTGCTTGGCGGGACAGTCGATGGGTTATCGGGTTTTGCTGTCCTGAATTCTCTCCTCCGTACGCTATTCGCCAATTTCTCTACGTGTGGCGGTTTATGATCGATTCATGGTGGATTGGTGGTTGATCGCAGCATCTTATATAGGTATATTGAAAGGAAAGGAAAGGCGGCGTCAGTTTCCCGGGAAGTAGTTTGTGCTTTTTCTTTTGGAGGACGATACTACGTTACGTCTTAGATTAGTCTTATCCTGCTTAGAATAAATCTATAGGGCTCGTTTGGTATGAATGAAGGAATGAGGTTGAGATTAGGAATCGGAATGGAATGAGGAATTGAAATAAATCATTCTTAATACTTGGTGTTTGGTATGATGTTGGAATGAAATATTTTTGACACATGCTTTTTTTATTTTATATGAGTTATGAAACGAGAATCATCATATTTGATGATATATGAGTGAATGTTTATAATGTAAATATATGTTATTTTTTAAACTACATTTAAGAAAAATGAAGACTACCGAATAACTTAAAGATTAAACACTAAACAACCGTCAACTCAAATAAATAGGTATATATATTTATTCTATCAAATATATATTTTCTAATTGAACAAATTATATTATTTTTGAGCATTTTCCGGTTACATTACATCTTTAATGAAATATCCGTATTATAGGTAAACAAATTTTTTTTTGTCAAAATCTTGTTTTTCTACAAAATAACTATATAATTTAAATTAATTGATAGAAAATAAAAACAATTTATAAAAAAATATTAATTTTATTTCGTAAAACTAAAAGCGAGTATATATATATATATATATATATATATATATATATATATATATATAATAAAAATATATAAATGTAAAATGATTTTATGTTGGAATGGGATACCCACCTTTAAATTCTGAAATCAACTTCTTCTCTAGAGTTGGAATGAGTCATTCCATGGAATCATTTTCATTCCGATTCCAAGCCTTACCAAACACGAGGTATTGGTATGACTCATTCCGATTCCTGATTCCATGGGAATCGTACCAAACGAGCTTGCGCCATATTCTAACAAATGTCACGTGTCAATCAACGAGGGATGGCACATCAGCTTTTTTCATAAAATATTTACTAAAATGCTATTGTTATTAATTTTTAAGGTAATTACTAGATTTTTATTATTATTAATTATTTTTAGTTATAACAGGATCTTGCGCCATATTCTAACAACTACAATTTATATTAAAATAATTCGTTAACATTTTTTTTAATTAAAATCTCGAATTATATTAAAAAATATATTTTGTAACCTAATATAAAACAAAATAGTAAATAAAATTAGTGATTAAATTAAGAATATTTTTTATATAAATGTAATATAATCAAACTTATTGAATTGGACTGTGTACAACCCTACATGATCATTCATTTTAATGATATGAAAATATTCAATATCATTAAAATGTGTACACTATTGTACCTATATCCATATACAAAATTCTGATAATTTATTTTTTTTAAATAAATTTTATTTATTTATTTTTTTTGTAAATTTAGATAACTTAAATTAACCAATAAAATCTAGGGGTGTTGTTCAAATAAGACACATTATTCCTGTAACACCCCGAATCCGTGGGATTCGGGATGTTTGTTCGCCACTTAGCGTGCGTGCAAATAAGCTTTAAATTTATAAAATTAGAAATTAAGCAAGCGAACCCGCAGTGTACGGATCGATATAGTTGAGCAAGAATTCCAGAGTATCGAACACAGGGATTTGGGGGGAACAAATTCAATTATAGATTATCAAGCGAGTAAATGTAAGAGCTTTTCGAATTATTGGGAAAACAACAATCCTAAAGATCCGGGAATCTAGTTGTGGCATTCGATTCAAGATATACTAAGGATATAAGGACAGAGTTGAGGGTTGCAAAGGTATGCGAATGTAAGGTAATCGTACGGTGAAGTTCCAAAAACCTTGTATGACTCACCTACAAGACACTCTATATAAAGGTTGTTGAGGCTTCAGTATAGAAAGGTTCTAAAGGTAATAATTAATGTCAAATACCCAAACTTGTAATCCAAGGATCAAGACTAACTTAACCGATTAAGGTTGTGACACTCATAATCGAGGTAGAGGTTGTTGAGGCTTCACTACCACCTAGAAAAGGCAAGCTAAGACTAAGTTAAAGCAAATCTTTAACTTTGGACTAAAGTAAAAGCAAGTTCGTAAATTAACACAAAATTACGGGTAGTTCTTGAGTTCCACGGTCGTGGAAGTTCAAGAACAGACCGTGGTTTAGGTTTATCGGCGATTCTCTCTAACTCTCAGGATCCAATCTATTCACGATCGATCTATCATCATCTAAGCCACAACTATCAACCCTTCACCTTAGAATTGTTAAGGGTTTTTAGCCAACAATAGTCATATTGATATCAAATTCAAGATTTAAAAGATTGAAAGATGAAAACTTCCGAAAACCTTCAATAACCTTCAAATCAATCTCAAAGTTACAATCAAGAACAATAATCGTCATTAGATTCAGAATAACACAAACAACACACAAATCTTAGATAAGAAGGAAGAACGGGATGTCAATCCGTCTTCTAAATCAACCCTAAGCAAGAAGCGAAATCTCCTTGCGAACAATCTTCTGAATCTTCGATCTTCCGTCAATCCGGAAATCACAATAGCGATGCGCCAAAATCTCTCAAGCACAACTTCCGCCAAATGCGAAATTAGGGCAATTCCAAGAGCAAGCGTAAGATGCGTCTATGCGTAAGCGAAGGTGAAGGAATCTCTCTTCGTCCGTCCTTTTATAGTGTAGGATAAAGTATCGGCCCGACCCAATCTTCTAAAAGATCGTGGCTTAAAGTGTGGCGAAAAAGATCGCCAAGATCACGGTCGTGGAAGATTCCACGACCGTAATTTAGAGCGTGGAAATCAACACGGTTTGACACAACAATTCCACGACCGTAGAAGTTACTGGAATGAACCACGCTTCACTTGCTATGGTTCCACGACCGTGGTTTAGGGCGTGGAAAGGAGTACAACCGTAATTTAGAGCGTGGTTTAGGGCTAGAACGTGATTCTTCCTTAGTCTCGTGCATCCTTCAAGTTGGAACTCCCTTAGCTCCTAGGAATGTCCTCAATCCATGGACATGTTCCATCAAACTCCATTCTCGCACAATCCGCTCGGAAATAGCTCTCAATTACCTATAATCAACATAAAGCTTGTGTAGATCTCTATATCGACATTATAGACAAACTAGCTCACAAATGCATCAATGCTCAATCAATGACTATCAATATGGATCAAATACACTAAGAAAACGTGCCTAAAATATCACAATATTTCATGCTAACAAATAACCCCATACTTGCCACTTGCTTGTCCCTAAGCAAGGTTTTTCAAAAGCTTTAAAACAAGAGTTAGGATGAAATATGTGTACCTTCTCAAAGCAATACTTCTTTTGGATGGATGTGCCTTCTAATCAATAGATCATTCTCAAATCTTGCTTCATTCGTTTATAAGACTTTCATACACTTAATCAAAGAGTAAAGAGTAAAGAAAGCTCATGAATCAATTAAACTTCCATACAAGCATCATAACCTTCAAACATTATCAAAATCAATCATAAGAAACTTCAATTTAGATCACCAAGTCATATAACATTCTTTTGATCTTAAGGACTTTCAAAGAAAAAGGTCTAGAATGTGGAAAGGGAAGGAAACTTTAAGGAATGTGGTGCATGAATCCGGGAAAGTGGATAACTTCTCTTTTCTTCTTCTCTTGCGGTTTCCGCAACACTTTCAACTTAGAGCTTCGCTCTCTTCCTTTCATTTTTCGACTTTACTTTTGGAGTTATGGATAGAGGTGCACAAAAACCGAAGCCTAGGAGATCGGCGTTTCTCAATTTTCATGAGATGCCTCAAACCCTTAGCGCACATACCATAATCCGCTAGGAATATCGCTCAATCCGACTTTGGCAAGACACAAACACCCGGCTATGTGAATGGTGCCGAGTTACTCATCGTCATGATTGACTTCCCCAAACCTACAATTTCTTTCTATTCTTTTGATTGCAATTAATTGCTTTCATGGCCTTCCCACATCAAACATGCCTTTTTCATTCACTTCTCCAAATTCCCGGATAGGTAAAGGAGGTCAATATTTCAATGAGGAGCTAAATCGGTCAAAGAAAGAAGAAAGAAAAATCGAATTGCCTTAATCATCTCAACAAGAAGCATAAGAACTTATAGTGTGATTTCAACCTTATTTTCTCAACATGATTTAAGTAACATTCTTCACATTATGAAACTTGCAAAAGAGGAATAATCCATTCATTCAATTTCTTTTCAATTTACTATTCGTTTAAGCATGTAATTGTCATCAAAACTCAATTCACAAGTGGTATTATCATAGAATTCATCTCTAACCTTAGAAGCACAAAATTTTCAAAATTTTTCAATTTTTATGGGTTGTTCAAACTCTTTTTCATGCAATGCAATAATGAAACGTGCAACAATATAATGAACATGCAAGATAGTCTCGATAGAAGCAATCATAGTGAGTAAGAGTTATTACAAACTTTTAGTCACACCCCACCCCATACTTGGAACAAACATTGTCCCTAATGTTTAAACAAAAGAAAGAAAAGAAGAAAAGAAAGAAAGAAAAAGAAACTCACAAAGTGGCGGTGGAGCGGCTAAAACTGTCGGTCATGCAAATCATCACTGTGGCGCCGGTGGAGGCGGGAATGGAGAGAAGCTGGAGTCGTAGTGCCGCCCAAACTGCTGGCGGTAGACGTCTCTCATCATATGATCGAGATCGTCCATGCGTCCATCTCTAGCACCGGCTCGAATCTCCAATGCTCCCACTCTATCAGAAAGGCTAGTAGCCCAATCTGGCATCTGCTCATACCATCCCGAAGCATGACTATACCACCCCGGTGCGTCTACTGGTGCTGGTGCTGGTGGCTGCTGTGCGGACCATGGAGGTGGAGCTCCGTACCATGCAGGAGGTGTATCCATCCAAGTAGGTCTCTCACTCACGCTGGCGCGGCGAGAAGACGAGCCTGAAGCTCTGGCGGGACGTGGAGAACGTCTAGGCACATCAGAAGCAATGTCCGGCTGATCCGGAAATGTGCCAAACTCCTCCTCCGCTCCTCCTCCACCCTCATACTGATCTCTCATCTCCTCCTCCTCAACTACGGGCGGTGGTGGGACATATGGAGGAGCTGCAATCCTGTTTGCATGCATAACAGCGAACGTCTCCTTCCAATTATGGCGTCCAGCCATAATGGAGTACTCCGGTAGCCACTCAATGCCCCTACCCGTCCTGCTCTCCCAAGGCATGGCTGCATAAGGCGGACCTCTATGTGTAGGGAAGATGAGACCTCTAGTCATGAAGGCTTGGAGTCCTAGGGGTACGGCTGGTATGCGTGTACATGCAGAAAAATCAACCCTCAATATCCTAGCAAGGTGGGTAACTATTTCACCATATCCAATGTTGCCAGCCCTCTTGTTCTTAAGCTTGCTCATGGTAGCAGCTAAGAGGGTGGCGCAGTCAGCTCGGCGCCCATACATTATAGAGTACAACAGAAAGAGCTCATCCGTCTTGATCTTCTGAGGTGTCTCCGTCCTAGGGAAGAGACACTCAGAAAGAACATGGTGAGCAATCTTCAAGGCTAAGTGATACATCAACTTAGCCTTGGTGTCAGCTGGTTGCCAGCGGTCCTCGCTGGCGTAAATCATAGCAACCTCCTCCCAAAAATCTTTGGCGTAAACGCCACTAGGAAAACGACCATTGAAGGTCTCATGAAACCCAAAGAAGGCTCCAAACTCTCGGATGGTAAAATCATAGTTTCTTTCCATAAGACGGAAAGAAACGGTCCTATCCACGTGGCCGTGCTCAAACGACGTCACAACCTCTCTCGTGATCTCCTCGTAGGCGTCTTCTCGGATAGCCGAAAAGACAACTAATCCGGCTCTATCCAAGAGCCAAGTAAGGTCATCTATGATGTTAAGAGGAGCTAGATCCTCTAACAATAGGTACCTAGGTCCTATCACAGTCCTCTTATGGATCCTCTCGAGTCCATCACTGTTCTGCTCTAGAGGATGAAGAGGAAGAGGGGTTACCCTTCCTCTTTTTGTTCTGCTCATTCTTCTTCTCCTTAATCCTCCCAGAAACTCTCCTCACGAAGTCCATCACTGTTCAAAATCACGGTCTGTTCTTGGTATTTCCTCGGCCGTGGAATTGACAGAGACCGTGATTCGTCCCGCTTTTTCTCAAAATTCAACAAACAACACTCAAACTCAGCAATCAGGCAGCCCTAGTCTAATTCCTTCCAATTCCAATCAGTTCTCCTATAATTTCTAGCAAAAACAAACCCAAATTGACGAAGATAGAGAAGAGTAGAAAAAACCTAGGTTTCGGATTTTAAAATCCGAATTGTGCGTTCCTTGGTGATTTTCCGCTTGATTTGTTGCTTGGATCTTGTTGGTGGTCGAATTTGCTTCAATTTGGAACGAAGAATCGTTGAAAACGATTAACGAACGGAGATTTGAGGTGAAGGGCGTGGAATCGGCAAAGAGGGTCGTGGAATTGGGTATTTGTGAAGTGTTTTTGTGAAGAACGTGGTTTATATAGTGGCCGGCAAAATTTTGAAAACCACGGTCTATCGGGGGTTCCACGGCCGTGGAAATGTACGGAACCGTGGTTTTGGTGATTTTTCAAAGGCTTTTGGAAATTACGGTCATTGTAGCTGTCACGACCGTGGTTTAGGCCGTGGAACTCTCTGTAATGCTCCAAAGTCCAAGTTTCGTCGCTTTTCTTCAACAGTACTCTTCCCTTTTCCTTTTCCATCGTTCCTACATCCAAAAACACGAACATACCGGAAGAAATCGAAGGCAAAACAAAGCAAAAACGTCTAAACTAAGCTAAACTAAGAATCGAAAACAAAAGCAAAAAAAATGTAATACCTTGGGTTGCCTCCCAAGAAGCGCTTTGTTTAAGCTCT
The DNA here is from genome assembly GCA_033239125.1 of Fagopyrum homotropicum. Lineage (NCBI taxonomy): Eukaryota > Viridiplantae > Streptophyta > Magnoliopsida > Caryophyllales > Polygonaceae > Fagopyrum > Fagopyrum homotropicum. The sequence goes on along the minus strand of BSWB01000002.1, from coordinate 28,956,696 downwards.
ATAGCTAGACAAATCTCGCACTTATTCGAGTGCGGTAGGCGCGAACTCTTCAGCTTGGAGTTCCGGCGTATACTTCTCGAGTCGTTGACCGTTTACCTTAAAGCTTCCGCCCGCTTCACCCCATACTTCAACTGCACCATGGGGGAAAATACGCTTAATTAGAAAAGGTCCGGTCCAACGAGATTTAAGCTTACCTGGAAAGAGACGAAGCCTTGAATTGAAGAGGAGAACTTGATCTCCTTCTTTGAAGTCCTTTGGAATGATATGCTTATCATGCCAACGCTTTGCTCTCTCCTTATAAATCTTGGCGTTCTCATAGGCGTTCAAGCGGAGTTCTTCCAACTCATTAAGGTCTAGGAGACGCTTCTTTCCCGCTTCCTTCATGCTGAAATTCAACCATTTGATAGCCCAAAACGCTACCGGTAAGTGACAAGACTTCCCATACACAAGGTTGTATGGTGTGGTTCCTATGGGAGTCTTGTACGCAGTCCGATATGCCCACAATGTGTCATCAAGCTTCAAAGACCAATCCTTCCTAGTCCTTGAAACCGTCTTCTCTAGGATTCCTTTGATCTCCCGATTTGAGATCTCAACTTGTCCACTAGTTTGTGGATGATAAGGGGTGGCGATCTTGTGAGTAACCCCATACTTAGCTAGAAGAGCTTCAAAGCGCCGGGCAATGAAGTGAGAACCTCCATCACTAATGATAGTCCTTGGTGTCCCAAATCGCGGGAAGATGGTCTTGTTAAAGAACTTAACCACCACCATGACATCATTGGTGGGAGAGGCAATCGCTTCCACCCATCTAGAAACGTAATCTACCGCCAAGAGTATGTATTGGTTTCCACAAGATGATGGGAACGGTCCCATAAAATTTACTCCCCAAACGTCGAAAATCTCCACCTCTTGGATGTTATTGAGAGGCATCTCATTCCTCCTAGAGATATTACATGTTCTTTGACAAGCATCGCAGCAAGAAACAAAGGATTGCACATCTCTAAATAAAGTAGGCCAAAAGAATCCAGATTGCAATACCTTTGCGCTAGTCTTGTTCGAACTAGCGTGTCCTCCACAAGGTAGTGAATGACAATGACGGATGAAACTTTGCATCTCATCTTCCGGCACACATAGCCGAATGATGCCATCCGGACCTCTCTTAAAGAGGAGAGGTTCGTTCCAAAAGTATTCTCGAACATCCTTAAAGAACTTCTTTCTTTGTGCGTAGGATAATCCAGGCGGTATCTCCTGACAAACCAAATAGTTAACAAAATCAGCAAACCATGGTTCGTTACCTTTGGAGATCACATCGATGCACTCCTCAATAATGTGTAGGTGTTCGTCCGGGAAGGAGTTATCTATAGGTAAGTGGTCGTCCTCTAGATGTGTTAGGCGACTCAAATGATCTGCAACAGAATTTTCCGAACCCTTCTTGTCGCGGATCTCTAGATCGAATTCTTGTAGGAGAAGAATCCATCTAATTAGCCTTGGCTTCGCATCCTTCTTTGCAAGGAGGTACCGGATCGCAGCATGATCCGTGTAGACTATCACCTTTGCACCTACAAGATAAGAGCGAAATTTGTCAATAGCATAGACAATGGCTAAAAACTCTTTTTCGGTAGTGGCGTAATTGAGCTGCGCTTCATCTAGCGTCTTGCTAGCATAGTATATGACATGGGTTCGCCCTTCCTTTCGTTGTCCAAGAACAGCTCCTATTGCTACGTCACTAGCATCGCACATAACCTCAAAGGGAAGAGTCCAATCCGGAGGTTGAATAATAGGTGCTGAAATTAGAGCTTCCCGGATCATGTTAAACGCATCCAAACATTCCTGCGAAAACTCAAAAACCGCATCCTTCATCAATAGATTAGTGAGAGGTTTTGATATTTTAGAAAAGTCTTTAATGAAGCATCTATAGAATCCGGCATGTCCTAGAAAACTTCTTATCCCTTTCACCGAAGTTGGGGGAGGAAGCTTCTCTATAGTCTCTATTTTCGCCTTATCCACCTCTATCCCTCTACTAGAGATTAAGTGACCTAATACAATTCCTTCCTTAACCATAAATTGACACTTCTCCCAATTTAGAACTAGGTTAGTGTCTTCACACCTTTGTAAAACAAGAGAAAGGTTAGAAAGACAATTGTTAAAAGAGGAACCGTATACGGAGAAGTCATCCATGAAGACCTCCATGATTTCCTCAATGTATTCGGAGAAGATGGCCATCATGCACCGTTGAAAGGTGGCTGGGGCGTTGCAAAGCCCGAACGGCATTCTCCTATAAGCAAACGTACCCCACGGGCACGTGAATGTGGTCTTCTCTTGATCATCCGGGTGTATCGGAATCTGAAAGAAACCACTATAACCGTCAAGATAGCAAAAGTGCGAATGTTGCGCTAACCTTTCAAGCATTTGATCGATGAAGGGTAGTGGGAAGTGATCCTTCCTCGTCGCGTTGTTAAGCTTGCGGTAGTCTATGCACATCCGCCATCCCGTTACGGTTCGGGTAGGAATGAGTTCGTTGTTCTTGTTGGTGATGACCGTCATTCCTCCCTTCTTCGGAACTACTTGAACCGGACTCACCCACTTGCTATCGGAGATAGGGTAGATGATACCTGCATCAAGAAGTTTAAGAATTTCCTTCTTGACAACCTCCTTCATGGTCGGATTCAACCGCCTTTGAGGTTGTCTTGAAGTCCTAAAGTCCTCCTCCATTAATATCTTATGCATGCATAGGGAGGGTTTGATTCCTACTAAGTCCTCAATAGTATAGCCTAAAGCTTTTCTATGTTTCCTAAGGACAACCATGAGCTGATTATGTTCATCTATGCTTAGATCGGAACTAACAATAACCGGAAAGGTAGAATTAGGTCCTAGAAAAGCGTACCTTAGATGAGTAGGAAGTGGCTTTAGTTCCATCGCTTTCGGAGCTTCCAATGATCCTTGAGGAGCATCCGATGTCTCCTTAGAAGTGTCTAAGGGTGTAGAATGTGTGAGAGAAGAATCAAAAGAAGTTGAAGAAGTGGCTCGATCACCCTTTTCCACGGCCAGAATCACGGTCTCTCTGCATTCTCCACGGCCGTGGTTTAGGGCGTGGAAAGGAAATACGGTTGATCTGTCCTCTCCACGACCGTATAACTCTCTGGAGTGAGACACGGTTTTGTTGGTGAAATCCACGGCCGTGGAATAGAGTGTATGGCCGTGGATTCTCACGTTTTCTGCCTCATCGTGGAGTTTTTCAAACTCCACTTCATAAACCTCTTCTTGTGCTTCTAAGGCTTCAATTGCCTCATTGCACTCCTCTTCTTCCCCTACATTTGTTAGACTCATAGTAATAACCTTTTATAAAGGATCGTTGAAGAGAATAGCACTTACCTCCTCTCTAGACAACCCTTCTTCATCTTGGATATTGAATATATCCTCATCAAAGATTGGCTCCTTTACTAGAGTGGAAAGAACGAACTCTACTTTCTCTTCTCCTATATCAAAAGCGAGTCTACCATTCTTGCAATCGACTATGCAGCCGGAAGTTGCAAGAAACGGTCTTCCGAGTATGATCGGGACCGGACTATCTGCAGGAATGTCAAGCACAACAAAATCAATGGGAACAAAGAATTTACCTAGCTTGACTGGGACGTCTTCTACAATACCGACGGGGCGAGTGATGGACCGATCCGCCATGTACAACGTCATCTTCACCGGTTTAGGGTCGCCTAAACCGATCTTCCTACACAATGCAAGTGGTATGATGCTCACACTTGCTCCCAAGTCACATAATGCATCGTATGTGACGTCTCCCACTCCTATGGGAATGCAAAATGACCCCGGATCCTTTAGCTTTGGGGGCATTTTCTCCTTTATGGTCTTGATGAGATCCGAAGAATCCGAACTCATCTTAACCTCTCCGAAATCCTCTAGCTTTCTCTTGTTAGAGAGGATTTCTTTCAAGAACTTGCCATAAGCCGACATACCTACAATAGCATCAATGAAAGGTATATTAATATGCAGCTTGCTCATGAGTTCTATAAACTTACCAAATTATTTATCTAGGCGTGCTCTCGCTCTAGATTGAGGGAATGGCAGGGGAGGTTTGTAAGCCGGAGGAGGAACGTAGACATCTTCCTTCTCCTTCCCCTTCTCTTTGTCTTTCTCAACGGGGACTTCAACAAACTTAGGCTGCGGATCGGTGGTAGTCACTCCGCTCCTAGTTGTGATTGCCATCACCCTTCCCTTAGGGTTGTCCTCCGTCTTTTCTGGAAGTTTCCCTTGATTCCTAGGAACTTCCTCCGCTTGGCTGAACATTTGGTTTTCTAAAACCTTTTGGGTTTATCAACCTTAGAAATTTTATCATCAACCTTAATGATGCGGTTCTCCAAACCTGGATGCTTTCCCAAAATCGTTTCCAACATGGGATCGGGCTTCTCCTTCCCCGAAGTGCTTCCTCCATTAGATGTTTGCCCCTGGCTTTTCAAAGGAGTAGAGGAAGAGGAAGGTGGAGTTAGTGAATTAGAATTGGAAGGATAAGAGTTACCGGAATTTTGTTGATTGGAGCGCCAGTTGTTGTTGCTTGAACCCCTATTGTTGTTCTAATTGTTCCGGTTGTTGTTATTGCCATTCCAATTATTCCGGTTGTTGTTCCGGTTGTTGTTGTTGTTGTTGCGGTTTGTGTTATCACTGCCATTGTTGTTGTTGCCCAAATAGCCAACATCCTTTCCTTGTTGCTTTGGAAAGTTGGTCTTGATAGCCTCCTTCAACTCTTTGATCTCATTGTTGAGGGAGAAAATCTGATTTTGAGCTTCATGTGTGAGCTTTGCTCCTTGCTCCACACGATTTCCCTCCACTTTCCGGTGGGAATACTTCTCTATGACCCTTGCTTGCTTCTCAATGAAGTCCCAAGCGTCATCTTCTCTCATGTCCATGAATGTACCACATGAGAGGGATTGGAGATTGAATTGTGTCTCCAAATCCAGCCCCTTATAGTATATCTCCAACAAGGCAAGCTTGGATATGCCATGATGAGGGCAATCCAAAAGCAAATCCTGAAACCTTTCCCAAGATTGAAACAAACTTTCGTTAGATCTCATGGAAAATGCATTAATCTTACCTCTAAGTTCCGCCGTTTTGGAAGGCGGAAAGAATTTGGTGAGGAACTCCGCGGAAAGGTCTTCCCACGTGTCTAGTTTCCCACTAGGAAGAGCTTGGTACCAAGACAATGCTTTCCCCTTCAAGGAGAAGAAGAAAGGCTTGAGCTTATAGTTGTTGGTAGTAGCGTTCTTCGGTTTCATTGTCTCCATCATACACTCAAAGTTTTGTAAGTGTTGGTGTGGAGATTCAGCGCTTGTTCCGCCAAATTGGTTTTGGCGAACAAGAGTAATAACCTGCGGGTTGAAGCTAAACCCGGCATCATTAGCATCGAAATTCACGCCCAAGCGGCGTGGTTGTTGTGTTGGATCCATCCTTTGGCCAAGAGTTCTTGGCTCATTATCTACACGTTCGATCCTTGCATTCCTAGGTGGAATACGTCGGTTGGCAGCTGGCCGTGGATGGAAAGGATTCACATTGATCGTGGGATCAATTTCCTCTAGTGCCGGCATGGAAGAGTCACTATCACCAGCGGATGAATGACTTCTTCTACTCGATCTTGATGCTCTTCTTGAGGATTTCCTGCTAGTCTTCATCTTAAGGTCGCTTAATTCCATCCTCATTTGGAATACAACATCGGTTAAATCATCAACTTTAGATTGATGAAGTTCCGATTCCTCTATACGAGTTTTCTCACTCCATTGGAGTTGAGCTTCTTTCTCCGCTAACTCCGACTGAAGATCACGTTCGTTTGCTTCAGCCATTTTCTTTTCCTTACGCTTTTGCCTTAAAGTCCTCTCAAGCTCTTGATCAAGAGGTAAGAGGTCCTCGGTGTTCCTAGACCTGTGCATGCACTCAAAAAGATATCAAACAACAAGGGAGAAGCTCCCAAGCTTGACAACCGAAAACCGAATTCGGCCTAGACCAAATCCCCGGCAACGGCGCCAAAAACTTGTTCGCCACTTAGCGTGTGTGCAAATAAGCTTTAAATTTATAAAACTAGAAATCAAGCAAGCGAACCCGCAGTGTACGGATCGATATAGTTGAGCAAGAATTCCAGAGTATCGAACACAGGGATTTGGGGGGAACAAATTCAATTATAGATTATCAAGCGAGTAAATGTAAGAGCTTTTCGAATTATTGGGAAAACAACAATCCTAAAGATCCGGGAATCTAGCTGTGGCAATCGATTGAAGATATACTAAGGATATAAGGACAGAGTTGAGGGTTGCAAAGGTATGCGAATGTAAGGTAATCGTACGGTGAAGTTCCAAAAACCTTGTATGACTCACCTACAAGACACTCTCTATAAAGGTTGTTGAGGCTTCAATATAGAAAGGTTCTAAAGGTAAGAATTAATGTCAAATACCCAAACTTGTAATCCAAGGATCAAGCTAACTTAACCGATTAAGGTTGTGACACTCATAATCGAGGTAGAGGTTGTTGAGGCTTCACTACCACCTAGAAAAGGCAAGCTAAGACTAAGTTAAAGCAAATCTTTAACTTTGGACTAAAGTAAAAGCAAGTTCGTAAATTAACACAAAATTACGGGTAGTTCTTGAGTTCCACGGTCGTGGAAGTTCAAGAACAGACCGTGGTTTAGGTTTATCGGCGATTCTCTCTAACTCTCAGGATCCAATCTATTCACGATCGATCTATCATCATCTAAGCCACAACTATCAACCCTTCACCTTAGAATTGTTAAGGGTTTTTAGCCAACAATAGTCATATTGATATCAAATTCAAGATTTAAAAGATTGAAAGATGAAAACTTCCGAAAACCTTCAATAACCTTCAAATCAATCTCAAAGTCACAATCAAGAACAATAATCGTCACTAGATTCAGAATAACACAAACCAAACACAAATCTTAGATAAGAAGGAAGAACGGGATGTCAATCCGTCTTCTAAATCAAACCTAAGCAAGAGGCGAAATCTCCTTGCGAACAATCTTCCGAATCTTCGATCTTCCGTCAATCCGGAAATCACAATAGCGATGCGCCAAAATCTCTCAAGCACAACTTCCGCCAAATGCGAAATTAGGGCAATTCCAAGAGCAAGCGTAAGATGCGTCTATGCGTAAGCGAAGGTGACGGAATCTCTCTTCGTCCGTCCTTTTATAGTGTAGGATAAAGTATCGGCCCGGCCCAATCTTCTAAAAGATCGTGGCTTAAAGTGTGGCGAAAAAGATCGCCAAGATCACGGTCGTGGAAGATTCCACGACCGTAATTTAGAGCGTGGAAATCAACACGGTTTGACACAACAATTCCAGGACCGTAGAAGTTACTGGAATGAACCACGCTTCACTTGCTATGGTTCCACGACCGTGGTTTAGGGCGTGGAAAGGAGTACGGCCGTAATTTAGAGCGTGGTTTAGGGCTAGAACGTGATTCTTCCTAAGTCTCGTGCATCCTTCAAGTTGGCACTCCCTTAGCTGTAACACCCCAAATTCTGAGAACTCGGGGAGCTACTGGTTAGGACCTCACAATGGGTCCCGACCTTAGTTTGACAACAATTTAACTTGGATCTTACAACAAGGCACAAAAGTATTTAAAACATTTAAAAACTTTAAACAATATATACATGAAGAATATGTATCAGCCTTACAAAGCAAAGGTACTAAAATGACACATAAGAAGAACAGAAGACATCCCGTCCCCAACTAAATATGTACGTGGACCCGGCTGACCATTCCCTCCGGATCTCTCTACAACTGTCTTAACCTGCAAGACATCTACAAGCGGTATAAAACCGTTAGCTAACATTCTATGCATAAGTATAAAGGTAAAAGCACAAACACACAACATACACAATCAACATGCAACACTCAATCCTTTTATTATCTTTAATTAGGTGATAGGTTATTACTAATGATACTTATTTTGTGACACGAGGGATTCCCAAACCTCGCCCCTGTCCCCGTTTACCAACGCGGAATGGTACTAATGCATTTGACCGTCTACCGGACTGGGCTGGTCGCAGGGAACCTCCTAGATTCTCGCAAGAGCTAGACATATGATGTCACGACCCGTTATCATACACTTGGGTCAATTACGTAAATAATAAAGTCAGCCTAATCCGGTTTCGTTGTTTATCATAACTAGGAAACACCACTCATACACATTACACTCATACAAGAAAGCCAGCTAAGTAAGTCCGTGGACTTACCTGAATCAGATCTCGACTTTCTAATTCGCAATCGATCTGTACAGTAGGGATTCAGTGGCCTGTCAAAGGAGGCAAGTGTGTCAGCACACTTTCTAGGTGATTAGAAGTCTAAGACTTCTAAGATAGTAGGTCTTAATAGAACGGAATTGATTACAATATTAATTTATGGTAAAATGACTCTTTTACCCTTGGTCCCGAACTTCAAAAAAAAAACTCGGAATATGTACTTAAATTATAATTTGAGGCTAACTAACCATATTCTACTCCCTATGATGATTTTAGGTAACAACTAGAAAAACTACCCATTTTCTATTTCTCGAAAAGTCAATAAAGTCCAACTACAGCTTCAAATATAAAATTCGAATAATCTTATAAAAATTCCGAAATAATTCCCTAGGTCATCTATGATATCCTATCTACTCATAGGAGAAAGAATTTCTTAAAACTGTTAAAGCATCGCTTCTACAAAAATTTTTAAAGTTGGGTACAACACTTAACAAACAACACACTGTCTTAACTTTGAAAAATCATAACTCCTAAACTACTCGCTGGGTTTATCCCAAATTTTGATATGTTCTACTATAAAATCTTATCTATAATATATCCAAAATTCAGCCGCAAAGGAGATCAAAATCCTATTTAAAACTATCTCACAAAACCGAATTTCAGCACAACAGAAATACTGCTTACGACTACATCTTTGAAAAATCATAAATCCCAAACCACTCGCTGGATTCCCCTCAAATTTTAATATGTTCTAAAACAATATGTCGACCATATCATATCCAAAATTCAAGCCCAACGGAGATCAATAGCATATTCAAAACCATCTCACAAAACAGCATCACTTGCTGTTTTCCCCAACACTCAGCACATATATAAAAACGTCAACTTTGAAACACAATAACTCTCAAACCATAACTCCGATTCTTCCCAAATTTTAGTATGTTATACTATGTACTACTGTCTATGACATATCCAAAAACCAGCCAAAAATAGGTAGTTTAGCTTACCCAAAATTGGACCCGAAGTTGACTGCTCATCACTGTTGGAAAACTGAGCCACTGCAACAGCTCACTGTAGTTGTTCCTTGTTGGTGTGTTGGCTACTGTTAGACTCTCTATTGCACTGGTTCTATGGCTCGTCGACAGGGCAATCGTTGTATAAATGTGTTGTACAGAAGTATCTCGTTACTCAGGAGTTACAGGTTCAGAAGTTAGCAAGGTGATGGCAAGGACTCACCTATTTTCCACAAGTTGGCTAAACTTCTGCAGTGGGTAGCCCAACGTCCCTCCGAGGCCTCCGATGGCTTGTTCCGACGTAGGAGTGTTGTCGCCAGCTTCTGTTGCAGCCGTCACCAACCCTCTGTTACAGATGCAAATGAGCCTGTTGCGTAGGAATGGCCGACTTCAAGGGTTCTCTCTGTACAGCAGCGTGGGAGGAGATTGCGTGGATTTGTTGGAGGCGTGAGAGGCTGAACCTGGACGTATTAGAGGATAGTAATGGCTGAAAAGGGAGGGCTGTGATCTCTACGTAATCTCAGGAACGTTACGAAGATATGGGGTGAGAGGGAACGGCTGTTTTGTTCAACTTCAGCTGTTACGTTTTTCCTGGGCAGCAAGGGTTGAGAAGTGGATTGGGCTGCTTCTGGGCTGCGAAGGATTGGATGCACAGGCCCGCTCTCTTTCTGGCTGCGAGGTATGGGTTGTGTCGGCAAGGAGGCTGCTGCAATCCGGGTTGGGGCAAGGCTGGAGAGTTGGGCTCGAAGTGCTACTGGGGCTGCTATTGGGCTCGTAAACAAGCTGGGCTGTTGTGCGAGGATGTGGGCTGGCTGGGCTCGAAGTGCCGCTGGGGTTGCTGTGGGCTGCGAAGACAGCTGGGCTGCTGTGGGCTGCGAAGAGAAGCTGTCCTGGCTTTGTCACAGCCTTGTCAAAAACGTGTCATGACCTTGTCATGGTCTCGTCTCAGGCTTGTCATGATCTCGTCTCAGCCTTGTCAGATCTCGTCTAAAGTCATCGTTAAGAATTAATTATAAGAATTAGGGTTTGATATAGTTCTATCATTTTATGTGAATTAAATTCTACATAAAATGATAAGTAATTATAAGAATTAGGATTTGATATAATTCTATCATTTTATGTGAATTAAATTCTACATAAAATGATAAATAATAATAGGAATTAGAGCTTGATGTAAATTTATCATTTTATGTGAATTAGCTTCTACATAAAATGATAAAATTTGTGAAGAAAGAATTGCTAGATAAAATGAAAAACCGTCAACGGCTCAAAGTCCGATTTGATTCGGAATTAAACGGAAATAAAAATTCCGGATATTACATTAGCTCCTAGGAATGTCCTCAATCCATGGACATGTTCCATCAAACTCCATTCTCGCACAATCCGCTCGGAAATAGCTCTCAATTACCTATAATCAACATAAAGCTTGTGTATATCTCTATATCGACATTATAGACAAACTAGTTCACAAATGCATCAATGCTCAATCAATGACTATCAATATGGATCAAATACACTAAGAAAACGTGCCTAAAATATCACAATATTTCATGCTAACAATGTCACATTGGGCTAGGATCTCACAATGGATCCTAACCCTAGCCTGACAACAAGTTCACTGGACCTTACAACATGGCACTGACATATATAAAACAAATACATAAAACAGTATAAAATGTACGACCCAAAGTAAACAACAACATAGCCGAGTATATAAAATGACATCCTCACATAAGAGGTACAAAAGATCATCCTCACACAGGAGGGGAAACACAACAACCCCAAACCAACCACCTAATGTACGAGAGTCCTCGGCCTGTCACCCTGTCAGATCACCCAGTAGCGCCTAACCTGTAAACATTTACAACACGGTATGAAACCGTTAGCCATACATATATGAGGTGATGCATAAACAAAAGCACAATCATATATGTGTATATCTCTATATCGACATTATAGACAAACTAGTTCACAAATGCATCAATGCTCAATCAATGACTATCAATATGGATCAAATACACTAAGAAAACGTGCCTAAAATATCACAATATTTCATGCTAACAATGTCACATTGGGCTAGGATCTCACAATGGATCCTAACCCTAGCCTGACAACAAGTTCACTGGACCTTACAACATGGCACTGACATATATAAAACAAATACATAAAACAGTATAAAATGTACGACCCAAAGTAAACAACAACATAGCCGAGTATATAAAATGACATCCTCACATAAGAGGTACAAAAGATCATCCTCACACAGGAGGGGAAACACAACAACCCCAAACCAACCACCTAATGTACGAGAGTCCTCGGCCTGTCACCCTGTCAGATCACCCAGTAGCGCCTAACCTGTAAACATTTATAACACGGTATGAAACCGTTAGCCATACATATATGAGGTGATGCATAAACAAAAGCACAATCATGAAAGATAAACACATCAGCATGCTATCACACATTTACCCATTTATTATCTTTATATAATAACCATTCACTCAAAAACCGTATATATATATATATATATATATATATATATATATATATATATATATATATATATAGATGTAAGTATGTGACACGAGTACCGATACATCCCCGCCTCTGAGTGCAATGTCCAGCTGTGCGAGTATCGGTCACACAATCCGTGTACCCTATGGGAGTGGATTGCGCCCTTCCTGTAAACCAGTCTGGCCCGACATCAGAGAACCTCCCAGACTCCACGGCGGTATGAAAGGGAAAGGTTATCACAGCCACGCAATGGGGCAGTCAATAGAACATAGATCGATAAAAACGACAACTCATGCTATCATAACAAACATATAAAGCACACACCACTCATGCAAACACCCAATATAGGGATGGTAGCTAAGTAAGTCCTACGGACTTACCTCAACCTCGTATAAAGCTCAACCACAACTGGATCACCTCAACACTGGAGGAACAACACAGCCTATAGACAAGGCATAAAGAGATGTCACATCTCTTATCGAACAAAGGGTCACACCTAGACCAAAAGGGATCCATAGGGATCGTATACATCATATAGCCTCGAATAACATGCTAAACCTAAAAGCCACATCAGGGCATAAATCCAACTCATGATATCATCACCAACTAAAATCCCATAATTATCAGAATAATGTAACGAGCATAATAGAAATTCCAATTATCCATTTTAACCAACTTAAGGTTAATTTATACTAACCCGCAATACGGAAAACGAATAAATTCATAACTTATTCGTTACTAACCCGATATACGAACCCGAAGAAGATCCAGACTCCTAGCGATACGGGGAGTAAGAGCGCGGTATGAAACCTTACATTTGATGACTTGCGGTGGTCGTCGGTGCTCCGATAGCGGTAAACGGAAGCTTTACCAAAAAGCTAACAAACGGGAAATAACTTGGTACCACGTTGAAGAGAACAAGATAAGGGGCTCGATGGTATGATCGGATCTGAAAAGGATTGAAGACGAATGATCTATGTGTGGTTGAAGCTTGAGCGGTGGACATGGTTACTTTCTTGACTTCACTCCTTTGCAAATGTATGGATGAGGAAGACACTAATAGCCGCCTCTTATAATATATCCTTTAATATATATGTACTTTAACCATAATATTCGATTGAAATGCGGTTATAATTTTCGGTCTCCAAATTTTACCAAATTGGAATAGAAATTCCGGAATATTATCGGGATAGTTAATATATAACTATCTCGTAAAAGGGGCATTCCCAAGCCGCATTTCTTAGCCGCTAAGAATCGGAATAGCCACTCTTTTGTCCGTTTTGCCTCTCAATGTTATTTCATATCTAGGACATATTCGATGTCCTGATCATTTCTCTCAACTGCATTTTTATTAATTGGAGCTCCCAAATGCTCCAAATAACACCGAAGGGTAAAAATAATTACTCGGGGGAAAAAGTAAAAATTTCCCCAAACGTCCAAAATTATGCGAGGAACATAACGGTGGACTCATACTCATCACTTGCGAAATCTTCGCGAGTTATATGTCAATTACTATCAACGATTAAGTTAATCAACATTAATTAGAATTCGGAAATCCTAGCTATTACATCACACACCCCTTAAAAAAGTTTCGTCCCGAAACTTGAACAATTCCCAAATTCTCTCGGACCCATACGCCGAGTTATAACTCTCACTCTTTCTATCGGAGGTATCACATCTCCGTTCAAAAGATCACAACCTATAACAATCTATAACCTCAAGTATAAACATGGAGGAATCATCACTCCAGGAAACAGGGCCATAACGCTACCCAAAGGCGTAGAGGAATCACATCTCTCGCCATACCATATCACAAGGCATAGAGGAAGCACATCTCTAGCCAAAACATATCACATGCATAGAGGAAATACGTCTCTAGCCAACCCTTAAACATATATATCGCATGGAGGAATCACATCTCCACTGAACTATGTCCATCAAGGTAGCATGGAGGAAAGAACCATCTCCAGCTGAATCCTAATCCCACTCAAATAACATGGAGGAAAGAACCATCTCCAGCTATAAATATGATCATACTCGGGTAGCGTAGAGGAAGTAATCATCTCCAGCTATAACATACATCACACTAGCACATCAAGATCTACTAAGATCATAAATCACATCACAACTAGCATGGAATAACACATCAAGGCATATAAGCACATAAGCACAACATTTATCAAGATAGCACTAAGATATACTCGTGCTCCCATAAATGGGTATGTCCCAACATATATTGTGGATAGTTCCTCAGGACACTATCCTCAGTCTCTCACATAGCCTATTCAGGTCTTCATCTCGACCATCATATCCTCAATATAAGAATGTCTTTCGAATGCAAGCGTTTCATATCTCATTCCAAAAATTTAATCGAATGCTCAACAAAAGTGTGGTTGAACTCAACCATCAAATCATTGTAACTCACAAGGTGTCTCGAGTCTGATATATACTTCTTCATTTGAGACATATGAAACACCGGGTGGATATCCTCTAATCTCAGAGGCAAAGCTAAACATCATACTACCTTCTCCGTACTGGTCGATCTCAAATAAACCATCATATTGGAAACTCACTTCCCTTTCCATATTAACACGTCTAACGTCTCGCAGCTGAGATACTTACAGCCGGACGTGAACTCTCGCTTGAACTTTAGAGGTTAACGCCTCTTGTCTACATATAATATTTGGCGACTCTGTACAACCAGAATTCTTCCTTCAATCAACGTTACTTGAACTATAAAATCCTGAATTTGGTCGGGTGTTATTCCACTACTACTGCTAGATCACTTCTAGCATAAGGATATACGACATCTATTTCTATATATTGCCTCAAGGGCCATCCCAAAAAGATGCACGTCCTTCATTGTTATATAATAAACTCATTAATGGAATGTAATATAACCATCCACGTTTCCCATTCAACTTACAACTAATAATAGATCTTTAAGATCTAGATGATCCTCTCTAACTGAGCATCTGTCAGGGGGTGAAGTGTAGTCATGAGGTACATATTCGTCTCCAAAGCAGTCTGAATCTGCTGCCCAAAATCTCAAAGTAAAAGCATCCATCTCGATCAGAAATGATCGTTCTCGGTATACCATGGAGTCTCACTATTTGTCTAGTGTACTCCTCATCCAATTCATTCACTAGCCACGCCCTTATGATAGAAATGAAACGTACCGGTTTCAATAATCTGTTACCAACAATCCTAATAACATCAATCTTCTACTGGGTCACAATCCCATAACAAAGTCCATAGAGATGTCCTCCCAAATTCTACTACTGCACTGGTAGTGGGTGGGGCTTATCTCTAGATCGGAAATACTCTATCTGGACCCGCAGACAGGTCACACACTGTATCACAAATCTGGTTATATCGGCTTCATACAATATAATCGTCTCATCTCGTGGTACATCTTACTCGTACCTGAATGTACTGAATAAGGCGTACAGTGGGTATACCGTAATATTCCTTGTCTCCATCTGCATCAGCAGGTACACAAAAGCGGTCATGACTCTTTATCAGTCCATCTACTCTCATGGGGAACTATGGTGCCTCAGTACGAGACATCCTTTCTCTAAACTTTGTCAAGACCGGGCAGGTCTCCTGCTTCTATTGGACCTCATCCAACAGACCAGGTAGAACCTCTGAGGTATAATTGGGTATCCTCATCAAGGAACTGATTGTCCAACTCTAGCCAAGCTAGATTTCTCTGAAGCTGAGGCTGAACTATCAGTCTCACAATCATCTTATCTTGGAGCGTCTTTCCGTTCCAGTTGTCGGCGACAACGTTCAACTTCTCTGAATGATATGGAATCTCCAGGTCAAAGTCTTGATCAACTTAAGCTCTTAACACTAGCGGTTATTCAACCCCTGTTGCATAAAATATACATCTATAGAAATTTGACATGAAGATCACACCGGTACAGTCTTCAAAACTTAAAGGCTTGAACTACCACTACTAACTCTAAATCATGAATCGGGTAGTTCTCATCATACATTCTCAGCTGTAAACACACATATCAATAACCCTACTCCTCTGTAGTAATACACATCTCAGACTTAGCTGGGATGTATCACCGTAAATCACGAGATCCCAAAAATCTTCTAACTACAACAAAATGGAAGCAAAGGTCAAATGCCTCCTCAACTCTTCAAAACTTAG
This sequence comes from Fagopyrum homotropicum, assembly GCA_033239125.1. Classification (NCBI taxonomy): domain Eukaryota; kingdom Viridiplantae; phylum Streptophyta; class Magnoliopsida; order Caryophyllales; family Polygonaceae; genus Fagopyrum; species Fagopyrum homotropicum. The sequence continues at coordinate 28,940,754 of BSWB01000002.1, read as the reverse complement.
ACACACTACTTTCATCACGTAGTTATGGTGGTCTTCTCAAAAGACTCGCAAATGAATACATAATCATATAAAATCCTTCCTCAAAGCATTGGTAGCAATCGGCTGAGCCGAGAAAACTACGTATTCCTTAATGTTCATAAGTGTCTCCCATGTTACAACATACTTAATTCTCGCCAGGTCAACCATGATCCCACTGGCGGAGACAACATGGCCTAAAAGGCTACCACTTGCATCTCAACTTATACTTAGAGAGCGTAGCATACAACCCTCTATCTCTCGAAATCTGCAGAACGGTCCTCAGACAATCGGTCTACTATTCTCTACTATGAGAATATACCGACATGTCATCAACGAAGTCCACCACCAACTAATCAAGGAAGTCGATGAAGATACTGTTCATCAACTCCATAAAAACTACTAAAACATTCGTCACCCAAATGACATCACTACAAACTCGTAGTGTCCATAACGGGTATGGGATGTTATCTCATACACATGCTGCACTCTCATCCATGACTAGGGATATCTTGAGCACAAAGGAATCCTGAAAACACAATTGCTTCTTGAAGCTAACTCATTAGGTCGTCAATACGGAACATGGAACCCACTAGGGTAAAAGAAGCCCGTTTCAGTCAATTTTTCAAGTTATCAGTACAATATCTCAACAAGCACCATATAGTGTGGCTTTCCCATTCAATCTTGTATCATACTTCAACTCGATAACAATGTTCACACTCCGCTGAGGCGACAACTAGACGGTTCAGTAACACGTCTATAAACTCATAAACAACTAGAATACCTTCCAATGTTGGACTTTCTCGCTCCTTCATGGTATTAACACTAGAAGGCGTCACATCCCCATGCTATCAACTCGTTGCTCGTACAATCCTGATGACAAACCCGTCTCTTCAAAGGTCTTAACCTCAGAAGACCTCTATTTACCATCTTAGTAAAGACTATAATAGCCTTACTATTAATATCTAACACCGCATGATTTCTGTTCATCCAATGCATACACATAATGACTTCCTCATGCACCTACGGCATGACAAAGAAGTCTACAAGCAATACACAAGTCCCGGAATAAGGGAACAAACACATATCTCGCGGGTACCTCAGACCCCTAACTGGTAATCCTGTAATGGAAAATCCACCTTCTACTATATACCAAAATTCAACCATTAATGCATGCATCGAAAGACATGACGTGCATAGCACTCACAACAAGCAAAACTCCACCAGGTAAACCATTAACGAGAATGACACCTATAACAGCTAACACTCGTAGCTCCTCTACATATCATCACTCAATGTCAGATCCATGCTCCTCAGGTATCACTGAGGTCATTACTATAGCCTCCACTTCCACTCTTTCTGCACCGGAAAGAGGAAGGTCTTGCTGGGAAAAAACACCACCGTGCTGACAGAAAGGGCCAGATAACCTAACTCACCACAAGTGAAACAAGCTATCAGTGCCAAAGGGCACACAGAACGCAAATGATCTGGATAGCCACAACTGAAACATAATCATCCCATCCTTGCAACATGTGCAACTGAAGGGTAACTCGACCTTCGTCGTCCACCTGGAATAATCCCACTCTTGAAGGGAACCTGTAAAGGCAATGTCTTGCCCTATCGACAAAACTTCGCTCTATGCCCTGCTTTACCACACGTAAAGCATATGATGGGCGTCTTTGGGCACACATCTCGCCAGTGTCCCAACTTCCACGCAATTAAAACACTGTAGTTCGTTGCCAGTCATCTTCATGGCCAAAGGATCACTAGATTGTCCTGATATCGGACTTGGTTCCCCATTCATCATCTTTGCTTCTCCAGTAACTGATTCAGTCCATTGCTTCTTTCCGGATCCAGAAGCTTCAGTTGATCTCACAATTGTTGGTAAATCCGGTGTGGATCTACCCACTATCACCGCTTCATATACTTGTTACATATATTCTTGAAACTTGGATCTACTCATGGAGACACGATCAGCCTCTTCAAACTCGTTCTCTGCCATAGGCGAAACAACAACGGAAACTGGTCCCTGACTTATCACCACTGGAGGAAGAGGGGGTGTACCCCTACCTCATCCCACTACAGATACTACTCTAGTCTGAGTCATCTGTAGGATATATACACCTAATCTTATAAGGCTATATATATGCCATAGGTATCGATATGTATATAATACATCCACATAGTCCATAGTACACACAGATATATATACATATCTACGCTGCAGAGATCCATGGCAGAGGTGACGACTTCTCGTACATTCTATCCCAAAACCACACTTAAAACCAAAACCTTTGAAAACGTCAGATCCCATGTGGGCTCTGTTTATTTTACCTATCAAACCTCATTGCAGGTAGCAAGTGCCATTGTTGTCAACCTGGCTTTGATACCAACTCTGTAACACCCCAAATCCGTGGGACTCGGGATGTCACATTGGGCTAGGATCTCACAATGGATCCTGACCCTAGCCTGACAACAAGTTCATTGGACCTTACAACATGGCAATGACAGATATAAAACAAATACATAAAACAATATAAACTGTACGACCCAAAGTAAACAACAACATAGCCGAGTACATAAAACGACATCCTCACATAGGAGGTACAAAAGATCATCCTCACACAGGAGGGGAAACACAACAACCCCAAACCAACCACCTAATGTACGAGAGTCCTCGGCCTATCACCTTGCCAGATCACCCAGTATCGCCTAACCTGTAAAAATCTACAACACGGTATGAAACCGTTAGCTAACCATACATATATGAGGTGATGCATAAGCACAAGCACAATCATGAAAGATAAACACATCAGCATGCTATCACACATTTACCCATTTATTATCTTTATATAATAACCATTCACTCAAAAACCGTATATATATATATATATATATATATATATATATATATATATATATATATATATATATATATATATATATATATATATATATATATATATATATATATATATATATATAGATGAAAGTATGTGACACGAGTACCGATACATCCCCGCCTCTGAGTGCAATGTCTAGCTGTACGAGTATCGGTCACACAATCCGTGTACCCTATGGGAGTGGATTGCGCCCTTCCTGTAAACCAGTCTGGCCCGACATCAGAGAACCTCCCAGACTCCACGGCGGGATGAAAGGGAAAGGTTATCACAGCCACGCAATGGGGCAGTCAATAGAACATAGATCGATAAAAACGACAACTCATGCTATCATAGCAAACATATAAAGCACACACCACTCATGCAAACACCCAATATAGGGATGGTAGCTAAGTAAGTCCTACGGACTTACCTCAACCTCGTATAAAGGTCAACCACAACTGGATCACCTCAACACTGGAGGAACAACACAACCTATAGACAAGGCATAAAGAGATGTCACATCTCTTATCAAACAAAGGGTCACACCTAGACCAAAAGGGATCCATAGGGATCGTATACATCATATAGCCTCGAATAACATGCTAAACCTAAAAGCCACATTGTTCGCCCCTAGAGGTGTGTGCAAATAAGTTTTAAATTTATAAAACTAGAATCAAGCAGCGAACCCGCAGTGTACGGATCGATATAGTTAAGCAAGAATTCCAGAGTATCGAACACAGGGATTTGGGGAGAACGAACTCGATTGCAGGTTATCAAGCAAGTAAATATTGGAGTTTTGCAAATTATTGGGAAAACAACAATCCTAAAGATCCAGGTATCCAGCTGTGGCAATCGATTCAAGATATACTTAATGATGTAAAGACAGAGTTGAGATATGCAAAGGTATACTAATGTAAGGTAATCGTACGGTGAAGTTCCGAAAACCTTATATAACTCACCTACAAGGCACTCTCTATACAGGTTGTTGAGGCTCAATATAGAAAGATTTTAGAGACGAGAATTAGTGTCAAATACCCAAACTTATAACCCAAGGATCAAGATTAACTTAACCGATTGAGGTTGTGACACTCACAATCGAGGTAGAGGTTGTTGAGGCTTCACTACCACCTAGAAAAGACAAGTCTAAACTAAGCTAAAGCCAATCTTTAACTTTAGATTAAAGTAAAAGCAGGTTCGTAGACTTAAGGGAAATCACGGTTAGTTCTTGAGGTTCCACGGCCGTGGACTCAAGAACAGCCCGCAATTTAGGGTTGTCGGCGATATTTCTCTAACTCTCAGGGTCTAATCTGTTTGCGATCGATCTATCATCATCTAAGCCACAACTATCAACCCTTCACCTTAGAATTGTTAAGGGTTTTTAGCCAATAACAGTCATGTTGATATCAATTCAAGAATTAAAAGATAAAAAGATGAAAACTTTCAAGAACTTTCAATAATCTTCAATTCAATCTCAAGTCACAAAGAGAACAAGTAATGTCAAAAGATTCAAAGTAAAACAAACAATCACCACCTTAGGAAAGATGAGAAAACGGGATGTCAATCCGTTTTCCAAATCAAACCTAATCAAGAAGAGAAATCTTCTTGCAAAATCTTCCAAGAACTTCGATCTTCCGCAAATCCTGGAAATCTCAACGGCAATCTCCACCAAAAATGCGAGGTTAGAGGAATTCCAAACACGAACTTCGATCTCCCAAAGAGATGTCAATTGCTTCCAAGCAAACTAAGCGAAGTGTCTTCGTGTCTAAGTGGTGATGAATGTAAACGGGGGTAGCGAACGTAAGCGAAGGTAAGCGGGCGTAAGCGAAGGTGAGCGGGCGTCACGGAATCTTGCTTCGTCCGTCTTTTTATAGTGTAGGGCAAAATGTCGGCCCGGCCCAATCTTTAAAAGATCGTGGCTTCAAAGTGTGGCGAAAAGATCCGCCAAGATCACGGTCGTGGAAGTGTTCCACGACCGTAATTTAGAGCGTGGAAACAAATACGGTTTGCAACATATGTTTCACGGCCGTGTAATCCCCTGGAATGAACATGAATTTCTGACTCCAAATCCACGGCCGTAATTCTGAACGTGGTTTGTGATACGGCCGTATTTTAGGGCGTAATTTAGGGCAAGAACGTGATTCTTCCCTAACTCGTGCATTCCTCAAGCTAAGACTCCAAATTGCTTCCAAAGAATGTCCTCAATCTATGGACATATCAACTCAACTCTCCTTTGCTCGATTCCGTTCGGAAATAGCTCCAAATCACCTATAATCAACATAGAACTAGTGTAGACATCCATATCGACAATATAGGTAATACTAGCTCACATATGCACAAAGTTCAATCAAAGACTATCAATATGAATCAAATACGTTTAGAAAACGTGCCTAAAATATCACAATATTTCATGCTAACACACATCAGGGCATAAATCCAACTCATGATATCATCACCAACTAAAATCCCATAATTATCAGAATAATGTAACGAGCATAATAGAAATTCCAATTATCCATTTTAACCAACTTAAGGTTAATTTATACTGACCCGCAATACGGAAAACGAATAAATTCATACTTATTCGTTACTAACCCGATATACGAACCCGAAGAAGATCCAGACTCCTAGCGATACGGGGAGTAAGAGCGCGGTATGAAACCTTACATTTGATGACTTGCGGTGGTCGTCGGTGCTCCGATAGCGGTAAACGGAAGCTTTACCAAAAAGCTAACAAACGGGAAATAACTTGGTACCACGTTGAAGAGAACAAGATAAGGGGCTCGATGGTATGATCGGATCTGAAAAAGGATTGAAGACGAATGATCTATGTGTGGTTGAAGCTTGAGCGGTGGACATGGTTACTTTCTCGACTTCACTCCTTTGCAAATGTATGGATGAGGAAGACACTGATAGCCGCCTCTTCTAATATATCCTTTAATATATATGTACTTTAATATAATATAAATTATATAATTATATATATATATATATATATAATTGTGATGCCTGATATGCACAGCCGACTTCTTTCCAATATATATATATATATATATATATATATATATATATAATTTAACCATAATATTCGATTGAAATGCGGTTATAATTTTTGGTCTCCAAATTTTACCAAATTGGAATAGAAATTCCGGAATATTATCAGGATAGTTAATACATAACTATTTCGTTAAAGGGGCATTCCCAAGCCGCATTTCTTAGCCGCTAAGAATCGGAATAGCGACTCTTTTGTCCATTTTGCCTCTCCATGTTATTTCATATCTAGGACATATTCGATGTCCTGATCATTTCTCTCAACTGCATTTTTATTAATTGGAGCTCCCAAATGCTCCAAATAACACCGTAGGGTAAAAATAATTACCCGAGGGAAAAAGTAAAAATTTCCCCAAACGTCCAAAATTATGCGAGGAACATAACGGTGGACTCATACTCATCACTTGCGAAATCTTCACGAGTTATATGTCAATTACTATCAACGATTAAGTTAATCAACATTAATTAGTATTCGGAAATCCTAGCTATTACAATTCCGGTAGGCCGTGCGGCCGACCGTACGGCCGACACGTGTCCCAAATTTTTTTTTTTTTAAAACTTGTGAAAGTAATTCAAAACTTATTATGGAATAGTTCATAACTTATAAAAGGATAGTTCATGAATTATAATAGAATAGTTCATAGTGCAAAATTTATAAAGGAATGAAAGTAATAGTTCAAAACTTATTAAGGAATAGTTCATAACTTTTAAAAGGATAGTTCATAGTGCAAAATTTATAAAGGAGTGAAAGTAATAGTTCAAAACTTATTATGGGATAGTTCATGAATTATAATAGAATAGTTCATGAATTATAATAGAATAGCTCAAAGTGCAAAATTTATAAAGGAGTGAAAGTAATAATTCAAAACTTATTATGGGATAGTTCATGAATTATAATAGAATAGTTCATGGAATCATGGTTTATATTAAAAAGTAATAGTTCATGGATTATATGGGAATAGTTCAAAGTTTATACGAGAATAATGCATAAATTATAATATGTTAGTTCAAATAAATTTTCTTTCGTTTAAAAAAAAAATTGTTTCAGAAAAAAAAAATCGTTTCAGAATTTTTTTTTTTCGGGACACGTGTCGGCCGCACGGCCGTACCGTATTAATTGAACTGTACCTGAACAATGTCCTAAAATCTAGATATTAATATAAAATTCTAATCTATATATGATAATAGTTATTTCTACCTTATTTTTTTTACTATTAGTGTAAATTATTTTTCTAACAGAAAACATCTAAACCAATTCACTATATTTCTTTTAACATACACTTTTTAGCCATAATTTTTTATTACCTAAAATATTTCAAAATTAAAAGCAATATCCAAAATTAAAAGCAATCTTCCAGAATTATACGCTGAATTCAAAATCTTCCAAAATTAATCCATGATTTAACTAACCTAATTAATTTTCTAACTATTTTTAAAATTTTCATCCAAAAAAATATCTTTAAAAATTTGATAGAAAGATTTACGTGTAGAAGATTCTTCTACTGCAATCTTCTTTTAAATTCAATTTCAACTAAATCAATTCCTTCCTAAAAATTAGCTTATAAACTTAGTAAAGACTAGTGTAGACGCGCGTGCTACGCACGCGCGCCGTAATTATACTCGTAAATTATGTCGATTAAGGGTTAAGATGAAAAATTATTTTTTGAAATAAATTGTAAAATTTATAGTTAAACACTGAACATAATAAATTGATAAACATAAACGAGATCGGTTTTACACTAAAACGTAAGGTTGAATTCTGCCATGCAAATAAAAAGCGGGTGTCAAAAGGAGGAAAATTTTCTACAGTGTCAGAAGTAGTTTACAATATTCTAACGGAGTTTAGTAGATATTACATGGAATCAAGGGGGGTACTCATGCACTCATGGTCTAGAACCATAAGAGTACGATATGAGTCAACTAAACGAGGGAACAAAACATAAACCGTTTCAAGGATCAAGTAGACATTAATTGAAAAAAATATAGCACTGAAATTTTACAAGCAGTTTTGGAAACTGAAATTTTACAAGCAGTTTTGGAAATTGTTTTACAATCACAACAGAACGTAGAATGCATATACATTTGAGCAATAACAGACGAAAATTGACATTATTCCTATCCTTTTTTACCCTCTTTCCCATATCCTACTTAGAGCTGAATATGGCAGCAAATGGGTTATGCAATAACAAACCAAAAAAAAAAAAATTTATTGGAATCACCTCTAGCTATTCAACCTTTGAGCTCTTCTGTTATCCTTGTGCAGAGTCATGCAAGAAATAGGATGATATTAGTTTATTGGAAAATTATCAATCTAAGTTATATCTAGCTTTAAGAATCTGTGTTTTTTTTATTCAATTTAGTCAAGTTAAAAAAATATAGAGCCGGAAAAAAGGAGACCAAATGGAAAAAACTTGCCTCCATATTGAAAACCTGGTTAATAGCTTTGTTTCAGCAGCTCTCTGAAATAAACCAAAAACAATAACAAGTGTGTCAGGAAGACTCATTTGATAAGGGTACACAAATTCTTAAGTAGATAATACTTCAAAATAACACCATATGCATAATGGTGTCTTACATAGCAAAACATGGATAGGGGACAAGGAGGAAGGGAAAGGATCATTATCAATGTGTAATGCTGTTAAAGGGTGTGGACTGAGGACAAAGCTCACTCTAATCATATCTTTCAGTGAGTACTCCCTTCTATTCTCGTGTCCAAGATTCGAGGGAGCTTCTTTTTATTGCTCAACAGTGGAAGACACCACTCTACCAAGCTATGTTCCTGGCTTGGCCTGCTCAAGTCTAATGCCTTAATTCCATGAGCATCTTCAAAAGTACCACTCCATACCCATTAACATCTCTTTGGGCAGTTAAGCGCCCTGTTTAACAATCCGATCATTTCACTTGAATAAAAATCGTCTTCTGTCCACATAGGTAATCCGTTTTAATCGTCCAGGACTTACCTGTCATTATGTACTCTGGGGCAGCATATCCATAGGTACCCATTACTCGTGTAGATACATGAGTTTGGTCTCCCATAGACCCTTTCTTTGCAAGCCCAAAGTCTAAAAGCTTTATGTTTAAATTCTGTCAACAAAGTATCATAAGCATTTGGCTAAAGAAAACTACTCCCGGAAGATTTGTTTTCTCCTACTTGAACAGGTCATATGTAAAGGTGCAGCTAGATTTTGAAAGACAAAATAATAGAAAAGATAGAATGTGTTGAAAAAACCATTCTTAATAATCGCAAAGTGTCATCCTGACTCATGTATAACGTGATCTATATAATAACTTAAATTTCCATATATATATATATATATATGTGAAAATTCCAGCTCTATTGTCATTGTAAAATGCTGAATTTTCCCTTACCATTCATCCTGATTGTGAACAAACCAAAGCAAATTATATTATTAACTGCTTTATATGCACGGACCAACTAACCTTGTCTAACAAGATACCTGACATCTTAAAATCACGGTATATTATACTTTGTTCTAATCCATGGAGAAATGCTAGGCCCTTGGAAGCATCAAGAGCAATTTTTAACCTCCTCAATCAGGTTAGTGTAGCAGACATTCCTGTCACAGTAATGACTGAAGTTATAGAAGAGTATCTCCATGTCAAAAATCAGAATTTAGAACTCCAAAGCATTGACAAAAGAAGCCATTTTCACCAACCATGTACTTTCAGTTTCTAGAAGTTCTTTTCTCATGGTTCACGGCAGTGCATCAGAAGGTCTGACAAACATCATACATGAATTCTCTTTCAACTCGGGAAACATTTAATTTTAGGTCATTTCTAGTTCTCTATGATATGCAATGCACATAATAAGTATCATCTTTTAAGAGAAGCTTACTACAAAGCAATAGATACCTACTGAGGGTAGAGAGATGTCGATGTTCAATAAAACTTTGCAAACAAATACACATATTAGCCTCACCAGGCAAGAACCTAAGGATTGACAGGGGGATAAGATCCAACAAAAGCCTTGATCTAGGAAGAAAATAATGGCTTACAAAGATTAACTTTTTTTTATCAGCAATAAAATGTAGGTAAGCTTCAAACTAAAGAACCAAACATATAATTTAGAAGCCTGAAATTAAGAACAGAAGTTGGTGCAAAATCTAATTTTGTGATATGTTCTAAAGAAAATAACATTAGACATCACATATTAACTTACTGCTAAAAAGGTGCTTCTCGAGGCACCCACAAGACATATATTCATATACCAACAGTCTCTGATCACCCTTACAACAATAACCTATCAACTTCACAAGATTAGGATGACTAAGTTGTCCCAAGTAATTAACTTCTGCCTGCAAAATCATCGAACAAATTAGTTGGATCCACTACCAAAATGGATAAGTAGTTTTGATATCTATGCAGTCAAGCTCTGATTAAGATGTAGATGATGGATAAAAATTGCCAGCATAGCAAACTAATAGGCAACATAAAAAACAGGCTGAAAAATATTAGCACTGTATAATAGATTTCTGTTGACATTCTCCTTTGCAGATAAGATTAATTTTAAATCTAAGGGACACAAAAATGATGCAACCATAAATAGGCTAGATTACAAAATATAAATATTAAAAGATCAAACGAAAGTTAAAGCCAACTTTTCAAGGATGAAAGGTCATGTATACAGCAAGTACACATCATCAAGTTGTGAAAACCCATAATTTACTTATTCATTTATTGATAGTAGTTTTTGCAAGAATGTACCATAAAAGAAGCACATTGTCATTCAGATCGTACGTAGGTAGTATATCGATCTCAACCTCCCTTCCGGAAGAGAAACCGAAATCGATGCTCTTGGAGGTTAACAAAAATCTACACAGACAAATTTGAAAATGAAAATGGAATGAAGCAGTGACAAATAGGGTGGGTAGGGAAGCAAGAAAAAGTAGATTGAGAACAAGTAGTGACAAGTAGTGACCCGGGTATTCCTCGATCTCTTCCTGACGCTTTTGACGAACCAAAAGACGCAGTATAGTCGGAGATTAGAGACTAAGATTTAAGATTCCCAAGATATTGAACATAACCCATCTGAAAAGAAGACCAAAACAATACCGATGATGAAACTCCGCCATTTGCAATCTTTTGTATCATAATCCTCGAAATATTTCTCTACAGCCTGCAACAACCCAAAAAATCAACAACAAAGAGAAAGAGGAATGGCTCAACAAAGAGAATATCATCAGATCAATATCCAAAACAACCCCAATCGACCAATTGCCTCTATGAATTTATCCTATATCGAAGAGATAACAACTTAAGCCCTAATCTCACCTTTATTACTCATCAGGGGACAAGTTTTGTCCAACCCTTTTCAAATGCTCCAAGTTTGGGATGGATAAGAAAAACATACCTTAACAGTAAGAGGATGAAGTGGGTGTTCGCAAATTTGTAAAATTAATGGAATTAGGTAAAGAAGGGAACCATCCCGTCTCTACATAGGTGACGGGCGCAAGGAGATGGGGGCAGAATTGTGGGGCAATAAGCAATGGGGCATCTAATGGAACCAAAAATTGATGCACTTAAGAAAAATAAGCAACTAACCTGCATAACGATCACTGTAGGAGGTTTAAACCTTTGGGCTTTCGAGAAACACAACTGAATTCGGCTAAAACACTAACCTATTGAAAACACTAAAACAGAAATGAACGAATACCCAATCAATTTAAGAAAAAAATGACACTAAAGGTGAAATAAGGAAAGGAAACCTGGTCGACTGAAGAGTGTGAAGGCGGCGCACCTAGCGGAGAGTTTGTACTGGCCGACGCAGAAGAAGGCGCCATCGAAGACAGTCGACGATGCACCATGGCGGGAGGAGAAACCTTACTGTAACATCCATTTCTATAGATCGAAGCGGTAGATCTGAGAAATTCTAGTATTGATCAAGAATGAGATGATGAATCGAGAATCAGATGGTGAATCTGATGTTTGTAGGAGATATTGAAGCGGTAGATCTAGAATGAGACGGTGAATCATTTTGGAAGACATGTATCAATAGAGATGATTAGAGTCTTGAAGAAGACTCAGTATGAGGAGACGGAGGCAAGAGCAGCTGTCAATTCACTGCAATACAAGAAGAACCATAGAGAGCATGTAACGACGCGTGTAAAGGTTTAGCGAATAATTTGGACTCTTATTAAATGCGGGGTGAAAAAAAAAAGAAAAGGGTAGAGTGGGAATTTCCCTATTCATTGGAGGAACTCCCACTTTTAGTATAGTAAGGAAGTTTAGAATTTTGGAAAATATATATTATTAAAAATATTTTAATATTGTGATTCAACTAATTGGATACACGCGATTCAGTGGATTATGATAAATTTATAATTTACTTAAAATTTGGGAGGAAATTCTTAATTTGAGATACAATTTATTAAAAGTGAATTTATCGATCAAACTTCCATATGAAGATTTAGTTATTCTATATACGTAGGCGTCAATGACCATACCATGATATCAACATGATATGTGAGTAGCAAAGAAGCAGCCAAAGGAACACGTTCATAGAGAAGACTTTCCAACGCAAGACAATAGATGGAGTCTCTATTCCAATCCATTATATTTGAACCAAAGACATGTAATACCCGAAAATTTTAAACTTTGTTTAAATACCGGATCAAATCGGATTCCGATCCGCTAATCTTTATTCCTTTAAATAAAACGAACACGATATTAAATTTTATCATTTGACGTGACTTCGATTTTCACATAAAATGATAACTTGTAATCCGTAAATAATCCCGTAAATAATTCCGTAATTTTTACGGTTCCGGACGATGGTAATTACTCTTTCAGCTCACCTTTGAAGGAGATGAGCAGCCCAATTCATGGGCCCAGTAATCTCGGCCGGCCTAGTACGTGAGAAGAGGAAGCTGATCCAATTCAAACTCTCCAGCCCAACACTCCTCCTTAACCCACCACATAAACCTAATAACCCTAAACCTAATCACACTAAACCTAATTATACTAACCTAATCCCCAAATATACGTACACTATTCCTCCTTCTACACGAACGGCGGCAACAACAATGAACCAACACCTCCGAGCAACTGCAACACCAGGGACGGTCTTCATCGGCGGGGGACTGCTTCGTCTTCAACGGCCAACATCGAGACCCGACACCTCCCTCCTGTAGCGTGGCAACACCGGGACACCGGGAGATCGAACCTCACTATTGCAGCCTAGAGTTTGGACGCCACCACTCACCGGAGACGCCACCAAGGCCGTTGCTCTCCCCCGACTACAACCACAGTCGCCACTGCAGGATCGGGACCGACTACCTTCGCCACTGAGGAGCATCTTTCCTAGTCGACACTGCAGACGAACCAACCTATGTTCCGGACCCACGAACCGGCTGAGGCGGAACCACCCGGCTACCTGCTTGTGACTCCGGTAAGCCGACTCGATCGACCCTTATTGTTTCGTTACTTTTGCAAGTTATAACTGGTTGTCGAACGGTATAGTCGACCCTCCGGGTGGTTGGTGATGTACATGCTTGACAAGGCTCTCTTCCGAGTTACTCCGATCGACTTCGGCCCAGTCGGGTTCACTGTAGAGACGAGACAAAGGCTGGACGGTGAGTTAACCCTCCTACCAATGTGTTTACGTATGTATAAGTATATGTAAGAGATAGATTAAGGGGTATACAGTTTTGTGTACATGTACTTAAATATGAAGGGACTGGGATATGAGTATATATATATGGATAGGGTAGAGTACGTGTTTATGTACATATAGAGGAAGGAATTGGACAGTATGAGTATATATATATATATATGCACCAGTGCAGTACAATATACGTAGACGTGTATACATATAGATATATACGAATAGAGGATATAAGTATAAAAATATATGATAAAGTGCAGTGTAACCACATACGTATATATATAGTTGGGTAAGGGTAAAGTATACATATATATATATATATATATATATATATATATATATATATATATATATATATATATATATATATATATATATAAGTATGCAAGTTATATATAGATGTACATCTATAGGTATATATATATATATGTAAGGTGTTATTCAAGTAAGGCCCATTATTCCGGTAAGGCCGTGCGGCCGTAAAATTTTTTTTTTTTTTTTTTTTTTTTTTTTTAAACGAGTAAAAGTAATAGTTCAAAACTTATTATGGAATAGTTCATAACTTATAAAAGGATAGTTCATGAATTATAATAGAATAGTTCATAGTGTAAAATTTATAAAGGATTGAAAGTAATAGTTCAAAACTTATTAAGTAATAGTTCATAACTTCTAAAAGGATAGTTCATGAATTATAATAGAATAGTTCATAGTGCAAAATTTATAAAGGAGTGAAAGTAATAGTTCAAAACTTATTATGGGATAGTTCATGAATTATAATAGAATAGTTCATGAATTATAATAGAATAATTTAAAGTGCAAAAATTTATAAAGGAGTGAAAGTAATAGTTCAAAACTTATTATGGGATAGTTCATGAATTATAATAGAATAGTTCATGGATTATATTAAAAAGTAATAGTTCATGGATTATATGGAAATAGTTCAAAGTTTATAGGATAATAGTGCATAAATTATAACATGGTAGTTCAAATAAATTTTCATTAGTTTCCGGAAAAAAAAAAATCGTTTCAGAAAAGAAAAAAAAAAAAAATTCGGGACACGTGTCGCCCTGTCGTACGGCCGTACGACCGTACCGCAATAAAGCGACCATACCTGAACATTTACCTATATATATATATATATATATATATATATATATATATATAGGGTGTGGTTCCCACGAGAACACCCTCTAACGTGAGAACATGAGAATAATCGTACACCGTTGAATGTGAGTATTAAGGGTTGAGATTTAGAGTAGATATCAAAAATAATAATAATTACAAATAATAATAATTAGGAATCCAACAATAACTACGAATAATCCTGATAGCATGAATTATAGTCTATATTTTGGGGTTTGTTTGGACGTTTTATCTTTCATAATCTGCATGTTTGTATGTACATTATGTGATTTTCCTACCATTTCATCTACCTTTGCGAGAATCGAGGTCTACACCTAGTTTCATTGTAATTGCAGGTAATATGGTACGTTTTGCATCAAAAAGGAGCAAAAGGAGTCATGAGTCATTTGGAGCTACATCCAGGAAGCATAGCCATGGATTAAAGATTTACTTTGGACCAGTTTTGAGAGATTTCACATTCAGTTACGACTCACCTCGGTTGACCAGAGATTCATCTCGACCGATGTGATCCAGAGACGCCGACTCGACCGAGGCGAATACCTAGGACGCGGCGAGAATATTTTATTCTTGGCTGAGATCTTTTAAAATTGGAAAGTGATCTTATATTTTTGGGCTTGGCTCCTGGAAGGAAGGAGATATGCAGAATATATATTTTACCTATATTTATGGGAGAATATCTTTCTAAGATTTATTATCTTTGGAGAGTTATTTTCCTATAAAAAGGGTTGGATTTTCTACAATTCACCCATCTTCGGATCATCGATATCTTGCTTACGAGAAGATCCCGCTCACGCAGCAGCAGCAACATACTCCAAGTTGGGAGAGTTGAAGAACCTTTTTGAAGGTTGAAGGAAGATTGAAGTCCATAGCTTTTATAGCTTTATTGAAGGGTTTTGTAAGATTGTCTTCAATTCCCTCAATTGTTATCTTGTCTTTTTGGATTGTTATTCAAGGAACGCTTTGTTGTGATATTTGATTCAGTTATTGAAGTCTTCTCATTAAATTCTTCTTTGTTCAAATATTCACCTTCTTCCCATATATTTAATACTTTCATTATGATGATGAGTGGCTAATTTCCTTGTGTGATTCTAGGGTGATTGGCTGAAGGTTGTGGGAAAAACAATGATAAAATAATCTTAGATTCCAGTAGGATCCTGAAAGTTCGAGTCTTTAACCTTAACCCTAAGCATCTCGTTCAGTCGATGAACATCTCGGCCGGGGTGGAATCTGGCTGACCGAGGTGACTTATCTGATCCTAAACTGAGAGTTAAGTGTTAGAATTTGCCAAATCCTATTCTTATTACACCTTTCCTGGTTCAAAGCAAGCTTAGGATGAGACTTACCCGGTAATTCCTTAGTTTGTGTACCAACGATCATAAGTGTAGGTAATAAAGGGTTGTCCTTTATTGGGGTTTGAGTGTGCTTCCATCCCGTCTTTGTGAGTTAGCCTGAGACTTACCCGGTAAAGGTTGATTCTATTCCCTTAGATGGTGTGTTAGTTTGAGGTTATAGTTCTTTATCTTGATTCCTTGAGACTTACCCGGTAATAGGAGTTACGGTTTAGGATTAGTGTGTAGTGAGACTTACCCGGTGATCTACTCCACTTTAGAAACACCTTCCCCACGTAAAAATCTCAGCTTTGTCCGCTTATCTATAGATCTTGAGTTGGAACCACAACTAGATGCTTTAATCCCTAGAATTGCATGTTTGCTTTATTGACTTCTTATTCATCTTTGATTGTGTTAATTGCTCTTGTGGTTAGTATTGACATAAGCACACCGTATTGACTTTGTTTCACCGAGTCCCTGTGATCGACCCCTGGAATTTTCTTGCTTTTACTACGATTGACCCGTACACTGCGGGTTCGCATCCTTGTTTTAAGCTTAAGTCTAGGGTTATAAATTTAAAGCTTGCACACACCGTTTGGAGCGAACAAGTTTTTGGCGCCGTTGCCGGGGACTTGGTCTAGACCGAGCCGGTTGCGGTTTGCTTTCGGGGCACTTGCCCCTGTTGCTACTAACTACTCTTTCTATGAGTTTTGTAGTTTTCAAGATTTCCGATGACTACATTTGATCCAGCCTGGATAGCAAGGCAAAGTGCTAGGGCGGACCATTATGAATACTTGGAGGAGAAGTACTCCTTCTATTGGTTCAGCAATGAATGGGAAAGAGAAGAGGTCATTCAGCGTGAACTTGCGAAGTGGGATGAACTGAATGTCCCTAAGAAGATTTGTGAGCAACCTCCGGAAGATTCTCTTGAATCAAGATGGGAGAAGTTGATGAAGAAGATGGAGGAGCTCAAGGAAAGCACCCTATCCTATGCTAAGCCGCAAGAGAAGCATAAGGAAGTGTTGTACGTTCCAAGCATCCCCCCAGTCGAACCAAAAATTTCTCCTGAAACTTCTGAGGAAGAGAAGGATATGAAAGGTCTCGATCTGACTGTTGAGACCTCGGTCGAAGTGGAAGAGATATCGGCCGAGATGGAAGAATCTGCAAAACTGGAAGCAGAAGATGCAGAGAACCTTGGTCAAATTACTGAGATTGTGACCAAGGTGGAAGAAAGATCAACTGAGTTGAGAGGGATTTCGTGTGTGGAATATCAACCCAACATGAAACTTGTCTCAAGCTTTGGAGAACTTTACGAGGTACATTCTCTTACTCCATTCGAATTCCCTATTAAAATTTCTGAATTTTTCAGGAAAGCACCGGAGAGTTGGAGATCTCTTCCGAAAGAACCTCCAAAGATCAAGATGAAGTCTTCCTTGAAATTGTTGGAAGAGGAAGCTCCTCGGATCATGAGGAGTGGAGTTGGCAAGCACTACACCGTTAAGGCGATGAAGTGTTTCTTGTTCAAGTATGGGGTCCCTCGCATGCTAAGGACCTTGTACCATCCCCATGCTAAAGATGGGGAAGCTAATAGGATTCTCGAGAAGTTGTTTTCTCGATCAAGGAAAGGATGGGACGCAAGGCTAGATTATGTCCCATTGAAGTGCAGGAAGGCTAGAAGGATTCCGGTGAGAATCAAACCGTACAAGCTTGTACGTGGGAGATCTTACCATTTGCCGGTGAAATTAGGAACCGGAACCTTTTTGGAAGAATTTTATGATGGATGTGATGAGCACTCCATGGTGTTCAAGGTACATTGAGTAATTCTATGGAGAAGGGTCCAGCTAGCGACCTTAAACCAAGCGCTTCTTGGGAGGCAACCCAAGGTATTGCTTTCTTCTCCCTTTTCTAGTTTAGTTTAGATAGTTGCTTTGTTTTTGTTTTCCTCTAGACAACAACCAGGTATTCCAAAAGGAAGGATCACAGTTCAGGAGCTACACTGGAAGAACAAAATTTCGAGAAGTTGAGGAAACGAGCTTTACTGAGATACATCTCGGGTACTGTCAGAACACCTCGACCGAGATGCGCTTCGCCAACCGAGATGGTCTTATCTGGGAGTTGTTTCCTACTTCTTCATGTAGTTCAGCTTTATGTCCGGTGAGTATTTTATTCCTTAGACTTATTTTGACCCACTGGGACAGTGTGTCCCAAGTATGGGGTATGCGGATATGTTATTTGACTATGGATGCTACTTTGATGGATATTTATGATTTTTTTCTATGCTTCACTTCTGCATTTATATGATTATCTGATATTACATGCATACCTACAGGTTATTTGATTGAGAAAAAACGTCGAAACTAAAAAAATAAAAATAAATTTGGTTTTAAAAAAAAAAAAAAATTATTTTTTAACCTCGACCGAGTCAGTCTTGGCCAAACGAGGCATTTCACCTCGGTTGAACCAAGAACACCTCGACCGAGGTGCGTAACAGAAAGTTTTCGAAAACGATTTTGTGCTACTTATCTGGATATGATCTCAGTGAAGATTTTGTTTACTTACTGGTTTTAAATTCTTTATGTGTTTGAAAGGTTTTATAATATGTTTAAGTTGCTAAATGCTTTGTTTGAAATTATTAGCATGTTTAATACTTTGTTTTTATCCAAATTATGTTGAATTTGAAGGTTGACACCGCAGGTTAAGTTCTCTCACTTTCTTCTTGGAAAAACCAAGGCAATTCATTCTCTTCTTCTTCTTCTTCTTGATCATGCTTAGCCCCTCATATACATTTTGCCTCCCTTTACCTATCCGGGAATTTGGAAGCAAGCGAAGTGGTGAAAGCAAGTGAAGTTAAAGTTGAGAAGTGGCTGGAAGTGAAAGTGTTAGAAAGCAATAATAGGTTTGGGGAAGTCAATCATGAAGATGAGTAACTCGGCACCATTCACATAGCCGGGTGTTTGTGTCTTGCCAAAGTCGGATTGAGCGATATTCCTAACGGGTCATGGTATGTGCATCAAGGGTTTGATGCATCTCGAGAAATTGATGATTGCAGATTTCCTAGGCTTCGGTTATTGTGCACCTCTGTCCATGCATCCCAAAAAGTAAAAAAAGAAAAAGTGTGAGATAAGCGAAGCTTATTGGTGGAAGATGTTGCAAGTTAAAGTGAAAGTGAAGTTCATCCTTTTCCCGGATTCTAGCACCACATTACCTTACATACATCCCTACCCTACACGTTTCTTGACCTTTTCTTTTGGGAAGCCCTTGAGACCTTGAGCTTGTTGATTGACTTAGCGGTTTAAACTGGATTATACATGATTAATTTTGATAATTATGATTTATTATGCATTCTATGATTTTATGCAAAGATGAACAACTTTCCTATATTTATAAAATGTTTTGAGCATATTGAGTTTTTAATTCCAGGAAGTACTCTCTTAGAGTGATCTATGATAGTTGCACACCATAAAATGTTTTTGAAAGACTTTTTCATTGATTTTCTTGACTTATAATCCATTCTATCTTATCTTTTATATGAGGAACTTGTTTGAGGACAAGCAAGGGCTAAGTATGGGGTATTTTGATAGCATGAATTATAGTCTATATTTTGGGGTTTGTTTGGACGTTTTATCTTTCATAATCTGCATGTTTGTATGTACATTATGTGATTTTACTACCATTTCATCTACCTTTGCGAGAATCGAGGTCTACACCTAGTTTCATTGTAATTGCAGGTAATATGGTACGTTTTGCATCAAAAAGGAGCAAAAGGAGTCATGAGTCATTTGGAGCTACATCCAGGAAGCATAGCCATGGATTAAAGATTTACTTTGGACCAGTTTTGAGAGATTTCACATTCAGTTACGACTCACCTCGGTTGACCAGAGATTCATCTCGACCGAGGTGATCCAGAGACGCCGACTCGACCGAGGCGAATACCTAGGACGCGGCGAGAATATTTTATTCTTGGCTGAGATCTTTTAAAATTGGAAAGTGATCTTATATTTTTGGGCTTGGCTCCTGGAAGGAAGGAGATATGCAGAATATATATTTTACCTATATTTATGGGAGAATATCTTTTTAAGATTTATTATCTTTGGAGGGTTATTTTCCTATAAAAAGGGTTGGATTTTCTACAATTCACCCATCTTCGGATCATCGATATCTTGCTTACGAGAAGATCCCGCTCACGCAGCAGCAACAGCATACTCCAAGTTGGGAGAGTTGAAGAACCTTTTTGAAGGTTGAAGGAAGATTGAAGTCCATAGCTTTTATAGCTTTATTGAAGGGTTTTGTAAGATTGTCTTCAATTCCCTCAATTGTTATCTTGTCTTTTTGGATTGTTATCCAAGGAACGCTTTGTTGTGATATTTGATTCAGTTATTGAAGTCTTCTCATTAAATTCTTCTTTGTTCAAATATTCACCTTCTTCCCATATATTTAATACTTTCATTATGATGATGAGTGGCTAATTTCCTTGTGTGATTCTAGGGTGATTGGCTGAAGGTTGTGGGAAAAACAATGATAGAATAATCTTAGATTCCAGTAGGATCCTGAAAGTTCGAGTCTTTAACCTTAACCCTAAGCATCTCGTTCAGTCGATGAACATCTCGGCCGGGGTGGAATCTGTCTGACCGAGGTGACTTATCTGATCCTAAACTGAGAGTTAAGTGTTAGAATTTGCCAAATCCTATTCTTATTACACCTTTCCTGGTTCAAAGCAAGCTTAGGATGAGACTTACCCGGTAATTCCTTAGTTTGTGTACCAACGATCATAAGTGTAGGTAATAAAGGGTTGTCCTTTATTGGGGTTTGAGTGTGCTTCCATCCCGTCTTTGTGAGTTAGCCTGAGACTTACCCGGTAAAGGTTGATTCTATTCCCTTAGATGGTGTGTTAGTTTGAGGTTATAGTTCTTTATCTTGATTCCTTGAGACTTACCCGGTAATAGGAGTTACGGTTTAGGATTAGTGTGTAGTGAGACTTACCCGGTGATCTACTCCACTTTAGAAACACCTTCCCCACGTAAAAATCTCAGCTTTGTCCGCTTATCTATAGATCTTGAGTTGGAACCACAACTAGATGCTTTAATCCCTAGAATTGCATGTTTGCTTTATTGACTTCTTATTCATCTTTGATTGTGTTAATTGCTCTTGTGGTTAGTATTGACATAAGCACACCGTATTGACTTTGTTTCACCGAGTCCCTGTGATCGACCCCTGGAATTTTCTTGCTTTTACTACGATTGACCCGTACACTGCGGGTTCGCATCCTTGTTTTAAGCTTAAGTCTAGGGTTATAAATTTAAAGCTTGCACACACCGTTTGGAGCGAACAACACTCAACCAATAATAACTACGAATAATACATTAAACGATATGAGACATTCGTAACAAAACTGATAATAATTACGAATCTGTTCTCATGTTCTCACGTTAGAGGGTGTTCTCATAGGATCTATACTCTATATATATATATGTATATATATATATGTATATGTATATATATATATATGTATATGTATATAGGTATAAGTGTAAAATATATAAGTGTATATATATATATATATATATATATATATATATATATATATATATATATATATATATATATATATATAGGTATATATGTAGGTAAATAGGTGTCCATAACTAGAACCTCGTTCGTAAATGGGTAGGAACGGGCGACATAGTAATAACCGAGAAGAGTTAAAGTTATAGTTAGTACGGTTAGAGTAGTGTCCGCTAGTTTGAGAGTTCCGGAACCAGGGGTAAAATAGCCTTTTCTTTAAGAGAGTTGTACGTTCGTATTTTCTCTATATGAGATTTCACCTCTTAGAAGTTTATAAATTCTAAGAGTACGGGATGTGATTTTGATTCACATGCCTTGTTTGGCAGACGTTTGAGTTACCACGAGTACATACCGAGTTGAGATTGTTAGAGTGTGATTTGACTCAGGTAAGTCCTTGCGACTTACTTAGCTAGTTTCTGGATGTCAATTGGGTGATAATAGTGGTGTGTGTGCAATGTGTGTCATAATAATAACTTGTTAGGACGACCGTCGTTATTATGTTGTAAGGCCCAAGTGTATGTATAACGGGCAGTGACATCACTGCCCAGCTCTGATAGGAGACTGGGAGGTTCTCTATACCCAGACCATACAGGTACAAGGTGAGATGCATCGGATCCATTCCTGATGATTACACGGGGGCGGAGGCGAGGTTTGAGAATCCCTCGTGTCACAAGATAAGTATCATTAGTAAGAATAAATGACTTAAATGAAGATAATAAATAGATTGTGTGAAAGCATGATGAGTGTTTACTTTTGATATGTGTGTGTGTGCTATTATTATTCTTCTAATGTTTAGATAACTAGCTAATGGTTGTTCTGTTGTGTTTTTAGATTTACCGCAGGTTAGAGCTGCAGCTGAGTGATCCGGAAGTAGTGGTCAGCCGGGTCTCCGTACTCCTTAGAGTAGGGGTTGGGGTTATTGCTTTGCTGTCTGTTCCTCTTGTTAAGACAATTAGTTTTGCTTCCGTTGTTTAAGTACTATAGGCTGTTAGACTTTGTTGCATTCATCCTTTCAAAATACATCTTTATTGATTTCGGTTTTTCTTATTTGTGTCTTGTTGCAAGATCCTATTAATATTATTGTCAAACTGAGGTCGGGACCCATTGTGAGGTCCTAACCAGTAATGCCCCGAGTTTTGAGAATTCGGGGTGTTACAAGAGAAGACTAAACACCAATCACAAAGTTCGTGTCAACACACGTGAAAGGGGAAAGGAGTGTAAGAGGATAATAATTGAATGTGGAGACGATAGTCAAGGTAGCCGTGGAGTTTCGAGTATTCTACGTAGATGGAGAGTTGTTGATGCTACTATCAAAGGATGCTATAGGAAGATCTCAAGCTCAATTCACAATTAGGGTTAGGGCGTCAATCGAATGACGACGAGAAGAAAAAACGAAATGACGCCAAGCTTGGGCGGATACAATTAATCTATGACAAGTCTCTATTGAGCATTGATGAATGGTACGACGGGACAAGGTCGTCGAAGTTAATGTAACGGATAGCTGCTAAAAGGGGGCGTCTCTGGTGAGGCTACCCCGTCCGGTGGTTTCCTCTTTGACTCCGTTGATATAGAGTTTGAGTTGATGAAGGAGAGATTTTCAAAGCTTCTGCTGGGAGAGGACATGTCTGGCAGCGGAAAAGGAGTTTGCATGGCAGTATCAATCTCCAATGCCATCACTAATCCATGGTACCTTACCTTTAGTTCTTCTTTTCCAATTACTTCCATTGATCTCTTACATATAAAAGCAATCATATTCTAAGGCTAGAATCCATGAAAGTTGAGAAGAAGGTGATGTGGAAAAGAAAGATCCCTATGCGATTACATTGTGGACCCATCCCTGGAGGTCCTTCAAGACGATGCAGACCCTCAAGTCACTCTCCTTTTTTTAGTTGATTCATGTTTTTGTGTTATTGGTTGGTGTATTTACTCGGTTACTTCACATTTGTATGCTTCTCTTATATTCTTTGTCGTGTTTAATTGAATTGTTCGGGTATTAAAGAGATTGAGCAATGATTTAGATAATTTTGTAATCTTCCTCCACATTTCACACATGTTGGAGTTCACTCATGTATTCAAGACCTCCTACAAAAAGAATGTACACACCAAATTCGACTTACAACTAAACCTTTTATTATTTTCATAAAACATATTTATTTTTTCATTCTAGGTTGACCAAGTAAATTTTCTCAAACTCTTTGACTATTGTAAAGAACTCCAGTTTACTAGAAAACCGCCATCAATGATGATGATTAGCAACTGATCTTCACACATGTTGGAGTTCGCTCACATCCAACTAATTGATTTGAATTCCACACGTCAAAAGCTCGCACATGTGTGGACTACTCTCATACAACTTAAAAACTAGTGTATTGCCCGTGCCTTGCACGGGATTTGTTAAAATATACTTATAATGAGATTTATCTTAAATGCTTACCCAAATATGATATTCATGTAATCTACAAATTTATCTATAAATTACCACTTCCTTAGAATATCCTAAAGTACACGATCTCCAAAATCACGTCCTTCACGAATCTCCAATCCTCAAGGTCAAAATGAAACCCTAAGGCTGCCGTCTCCAAAGCTCTAACGAGGGTCCAAACAAAGGTCCTCGAAACTCTCTTCTCAAGCCTTCTTATAGGCGAAAATAGGGTTACGGGAAAAGCCCAATAACGTTGCCGACGTGGCAAATATGACATGTCACAAAAATCACCAAAATCACGGATATGAACAACTTTCCACGGCCGTGGTTTAGACAGTGTGACTTTCTGTTGGGCTCCAAACTCACTTCCACGATCATGTTGCCAAATCCACGGCCGTAATTTAGAGCGTGGTTCTTCCAATTCCTTCTCCACGACCGTAATTTAGGGCGTGGACTTCAAAACTCTTTGTTTCGTGACATTCTTCGTTCATGCTCCTTCCTTAACCTCTCTAATGCATCTCTTTGCCATTGAGCATGATCAAATACTCTTTTCATTCCTCATTTTGCTCCAATCAAAGCCTCTATTCACCTGAAAACAAAACAAATCTAGTGTAGATCTGTATATCGACAAAGTGGGTAAATAAGCTCACAATTGCTTCAAACTCATATCTAAGAACACAATAAAGAGGGAAAAACAACTAAAACAAGTGCCTAAAATATAGTCATATTTCATGCTAACAGATGGACAACGCTGCGGGGCGGCCAGTGCACTGAGTTGCAGGGGCGGCCAGCTTGAGCCGTAGGGGCTGCCCAATGAGCCGCAGGGGCGGCCACTGGCTCAGTCAGCCTTCCCTTGCGGTCTTCTTCTTCCTTTCACGGTTGTTCTTCCTTCTTCCGCACCCGTGTCCTTGCCCGGTGAGTACCCTCCTTCGAGTACGTGTACATGGTTGATCTTAGGGAGTGTTTATGATAGAAGTATGCTAGGATTGGACCTAGGTTAGTTGGAATGCCATGTAGTGGCTTGTGGACCTTAGCCGAGTTTGTGAGGTTTTCGGAATGATCTATGGCTTGATGGCTGCATGTTTCTGAGTTGGTTCATGGGATGAGGGTATGGCTACCTTGTGAGGCATTGTGGGGGTTTAGTTGGTGAGTACATAGTTGTGAGATTGTGAGCTAGGATGTGCATATAGTTGTTACCGTTGCCTCTGTTGAGACTAGGATCGTTTGTCATAGTATGGGTTATGATTTATGATCTTGTGAGATCATCAGGTCTAGAAGTCTAAGGACTTCTAGCTTATGAGAGTGGTATTGATTTGTTCCTTGTTATGATTAGGCGATGAGTATTCCTCCGGGAAGTTGAGCTCGGTTTCGGTTAGCTTTGAGACGAGGTAAGTCCTCGGACTTACTTAGCCGCTTTTATGCATTATTTGGATATGTGATGGCGGTGTGTGTTTAATTGCTTATGATCATGAAACCGGATTAGGACAACTTGGTTATATATATTGTTGGCCCATTGTTTATTACTATCTAACGGTGACATTACTGTCCAACTCCCGAGGGAGACTAGGAGGTTCTCTGTGACCAGGCCACACATGGTATACGGGCGGGCTTCTTCGCCACTCCACATGGTTTACGGGTTGAGCTCTGCATCTTGTTGGTTACACGGGGACAAAGGCGAGAGTTATAAGATTCTCGTGTCACACTTTAAACTAATGGAACTAGTAATGGAATAACTTAAAAAGAGGATAAGAACCGGATATGTATGTATATGAGCATGATGTGTGTTATATGTACTTATGTGTGTTTGTGCCCTTGCTATCTTTATAATGCCTAAAATGTAAGCTAACAGTTTTATACCGATTGTTGTAGTTGATGTGTAGGTTAGGTGTGGCTAAGTGATTCGGAGGAGTGGGCAGCCGGGGTTCCGTATATCATAGATCCAGTTTGGGGGTTTGAATCCATGTATTGAGTTGTATATTGTTTATTGTTGGCGTTGTTGTATAGACGGATGATGTCTTTCCTTTCTTGATATATTCGGGAATCATATCATTGCATTAAAATTTTTTCAATTTTGGCATTTATTTTTGCCTTGTTAGAAAGGTCCGGTGAAATTATTGTCAAGCTAATGGTCGGGACCCATTGTGAGGTGTCGCCCGTAGCATTCCGATATCCCGCAGATTCGGGGTGTTACAAAGTGGTATCAGAGCTCTAGGTTGACAAAAATGGCACTCGCAATCTTCTAAAAGGCCGAATAGACAAATAAACAAAAGCCGCAAGGGTTCTGAGTTGCAAAATGAATTTCGTTTTCAAATCACAAGCATAGTCAGTTGAGGTAGTATGTACGGGACCACCACTCCTTCCGCAGACCTCGGCGACATAGTTTCTTGGACTATTGATATGTAAGTGTATATATATATATATATATATATGTATATGTGGACTTAGGATGTTTTGGACTATGGATTTATGTTGGATTATAATTTGTTTTTGCACTTGTTGTATATGTGGATTGTAATTACGCATGATGTACTTGGCATGATATAGTGGTGGCATGGCCTTTATATTGATAATGAGTTTGTACATCTGTCATGATAGCATCATATTAGGGTTTGGACCTTGTGGTATGATAGTGGACTTCTTGGAGTTGATATGTTGGTAGTAACATGGACACAAGGCTTATATTGTCTTATATATATGTTTATTATATATTGTAACACCCCGAATCCGCGGGACTCGGAGTGCCACATTGGGCTAGGATCTCACAATGGATCCTGACCCTAACGTGACAACAAGTTCACTGAACCTTACAACATGGCATTGACAGATATAAAAACAAATACATAAAACAATATAAACTGTACAACCAAAGGTAAGACACCATAGCCGAGTACAAAACACAACGGCCTTTGAGCCTGCTAGCCAGCTGCACAAGTATCGGCCACACAATCCGTGTATACTGTGGGAGTGGATTGTGCCCTTCCTGTAAAGTCAGTCTGGCCTGACATCAAAGAACCTCCCAGACTCCACAGCGGGATGAAAGGGAAAGGTTATCACAACCACACATATGAAGCAATCAATAAAACATAGGTCGGTATAAACGACATCTCATGCTATCATAGCAAACATACAAAGCACACACCACTCATGCAAACACCCAATATAGGGATGACAGCTAAGTAAGTCCTACGGACTTACCTCAACCTCGATCACAACTCAACCACGATCACCTCTACACTGGAGGGACAACACAGCCTATAAACAAGCATAAAGAGATATATCAATCTCCTAACAACACAAGGGTCATGATAGGTGATGGAATCACTATCATTTAGGGTAGTTTTTAGAGTCTTTTTATTGTATTAGTGTCAGTTTATGCTACTAATTCCTTGATCCAGAAGAAGAAGACTAAAAGAAGCTAAGAAAGGAGTTATAAGCACTTAGGAGTGAAGAGAGATCACGAAGTGAAGCTTCTGCTACTTCACCGCCCTAGCGGGTCCTTGCAGCCGCCCCAGCGGGTGACACTTCCCACTGAAGCGCTCTCAGCGCCTTCACCAGCGCCGGCTAAGAAGTAGGTCATCGCCCCTGCGCCACCCATCGGGGCCCCTGCGGTGACTTGCCTTGACAAGACAGAGATCAGCACCCCTGCGCCTGGCCTGCGCCTCACCCTAGGAGCAGGAAGGTGAAGAGTCTGTGTCACCGCCCTTGCGCTGGCCTCAAGACGCCCCTACGCTTTGACACTAGTAACGGCCAGCAGATGAAGAGTCAGACATTGAAGTGCATTAAAGATCCTCCCCAACGGAGTTGTGTAGCCGCCCCAGCGGTTTTGAAGAAGATCAACCGATTCTGCCTAAATCGCCCCTGCAGTTCCTGAAGGCCGCCCCTGCGGTTTAACGCCAGAAGCCTTACTCCGGCTTTTTACACTACCTTTATGGCATTAAAGGTGGCTGTTTTAGGCCGGCTATTTACTCCTAATTAAGTGTCTTTTGTAGTATAAATAGTCCATGGCTGATTGCTAGAATTATCCATGTTTTTCCTCACAAAATCCATTTTAGACTTGAGTTTTTCCATTGTAATGAGTTGCTAACTCCCTTGCTACATTGGGTTGGTTTGAAGCTGCTTTGTTACTTTGGTTGTAAGATCTTTTAATATAAGTTTTTATTCAGTAATGCTTTGTGTTTCCTTGATCTCCATTGTTTAATTGCATGTTAACTATTACTTGAGATTGATCACCTTAGGTTCTAAAGTGCATGTAAACAACTAGGATTATTAGGTTCCGGGTTCGGGTCTTTAATCTAGTAGCAACTTTAAGTAATAACGGGTTGTAATTACTTAAAGAAAAGGAACACAAATATAAAGATAAGTTAAACGGTTTTAATCTTCTCTTTATATCCCTTAGTCTTTGTTTGAATGCTAACTTGTTATTTGTTCTTGTAGGTTTACGGAACTTTAATAGGTTAAGTTGTGTTGATGCCGGTTGGCTCAACACATATGTATGATCGAGACGGGAGATTACTTAAAAACTAGTAAAAAGAACGCACCAAAGTAGCAATTGCATGCTTAGAATTAACCTAGTGTAGATTCATCCATTATTGTCTTACTTGTCGTATTCATCGTTTTCGTAAGTTTTTGTGCATCAATTCAACCAAACCCCCCCCCTTTGTGTCACTTGTCATTATAATCGATAATTGCATCTATAACACCTTAACTCTCTTGGGTTCGACCCTTACTTAATCACTATACTTGTTCTTAGTGCTAAGTCGGGATTTACTTTTGATCGGGTATAGACGACCATAGAAATATCTTCGGTCAAATTTTGGCACCGTTGCCGGGGAGTTTTTGTATTTTATTGTTATCATTGATTATTGGTTTGAAGCATTTTTATGGTTCAAACCCGTGCTACTAATTCCGGCTTTGCTTCTTTTGATCCAGAAATTGAGAGGACGCACATCCGGCAACGAAGACAACAATAACTACAACAAGAGATGGCTGACCGTACTCTTCGTCAACTTACGCAGCCCACCTTGGCTCAAAACCCTCTTCCGGTTGCTATACCGGCACTAGGGGAAGGAGTCAACTTTGAGCTCAAGCCGGGCCTTATTCACTTGCTTCCATCCTTCCATGGGCCAAGTGGTGAAGACCCCATCAAGCACCTTGGGAAGTTCCACACCGTTTGTATGAGCATGAAGCCGGCCAACATTACCGAAGAACAGATCAAGATGAGGGCATTCGGCTTCACACTTAAAGATTCGGCAGATGATTGGTATTACCACCTTCCATCCGGGAGTATTGACACTTGGGAGAACCTTCACAAAGCGTTCCTGGAGAAATACTTTCCAGCTAAAAAGTCCAATAGCTTGAAGAAAGCTATAAGCAACATCGAGCAAGAGGCAACCGAAACTCTCTACATGTACTTTGAAAGGTTTGCACGCCTCCGATCCAGCTGTGCTTTTCACGGATATTCAACTCAAGATCTAGTCTTGTACTTGTACAATGGCTTGCTAGACAATGAAAGGAGGATCATCGATGCGGCTTGCGGAGGTAATATTGTTAACTCTACTCCTGACCTTGCTTTGGAAAAGATACATGAGCTAGTAGAAGGAACTCGGAATTTTGGAAGGACCCCGGCTAAGAAAGGAGTTCATGCCGTGAGTTCCGGGAAGAGCGAGATTTCCACCGAGCTAGCGGAATTGAAGGAAATGGTGAAGAGGCTAACACTTATGGGAACACCGCAACAACTCAAGGCTTGTGGAGTTTGTGCTGACCCGTATCATCCAACGGACATGTGTCCACAAGTTCAAGATGACGATGCTGAAGTGAACGCATTGGGTTATGGACAACCACAGCAGCAAAGACCTAGGAACGATCCCTATGCACTGAATTTCATGCCAAATTGGCGTGACCAACAGAATTTTCGTTGGAGGGATCAAAAAAACCAACAGCAGCAGCCCCGCCAAGGTAAGTATCACTCAACTGAAGATATGTTGTAGGTTTTGACTAAACACTTTGCTACTCATGTCCAAACAACAGAATCAAGCATCAAGAACCTTGAGAAGCAGGTTGGCCAAATGGCGGAAGCTATTTCAAGGACCAAATCAAGGCTTTCCGAAGGATTGCCTTCCTAGATGTTTATAAACCCCAAGGAGAATGTTAGTGCCCTAACATTAAGGAGCGGGAAGCAAATCCGAGAAGAATCAACAAAAGAGTCACAAAGTGAACCTTCTGTCGTTATTACCGCACCCACAACCACCCCTGCGGCTGCATCTGTGCCCAACCCAGAAGGAAGAATGCCCCTGCGGCTGGCTGCCCCCGCCCCTGCGGTGACAACCCCTGAGCCGCCCCTGCGCCTTCAAGCTGATGCCCCTGCGGAAAACACAACAGAAGGTCCTGCTGAAAAGGATACTTACGTCCGGCCTAACTTTCCACCACTGTACTCCGAAAAGCCACCGGCTCCTTTCCCTGAAGGATTGAAGGAGCGAAGAATCATAGAGGACAAGGACCTCTTTGAGACTTTCTCTAAATGCGAGATAAACATTCCCCTCCTTAAGTTGGTGAAAAATATCCCTAAGTATGCTCGTTTTTTGAAGGAACTTTGCACTATCAAGAGAAATCAAAAGCTAAAGGAGAAACAGAAAGTACAAGTGAGTGAACATGTGTCGGCAATTTTCGAACGGAGAATGTCCAAGAAATGCAGCGATCCGGGCATGGTAAGTATTCCTTGTGTTTAGCGGAAACCCGCTTTAACAAAGCAATGCTTGATCTCGATGCTTCTATTAATGTCTTGCCATATTCGATTTACAAATCACTTGGCCTTGGGCCACTAATGGAAACTAGGATTGTAGTACAACTTGCTGATAGATCTAATGTGTACCCAAAAGGGATAATTGAAGATGTATTAGTGATGGTAGACAACCTAATTTTTCCTGCTGATTTCTTTGTAATGGATATGGAAAATGACTCGCATGCTGCACCCATTCTGTTAGGTAGGACATTTCTGAAAACGGCTAGGACTAAAATTGATTATGTTAGTGGTAAATTGACCATGGAGTTTGATGGAGAAGTAGTAGAATTTGACATCTATGATGCAATGAAATTTCCTAGCAATGATCATTCTCTATGTGCTATTGACATTGTTGAACCTTTTGCGCAAGATGTTTTTGATAACTCTGACGTGGATGAATTGATAAATGTGATTGAGCATGACATTGATGATTTTAAATCAGATTATGTGTTAACATCTAGCATGAACGAGGTCCTAGCCCAATTAGATGGGCATAAAAGGCTACCTATCTCCAACTTGGCCATTGGGCCCACTTTACTAACCCCAAGCGAAAAGCTTGTTCCGTCCATAGTGCAGGCACCGGAAATAGAATTGAAGGATCTTCCATCACACCTCAAGTATGTTTTCCTTGGAGCACACAATACCTTGCCGGTAATTATCTCTAATAAGTTGACCACCGGGCAAGAAGATAAGTTAGTGAACGTACTAAAGGAGGACAAGACGGCCCTCGGATGGACTATTGCGGACATCAAGGGGATAAGTCCTTCCACTTGCATGCATAGGATTTTACTTGAGGACGAAGCCAAGCCCTCTAGGCAATCTCAAAGGAGGTTGAACCCACCAATGATGGATGTGGTCAAAAAGGAAGTGTTGAAACTCCTCCAAGCGGACATGATCTTTCCTATCCCGGATAGCACTTGGGTTAGTCCAACCCAAGTAGTTCCAAAGAAGGGAGGCATCACCTTGGTGGAAAATCAACATGGAGAGATGGTCCGAAGCAAAACACAAACTAGATGGAGAGTTTGCATTGACTACCGCAAGCTCAATAATGTAACACGAAAAGACCATTTCCCATTACCTTTTATTGATCAAATGTTGGAACGTCTTGCAGGTCATCAATACTACTGTTTTATGGATGGATATTCGGGCTATTTCCAAATAGCCATTGCACCAGAAAATCAAGAGAAGACGACGTTCACTTGCCCATTTGGCACTTTTGCATATCGCAGAATGTCCTTTGGACTTTGCAACGTGTCGGGCACTTTCCAACGGTGCATAATAAGTATTTTCTCCGAATACATAGAAAATTTCATTGAAGTCTTCATGGATGATTTTACCGTCCATGAAGACAGTTTTGACGCATGTTTAGGGCATTTAAAACTTGTTCTTGAAAAATGTGTTGAAACCAATTTAGTTCTTAATTCGAAAAAATGTCATTTCATGGTCGAAAAAGGAATTGTGTTAGGACATGTAATATCCTCAAAAGGGATAGAGGTAGATAAGGCAAAGGTTGATGTTATTCAAAACTTACCTTATTCGACTAATGTTCGGGAAATCCGATCTTTTCTTGGTCATGCAGGTTTCTACCGAAGGTTCATCAAAGACTTCTCAAAGATATCAGCACCACTGTGTGAATTGCTCAAAAAGGATGTCACCTTCATAGTGGATGAGGATTGCAAGAAGGCTTTCGACACTCTGAAGTCATGTCTCACCACCGCTCCGATCATCCGTTCTCCGGATTGGGAGAAACCTTTTGAAATCATGTGTGACCCTAGTGACTACGCCGTCGGAGCTGTCTTAGGACAAAAAGACGGACGGGCCTCCCATGTGATCCATTATGCGTCTATGACACTAAATGGAGCACAAAGGAATTACTCCACCACCGAGAAGGAGATGTTGGCGGTAGTTTTTGCCCTTGAGAAGTTCAGGCAATACTTACTTGGGGTAAAGGTAATTATTTTCACTGATCATGCATCCCTTAGGTACCTCATAGAAAAGAAGGAGGCAAAGCCACGATTAATCCGTTGGGTGCTCCTTCTAAGCGAATTTAACCTAGAGATAAGGGACAAAAAGGGAGCTGAGAACCTGGTGGCAGATCATTTGAGCAGACTAGTGCAAGAGGAGGAGGAACCGGGAAAAGAAAGAGAGATAGCCGGAAGCTTTCCAGACGATACATTCTACGCAACTCTCTGTTGTGTAGCCGCCCCCGCGCCTCACACCATCCACCCCTGCGGCCAGCCGCCCCTGCGGCTCTGTCTAGGCGCCCCTGCGGAATTGTCGACAGAGGTTTGTCTTAAGCTTCAATCTTTTAAGCCTTGGTTTGCTGACATTGTGAACTTCATTGTCAGGAAGGAGTATCCTTCAGACTTCACCAAGGCACAACGAGAGAAAGTCAAAGTTGAAGCTCGACACTACGTTTGGGACGATCCTTACCTTTGGAAGCATTGTAGTGACCAAGTGATCCGGCGTTGCATTCCGGACAATGAGGTACAATCCGTCCTAACTTTCTGTCATTCCGAAGCATGTGGGGGGCACTTTGGAGTAAACAAAACTGCAAAAAAATTTTTGGATGCCGGTTTCTTTTGGCCACACATTTTTCGAGACGCTTTTGCGTTTTGTAAAGTGTGTGATAGATGCCAAAGGGTGGGAAATCTTTCAAGGAGACATGAAATGCCCCAATCCTCACTTATATTTTGTGAAATATTTGACGTTTGGGGAATTGATTTTATGGGGCCATTTCCTACGTCATTCGGGAACACATATATTTTGCTTGCGGTGGACTATTTCCAAGTGGGTGGAAGCAAAGGCCACCAAAACTGATGATTCGAAAGTGGTTGCTGTATTTCTTAAGGAAAATATCTTTGCTAGATTTGGAATTCTGAAAGCCTTAATCAGTGATAGGGGTACCCATTTCTGCAACAAGACGATCACTGCTCTCCTTAAGAAGTACCATGTTCACTAACGAGTATCAACAGCCTATCATCCTCAAACGAACGGCCAAGCGGAGGTAACCAACCGGGAAATAAAGACCATCCTTGAAAAGACGGTTTCTCCCGGGCGGAAGGATTGGAGTGCAAGGCTAAATGACGCCTTATGGGCATATCGGACGGCCTATAAAACTCCTATCGGGATGTCCCCTTTTAGGCTCGTGTTTGGGAAAGCTTGCCACCTACCAGTGGAGTTAGAGCACAAGGCTTGGTGGGCGGTAAAGAAGTGCAACATGAACATAGACGAAGTGGGAGAATTTAGGAAGCTCCAATTGCAAGAGTTGGAGGAACTAAGGCTAGACGCATATGACCATGCTACCACATACAAAGAAAAGACCAAAGCATGGCATGACCGGAACATCCTCAGGAAGGACTTCAAGGTAGGTAATAAGGTACTTCTCTTTCAATCCCGTTTGAAATTCTTTGCAGGTAAGCTGCGTTCAAGATGGACAGGGCCGTTCATAGTAGCCGAAGTATACCCTCACGGGGCTGTGGATCTCTATGACCCGCAAACGCACAAGGTGTTTAAGGTGAACGGACAAAGGCTAGATTTACCTTGAAGGAGTCAAGGATGATCAAATTGACGAGATAGTACTGGAGGACGCACAGTCAAAGAAGTAGAGATCTTACGTCGAGCCAACGACATAAAACAAATGCGCTTCTCGGGAGGCAACTCGAAGGAATAAGAAGAGGAGCTTCTGTCAAGAAATGCGCCCCTACGGTTTAATATCCCACCCCTGCGGTGACACTCAGGCCAGCACCGCCCCAGGCGCTGGGCCTGCGCCTGCAACACGCCTATCACCGCCCCGCGGTGACATCCCCACGCCCCTGCGGCGGCCATCCTTGACACAAATTCCCAGCGCCGCCCCCGGCGCTGGGCCTGCGTGCTCCTCTTCCATGTCGCCGCCCCTGCGGTATCAAACCCCGCCGCTGCGGGTTTACCCATAAAAGAAAAAAAATAGGATCTCGAAAAAACACCTATACCTACCACGCACCACCCACCAATCCTCCTCACCAAACACAACCACAACCCCCCCCACACCTCATCTCTCTCAGCTGCGAACACCCCCTCCGACGCCCCTACGCCACCAACACCAACGACGCACACCCTCAACGCCCTTGCATCACCTGCCCTCGTGCCAAACGCCACCTCCCTTCAATTGCAACGATTCTCCACTCCTGCGCCACCTTCAACGTCGCCTACACCAACAACCACCACCGGAGCCACGCCAAGGCGCCACCACCTTTGAAGCATACGGAAAAATCGCATTCCGCTGTTCTCCCACACCTGCGCCTGCAAGCATCCGCCCCTGCACCTCACCGCCCTTGCGCCTGCACAGCCGCGCCTGCGGAAAAACTAACAGAAAGGTCGATTCTCTTCTTTTTTTCCAAACGTTCACTTATCCTTTGCTCGAATCTTTGCAAGAATGGAATCCCCAAGGAAATACAAGATGACCCAAACAGAGAAGGACCGTTATAGGATTGTGCAGGATCGAGTTGTGTATGCAACTCGATTTCTGCATATCCCGACCTTAGAGAAACTGGGCATGCTGGAGAGCATGCAAGCGTTTTTGGCCAATGCTGGGCTCGGAGACTTCCTCCGGAAGAGTGCTCCGACATATCCGGAGCTCAACAGATAGTTTATCTCCACTTTCACAATGGAGAAGGAAGACCACGTGTGTACCGGCCTCACCTTCAAGTTCAACAAGGTGAAGTACACTCTCGACTACGCCGATCTACAGGAAGCTTTTGGGGTGACTCTAAACCCCTTTGAGAGCTGGTGGGATCCAGTCCCGGCCCCAGACTTATGCGAATTCTGGCAAGCAGCTACCGGGTCAGAGTTCCATGCTGGGGGTGAGTACTCTAACAAACTCACTCACCCCAGTTTGAGGTTGATTTCCAAGATCCTCATGAGTGTCTTCTGTGGACACAAAGAGGAAAACAAGGTCGCTCTCAAGGACCTCACACTACTCTACACCTGCCTTCCACAAAGCGAGAAGGTGATGGATTGGCCCTCTCTCTTCCTCGCCGCTTTGAAGCGGATCAGGAGGAATGAGCCGAGGGATATTGTCGGCGGTGGGGTGATCTCTTTAATCGCCTCACAAGTGATGGACCTATCCGAGTTAGAGGATGGGATGGCGGCTCCTCTTTACACTGAGGGGATGCTTAGGAGGTGCAAGCTCCTCCGGTGGGACGGGGAGAACCTGTTTTGGATCTCCCTTGTAGATGGGAGCCACCTCACTTACCTCCTCCGACCTTTACCACTAGGCGGTGAGCTCTCCGAGCTCTACATACCGGCAGATCCTTTCGTGCCGAGGAGGCCACTAGTGGCCATTGTGGAGAGGCATGCCGCCAGCTCCAGCCGGGCCCATCAGGAGGAGCACCTGCCCGTCTCAGATGACGAGGAGATGCCCATAACGGCAGTAGAGGAGGACCCGGCCCTTGCGAGCCTTCAGGCTCAGATGACGGCCATGACGACCCAACACCGGGTTTGGCAGTCCGACTACCAGCAGACTATGCTGGAACAACAGCAGAGCTGGCAGGACACTTTTGCCACCTCCATGACCTCACACTTCGACTAGAGGCAGGAGGCCTGGCAGGCAGCCCAGCAGCAGCAGCTGGAGGCTCAACAGCTGGCTTGGCAGGCCAGTTTTGAGTCCTCTTTCGGTCGCCGGATGTCTGCTCATGAGGACCGCATTGATGACATCTACCGCCGCCAGGAGCACTTCTTCAACCACTTCCCCTACCCGCCAGAGGAGGGTCCTGGTCCTCCATCCGGACCACCCCAGTGAGGGGTACATTTCTTTCCCTTTT
Organism: Fagopyrum homotropicum; assembly: GCA_033239125.1. Lineage (NCBI taxonomy): Eukaryota > Viridiplantae > Streptophyta > Magnoliopsida > Caryophyllales > Polygonaceae > Fagopyrum > Fagopyrum homotropicum. Next base: position 28,904,151 of record BSWB01000002.1, on the reverse strand, counting down.
CCCACATTTATCTTTGACTCATTTCCACTTTGAGGACAAAGTGTACTTCAAGTATGGGGGAGGGATATATATCATGGCTTGTACAGTTCATTTAGTTGTTTTGTTGCACAGATTTTTTTTTGCATTGTTGAATTCAGTTTCATTTGAAAAAAAAACCCAAATAAGTGAAAAAAGGCATGAAAATGCTTGGTTAAACCGAAAACCCGAAAGGGCAGTTTAAGTAAAAAGAAGGTAGTCCGACCAATCTTAGGTTGGTGCAAAATTGGACTTGAGGGATGTGAGTTTAAGTGAGAAAAGAAGAAGAGTGGCAAGGTGAAAACCCGAAAGGGCGCCTTGGCAAGATGAGTGACACCGAGTGTAGGTTTCCCTTCCGGCGTTTTAACGACATAAGAAGGGGAGTCATAAGGAGGTTGTCCGGGTAGGCCACTCTTGGAGCGATAAGGATGGTAGTATCTCTTTTTCTCACATTTCCTCTCTTTTCCTTTCTTCTTTTCTTGGTTTTTTCTTTTGTTTTCATTATCTTTTCTTTCTTTTCCTTGCTTTTTGAGACCTTGAGTCTAATTGCTGTCATTTGTTTTACTCGGGACGAGTAAAAGGTCTAAGTGTGGGGGAGTTTGATAGGTGATGGAATCACTATCATTTAGGGTAGTTTTTAGAGTCTTTTTATTGCATTAGTGTCAGTTTATGCTACTAACTCCTTGATCCAGAAGAAGAAGACTAAAAGAAGCTAAGAAAGGAGTTATAAGCACTTAGGAGTGAAGAGAGATCATGAAGTGAAGCTTCTACTACCTCACCGCCCACACGGGTCCATGCAGCCGCCCCAGCGGGTGACACTTCCCGCTGAAGCGCTCTCAACGCCTTCACCAGCGCCGGCCAAGAAGCAGGTCACCGCCCCTACGCTACCCATCGGCACCCCTGCGGTGACTTGCCTTGACAAGACGGAGATCAGCGCCCCTGCGCCTGGCATGCGCCTCGCCGTGGGAGCTGGAAGGTGAAGAATCTGTGTCTCCGCCCTTGCGCTAGCCTCAAGACGCCCCTGCGCTTTGACACCAGTAACGGCCAGCAGATGAAGAGTCAGACGTTGAAGTGCATTAAAGACCCGCCCCAGTGGAGTTGTGTAGCCGCCCCAGCGGTTCTGAAGAAGATCAACCGATTCTGCCTAAACCGCCCCTACGGTTCCTGAAGGCCGCCCCTGCGGTTTAACGCCAGAAGCTTTACTCCGGCTGTTTAAACCACCTTTATGGCATTAGAGGTGGCTGTTTTAGGCCGGCTATTTACTCCTAATTAAGTGTCTTTTGTAGTATAAATAGTCCATGGCTGATTGCTAGAATTATCCATGCTTTTCCTCACAAAATCCATTTTAGACTTGAGTTTTTCCATTGTAATGAGTTGCTAACTCCCTTGCTACATTGGGTTGGTTTGAAGCTGCTTTGTTACTTTGGTTGTAAGTTCTTTTAATATAAGTTTTTATTCAGTAATGCTTTGTGTTTCCTTGATCTCCATTGTTTAATTGCATGTTAACTATTACTTGAGATTGATCACCTTAGGTTCTAAAGTGCATGTAAACAACTAGGATTATTAGGTTCCGGGTTCGGGTCTTTAGTCTAGTAGCAACTTTAAGTAATAACGGGTTGTAATTACTTAAAGAAAAGGAACACAAATATAAAGATAAGTTTAACGGTTTTAATCTTCTCTTTATATCCCTTAGTCTTTGTTTGAATGCTAACTTGTTATTTGTTCTTGTAGGTTTACAGAACTTTAATAGGTTAAGTTGTGTTGATGCCGGTTGGCTCAACACATATGTATGATCGAGATGGGAGATTACTTAAAAACTAGTAAAAGGAACACACCAAAGTAGCAATTGCATGCTTAGAATCAACCTAGTGTGAATTCATCCATTATTGTCTTACTTGTCGTATTCATCGTTTTCGTAAGTTTTTGTGAATCAATTCAACTAACCCCCCCCTTTGTGTCACTTGTCATTATAATCGATAATTGCATCTAAAACACCTTAACTCTCTTGGGTTCGACCCTTACTTAATCACTATACTTGTTCTTAGTGCTAAGTCAGGATTTACTTTTGATTGGGTATAGACGACCATAGAAATACCTTCGGTCAGGTCACACCTAGACCCAAAGGGATTGATAGGGATCAAGCTCAACCTCAAAACCTCAACTAACATCAACCTAAGTCCTTAAAGCCATACAGGGCACAAACCGATCATAACCTCAAACAAACACATCTTCACACCTCTAGCATGATCCTATACTCTCATACTAGGAAAGGAGGGAACAAAGGTATCCTAAGGAAAGCTTAGGAACACACACACACCTGCAGAATCAAGAGAAGACCCTTGCTGATGCAGGTGGCGCAGGGGCGGTGCACTGCCGGCGCTGGGGCGGCTCAAGACAGGCGCAGGGGCGGCTAGTGTGCACAAGACACCACTTCAGCCTCTTCTTCACTCTTTCCTTCGATCCTTTACTCCTTCTTAATTCAAACAGCAGCATACATAGATAACATACATATATACACATCAACATGAGCCAAACATGGCTGGAACAAGATCCAATCCTAAAGAGTCAATGCTAGACTAAGGAAAGGAAGGAAAAGAGACAAGAAGATGAAAAGAAGAAGAAGGTGAAGGTTTGAAGCCATGAAAGCTTACCAAGCTGAAGATCCAGAAGCTCACAACACCACCAAAACGTCCTCAAGCTGGATCACAAGGCTAAACAACCATAAACATCATCAAAGCCAATCAAAAGATTATCCAACTCACACACAAACTCAAAGAAGATCAAGCAAAGGTGATCCAAGGAGAAGAGAGAAAAAGATGTACGTAAGGTGAGAAAGAGATGGAGTTGAGAAGGTAAACCCTTATCAAGAGGTAAGAGATGAAGTATATAAAGGAGGTAAAAAGGGTAAAGCATGGGTCAAAGGGTCAAAGAAGACGGCTGCAGCACACAAAGCTGCGGGGCGGGCTCTATGAGCCACAGGGGCGGCTCAGGCAAACCGCAAGGGCGGTTCCAAGGTCACGCAGGGGCGGTCCAGGCTAATTCTTGGCCCTCTGCTCGCTCTCTCAATAACTCAACAACTAGGCTCTTACATCTCACCCCCCTAAAAACAAGTTTTGTCCCGAAACTTGCAAGATCCCAAAATCTCTCGGACCCCTAAGCCGGGGTATAACTCTCTCTCTATCGGAGGTATCACATCTTCGTTCAAAAGATCACAACCTATAACAATCTATAACCTCAAACACAACCATGGAGGAATCATCATCTCCAGAAAACAGGGCAACAACACTACCCAAAGGCGTAGAGGAATCACATCTCTCGCCATATCACATCACAAGGCATAGAGGAAGCACATCTCTAGCCAAAACATAAACATATACATCGTATGGAGGAATTACATCTCCACTAAAACTATGTCCATCAAAGGTAGCATTGAGGAAAGAACCATCTCCAGCTGAATCCTAATCACACTCTGATAGCATGGAGGAAAGAACCATCGCCAGCTATAAACGTATATCATACTCAAATAGCATGGAGGGAATAATCATCTCCAGCGATAACATACATCATGCTAGCATAGCAAGATCTAATAAGATCATAAAGCACATCATAACTAGCATGGAGTAAACACATCAAGGCATGTAAGCACATAATCACATACTCATCAAGATAGCACTAAGATCTATTCCTCGACCCTAGGCGCATCTATCTCGGTATAAAATTCTGGATAATTCCTCTGGATACTATCCTCAGTCTCCCATGTAGCCTCCTTAGGTCCACGTCTAGACCACTGTATCCTCATCATAGGAATGTCCTTCAAACGCAGGCGTCTCACACCTCGCTCTAAGACTGCAATAGGATGCTCATCAAAGGTGTGGCCTGGCTCCACCACCAAATCATCATACCTCACAATGTGCCTCGGATCTGGTATATACTCTCTCAGCAGAGACACATGAAACACAAGGTGAACACCCTCTAACCTCGGAGGCAAATCTAATCTATAGGCTGCTCTCCCAACTCTATCCAGTGTCTCAAAAGGACCGACATATCGGGGACTCAACTTCCCCTTTATGCCAAAACGTCTGACGCCACGCATCGGAGACACACTCAACCAGACATGAGCTCCTACTTTGAACTCTAGAGGCCGACGCCTCTTGTCTGCATATGACTTCTAGCGACTCTGTGCAGCTAGCATCCTCTCTCTAATCAGTGCTACCTGAGCCATATCATCCCGAATCTGCTCTGGCGCTATCCCACTGATACTGTTACGCTCATCCTAGCATAAAGGTGTACGACACCTACGTCCATACAGTGCCTTATAAGGAGTCATCCCAATAGATGCATGCCAGTTGTTGTTGTATGAGAACTCAACAAGTGGGAGGTAATCAGACCATCCCTGTCCCCAATCCAACATACAAGCTCGCAACATATCCTCCAAAGTCTGTATGGTCCTCTCAGACTGACCATCGGTCTGGGGGTGAAACGTAATCATGAAGTGTAGACTCGTCCCCAAAGTAGTTTGAATCTGCTACCAAAACCTCAAGGTAAACCGTCCATCTCGATCAGAGACGATCGTCCTCGGTACACCATGGAGTCTCACTATCTGTTTAGTGTACTCCTCAGCCAATCTACTCACTGACCACGTCTATCTACAAGGAATGAAACGTGCCGTCTTCATAAGTCTATCAACAACAACCCAGATAGCATCAAAACTCCTACTGGGTCTCAACCCGGTCACAAAATCCATGGAGACGTCCTCCTACTTCCACTGCGGCACTGGCAGTGGATGGAGCTCACCTCCAGGTCTGTAATGCTCTATCTTGATCTGCTGGGAAGTCGCACACTGAGCCACAAATCTGGCTACATCGGGCTTCAGCCCTCCCCACCAATATGAACGTCTCATATCATGGTACATTTTACTCGTACCTGGATGTACAGAGTAAGGTGTACAGTGAGCCTCCTGTAAAATCATCTTTCTCAACTCTGCATCGGCAGGAACACAGATGCGATCATGTCGCCTCATTACTCCATCAGCTCCAACAGAAAACTGGGGTGCCTCTCCACGAGACATTCTCTCCCTAATCCTCATCAAAGTCGGGAAGGTCCCCTGCTTCAGTTGGATCTCATCCAACAGACCAGGTAAAACCTCTAAAGCATATAACTGGGCATCCTCATCAGGAAACTGGATGTCCAACTCTAGCCAAGCTAGATCCCTCTGAAGCTGAGGTTGTACTGTCAATCTCGCAATCGCCTTCTCTCGAGGCGTCTTCCTGCTCAAGGCGTCAGCTATAACATTCGCCTTGTTAGGATAATACAAAATCTCAAGGTCAAAGTCCTTGATCAACGCCATCGACGCTGGAGGTTATTCAACTCCCGCTGCGTGAAAATATACTTCAGACTCTTATGGTCTGTGAAGATCTGACATGTAGCACCATACAGGTAATGTCTCCAGATCTTCAAACCATGAACTACCGCTGCCAACTCCAGATTATAAGTCGGGTAGTTCTCCTCATATGTCTTTAGTTGTCGAGACGCATATGCAGTCACTCTACCTCTATGCATCAATACACATCCCAAGTCTAGCTTGGATGCATCACTGTAAACCATGAAGTTATCAGAACCCTCAAGTTGTGCCAAGACAGGAGTAGAAGTCAAACGCCTCTTCAACTCCTCAAAACTTTGGGCACACTGGTTAGTCCATACAAATCTGGTAGTCTTCCTCAGAAGACTCGTCAGTGGACGGGCAATCACAGAAAATCCCTCCACAAAGCGTTTGTAATAACCGGCTAGGCCAAGAAAGTTACGCACTTCCTTGACGTTCGTCGATGTCGTCCATGCAGCCACAGACTCAATCTTCGCCGGGTCAACCGTAATCCCGTCGGCGGAGACGATATGTCCAAGAAAAGCAACCTCAGACATCCAGAACTTGCACTTAGCGAGCTTAGCATACAACTCTCTATCCCTCAAAATCTGCAAAACCGTCCTCAAATGACCGGCATGCTCCTCTCTGCTACGAGAGTATACCAAAATTTCATCAATAAAAACCATCACAAACTAGTCAAGGAAGTCGATGAATATACTTTTCATCAACTCCATGAAGACTGTTGGGGCATTCGTCAGCCCGAATGGCATCACTACAAACTCGTAGTGTCTATTACGGTACGAAATGCCGTCCTGTGAATATCCTGCTCTCTCACCCTTAGCTGGTGATATCCTGATCGTAAGTCAATCTGGGAGAAGACTGTAGCTCCTTGAAGTTGATCAAGTAGATCATCAATACGAGGTAATGGATACCTGTTCTTGATGGTCACCTTGTTCAGCTCTCTATAATCAATGCATAACCTCAAACATCCGTCCTTCTTCCGAACGAAGAGGACAAGCACCCCATGGTGAAACACTAGGGCGTATGAAGCCCTTCTCAACCAACTCCTCGAGTTGCTTCTTCAGCTCCAACATCTCGACAGGTGCCATACGATAAGGGGCCTTCGACATGGGTCTCGTACAGGCTCCAACTCTATACTGAAATCCACACTCCTTTGAGGCGGCAAGCTCGACGGCTCAGCAAATACAACTGCAAACTCGCAGACCACTAGAACGTCCTCCAAAGCTGGCCTCTCTCCATCCTTCATGGCGTAGCACCGGAAGGCATCACATCTCTGTGCAATCAATCTAGCGGCTCGTACGGCGCTGATGATAGAACCCGTCTTCTGTTCGCCCTAGAACGTGGGTGCAATCAAGTCTTAAATTTATAAAACTAGAATAAAAGCAAGCGAACACGCAGTGTACGGATCGGCGTAGATTAGCAAGTATTCCAGAGTGTCGATCACAGGGATTTGGTGAAACTAAATTCAATTTCAGACTATCGAGCAAATAAGATGTAAGGGCTCGTTTGGTAGTATTCCAAGGGAATCAGGAATCGGTTTTGGAATGGGCTATACCCATACCTTATGTTTGGTATGCCATGGAATTGGAATTAAAATGATTCCCAGGAATAGCCCATTCCAATTCAAAGAAGGCCCATGATTCCCCCAAAAAAGGAGGGTATAACTCATTCCAGGGTTTTTTTTAATTATTTTACGTCTCCCCTAAACTTCATCTACGCTTCGTTGCCGCTGCCTCCTGGTTCCACGCCTGCTGTCCAACCACCATACTAGCATCAAGGTAATTCTCTTCCCCCATTCCTTGAATCACTTCATCTTCATTCCACTCCTGCAAGCCTAGAGTTGACTTCGGCCAACTCTTCGATACATGAATCACTTCATCTGTGTTTATTAATCACTTTATCTATGCTTCCTGATTCTATGAAATATGGAAATCCTACTAGTCAATTCAACACTATGTAATTGAAAATCCATCTTGTACTTTTTATTAATCTATGTTTACAATTTTGCTAATGATTCTATGCTTCCTGTAATTTTTTATTTTCAAATAAGCCACTCTAATGGACTTGTTAATGAGTTTATATGTGTAATATAATGTGTATTTGTAACTGTTTACTTTCAGTTGTACTAGACAATTATTAACTTGTAATTGGTTATGAAACATAAAATGTAGATATGGATTTGTTTGAGTACGATTTCGAGAGGAGGAAGGAAAGACGAAAGCATATTCAACTAGTTATTATGGTCATTGTGAGATTTATTGTCATGACAACTACGATGTTGCATGATCGTAATAATCAAAATCGAGAGATTTCGTTTGAAAAAAAGAATAAGATGAGTCATAGGTTACAAAATTTGAATAGAATTATTAGAGAAAGTGATGTTACATGTAAGAACGAGCTTCGTGTCAATAGACACACCTTTGATGTACTTTGTGAGATGATTCGAGATATTGGAGGATTACGTAAAACCAAAAACATGGAATTGGAAGAAATTGTGGCCATGTTTTTGTTTACATTGGCTCATCACAAGAAAAATAGGTCAATAGGCAACTACTTTCTAAGAAGTGGGGAGAGTGTAAGCCGACAATTCAACATTTATCTTCTTGCGGTTCTAAAACTACATCGACACTTGCTTATAAAGTCTACACCGATACCTGAAGATTGTGAAGATGGTAGATGGAAAATTTTCAAGGTATCACAATAAGTTTTTTGATCAAATTAATAAAAATTATTATATTAACCTTCTCCTAATTCTCACAATTAATCTTCATTTGTAGAACTGTCTAGGAGCGTTAGATGGTACATATATTAGTGTTCATGTATCGAACACTGCTAGACCAAGATACTGAACTAGAAAAGGTGATCTTGCTATGAATGTATTAGGTGTATGTACACCTAAGATGGAATTCATATATATATGGCCCGGGTGGGAAGGTTCAGCTCATGATGTTCGTGTCCTTCGCGATGCTCTTTCAAGACCTAGAGGTTTGGAAGTGCCTAAAGGTAAATATTAGAAGGAACTAAAATTTATAAACGTAAAAAAATGTAGGACGGAGTCTTACTCTTTCTTTTTTCTTATGTCAAGGCTATTACTACTTGGCTGATGCTGGATATACTAATTGTCAAGGCTATTACTTCAACATGAAACATTCTAAAGCTAGAAATGTAATAGAAAGATGTTTTGGTCTCTTAAAAGGAAGATGGGCAATTCTTCGTAGTCCCTCCTTTTTTCCCATACGAACTCAAGGTCGAATTGTTAATGCTTGTGCTTTATTGCATAACCTCATTCGTAAACATATGCCAACTGAGGAAGAGGAGAATGTAGAAGAGGGTGCTGAAGAGCAAGAAATGGGAGAAAAACTATGTAAATATTATGAAAATACACTTTTATAATCAAAAGAAGATATAATTCTTCATTCCATATTTTAGATAAACCAAACAGCAGGTTTCAGGAATCATTCATTCCAACAACATACCAAACACCAGGTTTCAGGAATGGTTTATTCCAATTTTTTATTTCATTCCCATTCCTGATTCCAACCCCATTCCCGGAGTCATACCAAACAAGCCCTAAAAGCTTTGCAAATATTGGGAAAACAGCAACCTTAAAGATCCAGGTATCTAATTGTGGCAATCGATTCAAGATATACTATATATATAAGGACAGAGTTGAGAATTGCAAAGGTATACTAAAGTAAGGTTATGTACGGTGAAGTTCCAAAACCCTATATGTCTAACCCAAAGAACTCTCTATAAAGGTTGTTGAGGCTTCAGTATAGAAAGGATCTAAGGACTAGAATTGATCTCAAATACCCAAACTTGTAACCCAAGGATCAAGATAAACTCAAACGGCTAAGGTTGTGACACTCGAAACCGAAATAGAGGATGTTGAGTCTCACTACTACCTAGGAAAGGCAAGCCAAGGCTAGGTTAAGGCTAATCTTTAACTTTGGATTAAAGTAAAAGCAAAGTTCGTAAACTGGGATGAATCACGGTCAGATCTTGAGAACCACGGCCGTGGATACCCAAGAACATGTCGTGATTTAGGTTCGTCGACGAGGTTTCTCTAACTCTCAAGGTCCAATCAATTTACGATCGATCTATCATTATCTAAGCCACAACTATCAACCCTTCACCTTAGAATTGCTAAAGGGTTTTAGCCAATAACCATTGTCGTGATATCAATATTCAAATTAAAGAGAATAAAAGATGAGAATCCTTGAATACTCAATAGAGCTTCAAAACCAATTCTCGAATCCGAAACACAAGAACAAATGTTTAATAGATTCAGAATGTATAACACAAAACCTCACAATAATCTTACGCAAGAACGAAGAACGGGATGTCAATCCGTCTTCAATATCAAACCCTAAGAAAAAGGCTAAACCTTGGCGATCTTCAATCCACCTTAGGCGAGGATGCTCCAAGCAAAGTATGCGGCCATCGGCGTCTCCGCGGGATCAAGCGCAAATGTTGCGAGATTAAGCGGGCGTAAGCGCGTATCCCCAAAACTCTCTTTTTTGACCTTTTTATAAGACGGGGAAAGAAATAACCGTCCCGGGCCATCACGTAAATTACGTGGCAAATAAAGACTCGTCAAAAGATCGCCTAAATCACAGTCTCAAGGGTTTCCACGATGTGGTTTAGAGCGTGGAAATGGATTACGGTCTCTTGTGACTTCCACGACCGTACTTTAGGCCGTGTAACTTACTGGAATGCTCCACGCTCATGATGCCAAGATCCACGGCCGTGGTTTAGAACGTGGACTCTTCTACGGCCGTAATTTAGGGTGTGGAAGTGTAGAATACTTGTGGTTTCCTTTGTGTCGTGACATTCTTCATCCTAGCTCCTTCCTTAGCTTCCTTGATGTGTTCCTAATCCTCGAATATGATCGATTACTCTCTTTTCTCTCTCAATAGCTCCCATTTCGCCTACAATCAACACAAAGCTAGTGTAGACATCCATATCGACAAAATAGAGGAACAAACTAATAATTGCTTCTAAACTTCATCCATGTACACAATAATGAGGGAAAAACAACCAGAATAAGTTCCTAGAACATTGCAATATTTCATGCTAACATCTTCCCAAGCTCCCAGCCCCAGAAGACCTCAATCTGACCAACCTCAGTAGAGAGTGTAACAGTCCGTCTACCAACATCCAAAACCGCATGGTGTCTACGCATCCAATCCATACCGAATATGACTTTTTCATGCATCAATGGCATGACTAAGAAGTCAACAAGTAAAACACGAGTGCCTAAACGAAGGGGACAACTACGTATCTCACAGGTAACTTTGACCCGACTACTATCAGGTAACCCTATAGTAAAGGGTATCCCCTCTATGGTAACTAAACTCATACGCTCAACACATGCATCAAAAATAAATGAATGCGTAGCACTAGTATCAAACAAAACTCTAACAAGTAAACCATGAAGCAGAATGGTACCTGTAACCGCCGGTGCAGGTGGATCCTCTGTACTCCTCAACTTAAAAGCTCGCCCTCGGGCTCCTCTGGCATCACTGGTGCCAACATCTCTACCTCTGCCTCTACTCGGTCCTAGAGCAGAACCCTGAGTAGATGGACGCTTTAGAACTCTCTGATGTCCCTGTGTCTGCTACTGAGGTGTCCTCTAACCACCCCCTGCTACATTGGCAGGGGAAGAACCCTGCTGAGATGCAACTCCACCTTGGCTACAGAAGGCAGCTCTATGGCCTGGTCTACCACAGGCAAAGAAAGTCACAACCGGTCTGGGATAATCTGGCCTCAAATGACCAGGGTCACCACAGTTGTAACACTGTCGTCCCTTATCTGCAGTCAGTGCAGACAAGTGGCAACTTTGACATCTCTGGTCTCGTCTAGAACCAGAAGCTCCTCCAACTCCACTGGTCTACCTAATGCGCTGCCTCTTCTCAGACCGTCCGGTCTGAGGACCTCTCCTCTGACTGGCTCGCTCCCTCTTGTAAGCAAAAACCCGGTCCTAGTAATCAGCTAGGGACTCGCAATGGAATCCCGCCATGTATGAACGTGTGCTCTCCCTCAGACGACGAGAGAACAGATACACATGCTGGTCCTCAAATGGTGCAGCTGGACCCAACAAAGCTAACTCAGTTTGGAAGCGGAGGATGGCGTCAGCAATAGGCACGTCCTCAAAACCAGCCTCCACAAAATCCTGCAGCTTCTCCCTCCTCAGTGAGGCAGGGCGGAACTTCTCCCTAATCATGCTCCTCATATGATCATAACTGGTGGCTCTGGTGCGTACAGTTCTCCACCACTGGTGTGCAAGGATACGGAATAGAGACTACACTAGCTCTATCCGTCTATCCTCAGGGCACCTGATAGACTCTAACTGGCTCAACAACACGTGTAGGTACAATTGGCACCTGTGTCGCTCCTTGAGATCTCTCAGAATATCCCTTATGTACTGGTAAGTCTGGGGCCCTCTTCCAGCCCTGATGTCCTCCTCAAAACGTCGGAGGTACTCTCTAAACACCGGTCCTCCCATGGAAACATGGTCAGCGTCATCAGACTAAGCTCAGTGTGAATGATGTCTCATAGATCCACCACTCCTCATCTCTAGGACGACGCTCTCTACAACCTCCTCGTGTATCTCCTCCACCACTGGTGGATCAGCAGCGGGAACTGGTCCCTCACCTACCACACCTGGAGGACGGGGTGGTCTACCTCTACCTCTGCCTATAGCGGCAGTAGCTCTAGTCCGAGCCATCTGCGAGGTATGCACACCTAACTTATAAGGCTCTATATAGGACATAAGTATAGATATATATATATATATATATATATATATATATATATATATATATATATATATATACTCAACACATACACATACATAATCCATAATACATATATACATAACTATACTGCAGAGATCCATAGCAGAAGTGACGACTTCTCGTACATCTAACCCAAAACCACATTTAAAACCAAAAACCTTTTAAAATGTCAACCCATGTGGGTTCTGTTTATTTTACCTATCAAACCCTATTGCATGTAGCAAGTGCCATTGTTGTCAACCTAAGGCTCTGATACCAACTCTGTAACACCCCGAATCCGCGGGACTCGGAGTGCCACATTGGGCTAGGATCTCACAATGGATCCTGACCCTAGCTTGACAACAAGTTCACTAGACCTTACAACATGGCACTGACAGATATAAAAACAAATACATAAAACAGTATAAACTGTAAAACCAAAGGTAAGACAATATAGCCGAGTACAAAACACAACGTCCTCACACAAGAGGTAACAAAAGACCAACCTCACGCAGGATGGAAAGGATAAACAAACCCAAAAGCCCACAATATCCTATGTACGAGACGTCCTCGGCCTGCCACTCTCCTACATTACCCAACAGCATGCCTATCCTGTGGGGCATCTACAACATGGTAATATACCATTAGCTAACCATACACATATATAGAGTAATGCATAAGCACAATCACAAGTAAGGAAAGATAAACACATTAGCATGCTTTCACACATTTACCCATTTTATCATCTCAATAATAATAATGGTCATTCACTCAAACCGAATAGATAAGTATATATGAAACTATGTGACACGAGGACCGATACATCCTCACCTCTGAGCTTGCTAGCCAGCTGCACAAGTATCGGTCACACAATTCGTGTACCCTGTGGGAGTGGATTGTGCCCTTCTTGTAAAGTCAGTCTGGCCCGACATCAGAGAACATCTCAAACTCCACGGCGGGATGAAAGGGAAAGGTTATCACAGCCTCAACATATGGGGCAATCAATAAAACATAGGTCGGTGTAAACGACATCTCATGCTACCATAGCAAACATACAAAGCACACACCACTCATGCAAACACCCAATATAGGATGACAGCTAAGTAAGTCCTACGGACTTACCTCAACCTCGATCACAACTCAACCATGATCACCTCTACACTGGAGGGACAACATAGACTATAAACAGGCATAAAGAGATATATCAATCTCCTAACAACACAAGGGTCACACCTAGAACCAAAGGGATCCATAGGGATCAAGCTCAACCTCAAAACCTTAACTAATATCAACCTAAGTCCTTAAAGCCATACAAGGCATAAACCGATCATAACCTCAACCAAACACATCCTCACACTCTAGCATGATCCTATACTCTCATACTAGGAAAGGAGGGAACAAAGGAATCCTAAGGAAAGCTTAGGAACACATACACACCTGCTGAATCAAGAGCAGACCCTTGCTGATGCAGGTGGCGCAGGGGCGGCTCACTAGTGGCGCTGGGGCGGTGCACTGCCGGCGCTGGGGCGGCTCAAGACAAGCGCAGGGGCACCACTTCAGCCTCTTCTTCACTCTTTCCTTCGATCCTTTACTCCTTCTTCACTCCAACAGTAGCATACATATATAACATACATATATACACATCAACATGAGCCAAACATGGTTGGAACAAGATTCAATCCTGAAGAGCCTATGCTAGACTAAGGAAAGGAAGGAAAAGAGACAAGAAAATGAAAAGAAGAAGAAGAAGAAGAAGAAGAAGAAGAAGAAGGATGGAAGCCGTGAAAGCTTACCAAGCTGAAGATCCAGAAGCTCACAACACCACCAAAACGTCCTCAAGCTAGCTCACAAGGCTCAGCAACCATAAACATCATCAAAGCCAAGCAAAAGCTTCTCCAACTCACACACAAACTCAAAGAAGATCAAGCAAAGGTGATCCAAGGAGAAGAGAGAAGAAGATGTACATAAGGAGAGAAAGAGATGGAGTTGAGAAGGTAAACCCTCATCAGGAGGTAAGAGATGAAGTATATAAAGGAGGTAAAAAGGGTAAAGCACGGGTCAAAGGGTCAAAGAAACGGCTGCAGCGCACAGAGCCGCGGGGGCAGACTCTGTGAGCCGCAGTGGCGGCCCAGGCAAACCGCAGGGGCGGTTCCAGGGTCACGCAGGGGCGGTCCAGGATAGTTCCTGGCCCTCTGCTCGCTCTCTCGACAACTCAGTAACTAGGCTCTTACATATATAGTAGCGTATGGAGATATGGGACCTTATATTTAAGATGATAGTTTGACATCATCGCCTTGGACAACGTCGTTGGTCTTAGAATAGTTTGCATGCGAGGACGAGTAGACTCATGTATCAAGTTGAGCATCACGTGTTGGCAAATACCTTGACATGTCACCGGATTCCTTTTGAGGATGACAAAGCCACATTGAGAAGGCTATTGAAGGTATCGCCGTAAGGACGAACAAGTAGAAGGAAAACTCGAAATAACCTAAGAGTAATCGAGATGGAATCAATACCAGCAAGAAAGTAACATGGAGATGTGGAGCGGTTTTGAAGAAACAATGATTGAGCGGAAATGAAAGCTACGATAGATAACCAACTTATGATGAAGTCGAAGAGGCGTGGCGATAAACGAAAGTAGTGGATTAAGTGTATAGGATTGCAAGTGGATATCCCATTTAAGGCAAGTTTTCCATATACACTCCTAAACACGGGAGTAGAGATGAGACATATGATCAACAAATGAAGAAAGGATTAAGAGGCCCGTTAGTTAAGCTTATGGAGCCTTCAAAAGATGAGGTGTCAAGTTTTCTAGGATACTGGCGAGTTGACTTCTTTAGACTTAAGAGAATTATGAGAAGAATGGCGAGGTGAAGATTCACGTGGTGAAATTTTCTTGGTGGAATTGACCGTTTTCCGTTATTGTGATAAGGCTAAGAAACAAAAAGAAGAAAGAAGGGTGAGTGGACGTTGATCCCGAGAGAACGAGGAACGCAACAAGAAGCTTTCCGTTATGAAGGTTCTTTTGAAGGACACCATGAGAGAGTGGTTAAGCTTATGAAAGTGAGTCATATGACCCAACAAGGTCAAGAGGCACGTAGTTATCTAAGAACGAAGAAGAAGTCTAAGAGTATAGACTAATTTAGCGGAGTTAAGGTAAGAGTTCCCGAGGAGGGTAGCCCTCGTGCTTATGATAACATGAAAATTTTTGAACGAAGTTAGTCGATAATCTCAAGGAGGTCAGCTATAATGTGACGGTGGCAATCAAGAACGCACATGTGCGGGATTGCCTAATAATGAGTACGGATAGGAAAAGTAAACAAGGTTTTGGGAATATAGCGGACCGCTAACCGGATTTGGTGTAGCCCGGTGATTCAATGCCAATGGTAAGAAGGCGTATCAACTAAGGCGCTTGTGTCTTGGTCATATAACGTGACGAGGTTAAAGCAAGTAACTATGATTAGACCTCCCAAGGAGGGATTGTCACGACCTTACTTGAGCTTTTGTGGTGATGGGATTGACATGTGAGAGAGCGGCGTGGATTTGGACCTTTAAGGTTTGAGCATGGTTAAGAGGACTAGTGGTTTAAGAGGAAGGTGAGATTTCCATTGTGCTTTATGCAAATGGCAATGTAAAGAAAGAAGATGCATGATACTTTCTTTCTTACGAAACAGATGATACGTTGTCGCGAATAAGAGATGAGTCAAGTTTCTTTACTCACACGAAGGAGCCATGTGGCTATGGTATGGAATTGAGAACGGAATTATGGTAACGTTGTGAGCCTCAAGAGTAAGGTGGTAGTACTTGAGAATTGACGAGTTGGAGTTTTCAATGGTTTTAAAGGGGGAATTTCTTCTGGTTTTTCCCACAGGGCATTTTGGCACGGTTTTTGAGGAAAGGTACGAGTTGGAAAGGTTGTACTTCGATTATCGAGAGATGGGTATGATTAACGACAAGTAAAGGTATCTTCTCCGTAGAGAGGGGTTAGTTAAGACTAAGTTGCATATGATTACTATGTTTTATAAGACCGACTTGAACTCGAGATGCCACCAAATTTGGGTGGTGAGAAGAAAGGACCTTCTTAAGGTGGCATTTTGGGCCGATAAGGATACTACTAGTGTAGTGAAGCCATTGGGGATCACGAGTGCGATTGTAGAGTTGGAGTTTATATAGATGAGTACCCATCGGATTTCTGAATTGGGTTGGGATGAAGTTACACAAGTTGTGGTGTTTCAGGTGGATGTAGAGTGGACCCTAACCTAAGGGTTGTAATGGAGTTTATTGATGCATGAGTTGCACGAACAATTCTTTATGTTCTTGTGATTAAAGATGTCTTGTTGCACTCTCGGAGTTAACAGGCACAAGTTGGGCATGGGCGACAATGATACGGGTTATGCAGGACAAGAGGATAGTCTGAGTTATCTAATCAAGACAAGACGTCCGAGGTGACTTCCTAAGGGACGCAACGATTGTTGGTAGTATCAAGTTGATCCAATGAGGACGAAGTGATAATTTCAGTCATACCCCCAAGGTATGTAGAGGGGCTATGCAACTTATAAGTTGTTGCACCATAACCGCGAAGTGGCAGGATGGTTTTGACACTTCCTCCTTTCTGAGGGAGTCGATTAGATCGTGGGGACCGAGACGTGTCCATGGAGCTTCATTAGAAGCGGCAGAGGTGAGTGACCCATTCCAATTTCTTTGACACAAACATTGAGTCATGGGGACTATATGTCATGATGAATAAGTCCAAGTGGGGCTTGGGATACGCGCGAAGCAACGAGAGAGGTCTTGCATGTGTGTTAGGCGATTGTGGGCATATAAGGAGAATGACCGAGGAAGGGTCAAGAGTTAGGCGCTTTAATACGAGCACTTAAGATGATTACGATATTTGCATGATGAGAGACACGCCAGTTTTGTACGGACGATAAGAGTATGATATGTGTATATATTGCTCTGCAATTGAATGCCCACCGGAGATGATGGCTAAAGTTGGTTCAGGACTGCGGTATTATGATTTTGATATCATCCAGGGTAGGTGAATGTGATCACCAAAACCCTTAGTAAGTGGACACTTTGAGAGGAAGCAACAACTTAACTAACGGTTCAGCCTCAATTTGTTAACGAAGATGATAAGTGAAGGGATCGGACATAGTCGAAAGATTTGAAAGGGGCTTTGAGAAAGATCCGGGATTGAAGATCCCAAGGGGAGACCCCATAGTTACCTTTATGGAATGACGGTTTGGTTGAGACGCTAGGAACGTCTATGTGTACTTATAGCGGGAAGCTGAGATAGAGCCTCCAAGATGCTTGCACTACCCTTACTAGTTCACCTTGGTTCTGGTAAGAGGTATCCGGATTTGCGATGTTCACATTGGTGAGACGGCCTTAAGGCCGAGGTGGCTAAGTACATAGCCATTATGCGACCCGTCATCAGGTCTAACTTGACCACCATAAGAAGGAAAGAGGACTTCATCCACCACCAGTTACATTGTTGGAGTGGGAGTATACCTCCATAGAGGTAATTACCGGGTTAAGACTACGTGACGGTTGTGATGTGTTCGGGTCGTTATGGACCGATGGTTGGAAATAACATGTTTTACACCCTATTGGGAAACAGGGCCGACGAGTCGGCTAGTTGTGGGATATGTTAAGCCATAGTGAGATTACTTGGGGTACCAAGTACCATCGTTCGAATTGAGATGAATGATTCCCCTAGAGATTGTTGGGCAACGGGATAGTGCTACTTAGGGGCCCAGTTGTCTTTCATGACAGTTTTCGTTCACCAACTTATGGTTGGTTAGAGAGAGATTCTCAAGCTTTAAGGATGTGTTAGGAGCCTATGTGCTAAAGTGAGAACAAGTGTAATCCGAACACTTTCCTTTGATCGGACTTTCGTATTATGATAGTTGGGATGAGTTGTTTGTGATGGCCCTTTGAGAGGCATTTTGTGGACGGGAGTATAGTACCCAGTGGTGTCGGAAATTGATAGTATATGTAGGGATAGCCTGAGCGGTTACGGGATGACCTCGCTCGAGTAGCGGTGGTCCAAATTCGGATGCTAGCCGTGTTGAGTCGCCGGAAAGCGTATATATTGATCAGAGCTGTAGACCTCTAGAGTTCGGTTATGGATTAGGTGCGGTTGAGTCGATAGTTTTACGGGCGCGAGGCGTCAAATATTGGCTTGTAAGGAGGTTGAGTTTCCGTTTTAAGGACCTTTTTGAGAGATAAGCACGAGTAGGAGGTAATTTATAGATGGGTGTTGCAACCAAGAGTGGATGGTGTTTACCCGACGTTTCTTATGGCAATCGAAGGAGTACACATATGGCTTGAGTTATGTCGTAGGTCGGGTCGATCTAGTGGTAGACGAGGAGCCGATGAGGCTACGGGAGGACGTGGTATAGTGTCATTGGCGGAGTTTTTACGATGATCTAGTTACGTCGAGTTGACCAATGGATTAGATAGTATGTGCATTGGCGAGTTTGTGTATTTTGTGCCCCGAGAGGGAATGTGTTGTGGTTATCGAGTAGAGAGTTGGTACATTTTCGGCTTTTGAGTTGTTACCGAGGTCGTTGTTAGCGAGAGTTTTGCGTTAGCAAATTTCGGGACAAAACTTGTTTTTAGGGGGATTAGTTGTAACATCCGAAATTTTTATTGCGGGTGTTGAGAGGTTTATCGACCTTCCCGCAGCCGCGGCTCAGTTTTCCCGCAGGCACGAGGTGCTGAGTGCCGGATTTTATTCCCAAAATCCCGTACCGACCCTTTGTTGGGTGCATGACCCTTCGTTTTGAGGAACCGACCGCTCGTTTCCTAGTTGACCCCTCATTCTCCTTGGGCATGAGATGACCTTTGCAGCTCTCTCTCTCTCTCCTCTTATTTCACTTTCACGTGAAATGTCTCTCTCCCTTTTCTCCTTCTTACCTCTTTGGCTTGGAATCTCTTGGAAAGCTTTCTTGATGATCTCCCCTCTCTTCTCTTCGTTTTGATGTTCAGTAGTGTAGTGTTCTATAGATCTAGATGTGTAGTGTAAGTCCTTCTCTCCCTTTTCGTTTCTTCATCTTCATCTTCCTCCTTGTGCTTCAATGGTGGAAGACATGGATTCATCTTGTTTCTTCCCCTTTGGCTTGCATGTGCTTGGATCGAGTTTCAATAGAGGTTGTCGGCGATTAAGCTCCCCTTGTACAAGGGCTTGCCTAATCTCCTCAATCTCCCTCCTAGTTTCCTCCTGCCTCTCATTGGCAAGTCTCCTTTCTTCCTCCAAGAGCTCATCTCTTAGCCTTATTTGCTCTAAGGCTTCATCCAATTCAGCTTGAAGATTTCTACCGGCCATCTCTTTCTCTTTTCGGATGTTCTTAGATCTAGATCGAAGGGTTTTCTCCGGTTCGGGATCGAATGGAGCTAAATCCTTGCCACGAGATCTTCGCATACACCTAAAGAGTAATAGATGTCCTGAAAAGCAAAGACACAAACCAAAGAGAGATCAAAAGCAACAAGAAAAATCTACACTAGAAACAATCACAAAATAGACTCAATCTAGACCTAGTCCCCGGCAACGGCGCCAAAAACTTTGTTACGCTAAAAGAGTATGCACGCAATAAGCCTTAAATTTATACTCGTTATAATTATCCTAACTTCTAGCGCACCCGCAGTGTACGGGACGTTTGTAGTATGGATAGTATTCCGAGGTCGAACGCAAAGACTAAGGTGAAATTGATTCGGTTTTGTGATTAAATTTAGTGAAGATCTAAGGTTAGAAAAGAGAGAAACAAAGGAAGAAAATCTCAATTGTTTTTGTTGGTTTTAAGTGATCACATCAAAGATCATAACTCATGCAAAGCAACCAATAAAACTAAACCAAAAATCAGCACAAATAAACGAATCAAACAAGATATTGATCAAGGAAAAAGAGAGACGGATTCTAGGGGTCGGAAATTCCGGTTATGGCATAGAACTCAAGTTATCTATTCATACTTTGGATTGATTTTGATATGTTGGGATTAGGTGTTTCTAAATTGGGAGCAATTACCGGGTAAGTCTCATGATCCAACTAATCCACACCTAAGGTCTTATTACCGGGTAAGTCTCTAAGAACCTAAGGTTAGGAATTTTCTCACAAACCGGGATTGTCAATTAGGGATCTAACCTATCCTTACCGGGTAAGTCTTGGAGAGGGAAGTCTTAATCAACATTCCTAGCACATCTAATCCAATGGCGACTTGTTAGGTTCACCACTACCTAAGGTTTCGCTATTTTAGATTCTAAGGGAAAGGATTACCGGGTAAGTCTCTCCTAACTCTTAGTCACTACATTAGGATACCCTAGAGTAGGTTAAACTCAGCAAAAACTTAGGGTTTCAACAATTTTATGAATCTAAGGTAAAATCCTTCGAACCAGGAAAAATCACGGTTTGTTCTTCAGAAACCACGACCGTGGTTCTTCAAGAACTACCCGTGATTCCTAACAGCAGCTACGTTCATAAACGAAAATCATCCAAAAGTAAATCTAAGTCCGTCCTATCATAGATCTAGCCATAACCATCCTTTCTTTACCCTAGAATCACATCAAATTAGCCTACAAAAACAATTGAGATGTGCAAAGTTTTGTAGGAGAGGCGATGGCCTCTACCCATCTTGACACATAGTCCACCGCCAATAGGATGTAGAGATTGCCACATGGAGAAGGGAATGGTCCCATGAAGTCTACACCCCACACATCAAAAATCTCAACTTCTTGGATGTTATTCAAGGGCATTTCATTCCTCCTTGAAATATTGCCCGTCCTTTGGCAAGCATCACATGCCGCTACAAAACTTTGCACATCTCTAAACAAGTTAGGCCAATAAAAACCGGATTGCAATACCTTGGCACACGTTTTGTGTGAGCTAGCATGGCCTCCACATGGTAAGGAGTGACAATGCCGGATCACGCTTTCTATTTCATCTTCCGGTATGCATCTCCTAAGCACCCCATCCGGGCCTCTCTTGAATAGAAGTGGCTCACTCCAATAGTAATGCCTTACATCGTTGAAGAACTTTTTTCTTTGTGCATATGTCAATCCGGGAGGCACTTCCTCACACACCAAGTAGTTCACAATGTCGGCATACCATGGCTCACTTCCTCTAGCCACGTGGGACAAGCATTCTTCCACCATTTGCAATTGTTCGTCCCGGAATGAATCATCTATCGGGATGTTGTCTTTCCCAAGCTCCAATGGTGGGAGTCTACTAAGGTGATCCGCCACGGAGTTCTCGGATCCCTTCTTATCTCGTATCTCCAAATCAAACTCTTGAAGAAGAAGGATCCACCGAATCAACCTTGGTTTGGCATCCTTCTTTGTAAGTAGATAACGGATCGCCGCATGATCCGTATAAACTATGACCTTCGCTCCAACAAGGTATGAGCGGAATTTCTCAAATGCATACACCACCGCTAACAACTCCTTCTCGGTAGTAGCATAATTGAGTTGGGCATCATCTAGCGTCTTGCTAGCATAGTAAATAGCATGAGTACGCCCTTCTTTCCTTTGCCCCAAAACGGCCCCAACGGCCACATCACTTGCATCGCACATGATCTCAAATGGTAGACTCCAATCCGGAGGTTGCATGATAGGTGCGGAGATCAAGGCGTTCTTCAACCTACAAAACGCTTCAAGACAATCTTTGGAAAAGACAAAATCAACATCTTTCGTTAGTAGGTTAGTGAGAGGCTTAGAAATTTTAGAGAAATCTTGAATGAACCTCCGGTAGAAACCGGCATGCCCTAAGAAACTCCTTACCCCCTTCACCGAGGTAGGTGGTGGCAACTTCTCTATCGTTTCAATCTTAGCCCTATCAACCTCAATGCCACGGTTGGACACCAAGTGTCCTAACACAATACCTTCACTTACCATGAAGTGGCATTTTTCCCAATTTAAGACAAGATTTGTCTCTTCACATCTTTGCAACACTAATGACAAATTAGCCAAGCAATCATCGAAAGAAGAACCATAAACAGAGAAATCATCCATGAACACTTCCATGATATTTTCTATGTATTCCGAAAAGATGGCCATCATACACCTTTGAAAGGTGGCGGGTGCATTACACAACCCAAATGGCATTCTCCTATATGCAAAGGTACCCCATGGACATGTAAAAGTTGTTTTCTCTTGGTCATCGGGGTGGATAGGGATTTGAAAGAATCCACTATATCCATCTAAATAGCAAAAATGAGAGTGTTGAGCTAACCTTTCTAGCATTTGGTCAATGAAGGGGAGAGGGAAATGATCTTTCCTGGAGGCCATGTTTAACTTCCTATAATCTATGCACATTCTCCATCCCGTGACCGTCCTAGTTGGTATTAGTTCATTGTTCTCATTAGTTACTACCGTCATTCCACCTTTCTTAGGTACTACATGAACGGGACTAACCCACTTACTATCCGAGATAGGGTAGATAATCCCCGCATCTAGCAACTTAATGATTTCCTTTTTGACCACCTCTTTCATTATAGGATTCAATCTCCTTTGATGTTCTATAGAGGGTTTGTGGTTATCTTCCATCATTATCTTATGCATGCACAAAGATGGCTTAATGCCAACCAAATCATCAATAGTGTATCCAATGGCTTTCCTATGCAATCTTAGTTCATGCAGCAATTTAGCAAGTTCATCATCACTCAAGCATGCATTAACAATCACAGGATATGTAGAATTATCACCAAGGAATGCATACTTTAAATGAGAGGGGAGGGGTTTGAGTTCAAGCGAGGGAGGACCTTTATCGGTCGAAGACGATCCAAATAAGATTGGATGAGATGAATCCAAGGCAAAAGAAGACTCTCCTTGGCTTCTAAAAGCTTGATCACCATCAAAAGTTGATTCAGGAGAAACCACGGTTGGAAACACGGCTTGTTCATCTTCCACGGCCGTGGTTCTTGCCAAGCTTGCTTCTCGGAGTTGTCCAGAGAGTTTGACGGCCGTGGAACCTAAATCTCGACCGTGGAATTTGCAGCTGTTCACAATTTCTTCATGGCTCCCAAATCCAACTCTTGGCTCCTCTTCCAAAGCCTCCAAGGCCTTGATCTCTTCATTGCATTCCTCCTCAATGTCCTCCTCCATCATACTCAAGGTAAGAACCTTCTCCAAGGGGTCCTTGATTAAGATCGAGCTTACAACTTCTCTAGATTCTTCTTGCTCGACAATGTTGAAGATATCTTCATCAAGGGTTGGCCCTTTCATCATTGTGGACAGCTTGAACTTGATGCTCTCCTCTCCGATGTTGAAGGAGAGAGTCCCGTTCTTGCAATCCACCAAGCATCCGGAAGTGGCTAGGAAGGGCCTTCCTAGAATGATAGGAACCGGATAATCCGCCGGAATGTCCAACACTACAAAGTCGATGGGTACATAGAATCCTCCCAATTGCACCGGAATGTCTTCTAGAATTCCAACCGGATGAGTAATAGAGCGGTCCGCCATATAGAGGGTCATTTTGACCGGCTTCGGCTCTCCTAGCCCGACCTTGTTGCTAAGTGCAAGCGGTATGATGCTTACACTTGCCCCAAGATCACAAAGGGCCTCGTACTTCACGTCTCCTACTCCAATTGGAACGCAAAAAGAGCCCGGATCTCTTAGCTTGGGAGGCATTTCCTCCTTCATCGTTTGGATCAACTCCGAGGATCTCTTGGTCATCCTTATCTCCCCATACTCCTCCAACTTCCTCTTGTTGGAGAGTATTTCTTTCAAAAACTTCCCATATGCCGGCATTCCTAAGATGGCATCCATGAACGGAATGTTAATATGTAACTTGGACATTAGTTCAAGGAACTTACCAAAGTGATTGTCCAAACGTGCTCTCGCTCTTGATTGTGGGAAAGGTAGTGGTGGCTTGTATGGAGGTGGTGCCACATAAGTTGGCTCTACATCCTTGCTTTTCCCTCCATCATCTTGCTTTCTTCCCTCTTCTACCACTACTTGCTTTCCTTTAGTTTGGTCCTTGGGCAAAGGATCCTTCATGCTCAACCCACTCCTTGTTGTGATGGCCAACACTTGGCCTCTTGGGTTGTCTTCGGTTCTTCCGGGAAGCTTCCCCGGATCTCTATGCGCTTCACCCGCCTTTTGAAAGACTTGTGCTTCCAAGACCTTTTGAGCCTTAGAGATTGAAGTCACGGTGCTCTCAAGTCCATTCAATCTTCCTAGCAATTGCTCAAACATGACTTCGGTTCTATCCTTGGTAGGTTGAGAAAAACCGGGTGGAGGTTCTTGTGAAGCTCTTTGTGGTGGAGTTGTACTTGTGGAAACGGGAGGGTTCAAGGCTCCATCCGGGTTAGAGTAAGAAAATCCGGGATGGTTGTGGTTTGGCCGGTAATTGTTGAATTGCCGGTTGTTGTTGAAATTTCTTGGGCCTTGGTAATTGTTGAAATTGCCCCTTCCCATATAATTCACATCTTCCTCCTTGGAAGACAAATTGGCTTGTGGAGGCGCTTGAGGAGTTGCTTGGCTCTTTAAGGTGGTAGTACACAATTCTCTCAAGGACTTCAACTCGTTGTTGATGGCGTCAAGCTTGAAATTGCTCATGGTGACCTCACTCACCTCATATGCTCCCGCCTTTCTTCCTTCGCTCTTCCTATGAGAGTACTTTTCAATCACTAGAGCTTGCTTCTCCACAAACTCCCAAGCATCATCTACATGTTTCTCCATAAATGTCCCACCGGAAAGAGATTGAAGCTTGAATTGGCTATCTTCATCAAGCCCCTTGAAGTAGATCTCCAATAGCTCAATCTTCGGTATACCATGGTGTGGGCAATCTAGGAGAAGGTCTTTGAATCTCTCCCAAGACTTGAACAAACTTTCTCTATCCCTCATCACAAAGGCATTGATCTTTCCCCTTAATTCGGTGGTCTTGGATGGTGGGAAGAACTTGGTTAAGAACTCGGTTGTCATCTCTTCCCAAGTACCAACTCTTCCTTGTGGAATAGATTGATACCAAGCCAAGGCTTTGTCCTTAAGAGAGAAGGAAAAGGCCCTTAGCTTATGGTTGTTGCTCTCCAATCTTGGTGGTCTAAGAGTCTCCATCAAAATCTCATAGTTCATCAAATGTTGGTGAGGAGACTCTCCTTCCATCCCTCCAAATTGATTATGCCGGATCATTTGAAGAACTTGAGGGCGGAGTTCATAGTTGTGGGTAGCGGGATCTCCTAGGTTCACACCCGGTCGGTGTGCTCTTTGTGCCGGATCCATACGCCTCCCTAGGGTTTGTGGCTCCTCAACAGCAATAGGAACGACCCTAACATTGGCCGCCGGCTGCGGTTGTGGTGGAGGAGGTGGAGGTTGTCGGCGATTAAGCTCCCCTTGTACAAGGGCTTGCCTAATCTCCTCAATCTCCCTCCTAGTTTCCTCCTGCCTCTCATTGGCAAGTCTCCTTTCTTCCTCCAAGAGCTCATCTCTTAGCCTTATTTGCTCTAAGGCTTCATCCAATTCAGCTTGAAGATTTCTACCGGCCATCTCTTTCTCTTTTCGGATGTTCTTAGATCTAGATCGAAGGGTTTTCTCCGGTTCGGGATCGAATGGAGCTAAATCCTTGCCACGAGATCTTCGCATACACCTAAAGAGTAATAGATGTCCTGAAAAGCAAAGACACAAACCAAAGAGAGATCAAAAGCAACAAGAAAAATCTACACTAGAAACAATCACAAAATAGACTCAATCTAGACCTAGTCCCCGGCAACGGCGCCAAAAACTTTGTTACGCTAAAAGAGTATGCACGCAATAAGCCTTAAATTTATACTCGTTATAATTATCCTAACTTCTAGCGCACCCGCAGTGTACGGGACGTTTGTAGTATGGATAGTATTCCGAGGTCGAACGCAAAGACTAAGGTGAAATTGATTCGGTTTTGTGATTAAATTTAGTGAAGATCTAAGGTTAGAAAAGAGAGAAACAAAGGAAGAAAATCTCAATTGTTTTTGTTGGTTTTAAGTGATCACATCAAAGATCATAACTCATGCAAAGCAACCAATAAAACTAAACCAAAAATCAGCACAAATAAACGAATCAAACAAGATATTGATCAAGGAAAAAGAGAGACGGATTCTAGGGGTCGGAAATTCCGGTTATGGCATAGAACTCAAGTTATCTATTCATACTTTGGATTGATTTTGATATGTTGGGATTAGGTGTTTCTAAATTGGGAGCAATTACCGGGTAAGTCTCATGATCCAACTAATCCACACCTAAGGTCTTATTACCGGGTAAGTCTCTAAGAACCTAAGGTTAGGAATTTTCTCACAAACCGGGATTGTCAATTAGGGATCTAACCTATCCTTACCGGGTAAGTCTTGGAGAGGGAAGTCTTAATCAACATTCCTAGCACATCTAATCCAATGGCGACTTGTTAGGTTCACCACTACCTAAGGTTTCGCTATTTTAGATTCTAAGGGAAAGGATTACCGGGTAAGTCTCTCCTAACTCTTAGTCACTACATTAGGATACCCTAGAGTAGGTTAAACTCAGCAAAAACTTAGGGTTTCAACAATTTTATGAATCTAAGGTAAAATCCTTCGAACCAGGAAAAATCACGGTTTGTTCTTCAGAAACCACGACCGTGGTTCTTCAAGAACTACCCGTGATTCCTAACAGCAGCTACGTTCATAAACGAAAATCATCCAAAAGTAAATCTAAGTCCGTCCTATCATAGATCTAGCCTTAACCATCCTTTCTTTACCCTAGAATCACATCAAATTAGCCTACAACATTCATAATGGAAATCAAAGCAAACAAATATAGAATCACAACCTCCATTGCAAGAAAATGAAAGAAAGAAGATGAACAAAGAACTTCAAACACAATCCAAATCTGTAGATGAAATTAGAATGACTTACAAATCCTTCTAAAGGAAGGTTCAAGAGTTCATAAATCCCTAGCAATAAATCCGAATTACAAGAACTAAGTGTGTCTTCTCCTCTCTTCTTCAATGGCTCCTTCCTTCTTCTTCTTGCACTTTCCTTCCTAGAAAAATCCTTCTTCTTCTTGGAATATATTTTGTTAAAGGAATGGATAATGTGTGAGCTCTCCCAAACTACCCCAGCTCCCAGCTGCCCCCTCACAACCCATCTTTGGACCACTTTTATAACAAATTCTTCATGAGCTGGCCATGAGAGTCGTGGCACAGCTGTCACGAGAATCTGGAAAAATCCACGGTCATTTCCACGGCCGTGGTTCTTCAGGAACCCGTGATTCTATGCAGAAAGTTCGCCTTGGATCATTGAGCTGTGGTTTGGTGCATGGCTAGAGTTGGCGAGGTTCCATGAGCCCTCCTAGCTCTTTGTTTGTGTTGTAATGAGTCCGAGGACGTGTCATCTAAATGAACGATCCCTTGACGCATCGTTTTAGCTCTAAACTTCCCGAAATACCTACAAAACGCACACAAGTCCGTTTAGACGTCTATCTCGACAAAATACATGTTTTAAGTGCAAAACGTATTGGACTAGTGCTAGATCATGCATGATTGAGCGGGAATTCTATCTAAAAGTTACCCTAAAACTATGCTATAAATCGTGTTATCAAAATACCCCATACTTAAGGTTTGCTCGTCCCCGAGCAAATTCCCAACTATAGACTAAGAGATGACATGATTTATGTATGCAGAAAAGTGCAAAAATCTTTTTGGGTTTTGTGCTTCTACTATTGGATCACCTTCATAGTCATGATCAATGGCAATTTGATAAGCAATTATGTATCAAACAATAAGGGCATGGAAAGACAATTGTACTTAACTCAAAAGCATGCATGAGATGGGAGGACGAAGATGTCAAGAAGATCAAGAGTCTATCCAATCTAGATTACTAAGTCTTACAAACATGCAAGTAGGTCATAAGGGCTTGTGACATAAAAGGCTAAGAAACGTTTCAATTGGGGAGGGGAATTTTCTAGGTATGTGATGCTAATCCGGGAATGGAACTAACTTCACTTCCTTGTCCTCGATCAATTTCCCCCAAGTGTATATTTTTCCCTATCTTGCTTTCTTTTTCTTTTTCTTTGAATCATTTTTGAGACAATGGCATTGGTGTACAATAGCCGAAACCTCGGTGATTAGCCATCCTCGGGCTTTTTCTCGTTTTCGAGGTGCATCCACACCGGGCACACATACCAAAGCTCGTTAGGGCTATTAGTTTATTTGACTTTGGCAAGGCACCAACACCCGATTATGTGAAGTGTACCGAGTTACTTATCATTTAAACCAACGCCCCCAAACCTATTTTGGCTACACTTTCACAATAATTTCAGCATTCATTCCACGACATTCTTTTCATTACATCTTCACCCCGCACTTGCTTTTACACATTCAAACACACTAGCATGCTCCTATTCCCGGATGGGTTTAAAGAAGGTTGAATTTATATCAATTGAGGTGCTCAAGCAATCATGATCAAGATGAGAAGTAGAGAAAGATGAAATGCCTTATTCATTCCTAGATGGTATGCAAGGACTATCATATAATTTCGACCTTCAATACTCAATCCATTCTAGGCAATCATCATGATCTCAAGTCATTCGTGGAATTCAAGAGAAGTAGTTCAAGTCCACATATGCATTATTAATCCAACACATAAGGCCATTCATAGCCAATCACAAGACAAGTTTCATCATTAGGATCATATCCAAGCCTAGAAAGCACAAAAATTTTTTTAAAATTTTCTGATTTTTATGGGATTTTCGTTTTAAATATGTACAATGGAAGACATGTGCAAAATATTAACCTATCCTAGATGCTCATCATGCAAAGGATCATGCAAACCCCACCCCATACTTAGAAACACATTGTCCCCAATGTGGTATTCAAGTAAAGAGAGTGAAAGAAGGTTCTCACAATGTAAAAGCGTTTGCTATGGTATTTGGGAATTCTCAAGTGACTTGATGTTGGATGATCCTATCAACCATGGTAGAGAGCTCTCAAGCATCCTTTAAAGCCTCGGGATCCGCGCTAGGCACCGCTAGCCGTCCAAATCCCGCGTCCGCTCTACCCATAATTGGTGAGGGGTTCATCACCATCATTCACATGTCAAGAAAGGCTTCCAATGCCACTAATGCTTCTAGCACACACGAAAGTAGACAAAACACACACAAAGCACACAAAAACAGAAAAATCTAAGTAAAAATGAAAAGGAAAAAAATGTTACCAATGGGTTGCCTCCCACCAAGCGCTTCTTTAAGGTCATTAGCTTGACCAAACTCGGGAGCGTCTATTCGAGGTGAAGCGGGGCAATCATGTCTACCGGAGCTCCCGGAATATACTTCTTCAAGCGATGCCCATTCACCTTGAAATTTCCACAATGCTCCCCTCCTATTTCAATAGCTCCATGGGGAAAGATCTTCTTCACCACATATGGCCCGGTCCATCTTGACTTGAGCTTTCCGGGAAAGAGCCTTAGCCTCGAGTTGAAGAGAAGGACAAGATCTCCTTCACTCAACTCCTTTGGGACAATCCTCTTGTCATGCCATCTCTTGGTTCTCTCCTTGTAGATCCGGGTATTCTCATAGGCTTCCAACCGGAGCTCCTCAAGGGCATTGATATCAAGCAATCTCTTCTCTCCCGCCTCCTTGAGATCAAAATTCAGCCACTTAATGGCCCAATAGGCTCTATGCTCCATTTCCACCGGAAGATGGCAAGACTTGCCATAGACCAACTTGTAAGGAGTGGTACCGATAGGTGTCTTGAAGGCGGTTCTATATGCCCATAGTGCGTCATCGAGCTTCATAGCCCAATCCTTCCTTGTTCTAGACACCGTCTTCTCTAGGATGGCCTTTATCTCTCGGTTGGAGATCTCCACTTGACCACTAGTTTGGGGGTGGTAAGGTGTTGCCACCTTATGAGTCACCCCATACTTAGCCAAAAGTGCTCCAAAATTCCTATTTGTGAAGTGCTTCCCTCCATCACTAATGATCACTCTTGGTGTTCCAAACCTAGGGAAGATCACTCGGTTGAAGAACCGCACCACCACCTTGGCATCATTTGTAGGAGAGGCGATGGCCTCTACCCATCTTGACACATAGTCCACCGCCAATAGGATGTAGAGATTGCCACATGGAGAAGGGAATGGTCCCATGAAGTCTACACCCCACACATCAAAAATCTCAACTTCTTGGATGTTATTCAAGGGCATTTCATTCCTCCTTGAAATATTGCCCGTCCTTTGGCAAGCATCACATGCCGCTACAAAACTTTGCACATCTCTAAACAAGTTAGGCCAATAAAAACCGGATTGCAATACCTTGGCACACGTTTTGTGTGAGCTAGCATGGCCTCCACATGGTAAGGAGTGACAATGCCGGATCACGCTTTCTATTTCATCTTCCGGTATGCATCTCCTAAGCACCCCATCCGGGCCTCTCTTGAATAGAAGTGGCTCACTCCAATAGTAATGCCTTACATCGTTGAAGAACTTTTTTCTTT
The DNA here is from genome assembly GCA_033239125.1 of Fagopyrum homotropicum. Lineage (NCBI taxonomy): Eukaryota > Viridiplantae > Streptophyta > Magnoliopsida > Caryophyllales > Polygonaceae > Fagopyrum > Fagopyrum homotropicum. The sequence continues at coordinate 28,873,550 of BSWB01000002.1, read as the reverse complement.
GTGCATATGTCAATCCGGGAGGCACTTCCTCACACACCAAGTAGTTCACAATGTCGGCATACCATGGCTCACTTCCTCTAGCCACGTGGGACAAGCATTCTTCCACCATTTGCAATTGTTCGTCCCGGAATGAATCATCTATCGGGATGTTGTCTTTCCCAAGCTCCAATGGTGGGAGTCTACTAAGGTGATCCGCCACGGAGTTCTCGGATCCCTTCTTATCTCGTATCTCCAAATCAAACTCTTGAAGAAGAAGGATCCACCGAATCAACCTTGGTTTGGCATCCTTCTTTGTAAGTAGATAACGGATCGCCGCATGATCCGTATAAACTATGACCTTCGCTCCAACAAGGTATGAGCGGAATTTCTCAAATGCATACACCACCGCTAACAACTCCTTCTCGGTAGTAGCATAATTGAGTTGGACATCATCTAGCGTCTTGCTAGCATAGTAAATAGCATGAGTACGCCCTTCTTTCCTTTGCCCCAAAACGGCCCCAACGGCCACATCACTTGCATCGCACATGATCTCAAATGGTAGACTCCAATCCGGAGGTTGCATGATAGGTGCGGAGATCAAGGCGTTCTTCAACCTACAAAACGCTTCAAGACAATCTTTGGAAAAGACAAAATCAACATCTTTCGTTAGTAGGTTAGTGAGAGGCTTAGAAATTTTAGAGAAATCTTGAATGAACCTCCGGTAGAAACCGGCATGCCCTAAGAAACTCCTTACCCCCTTCACCGAGGTAGGTGGTGGCAACTTCTCTATCGTTTCAATCTTAGCCCTATCAACCTCAATGCCACGGTTGGACACCAAGTGTCCTAACACAATACCTTCACTTACCATGAAGTGGCATTTTTCCCAATTTAAGACAAGATTTGTCTCTTCACATCTTTGCAACACTAATGACAAATTAGCCAAGCAATCATCGAAAGAAGAACCATAAACAGAGAAATCATCCATGAACACTTCCATGATATTTTCTATGTATTCCGAAAAGATGGCCATCATACACCTTTGAAAGGTGGCGGGTGCATTACACAACCCAAATGGCATTCTCCTATATGCAAAGGTACCCCATGGACATGTAAAAGTTGTTTTCTCTTGGTCATCGGGGTGGATAGGGATTTGAAAGAATCCACTATATCCATCTAAATAGCAAAAATGAGAGTGTTGAGCTAACCTTTCTAGCATTTGGTCAATGAAGGGGAGAGGGAAATGATCTTTCCTGGAGGCCATGTTTAACTTCCTATAATCTATGCACATTCTCCATCCCGTGACCGTCCTAGTTGGTATTAGTTCATTGTTCTCATTAGTTACTACCGTCATTCCACCTTTCTTAGGTACTACATGAACGGGACTAACCCACTTACTATCCGAGATAGGGTAGATAATCCCCGCATCTAGCAACTTAATGATTTCCTTTTTGACCACCTCTTTCATTATAGGATTCAATCTCCTTTGATGTTCTATAGAGGGTTTGTGGTTATCTTCCATCATTATCTTATGCATGCACAAAGATGGCTTAATGCCAACCAAATCATCAATAGTGTATCCAATGGCTTTCCTATGCAATCTTAGTTCATGCAGCAATTTAGCAAGTTCATCATCACTCAAGCATGCATTAACAATCACAGGATATGTAGAATTATCACCAAGGAATGCATACTTTAAATGAGAGGGGAGGGGTTTGAGTTCAAGCGAGGGAGGACCTTTATCGGTCGAAGACGATCCAAATAAGATTGGATGAGATGAATCCAAGGCAAAAGAAGACTCTCCTTGGCTTCTAAAAGCTTGATCACCATCAAAAGTTGATTCAGGAGAAACCACGGTTGGAAACACGGCTTGTTCATCTTCCACGGCCGTGGTTCTTGCCAAGCTTGCTTCTCGGAGTTGTCCAGAGAGTTTGACGGCCGTGGAACCTAAATCTCGACCGTGGAATTTGCAGCTGTTCACAATTTCTTCATGGCTCCCAAATCCAACTCTTGGCTCCTCTTCCAAAGCCTCCAAGGCCTTGATCTCTTCATTGCATTCCTCCTCAATGTCCTCCTCCATCATACTCAAGGTAAGAACCTTCTCCAAGGGGTCCTTGATTAAGATCGAGCTTACAACTTCTCTAGATTCTTCTTGCTCGACAATGTTGAAGATATCTTCATCAAGGGTTGGCCCTTTCATCATTGTGGACAGCTTGAACTTGATGCTCTCCTCTCCGATGTTGAAGGAGAGAGTCCCGTTCTTGCAATCCACCAAGCATCCGGAAGTGGCTAGGAAGGGCCTTCCTAGAATGATAGGAACCGGATAATCCGCCGGAATGTCCAACACTACAAAGTCGATGGGTACATAGAATCCTCCCAATTGCACCGGAATGTCTTCTAGAATTCCAACCGGATGAGTAATAGAGCGGTCCGCCATATAGAGGGTCATTTTGACCGGCTTCGGCTCTCCTAGCCCGACCTTGTTGCTAAGTGCAAGCGGTATGATGCTTACACTTGCCCCAAGATCACAAAGGGCCTCGTACTTCACGTCTCCTACTCCAATTGGAACGCAAAAAGAGCCCGGATCTCTTAGCTTGGGAGGCATTTCCTCCTTCATCGTTTGGATCAACTCCGAGGATCTCTTGGTCATCCTTATCTCCCCATACTCCTCCAACTTCCTCTTGTTGGAGAGTATTTCTTTCAAAAACTTCCCATATGCCGGCATTCCTAAGATGGCATCCATGAACGGAATGTTAATATGTAACTTGGACATTAGTTCAAGGAACTTACCAAAGTGATTGTCCAAACGTGCTCTCGCTCTTGATTGTGGGAAAGGTAGTGGTGGCTTGTATGGAGGTGGTGCCACATAAGTTGGCTCTACATCCTTGCTTTTCCCTCCATCATCTTGCTTTCTTCCCTCTTCTACCACTACTTGCTTTCCTTTAGTTTGGTCCTTGGGCAAAGGATCCTTCATGCTCAACCCACTCCTTGTTGTGATGGCCAACACTTGGCCTCTTGGGTTGTCTTCGGTTCTTCCGGGAAGCTTCCCCGGATCTCTATGCGCTTCACCCGCCTTTTGAAAGACTTGTGCTTCCAAGACCTTTTGAGCCTTAGAGATTGAAGTCACGGTGCTCTCAAGTCCATTCAATCTTCCTAGCAATTGCTCAAACATGACTTCGGTTCTATCCTTGGTAGGTTGAGAAAAACCGGGTGGAGGTTCTTGTGAAGCTCTTTGTGGTGGAGTTGTACTTGTGGAAACGGGAGGGTTCAAGGCTCCATCCGGGTTAGAGTAAGAAAATCCGGGATGGTTGTGGTTTGGCCGGTAATTGTTGAATTGCCGGTTGTTGTTGAAATTTCTTGGGCCTTGGTAATTGTTGAAATTGCCCCTTCCCATATAATTCACATCTTCCTCCTTGGAAGACAAATTGGCTTGTGGAGGCGCTTGAGGAGTTGCTTGGCTCTTTAAGGTGGTAGTACACAATTCTCTCAAGGACTTCAACTCGTTGTTGATGGCGTCAAGCTTGAAATTGCTCATGGTGACCTCACTCACCTCATATGCTCCCGCCTTTCTTCCTTCGCTCTTCCTATGAGAGTACTTTTCAATCACTAGAGCTTGCTTCTCCACAAACTCCCAAGCATCATCTACATGTTTCTCCATAAATGTCCCACCGGAAAGAGATTGAAGCTTGAATTGGCTATCTTCATCAAGCCCCTTGAAGTAGATCTCCAATAGCTCAATCTTCGGTATACCATGGTGTGGGCAATCTAGGAGAAGGTCTTTGAATCTCTCCCAAGACTTGAACAAACTTTCTCTATCCCTCATCACAAAGGCATTGATCTTTCCCCTTAATTTGGTGGTCTTGGATGGTGGGAAGAACTTGGTTAAGAACTCGGTTGTCATCTCTTCCCAAGTACCAACTCTTCCTTGTGGAATAGATTGATACCAAGCCAAGGCTTTGTCCTTAAGAGAGAAGGAAAAGGCCCTTAGCTTATGGTTGTTGCTCTCCAATCTTGGTGGTCTAAGAGTCTCCATCAAAATCTCATAGTTCATCAAATGTTGGTGAGGAGACTCTCCTTCCATCCCTCCAAATTGATTATGCCGGATCATTTGAAGAACTTGAGGGCGGAGTTCATAGTTGTGGGTAGCGGGATCTCCTAGGTTCACACCCGGTCGGTGTGCTCTTTGTGCCGGATCCATACGCCTCCCTAGGGTTTGTGGCTCCTCAACAGCAATAGGAACGACCCTAACATTGGCCGCCGGCTGCGGTTGTGGTGGAGGAGGTGGAGGTTGTCGGCGATTAAGCTCCCCTTGTACAAGGGCTTGCCTAATCTCCTCAATCTCCCTCCTAGTTTCCTCCTGCCTCTCATTGGCAAGTCTCCTTTCTTCCTCCAAGAGCTCATCTCTTAGCCTTATTTGCTCTAAGGCTTCATCCAATTCAGCTTGAAGATTTCTACCGGCCATCTCTTTCTCTTTTCGGATGTTCTTAGATCTAGATCGAAGGGTTTTCTCCGGTTCGGGATCGAATGGAGCTAAATCCTTGCCACGAGATCTTCGCATACACCTAAAGAGTAATAGATGTCCTGAAAAGCAAAGACACAAACCAAAGAGAGATCAAAAGCAACAAGAAAGATCTACACTAGAAACAATCACAAAATAGACTCAATCTAGACCTAGTCCCCGGCAACGGCGCCAAAAACTTTGTTACGCTAAAAGAGTATGCACGCAATAAGCCTTAAATTTATACTCGTTATAATTATCCTAACTTCTAGCGCACCCGCAGTGTACGGGACGTTTGTAGTATGGATAGTATTCCGAGGTCGAACGCAAAGACTAAGGTGAAATTGATTCGGTTTTGTGATTAAATTTAGTGAAGATCTAAGGTTAGAAAAGAGAGAAACAAAGGAAGAAAATCTCAATTGTTTTTGTTGGTTTTAAGTGATCACATCAAAGATCATAACTCATGCAAAGCAACCAATAAAACTAAACCAAAAATCAGCACAAATAAACGAATCAAACAAGATATTGATCAAGGAAAAAGAGAGACGGATTCTAGGGGTCGGAAATTCCGGTTATGGCATAGAACTCAAGTTATCTATTCATACTTTGGATTGATTTTGATATGTTGGGATTAGGTGTTTCTAAATTGGGAGCAATTACCGGGTAAGTCTCATGATCCAACTAATCCACACCTAAGGTCTTATTACCGGGTAAGTCTCTAAGAACCTAAGGTTAGGAATTTTCTCACAAACCGGGATTGTCAATTAGGGATCTAACCTATCCTTACCGGGTAAGTCTTGGAGAGGGAAGTCTTAATCAACATTCCTAGCACATCTAATCCAATGGCGACTTGTTAGGTTCACCACTACCTAAGGTTTCGCTATTTTAGATTCTAAGGGAAAGGATTACCGGGTAAGTCTCTCCTAACTCTTAGTCACTACATTAGGATACCCTAGAGTAGGTTAAACTCAGCAAAAACTTAGGGTTTCAACAATTTTATGAATCTAAGGTAAAATCCTTCGAACCAGGAAAAATCACGGTTTGTTCTTCAGAAACCACGACCGTGGTTCTTCAAGAACTACCCGTGATTCCTAACAGCAGCTACGTTCATAAACGAAAATCATCCAAAAGTAAATCTAAGTCCGTCCTATCATAGATCTAGCCATAACCATCCTTTCTTTACCCTAGAATCACATCAAATTAGCCTACAACATTCATAATGGAAATCAAAGCAAACAAATATAGAATCACAACCTCCATTGCAAGAAAATGAAAGAAAGAAGATGAACAAAGAACTTCAAACACAATCCAAATCTGTAGATGAAATTAGAATGACTTACAAATCCTTCTAAAGGAAGGTTCAAGAGTTCATAAATCCCTAGCAATAAATCCGAATTACAAGAACTAAGTGTGTCTTCTCCTCTCTTCTTCAATGGCTCCTTCCTTCTTCTTCTTGCACTTTCCTTCCTAGAAAAATCCTTCTTCTTCTTGTAATATATTTTGTTAAAGGAATGGATAATGTGTGAGCTCTCCCAAACTACCCCAGCTCCCAGCTGCCCCCTCACAACCCATCTTTGGACCACTTTTATAACAAATTCTTCATGAGCTGGCCATGAGAGTCGTGGCACAGCTGTCACGAGAATCTGGCAAAATCCACGGTCATTTCCACGGCCGTGGTTCTTCAGGAACCCGTGATTTTATGCAGAAAGTTCGCCTTGGATCATTGAGCTGTGGTTTGGTGCATGGCTAGAGTTGGCGAGGTTCTATGAGCCCTCCTAGCTCTTTGTTTCTGTTGTAATGAGTCCGAGGACGTGTCATCTAAATGAACGATCCCTTGACGCATCGTTTTAGCTCTAAACTTCCCGAAATACCTACAAAACGCACACAAGTCCGTGTAGACGTCTATCTCGACAAAATACATGTTTTAAGTGCAAAACGTATTGGACTAGTGCTAGATCATGCATGATTGAGCGGGAATTCTATCTAAAAGTTACCCTAAAACTATGCTATAAATCGTGTTATCATACATGGTTGATCCTAGGGAGTTTTTATGCTAGAAGCATGCTAGGATTGGACATAGGTTAGTTGGAATGCCATGTAGTGGCTTGTAGACCTTAGCCGAGTTTGTGAGGTTTTTGGAATGATCTATGGCTTGATGGCCGCATGTTTCTGAGTTGGTTCATGGGATGAGGGTATGGCTGCCTTCTGAGGCGTTGTGAGGGTTTAGTTGGTGAGTACATGGTTGTGAGATTGTGAGCTAGGATGTGCATATAGTTGTTACCGTTTCCTTTGTTGAGACTAGGATCGTTTCTCCTAGTATAGGTTATGGTTTATGATCTTGTGAGATCATCGGGTCTAGAAGTCTAAGGACTTCTTGCTTATGAGAGTGGTATTGATTTGTTCCTTGTTATGATCAGGCGATGAGTATTCCAACGGGAAGTTGAGATCGGTTTCGGTTAGATTTGAGATGAGGTAAGTCCTCGGACTTACTTAGCCGCTTTTATGCATAATTTGGATATGTGATGGTGGTGTGTGTTTAATTGCTTATGATCATGAAACCGGATAAGGACAACTTGGTTATATATATTGTTGGCCCATTGTTTATTACTATCGGGCGGTGACATCACTACCCAGCTCCAGATGGAGACTGGGAGGTTCTCTACGACCATGCCACACATGGTATACGGGCGGGCTTCTTCGCCACTCCTGTTGGTTACACGGGAACAGAGGCGAGAGTTATAAGACTCTCGTGTCATACTTTAAACGAATGGAACTAGTAACTGAATAACATAAAATGAGGATAAGAATCGGATATGTATGTATATGATCATGGTGTGTGTTATGTGTACTTGTGTGTGTGTTTGTGCCCTTGCTATCTTTATAATGCCTAGAATGTGAGCTAACGGTTTTATACTGATTGTTGTAGTTGATGTGCAGGTTAGGTGTGGCCGAGTGATCCGGAGGAATGGGCAGCCGGGGTTCCGTACATCATAGGTTGAGTTTGGGGGTTTGAATCCGTGTATTGAGTTGTATATTGTGTAATGTTGGTGTTGTTGTATAGACGACTGATGTCTTTCCTTTCTTGATATATTCTGGAATCATATCATTGCATTAAATTATTATCGGTTTTGGCCTTCATTTGTGCCTTGTTGACAAGGTCCGGTGAAATTGTTGTCAGGCTAAGGGTCGGGACCCATTGTGAGGTCTCGCCTGTTCGCTCCAAATGGTGTGTGCAAGCTTTAAATTTATAAGCCTAGATGTATGCCTAAAACAAGGATGCGAACCCGCAGTGTACGGGTCAATCGTAGTAAAAGCAAGAATTCCGGGGTGTCGATCTCAGGGACTTAGGTGAAACAAAACCAATATAGGTAGTCAATATTGCAACTAACCACAAAAGCAATTAAAGCAATAAAAAATGATAAAAAAGTCAATTAAAGGAATATGTAATTCTAGAGATTAAAGCATCCAGTTGTGGTTCCAACTCAAGATCTCAAGGTAAGCGGACAAAGCTGAGATTTTTGCTAAGGGAAGGTGTTATTAAAGAGGAATAGATCACCGGGTAAGTCTCACTACTCACTAACTCCAAGCCAAAGAACCTATCACCGGGTAAATCTCAAGGTACTAAGGAAAGGAACTATAATCTCAAACCAACACACCAACTAAGGGAATAGAATCAACCTTTACCGGGTAAGTCTCAGGCTAACTCACAAGGATGGAATGAAGGCACACTCAAACCCCAATAAAGGATAAACTTTTATTGCCTACACTTATGATCATGGGTAAACAATCAAAGGAATTACCGGGTAAGTCTCATCCTAGGCTTGCATTGAACCAGGAAAGGTGTAATAAGAATAGGATTTGGCAAACTCTAACACTTAACTCTCAGTTTCGGATTAGAAAGGGTCACCTCGGTCAGACAAGTTCCACCCCGGCCGAGATGTTCATCGACTGAACGAGATGTTCTAGGGTTAAGGATAAAGACTCGAGCTTTCAGGGTCCTACTGGAATTTAAGATTATTCTATCATTATTTTTCCCACAACCTTCAGCCAATCACACTAGAATCACACAAAGAAATTAGCCACTCATCATCATGAAAGCAATAATCAAATATATGGGAAGAGAATGAATATTTGAACACAAAAACCTTAAGAACAAGGCTTCAATAACTGAATCAAATATCAAACAAATAAGCGTTCTTTGGATCACAAATCCAACAAGACAATCAACAAGAAGAGAATCTAAGAAAGTCTTACAAAACCCTTCACAAAAGCTATAACAAGCTATCAATCCTTCCTTCAATCTTCCTTCCTTCAAAACCCTGGAGAAAATCTCTTAATTGCTGGATGCTATCAGCCCTCTAAGCATGTATATGCATTCGGTGATCCGAAGATCTGAAATCTCTTGATCCGAAGATGGGTGAATTGTAGAAAATCCACCCTTTAATAAGAGAATTATCTTCCAAAGATAAAATATCTTAAAAAGATAATTTCCTATAAAATATATCCATATCTCCTAAAATAAATATCTTCCTTCCAACTATAAGATATTTCTATAAAATATATCCATATCTCCTAAAATAAAATTATCTTAAAAATATAATTTTATAGGAAATATCTTAAAAGATAATTTTCTAATAAAATATATCTTATCTCCAAAATAGATCTCCTAAATATGTGATCTTCCTTCCAGAAATCCAGGCCAAAAATATAAGATTTCTCCTTCCAAAAATAAAAGATCTCAGCCAAGAATAAATGATCTCGCCGCGTCAGGGTATTCGCCTCGGTCAAGACGCTCCTCAAGATCACCTCGGTCGAGGTGACTCTGTGGTCAACCGAGGTGACTCTCAGCTGAAGGTGAAATCTCTTAAATCTGGTCCAAAGTAAATCTCTAATTCAATTTCATGCTTCCTGGATTCTTCCTTAAGCTCCTGAATGTAGCTCCAATGACTCCTTAGCTCCTTTAGCCCCATTTGATGAAAAAGGTGCCATTTTACCTACGATTACACGAAACTTGGTGTAGACCTCGATTCCCGCAAAGGTAGATGAAACGACAATATAATCACATAATATACATGTTAGCATGAAATATTGTGATATTTTAGGCACGTTTTCTAAACGTATTTGATTCATATTGATAGTCTTTGATTGATCATTGTTGCATTTGTGAGCTAGTTCGCCTATATTATCGATATGGATGTCTACACAAGCTTTATGTTGATTATAGGTGATTGAGAGCCATTTCCGAACGGAATCGAGCAAGGATGAGTTGATCGAGTATGTCCATGGATTGAGGACATTCTTAGGAGCCAAAAGAGAGCTAACTTGAGGAATGCACGATGCTAGGGAAGAATCACGTTCTTGCCCTAAACCACGCTCTAAAATACGGCCGTATTACATTCCACGTTCAGTTCCACGGCCGTGGAACCCTAGCAAGTGAAGCGTGATTCATTCCAGAAGCTTTTACGGTCGTGGAATCCATGGTTCAAACCGTGTTGATTTCCACGCTCTAAATTACGGTCGTGGAACCTTCCACGACCGTGATCTTGGCGATCTTTTTCGCCACACTTTAAGCCACGATCTTTTAAAAGATTGGGCCGGGCCACTACTTCATCATACCCTATAAAAGGACGGACGAAGGGAGATTCCGTCATGCCCGCTTAGAGACGTTTCCGACCTCCGCTTAGAGATTTTTGCGATTCTTGCAAAAGACGTTTTCCACGTTACGATTGGAGTTGCCCTAATCTCGCACTTTTGGTGGAGGTTGCTGTTGAGATTTCCGGATTGACGGAAGATCGAAGATTCGGAAGATTGTTGCAAGAAGAATTCTCTTCTTGTTTAGGTTTGATTTAGAAGACGGATTGACATCCCGTTCTTCCTTCTTGCCTAAGATTGTGTTTGTTTGCTATTTTCTGAATCTATTGACGATATTCATTATTGATTGTGACTTTGAGGTTGGTTTGAAGTTTATTAGAAGTTTTTGGAAGTTTTCATCTTTAAATCTTTTAATCTTTGAATTTGATATCATAATGATGATTGTTGGCTAAAAACCCTTAACAATTCTAAGGTAAAGGGTTGATAGTTGTGGCTTAGATGATGATAGATCGATCGTAAACAGATTAGACCCTGAGAGTTAGAGAGAATCGTCGACGAACCCTAAATCACGGTTTGTTCTTGAGTTCCACGACCGTGGAATCTCAAGATCCACCCGTGATTTCCCTTAAGTTTACGAACCTGCTTTTACTTTAATCCAAAGTTAAAGATTTGCTTTAACTTAGTTTAGGCTTGCCTTTTTTAGGTGGTAGTGAAGCCTCCACAACCTCTACCTCGATTGTGAGTGTCATAACCTTAATCGATTTAGTTAGTCTTGATCCTTGGATTACAAGTTTGGGTATTTGACATTAATTCTTGCCTTTAGAACCTTTCTATATTGAAGCCTTAACAACCTGTATAGAGAGTGTCTTGTAGGTGAGTCATATAAGGTTTTTGGAACTTCGCCGTACGATTACCTTACAATAGCATACCTTTGCATATCTCAACTCTGTCTTTATATCATTAAGTATATCTTGAATCGATTGCCACAGCTGGATACTTGGATCTTTAGGATTGTTGTTTTCCCAATAATTTGCAAAGCTCTTATATTCACTTGCTTGATAATCTACGATCGAATTTATTCTCCCCAAATCCCTGTGTTCGATACTCTGGAATACTTGCTAATCTACGCCGATCCGTACACTGCGGGTTCGCTTGCTTGATTCTAGTTTTATAAATTTAAAGCTTATTTGCACGCACGTTTAGGGGCGAACAATACATTCAAACATGCTTATTATTGAAGATAAAACGTCTAAACAAGTCCCAAAATATAGACTATAATTCATGCTATCAAAATACCTCATACTTGTCCCTTGCTTGTCCCCAAGCAAGTTCCAAATCTTAAGTACAAGATAGAATGGATTATAAGTCATATAGATCAGTGAAAAGTATTTCAAAACATTTTTGGTGGTGTGTTCCAATCATAGATCACTCTAAGAGAATGCTTCATGGAATTTAAAATCAAAATATGATCAAAATATTTTATAAATAAAAGAAAGTTGTTCATCTTTGCATAAAATCATAGAATGCATAATTGATCATAATTATCGAAATTAATCATGTATAATCCAGTTTGAACCACCAAGTCAATCAACAAGCTCGAGGTCTCAAGGACTTTTCAATAGAAGGTCAAGAAACGTGTGAGGGTGGGATGTATGTAGGGAATGTGGTGCTAGAATCCGGGAAAAGGATCTTCACTTCACTCACTTGTTTTGAATTTCAACATCTTCCACCAATAAGCTTTGCTTATTTTTACTTTTTTTACTTTTTGGGATGCATGGACAGAGGTGCACAATAACCGAAGCCTAGGAGATCAGCAATCATCAATTTCTCGAGATGCCTCAAACCCTTGATGCACATACCATGACCCGTTAGGAATATCGCTCAATCCTACTTTGGCAAGACAAAAACACCCGGCTATGTGAATGGTGCCGAGTTACTCATCATCATGATTGACTTCCCCAAACCTATTTTGTTTCTTTCTAACTTCCAGCCAACATCTCATCTTTTCTTTCACTTGCTTTTCACTTGCTTGCTTCCAAATTCCCGGATAGGTAAAGGGAGGCAAATATGTATATGGGGGGCTAAGCATGATCGAGAAGAAGAAGAGAAGAGAATGAATTGACTTAATCATCCCAGGAAGAAAGTGATAGAACTCATCATGTGGTGTCAACCTTCAAATTCAACATAATTTGGATTAAAACAAAGTATTAAACATGCTAAAAATTTCAAACAAAGCATTTAGCAACTTAAACATATTATAAAACCTTTCAAACATATAAAGATTTCAAAACCAGTCTGCAAACAAAATCTTCACTGAGGTCATATCCAGATAAGAATCACAAAAATCGTTTCGAAAACTGTTTCAGTTAAACCACCTCGGTCGGGATGTTCTAAGTCAACCGAGGTACTGCACCTCGATTGGTCAGAATCACTTCGGTCGAGGTCATACAATTTTTTTCTTTAACCAGTTTTTGACGTTTTTCTCAATCAATTAACCTGTATGCATGCATGTAGTCTCAGATAAGCATATAGAGCAGGATAAAATCATAAATATCCATCAAGAGTCATACAATCATCCACATAAGTCAAATAATACATATCCGAATACCCCATACTTGGGACACATTGTCCCAATGGGTCTAATAAGTCATAAGAACAGAATACTCACCGGACAAAGGTGAGCTGCATAATAAATAAAGAAAAGAAATCCTGCAAGCTCTAATCCTGATCTGCTGGCGGTGGTGGAGGATATGGTATGTATGGATGCTGGGACGGGTCGAATGGATGTCCCATCATATGCTGGAACAGGATCTCCATCATCCGGCGCTGATAGTGCTGGCTCTCTAGTATTTGATGAGTCCGGCTGTCCAACTCTCGGTGAAGGTCATCCAAACATCCCCCTAGATCGACGGTCATGGTTGCGTAGGAGTCAATCATCTGATCTGTCAGATCTTCGATCCGGCGGTGAGCTACGGGATCCCTCTACCTACGTACTCTACGCCTGGAAGGACGTGCTGGTGTTGCAGCTGGCTCGTCCTCTGTCTCCTCGTCGTCTAGATCGACGACTGGTATACTGGGAGCAGTTGTATTTGTCCCTGTCTCCATAGCAACTCCACCATCATCCTCCTCATCAGCCTCCTCCTCATCCTGCTCCTGGGCTGCTGCTGCTGCGTCTCTAGCGTCCTCAATAAGAGGAATCCACGCAGTGTACTAGTACTGAGGGTCAAATACTGAGAACTGAGATGACCATCTAATACCTTGAGGGACAGTCTGCTCCCAGGGCATCGCCACATATGGCGTAGTAAGTTCACGAGGAACCAGAATCCTCCTCGTGATCATCTCCTACAGGCCAAGCGGCTTGGCAACCGCCACCATAGTACAAGCACTCAGATCAAGGTCCATGTAACTCACGATGTGAGTCACTAGCCCTCCATAGCAGATATCCCCCTTTGCCTTCGCCTTTATCTTGTGTAAATCCTCATCCAGCATCACTCCAAAGTCGGGAACTCCTCCGGTAACCATACAGTATAGACTCAACAACTCCCCTTGTCTAATCTTCTGGGGCGTCTCAGTACGCGCCAGAAGTGTCTCGCTAATGATCCGGTGGGCTAATCTGAAGGCGAGGTGGAAGATGATGCGCTCCTTGGAGTCTCCAGGTCTCCACCTATCAGCATGCTCAACTACATGAGCTATCTGGCTCCAAAACTGTCGAGCCACGACTCGAGAAGGAAAATTAGAAACTGTGGGGGTCGGGAAGCCGAAGATCTCCCTCCAATGGTCCATCGAAACTAAGTAGTTCCGGTTCAGCAACCGATACTAGATGGCACGCTCTGTAGGCAGGTAAGTCACGGAGCTCACAAACTCCAAAGTCGGCTCAAGGTAGGCTGGAGCTCTAATCTCAGTAAACTGCTCCAGCCCTACCATAGCAATCATCCGCCTCAAATCATCATCTACGTAGAGGCAATCAAAAGCAGCGATATCAAGGAATTGCGGTGCAACCACTGGACGCGCAACAATGCGGTCATAATCTACCTAGTGACGCTCATGGATCACCGGTATGAAGGCGAGAAGAAGAAGAAGGAGAAGGGGAAGACCTATCCCTCAGAACCAGCTGTCTATCAAAACTCATTTTTCCTCTCTCTATTAGACCACCTCGGTCGGTTGTCAAATCTCAAGAACACCTCGGTCGAGACGCAGGTTGACTGGACCTAGGTAGAAGGCTGTTCGATCTTAACTCTCAGAAATCCAAATTTTTTCCCCCAATATCACTACCAATTTTTCCTATGGGGTACTTAAGCCTTTTTCAACACAATTCAGGGGCAACCAAAGCCCAATTTGATCGAAACAGTGAAGAAGAACGAGTTAGGGTTTTTTTTCGATTTACCCCAGATTTGGTCGATTTGGAGCGTTTTTGTTGTAGATTGTCTCTTGCAAACTGATCCTCTACTCTTTCCTTGCAGTTTGGAAGCAAGAACCGTCAAAAACGATCGAGAATCGGGGAGCGAGATGAATTTGGATGCCGCGGTCGAGAAGGTGAGAGAGGGAAGAGAGAGAATTCGAACCCCCTTTTATACCCTTTTCTGAAACTACTGTCACCTCGGTCGAGATGGTCTTGACTGGACCGAGGTGATACGGACCGAGGTGGATCTTCAGTAACCCTAGTCGTCTCGGTTGCTCAAGAATCATCTCGGTCGAGGTGCTGTGACAGCAACCGAGAAGTGCCTCAGTCAAACTCCATCTTCTTAAATTCTCGAACTTCAGTCCTTCCAATGTTGCTTCTTGGGTTGCCTCCCAAGAAGCGCTTGATTTAAGGTCGCTAGTTGGACCGTACGGTGTCCCTAAACATGCTGGAAAGTATCCTCACCCCATACTTTACCTTCATTATAGGGTGAGATAAGGAAGTTTATCAAACGTTCCAGCAAGTGCAAGCGCTCATCGGGGATTGAATCATCTATGGGTGGTTCGTCCTTCTCACGTGAAGATGGAGGTAGCTGGCTGAGGTGATCCGCAACAGAATTTTCGGATCCCTTCTTATCGCGGAGCTCTAGGTCAAACTCTTGAAGCAAGAGAATCCATCGAATAAGACGTGGTTTGGCATCCTTCTTAGCAAGCAAGTAACGATAGCTGCATGGTCAGTGTAAACAATAACTTTCGCCCCTACTAAGTTAAGAACGAAATTTCTCAAAAGCATATACAACCGCCAATAGCTCCTTTTCGGTGGTGGCGTAGTTACGCTGGGCTTCGTCTAGCGTCTTGCTAGCATAGTAAATGGCGGTGGTCCGGCCATCCTTCTTTTGTCCAAGCACCGCCCCTACCACCACATCACTCGCATCGCACATGATCTCAAAGGGCAAGGTCCAATCCGGAGGTTGGATAATGGAAGCGGAGATCAACGCCTCCTTAATCCTGTAGAATGCATCGAGACACTCCTGCAAAAACTCAAAAACAACATCTTTATTCAAGAGTTTAGTTAGTGGTTTAGAGATCTTCGAGAAGTCCTTGATGAATCTCCTATAGAAACCTGCATGCCCGAGAAAACTCGGCACTCCCTTAACAGAACAAGGGGGAGGAAGTTTCTCAATAGTCTCGATCTTAGCTCGATCGACTTCAATACCTCGACTGGAAACGAGGTGTCCTAGCACAATGCCTTCATTAACCATAAAGTGACACTTCTCCCAATTCAAAACGAGATTAGTGTCTTCACATCTTTGTAGCACTAGAGAAAGGTTAGATATGCAATCATCAAAAGAGGAACCATATACTGAAAAATCATCCATAAATACCTCCATGATCTCCTCTATATATTTGGAAAAGATAGCCATCATGCATCGCTGGAAGGTGGAGGGTGCATTACATAATCCAAATGGCATCCTCCTATAAGCGCATGTCCCCCATGGACAAGTGAAAGTGGTCTTCTCTTGATCATCCGGATGGATAGGAATCTGAAAGAAGCCACTATAGCCATCTAAATAGCAAAAGTGTGAATGCTGGGCCAACCGTTCGAGCATTTGATCGATGAAGGGAAGTGGAAAATGGTCCTTCCGAGTGGCCACAACGGTCATCCCTCCTTTCTTCGGAACTACGTGAACTGGGCTCACCCACTTGATGTCCAAGATAGGAAATATGATACTTGCATCCAACAACTTAAGAATTTCTTTCTTCACAACCTCTTTCATGATCGGATTTAACCGTCTTTGAGTTTCCCGTGAAGTCTTATGATCATCCTCCATTAGTATTCTATGCATGCAGAAAGAAGGATTTATGCCAATGAGTTCATCAATAGTATAACCCAAAGCCTTTCAATGCCTCCTCAGGACATGCATTAGTTTACATAATTCAGGTTCGGAGAGGGAAGCACTGACGATGACGGGATAAGTAGAATCCGGTCCAAGAAAAACATACCTCAAGTGACTTGGGAGTTGTTTAAGCTCCACAACTGAGGGTGCTTTCTGAGGTGGATCCTTGCTTCCTTTTTCCAGTGGAGTAGATCGAAGAACTGGACTTTCAGAAGTCTCAGTTGACATCATCTCGCTTTCGACCTCGGTCGAGGCCCAGAGTGGGTGACCGAGATGTTCTTCAGTCAAGAACACCTCGCTTGATCCAGAAAGTGCCTCGGTCGAGGTACTGTAAGTGGGACCGAAACTGGAGATTTTCTTCTCCTGGATTAGTTTTTCAAATTTAGCTCCTGGATCTTCTTCCAGTGCCTTTAAGCTCCGTATATCTGCATCACAAGAAGCATTTATACCTTCCTCCATTAAGGTAAAGCTAATAACTTTTTCAAGTGGATCGTTAATAAGGATATAGCTCACCAATTCTCTTGATTCTTCTTCATCGTAGATGTTGAAGATATCATCTTCCAACTGCTCTCCCTTCATTGCAGCAAGAAATGCAAACTCCACTTCAGCTCCGCCAATGTTGAATTTTAACTTGGCATTCTTACAATCCACATTGCAACCCGAAGTTGCTAAAAATGGTCTCCCGAGAATGATAGGAACGGGATAATCTGCGGGAATGTCAAGCACAACAAAGTCTATAGGTAAATAGAAGTTACCTAACTTAACCGAAACGTCTTCCAAAATGCCCACGGGATGGGTAATGGAGCGATCCGCCATGTACAACCGTATCTTCACCGGCTTGGGCTCTCTAAGTCCGATTCTCACACATAGCTCCAGCGGGATGATGCTCACGCTGGCCCCTAGATCACACAACGCCTCACAAGTGACATCCCCAACTTGAATGGGAATGAAAAATGAGCCGGGATCCCTTAAATTAGGTGGCATCTTCTCCTTCATGATTTGAATGAGTTCCGAGGATTTAGATATCATCCTTACTTTACCAAAGTCTTCCAACTTTCTCTTTCTTGATAGAATTTCTTTCAAGAACTTCCCATAGGCGGGCATCCCTAGAATAGCATCAAGGAAAGGGATGTTAATATGTAGTTTATTCATCAAGTCAAGGAACTTACCAAAATGCTTGTCTAGATGTGCTCTAGCCGTTGACTGGGGGAATGGAAGTGGTGGTTTATATGCAGAAGGTGGGACATAAACTTCAGATTTCTCCTCCGCTTTTTGAGGCTCCACCTCGGTTGGTACCTCGGCCGAAGTGTTCTTCGACTGTACCTGGACCGAGGTGTTCTTCGTTTGTATTGGCATCGACCGAGGCACTGGATCTGCAGTTTTCAGTCCACTTCTCGTCGTTATGAAATCCCGCCATGTATGAACGTGTGCTCTCCCTCAGACGACGAGAGAACAGATACACATGCTGGTCCTCAAATGGTGCAGCTGGACCCAACAAAGCTAACTCAGTTTGGAAGCGGAGGATGGCGTCAGCAATAGGCACGTCCTCAAAACCAGCCTCCACAAAATCCTGCAGCTTCTCCCTCCTCAGTGAGGCAGGGCGGAACTTCTCCCTAATCATGCTCCTCATATGATCATAACTGGTGGCTCTGGTGCGTACAGTTCTCCACCACTGGTGTGCAAGGATACGGAATAGAGACTACACTAGCTCTATCCGTCTATCCTCAGGGCACCTGATAGACTCTAACTGGCTCAACAACACGTGTAGGTACAATTGGCACCTGTGTCGCTCCTTGAGATCTCTCAGAATATCCCTTATGTACTGGTAAGTCTGGGGCCCTCTTCCAGCCCTGATGTCCTCCTCAAAACGTCGGAGGTACTCTCTAAACACCGGTCCTCCCATGGAAACATGGTCAGCGTCATCAGACTAAGCTCAGTGTGAATGATGTCTCATAGATCCACCACTCCTCATCTCTAGGACGACGCTCTCTACAACCTCCTCGTGTATCTCCTCCACCACTGGTGGATCAGCAGCGGGAACTGGTCCCTCACCTACCACACCTGGAGGACGGGGTGGTCTACCTCTACCTCTGCCTATAGCGGCAGTAGCTCTAGTCCGAGCCATCTGCGAGGTATGCACACCTAACTTATAAGGCTCTATATAGGACATAAGTATAGATATATATATATATATATATATATATATATATATATATATATATATATATATATACTCAACACATACACATACATAATCCATAATACATATATACATAACTATACTGCAGAGATCCATAGCAGAAGTGACGACTTCTCGTACATCTAACCCAAAACCACATTTAAAACCAAAAACCTTTTAAAATGTCAACCCATGTGGGTTCTGTTTATTTTACCTATCAAACCCTATTGCATGTAGCAAGTGCCATTGTTGTCAACCTAAGGCTCTGATACCAACTCTGTAACACCCCGAATCCGCGGGACTCGGAGTGCCACATTGGGCTAGGATCTCACAATGGATCCTGACCCTAGCTTGACAACAAGTTCACTAGACCTTACAACATGGCACTGACAGATATAAAAACAAATACATAAAACAGTATAAACTGTAAAACCAAAGGTAAGACAATATAGCCGAGTACAAAACACAACGTCCTCACACAAGAGGTAACAAAAGACCAACCTCACGCAGGATGGAAAGGATAAACAAACCCAAAAGCCCACAATATCCTATGTACGAGACGTCCTCGGCCTGCCACTCTCCTACATTACCCAACAGCATGCCTATCCTGTGGGGCATCTACAACATGGTAATATACCATTAGCTAACCATACACATATATAGAGTAATGCATAAGCACAATCACAAGTAAGGAAAGATAAACACATTAGCATGCTTTCACACATTTACCCATTTTATCATCTCAATAATAATAATGGTCATTCACTCAAACCGAATAGATAAGTATATATGAAACTATGTGACACGAGGACCGATACATCCTCACCTCTGAGCTTGCTAGCCAGCTGCACAAGTATCGGTCACACAATTCGTGTACCCTGTGGGAGTGGATTGTGCCCTTCTTGTAAAGTCAGTCTGGCCCGACATCAGAGAACATCTCAAACTCCACGGCGGGATGAAAGGGAAAGGTTATCACAGCCTCAACATATGGGGCAATCAATAAAACATAGGTCGGTGTAAACGACATCTCATGCTACCATAGCAAACATACAAAGCACACACCACTCATGCAAACACCCAATATAGGATGACAGCTAAGTAAGTCCTACGGACTTACCTCAACCTCGATCACAACTCAACCATGATCACCTCTACACTGGAGGGACAACATAGACTATAAACAGGCATAAAGAGATATATCAATCTCCTAACAACACAAGGGTCACACCTAGAACCAAAGGGATCCATAGGGATCAAGCTCAACCTCAAAACCTTAACTAATATCAACCTAAGTCCTTAAAGCCATACAAGGCATAAACCGATCATAACCTCAACCAAACACATCCTCACACTCTAGCATGATCCTATACTCTCATACTAGGAAAGGAGGGAACAAAGGAATCCTAAGGAAAGCTTAGGAACACATACACACCTGCTGAATCAAGAGCAGACCCTTGCTGATGCAGGTGGCGCAGGGGCGGCTCACTAGTGGCGCTGGGGCGGTGCACTGCCGGCGCTGGGGCGGCTCAAGACAAGCGCAGGGGCACCACTTCAGCCTCTTCTTCACTCTTTCCTTCGATCCTTTACTCCTTCTTCACTCCAACAGTAGCATACATATATAACATACATATATACACATCAACATGAGCCAAACATGGTTGGAACAAGATTCAATCCTGAAGAGCCTATGCTAGACTAAGGAAAGGAAGGAAAAGAGACAAGAAAATGAAAAGAAGAAGAAGAAGAAGAAGAAGAAGAAGAAGAAGGATGGAAGCCGTGAAAGCTTACCAAGCTGAAGATCCAGAAGCTCACAACACCACCAAAACGTCCTCAAGCTAGCTCACAAGGCTCAGCAACCATAAACATCATCAAAGCCAAGCAAAAGCTTCTCCAACTCACACACAAACTCAAAGAAGATCAAGCAAAGGTGATCCAAGGAGAAGAGAGAAGAAGATGTACATAAGGAGAGAAAGAGATGGAGTTGAGAAGGTAAACCCTCATCAGGAGGTAAGAGATGAAGTATATAAAGGAGGTAAAAAGGGTAAAGCACGGGTCAAAGGGTCAAAGAAACGGCTGCAGCGCACAGAGCCGCGGGGGCAGACTCTGTGAGCCGCAGTGGCGGCCCAGGCAAACCGCAGGGGCGGTTCCAGGGTCACGCAGGGGCGGTCCAGGATAGTTCCTGGCCCTCTGCTCGCTCTCTCGACAACTCAGTAACTAGGCTCTTACATATATAGTAGCGTATGGAGATATGGGACCTTATATTTAAGATGATAGTTTGACATCATCGCCTTGGACAACGTCGTTGGTCTTAGAATAGTTTGCATGCGAGGACGAGTAGACTCATGTATCAAGTTGAGCATCACGTGTTGGCAAATACCTTGACATGTCACCGGATTCCTTTTGAGGATGACAAAGCCACATTGAGAAGGCTATTGAAGGTATCGCCGTAAGGACGAACAAGTAGAAGGAAAACTCGAAATAACCTAAGAGTAATCGAGATGGAATCAATACCAGCAAGAAAGTAACATGGAGATGTGGAGCGGTTTTGAAGAAACAATGATTGAGCGGAAATGAAAGCTACGATAGATAACCAACTTATGATGAAGTCGAAGAGGCGTGGCGATAAACGAAAGTAGTGGATTAAGTGTATAGGATTGCAAGTGGATATCCCATTTAAGGCAAGTTTTCCATATACACTCCTAAACACGGGAGTAGAGATGAGACATATGATCAACAAATGAAGAAAGGATTAAGAGGCCCGTTAGTTAAGCTTATGGAGCCTTCAAAAGATGAGGTGTCAAGTTTTCTAGGATACTGGCGAGTTGACTTCTTTAGACTTAAGAGAATTATGAGAAGAATGGCGAGGTGAAGATTCACGTGGTGAAATTTTCTTGGTGGAATTGACCGTTTTCCGTTATTGTGATAAGGCTAAGAAACAAAAAGAAGAAAGAAGGGTGAGTGGACGTTGATCCCGAGAGAACGAGGAACGCAACAAGAAGCTTTCCGTTATGAAGGTTCTTTTGAAGGACACCATGAGAGAGTGGTTAAGCTTATGAAAGTGAGTCATATGACCCAACAAGGTCAAGAGGCACGTAGTTATCTAAGAACGAAGAAGAAGTCTAAGAGTATAGACTAATTTAGCGGAGTTAAGGTAAGAGTTCCCGAGGAGGGTAGCCCTCGTGCTTATGATAACATGAAAATTTTTGAACGAAGTTAGTCGATAATCTCAAGGAGGTCAGCTATAATGTGACGGTGGCAATCAAGAACGCACATGTGCGGGATTGCCTAATAATGAGTACGGATAGGAAAAGTAAACAAGGTTTTGGGAATATAGCGGACCGCTAACCGGATTTGGTGTAGCCCGGCGATTCAATGCCAATGGTAAGAAGGCGTATCAACTAAGGCGCTTGTGTCTTGGTCATATAACGTGACGAGGTTAAAGCAAGTAACTATGATTAGACCTCCCAAGGAGGGATTGTCACGACCTTACTTGAGCTTTTGTGGTGATGGGATTGACATGTGAGAGAGCGGCGTGGATTTGGACCTTTAAGGTTTGAGCATGGTTAAGAGGACTAGTGGTTTAAGAGGAAGGTGAGATTTCCATTGTGCTTTATGCAAATGGCAATGTAAAGAAAGAAGATGCATGATACTTTCTTTCTTACGAAACAGATGATACGTTGTCGCGAATAAGAGATGAGTCAAGTTTCTTTACTCACACGAAGGAGCCATGTGGCTATGGTATGGAATTGAGAACGGAATTATGGTAACGTTGTGAGCCTCAAGAGTAAGGTGGTAGTACTTGAGAATTGACGAGTTGGAGTTTTCAATGGTTTTAAAGGGGGAATTTCTTCTGGTTTTTCCCACAGGGCATTTTGGCACGGTTTTTGAGGAAAGGTACGAGTTGGAAAGGTTGTACTTCGATTATCGAGAGATGGGTATGATTAACGACAAGTAAAGGTATCTTCTCCGTAGAGAGGGGTTAGTTAAGACTAAGTTGCATATGATTACTATGTTTTATAAGACCGACTTGAACTCGAGATGCCACCAAATTTGGGTGGTGAGAAGAAAGGACCTTCTTAAGGTGGCATTTTGGGCCGATAAGGATACTACTAGTGTAGTGAAGCCATTGGGGATCACGAGTGCGATTGTAGAGTTGGAGTTTATATAGATGAGTACCCATCGGATTTCTGAATTGGGTTGGGATGAAGTTACACAAGTTGTGGTGTTTCAGGTGGATGTAGAGTGGACCCTAACCTAAGGGTTGTAATGGAGTTTATTGATGCATGAGTTGCACGAACAATTCTTTATGTTCTTGTGATTAAAGATGTCTTGTTGCACTCTCGGAGTTAACAGGCACAAGTTGGGCATGGGCGACAATGATACGGGTTATGCAGGACAAGAGGATAGTCTGAGTTATCTAATCAAGACAAGACGTCCGAGGTGACTTCCTAAGGGACGCAACGATTGTTGGTAGTATCAAGTTGATCCAATGAGGACGAAGTGATAATTTCAGTCATACCCCCAAGGTATGTAGAGGGGCTATGCAACTTATAAGTTGTTGCACCATAACCGCGAAGTGGCAGGATGGTTTTGACACTTCCTCCTTTCTGAGGGAGTCGATTAGATCGTGGGGACCGAGATGTGTCCATGGAGCTTCATTAGAAGCGGCAGAGGTGAGTGACCCATTCCAATTTCTTTGACACAAACATTGAGTCATGGGGACTATATGTCATGATGAATAAGTCCAAGTGGGGCTTGGGATACGCGCGAAGCAACGAGAGAGGTCTTGCATGTGTGTTAGGCGATTGTGGGCATATAAGGAGAATGACCGAGGAAGGGTCAAGAGTTAGGCGCTTTAATACGAGCACTTAAGATGATTACGATATTTGCATGATGAGAGACACGCCAGTTTTGTACGGACGATAAGAGTATGATATGTGTATATATTGCTCTGCAATTGAATGCCCACCGGAGATGATGGCTAAAGTTGGTTCAGGACTGCGGTATTATGATTTTGATATCATCCAGGGTAGGTGAATGTGATCACCAAAACCCTTAGTAAGTGGACACTTTGAGAGGAAGCAACAACTTAACTAACGGTTCAGCCTCAATTTGTTAACGAAGATGATAAGTGAAGGGATCGGACATAGTCGAAAGATTTGAAAGGGGCTTTGAGAAAGATCCGGGATTGAAGATCCCAAGGGGAGACCCCATAGTTACCTTTATGGAATGACGGTTTGGTTGAGACGCTAGGAACGTCTATGTGTACTTATAGCGGGAAGCTGAGATAGAGCCTCCAAGATGCTTGCACTACCCTTACTAGTTCACCTTGGTTCTGGTAAGAGGTATCCGGATTTGCGATGTTCACATTGGTGAGATGGCCTTAAGGCCGAGGTGGCTAAGTACATAGCCATTATGCGACCCGTCATCAGGTCTAACTTGACCACCATAAGAAGGAAAGAGGACTTCATCCACCACCAGTTACATTGTTGGAGTGGGAGTATACCTCCATAGAGGTAATTACCGGGTTAAGACTACGTGACGGTTGTGATGTGTTCGGGTCGTTATGGACCGATGGTTGGAAATAACATGTTTTACACCCTATTGGGAAACAGGGCCGACGAGTCGGCTAGTTGTGGGATATGTTAAGCCATAGTGAGATTACTTGGGGTACCAAGTACCATCGTTCGAATTGAGATGAATGATTCCCCTAGAGATTGTTGGGCAACGGGATAGTGCTACTTAGGGGCCCAGTTGTCTTTCATGACAGTTTTCGTTCACCAACTTATGGTTGGTTAGAGAGAGATTCTCAAGCTTTAAGGATGTGTTAGGAGCCTATGTGCTAAAGTGAGAACAAGTGTAATCCGAACACTTTCCTTTGATCGGACTTTCGTATTATGATAGTTGGGATGAGTTGTTTGTGATGGCCCTTTGAGAGGCATTTTGTGGACGGGAGTATAGTACCCAGTGGTGTCGGAAATTGATAGTATATGTAGGGATAGCCTGAGCGGTTACGGGATGACCTCGCTCGAGTAGCGGTGGTCCAAATTCGGATGCTAGCCGTGTTGAGTCGCCGGAAAGCGTATATATTGATCAGAGCTGTAGACCTCTAGAGTTCGGTTATGGATTAGGTGCGGTTGAGTCGATAGTTTTACGGGCGCGAGGCGTCAAATATTGGCTTGTAAGGAGGTTGAGTTTCCGTTTTAAGGACCTTTTTGAGAGATAAGCACGAGTAGGAGGTAATTTATAGATGGGTGTTGCAACCAAGAGTGGATGGTGTTTACCCGACGTTTCTTATGGCAATCGAAGGAGTACACATATGGCTTGAGTTATGTCGTAGGTCGGGTCGATCTAGTGGTAGACGAGGAGCCGATGAGGCTACGGGAGGACGTGGTATAGTGTCATTGGCGGAGTTTTTACGATGATCTAGTTACGTCGAGTTGACCAATGGATTAGATAGTATGTGCATTGGCGAGTTTGTGTATTTTGTGCCCCGAGAGGGAATGTGTTGTGGTTATCGAGTAGAGAGTTGGTACATTTTCGGCTTTTGAGTTGTTACCGAGGTCGTTGTTAGCGAGAGTTTTGCGTTAGCAAATTTCGGGACAAAACTTGTTTTTAGGGGGATTAGTTGTAACATCCGAAATTTTTATTGCGGGTGTTGAGAGGTTTATCGACCTTCCCGCAGCCGCGGCTCAGTTTTCCCGCAGGCACGAGGTGCTGAGTGCCGGATTTTATTCCCAAAATCCCGTACCGACCCTTTGTTGGGTGCATGACCCTTCGTTTTGAGGAACCGACCGCTCGTTTCCTAGTTGACCCCTCATTCTCCTTGGGCATGAGATGACCTTTGCAGCTCTCTCTCTCTCTCCTCTTATTTCACTTTCACGTGAAATGTCTCTCTCCCTTTTCTCCTTCTTACCTCTTTGGCTTGGAATCTCTTGGAAAGCTTTCTTGATGATCTCCCCTCTCTTCTCTTCGTTTTGATGTTCAGTAGTGTAGTGTTCTATAGATCTAGATGTGTAGTGTAAGTCCTTCTCTCCCTTTTCGTTTCTTCATCTTCATCTTCCTCCTTGTGCTTCAATGGTGGAAGACATGGATTCATCTTGTTTCTTCCCCTTTGGCTTGCATGTGCTTGGATCGAGTTTCAATAGAGGTTGTCGGCGATTAAGCTCCCCTTGTACAAGGGCTTGCCTAATCTCCTCAATCTCCCTCCTAGTTTCCTCCTGCCTCTCATTGGCAAGTCTCCTTTCTTCCTCCAAGAGCTCATCTCTTAGCCTTATTTGCTCTAAGGCTTCATCCAATTCAGCTTGAAGATTTCTACCGGCCATCTCTTTCTCTTTTCGGATGTTCTTAGATCTAGATCGAAGGGTTTTCTCCGGTTCGGGATCGAATGGAGCTAAATCCTTGCCACGAGATCTTCGCATACACCTAAAGAGTAATAGATGTCCTGAAAAGCAAAGACACAAACCAAAGAGAGATCAAAAGCAACAAGAAAAATCTACACTAGAAACAATCACAAAATAGACTCAATCTAGACCTAGTCCCCGGCAACGGCGCCAAAAACTTTGTTACGCTAAAAGAGTATGCACGCAATAAGCCTTAAATTTATACTCGTTATAATTATCCTAACTTCTAGCGCACCCGCAGTGTACGGGACGTTTGTAGTATGGATAGTATTCCGAGGTCGAACGCAAAGACTAAGGTGAAATTGATTCGGTTTTGTGATTAAATTTAGTGAAGATCTAAGGTTAGAAAAGAGAGAAACAAAGGAAGAAAATCTCAATTGTTTTTGTTGGTTTTAAGTGATCACATCAAAGATCATAACTCATGCAAAGCAACCAATAAAACTAAACCAAAAATCAGCACAAATAAACGAATCAAACAAGATATTGATCAAGGAAAAAGAGAGACGGATTCTAGGGGTCGGAAATTCCGGTTATGGCATAGAATTCAAGTTATCTATTCATACTTTGGATTGATTTTGATATGTTGGGATTAGGTGTTTCTAAATTGGGAGCAATTACCGGGTAAGTCTCATGATCCAACTAATCCACACCTAAGGTCTTATTACCGGGTAAGTCTCTAAGAACCTAAGGTTAGGAATTTTCTCACAAACCGGGATTGTCAATTAGGGATCTAACCTATCCTTACCGGGTAAGTCTTGGAGAGGGAAGTCTTAATCAACATTCCTAGCACATCTAATCCAATGGCGACTTGTTAGGTTCACCACTACCTAAGGTTTCGCTATTTTAGATTCTAAGGGAAAGGATTACCGGGTAAGTCTCTCCTAACTCTTAGTCACTACATTAGGATACCCTAGAGTAGGTTAAACTCAGCAAAAACTTAGGGTTTCAACAATTTTATGAATCTAAGGTAAAATCCTTCGAACTAGGAAAAATCACGGTTTGTTCTTCAGAAACCACGACCGTGGTTCTTCAAGAACTACCCGTGATTCCTAACAGCAGCTACGTTCATAAACGAAAATCATCCAAAAGTAAATCTAAGTCCGTCCTATCATAGATCTAGCCATAACCATCCTTTCTTTACCCTAGAATCACATCAAATTAGCCTACAAAAACAATTGAGATGTGCAAAGTTTTGTAGGAGAGGCGATGGCCTCTACCCATCTTGACACATAGTCCACCGCCAATAGGATGTAGAGATTGCCACATGGAGAAGGGAATGGTCCCATGAAGTCTACACCCCACACATCAAAAATCTCAACTTCTTGGATGTTATTCAAGGGCATTTCATTCCTCCTTGAAATATTGCCCGTCCTTTGGCAAGCATCACATGCCGCTACAAAACTTTGCACATCTCTAAACAAGTTAGGCCAATAAAAACCGGATTGCAATACCTTGGCACACGTTTTGTGTGAGCTAGCATGGCCTCCACATGGTAAGGAGTGACAATGCCGGATCACGCTTTCTATTTCATCTTCCGGTATGCATCTCCTAAGCACCCCATCCGGGCCTCTCTTGAATAGAAGTGGCTCACTCCAATAGTAATGCCTTACATCGTTGAAGAACTTTTTTCTTTGTGCATATGTCAATCCGGGAGGCACTTCCTCACACACCAAGTAGTTCACAATGTCGGCATACCATGGCTCACTTCCTCTAGCCACGTGGGACAAGCATTCTTCCACCATTTGCAATTGTTCGTCCCGGAATGAATCATCTATCGGGATGTTGTCTTTCCCAAGCTCCAATGGTGGGAGTCTACTAAGGTGATCCGCCACGGAGTTCTCGGATCCCTTCTTATCTCGTATCTCCAAATCAAACTCTTGAAGAAGAAGGATCCACCGAATCAACCTTGGTTTGGCATCCTTCTTTGTAAGTAGATAACGGATCGCCGCATGATCCGTATAAACTATGACCTTCGCTCCAACAAGGTATGAGCGGAATTTCTCAAATGCATACACCACCGCTAACAACTCCTTCTCGGTAGTAGCATAATTGAGTTGGGCATCATCTAGCGTCTTGCTAGCATAGTAAATAGCATGAGTACGCCCTTC
This sequence comes from Fagopyrum homotropicum, assembly GCA_033239125.1. Classification (NCBI taxonomy): domain Eukaryota; kingdom Viridiplantae; phylum Streptophyta; class Magnoliopsida; order Caryophyllales; family Polygonaceae; genus Fagopyrum; species Fagopyrum homotropicum. The sequence continues at coordinate 28,845,498 of BSWB01000002.1, read as the reverse complement.
TTTCCTTTGCCCCAAAACGGCCCCAACGGCCACATCACTTGCATCGCACATGATCTCAAATGGTAGACTCCAATCCGGAGGTTGCATGATAGGTGCGGAGATCAAGGCGTTCTTCAACCTACAAAACGCTTCAAGACAATCTTTGGAAAAGACAAAATCAACATCTTTCGTTAGTAGGTTAGTGAGAGGCTTAGAAATTTTAGAGAAATCTTGAATGAACCTCCGGTAGAAACCGGCATGCCCTAAGAAACTCCTTACCCCCTTCACCGAGGTAGGTGGTGGCAACTTCTCTATCGTTTCAATCTTAGCCCTATCAACCTCAATGCCACGGTTGGACACCAAGTGTCCTAACACAATACCTTCACTTACCATGAAGTGGCATTTTTCCCAATTTAAGACAAGATTTGTCTCTTCACATCTTTGCAACACTAATGACAAATTAGCCAAGCAATCATCGAAAGAAGAACCATAAACAGAGAAATCATCCATGAACACTTCCATGATATTTTCTATGTATTCCGAAAAGATGGCCATCATACACCTTTGAAAGGTGGCGGGTGCATTACACAACCCAAATGGCATTCTCCTATATGCAAAGGTACCCCATGGACATGTAAAAGTTGTTTTCTCTTGGTCATCGGGGTGGATAGGGATTTGAAAGAATCCACTATATCCATCTAAATAGCAAAAATGAGAGTGTTGAGCTAACCTTTCTAGCATTTGGTCAATGAAGGGGAGAGGGAAATGATCTTTCCTGGAGGCCATGTTTAACTTCCTATAATCTATGCACATTCTCCATCCCGTGACCGTCCTAGTTGGTATTAGTTCATTGTTCTCATTAGTTACTACCGTCATTCCACCTTTCTTAGGTACTACATGAACGGGACTAACCCACTTACTATCCGAGATAGGGTAGATAATCCCCGCATCTAGCAACTTAATGATTTCCTTTTTGACCACCTCTTTCATTATAGGATTCAATCTCCTTTGATGTTCTATAGAGGGTTTGTGGTTATCTTCCATCATTATCTTATGCATGCACAAAGATGGCTTAATGCCAACCAAATCATCAATAGTGTATCCAATGGCTTTCCTATGCAATCTTAGTTCATGCAGCAATTTAGCAAGTTCATCATCACTCAAGCATGCATTAACAATCACAGGATATGTAGAATTATCACCAAGGAATGCATACTTTAAATGAGAGGGGAGGGGTTTGAGTTCAAGCGAGGGAGGACCTTTATCGGTCGAAGACGATCCAAATAAGATTGGATGAGATGAATCCAAGGCAAAAGAAGACTCTCCTTGGCTTCTAAAAGCTTGATCACCATCAAAAGTTGATTCAGGAGAAACCACGGTTGGAAACACGGCTTGTTCATCTTCCACGGCCGTGGTTCTTGCCAAGCTTGCTTCTCGGAGTTGTCCAGAGAGTTTGACGGCCGTGGAACCTAAATCTCGACCGTGGAATTTGCAGCTGTTCACAATTTCTTCATGGCTCCCAAATCCAACTCTTGGCTCCTCTTCCAAAGCCTCCAAGGCCTTGATCTCTTCATTGCATTCCTCCTCAATGTCCTCCTCCATCATACTCAAGGTAAGAACCTTCTCCAAGGGGTCCTTGATTAAGATCGAGCTTACAACTTCTCTAGATTCTTCTTGCTCGACAATGTTGAAGATATCTTCATCAAGGGTTGGCCCTTTCATCATTGTGGACAGCTTGAACTTGATGCTCTCCTCTCCGATGTTGAAGGAGAGAGTCCCGTTCTTGCAATCCACCAAGCATCCGGAAGTGGCTAGGAAGGGCCTTCCTAGAATGATAGGAACCGGATAATCCGCCGGAATGTCCAACACTACAAAGTCGATGGGTACATAGAATCCTCCCAATTGCACCGGAATGTCTTCTAGAATTCCAACCGGATGAGTAATAGAGCGGTCCGCCATATAGAGGGTCATTTTGACCGGCTTCGGCTCTCCTAGCCCGACCTTGTTGCTAAGTGCAAGCGGTATGATGCTTACACTTGCCCCAAGATCACAAAGGGCCTCGTACTTCACGTCTCCTACTCCAATTGGAACGCAAAAAGAGCCCGGATCTCTTAGCTTGGGAGGCATTTCCTCCTTCATCGTTTGGATCAACTCCGAGGATCTCTTGGTCATCCTTATCTCCCCATACTCCTCCAACTTCCTCTTGTTGGAGAGTATTTCTTTCAAAAACTTCCCATATGCCGGCATTCCTAAGATGGCATCCATGAACGGAATGTTAATATGTAACTTGGACATTAGTTCAAGGAACTTACCAAAGTGATTGTCCAAACGTGCTCTCGCTCTTGATTGTGGGAAAGGTAGTGGTGGCTTGTATGGAGGTGGTGCCACATAAGTTGGCTCTACATCCTTGCTTTTCCCTCCATCATCTTGCTTTCTTCCCTCTTCTACCACTACTTGCTTTCCTTTAGTTTGGTCCTTGGGCAAAGAATCCTTCATGCTCAACCCACTCCTTGTTGTGATGGCCAACACTTGGCCTCTTGGGTTGTCTTCGGTTCTTCCGGGAAGCTTCCCCGGATCTCTATGCGCTTCACCCGCCTTTTGAAAGACTTGTGCTTCCAAGACCTTTTGAGCCTTAGAGATTGAAGTCACGGTGCTCTCAAGTCCATTCAATCTTCCTAGCAATTGCTCAAACATGACTTCGGTTATATCCTTGGTAGGTTGAGAAAAACCGGGTGGAGGTTCTTGTGAAGCTCTTTGTGGTGGAGTTGTACTTGTGGAAACGGGAGGGTTCAAGGCTCCATCCGGGTTAGAGTAAGAAAATCCGGGATGGTTGTGGTTTGGCCGGTAATTGTTGAATTGCCGGTTGTTGTTGAAATTTCTTGGGCCTTGGTAATTGTTGAAATTGCCCCTTCCCATATAATTCACATCTTCCTCCTTGGAAGACAAATTGGCTTGTGGAGGCGCTTGAGGAGTTGCTTGGCTCTTTAAGGTGGTAGTACACAATTCTCTCAAGGACTTCAACTCGTTGTTGATGGCGTCAAGCTTGAAATTGCTCATGGTGACCTCACTCACCTCATATGCTCCCGCCTTTCTTCCTTCGCTCTTCCTATGAGAGTACTTTTCAATCACTAGAGCTTGCTTCTCCACAAACTCCCAAGCATCATCTACATGTTTCTCCATAAATGTCCCACCGGAAAGAGATTGAAGCTTGAATTGGCTATCTTCATCAAGCCCCTTGAAGTAGATCTCCAATAGCTCAATCTTCGGTATACCATGGTGTGGGCAATCTAGGAGAAGGTCTTTGAATCTCTCCCAAGACTTGAACAAACTTTCTCTATCCCTCATCACAAAGGCATTGATCTTTCCCCTTAATTCGGTGGTCTTGGATGGTGGGAAGAACTTGGTTAAGAACTCGGTTGTCATCTCTTCCCAAGTACCAACTCTTCCTTGTGGAATAGATTGATACCAAGCCAAGGCTTTGTCCTTAAGAGAGAAGGAAAAGGCCCTTAGCTTATGGTTGTTGCTCTCCAATCTTGGTGGTCTAAGAGTCTCCATCAAAATCTCATAGTTCATCAAATGTTGGTGAGGAGACTCTCCTTCCATCCCTCCAAATTGATTATGCCGGATCATTTGAAGAACTTGAGGGCGGAGTTCATAGTTGTGGGTAGCGGGATCTCCTAGGTTCACACCCGGTCGGTGTGCTCTTTGTGCCGGATCCATACGCCTCCCTAGGGTTTGTGGCTCCTCAACAGCAATAGGAACGACCCTAACATTGGCCGCCGGCTGCGGTTGTGGTGGAGGAGGTGGAGGTTGTCGGCGATTAAGCTCCCCTTGTACAAGGGCTTGCCTAATCTCCTCAATCTCCCTCCTAGTTTCCTCCTGCCTCTCATTGGCAAGTCTCCTTTCTTCCTCCAAGAGCTCATCTCTTAGCCTTATTTGCTCTAAGGCTTCATCCAATTCAGCTTGAAGATTTCTACCGGCCATCTCTTTCTCTTTTCGGATGTTCTTAGATCTAGATCGAAGGGTTTTCTCCGGTTCGGGATCGAATGGAGCTAAATCCTTGCCACGAGATCTTCGCATACACCTAAAGAGTAATAGATGTCCTGAAAAGCAAAGACACAAACCAAAGAGAGATCAAAAGCAACAAGAAAAATCTACACTAGAAACAATCACAAAATAGACTCAATCTAGACCTAGTCCCCGGCAACGGCGCCAAAAACTTTGTTACGCTAAAAGAGTATGCACGCAATAAGCCTTAAATTTATACTCGTTATAATTATCCTAACTTCTAGCGCACCCGCAGTGTACGGGACGTTTGTAGTATGGATAGTATTCCGAGGTCGAACGCAAAGACTAAGGTGAAATTGATTCGGTTTTGTGATTAAATTTAGTGAAGATCTAAGGTTAGAAAAGAGAGAAACAAAGGAAGAAAATCTCAATTGTTTTTGTTGGTTTTAAGTGATCACATCAAAGATCATAACTCATGCAAAGCAACCAATAAAACTAAACCAAAAATCAGCACAAATAAACGAATCAAACAAGATATTGATCAAGGAAAAAGAGAGACGGATTCTAGGGGTCGGAAATTCCGGTTATGGCATAGAACTCAAGTTATCTATTCATACTTTGGATTGATTTTGATATGTTGGGATTAGGTGTTTCTAAATTGGGAGCAATTACCGGGTAAGTCTCATGATCCAACTAATCCACACCTAAGGTCTTATTACCGGGTAAGTCTCTAAGAACCTAAGGTTAGGAATTTTCTCACAAACCGGGATTGTCAATTAGGGATCTAACCTATCCTTACCGGGTAAGTCTTGGAGAGGGAAGTCTTAATCAACATTCCTAGCACATCTAATCCAATGGCGACTTGTTAGGTTCACCACTACCTAAGGTTTCGCTATTTTAGATTCTAAGGGAAAGGATTACCGGGTAAGTCTCTCCTAACTCTTAGTCACTACATTAGGATACCCTAGAGTAGGTTAAACTCAGCAAAAACTTAGGGTTTCAACAATTTTATGAATCTAAGGTAAAATCCTTCGAACCAGGAAAAATCACGGTTTGTTCTTCAGAAACCACGACCGTGGTTCTTCAAGAACTACCCGTGATTCCTAACAGCAGCTACGTTCATAAACGAAAATCATCCAAAAGTAAATCTAAGTCCGTCCTATCATAGATCTAGCCTTAACCATCCTTTCTTTACCCTAGAATCACATCAAATTAGCCTACAACATTCATAATGGAAATCAAAGCAAACAAATATAGAATCACAACCTCCATTGCAAGAAAATGAAAGAAAGAAGATGAACAAAGAACTTCAAACACAATCCAAATCTGTAGATGAAATTAGAATGACTTACAAATCCTTCTAAAGGAAGGTTCAAGAGTTCATAAATCCCTAGCAATAAATCCGAATTACAAGAACTAAGTGTGTCTTCTCCTCTCTTCTTCAATGGCTCCTTCCTTCTTCTTCTTGCACTTTCCTTCCTAGAAAAATCCTTCTTCTTCTTGGAATATATTTTGTTAAAGGAATGGATAATGTGTGAGCTCTCCCAAACTACCCCAGCTCCCAGCTGCCCCCTCACAACCCATCTTTGGACCACTTTTATAACAAATTCTTCATGAGCTGGCCATGAGAGTCGTGGCACAGCTGTCACGAGAATCTGGAAAAATCCACGGTCATTTCCACGGCCGTGGTTCTTCAGGAACCCGTGATTCTATGCAGAAAGTTCGCCTTGGATCATTGAGCTGTGGTTTGGTGCATGGCTAGAGTTGGCGAGGTTCCATGAGCCCTCCTAGCTCTTTGTTTGTGTTGTAATGAGTCCGAGGACGTGTCATCTAAATGAACGATCCCTTGACGCATCGTTTTAGCTCTAAACTTCCCGAAATACCTACAAAACGCACACAAGTCCGTTTAGACGTCTATCTCGACAAAATACATGTTTTAAGTGCAAAACGTATTGGACTAGTGCTAGATCATGCATGATTGAGCGGGAATTCTATCTAAAAGTTACCCTAAAACTATGCTATAAATCGTGTTATCAAAATACCCCATACTTAAGGTTTGCTCGTCCCCGAGCAAATTCCCAACTATAGACTAAGAGATGACATGATTTATGTATGCAGAAAAGTGCAAAAATCTTTTTGGGTTTTGTGCTTCTACTATTGGATCACCTTCATAGTCATGATCAATGGCAATTTGATAAGCAATTATGTATCAAACAATAAGGGCATGGAAAGACAATTGTACTTAACTCAAAAGCATGCATGAGATGGGAGGACGAAGATGTCAAGAAGATCAAGAGTCTATCCAATCTAGATTACTAAGTCTTACAAACATGCAAGTAGGTCATAAGGGCTTGTGACATAAAAGGCTAAGAAACGTTTCAATTGGGGAGGGGAATTTTCTAGGTATGTGATGCTAATCCGGGAATGGAACTAACTTCACTTCCTTGTCCTCGATCAATTTCCCCCAAGTGTATATTTTTCCCTATCTTGCTTTCTTTTTCTTTTTCTTTGAATCATTTTTGAGACAATGGCATTGGTGTACAATAGCCGAAACCTCGGTGATTAGCCATCCTCGGGCTTTTTCTCGTTTTCGAGGTGCATCCACACCGGGCACACATACCAAAGCTCGTTAGGGCTATTAGTTTATTTGACTTTGGCAAGGCACCAACACCCGATTATGTGAAGTGTACCGAGTTACTTATCATTTAAACCAACGCCCCCAAACCTATTTTGGCTACACTTTCACAATAATTTCAGCATTCATTCCACGACATTCTTTTCATTACATCTTCACCCCGCACTTGCTTTTACACATTCAAACACACTAGCATGCTCCTATTCCCGGATGGGTTTAAAGAAGGTTGAATTTATATCAATTGAGGTGCTCAAGCAATCATGATCAAGATGAGAAGTAGAGAAAGATGAAATGCCTTATTCATTCCTAGATGGTATGCAAGGACTATCATGTAATTTCGACCTTCAATACTCAATCCATTCTAGGCAATCATCATGATCTCAAGTCATTCGTGGAATTCAAGAGAAGTAGTTCAAGTCCACATATGCATTATTAATCCAACACATAAGGCCATTCATAGCCAATCACAAGACAAGTTTCATCATTAGGATCATATCCAAGCCTAGAAAGCACAAAAATTTTTTTAAAATTTTCTGATTTTTATGGGATTTTCGTTTTAAATATGTACAATGCAAGACATGTGCAAAATATTAACCTATCCTAGATGCTCATCATGCAAAGGATCATGCAAACCCCACCCCATACTTAGAAACACATTGTCCCCAATGTGGTATTCAAGTAAAGAGAGTGAAAGAAGGTTCTCACAATGTAAAAGCGTTTGCTATGGTATTTGGGAATTCTCAAGTGACTTGATGTTGGATGATCCTATCAACCATGGTAGAGAGCTCTCAAGCATCCTTTAAAGCCTCGGGATCCGCGCTAGGCACCGCTAGCCGTCCAAATCCCGCGTCCGCTCTACCCATAATTGGTGAGGGGTTCATCACCATCATTCACATGTCAAGAAAGGCTTCCAATGCCACTAATGCTTCTAGCACACACGAAAGTAGACAAAACACACACAAAGCACACAAAAACAGAAAAATCTAAGTAAAAATGAAAAGGAAAAAAATGTTACCAATGGGTTGCCTCCCACCAAGCGCTTCTTTAAGGTCATTAGCTTGACCAAACTCGGGAGCGTCTATTCGAGGTGAAGCGGGGCAATCATGTCTACCGGAGCTCCCGGAATATACTTCTTCAAGCGATGCCCATTCACCTTGAAATTTCCACAATGCTCCCCTCCTATTTCAATAGCTCCATGGGGAAAGATCTTCTTCACCACATATGGCCCGGTCCATCTTGACTTGAGCTTTCCGGGAAAGAGCCTTAGCCTCGAGTTGAAGAGAAGGACAAGATCTCCTTCACTCAACTCCTTTGGGACAATCCTCTTGTCATGCCATCTCTTGGTTCTCTCCTTGTAGATCCGGGTATTCTCATAGGCTTCCAACCGGAGCTCCTCAAGGGCATTGATATCAAGCAATCTCTTCTCTCCCGCCTCCTTGAGATCAAAATTCAGCCACTTAATGGCCCAATAGGCTCTATGCTCCATTTCCACCGGAAGATGGCAAGACTTGCCATAGACCAACTTGTAAGGAGTGGTACCGATAGGTGTCTTGAAGGCGGTTCTATATGCCCATAGTGCGTCATCGAGCTTCATAGCCCAATCCTTCCTTGTTCTAGACACCGTCTTCTCTAGGATGGCCTTTATCTCTCGGTTGGAGATCTCCACTTGACCACTAGTTTGGGGGTGGTAAGGTGTTGCCACCTTATGAGTCACCCCATACTTAGCCAAAAGTGCTCCAAAATTCCTATTTGTGAAGTGCTTCCCTCCATCACTAATGATCACTCTTGGTGTTCCAAACCTAGGGAAGATCACTCGGTTGAAGAACCGCACCACCACCTTGGCATCATTTGTAGGAGAGGCGATGGCCTCTACCCATCTTGACACATAGTCCACCGCCAATAGGATGTAGAGATTGCCACATGGAGAAGGGAATGGTCCCATGAAGTCTACACCCCACACATCAAAAATCTCAACTTCTTGGATGTTATTCAAGGGCATTTCATTCCTCCTTGAAATATTGCCCGTCCTTTGGCAAGCATCACATGCCGCTACAAAACTTTGCACATCTCTAAACAAGTTAGGCCAATAAAAACCGGATTGCAATACCTTGGCACACGTTTTGTGTGAGCTAGCATGGCCTCCACATGGTAAGGAGTGACAATGCCGGATCACGCTTTCTATTTCATCTTCCGGTATGCATCTCCTAAGCACCCCATCCGGGCCTCTCTTGAATAGAAGTGGCTCACTCCAATAGTAATGCCTTACATCGTTGAAGAACTTTTTTCTTTGTGCATATGTCAATCCGGGAGGCACTTCCTCACACACCAAGTAGTTCACAATGTCGGCATACCATGGCTCACTTCCTCTAGCCACGTGGGACAAGCATTCTTCCACCATTTGCAATTGTTCGTCCCGGAATGAATCATCTATCGGGATGTTGTCTTTCCCAAGCTCCAATGGTGGGAGTCTACTAAGGTGATCCGCCACGGAGTTCTCGGATCCCTTCTTATCTCGTATCTCCAAATCAAACTCTTGAAGAAGAAGGATCCACCGAATCAACCTTGGTTTGGCATCCTTCTTTGTAAGTAGATAACGGATCGCCGCATGATCCGTATAAACTATGACCTTCGCTCCAACAAGGTATGAGCGGAATTTCTCAAATGCATACACCACCGCTAACAACTCCTTCTCGGTAGTAGCATAATTGAGTTGGACATCATCTAGCGTCTTGCTAGCATAGTAAATAGCATGAGTACGCCCTTCTTTCCTTTGCCCCAAAACGGCCCCAACGGCCACATCACTTGCATCGCACATGATCTCAAATGGTAGACTCCAATCCGGAGGTTGCATGATAGGTGCGGAGATCAAGGCGTTCTTCAACCTACAAAACGCTTCAAGACAATCTTTGGAAAAGACAAAATCAACATCTTTCGTTAGTAGGTTAGTGAGAGGCTTAGAAATTTTAGAGAAATCTTGAATGAACCTCCGGTAGAAACCGGCATGCCCTAAGAAACTCCTTACCCCCTTCACCGAGGTAGGTGGTGGCAACTTCTCTATCGTTTCAATCTTAGCCCTATCAACCTCAATGCCACGGTTGGACACCAAGTGTCCTAACACAATACCTTCACTTACCATGAAGTGGCATTTTTCCCAATTTAAGACAAGATTTGTCTCTTCACATCTTTGCAACACTAATGACAAATTAGCCAAGCAATCATCGAAAGAAGAACCATAAACAGAGAAATCATCCATGAACACTTCCATGATATTTTCTATGTATTCCGAAAAGATGGCCATCATACACCTTTGAAAGGTGGCGGGTGCATTACACAACCCAAATGGCATTCTCCTATATGCAAAGGTACCCCATGGACATGTAAAAGTTGTTTTCTCTTGGTCATCGGGGTGGATAGGGATTTGAAAGAATCCACTATATCCATCTAAATAGCAAAAATGAGAGTGTTGAGCTAACCTTTCTAGCATTTGGTCAATGAAGGGGAGAGGGAAATGATCTTTCCTGGAGGCCATGTTTAACTTCCTATAATCTATGCACATTCTCCATCCCGTGACCGTCCTAGTTGGTATTAGTTCATTGTTCTCATTAGTTACTACCGTCATTCCACCTTTCTTAGGTACTACATGAACGGGACTAACCCACTTACTATCCGAGATAGGGTAGATAATCCCCGCATCTAGCAACTTAATGATTTCCTTTTTGACCACCTCTTTCATTATAGGATTCAATCTCCTTTGATGTTCTATAGAGGGTTTGTGGTTATCTTCCATCATTATCTTATGCATGCACAAAGATGGCTTAATGCCAACCAAATCATCAATAGTGTATCCAATGGCTTTCCTATGCAATCTTAGTTCATGCAGCAATTTAGCAAGTTCATCATCACTCAAGCATGCATTAACAATCACAGGATATGTAGAATTATCACCAAGGAATGCATACTTTAAATGAGAGGGGAGGGGTTTGAGTTCAAGCGAGGGAGGACCTTTATCGGTCGAAGACGATCCAAATAAGATTGGATGAGATGAATCCAAGGCAAAAGAAGACTCTCCTTGGCTTCTAAAAGCTTGATCACCATCAAAAGTTGATTCAGGAGAAACCACGGTTGGAAACACGGCTTGTTCATCTTCCACGGCCGTGGTTCTTGCCAAGCTTGCTTCTCGGAGTTGTCCAGAGAGTTTGACGGCCGTGGAACCTAAATCTCGACCGTGGAATTTGCAGCTGTTCACAATTTCTTCATGGCTCCCAAATCCAACTCTTGGCTCCTCTTCCAAAGCCTCCAAGGCCTTGATCTCTTCATTGCATTCCTCCTCAATGTCCTCCTCCATCATACTCAAGGTAAGAACCTTCTCCAAGGGGTCCTTGATTAAGATCGAGCTTACAACTTCTCTAGATTCTTCTTGCTCGACAATGTTGAAGATATCTTCATCAAGGGTTGGCCCTTTCATCATTGTGGACAGCTTGAACTTGATGCTCTCCTCTCCGATGTTGAAGGAGAGAGTCCCGTTCTTGCAATCCACCAAGCATCCGGAAGTGGCTAGGAAGGGCCTTCCTAGAATGATAGGAACCGGATAATCCGCCGGAATGTCCAACACTACAAAGTCGATGGGTACATAGAATCCTCCCAATTGCACCGGAATGTCTTCTAGAATTCCAACCGGATGAGTAATAGAGCGGTCCGCCATATAGAGGGTCATTTTGACCGGCTTCGGCTCTCCTAGCCCGACCTTGTTGCTAAGTGCAAGCGGTATGATGCTTACACTTGCCCCAAGATCACAAAGGGCCTCGTACTTCACGTCTCCTACTCCAATTGGAACGCAAAAAGAGCCCGGATCTCTTAGCTTGGGAGGCATTTCCTCCTTCATCGTTTGGATCAACTCCGAGGATCTCTTGGTCATCCTTATCTCCCCATACTCCTCCAACTTCCTCTTGTTGGAGAGTATTTCTTTCAAAAACTTCCCATATGCCGGCATTCCTAAGATGGCATCCATGAACGGAATGTTAATATGTAACTTGGACATTAGTTCAAGGAACTTACCAAAGTGATTGTCCAAACGTGCTCTCGCTCTTGATTGTGGGAAAGGTAGTGGTGGCTTGTATGGAGGTGGTGCCACATAAGTTGGCTCTACATCCTTGCTTTTCCCTCCATCATCTTGCTTTCTTCCCTCTTCTACCACTACTTGCTTTCCTTTAGTTTGGTCCTTGGGCAAAGGATCCTTCATGCTCAACCCACTCCTTGTTGTGATGGCCAACACTTGGCCTCTTGGGTTGTCTTCGGTTCTTCCGGGAAGCTTCCCCGGATCTCTATGCGCTTCACCCGCCTTTTGAAAGACTTGTGCTTCCAAGACCTTTTGAGCCTTAGAGATTGAAGTCACGGTGCTCTCAAGTCCATTCAATCTTCCTAGCAATTGCTCAAACATGACTTCGGTTCTATCCTTGGTAGGTTGAGAAAAACCGGGTGGAGGTTCTTGTGAAGCTCTTTGTGGTGGAGTTGTACTTGTGGAAACGGGAGGGTTCAAGGCTCCATCCGGGTTAGAGTAAGAAAATCCGGGATGGTTGTGGTTTGGCCGGTAATTGTTGAATTGCCGGTTGTTGTTGAAATTTCTTGGGCCTTGGTAATTGTTGAAATTGCCCCTTCCCATATAATTCACATCTTCCTCCTTGGAAGACAAATTGGCTTGTGGAGGCGCTTGAGGAGTTGCTTGGCTCTTTAAGGTGGTAGTACACAATTCTCTCAAGGACTTCAACTCGTTGTTGATGGCGTCAAGCTTGAAATTGCTCATGGTGACCTCACTCACCTCATATGCTCCCGCCTTTCTTCCTTCGCTCTTCCTATGAGAGTACTTTTCAATCACTAGAGCTTGCTTCTCCACAAACTCCCAAGCATCATCTACATGTTTCTCCATAAATGTCCCACCGGAAAGAGATTGAAGCTTGAATTGGCTATCTTCATCAAGCCCCTTGAAGTAGATCTCCAATAGCTCAATCTTCGGTATACCATGGTGTGGGCAATCTAGGAGAAGGTCTTTGAATCTCTCCCAAGACTTGAACAAACTTTCTCTATCCCTCATCACAAAGGCATTGATCTTTCCCCTTAATTTGGTGGTCTTGGATGGTGGGAAGAACTTGGTTAAGAACTCGGTTGTCATCTCTTCCCAAGTACCAACTCTTCCTTGTGGAATAGATTGATACCAAGCCAAGGCTTTGTCCTTAAGAGAGAAGGAAAAGGCCCTTAGCTTATGGTTGTTGCTCTCCAATCTTGGTGGTCTAAGAGTCTCCATCAAAATCTCATAGTTCATCAAATGTTGGTGAGGAGACTCTCCTTCCATCCCTCCAAATTGATTATGCCGGATCATTTGAAGAACTTGAGGGCGGAGTTCATAGTTGTGGGTAGCGGGATCTCCTAGGTTCACACCCGGTCGGTGTGCTCTTTGTGCCGGATCCATACGCCTCCCTAGGGTTTGTGGCTCCTCAACAGCAATAGGAACGACCCTAACATTGGCCGCCGGCTGCGGTTGTGGTGGAGGAGGTGGAGGTTGTCGGCGATTAAGCTCCCCTTGTACAAGGGCTTGCCTAATCTCCTCAATCTCCCTCCTAGTTTCCTCCTGCCTCTCATTGGCAAGTCTCCTTTCTTCCTCCAAGAGCTCATCTCTTAGCCTTATTTGCTCTAAGGCTTCATCCAATTCAGCTTGAAGATTTCTACCGGCCATCTCTTTCTCTTTTCGGATGTTCTTAGATCTAGATCGAAGGGTTTTCTCCGGTTCGGGATCGAATGGAGCTAAATCCTTGCCACGAGATCTTCGCATACACCTAAAGAGTAATAGATGTCCTGAAAAGCAAAGACACAAACCAAAGAGAGATCAAAAGCAACAAGAAAGATCTACACTAGAAACAATCACAAAATAGACTCAATCTAGACCTAGTCCCCGGCAACGGCGCCAAAAACTTTGTTACGCTAAAAGAGTATGCACGCAATAAGCCTTAAATTTATACTCGTTATAATTATCCTAACTTCTAGCGCACCCGCAGTGTACGGGACGTTTGTAGTATGGATAGTATTCCGAGGTCGAACGCAAAGACTAAGGTGAAATTGATTCGGTTTTGTGATTAAATTTAGTGAAGATCTAAGGTTAGAAAAGAGAGAAACAAAGGAAGAAAATCTCAATTGTTTTTGTTGGTTTTAAGTGATCACATCAAAGATCATAACTCATGCAAAGCAACCAATAAAACTAAACCAAAAATCAGCACAAATAAACGAATCAAACAAGATATTGATCAAGGAAAAAGAGAGACGGATTCTAGGGGTCGGAAATTCCGGTTATGGCATAGAACTCAAGTTATCTATTCATACTTTGGATTGATTTTGATATGTTGGGATTAGGTGTTTCTAAATTGGGAGCAATTACCGGGTAAGTCTCATGATCCAACTAATCCACACCTAAGGTCTTATTACCGGGTAAGTCTCTAAGAACCTAAGGTTAGGAATTTTCTCACAAACCGGGATTGTCAATTAGGGATCTAACCTATCCTTACCGGGTAAGTCTTGGAGAGGGAAGTCTTAATCAACATTCCTAGCACATCTAATCCAATGGCGACTTGTTAGGTTCACCACTACCTAAGGTTTCGCTATTTTAGATTCTAAGGGAAAGGATTACCGGGTAAGTCTCTCCTAACTCTTAGTCACTACATTAGGATACCCTAGAGTAGGTTAAACTCAGCAAAAACTTAGGGTTTCAACAATTTTATGAATCTAAGGTAAAATCCTTCGAACCAGGAAAAATCACGGTTTGTTCTTCAGAAACCACGACCGTGGTTCTTCAAGAACTACCCGTGATTCCTAACAGCAGCTACGTTCATAAACGAAAATCATCCAAAAGTAAATCTAAGTCCGTCCTATCATAGATCTAGCCATAACCATCCTTTCTTTACCCTAGAATCACATCAAATTAGCCTACAACATTCATAATGGAAATCAAAGCAAACAAATATAGAATCACAACCTCCATTGCAAGAAAATGAAAGAAAGAAGATGAACAAAGAACTTCAAACACAATCCAAATCTGTAGATGAAATTAGAATGACTTACAAATCCTTCTAAAGGAAGGTTCAAGAGTTCATAAATCCCTAGCAATAAATCCGAATTACAAGAACTAAGTGTGTCTTCTCCTCTCTTCTTCAATGGCTCCTTCCTTCTTCTTCTTGCACTTTCCTTCCTAGAAAAATCCTTCTTCTTCTTGTAATATATTTTGTTAAAGGAATGGATAATGTGTGAGCTCTCCCAAACTACCCCAGCTCCCAGCTGCCCCCTCACAACCCATCTTTGGACCACTTTTATAACAAATTCTTCATGAGCTGGCCATGAGAGTCGTGGCACAGCTGTCACGAGAATCTGGCAAAATCCACGGTCATTTCCACGGCCGTGGTTCTTCAGGAACCCGTGATTTTATGCAGAAAGTTCGCCTTGGATCATTGAGCTGTGGTTTGGTGCATGGCTAGAGTTGGCGAGGTTCTATGAGCCCTCCTAGCTCTTTGTTTCTGTTGTAATGAGTCCGAGGACGTGTCATCTAAATGAACGATCCCTTGACGCATCGTTTTAGCTCTAAACTTCCCGAAATACCTACAAAACGCACACAAGTCCGTGTAGACGTCTATCTCGACAAAATACATGTTTTAAGTGCAAAACGTATTGGACTAGTGCTAGATCATGCATGATTGAGCGGGAATTCTATCTAAAAGTTACCCTAAAACTATGCTATAAATCGTGTTATCATACATGGTTGATCCTAGGGAGTTTTTATGCTAGAAGCATGCTAGGATTGGACATAGGTTAGTTGGAATGCCATGTAGTGGCTTGTAGACCTTAGCCGAGTTTGTGAGGTTTTTGGAATGATCTATGGCTTGATGGCCGCATGTTTCTGAGTTGGTTCATGGGATGAGGGTATGGCTGCCTTCTGAGGCGTTGTGAGGGTTTAGTTGGTGAGTACATGGTTGTGAGATTGTGAGCTAGGATGTGCATATAGTTGTTACCGTTTCCTTTGTTGAGACTAGGATCGTTTCTCCTAGTATAGGTTATGGTTTATGATCTTGTGAGATCATCGGGTCTAGAAGTCTAAGGACTTCTTGCTTATGAGAGTGGTATTGATTTGTTCCTTGTTATGATCAGGCGATGAGTATTCCAACGGGAAGTTGAGATCGGTTTCGGTTAGATTTGAGATGAGGTAAGTCCTCGGACTTACTTAGCCGCTTTTATGCATAATTTGGATATGTGATGGTGGTGTGTGTTTAATTGCTTATGATCATGAAACCGGATAAGGACAACTTGGTTATATATATTGTTGGCCCATTGTTTATTACTATCGGGCGGTGACATCACTACCCAGCTCCAGATGGAGACTGGGAGGTTCTCTACGACCATGCCACACATGGTATACGGGCGGGCTTCTTCGCCACTCCTGTTGGTTACACGGGAACAGAGGCGAGAGTTATAAGACTCTCGTGTCATACTTTAAACGAATGGAACTAGTAACTGAATAACATAAAATGAGGATAAGAATCGGATATGTATGTATATGATCATGGTGTGTGTTATGTGTACTTGTGTGTGTGTTTGTGCCCTTGCTATCTTTATAATGCCTAGAATGTGAGCTAACGGTTTTATACTGATTGTTGTAGTTGATGTGCAGGTTAGGTGTGGCCGAGTGATCCGGAGGAATGGGCAGCCGGGGTTCCGTACATCATAGGTTGAGTTTGGGGGTTTGAATCCGTGTATTGAGTTGTATATTGTGTAATGTTGGTGTTGTTGTATAGACGACTGATGTCTTTCCTTTCTTGATATATTCTGGAATCATATCATTGCATTAAATTATTATCGGTTTTGGCCTTCATTTGTGCCTTGTTGACAAGGTCCGGTGAAATTGTTGTCAGGCTAAGGGTCGGGACCCATTGTGAGGTCTCGCCTGTTCGCTCCAAATGGTGTGTGCAAGCTTTAAATTTATAAGCCTAGATGTATGCCTAAAACAAGGATGCGAACCCGCAGTGTACGGGTCAATCGTAGTAAAAGCAAGAATTCCGGGGTGTCGATCTCAGGGACTTAGGTGAAACAAAACCAATATAGGTAGTCAATATTGCAACTAACCACAAAAGCAATTAAAGCAATAAAAAATGATAAAAAAGTCAATTAAAGGAATATGTAATTCTAGAGATTAAAGCATCCAGTTGTGGTTCCAACTCAAGATCTCAAGGTAAGCGGACAAAGCTGAGATTTTTGCTAAGGGAAGGTGTTATTAAAGAGGAATAGATCACCGGGTAAGTCTCACTACTCACTAACTCCAAGCCAAAGAACCTATCACCGGGTAAATCTCAAGGTACTAAGGAAAGGAACTATAATCTCAAACCAACACACCAACTAAGGGAATAGAATCAACCTTTACCGGGTAAGTCTCAGGCTAACTCACAAGGATGGAATGAAGGCACACTCAAACCCCAATAAAGGATAAACTTTTATTGCCTACACTTATGATCATGGGTAAACAATCAAAGGAATTACCGGGTAAGTCTCATCCTAGGCTTGCATTGAACCAGGAAAGGTGTAATAAGAATAGGATTTGGCAAACTCTAACACTTAACTCTCAGTTTCGGATTAGAAAGGGTCACCTCGGTCAGACAAGTTCCACCCCGGCCGAGATGTTCATCGACTGAACGAGATGTTCTAGGGTTAAGGATAAAGACTCGAGCTTTCAGGGTCCTACTGGAATTTAAGATTATTCTATCATTATTTTTCCCACAACCTTCAGCCAATCACACTAGAATCACACAAAGAAATTAGCCACTCATCATCATGAAAGCAATAATCAAATATATGGGAAGAGAATGAATATTTGAACACAAAAACCTTAAGAACAAGGCTTCAATAACTGAATCAAATATCAAACAAATAAGCGTTCTTTGGATCACAAATCCAACAAGACAATCAACAAGAAGAGAATCTAAGAAAGTCTTACAAAACCCTTCACAAAAGCTATAACAAGCTATCAATCCTTCCTTCAATCTTCCTTCCTTCAAAACCCTGGAGAAAATCTCTTAATTGCTGGATGCTATCAGCCCTCTAAGCATGTATATGCATTCGGTGATCCGAAGATCTGAAATCTCTTGATCCGAAGATGGGTGAATTGTAGATCACCGGGTAAGTCTCACTACTCACTAACTCCAAGCCAAAGAACCTATCACCTGGTAAGTCTCAAGGTACTAAGGAAAGGAACTATAATCTCAAACCAACACACCAACTAAGGGAATAGAATTAACCTTTACCGGGTAAGTCTCAGGCTAACTCACAAAGATGGAATGAAGGCACACTCAAACCCCAATAAAGGATAAACCTTTATTACCTACACTTATGATCATGGGTAAACAACAAAGGAATTACCGGGTAAGTCTCATCCTAGGCTTGCATTAAACCAGGAAAGGTGTAATAAGAATAAGATTTGGCAAATTCTAACACTTAACTCTCAGTTTCGGATTAGAAAGGTTCACCTCGGTCAGACAAGTTCCACCCCGGCCGAGATGTTCATCGACTGAACGAGATGTTCTAGGGTTAAGGATAAAGACTCGAACTTTCAGGGTCCTATTGGAATTTAAGATTATTCTATCATTGTTTTTCCCACAACCTTCAGCCAATCACCCTAGAATCACACAAAGAAATTATTCACTCATCATCATGAAAGAAATAATCAAATATATGGGAAGAGAATGAATATTTGAACACAAAAACCTTAAGAACAAAGCTTCAATAACTGAATCAAATATCAAACAAATAAGCGTTCTTTGGATCACAAATCCAACAAGACAATTAACAAGAAGGGAATCTAAGAAAGTCTTACAAAATCCTTCACAAAAGCTATAACAAGCTATCAATCCTTCCTTCAATCTTCCTTCCTTCAAAACCCTGGAGAAAATCCCTTAATTGCTGGATGCTATCAGCCCTCTAAGCATGTATATGCAGTTGGTGATCCGAAGATCTGAAATCTCTTGATCCGAAGATGGGTGAATTGTATAAAATCCAACCCATATAAGAGAATTATCTTCAAAAGATAAAATATCTTAAAAAGATAATTTCCTATAAAATATATCCATATCTCCTAAAATAAATATCTTCCTTCCAACTATAAGATATTTCTATAAAATATATCCATATCTCCTAAAATAAAATTATCTTAAAAATATAATTTTATAGGAAATATCTTAAAAGATAATTTTCTAATAAAATATATCTTATCTCCAAAATAGATCTCCTAAATATGTGATCTTCCTTCCAGAAATCCAGGCCAAAAATATAAGATTTTTCCTTCCAAAAATAAAAGATCTCAGCCAAGAATAAACGATCTCGCCGCGTCAGGGTATTCGCCTCGGTCAAGACGCTCCTCAAGATCACCTCGGTCGAGGTGACTCTGTGGTCAACCGAGGTGACTCTCAGCTGAAGGTGAAATCTCTTAAATCTGGTCCAAAGTAAATCTCTAATTCAATTTCATGCTTCTTGGATTCTTCCTTAAGCTCCTGAATGTAGCTCCAATGACTCCTTAGCTCCTTTAGCCCCATTTGATGAAAAAGGTGTCATTTTACCTACGATTACACGAAACTTGGTGTAGACCTCGATTCCCGCAAAGGTAGATGAAACGACAATATAATCACATAATATACATTCAAACATGCAGATTATTGAAGATAAAACGTCTAAACAAGTCCCAAAATATAGACTATAATTCATGCTATCATCGCCCGTAGCATTCCGATATCCCGCGGATTCGGGGTGTTACAGAAAAGCCCTCCACAAAACGCCGGTAGTAGCCCGTCAATCCTAAGAAGTTGTGTACTTCCATAACATTCTTAGGAGACGGTCACAATGCTACTGACTCGATCTTCGCCGGATCTACTTTGATCCCATCAGTGGAAACGATGTGACCGAGAAATACTACCTCACGTATCCAAAACTCACACTTAGAGAGCTTGGCATAAAGCTCTCTATCTTGCAAGACTTGGAGTACGATCCTTAATTGTCCTACATATTCGTCACTGCTACGAGAGTATACCAGAATGTCATCCATGAAGACAACTACAAACTGGTCTAGTAAGACGATGAAGATGTTGTTTATCAACTCCATGAAAACTGTGGGCGTATTCGTGAGCCCGAATGGCATCACTACAAACTCGTAGTGGCCATACCCGGTCCGAAATGTCGTCTTTGTTATGTCTTGCTCTCTCACCCTCAGTTGGTGATATCTGGATCTCCGATCGATCCGTGAAAACACTGAAGCTACATGCAACTAGTCCCAAAGATCTTTGATACGGGGCAATGGGTACTTATTCTCGATCGTCACCTTGTTAAGCTCTCGATAGTTAATACATAAACTCATCGACCCGTCTTTCTTCCTGACGAAGAGTACTGGTGCGCCTCAAGGAGATACATTAGTGCGGATGAAGCCCTTCTCTTCTAACTTCTCGAGGTTCTTTTTAAGCTCAAGCATCTCGATAGGCGCCATACGGTAAGGAGCCTTCGAGATCGGTCTCGTACTGGGCTCTAGATTAATGTCAAAGTCTACACTCCTTTGTGGAGGTACACCAGATGGCTCACCAAAAATGTCGCAAAAGTCGCACGCTACTGGAATCTCCTTCAATACTGGACTCGTACTATCCTTCATGGCATAGCAACAGAAAGCCTCTCAACCCAGACCGATAAGTCTCGCAGCTCGGACTACGCTCATGACTATACCAATCTTCCCAAGATCCATCCCCTGAAGATCTCTACATGGCCTGACTATGTAGCTACCATCATTGTCCTCTTGCCGATGTACAAAACTACTCGATGTCGATCCATCCAATCCATGGCCAGAATAACTTCTTCATGTACCAAGAACATGACAAAGAAGTCAGCCGGCCAATCGCGACCTCCTAGTCTAATAGGGCAATCGCGAACCTCTCGTGTACCTCTAATCTTACCTCCATCGGGTAAAATCCTACAAAGAAGGGTTTTTCCTCTACGGTAACTAAGGCCAATCTATCTACGCATGCATCAGATATACAAGAATGCATAGCATTGGTATCGAAAAGAAATCTGAAAGGAAAACTATTAATATGAATGGTACTTATGGTTGTTGGCGTTATCGGCTCTACAACACTTCTCAGCTCATAGACTCTAGGTGATGTATCTCTGGTGTCTGACGTACCACCAGCTCTTCCTCTACCGTTCCCCTGTCCTTGAATGAAACATTGAGGAGCGGAAAAACCATGAGCTCTTTGTTATTGCTGCTGATACCGAGGTCTTTGTCCACCTCCTGCAACGCTAGTAGGTGAAGATCCCTGCTGAGATAGCGCCTTGCCTTGATGGCAAAACGAAGCTCTGTGTCCTGGCTTTCCATAGGAAAAGCAAGTTTACTATGGTCTTCTTACAATCAGCTCTCATGTGTCCGACACCTCTACATTTATAGCACTTCCGTCCTCTATCGGAACTCTGTAGAGACTGCTGGAAACCAGAACATCCCGGCATCTAACTACGCCCAAAACCTGAAGCTTCAGCTCTAGCACATGCTAGTCCAATCCTCTGCCTGTTCTTAGGACCTCTTATTTGAGAAGCTCTCCTCTGACTTGGTCAGTCTCTCTCATAAGCGGATATTCTATCCTGATAGTCCACCAAAGAATAACAACAGAAGCCAACAAGATAGGAGCGGGTAGACTCTCTCAATCTCCGAGAGAAAATATAAACATGTTGATCCTCGGGTGGTGTAGACGGACCCAAAAAAGATAGATCCTCCTGAAACTTGCTAATAATCTAAAAAATGGGGAGATCTTCAAATCCTGCCTCAGGAAATCATGAAGTCGATCTCTCCTCATAGCGGAAGGGCACTAGCGATCCCTGATCACTGTCTTCATCTGCTCATAACTGGTGACCTTATTGTGAGCGGTCCTCCCCTAAGAATGAGCCTAATCCTTCAGCAATGTTTGTGCTATGTCGACTCGACGTCTCTCTAGGGAACAAATTGCCTCCATAGCAGAATCCAACTTTCCTAGCCATAGCTCCACCTCCAATCCAATCTTTCCTAAGAAAGAAGGAACCTTCAACTAGTTGAAAGCCTTCAACCAACAGTCAGGTCTCGGCTCTCTCGCCTCCTCTAGTGATATAGCAACCTCAACAACTATAGTAGGGGTAGAGATAACATGCGTAACTCTCCGTGAAACCTTAGTTGATCTTGCGGGTACTAGCGGTGCCGGTGTAGGCCCTCCAGTCCTAATAGCCTCCTCAACTCTCAGCACGTAGTCGCGATATGTAGAAGCTCCGATGGATACTTGACCGGACTCAGCCGACTACTCTCTCTATGCTCCAGACCTAGCAGCTATCCCGTTCCCAGCCTCGAGAATAACACTCTAAACAACTTCCTCAACAAACGCCTCAACGATAGGAATATCAGCAACTGGGGCTTGAACCCGACCTCTCGCTAGTGGAGGTCTTCTAGGACATCCTCGTCCATGGACAGTAGGTGGAAGAGGTGGTCAACCCCTTCCTCGCCCCACAGCAGATGTAGCTCTAGTACGCCCTATCTACTATAAGGATATATAAGGCCACGCTACAACTAAAGCAGAAATTCAGAAAAATCTCATAAAGGCCAACATAAAAGAAAACTAATTGTTGAGATATGTGGAGTAGTGGTGGTCGCCCGTACATCTATCCCAGACCGACAAGTTTAAAAACACAACACCCTATTGAAAATGTAGATCCCTTGCGGGTTCTTTTTATTTATCTATCCGACCTTTAGAAGATAACGAGTGCCATTGTTGCCAACCTAGAGCTATGATACCATATTGTAACACCCCAGTTTTGGGAACTCAAAGCGTTTCGGGCTAGAACCTCACAATGGGTCCCGACCCTTAGAGTAGCAACGATACAACGGATCATACAACAAGGCACAAATAAATGAACCCAAAACTTATAATAAAACCAAAGGTTTAACAAAGCGAAGCGTAAAAGACTCACACCCGAGTTCAAAATACTTGAAATAACAACAACTAAAATATAAACTCAATCCCGATCTATAATGTACAGGAACCCCAGGACACTGTCCAGATTACTCAGCAGCATCCCTAACTTGAGAAATATCTACAACATCCATATAAAGTGTTAGCTAACATTCTAGATATCACAAAGACAATAAAGGCACAAACACACATAAGGTAATATAAACATATAGCATGATAGCACTCAACCGGCTATTATCTTATTAAGGTCAAAACCCATTACTAATTAAACTTATGGTTGTTACACGAGAATCGCATACGATCTCGCCTCTGTCCCCTTTCACCAACAGGAATCATTCGTATGCATCATTCTGTCACCTACTGGACTGACCGTGAGAGCACCTCCCAATTTCCCCATTCTCAACTTGACAAGCTGTAACCGCCCGGTTATAATACAGTTGGGCCAACTACGGTTATAAAGGTCAATCCTAGTTCGGGTTATAAGTTATAACAAAATAAATAACACTAACAAGCCAACACAATCAATCCAATACACGGAATAAAGCTAAGTAAGTCCAGGGGACTTTCCTCACTCGAAGATAACTCAAAGGGTCAGCAAACAACTCAGTTTCCCTCAGGAAAAAAGAACGGAAAACCTACTCAACAAGGCATAACAAATGAGGAACGAAACGGTTGCTAGAAGTCTATAACTTCTAGTCTCAATGATCTCTGAGATATCTCAACAAGATAAGGTCTCAACCTTAGTCTTACAGATCAGCAAGGGTCAACACCATCCTCATAAGCCAAGGGAAGGAACGAAGAAAGCAAGGAAGGAAGCAGCTCACAAAGAATGGAGACACTATAGACAAAACCCCAAGGGCGGCTGGATAGACCGTGGGAGCGGTACTGGGCGAATCCCACGGGCTTGGCATGGACAGGCACGGGGGCGGTTACGTTATAGAAGGCTATTGTCGACTCCTTCGACAACAAGGAATGTAACAAAGGCCAAAGCTTGTTTCTCTCAAAACACCCACACGTCACAACTCAACCAAGGAAGCATGTGAATATCAACGAATCAACAACGGAACGACCAACAAGAATCAAGACTCGATCTTGATCCTTGGAGAGGAAGAAAAGAGAAAGCTAGGGGAGAAGAAGGGAGGGAAGATGCAGCAAACACAAGAATGTGTAGGAGAATCACAAAGAAAGAGACTTACATGTTCAACAAGTTGACAAGGAAAGAATGCTGCAGTTTTCGAGGTTGAAGGAAAATGTATGCAAGAAATGGGAAAAAGAAGAGAAGATGAGAATTTATAGGAAAGGGGTGAAAAAATAGAAGAAATGACGTTCTAGGGTTAAGAACATCATAGGAAAGCTGGCCCATAAGGTAGAAGATTGGATCTTCTATCAATGGAAGGAAATAAAAACGGGATTAAAACAGATTGGCACGATCTGGGGCAAAACCGCAGGGGCGGTGAAGGCCAAAACTGGATCTTACAGACTTGATCATAAGTATGGTTTGATTTGAGATTTCGATATATGTTAAACATTATCTTATGAGATATTTGATGATTTTATATGCATGTACGACTATTTAGATTCGTTGGATTTGAAAAAATCATGCTACATTATTCATGCTTTTACTCATGTCTTGTTTATATAAATAAATTGCTTATATACGAGCTTAGTCTATGTGGAAGTCTAACCCTACCACGGTGGGGTTAGTTATGCTTGTTTAGACATAATCAAGGACGGGACCAGTTCAAGAGCATGAAGGTCATGGACTCTACATACGCATGTCCACGGGTCGGACCCGCCGGGTCAGGGGTCCGGGGAGGGTGACCCGGACCCGTATATGTGGCCGACCCGCCGGGTCGACGGGTCGGCCACCTCACCATTAAAAAAAATAATTAAAAAATAAAGGAAATAAACTTAAAAAAATAAGAAAATAAATAGAAGAGAAAAATTGGACTTAAACTTAAAAAAGAAGAAGAAAATAAACTAATAAAAAATTGGACTTAAACTTAAAAAAGAACAAAATAAACTAATAAAAAGATGACTTAATCTTAAAAAAATTGGACTTAAAGTTTAAGTCCAATTTTTTTAAGTTTAACTCCTTTTTTTTATTAGTTTATTTTGTTCGTTTTTAAGTTTAAGTCTTAAACTTAAAAAATATAAAAAAAAAATAATAAAAAAAAGGGAAGAATTGGGCTTGAACCAGAATCCCGGTTGCCTACGTATCTTCTCGGGGAGGAGGAATCAAAGCCCACGTAGTTCTCTTACCTTTGTTTATATCCCCGATTGGCCCTTTCCTTAGTCGGACTCTCCCGCCGATACATCCGATGGCTTTTGTTGTCACTCGTCATCATCTTCATCGCCTTCCTCCGCCGAGAGGTTGTTTTTTTGTATTCGCATTTCCGCTTTCCTCCAATCGGCTAGGAGGACTTGTGCCTCCAACGTCTCGGGCAACATTTTTGATCTCGTCGGATCGAGCACCTTTCCACTCCGGCTAAAGGTTTGCTCAACCGCTACCGTTGAGGCGGGAACGGCGAGAATTTGTGCCGCGGTCCTTGAGAGGGTAAGGAACCTCATTCTCTCCGGTCGGCTCCACCATTCTAATATGTTGAAATCCTCTTCTTCTTCATCATTGGCAAACTCAAAAGAAATGGTTAGATATTCGTCGAGTTCCGAGTTGGAACTCGACGTGGTTTTTTCCCTTTTCGGGCCAAACAAATCTCTAGCAATTGATTTAAATTTAGATGAACTTGAAGATGAAGGACGAGGAAGGGGTTGAGAAGATTGACCTCGATCGGAAACACGATATTGAACCAATAATTCATCAAATAATTTTCTAACTTTCGCAATTATGGTAGAAACATGACAATCGGGATGTTGTTCTAAACCTAAAAATTCATAATAACTTTCTAAAAATTGTTTTAAACCATCCATTTTACGTCTAGGGTCTAACACAAATGCAACAAGAAAAACATCGGGAATGGTTGTATAATAATCTAACCATTTAGTTCGCATTGAAAGTATAGCTTGTGAAATATTTTCAATTAAAAGACCTTGTTGAATTACAAATGCAATATTAATTGCTACATAACAAAATATGTTTGAAGTTGGTGTATAAACATAACTAAAAGTGTTAGTAGCATCATAAAAATATTTAAAAACCTCCATTACATCTTTTGCTAAAATCCAAGATTCACCGAAAACAAAATTATCGTCAATATGTTGTGCGGCAAAACCACTTAAAAGTTCTCGATATTCATATGATTCGTAAATCATTTTGTAAGTAGAGTTCCATCTTGTACAAACATCTTTTGGAAATTTTTTAGGATAAATGTCATTTTGTTTACAATATGCATACCATTTAGTACGTACACTTTTTTTAGACCAAAGTTCATTAAGAATATTTCGAATAGGTTGTACTAAATCTCCAACATATGCTAAACCGTCTTGAACACACAAGTTTAAAATATGAGCGGCACACCTAATGTGAAAAAACTTACCTCCAATCGTCGTCTTACAATAGTTGGTTAAATCTCTAATGAAAGCCGTGTTAGCGGAGGCGTTGTCAAAACCGATTGAAAAAACTCGTGAAACTAATCTATATTCTTCCAAAACATTTTCAATCAAACGGACAATATTTTGGGCGGTGTGTTGTTCGTTGAAAACTCGTAATGCTAAAACTCTTTTGTTTAAAATCCAAAATTTATCAACAAAATGACAAGTAATACCCATATATGAATTTTTTTGAAAACCGTCGGTCCAAATATCACTACAAATAGAAACTTGAATATCACCGTTGTCCATAAAATATTTAATCAATTCTTCTTTACGAATTTTATATTTATGCATCATTTTTCTTTTAGCGGTTTGGCGAGAAATCGGTTTATATGCGGGTTGAGCATGATTTTGCATCCAATCATTAAAACCAACATTTTGTGCAAAACTAAATGCTAAAGAATTTATGGCCAACATTTCCGAAAATGCATCCATAGAAGAAGAATGATCATATGTAAATAGAGAAGGAGGTTGGTTAGAAGTAGATGCGTACCCGGTAAGTTGTGTTTGCCCTCGTGCTAATCCCATTTTTTCGGGATGCTTGTTCCGGATATGCCTCTTGTAGTTCCCGTAACCTTCTCCCTTTTTGTGCTTGTATTGTGCCGCACAAAACTTACATTTGGCATAGTAAACTCCGTTGGCACCGGGAGCCCCTTTTGTAAACCAAAATCGGAAGACCGCCGCCGTTAGTTGATTGTTGTTCAACGGCGGCTCCTCCTCCGGATCCTCCGTGAATTCGGTCTCGGATCCTTGGGTGTTGGGGAAAGTAGGTGATTCCGTGATATCCTCCTCCTCGAAGATCTCGTGATCTCCACTTAATAAGTCTCGCCTTAAATCCTAACCGGTTGGAGGACCGCTAACGGAATGTCGTCCTCGGGTAAAACCTTCGCCGGATGAAGGTCCGGCACCGCTAACGGAACGTCTTCCTCGGCTAGACATTTTTTTTTGAATAACAGAATGCAGTAGTAAGTAAGAGTAGTAAAATGAAAAATAAGAGAATGAGAATATGAGATTAGGAGAGTAATTGAATGTAAGAGTTGGAAATTATGGAGAGATTGAGAGAGTGAATAGATGATTGAATGATGAGAATTGTTGTGAGATGAAATGAATTGGGTTTGGGGTATTTATAGAATTGTTTTTGGGTTAGATTTATTAAATTATATTTTTTTTTGAATTTTTGTGACCGTTACGGGTCGACCCGGTGGGTCACGGGTAAGGATCTTACGACCCTTACCTGTACCCGCGACCCAGGGGAACCCGGACCCGCTGGGTCGGTGACCCGCCGGGTCACGGGTGACCCGTGACCCGTGGACATGCTTACTCTACAATGAGTCGTGTCGGTGGAGTTTGGGGCGGTTTACATACATAAGTCCGATTATTGTGGACCATTAACGGTCATTTTGTTTTGGATTGGATTCCTTTGTCGCTGACGTTATGAGACTTCTTTCGGTTTTCATGTTATTATATATTTTGGCATTTTTAGCGTGCCCGGGTTGTTGTATACTATTGGTTTATCATTTTGGGTTGATGTTTATATGATTTTTATCTAAAAAGCCTTAGGGGATCCCCATCCGGGTTCCCTGGCGGATGGCTCTGTGATGCATAACCTGCTCTTAGGAGCGTTACATTAACCATTTTAGACATAAGATATGTGTTAAAGTCTTAAAAATAAGTTTCTCAATAATATAATTAATGATGATTACGATAACTATATCTTTAGTTGTTTTTTTCTTAGCAAATGAACATTTTATTATCAGATCGTCTCATTTAATGAAAACGTACACACACATACACATACACACACTTGGTATATTTATAATGAAATTATAATGAAATTACAATCAATTAGCTTCTATTAAAATGAAAATAAGTTAGTTGAATTTCATAATATTTAATAATAATATTTTGTATATGTTATTGTTTTCAAGACTAAAAAAATTAAATATTTATCAAGATTGAATTATTTACTTTTACTTTAACATTCTCTCTCATTTTTTTATTATTTATTTTATGAAGTAGTTATAAAGGGTAAGATAGAGATATCTATTGTTATAAAACCTTATTTTTATTTTCTTATTATAATGTAATTTAATATTCTCATTTTTTTATCATCTATATGATGATCAATTTTGTTTTGCTTTTGTTGTATCTTTGAACTGTTTTTCTTACATTTTGTGATAAACAAAGTAGAAAATACATATCCGAATCAAACAGATTTTTGGATCAAGCGGATAATCGGATCAATCGGATATCACGATCCGGCTAAAGTCATTTTTGGATCAAACGGATCAACTAGGTCAAACAAAAGTCATTCGGATCAAACGGATCGACGGGATATTTGCGGATAATTATCCGATACAATCCGGGAAAGAGTGCGGGAGATCTGACCGAATACGAATTGGATCCGGATCAGGGTTGTTATGAAAATTTTTATTCGGATATCCGAGTATACGGATCGGAGCAGATCGGGTTGATCCATTTCCCAGCACTAGTTCTTTAACAAAATTTAAAAAATTGTTATCCACTTATACAAAGTTACTAAATGTTAAACAAACGATTACGTCCAACTCAATAGTCAGCAATCAATATGTCAATAGGTCAACGATCCACATGCTAGTAGTTAGGTTGTTGGTTAACAACCTACAAACTAGTAGGTCATCGATCCACATGACAGTAGTTCAGCGACCCACGTGCCAATATGTGATCAATGATGTTAGTAGGTGAATGACTCACATACTGACCCACATACCAGTAGGTAATCAACCCACATATCAATAGGTCAACGACCCAGATGTCAATAGGTCTATGACCCACACACTAGATATTGATCCGATATAAATGTATATTAGGACCCGCTGAAAAATATATTTAAATATTGAGTACATTGATAATATACGTCGAGTACATTGAAATCGATTTTATTCTCACCAAATCCCTGAGTTTGACTCCGGATTTCTTGCCTTACTACACCTGATCCGTACACTGCGGGTTCGCTTTTGCATAAGTTCTGGATATGAATTTAAAACTTTGACGCACACACTTTTGAGCAAACATTTACCACCGCAAAGGAGCGTTGATTTTTCCATTGAGTTGGAGCCCGGCACGAGGCCGATCTCCAAGGCTCTATACCGCATGGCGCCGATCGAGTTTTTGGAGCTGAAGAAGCAGCTCGAGGAGTTAGCTAAGAGAGGTTTCATACGCCCGAGCGTTTCCCCTTGGGGTGCACCGGTCCTCTTCATCAGGAAGAAGGACGGATCTTTGAGGCTTTGTATCGATTACAGGAAATTGAACAAAGTCACCATCAAGAACACGTACCCTCTACAGCGCATCGATGATTTGTTAGACCAATTACAGGTAGCCTCCGTGTTTTTGCGTATCAACTTGCGGTTAGGTTACCACCAGCTGTGAGTGAGAAAGGAGGGCGTGCCGAAGACAGCATTCAGGACGGGATATGGCCATTATGAGTTTGTCGTGATGCCCTTCGGGCTCACGAATGCACCTGCCGTCTTCATGGAGTTGATGAACGGCATCTTCATCGACTTCTTGGACCAGTTCGTGGTGGTATTTATAGATGATATCTTAGTCTACTCTCGGAGTAGAGAGGAGCATGCGGGATACTTGAGGACGGTTCTTTGAGTCCCTCAGGATAGAGAGATTTATGCAAAGCTCTCTAAGTGCGAGTTTTGGATATCCAAGGTGGCATTCCTAGGTCATATAGTTTCCACCGAAGGTGTCATAGTTGACCCGGCGAAGATAAAAGTCCGTTTCTTCATGGCCGCCTCCTAGGACGGTCAAGGAGGTGCGCAGTTTCTTGGGCTTAGTAGGGTATTACCGCCGATTTGTTGAGGGTTTCTCCGTGATTACACGCCCGCTTACTTCCTTGCTGAGGAACTCTACCAGATTCGTCTGGTCCGAGCCTTGTCAGATCACCTTTGAGGAGCTGAAGAGGAGGTTGAGCTCAGCTCCTGTTTTGGCCCAACCCGAGGGCATAGAGGATTTCGTTGTATATAGAAACGCCTCCAAGTTGTGCTTGGGGTGCGTTTTGATGTAGAGGGGTAAGGTTATTGCGTACGCTTCTCGGCAGCTTAAGTCGTACGAGGAGAATTATCCCACCCATTATCTTGAGCTAGCGGTAGTGATTCATGCCCTGAAGATCTAGCGGAACTACTTGTACGGGGCTATGTGCCAGACCTTCACAGAACATAAGAGTCTGAAGTATATATTCACTCAACGGGAGTTGAATAACCGCCAGAGGAGATGGTTGGTGCTGATTAAGGACTTTGATTTGGAGATTTTGTACCATCCGGGGAAGGTGAACGTAGTCGCCGATGCTTTGAGTAGGAGGACTCCTCGAGAGGAGGCTATAGCACGGCTTACGGTTTAGCCTCAGTTGAGGAGGGATTTGATAGAGTTAGAGATGGATATCCGATTCCCGGATGTGGACGGTCGTTTGTCCGAGTTGGAGGTACTTCCTGACCTGTCCGGAGAAATCCGGCAGAAGCATGAGGGATGCCCGGTTTTGAGGAGCATCAGAGATAGGATGACCCGAGGTGAGGCACCGCAGTTTACCGTTGGAGTAGATGGCTTATTGAGATGCCAGGGACGTATTTGTGTACCGTCGGACCCAGAGTTGAGAGAGCGGATTTTTTGTGAGGCACATTCTACACCTTACTCTGTACATCCGGGCACGGGTAAGATGTACCAGGACCTTAGGAGATCTTACTGGTGAGGCGGGCTCAAGCCCGATGTAGCGAGATATGTTGCCAATGTGCAACCTGCCAGTAGGTCAAGATCAAGCACTAGAGACACGGAGGAGAGCTTCACCCACTGCCCGTGCCGTAGTGAAAGTGGGAGGATATATCAATGGACTTCGTTACCGGGTTGAGACCGAGTAGGAGCTTCGACGCAATTTGAGTAGTAGTAGATCGGTTGACGAAGACCGCACATTTCATCCCCATCCGGTAGACGTGGCCGGTGAGTCGTCTAGCCGAGAAGTTTACCCGTCAGATTGTGAGATTGCACGGAGTACCGAGGGCCATTATATCGGATAGGGACGGGCGTTTTACCTCGAGGTTCTAGCAGTAGGTACACGCCGCCCTAGGTTCGAGTCTTCATTTCACCACCGCATACAATCCACAAACTGAAGGCCAATCCGAGCGGACTATTCAGACCTTAGAGGACATGTTGCGTGCAAGTGTACTAGACTGGGGGCAGGTATGGCTAGACCACCTCCCATTGGTGGAGTTTTCGTATAATAATAGTTAGCACGCGTCGATTGGGATGGCACCGTATGAGGCATTGTATGGGCGGAGATACCGCACTCCCTTATGTTGGAACCAGCCGGGGAGTTCTAGTGTTATAGCTCCGGATCAGGTGCAGGATGACATGGCTAGGGTTGCTTTGATATGAGAGAGAATGTTGACCGCCCAAAGTCGTCAGAGATCGTGTGCGGATAGGAGGCGTAGACCTCTCGAGTTCTGGGTAGGAGCCTAGGTGTGGCTGAGGGTATCTCCGACTCGGGGTGTCAAACGATTTGGCATTAAGGAGAAGTTGAGCCCCCAATATGTCGGTCCATTCGAGATAGTAGAGAGAGTTGGTGAGGTGGCATACCGACTAGCATTGCCATAACGATTGGAGGGTATACATCTGGTATTCCATGTGTCTCAGTTGAGGGAGTACATCCATGAACCGAGGCACATCATTAGTCACGAGGACCTTGTGGTCGAGCCAGACCAAACCTTCATAGAGCACCCAATAGCGGTTTTAGAGCGGAGTACGAGACGTCTTCGATCGAAGGAGACATTGATACTGAGGGTGCAGTGGTCGAGGCGAGGAGCTGACGAGGCTACATTGGAGACGGATGATAGTATCCGGAGGAACTATCCCGAGTTTTACGCAGGTTTGGAGACACCAATAAGACAGTCGGGTTAGTCCCGAGCTTTTTCCTTGATCTTTACCTATGTGCTTGTTATGTGATATGTCTTGTGTGTATATGTCATTACCTCGTGAGGCGTTTTCATGAGTATAAGAGTGACGTTGGGCTTGAGATCGATAGTTAGCTTTGTGAGTTCCTTGCGTTTTCGAGTGTGCTTTGCGAGTACCTTTAGCAAGTTTCGGGACGAAACTTGTTTTTTAGGGGGGTTAGTTGTAACATCCGGAAATTTTATTTCCGGAAGTTGAGTTGTTTCCGACCTTTCCGCGTATGCGGCTTATTTCCCGCAAGAACGTTTGCTGAGTACGGGTTTTTTAACGCGGAATGGGGACATCTTTTACTTTCCGACCTTGAGAAGTGGAGTGAAGGGACAAGGGGGTTGTTGACCCTTGGATATCCCTACCCCTTTTTGTCAGCCTCATTACTCTCTCCGCACTTCCCCACTTCTACTTTCACATTCATTTATCTCCCTTCCACTCCTCTCTTCCTTTTTGCTTTCTCTCATCTTCTTTTTCCTTGGAAGAGCTAGGTAGGAGCTACAGCTTAGGTATTCCGGATCTTCTGTGATAAGTGGTCTTTTTCCCTCTTCCTCTTGCTGCTAGTTTTCCCTTCTTCCTTTTCTCTTCACCTCCATGGCTATGGAGGAAGCTTTTGAAGGGAGATCTAGTAAACTTTGCATGTCCCTTTCTTTAGCTCGTTTAGGTCGTGGTGAGGAAGCTAGGACATGTGGTGAGATTTTGGAGAAGGACCAGCAAGAGAATTAGGCACTAGGAGCAAAGAACCAGTCGAAGAAACGAAGAAGACGGAGTTTTTATTGTTCGACCGCAGGGGTGGACCACCAGAGGCACAGGGGCGGACCAAGGCCACCGCAGGAGCGGTTAGAGCCACCACAGGGGCGGCCACCAGGCGCAGGGGCAGCTCCAGGGTGCCGTTGGGGGAGGTGACAGCTTCCGCCGGTGCGCCAGCTTGCTTCCGCGACTGCGTTTTCTTCACTAGTAGGTTCCTTCCTCCCTTCCTCTTCGTTCCTTCCTTAGACCTTATGTTGTTACCTAGTTAGAAGCATGCTTAGGATGGACCTAGGACTTTCGAGAATGCCATCTAGTGGCTTGGACCTAGGTGTCTTTCTATTAGATGGAATCTTTAGTGATCTTGTGTGTGTGAAGACCTTATGGTCTCTCTTCCATCTTACCTCCTTACTCTAGCTTTGAGTTGTGCTTGAACTCTTATAGGGTGTGGGTTGTTGGTCCCTCTTTCCTTTGCTTATCATGTTCTTGACCTCTTAAAGGTTCAAGAAAGCTTTTCTAGCTTCTAGTTGTTTAACTCCTTGATAGGTTGTTAGTTTGGGAGAGTTTTGGAGTTGTGTTGTGAGTTTGATGTTGTTGTATAAATCTTGGTGATCGGGCTTTGGTTTTCCTATTTGGAAAGTGACATCGTTGATTTCATTATCTTGAGACGAGGTAAGTCTTCGGACTTACTTAGCCGCTTTTATGCCTTATTTGGATATATTATGGTGGTGTGTGTTATCGCTTTTGAGCATGAAAACGGATTAGGATCTACTTGACCTTATTTATTATCGGCCCATTGTTACTATTATTATCGGGCGGTGACATCACTGCCCAGCTCCCGAGGGACTCTGGGAGGATCTCTGGGACCAGGCCATACATGGTATACGGGCGGGCTTCTTCATCACTCCCCGAGGGTATACGGGTTGAGCGCCGCCACACTCTTATTGGTTACACGGAGATAGAGGCGAGAGTTATAAGACTCTCATGTCAAACTTGAACGAATGGATTAGTATGGAATAACCTAAAAGGATATTAAGTAATGAATGTGTAAGTTGTGTGTTTTGTGTTCCCATGTGTGTTTGTGCCATATTATTCATATAATGCCTAGAATGTGAGCTAACGGTTTCAAACCGTTTTGTGTAGATGTCTTACAGTTTAGGGATGCCGCCGAGTGAGTGGAGGAGTGGACAGCCGAGTGGTCTCTGTACGTTATAGGACGGGGGCGTTTTTGGGGGTTTTCCTTGTATTGTCGGATTATGTCATGTTGTACGTTTTGGATTCCTTTACATTTTATGTCGTTTTGAAGACTCGGCTGAGTTTCCAACTTGTATCCCTTCCTTTCTTTTCTTGCATACATTATAAACTATTTTGAGTTTTACGCCTTTATTTGTGCCATGTTGGAAAAGTCCGGTGAGATTGTTGTTAGGCTAAGGGTCGGGACCCATTGTGTGGTCTCGCCCATAGCATTTTGATATCCCACGGATTCGGGGTGTTACACTAATAATAACAAAGATAATAAACCGGATTGGTGTGCTTTATGTATGTTGTATGCTTGTGATGAGATTACTTATGTATGTGTCTTTACCATTGATTCTAATGCGTCGAATATGAGCTAACGGTTTTATACCAATTGTTGTAGATTGCCTTGCAGGTTAGGAATGCGGCCGAGAGATCCGGAAGAGTGGGCAGCCGGGGTCCGTACATTTTAGGAAGGATTTTTGGATGAAGTTAAGGTGTGTTTTATCCTTTGATTGTTGTGTTTTGTATGCCGTGTATTTGGCGTTCGGTTTTTGTGTTGTATCTCGGTTAAAGTCTTTTGTTGTTTTCCTTTGGGTTTCTTATCATTTGCATTAAAAGGAATTTCGGTTTTGCCTTTATTTGTGCCATGTTGGAAAGGTCCGGTAAAATTGTTGTCAAGCTAAGGGTCGGGACCCATTGTGAGGTCCCAACCCGTAGCATCTCGAGTCCCGCGGATTTGGGGGGGTACATTAACTGTATCTGCCCAAAAACATTTTGGCAAACTGTTTTCTAAAAGCATAGTCCTAGACATATCCTCTAGGGTGCGGTTCTTACGTTCCATAACCTTGTTCTATTGAGGAGTTCTAGGAGCTGAAAAGTTGTGTGAAATACCATATTTTTCACAAAACTAATCAAACTTTAGTTGATCAAATTCTCTACCATGATCACTCCTTATAGAAACGATTGGTAGGTTTTTCAAAATTTGCAACTCCTTACACAATTTTGAAAACTCAAACAATGCTTCAGATTTTTCCCGTAAAAATGATATCCATGTAAAACGAGAAAAATCATCCACAATGACAATGATGTATTGTTTACCTTTGGGAGATTTGACACGCATAGGACCACAAAGATCCATATGTAAAAGTTCAATGGGTCGAGAAGAACTTACAACCTTCTTTGGTTTGAATGAACCTCTTGTTTGTTTACCTTGTGTACAAGCTTTACATAGCTCATCTACCTTGAAGTTTAGGTTTGGCAATCCACGTACCAAATCCTTTGAAAGTAACGTCTGCATTGTATGCATGCTTAGGTGACCAAGTCTTCTATGCCAAAGCCTTAGATCATCAGTCAAGGCCTTGAGACACTTTAGCTTAGTTCCTGAAACTTGGTTAGTACTCATAGAATAAACGTTGTTACATCTAGGAGCAGTAAGCACAATGTCACCCGTAGTCTTGTCTTGAACTTCACATTTTTCTGAATCAAACATTACCTTGTTGCCTTTATCACATATTTAAGAGATGCTAAGCAAGTTATACGTTAAACCGTCAACAAGATATACATCATCAATAAAGTTAGATGAATTATAACATATTTTACTAATGCCAATAATGTCACACTTTCATTTATCACCAAGCATAATGGTTCCGGATGATTGCTTCTATAAATATGAGAATAGTGAACTTTTTCCACTCATGTGTCTTGAGCAACCACTATCAAATATCCATCTATGCTCCTTTACCTTGGTGATATCCTCCAAAACAGCAAACATCAACCTTTCCGGATTGACCAAATGGCATATTTTGGTCCATATTCGGCTCAATCATGTTTGGTGGTATAGTACCTCTAGGAACCCATATTTGTTTAACCTGTTTCCTTAAACATAGAAGATAGTTGTTTCTAATGATGTAAGGATCATTTCTTCTATATGGACAAGTAGATTTTACATGACCCTTTTTATAATAATAGAAATATGTGGGCATATGAATACTTCCTTTAGCCTTGACAAAGGTGGTAGTTGATTTTCTAGAAAAACTCCTATGATAACCTATACCATTTTTGTTAAGTGAGGACTGTTCACCCATCATTCTTTCAAGATTGGCTTTTGAACGAGTGGATTTGACAAGCGCATTCTTCTGGTCTTGACACGTCAAAGTTAGATCAACTTTCTCTTTCTCTAGATCGATATAGTTTCGATGAAGAGAGGAGAGGTTGTCCTTAAGAATCACATTTTCCGATTTCAAGGCCTTGATATTTTCATCAAGGTCTACCTTTTCCGTGTTAAGATTTGCAATCTCCAAAGACATCTCACTTAGTCGTTTCTCTTGTTCAAGAAGCTTTTCTTTTAAGGAATTTATCCTTACTATGTGTTCTTTATCACATATGATAATATCTTTAAGGAGTTGTGTGAGATCAGATTCAGGTTGAGACATGATAGTACTTACCACATTATCAACATAGAGATTTGAATCTTCTTCTTGATCGGCCATAATACAAAGGTTTGATTGTTCTTTTTTGTCTTCTGATTCATTTGAGGAATCTGAATCACTCCATGAAGCTACCATAGCTTTCTTCTTTCGATCATTCTTCTTAAAGTTGGTACTCTTCTTTTGTTGACAGTCCTTAAAGAGATGATCTGTTTCACCACATTCAAAACAAGTCAGAACTTTAGTTTTCTTATTAGAGTTAGAAAACTTACCTCGGGGTCTTCATGTTCGCGGATATTCTCTATTGTTTGCAGACTGTTTCTTTATTTTTAGAATTATCGCGAGACCCTTAGAGATCATGGCAATTGCATCTTCTTCATCGTCATCATCATTGTCTTCCTCTTCAGATTGTAACTCATCCTTTTTCGATCTCAATACTAGATTCTTTGTGTTGGATGGGAGCTCTCCATCTTCTTCACCAAGAACCATTTCATGTGTGATGGATTTTCCAACGAGGTCGTCAAGAGGAAGAGTTGAGAGATTCTGTGCTTCTTCGATGGCAGTCATTTTTGGTCCCCACTTAGCTTTAGGTAAGCTCTTTAGAACCTTCCTAACTTTTTCTTCGTTTGTGAAGACATTTCCAAGTGAGTCCAGGTTATTCATAATCTCGGTAAATCTTGTGAACATTTCTTTGACTGGTTCATTTGGGTTCATCTTGAATAGCTCATAATGTCTGAGAAAGATGCTAATCTTTGTTTCCTTGACTTGACTTGTTCCTTCGTATATGACAACGAGTTTATCCCATATTTCCTTTGCACTCTTGCATGATGAGATGAGGTTGAATTCATTTGCATCTAATCCACAGTAGAGCATCTGCATAGCTTTGTAGTTCTTTGACACGTTATCCAAGTCTGCTTGTGTGAAATCAGCTTTCTTCTTTGGGACTTGGACACCTTCAATTGTGGCAGTTGGGACTTTGGGTCCATTCTGAATGATGCTCGATAGTTCCATGTCCTGATCAATAATGAACATGCGCATGAGTGCTCTCCAATGAGAAAATTTGTTGCCACAGAAAAGTGGTGGTCAAGATGAGGATCTTCCTTGAGCAAATCCTCCATCACCTACAAGATTCATGATTAGTCTCACTGATGGTTAAATCAATATGCGTGAGTCTATCTTTGATACCAATTGAAGAACCGTTAGGTGAATATAAAGGATAAAGATACTCTAGAAGGGGGGTTGAATAGAGTATGGGACTATCTCAAGGCTTTGAAACTGATTTCAAAGGCCTTGATGTCGATCAGAGCTCTTTGTGACACACTTTGATTTCAAGGGCTTTGAAACTAATTTCAAGGGCCTTGACTTTGTTCACCTGAAAAACAAAGTTAGTCACAATAAAGCATATAAAGTGCGGAATATAAAAGATTGACACGAGGATATGTTTACGAAGTTCGGCTCTAAATAACCTACTATCTGTCTCAGGGTATAGCCGTAGAATCTAACTATCTATTATCAGCTTCAAAGAGTCCTAGATACAAACTAGAAGAAATCCCCTTCTTCTCTCACTGTAGCCAACGCTACGATCTAAAGTGCGGAATATAAAAGATTGACACGAGGATATGTTTACGAAGTTCGGCTCTAAATAACCTACTATCTGTCTCAGGGTATAGCCGTAGAATCTAACTATCTATTATCAGCTTCAAAGAGTCCTAGATACAAACTAGAAGAAATCCTCTTCTTCTCTCACTGTAGCCAACGCTACGATCTAGCTTCAACTCTTCACCTTGCAATAATAGCCTAGTTACTTCGCAGAGTAACACACACTCTAGTATAACACTCTTTAGATATTCCAATGGAGCTCTCGAGTTTTATCTCTCTCTAGGGGATAAAGCTTTTTGTAAAACAGAGAAAGAAAAACTTGTTTGATCGAATGAAGATACTTTGGATCGCTTGAAGACTTTGAATGTTTCCATGTAAGCTTGGGTTTTTTATTCTTCAATCGACATCTTCATTTATAGTCTTTGATGGAGAGGTCTTCTAGCCGTTGGGGAAATGACCATTGAAGATGATTCTTCTTCTCCATGAAAGCCGCTTCTTGGTTGAGGTGATGTAGGCGTTTTAGATCTTCTATCGTCTTCATCTCCTTAAAGCACGTTGATCTCCCTTGTCTGTAATCTTCTTAAACTTGTTGTAAAGATATCCGAAATCCGTTGAGAGAGGATCTTTGCACTTTTGGTTGAGGATCTTTGTGAGATCCTGTTTTGAATCCAATCTACTTGGTCGGTTGAGATCTTCTTTGAGCGTAGTCGCTTAAGATCTTCTTTTGAGTGTATCTTCTTGTTGGGCATATATCCTTAGAAGATTTTGTTTGATACTTGGTAGATTTGGTTGTTGGAGTTTTGAAATCCTTCCAGCCCCTTTGTTTCTACTACTTCAAGGCTTTGGCTTCTGATCTCTTGAAATGGCTTTCAAGGCCTCCGTGTTGAATCTCTCTAAACTCTTCTCATGTCCCTTGTATCCGATTTCAAGGCCTTCGTCGGTCCTTTGAAATGCGTTTGAAGGGTCGCATACATTCTAGACAAAACACCAAAACAAACCAAGCCACTAGACATTCAATCGATAATTTGTTAGTATTAAAAACCACTTCATTTGTGTTTAAGTCTTCCATCATCACCTATACAAATATATAATCAACGTGGAGTTTTCATTAATCTTAACCTAGTCCCCAACAACGGCGCCAAAAACTTGTTCGCTAGGAAAGTAGCACAAAAAGATTTACATTTATAAACTCGGTCTAATCTCCTAAACTACCTAGCGAACCCGTAATGTACATATTATTTTGTAGAAAGGAAAGTATTCCGAGGTCGAACACAAGGACTGAGGTGAAATTAAGCCAC
This sequence comes from Fagopyrum homotropicum, assembly GCA_033239125.1. Lineage (NCBI taxonomy): Eukaryota > Viridiplantae > Streptophyta > Magnoliopsida > Caryophyllales > Polygonaceae > Fagopyrum > Fagopyrum homotropicum. The sequence goes on along the minus strand of BSWB01000002.1, from coordinate 28,806,011 downwards.
TCAATGATCAAAGATAGTCTAAATATAGAGTAAGACAAGACAAGGAATAAAGAAATGAAAACACGATATTTTTGGTTGAGTTTTGGGAGGTGATCAAACAAAGATCAAATATATGACAACAAGCAAACAAACAACAAACAACAGGATAAGAGATTGGAAGTAAGAAATACGGATTCTAGGGATTCGGAATTCCGGTTATAGCAATGGAATCATGCAATCAAAACATCAAAAGATAGGCTGCGGTTGTTCGGAGTTGGGTGTTTCTCTAATGGGAATAATTACCGGGTAAGTCCCTTGTCCACTAATCTTGAGCCTAAGTACCTATTACTAGGTAAGTCTCAAGGAACTTAAGGACAGGAGTTCTACACAAACCGGCCACTACCTAAGGGTCAAACCCCTCCTTACCGGGTAAGTCTCTAGAAAAGTTAAGTCTTAGGCAACAATCCTAGCCCGCTCAATCCAATAGCGATTGTTGAGCCTCACTACTACCTAGAGTTCATCATCTTATGTATCTAAGAGTGGAAGTTACGGGGTAAGTCTCATTCCTCAAATAGGTTTCTAGCAAAGGTCACCCTAGGATTTCAACACATACATCCTAACATGAGGATACATCAACAAAAGGGCAACATCTCACAATCTCGGGTGGATCATACACATCTCGGCCGAGATAGGATGAAGAACATGCCGAGATGATGGGCTGAGTTAGGGTTTCGAACACAAATCCATCCTAAGCTAACATGCAAGTCCATACAATCATAGTCCAAAGCATAACAATCATTCTTTTACCCTAGAATCACATCTACTCTGCCAATAACATACAAATCTAGATCAAACTCCATCATAAAAGCATGCTTGCAAGTCATAGATAGAAAATGAAGACAAGACCAAGTATAAGACATAAATAAGTTGAAATAGAAGTTACTACGATCTTACAAAGGCTCCAAGAGCAACTCCAAGGTGTCAACATATATGGAATCTTCACTCAAAACCAGTCAAATCTCACTATAAAACTAAAATCTAAACTAATCTCTTCCAAGAACACCCATAAGGGTGCTTGGAAGAGAGCTACAATCCCAGAGTGTTGGAGAAAAGCTAGGAGAGGGGAGAGAGAGGAAGGGTGTTAGCATGAAATATTGTGATATTTTAGGCACGTTTTCTAAGTGTATTTGATTCATATTGATAGTCTTTGATTGAGCATTGTTGCAATTGTGAGCTAGTTTGCCTATGTTGTCAATATGGATGTCTACACAAGCTTTATGTTGATTATAGGTGATTGAGAGTCATTTCCGAACGGAATTTAGCAAAGAAGAGTTGATTGAGTATGTCCATGGATTGAGGGCATTCTTAGGAGCAAAATGGAGTTCAACTTGAGGAGTGCACGAGGCTAGGGAAGAATCACGTTCTTGCCCTAAACCACGCTCTAAAATACGGCCGTACTACAAACCACGTTCAGTTCCACGGCCGTGGAACCTTGCAAGAGAGGCGTGATGCATTCCAGTAACTATTACGGTCGTGGAATCCATGGTTCAAACCGTGACACTTTCCACGCTCTAAATTACGGTCGTGGAACCTTCCACGACCGTGATCTTGGCGATCTTTTTCTCCATATTTTGAAGCCACGATCTTTTAAAGATTGGGCCGGGCCGATATTTTATCTTGCCCTATAAAAGGACGGACGAAGAGAGATTCCGTCATCTCGCTTTAGGCTTACGCTTACGACCTCTGCTTAGACGCGTTTACACCCTCGCTTAGAAGAAATTACATCTCGGTGGAGATCGGAGTTCGTGCGGGAATTTGCCCTAATCTCGCACTTTTGGTGGAGATTGCTGTTGAGATTTCCGGATTGGCGGAAGATCGAAGTTTTTGGAAGATTGTTGCAAGAAGATTTCTCTTCTTGTTTAGGTTTGATTTAGAAGACGGATTGACATCCCGTTCTTCCTTCTTTCCTAAGATTGTGTTCGTTTGCCTTATTCTGAATCTATTGACAACATTCGTTCTTGATTGTGACTTTGAGATTGGTTTGAAGTTTATTGGAAGTTTTCGGAAGTTTTCATCTTTCAATCTTTTAATCCTTGAATTTGATATCAACATGACTGTTATTGGCTAAAAACCCTTAACAATTCTAAGGTGAAGGGTTGATAGTTGTGGCTTAGATGATGATAGATCGATCGTAATTAGATTAGACCCTGAGAGTTCGAGAGAATCGTCGACGAACCCTAAATCACGGTTTGTTCTTGAGTTCCACGACCGTGGAATCTCAAGATCTACCCGTAATTTCCCTTAAGTTTACGAACCTGCTTTTACTTTAATCCAAAGTTAAAGATTTGCTTTAACTTAGTTTAGGCTTGCCTTTTCTAGGTGGTAGTGAAGCCTCAACAACCTCTACCTCGATTGTGAGTGTCACAACCATAATCGGTTAAGTTAGTCTTGATCCTTGGATTGCAAGTTTGGGTATTTAACATTAATTCTTACCTTTAGATCCTTTCTATATTGAAGCCTCAACAACCTTTATAGAGAGTGTCTTGTAGGTGAGCCATATAAGGTTTTTGGAACTTCACCGTACGATTACCTTACATTAGCATACCTTCGCATATCTTAACTCTGTCTTTATATCATTAAGAATATCTTGAATCGATTGCCACAGCTGGATACTTGGATCTTTAGGATTGTTGTTTTCCCAATATTTGCAAAAACTCTCATATTTACTCGCTTGATAATCTGCAATTGAATTTGTTCCCACACAAATCCCTGTGTTCGATACTCTGGAATCCTTGCTTAACTATATCGATCCGTACACTGCGGGTTCGCTTGCTTGATTCTAGTTTTATAAATTTAAAACTTATTTGCACGCACGTTTAGGGGCGAACAAGTTTTTGGCGCCGTTGCCGGGGATTTGGTTTCGGCCGAATTTGGTAGCCGGTTGTCAAGCTTGGGAGCTTGCTCTCGTTATTTGATATTACTTTGAGTGCATGCGCAGGTCTAGGAACACCGAAGATCTCTTACCTCTTGATCAAGAGCTAGAGAAGACTTTAAGGCAAAAGCGCAAGGAAAAGAAGATGGCTGAAGAACACGAACGTGATCTTCAAGCGGAGTTGGCGGAGAAGGAAGCTCAACTCCAATGGAATGAGAACATTCGCCGGGATGAAATGGATCGTCATCAATCTCAAGTTAAAAATCTACAGGATATGATCTTCCAAATGAGGATAGAGCTAAGCGACCTTAAGAATAAGGGAAGCAAGAAACCCTCAAGAAGAGCATCAAGATCTGGAAGAAGAGGTCACTCATCCGCTGATGATAGTGATTCTTCCATGCCACCATTAGAGGAGATTGATCCCACAATCAATGTGAATCCTTTCCATCCACAGGGAGCTGCTAATCGCCGCATTCCACCTAGGAATGCGAGGATCGAACGTGTAGATGAAGAGCCACGAACTCTTGGCCAGCGGATGGACCCAACACAACAACCACGCCGCTTGGGCGTGAATTTCGATGCTGAAGATGTGCAAGGGTTTAGCTTCAACCCTCAAGTTATTACTCTTGTTCGCCAAAACCAATTTGGCGGGACAAGCGCTGAATCTCCACACCAACACTTGCAAAACTTTGAGTGTATGATGGAGACAATGAGACCGAAGAGCGCTACTACCAACAACTATAAGCTCAAGCCTTTCTTCTTCTCATTGAAGGGGAAAGCGTTGTCTTGGTACCAAGCTCTTCCTAGGGGGAAACTAGACACGTGGGAAGACCTTTCCGCGGAGTTCCTCACCAAATTCTTTCCGCCATCCAAAACGGCGGAACTTAGAGGTAAGATTAACGTTTTTTCCATGAGACCTAACGAAAGTTTGTTTCAATCTCGGGAAAGGTTTCAGGATTTGCTCTTGGATTGCCCTCATCATGGCATATCCAAACTTGCCTTGCTGGAGATTTACTACAAGGGGCTGGATGCGGGAACGCAATTCAACCTCCAATCCCTCTCATGTGGAACATTCATGGACATGAGAGAAGATGACGCTTGGGACTTCATTGAGAAGCAAGCAAGGGTCATAGAGAAGTATTCCCACCGGAAAGTGGAGGGAAATCGTGTGGAGCAAGGAGCAAAGCTCACACATGAAGCTCAAAATCAGATTTTCTCCCTCAACAATGAAATCAAAGAGTTGAAGGAGGCTATCTAGACCAACTTCCCAAAGCAACAAGGGAAGGATGTTGGTTATTTGGGCAACAACAATGGCGGTGATAACACAAACCGCAACAACAACAACAACAACAACAACAACAACCGGAACAATAACCGGAACAACAATTGGAATGGCAACAACAACAATAATAACGGCCGGAACAACAATTGGAACAACAATAGGGGGTTCAAGTAACAACAATTGGCGCTCCAATCAACAAAATTCCGGTAACTCTTATCCTTCCAATTCTAATTCACTAACTCCACCTTCCTCTTCCTCTACTCCTTTGAAAAGCCAGGGGCAATCATCTAATGGAGGAAACACTTCGGGAAAGGAGAAGCCTGATCCCATGTTGGAAACGATTTTGGGAAAGCTTCAAGGGTTAGAGAACCGCATCATTAAGGTTGATGATCAAATTTCCAAGGTTGATAAAGCTCAAAAGGTTTTAGAAAACCAAATGTTCAGCCATGCGGAGGAAGTTCCTAGGAATCAAGGGAAGCTTCCAGGAAAGACGGAGGACAACCCTAAGGGAAGGGTTATGGCAATCACAACTAGGAGCGGAGTGACTACTACCGATCCGCATCCTAAGTTTGTTGAAGTCTCCGTAGAAAAGGACAAAGACAAAGAGAAGGGGAAGGAGAAGGAAGACGTCTACGTTCCTCCTCCGGCTTACAAACCTCCCCTACCATTCCCTCAATCTAGAGCGCGAGCGCGCCTAGATAAACAATTTGGTAAGTTTATAGAACTCATGAGCAAGCTGCATATTAATATACCATTTATTGATGCTATTGTAGGTATGCCGGCTTATGGCAAGTTCTTGAAGGAGCTCCTCTCCAACAAGAGGAAGCTAGAAGACTTCGGTGAGGTCAAGATGAGTTCGGATTCTTCGGATCTCATCAAGACCATGAAGGAGAAAATGCCCCCAAAGCTGAAGGATCCGGGGTCATTTTGCATTCGCATTGGAGTGGGAGATGTCACATATGACGCTTTATGTGACTTAGGAGCAAGTGTGAGCATCATACCACTTGAATTATGTAGGAAAATCGGTTTAGGCGACCCTAAACCGGTGAAGATGACATTATACATGGCGGATCGATCCATCACTCGCCCCGTCGGTATTGTAGAAGACGTCCCGGTCAAGCTAGGTAAATTCTTTGTTCCCATCGATTTTGTCGTGCTTGATATTCCTGCAGATAGTCCGGTCCCGATCATACTCGGAAGACCGTTTCTTGCAACTTCCGGCTGCATAGTCGATTGCAAGAATAGAAGACTCGCTTTTGATATAGGAGAAGAGAAAGTAGAGTTCGTTCTTTCCACTCTAGTGAAGGAGCCAATCTTTGATGAGGATATTTTCGATATCCAAGATGAAGAGGGTTTGTCTAGGGAGGAGGTAAGTGCGATTCTCTTTAACGATCCTTTACAAAAGGTTATCACTATGAGTCTAACCAATGTAGGGGAAGAAGAAGAGTGCAATGAGGCAATTGAAGCCTTAGAAGCACAAGAAGAGATGGGTGAAGTGGAGTCTGAAAAACTCCACGATGAGGCAGAAAACGTGAGAATCCACGGTCATACACTGTATTCCACGGCCGTGGATTTCACAACCAAAACCGTGTCCCACTCCAGGGAGTTATACGGTCGTGGAGAAGATGTGACAACCGTATTTCCCTTCCACGCCCTAAACCACGGCCGTGGAGGCCATGAAAAACCCGTAATTTTGGGCGTGGAAAGGAGTGATCGAGACACTTCTTCAACTTCTCCTGATTCTTCTCTCACTCACTCAATACCCTTAGAGACTTCTAAGGAGACATCGGATGCTCCTAAAGGATCATTGGAAGCTCCGAAAGCGATGGAACTAAAACCACTTCCTACTCATCTAAGGTACGCTTTTCTAGGACCTAATTCTACCTTTCCGGTTATTGTTAGTTCCGATCTAAGCATAGATGAACATAATCAGCTCATGATTGTCCTTAGGAAACATAGGAAAGCTTTAGGCTATACTATTGAGGACTTAGTAGGAATTAAACCCTCCCTATGCATGCATAAGATACTAATAGAGGAAGATTTTAGAACTTCAAGACAACCTCAAAGGCGGTTGAATCCGACCATGAAGGAGGTTGTCAAGAAGGAAATCCTTAAGCTTCTTGATGCAGGTATCATCTACCCTATTTCCGATAGTAAGTGGGTGAGTCTAGTTCAAGTAGTTCCGAAGAAGGGAGGAATGACGGTCATCACCAACAAGAACAACGAACTCATTCCTACCCGAACCATAACGGGATGGCGGATGTGTATAGATTACCGCAAGCTAAACAATGCAACGCGGAAGGATCATTTTCCATTGCCATTCATTGATCAAATGCTTGAAAGGTTAGCACAACATTCACATTTTTGCTACCTTGACGGCTATAGTGGTTTCTTTCAGATTCTGATACACCCGGATGATCAAGAGAAGACCACATTCACGTGCCCATGGGGTACGTTTGCTTATAGGAGAATGCCGTTCGGGCTTTGCAACGCCCCAGCCACCTTCCAACGGTGCATGATGGCCATCTTCTCCGAATACGTAGAGGAAATCATGGAAGTCTTCATGGACGACTTCTCCGTATACGGTTCCTCTTTTAACGATTGCCTTTTTAACCTTTCTCTTGTTTTGCAAAGGTGTGAAGACACTAACCTAGTTCTTAATTGGGAGAAGTGTCAATTTATGGTTAAGGAAGGAATTGTATTAGGCCACTTAGTCTCTAGTAGAGGGATAGAAGTAGACAAGGCTAAGATAGAGACCATAGAGAAGCTTCCTCCCCCAATTTCGGTGAAAGGGATAAGAAGTTTCCTAGGACATGCTGGATTTTATCGACGTTTCATTAAGGACTTTTCTAAGATATCAAAACCTCTCACTAATCTATTGATGAAGGATGCGGTTTTTGAGTTTTCAGGAATGTTTGGATGCGTTTAACACCATTCGGCAAGCTCTAATTTCAGCACCTATTATCCAACCCCCGGATTGGACTCTTCCCTTTGAGATTATGTGCGATGCTAGTGACGTAGCTATTGGAGCTGTTCTTGGACAATGAAAGGAAGGGCGAACCCATGCCATATACTATGCTAGCAAGACGCTAGATGAAGCGCAGCTCAACTACGCCACTACCGAGAAAGAATTTCTAGCCATTGTCTATGCTATTGACAAGTTTCGCTCTTATCTTGTAGGTGCAAAGGTGATTGTCTACACGGATCATGCTGCGATCCGGTACCTCCTTGCGAAGAAAGATGCGAAGCCAAGGCTAATTAGATGGATTCTTCTCCTACAAGAATTCGATCTTGAGATCCGCGACAAGAAAGGTTCAGAAAATTCTGTTGCGGATCATTTGAGTCGCCTAACACATCTAGAGGACGACCATTTGCCCATCGATGACTCCTTCCCGGACGAACACCTACACCTTATTGAAGAGTGCATCGATGTGATCTCCAAAGGTAACGAACCATGGTTTGCTGATTTTGTTAACTATTTGGTTTGTCAAGAGATACCGCCCGGACTATCCTACGCACAAAGGAAGAAGTTCTTTAAGGACGTCCGGGAATACTATTGGAACGAGCCTCTCCTCTTTAAGAGAGGTCCGGATGGCATCATTCGGCGTTGTGTGCCGGAAGATGAGATGCAAAGTGTCATCCGTCATTGTCATTCACTACCTTGTGGAGGACACGCTAGTTCGAACAAGACTAGCGCAAAGGTATTGCAATCTGGATTCTTTTGGCCTACTTTGTTTAGAGATGTGCAATCCTTTGTTTCTTGCTGCGATGCTTGTCAAAGAACAGGCAATATCTCTAGAAGGAATGAGATGCCCCTCAACAACATCCAAGAGGTGGAGATTTTCGACGTTTGGGGAGTTGATTTCATGGGACCATTCCCATCCTCTTGTGGAAACCAATACATACTATTGGCGGTGGATTACGTTTCTAGATGGGTGGAAGCAATTGCCTCTCCCACCAATGATGTTATGGTGGTGGTTAAGTTCTTCAACAAGACCATTTTCCCTCGATTTGGGACGCCAAGGACGATCATTAGTGATGGAGGTTCTCACTTCATTGCCCGGCGCTTTGAAGCTCTTCTAGCTAAGTATGGGGTTACTCACAAGATCGCTACCCCTTACCATCCACAAACAAGTGGACAAGTTGAGATCTCTGATAGGGAGATCAAAGGAATTCTAGAGAAAACGGTTTCAAGGACTAGGAAGGATTGGTCCTTGAAACTTGACAATGCATTGTGGGCATACCGGACTGCATACAAGACTCCCATAGGAACCACACCATACAACCTTGTGTATGGGAAGTCTTGTCACTTACCGGTAGAGTTAGAACACAAAGCGTTTTGGGCCATCAAGTGGTTGAACTTCAGCATGAAAGAAGCGGGAGAAAAGCGTCTCCTAGACATCAATGAGCTGGATGAACTCCGCTTGAACGCTTATGAAAATGCTAAGATCTATAAGGAGAGAGCAAAGCGTTGGCATGATAAGCATATCATTCCAAAGGACTTCAAAGAAGGAGATCAAGTTCTCCTCTTCAATTCAAGGCTTCGTCTCTTTCCAGGTAAGCTTAAATCTCGATGGACCGGACCTTTTCTAATTAAGCGTATTTTCCCCCATGGTGCAGTTGAAGTATGGGGTGAAACGAGCGGAAGCTTTAAGGTGAACGGCCAACGACTCAAGAAGTATACGTCAGAACTCCAAGCTGAAGAGTTCGCGCGTACCGCACTCGAATAAGTGCGAGATTGGTTTAGCTATGGACCTTAAACAAAGCGCTTCTTGGGAGGCAACCCAAGGTATTGCATTCTTGTTTTTGTTTTCGATTCATAGTTTAGCTTAGAATAGACGTTTTTGCTTTGTTTTTGCCTTCGATTCCTTCCGGTATGTTCGTGTTTTTGGATGTAGGAACGATGGAAAAGGAAAAGGGGAGGATAATGTTGAAGAAAAGTGACGAAATCTGGACTTTGGAGCTTTACAAAGAGTTCCACGGTCGTGACAACTACAGTATCCGTAATTTCCAAAAGCCTTTGAAAAATCACCAAAACCACGGTTCCGTACAGTTCCACGGCCGTGGAACACCCCGACAGACCGTGATTTTCAAAAATTTTGCCTGTGACTATATAAACCACATTCTTCACAAAAATCACCCCAAAATCCCTCTTCCACGACCTAATAGCCGAAATCCACGACCCTCTCTCAAATCCTCGTTTCTTAATCGTTTTTAACGATTCTTCCTCCTAAACTGAAGCAAACTCGACCACCAACAAGATCCAAGCGACAAATCGAGCGGAAATTCACCAAGGAACGCGCAATTCGGATTTTTCAATCCAAAAAATAGGTTTTTCCTCTCTTCTTGATTCTTGTCGATTTGGCTCGTTTTTGTTAGAGATTTTAGGAAGAACTGATTGAGATTGGAAGAAATTAGATTAGGACTGCCTGTTTGTGGAGATTGTGTGTTGATTTGCTGAGATTTGTGACTTTCTGAGACGAATCACGGTCTCTGAAGGAATTACGGCCGTGGTTTCTGTAGAACAGCCCGTAATTTTGAACAGAATGGACTTTGTGAGGAGAGTTTCGGGGAGGATCAAAGAGAAGAAGGATAACCAGAACAAGAAGAGGAAAGGTAATCCCTCCTCTTCCTCATCCTCTAGAGCACCACCACCCTCTTCCCCTTCACCTCCATCATCACCTTCCTCACCCTCACCACCTAGCCCTAGAGTCCCGACCATACATGATGATCACCTCGATGCACTCAAGAGGATCAAGGAGAGGGCTGTGATTGGTCCTAGGTACTTATTGTTGGAGGATCTAGCTCCTCTCAATATAGTTGATGATCTTACATGGCTCTTGGATAGAGCCGGTCTAGTTGTCTTCTCGGCTATCCGAGAAGACGCTTATGAGGAGATTACACGGGAGGTTGTGACGTCTTTCGAGCACAGCCATGTAGACAGGACCGTCTCTTTCCGTCTCATGGAAAGAGACTATCATTTTAGCATCCGTGAGTTTGGGACCATTTTCGGGTTTCAGGAGACCTTTAACGGTCGCTTTCCTAGTGGCGTTTACGCCAAGGATTTTTGGGAGGAGGTGGCGATGATTTACGCTAGCGAGGACAGCTGGCAGCCCGCTGACACCAAGGCTAGGTTGATGTACCACCTAGCCTTAAAGATAGCTCACCGTGTTCTTTCGGAGTGTCTCTTTCCTAGGACGGAGACGCCCCAAAAGATCAAGACGGATGAGCTCTTTTTGCTTTACTCCATGTTGTATGGACGCCGTGCTGATTGTGCTACTCTCTTGGCTGCTACGATGAGCAAGCTCAAGAACAAGAAGAAGGGCAACATAGGAAATGGTGGGATAGTTACCCACATTGCTAGAAGCTTGGGTGTTGATTTTTCTGCTTGCACCCGTATACCGGCCGTACCTTTAGGGCTACATGCTTTCATGACTAGGGGTCTCATTTTTCCCACACATAGAGGTCCGCCTTATGCGGGCATGCCTTAGGAGAGCAGGACGGGTAGGGGTATAGAGTGGCTACCGGAGTACTCCATTATGGCGGGACGCCATAATTGGAAGGAGACGTTCGCTGCTATGCATGCGAACAGGATAGCAGCTCCCCCATATGTTCCACCACCGGTTGTTGAGGAGGAGGACATGAGAGATCAGTTTGAGGGTGGAGGAGGAGCTGAGGAGGAGTTTGGCACGTTTCCGGATCAGCCGGAGGCGGCCCCCGATGTACCGAGACGCTCTCCACGTCTAGCTAGAGCTTCAGGCTCGTCTTCTCGCCGCGCTAGCGTGAGTGAGAGGCCTACGTGGATGACCACACCTCCTACATGGTATGGCGTTCCCCCTCCTTGGTCTACAGAGCAGGCAGCAGCACCAGCACCAGCACCAGCACCATCCGACGCTCCAGCATGGTATAGTCAGGCTCCGGGATGGTACGAGCAGATGCCGGATTGGGCTACTGGACTTTCAGAGAGAGTGGGAGCATTGGAGATCCGAGCCGATGATAGAGATGGACGTTTAGACGACCTCGACCACATGATGAGAGACGTCTACCGCCAGCAGTTTGGGCGGTTCTATGATCCTAGCTTCTCTCCATTCCCGCCTCCACCAGTGCCGCAGTGATGAGAGTTTGATGATTGACCGTTCGCTTTAGACATTCCACCGCCACTTTGTGAGTTTCTTTTTCTTTTCTTTCTTTTCCTTTCTTTCTTTTGAACATTAGGGACAATGTTCGTCCTAAGTATGGGGTGGGATGTACTAAAAGTTTGTAATAACTTCTACTCACTATGCTTGCTTTTATTCGAGACTATCATTGCATGTTCATTATATTGTTGCACGTTTCATTATTGCATTGCATGAAAAAAGAACTTGAAAAACCCATAAAAATTGAAAAATTTTTAAAAATTTTGTGCTTCTAATGAATTGAGATGATTTCCATGATAATCACTACTTGTGAATTGAGTTTGATGACAATTGCATGCTTAAAAGAATAGTGAATTGAAAAGAATTTGAATGAATGAATTATACCTCTTTTGCAAGTTTCATAATGTGATGAATATTGTCTAAATCATGTTGAGAAATTGAAGTTGAAATCACACTATGAGTTCTTATACTTCTTGTTGAGATGATTAAGGTAATTCGATTTTTCTTTCTTCTTTCTTTGATCATTTTAGCTCCTCATTGAAATATTAGCCTCCTTTACCTATCCGGGAATTTGGAGAAGTGAATGAAAAAGGCATGTTTGATGTGGGAGGGCCATGAGAGCAATTATTTGCAATCAAAAGAATAGAAAGAAATTGTAGGTTTGGGGAAGTCAATCATGACGATGAGTAACTCGGCACCATTCACATAGCCGGGTGTTTGTGTCTTGCCAAAGTCGGATTGAGCGATATTCCTAGCGGATTATGGTATGTGCGCTAAGGGTTTGAGGCATCTCATAAAAATTGAGAAACGCCAATCTCCTAGGCTTCGGTTTTTGTGCACCTCTGTCCATAACTCCAAAAGTAAAGTCGAAAAATGAAAAGAAGAGAGTGAAGCTCTAAGTTGAAAGTGTGCGGGAACCGCAAAAGAAGAAGAAGGGGTAGTTGTCCACTTTCCCGGATTCATGCACCACATTCCCTAAAAGTTTCCTTCCCTTCCACATTCTAGACCTTTTCTTTGAAAGTCCTTAAGATCAAAAGAATGTTATATGACTTGGTGATCTAAATTGAAGTTTCTTATGATTGATTTTGATAATGTTTGAAGGTTATGATGCTTGTATAGAAGTTTGATTGATTCATGAGTTTTCTTTGCTTTTTACTCTTTGATTAAGTGTATGAAAGTTTGATAAACGATTGAAGCAAGGTTTGAGGATGATCTATTCTTTAGAAGGCACATTCATCCAAAAGAAGTATTGCTTTGAGAAGGTACACATATTTCATCCTAACTCTTGTTTTAAAAGCTTTTTGAAAGACCTTGCTTAGGGACAAGCAAGTGTTAAGTATGGGGTTATTTGTTAGCATGAAATATTGTGATATTTTAGGCACGTTTTCTAAGTGTATTTGATTCATATTGATAGTCTTTGATTGAGCATTGTTGCAATTGTGAGCTAGTTTGCCTATATTGTCAATATGGATGTCTACACAAGCTTTATGTTGATTATAGGTGATTGAGAGTCATTTCCGAACGGAATTTAGCAAAGAAGAGTTGATTGAGTATGTCCATGGATTGAGGGCATTCTTAGGAGCAAAATGGAGTTCAACTTGAGGAGTGCACGAGGCTAGGGAAGAATCACGTTCTTGCCCTAAACCACGCTCTAAAATATGGCCGTACTACAAACCACGTTCAGTTCCACGGCCGTGGAACCTTGCAAGAGAGGCGTGATGCATTCCAGTAACTATTACGGTCGTGGAATCCATGGTTCAAACCGTGACACTTTCCACGCTCTAAATTACGGTCGTGGAACCTTCCACGACCGTGATCTTGGCGATCTTTTTCTCCATATTTTGAAGCCACGATCTTTTAAAGATTGGGCCGGGCCGATATTTTATCTTGCCCTATAAAAGGACGGACGAAGAGAGATTCCGTCATCTCGCTTTAGGCTTACGCTTACGACCTCTGCTTAGACGCGTTTACACCCTCGCTTAGAAGAAATTACATCTCGGTGGAGATCGGAGTTCGTGCGGGAATTTGCCCTAATCTCGCACTTTTGGTGGAGATTGCTGTTGAGATTTCCGGATTGGCGGAAGATCGAAGTTTTTGGAAGATTGTTGCAAGAAGATTTCTCTTCTTGTTTAGGTTTGATTTAGAAGACGGATTGACATCCCGTTCTTCCTTCTTTCCTAAGATTGTGTTCGTTTGCCTTATTCTGAATCTATTGACAACATTCGTTCTTGATTGTGACTTTGAGATTGGTTTGAAGTTTATTGGAAGTTTTCGGAAGTTTTCATCTTTCAATCTTTTAATCCTTGAATTTGATATCAACATGACTGTTATTGGCTAAAAACCCTTAACAATTCTAAGGTGAAGGGTTGATAGTTGTGGCTTAGATGATGATAGATCGATCGTAATTAGATTAGACCCTGAGAGTTCGAGAGAATCGTCGACGAACCCTAAATCACGGTTTGTTCTTGAGTTCCACGACCGTGGAATCTCAAGATCTACCCGTAATTTCCCTTAAGTTTACGAACCTGCTTTTACTTTAATCCAAAGTTAAAGATTTGCTTTAACTTAGTTTAGGCTTGCCTTTTCTAGGTGGTAGTGAAGCCTCAACAACCTCTAACTCGATTGTGAGTGTCACAACCATAATCGGTTAAGTTAGTCTTGATCCTTGGATTGCAAGTTTGGGTATTTAACATTAATTCTTACCTTTAGATCCTTTCTATATTGAAGCCTCAACAACCTTTATAGAGAGTGTCTTGTAGGTGAGCCATATAAGGTTTTTGGAACTTCACCGTACGAATACCTTACATTAGCATACCTTCGCATATCTTAACTCTGTCTTTATATCATTAAGAATATCTTGAATCGATTGCCACAGCTGGATACTTGGATCTTTAGGATTGTTGTTTTCCCAATATTTGCAAAAACTCTCATATTTACTCGCTTGATAATCTGCAATTGAATTTGTTCCCACCCAAATCCCTGTGTTCGATACTCTGGAATCCTTGCTTAACTATATCGATCCGTACACTGCGGGTTCGCTTGCTTGATTCTAGTTTTATAAATTTAAAACTTATTTGCACGCACGTTTAGGGGCGAACAAAGGGAACCAAGAGCCAGCCTGCAACAATCACTTAAGTATTCCACTAAAGCAAGGTTGGACCAAGAGAAGTGGTGACAAGTGTCGTGGGTGGTCCAGAGGAGAATCTCGGTTGGCTCCAGAGGCATCTCGGCCGAGATTGTTCTAATTCAACACCAAAACCCCATGTGATCAAATGTTAGTCCAAGCTTACACCAATTAGGGTCCTTGCCTCCTCCAAGCATGAGTCATTTGGAGCCATAAATCCGGACCATCATGAGGCTTGAACCTCAAATGTATCAATAACGTCTCAAAGGTCCCCAAAATACCTACAAAACCGACAAAAGCTCGTGTAGACGTCTATTTCGATAATATGCATTAACTAAGCGTAAACGTCACGAACCAATGCGGAAACATGCATGAATGGAATGGAAAACTATCTAAAAGAGTGTCTAAACTAGTGTCATAAATCATGTCATCAAGATACTCAATTTATTTGATGTTAGATGGGAGATAAAAAAAAAGTGTTGAAACTGCGTCACAAACGCGACGAAGAGTCCTTTGATATAGTAGTGGAAGATATTGACAAGAGTAACATGTTGGATGTATTCATTGAGTTATTAGAAGGTGCTCCAAAAAAAAGGCTTAACAATTCCTTCAAATCCAAGATTGTTCTATTATATGAATCTAAAGTTATAAGTTGGAGAGGGACAAAGATTTACATGAGATGTTTAGGTTATTGCATGATGTACCGGTGATAAAAAAAATTTCATTGGTTCCGCGGAGACCCCATGTGAAATTCTTGAATTGGCAAGGGGTTGTTGAGTCAAAGTTGTCGTTAGTTTCACTTCCATCTTCTAATAATACTATGCCATATGGTGGGTTTATGGGTGAATCACAAATCAAGGGTAACATAACACTAAATCTATAGACAACTCCACATATCAAGGCTAACAAGACTTTGCTAGTTTCAAACTGGATTTAGAAGCATCAGATATGCACAATTAGAGATTTAGGCTAGTTTCTCAAACTAAATCTATAGACAACTCCACAAATCAAGGCTGACAAATCAAGGTTAACAAACACTAAAGAATCCCTAATTTTCCACTAAATCAACCTAAATATGCACAAATAGAGATTTAGGAATTAAGGTTCTTACCTTTAAAGACATGGTGTTAGAAGAGGGCGTCCAGCGTAGTCACCGCCACAACCACGTCATCTTCGTCATTGGCAAGGCTAGGGGTTTTTAGGTGAAGAGAGGCAAAATTAGAGAGAATGGGGTTTGTAGATGAAGAGAAGCATTCGCTTCGCATACACAGAAGGCTAGAGGAGAATGAAGTTTTTGGATAAGACAAATCAAATAGGAAAGCTGGAAAGGTACGTTTAAGATTTCTTTTTTTTTTAAAAAGAAATTTTAATATATGATACGTTAGTTTTGACATGAAATAAGAAATAAGGGTAAGGAACGAAAACCCAAAGTCTCAGGGGCATCAATCTGAAACATAAAAACTTTGTGTACCATCTGAAAAAGACAAAAATACAAGAGTACCGTCCGGAAAAATCCAAATAAATATTAAGAGGCTCAAAAAACTAGGGTTATTGGGCTGAATGACAAATACTATTGAAAGAGGCCGATAATGATTTTATAGACAAAAACTCAATATATAAAGTTTATTAAGTTATGTATTAATTATTTAAAAAAAACTAAAAAAACAGTATAGTAGATGTATGAATTTAAAGAATCGGACAAAAATAACATCTAATTATTTAAAAATGAAAAAAAATCTATTATCATCACGCGTATGAAAAAGATTATAATAAATACCGGTAGGGTGCGTTAACGGGGGGCCGTTATGGTTATAGTCATAGTTTGTGTCGGTTTTACCGCAGAAGTAACAATACTATAACCTACGGGTAATCTGAAAGAGAAAGAGAGATTATAACGAGATGTCACATCCATAACACCCGGTGGCAGTGACGATGCACTGTACGGAGCACATGTGATGTTTCTTCCACTAGCACTAGCGATGGCCTTTATAAAGTGGGGGATATACGCACTAAGCTGCATTCTCATTCAACCACAAAAATTAGATCAATGGGCAATATCACAACAAGTCCAGCCTTGGTCTCCTTTTCTTATCTTTGTTTCCTGTTCATACTTCTCCAGCCATCAACAGCCGTGTCATCCTATATGGGCAACTTTTCCTCCACAGCTGCCCCAAACTACGCCCTCTCAAGCAGTGACTACTATAATGGAGTAGCTGAGTTTCCAACATGGGAATCTGCTTCAACACGTCGGATACTTGCTGCTCAGCCTTACGCTAGCAATGCCTTGTATCCCAAAAACCCCGCTTTTAATTGTCTTCATTACCATCATTGTGTTGGTGGTGACACCAACATTAAATTTTCGCGTCATTGCACTGATTACAGTCGCTGTTCTAGAGCTGATGAATTAAAGATGAAAAATTAGTAGCTTGAAACTTTTCTCACTGCTCTATTATAATTTGGATTTCCATCCTTCATACTTGTATCAGATGAGATCTACTGTCTACCAAAAAAAACTAAACAGTTAAAAATGAGGTCAAAAAACATAGCAGCTATCTGGAGTCCAGAGTAAGCAGCGGGGCAGCGCAAACTCCAGGGTACGAATCCGAACGAGTAGCACAAAAATAAAAAGATTCAAGGGCACCAGTACCACCAAAGCATAAGTTATGTATGATATTTATAATATAACGTTATCGTGTAAGCTGTTATAGCTCATGTAAACTTTCATTAGTATAGTAATAATAACTTCTCAGTTTGTAAGATCGTGTGTCTTCTTGCACTTCCGTTTCTAAGCTTTAAAGGTAAGTAAAAATTAATGCTTGTTATTTGTTACTGATGATATTTTTACCACTTTTATTTAATGTAGGTAAAAATTATTAACCACTCTATTAAAAAAATGTTTTAAATTTTAATTACTGTATTTATTTTTTTTATCTTTTTTATTTTCTTTATTATTTATCATATCAAAAAAAATTTCATACCATAATTTGTTTATACCAAACGTTCACATTAGAATTTTTTCCTGCCAAAATTACATACCAGAATTTGAATAATTTATAGAACTTCATAATTGAATTGAATATTCTGGCATTAGAAAATTCATACCAGAATGAAAACAATTCTTTAAAAATGGAAGCTAATAAGCAAAATGTTGCAGTGACTCCAAAGGTTTATGCGATTTAAAATTATTCGTGTATTTTACTACTTTTCAATGGAATCTCCCTATCACATCAACCCACAACAATTTTGTGTCAATCCAATAGTGTTGCAGTGTGGATACAAATTCTTTCTTCTAGTGGCCAAGTTTAGTAACCCAATCCTCTCTATCACATGCAAACAAAATCCATATAAGTAAGATAAACTTATAAAATTTATAAGGCACACAGTAGCACACTCACATTTGCCTGCTCATTAAAACTACAATTTTTAGAGCAGGACCAATCCCTAAGATTGTGGCCCAAACTCTCTTCAATATAGATTCAGCAACCTTTTGAGACTCCTAAAGCTTCTTGAATTTGGCTTTAATAGTTCTCAAACCTAATACAGCTTCGTCACAATTTTCTGGTAAAGGCTCTTTCACTTTAACTTCTTCATTTTAGTTACTGCGACCCCGCTCATGTGGCTTTACTCGTCTTGTTGTAAGGTAATACACCACACTCACAATTCATCCATTTTGGAATCATAACGACGTTCATCGTACTGTGATCCTTCTGGAGCTACACCTGCCATGACTGCGCTCCCAGATGACAAAGTAGTGAAAGGATTAATATAAGGCTATCAAGCAAAATATGATAAATGTAACAAATTGGCAAAATAGGTATTTTTGAGTTTGTATCGATGTTATAATCATCTAAGAAAACAGCTCCAACTTTTGAAGATCACACATAAAAGAATAAATGAATAAAAAAACTACAAAATAAATGCATATCTCACTTCCAAGGAATTGCAGAAGAACTTAACCGAAAGTGAAACAGGAGATACCAAATGAGAATTGTGCAAAATTTGAGAGTAAAGTCAAGGTTATATACCCATGAATTGATATTTGCGGCAATATTTGAGGCAATCAACCAATTTGGCATTCACCTCTGCGAGATTCTTCTCCACGGTCTTCGTCTCTTTGCTTACATGGAGTCCAAGCCCTTCCTCATGACCCTGTCACGTGACAGGCCAAAACGAGATCTGGATCTAGATCTGGATTTAGAGCTAGATCGAGATCCAGATCCCAACCTAAAACAAATCGAGAGAAAAATGTTAAAGTTAGGGCTCAACGAAGACTAGATAAGCTGAGTGCCTTTCTGGTATGATTCACACCAGAAAAAAAAACTCAAAATTAGGGCTCAACAAAGAAAATGAAGATGAAGATGAACCGAGAAGCAACAATGACGGCGGATGGTGATGGTTGTTTTCGATCCGACATCGGCCAGGAGTTGTAGGGTGTCAGAAAAGAAACAGAGGTTGAAGTTGGGTGGTGTTAAATCGAGAGAGAATGTAGAGGTGTTGATGCTCAACTCAGAATTAAAATTAGGGTTAACAGAAAAAAAAAGGTTTGGGTACACTTACTTAATTGAAAATTTAAAGGGCCTATTTACTTTACCAAAACCTGAAAAAAGCCTAGTTACCAAATTACCCCTAAATAATGCTATATTTATACCATAATAAGATTTTCCTATTATATGAATTAGACTTGGTACCTAAACAGGCGAGGCGAAACCTAAGCCTAAACCGGCCGAAGAAAACCGTTGGTTTAGCACCAGTTTAACTAAAAGAAAAAAAACCGAGAGCGATCTCGGTCAACATTTCCAAAAATGCGAAATTTTGAAAATTTTGACCGAGATTGCTCTCGGGTTTTTTTTTACATTAGTACTTTAATTAACAAAGATTTTGACCAAATAGCCTCTTTTTAGTTTTGTTTTAGTAAGTGTACCCCTATTATTTTAACCATTGTAATTTTGATATTAGGTAAAAGATTGGTCAAAACTAACTACGCGCTTCTTTCTTTCAGTTAAAGAAAACTCTCTCTTCTTCAAACCAGAACTCGGCGACTCAACTTCTCCTCCGTCAATCTCTCTCTCGCATTTGCAGTTTCTTCAACTTCCAAAGAAACTCCGGCAATCTCTCCCGTTTCCAGTCTCATCTTCAACAGATTTCGTCTTCGTTGAACCGTTTCTCAACCGTTTGAAGATCTCTCCCTCACATTTTATCGTAAACCCTAATCAGCAGAAAAATGTCACAACGATCTAAGGCTAAAGCTAAACGATCCTATGTTTCTAATATTCCTACATTCCAAAACCTTCAGCGGTTGAAGAGTCAGTTTCAAACCAGGGGGAGGTGCTATGCTAAGATTGTGTAGCACAAAAGTCTTAAATTTATAACTCGATATATTTTCCTAACTCCTAGCGAACCCACAATGTATGGGTCGTTTTGTAGCAAGGATAGTATTTCAAGGTCGAACACAAAGACTAAGGTAAAATCGAATCAAATAGTGGTTATGGATAATGCAAATCTAGTCTAAAAAAAGAGAAAGAAATAAAAAAATGAAAATCATGATGTTTTTGGGTTGCTTTTGTGGTGATCAAACCAGATCACAATTGATGCAAGATTATAAAATCAATTAACAAACTAAGCTAGAAACACAAACAAGCAAAACAAACACGAGATATGTGATCAAAGAGAGAAAAGCGGATTCTAGGGGTTAGGACTTCCGGTTATGGCATTGGACTCAAGCTTCTAATCAATCTTGGATTAGCTATAATATGTTGGGAACAGGGTGTTTCTCAAGTGGGATCAATCACCGGGTAGGTCTCATGGTCCACTAATCCAGCACCTAAGGTCCTATCACCGGGTAAGTCTCTAGGAGCCTAAGGTTGAGATTCTACACAAACCGGATTGCTATCTAGAGATCTAACCTCTCCTTACCAGATAAGTCTCGGGAAGGCAAGTCCTAAACATCTATCCTAGCACACTAAGTCCAATAGCGGCTTGTGAGGCTCACTACTACCTGGAGTTCATCATCTTCGGTACCTAAGAGCGAGAATCACCGGGTAAGTCTCTTCTCTCACTTAGTTTACTAGCATTAGGTCACCCTAGGCTAGATTAAGCTTAATAAACTCTAGGATTTCAACAATCTAACATCCTAACATTCAGATTTACCAAATACAAGCACAACAGAACAAAACCACGGGCTGATAATCAGAACCACGGCCGTGGTTATGCTAGAACAGACCGTGATTTGTAACAGCAGTTAAGTTCGAGCAAGCAAATCATCCAAAGATACATTTAAGTCTATTCTATCATAGTCCAAACCATAACCATCATTCCATTACCCTAGAATCGCATCTATTTAGCCAACAACATGCATTTTAACAATCAAACTCATCAAGCATACATTCATGGCTTCCATAGCAAGAAAATGAAATGAAAGAGAAGTGAAACAAGTAGAACAAGAAAACCAAGCTGAATAAATGTTAAGAAAGTCTTACAACCCTTCAAAAGAAGGTCCAAATCATTCCTTACAAAATCCTTGCAAATGTCTTCAACAAGTTCACTCAAAAATCTCTCAAAATTATGAAAAACTCTAAAACTAATGTTCTTCTTCTTCTTCTCCAAATGAGAGTGTTTTCTTCCTCTCCAAGAGTAGCCTCCAATCAAATGATGTGTAATGAGAGAGTGTGGGAGAGGATCCCCTAGCATCAGCCTGCAGGACCACTTATATCCTCCATCAAGGGCAAGAGTCGGTTATGGAGATCGTGGGATAGCTGTCACAACTGCCCAGAGGGAACCACGGCCCAATTGTACGGGCGTGGAAGTGCCAGTGACCGTGGTTTTGCTTGTTCAGCCTTCTTTGGATCATTAAGTCACGAGTTGGTGCAATGAATGCACCAACAAGGTCCCATGTGCCCTCCTTTGCTCCTAGCTTGCTTCCTAATGAGTCCGGGAGTGTGTCATCACGAGGAATGATCCTCGAATATATCGATTAAGCTCCAAAAGCTCCCAAAATACCTACAAAACCGATAAAAGTTTGTGTAGACGTCTATCTCAATATGCATGAATTAAACGTAAACGTCATGAACTAATGCCAAACTATGCATGAATAACGGGAAAAACTATCTAAATGAATGCCTAAACTAACGTCATAAATCGTGTTATCAGGAGGTACCTCCAATGTGTGATAAGGAGGAAGGGTTGTAGTTAGTTGTCTCTAGAGGTTCAAGCAAAGAAATTCTCATGGTTAGTATGGCTTTGATACTCTCTGATTTGTTCTATGTTTTCTGGTATTATGGTTTCTAGTATGTGTTTCATATTAGGGTTTGATGAGTTTATCGTATGGTTTCTGGTATGATTTGATATGGTTTATAGTATAATATGTTTCGTTTTTATATTGGCATGAGTTGTCTGGTATGTGTTTTTGGTATATTATTTAGGTATTATGGTTTTCGTATATTTTTGGTATTAGGGTTTGATGTGTTTATCGTATGGTTTCTGGTATGATTTGATATGGTTTTTGGTATTATTTGTTTCGTTTTTATATTGACATGAATTGTCTGATATGTGTTTCTAGTATGTTATTCTGGTATTATGGTTTTTGGTATATTTTTAGTATTAGAGTGTGATGAGTTTATCGTATGGTTTCTAGTATAATTTGATATTTTTGCTGGTAGTATTTCTTTCGTTTCTATAATAACATGAGTTGTCTAGTATGTGTTTTTGGTATGCTATTCTGGTATAATGGTTTCTAGTATATTTCTAGTATTAGGTTTTCTGGTATGTTCTTCTAGTATTAGTTTTTGGTATGAGTTGTTGATGTGTTTCTTGTGTATATTGATATGATTTGTCTGGTATGCTTTCTATTTTGAGTTTTTGATATTAGTGTTTTATGGTTTCCGGTATGTTTCTTTTATATTGAGAATTTTTTCTAGTATGAGTTCTCGTATGATTTGTCTATATTTATATGGATGTTATGAGTTTCATATGAGGTTTTGATATTATTTTCTGGTATGGAATATCGATGTGTAGATTGATATGAGTTTTTGGTATGTTTACACAGGCACATAAAGAAAGGTCTATTGATGTAAATGAAGAGGAATAGTATACACAAAACTCCTATGTAAGTTGAACGTATGATATGAGTTTCTAGTATATTTATTGTAATGTTTTTCTGGTATTTACAAGCTTGTTTCCTTTCCTAGATTATGTATTGGTTTGATGATAATCCAAGATATGAGACAATACTGATAATTGTGATGTCTCGTGTAAATATAATCAATTTCATATTGGAAGGGTTGGAAAGCAATGGACAAGAAATGTTCAAAAATAATATATTTGAGGGCATAATCTGTCTTTGTACAAATCTTAAGTTGTCCAACCAATTAATATACTACATGATTATGTATGAGGTGAAAACAGACCGCAAACACTCAATGTGGTTTGCCATCAACAAAACTCTGCTTAGATATTAATAACTACATCTTTTTCAGTTTGGTACCTTCATTCCACTTTGTATTGTTAATGTGCTACTTTTTTTTTGAATTATTTGGTTTATAAGGTTTGGCTTGCGAGTTTCAAGAAATTACTGGCCTGGAATGTCATTCCAGCGCATACAAAGAAATACAAGATGTCGATATGAGGAGAGGTGGTCGGGATTCCCAGATGTCATTTGGGAGATTTGGAGGATGCATTTTCATCACTTCTTAAGAACGACGAATACAAATATAAGATGGCTTTGATCCTCTTTGTTGAGTATGTTTTGTTGGGGAATGACAAGAAGAAGTTAGTGACCAATCTAACTCTTTCCTTGCTGAAGGACATGGAAGCTTTTAATTCCTTTCCATGGGAGCACATTGTGTTCAGAAGGACACTTGAGAGCTTTCAGGAGTCCGAGCCGACAAAGTATCGTAAATCAAGAAACTACTACATTTCTGGTTTTCCTTTGACACTCCATGTATGATTGTTTTATGTTGTATAAGTGAGTTATGTGATGTATTGTGTTATTTCTGGTATGGTTTAATGTTATAGTTCATGTGGTATGTGTTTTTTGGTATGAATTTATTGCATGAGTCTCTTGCTTGTATGTATTTGATAGAGTTTCTTTGTGGTTATTAATTATGATATGAGTTTATCTTGTTCTTTTTATTGTATTTTATACTGGTATGGGTGTTCTTTTATGATATGTTTTTCTGGTTTCATTTTCTGGTGTGAGAGTATGCTATTATTTTGATATCATTTATTGATATAAGTTTCTGGTAAGCTCTATTGATGTGTTTGTTGTGTATAATTTACAAGTACATGTACTTAAATCAATCCCTAAGCTGGCATCGTTGTTTGTCAGATGTGATGAAGAAGAAGCAACCCCACTTTGTATTAAGTGGGTTTCAACAAACAAGGGAAGATGAAATGCAGCTTCCAAACCATCAAAGAAATACACATCAACCTTGACCAAAGATGACATAAAAACTATCCCACTGTCCCCGGATGATCCAGAAGCTGAGGATGACTACAAGCTAGTGTGGATGGGTGAAATCGTGGACGAAGATGGCTATCTATGTTATTTGTTCAAGGTTTGGTTCCACAATGTCCGGGTATGCAGACCCGAAGGTGATGGTGGCAAGGTTATCAAGGATGCCCAAAGAAGGAGGAATCCGACGGTAATGACTTTGTTGCTCCTCCTCGACCTCGTCGTCTTGTTTTGAGGTTGTAAAAACCAGAAAAGTTTATAAAGAAACAAGATGCCCCAAAGAAGAGGGAAAATGAAGAGGGCGGTAAAAGGTAAATATACTTCATACTCACTTTATCTTTTTACTATCTAGTATGAGTTTCTGGTATGTTTATCTGGTATGATATGATGATGTGTGTTCTGTCTATATTGGTTTGATTTGTCTGTTATGAGTTTCTAGTATAGTTTTCTGGTATGAGTTTTTGATATGAGTCTGGTATGAATTTCTGGTATGAGTCTTGTCTTAGTTTCTAGTATGAATTTTTGTTTTGTTTCCTGTGTACATTGTTATGTTTTGTCTGATATGAGTTTCTGATATATTTTTCATTTAGTTAATAATTTTTTTTATGTAGGGATCCATCTAAGAAGGTAAAAAAAGAAGAGAGTGTTAAGGAGGATAAATGGTAAATAGTTACATACCCATTTATATTATCATATTTATTTTTTTTAATTATTTGTTCTATTGTTTTAGCAAAGAGGAAATGAAAGCATTGACTAGTCCCCCAGAGACTGTGGTTGCACCATGTAGCCTTGTTGGGAAGGTTGATCGTTAGGAATTGGAGACCAATGTCCCTACAAAGACTGTAGTTGCACCATCTCTTGTTGATCTCACCCCCACTATTTGTACCATCAATAGGTAAATGAGAGTTTACATTATGGTTATTTATTACTTTCAAAAGCTTATTTGATCTCGCATATGTAATCTTGTACTATGTGAATGTATAGGGACCTTGAATGGGTGCAGAGCTTGATGAAACAACTACAAATCCAACAACAATTGACTTTTGAGTTGGTAAAGAAGGTTGAGAAACAAGATAAAACGATCAACCAAGTAGTTATGAGGCAGAAAGAACATATTGTCGCCCAACATCGAATAGATGGGCAATGTTTCACAATCCTCACTACGCTTGAAAATATGGCCTCTCCTTCTAAAGACACCCAACTCTCCAAGCCCCCAACCCCAGCTAATGATGCTGAAATAGAAATTCTTGGGTTTCAAGTTTGGATGAGACGTCATCCCCAGCAAAACCCCATCCCCAGCAAGATGTTGCAGGTGTTGAAGTTGATAAGCCACATGAAGATGAAGAGGTATAATACACTACTATTCTTCATGTGTTTTGTTTGCCTGCACATTTTTTAAGGTTTGTGTTATGTTGTGAATCTGTTACAGAGACCAAAACCAGGCAAAGTGGCCAAAGGAAAAGCAAAAGCAAAAGGACAGAAGAGAATGAGTTTATGTCAAAAGAAACCTAGCGACCTTGTCGTATTCTCCCTGCGTTGTACAAATAAAGATCTCTAAGGCACCAAAGCATAGTTTTTTGTGCAAGAAGGATATAGATGCATTCGATGCTTGGTACCTTGACTCGACGAAAGAAGACGTCTTAATTGGATATCAACATGAACCAAATAGGGAACACTTCAAGTTGTTACTCAATAGAACTGGATGGTTGTAGGATTATGTAAGTTAACACTAACCCTACTTTTATTCAAGCTAATAATTTGTGGATGTGTTTCTGGTATGAGTTTCTAGTATGAGCTATTGATGTGTTTCTGTTATGAGCTTGTGTCCGCAATTTGTTTTATGAGTTTCTAGTATGCTATGTTGAACTGTTTTCTGGTAAGAGCTTGTTGTATGAGAGTCTGATATGACTTTGATATGTGTTTTTAATATTATTTTCTGGTATGAGATCTTGTTGTGTTTATTGTATGACTTTTTGGTATGAGATCTTGTTTTGATCTTCTAGTATTTAAAGTTATGATATGATATTGTTGTACTAGTTTGTTAATATGATTTCTGGTATGAGATTTTGTTATGATTATCTGGTATGATTTTTTGCATTAGTTTTTCTGATATTTGTTTATGGTATGATATTCATGTATGTTGGATTTCATTTATGTGATTATGGTATGATGATTTATTTACCATGTAAACATCCTCATCTTCCAAAAGACTCGGGTTGCCAAAACAAAGCCGCTGAGACCTTAGTTGAACAGATCTGCAATGTTCAATCTTTTTGTGCAAAACCGACCCTTCCATTCATTGAAGACTCGCAACCGGACTTTACATCTAGGATTTGTGATGCCTGTTTTTCTTTTGCAGAAGATTCGTGAGGAAGCCCAAGACTCATCCTTCTGGACATCACCGGACTTCGTAAGCTTGATAATTCGGTGTTGGAGAGAAGATGAACCCAGTTTCCGAAGGAAACATTTAGCGGGGCATCTCCATTATTTCCGGTTCCGGGAATGAAAAAAAATAGTAACAGCATAAATAAGCCTTGGGACTTCATTGACTATGGAGAGAAGCCAAACGCTGAAGTCATGGTGATGAACTAGAGAAATAGGCCCTTTTGGTGTGCGGAAGCGAACCAACGGCGAGGGAGGAGTTCCAAGGGCTTTAATGGGGTTTCCGGAGACATGAAACGGTAGCCGGCGGCTAGGGTTTTGTTCATTATTGGTGTTGGTGGGTAGGACTGGAGGAAGCTTTTCTCGTTAAAAATAGGGTTTTGGGTAAAAATATAAAAGACAGTTAAATAAACATAAAAATATAAAAGGTGGTTAATTAAAAAAAATAAATAAGAAATGATTTTGTATCGTATCCGTTCGACTGGTCAGACGTACGTATATTATTATATCTATGTTCACCGATACTTTTTTTCTATTTTTGATTCCGCACCATTTTCCTTTGTGAAATAAAGCAGCATATGTCCCATTAATCTATTGCGAATCGAGCAGTTTAATTTCCATCAACTCCTGTGGAGGGGGTCCAAAAGAGACCAATCAATGAAGCTCGTCCGGTTAACCGGGTATTGTATAATCCACGTCGCCCTCCTTACATCCCTAACCGCCGTCGCCACCACGAACTATGACCACTACCTCCTGAGTTGCGGTGCTCCCTCAGATGTTGCCACCACGTCCGACTACGACGGCCGGACATGGTACTCCGACAACAATTCAACCTTCTCCACCAACTTCTCCTCCACAATCCCGGCGGCCCTCACTTCCTTCATCAACAACCGCCAAGTCCCCGCAATCCCCTACCACACGGCACGGATCTTCACCTCCAAAAGTAACTTTACCTACTCTTTTCCTGTCTCTCCAGGTCCCAAATTCATCCGCCTCTTCTTCAGCCCCACCAATTACTCCTCCTCCTCAATCTCTTTCCCCGCCACCGATTTCTACCTCACCGTCGAATCAAGCACCGGTCACCTCCTCCTTCGCAACTTCAGCGCCTACCTTTTCTTGGAGAAATCTTTCTTCAAGGAGTTTTATGTCCACGTCACTGATCACCGCCTCCAGCTCACCTTCTTTCCTGCCCCACCGAGCTCTTACGCCTTTGTCAACGGCATAGAGGTCATCTCCATCCCAGAATCCCTCTACGTCAACACCAACCCACCGAGAAACGTAGATCAACAGGACGTGGTGTTCCAACTAGAAGTCTCCACGGCACTTGAGACCGCTTACAGGTTGAACGTTGGTGGGTCTGATGTCAATTTAGATCAAGACAGTGGCAGCATGTCCCGCCAATGGGTGTCCGATGAGAGTTACTTGACAGGCACATTCCGTGGGGAGACTGGGTTAGCTGATAATAAAACGATAATCCACTACACATCGGGAACGCCCAACGCTAGCGCCCCTTTAGTAGTTTATGAAACAATTAGGTGGATGGGTCCCAATATATCGGTTCCTTCCAGGTTGAAGTTAAACGTTACCTGGGGTTTCCAGGTTGACTTAGGATTCCATTACCTTGTGAGGATGCACTGGTGTGAGATTGAAAAGGCTGTTTACTCCAACGGCATGAGAGTGTTTGATGTTTACCTCAATTATCTCATTGCAGATAGAGCTGTCGATGTATTTGAGAGGGCCCAAGGCAATTACAAGGCCATCCACAACGATTATGTCGTCTATGTGGATCCTACGAATGGGGGTGAGAGCAAGGGAGATCTGCAGCTTGCGTTGCATCCAAATACTGATTATCAGAACACGTAAGTTCTCATTCCCACGGCTACCCGGACTCGTCGAAAACTGAATAAGATATCTACATGTCTAAACATTTAGCAATACTCTGTTACAATTATTATCTTTGGCGTAAAATTTGTGAAATTAGATGATGTAAAATTGAGATAACTAATTAAAATATGGATTTTAACTTTTGATTTTTATTCTTAAACTCTAGTCAACTCTATCAGTATCGTCAAAGATTAAATGAACCTAAAACTCCCTCAACCTTTTATGTGTATTTTATTTAATATACTCCCTCCGTTTTCATAACAAGCGTAAATTTTATTTCCAAATATGTGGCATTTTAGAACTTTTCACGTTTAGTTGATATAGAATTCTGTGTAATTATTAGTGAATTGTACATTATACCTTGAATGAAGTAAAAGCAATCAGCCCGAAGAATGAATGTATACTGGTATATTTGACAGTTCTTTTTGTAAAATGTGTAAAGTTTGCTGAAATAACTAGTATATGATATTTATTCATCGGTTTCTCTAAACATATGTTAATGATGTCATATTTAATTAGAAGATCTAAATTGATATCGTAAATTTAAAATGAATATAAGGGTTGATTTTACATGGAGTTTATAAAAATCTGTTGTGACAAGAAAATGATGGATGTATGAATTGAACGGAGATATTTTTAAGAATGACGGACACCGTGACCAGTGTCATTTTACAGTGTAGGTGTCGTCGCTGCTTGCTAAGTGGTAGTTTCTATCGTTGCATACGCTATTTGTGTTGATGTTATTACTCGGAAGAATTGAGATTTAATTTTAATCAGGATAAGGAGCCCACAAACCGTAAATATTGTTGCCTTTGTTTGCATAAATATAGTTTATGTAGTCAAGCAAATAACAAGAATCAAATCAGATTGCATCATAAAATTAATTAGTAATACAAGGAAAAAGTCTTTGCAAGTGATTGAGGTTTGGATTGTACTTTTACTGATGATGTTATATGTTTTACTCTGTTGGACTGTTATATGCAGGTACACTGATATCATATTAAACGGCTTGGAGATATTTAAGATAAGCACAGCAAGCGGTGGTCTTGACGCGCCAAATCCACCTCCCAGAACTCAAACTGATCAAACCCCTTCTCCGCCACCGCCAAGTTCATCCTCTCACATTAACCTTGTTGCCATCATAGGAGCCGTCTCCGGTGTCATTATCCTCAGCGTCCTCCTCTGTTTCCTCCTGCTCTTCAGGCGACGGAAATTGTCAAAAAAGCCAGCTGGTTCATATGGAACCGGCTCAAGCAAGTCAAAGCGGTTCCTCAGGTCCGGGAAATCCGATACAACGAAAAGAAGCGGTGGAGGCAGCTCTACACTACCGTCTCATCTTTGCCACTACTTTTCACTTGAGGAGATCAGGCTTGCCACGTCAGACTTCAGCGACTCACTCATCATCGGCCATGGTGGGTTCGGCAATGTCTACAAAGGCACCGTAAACACTGGATCCGGTCCTACAACAGTTGCCATCAAGCGGTTGAACCCACTCTCAAACCAAGGGGCACGCGAGTTCGCTATGGAAATCCAGCTACTCTCCAAGCTCCGCCACCTCCACCTCGTCTCCCTAATCGGATACTGTGATGCCGCCGGAGAGATGATCCTCATCTACGAATATATGTCACATGGAACCCTCCGCGACCACCTCTTCCCCCACAACATCCATCCCAACGCACATCTCCCGTGGCCCCAGCGGCTCCAAATCTGTGTGGGTGCCGCACGTGGCCTCCACTATCTCCACACCGGCACCGAGCGCATGGTCATCCACCGCGATGTCAAGTCAACAAATATTTTGCTCGACGAAAGGTACATTAGGGATTACATTAGTACAATGAGGTAACATTCTATTTGTAAATAGAAACTAATAATGTGTTCCCTATCAAGGTGGGTGGCCAAGGTGTCGGATTTCGGGCTCTCGAAGCTAGGTCCTACGGGAGACGATCTCGTGAGCCATGTCAGCACAGTGGTGAAGGGAAGCTTTGGATATGTGGACCCGGAGTACTACCGACGCCAGCAGCTGACGGAAAAGTCCGACGTGTACTCCTTCGGGGTAGTACTATTTGAGGTGTTATGTGGAAGGGCTGCCGTGAACCCTAATCTACCCAAGGAGCAAGTGAATCTTCGCATTTGGGCAAGGAGGAACCAACTAAGCGGCACGCTCGACGCAATTGTGGACCCCATAATCATGGACCAGATCTCTCCCGAGTGTTTGAGGAAGTTTGGAGATGTAGCCGAGAGTTGCGTCAGGGATGAAGGAGTCCGTAGGCCGTCCATGGCAGATGTGATTGCAGGGCTAGAGCTTGCTATCCAAATTCAGTCGGTGGCTTTTGTGCCAAAGAGTGTTGATCATGTGTTATCAAGGACGACAACAACAAATACTGATGATCAAGTTAATGATGATCTTGATTTTCCCATTACAAGCGCCACTTCTCCAACCACAGATACTAGTGTTAGGTTGATCAAAAGTGCCGGAGAGAGCACTTGGACGAGCATGAATAACTCATCAATGTTGTTCAGTAACACTGCTTCTGAGCCTTATGGTGGATCAACTGATGTGTTTTCACAGATATTCAAGGCGGATGGGCGATAAGTTTATTATTGGTTCGAGTATGAAACAATTGATACGATATAATTTTGTTTATGAACACAAAATGTTTTTTCTTAGTTATTAATCTACCGGGCACGACCAGAGAATGCGTGAATGTTTAACTGTCAGAAGAGTTTTATTTAGTTGGTGTCAAATATTAAATATACACCACTTTGAGTTGAAATATGTGTTAGGGTTGTTTGGTATCGATACCCTAATGAAAGGTATAAGTATAGGTGTAAGATATGGGTATCAAGGTATGGATATCAATCTGATCACCTGTTTCTCATATTTGATATCATTGTTCTGAAAATATGTCAATAAAAGCGAGAGAGAAGCAAAATCAAATATCCTTGTTTCTCATATTTGATATCACTGTTTTGAAAATATGTCAATAAAAGCGAGACCGAGAAGCAAAAATCAAATATCCTTGTTTCTCATATTTGATATCACTGTTTTGAAAATATGTCAATAAAAACGAGACATAGAAGCAAAAATCAAAAAGCAAGCATTGTTAGGGTAAAAAGCAAGCATTGTTAGGGGTTGGTGATGTTCATGCAAGTAAACGAGACAGGGAAGGAAACCAAGTTCAATCCAGCCCCAGATTTGTTCAGACAAAACTCGAAAGCAAAATCCGCGAAGAAACAAAAATGTCGAGAGTGAAGCATTAGTGAAAAAACAATTTCAATTCAGCCGCAAACGAGACAGAGAAGGAAATCAATTTCAATTCGGGTTGGTGGCGCAGGAGGAGGGAGAAGCAAAGGATAGTCGAGAGATGAAATGTCGAGAGAGAAGCCGATACCTCCACAAAAGTAAGTATATCAAAACGGGGTATTGGAGATATCATGAATCATTTTGATACCGATACCCTGAAATACCAAACATCCGATATGCACATGAGTGATGCCGATACTCATATCTTTAATTAGGGTATCGATATCAAACAATCCCTTAATTTACTTCAAACACTATTAGTTGCTCCCACTAAAGAGCAAAAATAACCCAAACTAATACGAACATAAAGTTGAACTCAAAATAATGCGAACTTTAAAAATTAGTGGTAGCTAGCGATAAAATCTATCAACGTATTTACAAGAAATAATACGTCTATTTTTTTGGCAAAAATTTTTTGCTCCAACGATGACACGGAAACTAGTTTCTTACCTGTCATAAAAACAGTT
The DNA here is from genome assembly GCA_033239125.1 of Fagopyrum homotropicum. Taxonomy (NCBI): domain Eukaryota; kingdom Viridiplantae; phylum Streptophyta; class Magnoliopsida; order Caryophyllales; family Polygonaceae; genus Fagopyrum; species Fagopyrum homotropicum. The sequence continues at coordinate 28,774,073 of BSWB01000002.1, read as the reverse complement.
AGATGGGTGCTGCGGATTTTATTTACGAAATGAATCAAAATAATATCACGTTAAAAACATATATTAAATTAATCTTAGAGAGAGGTGAAATCACGTCTCTTCAACCTCAAGAGTTATGATCTTCCTCTTTCTAATTTTTATTTCTCTCATACTTATACTCTATGGAATTTGATGTCTTACAATGACTCACAAGAAGTATATTTATAGAGTTGGAGAGACATTGAATGCTTTTTCTCCATTATCATTTTACATCGGCGTGACATAACGGATATCATACACTTACATGGTCAATAAGGTCAACGTTTAATAATTCAAAAAGAAAACAACAAACACTGACATAACACTCACGAGATTTCTTAAGCCTTGAAACGATGATACTTCAAACTAGTCCTTGTAATGTTGTACAATTCTCCATCTCCAACTTAATCTTCTCATCCTTCACCAACATCTTCATCAACTGCTTCGTAGATGTTTTTGCATATACATACATACATACATACATGCATACATACATACATACATACATACATACATACATACATACATACATACATACATACATACATACATACATACATACATACATACATACATACATACATACATACATACATACATACATACATACATACATACATACATACATACATACATACATACATACATACATACATACATACATACATACATACATACATACATACATACATACATACATACATACATACATACATACATACATACATACATACATACATACATACATACATACATACATACATACATACATACATACATACATACATACATACATACATACATACATACATACATATATATATATATATATATATATATATATATATATATTCTTGATTTGAGCTTATGAGTGTGCCAAAAAGCTGATCTTGGCAGTCTATTGACATGGCTTATTGACGAGGCTAGAAACCTATGGTTGTTGTCTTTTAGGTTTAGTCAAAGGAGAGTCCTAACTTACACTTAACAAGATTGTATAGTCTAAGTAAGGTTCGAACCCAAAAGAGTTTATTCGAGTTTTGATTAGATTCAATTAACGAATTGTAACCAGGGGGGTTGGATTGCAACAAACACAAGACCAAAGTGATTAGAAAGTAAGCAAAGATGGTGATAATAGGTATGATTAAAGAGCTACACTAGGTTGGATCTTAGCATGCATACTACTTGGTTGGTTCTTTTTAGAAGCAATTCTCCAATGTTCTCATCTTGATCTTAGATATGTGTTAAGCCAACCGGCATTAACACAACTTAACTAGATTATTGACCCGTAAACCTACAAGATCAAAGCACAAGTTAGCATTCTCGTAAAGATAAAGAGATATAAAGAAGAATAAACAACCCGTTAATATTTTTTTTATAGTTATTTTCCTTTCCATTAGATAATCACAACCAGCTTTTACCTAAAGGTTTACTACTAGATTAAGGACCTGAACCCGGAATCGATTAATCCTAGCACTTTGCATGCATTTGAACACTTAAGGTGATCAATCTAAGTGATAAAAGACATGCAAACATAAGTTAAAGCTCAAGGAAACATAACACAATTGGACTGAATTAAACTTATATTACAAAAGACTTACAACCAAATAGCAATGCAGCTTCAATCAACCCAATGTAGCAAAGGAAGCTAGAAACTCATTACAAAATGGCACTTAGGAAAATAGAGCTTTTTGCAGAAAATGTGGATGATTCTAGCAATCAGCCAAGGGCTCTATTTATTCTACAAATTACATTAAAATGGAGTAAATGGGTTGTCTAAACAACCACCTTAAATGTCATAAAGGTGGTGCAAATAGCCGTAGTTAAGTCCTCTGGCGCTAAACCGTGGGGGCGGGTTTCAAGGCCGCATGGGCGGTTTAGGCCAGAACGTTCCGAATTCTTCTTGGCCGCTGGGGCGGCCTGACAATTCCGTAGGGTCGGGTTCTTTAATGCTCTTGAAAGTCTGACTCTTCATCTTTCCGTCGTTTCTGATGTTGATCCGCAGGGGCGGCCTAGTGTCACCGCAAGGATGGCCTAGTGTCACCGCAAGGGCGGTGACACTGGCTCTTCGGCTTCACAAGTCCACTGGCAAGGGCGCAAGTAGGGGCACCGAGGCACCGACTTCGCTTCTTCAGGATAAGTCACCACAGGGGCGTCCAGAGGCGGCCACAGGGGCGGTGACAAGTTGCTTCCGGGCGCCGACAAAGGCGTAGGCTGCGTTGCCGGAGTGTAGTGTCACCGCAGGGGCGGTGTGGCACCAGAAACATACCTTCGTTGCTTTTCTTCAACTCCCAAGTGTTACTAATACCTTCTTTTGCTTCATTTGGACTTCTTCATCTGGATCAAGGTATTAGTAGCATACAAAGACTCAAAGACACTAAAAAAAGACTCTAAAAACTACCTAAATTGATAGTGATTTCATCACCTATCAAACTCCTAATTCTAGGTCTCTTAATTAAGTAGTGTGAAGTTGAATTTGATAGCTCTATGACCTATGATATATGATCGTAAGACTTCAAAAATTAGCACCGTAGTAAACCGATCTTGAATATAATGTTATTTTTTTTATATTGCTTGATGCATTCATAAAATGCATAAAAATAGGGATACTCTAGCATGGACATGAAACATGATCATGTAGTGTGATATTCTAGAATCTTATCCTATAACCTTCATATTTGTTGGCTGAATATAATACAATACAATAGGTTCTCAACTCCTTTCCACTTATTGACTCTTTTAAACACATAGTTTTGGAACTTTGTAAAGTAGTTCCTAAGAGGGTTCGATCAATGGCCTTGGAAGACCTCTAAATAGTCATTGTCAGTCTGTCACATTCCATAGTCCCATCATATAGAATTTTCACGTCTTTAGTTAGGTTTGTTGGTAGGCGAAGTGCGCTCATCCTAGACCTATTAAACCGGTTTACCAAGGTGCTTCATTCAATGTAGATATAATAGTGTGGACATGATAGGGGCTATAGTCTAAACGTTAGGTCTCTCAAATAATTGCAAGACTCATTGTAGCATAAAGAGTCAAGATTGAACACGGGGAAGGAGATGTCTCACTTTTAAAAATTAATTAAGAAACATAAATAAATAAAATAAAGAAGGTAAGGAACACAAATGGAAACAAGAAACCAAAGTTTGAGGGACTTGGTCGACAGAATTAGGTATGGTCGATTCGGTTAAAATGCAAGTTTAAACCAAAAATCATTGTACAAATAACTAGAGCTGAAATCGGAGCAGAATCTCGAGTTTTATTTAGACCAGTCGACCGATCTCCTTAAAGATCTTGCTCGACTGCTTCGTAAAACAGTTTAAAAGAATAAGGAGAAAGAAAGGGGAAAGCTTGGATCTTTGTAAATTTCAAAATCATATAGTAGAGAGGGTGACAAAAAGTAATAAGTATCAATAAAATAAATCAATTCCAAAATCCAGATCACCACAACATGCATATGATATAGATCTCAGTTGGAAATTCCACAATATAGAATGTAAGTCATAGTTATGCGGGAGACAACTTTGTTTGATTGTCACATGGTCATGAATTTGCTAGGCGTACATCAATGTTGTCACTCATTGATTGTCACAAACCCAAGAAAAAGCATTATCTTCACATCAAACTCAACACGGAGGTATGAGAATTAGATTATCACCTTAAACCAACATCACCTTGAAGAACACATAGAATACATGAACTCAAAATACCACTATAACGCATATAGACAACATATCATACATATAATCAATCCAACATCATAAATCAATGCAGTTAGGTTCACTAGACCCTAGAAAAGATAGAATTAGTCAAACATACATGAAACAAACTCTAAAGCTTTATTAATGTTAAAAATCAAATCTAGTCGAGGGAGTTGGAGAAGGTCAGTCGAGCGACCTATACATAAGAAAGGGAGGCTGAACTTGCTAATATAAATTGCAAAAGATGAAGACATCTAACCTAATAGTTGAAACATCTTATTTATACGGTTTGGAGATATCCTGAAACCCTAGTTCTACCTCAATCTTATCTTCTAATAAGATAAGATCGAAAATAAGATAAAATATCGAATTAGACGGGCTAGAATACATGAACTCATTCGAGTGGCTTGGAACACTAGGAAAACGTGTTATGATTTAACAAATTAATTGTAAAACCGTAATAATGTCACACATACAATGAAATAAAACTGAAAAAGAAGATCGGCCGATTAGGAGTGGGAGATCAGCCATTTAGGCCTATTAATGGAAGAATATGAAAGTGAATTATAAAATTCGCGAAGGGAAAAACACAACAAATCGGCCGACCAGAGAGGGCAAATCGTCCAATTAGTATAAGAACGATAATAACACAATTCGGAGCAATAGGGGGGGGGGGTATTTTTCACTACATGATCCATAATCAATAATATCGAAAACAATCAAGTTTAAATATCAAGGATAATAAAGAGTTTCGGAATCTAAATCACTACAACTAAACATATCAAATCTCAACTCTCGCATCTTACAAATATAATTTAAAAGATATTAATCACACAATGTTCATATCTTGTGATTAACAATTAAAAGAACAAATAGGATAAAAGTAGTTATATACGCAGCTCTTGCATTAGAACAACTTAAACTACCATAACACATGAATAAAACATATATTCGTAAGAATAAAGATCATTATCAACACCACATCTTATTCATGCAAGTCGGGCTCTTTAGACCCTATAGGAAGAGAATTTATGTAATATCCGGAATTTTATTTCCGTCTATTTCCAAGCCGAACCGAATTTCGACCCAATGATCCGAGTACATCATATCTAGTGTTATCTACCTTCACAAATCCTATCATTTTATGTAAGTATAAACTCACATAAAATGATGAAACACCACCAAACCCTAATTCTTACATCTACTAGTTCATGTCTTTTGACGAGACCATGACAAAGCAAAGACGAGACCAAGACGAAGCCATGACAACATTTGACAAGCTATGGCATGACCTTGACAAGACCATGCAACTTTCATCCCACTTCCTTCTCTTGTTTCAGCCCATCTCTTTCCTTCCTAGTGCTGAAGCCCTTATATCCCTTGCTCCCCGCCAGCCCAGGAAGCACCCCAGCCCATGTATTGTTAAGCTAGAAGAAACGTTGCTGACTCACCATCCTCCCAGCTTTTACGTGTATCTCCCTTCATTAAAACCACCGGATTTTCTGCAAGATTTATGTCTGAAGTTGTAATCGCCCCAACTCTCCACATCCCAGACTAGCGGTTAACATCTTGCACGTCTCGCCTCCCTCTTCGACCTCCAGCACACAATCAATAACCCTTGTCACGCCCAGCCCAACCGTAAGCCTAGACAACCCTTCCGCTCTCCTACAGTCGAGAGTTCCTCCTGCACTTGGACTCCCTCCTCCCGATGAGCACTGCTTGCATGTACTTCCTGTCGATGACACACTAGGAGAGATAGGAAATCATCGTTCTCCCTTACTGCTCCTCACACAAACAACAGCGTCGAAGACCATACGCCCACCCCTCTTTGTCGTCTAGCAGCCATGGAGGACTGTCTCTCTTCCCTCTCGTGCGACGGGTGCTGAACAACCAAGGCCCCCTCCTCCTTCGTCCTCTACGCGACAAAGGCTTATCGGCCTGCTCGTACCTCTTTTGTATATCGGCACTAGTGGATTCACGCAGAGGTAAGCTCTAGTCCCCGTCTATCTTCTCTGTAGTCAAACTGAGAGTGTACTGTGGTGAACTAGAAGGTTTCCTTGTGCCTTTGTACAGTCATCTCGTTGCCGCAGTGAGCCTGGTCGTTCTATGGATAACAACCAGCGCCGGAGCCTTACCGATCAACAAACCAATGGCTTCAGTTCCTTCCTGCTGCAAAGGGTAAGCCATTCTTCTCCTCCTCATCCTTATGTATAAGATGTTTGAAGCTTAGAACAGTGGTGTATATACAATGTGTTGAGGAGTATGAATGTGAGTTTTGGTGTAGTGTGTGCTTAGAGGATTCTCGAACCTGTGATGTCTGATTAGAGGCTTTGTTTTCAGAAAACATTACCCGAGAGTATCGAACCCTCAACCTAGTTCATAAGCCTTCTATTTCCTGAAAACTGTGTTCGACAACAATCTTTGAGCCTGTGTTTCAATATCTTAGATCGAACATCCACCGTTGAATTTTTGATAGCTTGTAGAGAGATACGCATAGTTGGATGTATTGAAAGTTTGGATTGATTCAACGGTCGGATCTAGATTTACAAGGTTTCAAACTAGGCTAGTTAGGCAGTTTAGTAAAGGTGTTGATTTTGGCTAAGTATGAGATTTATGGATGTTGGACCCAACTTTAAAAATTTATGTAGGATTCTTGACTGAGCATTTTTGGGATATCTTTGACGTTAGGATTTGTATGTATATCATAGATGACTTGGGTAATTTTCTTAGAATTTGTATAATTTATTTGAGTCTCTTATTATATGCTAAAGTTGGACCTTAACGACTTTTTATGAAAGTCAAGAATGTAGTTAACTCTCCTAAATCTTTAGCGAACTTTCCTTTGAGAGTTTTGAGTGTGGTTTCGAGTTCCAAAGAATAGTTTGGAACTTTATTATAGAATTTTATAGAGGTTCGGGATCAGGGGTAAAATGGTCATTTACCCGTATAAGGGTATTTTGGTAATTTATTTATGATCGATTATATATCTTAGAAGTTAGAGACTTCTAAGAAAGAGAGATACATTATTGCCCCACTTGCCTTGTATAACAGGAGGTTGAGTTTATGTGGTTACAGACCTAGTTGAGATAACGGGATTTGAGTTTTGATTCAGGTAAGTCCTTTGGGCTTACTTTGCTAGCTTTCAGATATGAGTGCGAATAATGATTGTGGTGTGTGAATGATGTGTGTATAAGTTTATTTCATACTAATTTCATACAAATTATCGACCGACCCACATATCATGCGTTTTGACCGATCTACATCAAAACGCATCATTTTGGAGAAATGATCATGAGCTCGTAAAATCATGTGGAAATCGGCCGATTTGTAGGAGGTGGTCGGCCGATCACAAATTCAACCTCGAGCATTCTTCGTATCTTCACTCTAGGATCTCAATCAATTTAATATTGACCTCGACTTCCTTGATCGCAAGGAGAACCTTAGTGTGTTGAGGACATTCTTCTACTAATAACTCAATTTTAGTTCCGAAAATGTCAAAAACGCTAAAATAGATGTTATCAAAATATCTAAGTGTTTCTTTGATTTTTTTTCTCTCCTTTTTTTCTTCTATTTCTTCTTTCTCCTCGAGTATTTTTTTAATCAAACTTAGTATTGTAAATTTATTTTGCCGAATTTCCTCTTGAAATGGATACACTATGAAAATCAGCTAGCTTCTTGGGTTGAGGTTTTACACTAGTTGTAGCACCAATATGTCGAATTTCGTTGGTAATTTTAAAAACTAATTTTTGGTCTTCTTCTTTAATAGCTAGTAAAATAGTAGAGTTCCCATCTTAATATTTTTTAAGAATTAATTGCAACTTAGCTTATCCAATTTTGAAATCTATAATATCATTGATAATAGTATTTAAGATAGTTTTATAATGATCTTGTCAAGCGTTTAAATATATGCACGTGGTACTTATTTATATGGATGATTTTCAAAAATTAAAAACCTCTAGTTTTACTTACATTTTTGTTTATTTTATAAGTTCAATGATAGCATGAATTATAGTCTATATTTTGGGATCTGTTTAGACGTTTTATCTTCAATAATCTGCATGTTTGAATGTATATTATATGATTATATTGTCGTTTCATCTACCTTTGCGGGAATCGAGGTCTACACCAAGTTTCGTTGTAATCGTAGGTAAAATGGCACGTTTTGCATCAAAATGAAGCTAAAGGAGCTAAGGAGTCATTGAAGCTACATTCAGGAGCTTAAGGAAGAATCCAGGAAGCATGGAAATGGATTAGAGATTTACTTTGGACCAGATTTAAGAGATTTCAATTCAGTTTAGAGCCACCTCGGTCAGCTACAGTACCATCTCGACCGAGGTGATCCAGAGGAGCGTCCCGACCGAGGCGAACACCTTGGACGCGGCGAGATATATTTTATTCTTGGCTGTGATCTTTTATTTTTGGAAGGAGAGATCTTATATTTTTAGGCTGGATTTCTGGAAGAAAGATTATATATTTTAGGGATTTATTTATGAGAGATAGATATATTTTATTAGGAAAATATCTTTTCAAGATATTTTATCTTAGGAGGATAGTTTTCCTATATAAAGGGCTGGATTTTCCACAAATCAGCACCGGCGCATCACCGGAAATCCCGCTATCATTATAGTGGTTGAAGGAAGGAAGATTGAAGGAAAGAAGTTCATAGCTTGTTATAGCTTTTGTGAAGGGATTTGTAAGGTTTTCTTAGATTCCCTTCTTGTTGATTGTCTTATTGGATTGTGATCCAAGGAACGCTTGTTTGTTTGATAATTAATTCAGTTATTGAAGTCTTGTTCTTAAGGTTTTTGTGTTCAATTATTCACTTTCTTCCCTTATACTTGATTATTGCTTTCATCATGATGAGTGGCTAATTTCTTTGTGTGATTCTAGGGTGATTGGCTGAAGGTTGTGGGAAAAACAATGATAGAATAATCTTAAATTCCAGTAGGACCCTGAAAGCTCGAGTCTTTATCCTTAACCCTAAAGTATCTCGCTCAGTCGATGAACATCTCGGCCGGGGTGGAATTTGTCTGACCGAGGTGACTTATCTGATCCAAAACTGTGAGTTAAGTGTTAGAGTTTTCCAAATCCTATTCTTATTACACCTTTCCTGGTTCAATGCAAGCCTAGAATGAGACTTACCCGGTAATTCCATTGTTTGTTTACCAATGATCATAAGTGTAGGTAATAAAGGTTTATCCTTTATTGGGGTTTGAGTGTGCTTTCACCCCATCTTTGTGAGTTAGCCTGAGACTTACCCGGTAAAGGTTGATTCTATCCCCTTAGGTGGTGTGTTGGTTTGAGGTTATAGTTCTTTTCCTTAATTCCTTGAGACTTACCCGGTAATAGGAGTTACGGTTTGGGATTAGTGAGTAGTGAGACTTACCCGGTGATCTATTCCACTTTAGTAACACCTTCCCTATGCAAAACCTCAGCTTTGTCCGCTTATCTTTAGATCTTGAGTTGGAACCACAACTAGATGCTTTAATCCCTAGAATTGCATATTTCCTTAAATTGACTTTTTATCATCTTTGATTGCTTTAATTGCTTTTGTGGTTAGTTGCAATATTGACAAACTATACTTGCTTTGTTTCACCTAAGTCCTTGAGATCGACACCCCGGAATTCTTGCTTTTACTACGATTGACCCGTACACTGCGGGTTCGCATCCTTGTTTTAAGCATACATCTTGGGTTATAAATTTAAAGCTTGCACACACAATTTGGAGCGAACAAGTTTTTGGCGCCGTTGCCGGGGACTTGGTCTAGACCGATCGGACTTGGAGAGCCCAAGCCGGTGAAGATACGGTTGTACATGGCAGACCGCTCCATTACCCATCCCGTGGGCATTTTGGAAGACGTTCCGGTTAAGTTAGGTAACTTCTATTTACCTATAGACTTTGTTGTACTTGACATTCCCGCAGATTACCCCGTTCCTATCATTATCGGGAGACCATTTCTAGCAACTTTGGGTTGCAATGTGGATTGTAAGAACGCCAAGTTGCAATTCAACATTGGCGGTGATCAAGTTGAGTTTGCATTGCTTGCGGCAATGAAGGGAGAGCAGCTAGGAGATGATATCTTCAACATCTATGATGAAGAAGAATCAAGATAATTGGTGAGCTCTATCCTTATTAATGATCCACTTGAGAGAGTTATTAGTTTTAGCTTAATGGAGAAAGGTATAGATGTTTCTTGTGATGCGGATATACGGTGCTTAAAGGCGCTGGAAGAAGATCCAGGAGCTAAATTTGAAAAACTAATCCACGAGAAGAAGATCTCCAGTTTCGGTCCCAGTTGCAGTACCTCGACCGAGGCACTTTCTGGACCAAGCGAGGTGTTCTTGACTGAAGAACATCTCGGTCACCCTCTCTGTACCTCGACCGAGGTCGAAAGCGAGATGATCTCAACTGAGACTTCTGAAAGTCCAGTTCTTCAATCTACTCCACTGGAAGGAGGAAGCAAAGATACACCTCAGAAAGCACCCCCAGTTGTGGAGCTTAAACAACTCTCAAGTCACTTGAGGTATGTTTTTTTCTTGGACCGGATTCTACCTATCCCGTCATCATTAGTGCTTCCCTCTCCGAATCTGAATTATCTAAACTAATGCATGTCCTGAGGAAGCATCAAAAGGCTTTGGGTTATACTATTGATGATCTTATTGGCATTAAGCCTTCTTTTCTGCATGCATAAAATACTAATGGAGGACGATCATAAGACTTCACGGGAACCTCAAAGACGGTTAAATCCGATCACGAAAGAGGTTGTGAAGAAAGAAATTCTTAAGTTGTTGGATGCAGGTATCATATTTCCTATCTCGGACAGCAAGTGGGTGAGCCCATTGCATGTAGTTCCGAAGAAAGGAGGGATGACCGTTGTGACGAATAAGAACAACAAGTTAATCCCAACTAGGACCGTCACGGGCTGGAGGGTGTGCATCGATTATAGGAAGCTGAACGTGGCCACTCGGAAGGACCATTTTCCACTTCCCTTCATCGATCAAATGCTCGAACGGTTGGCCCATCATTCACATTTTTGCTATTTAGATGGCTATAGTGGCTTCTTCCAGATTCCTATCCATCCGGATGATCAAGAGAAGACCACTTTCACTTGTCCATGGGAGACATTCGCTTATAGGAGGATGCCATTTGGATTATGCAATGCACCCGCTACCTTCCAGCGATGCATGATGACTATCTTTTTCGAGTATATAGAGGAGATCATGGAGGTATTTATGGATGATTTTTAAGTATATGGTTCCTCTTTTGATGATTGCCTATCTAACCTTTCTCTAGTGCTACAAAGATGTGAAGACACTAACCTCGTTTTGAATTGGGAGAAGTGTCACTTTATGGTTAATGAAGGCATCGTGCTAGGATACCTCGTTTCCAATCGAGGTATTGAGGTCGATCGCGCTAAGATCGAGACTATTGAGAAACTTCCTCCCCCTTGTTCTGTTAAGGGTGTGAGGAGTTTTCTCGGGCATGCAGGTTTCTACAGGAGATTCATCAAGGACTTCTCGAAGATTTCTAAACCGCTAACTAACCTCTTGAATAAAGATGTTGTTTTTGAGTTTTCGCAGGAGTGTCTTGACGCATTTTACAGGATTAAGGAAGCGTTGATCTCCGCTCCCATTATCCAGCCTCCGGATTGGACCTTGCCCTTTGAGATCATGTGCGATGCGAGTGATGTGGCAGTAGGAGCGGTGCTTGGACAAAAGAAGGAAGGGCAGACCACCGCCATTTAATACGCTAGCAAGACGCTAGATGAAGCCCAGCGTAACTACGCCACCACCGAAAAGGAGCTATTGGCGGTTGTATATGCTTTTGAGAAGTTTTGTTCTTACTTAGTAGGTGCAAAAGTTATTGTCTACACCGACCATGCAGCTATTCGTTACTTGCTTGCTAAGAAGGATGTCAAGCCACGTCTTATTCGATGGATTCTCTTGCTTCAAGAGTTTGACCTAGAGATCCGTGATAAGAAGGGATCCGAAAATTCTGTTGGGGATCACCTCAGCCGGCTACCTCCCTCTTCACGCGACATGGACGAACCACCCATAGACGATTCATTCCCCAATGAGCACTTACACTTGTTGGAGCGTTTGATAGACTTCCTTATCTCACCCCATGATGAAGGTGAAGTATAGAGTGAGGACACCTCCCAACACGTTTAGGGATGTCGTACGGTCCAGCTAGCGACCTTAAATCAAGCACTTCTTGTGAGGCAACCCAAGGTATTGCTTTCTTTTCCCTTTTTCTAGTCTAGCTTTAGATAGTTGTTACGCTCAGGATGTGTAGTACAATAAGCTTTAAATTTATACTCGTTATATTTCTCCTAACTCCTAGCGAACCCGCAGTGTATGGGACGTTTGTAGTAGGGATAGTATTCCGAGGTCGAACACAAAGACTAAGGTGAGATTGATTCGATTATATGATTAAGTTTAGTGAAGATCTAGGCTTAAGAAAAGAGAAAGAAATAAAGAAATGAAAATCTCAATATTTTTGGTTGGTTTTTAGGTGATCAATCAAGGATCACAAATCATGCAAGTAAACAATCAACTAAACTAACAAATCAACACAAACAAACAAGCTAAACTCGAGATATGAATCAAGGAAAGAAAAGGCGGATTCTAGGGGTTGGAAATTCCGGTTATGGCATAAGACTCAAGCTATCTAATCATTCCTTGGATTAACTATGATATGTTGGGAGTGAGTGTTTCTAGATTGGGATCAATCACCGGGTAGGTCTCATGGTCCACTAGTCCGTTCCTAAGGTCTCATCACCGGGTAAGTCTCAAAGAGCCTAAGGGATAGAATTCTACACAACCCGGATTGTCACCTAGGGATCTAACCTATCCTCACCGGGTAAGTCTCGAAAGGGTTAGTCCTAAACAACTATCCTAGCACACTTAGTCCAATGGCGGCTTATGAGGCTCACCACTACCTAAAGTTTGTCATCTTTGGAATCTAAGAGTAAGAATCACCGGGTAGGTCTCTTCTAAACACTTAGTTGCTAACACTAGGTCACCCTAGGATAGAATTATCTCAACAAACACTAGGGTTTCAACATCTTAACACTCTAGAACTTAGACTCATCAATTTGAACAAATCAGACAAATCGCGGGGTGTTCTACACTTCCACGGCCGTGGATTTGGAGGAACAAACCGTGGACTTCAATAGAGGTTTCGTTCTAGCAAATGAATCATCCAAAGGTAAATCTAAGTCCATCCTATCATAGTCCTAGCCATAACCATCTTTTCCTTACCCTAGAATCGCATTTATTTAGCCTACAACACACATCATCTCAATCGAAATCATCAAACATAAGATCATAGCTTCCATTTGCAAGATAATGAAATAGAAAGAGATGAACAAGTGAAGCAAGTAAAACCAAGCTGAAAATGAGATTAGAAATACTCACAACCCTTAAAAATAAGGTTTAATCGATTCTTACAACTCTAGAAATCGATTCCGAAAATCTTCACTACAAAACTATTCAAAGACTAGCTATGGTGTGCTCTTCTCTTCCTCTCCAATGGAGCTTTTCTTCCTCCTCCTATGGTAGCTCTCCTCTTGAGAGAATCTTCTTGGTGAGAGTATAGGAGAGAATGTGGATTTGATTGGATGATCAAAAGATGCCTTCTCTCAGCCTTGCATGACCACTTTTATACTACAACCTTGCTATAGTCGGCCAAGAGATCGTGGCACAGCTGTCACAACCGTCTGGCAAAAACCACGGTTGGTTCCACGGCCGTGGAAGTGCCAGTGAACCGTGGTTTGGTGCTTCAGCTTTGCCTTGGATCATTAAGCTTCGATTTGGTGCATGGCTTGTGTTGACAAGGTTCCATGAGTCCTCCTTAGCCCTTACCTTGTATTCCAATGAGTCCGAAAGTGTGTTATCTCGAGGAGTGACCCTCGAATGCATCGATTAAGCTCCTAAATCTCCCAAAATACTTATAAAGCAAACAAAAGTCCGCATAGATGTCTATCTCGACAAAATACATGATTTGAGTGCAAACGTCGTGAACTAATGCTAGACCATGCATGAATGAGTGGAAAATCTATCTAAATGAGTGCCTAATCCTAAGTCATAAATCGTGTTATCAAAAATACCCCATACTTAAGGTTTGCTCGTCCCTGAGCAAGTCCTAACTATAGACTAAGAGATGACATGATTTATGCATGCAGAAAAATGGCAAAATCTTTTTGGAGTTGTGCTTCTAATATTGGATCACCTTCATAGTCATGTTTCATGGCAATGAACAAGCGATTATGTATCAAATAAATGAAGGCACGGAAAGACAATTGTACTTAACTCGAAAGCATGCATGGTATGTAAAAATGAAGAAGTCAAGATTATCAAGAGCATATCCAATCTAGATTACTAAGTCTTACACACATACAAATAGGTCACAAGGGCTTGTGAGATAAAAGGCCAAGAAACGTTGTGATTAGGTGGGGATTTTTCTAGGCTATGTGATGCTAATCCGGAAATGGAACTAACTCCACAATTTTGTCCTCGATCAACTTCCCACAAGTGTATATTTTCTCCATCTTTTCTATTTTTTTCTTTTTCTTTCACTTATTTTTGAGACAATGGCATTGGTGTACAAAAGCCGAAACCTTGGTGATTAGCCGTCCTCGGGTTTTTTTCTATTTTTTGAGGTGCATCCACACCGAGCACACATACCAAAGCTCGTTAGGACTATTGGTTTATTTGACTTTGGCAAGGCACAAACACCCGATTATGTGAATGGTGCCGAGTTACTCGTCATTTAAACCAACGTCCCCAAACCTATATTTTTGTCTACACTTTCACAACAAATTCAACACTTCATTCATAGCATTCATCCATCAACAACTTTACCCCACACTTGCTTTTCACACACATCAACACACTAACATGCTCCTATTCCCGGATGGGTCAAAAGAGGTCAAATTTATATCAATTGAGGTGCTCAAACATCATGATCAAGATGAAAAGTAGAGAAAGACGAATTGCCTCATTCATTCCTAGATGATGTGCAAGAACTAGCATGTAACTTCGACTTTCAATATTTAATCCAATCAAGGCAACATCATGATCACAATCCATTCATGGGATTCAATATAAGTACTTCAAGTCCACATATGCATTCATCAATTTAACACATAAGGCTATCCATAGTCAATCCACATGACAAGATTCATCATTAGGGTCATATCCAAGCCTAGAAAGCACAAAAATTTTTAAATTTTCTAATTTTTTGTTTTTTTCAAAATGAGTATATACAATGCAAGATATGTGAAAATATTAAACTATCCTAGATGCTAGTCATGCAAAGGATCATGCAAACCCCACCCCATACTTAGAAACACATTGTCCCCAATGTGTTAATGAAGTAAAGAAGAGTGAAAGAAGGTTCTCACAATGTAAAAATGGTTTGCTATGGTATTTGGGATTTCTCAAGTGGAATTGGTGGTGGATGATCCTATCAACAATGGTAGAGAGCTCTAAGTGTTCATCAAGGCGTCGGGACCCGCTCTAGGCACCGCTAGCCGTCCAAGTTCCGCGTCCGCTCCACCCATAATTGATGAGGGGTTCATCATCATCATTTACATGCCATGCAAGCTTTCCATGCTACCAAGACTCTAGCACACACACAAAGCACACAAAACACACACAAAAACAGGAAAATCAAAAGCAAAAACAAAACGAAAAGGGGAAGCATGTTACCAATGGGTTGCCTCCCATCAAGCGCTTCTTTAAGGTCATTAGCTTGACCAAACTCGGGGGCGTCTCATTCAAGGTGAAGTGGGGCAATCATATCCACCGGAGATCCCGGGATATACTTCTTCAAACGGTGCCCATTCACCTTGAAATCTCCACAATGCTCCCCTCTTATCTCAATAGCTCCATGGGGAAAGATCTTCTTCACCATATATGGCCCGGTCCATCTTGATTTTAGCTTTCCGGGGAAGAGCCGCAGCCTTGAGTTGAAGAGAAGGACAAGGTCGCCTTCACTCAACTCCTTTGGGATGAGGCGCTTGTCATGCCACCGTTTGGTTCTCTCCTTGTAGATCCGGGCATTCTCATAGGCATCTAACCGGATCTCCTCAAGAGCGTTCATGTCTAACAACCTCTTCTCTCCGGCCTCCTTGAGGTCAAAATTTAGCCACTTGATGGCCCAATAAGCTCTATGCTCTATCTCCACCAGAAGGTGGCAAGACTTGCCATAAACTAGCTTGTAAGGAGTGGTGCCAATTGGTGTCTTGAAAGCGGTTCTATATGCCCACAAGGCATCATCGAGCTTCATAGCCCAATCCTTTCTCGTCCTAGAGACCGTCTTCTCAAGAATTCCCTTTATCTCCCGGTTGGAGATCTTAACTTGACCACTAGTTTGCGGATGGTAAGGTGTTGCCACCTTATGAGTCACCCCATACTTAGCCAAAAGTGCCCCAAAATTCCTATTAGTAAAGTGCTTCCCTCCATCACTTATGATCACCCTTGGTGTTCCAAACCTAGGGAAGATTACTCGGTTGAAGAACCGCACCACCACCTTGGCATCATTTGTAGGAGAGGCAATTGCCTCCACCCATCTCGAAACATAATCAACCGCCAATAGGATGTAGAGGTTGCCACATGAAGAAGGGAATGGTCCCATGAAGTCCACACCCCACACATCAAATATCTCCACTTCTTGCATGTTGTTCAAGGACATCTCATTCCTCCTTGAGATGTTGCCCGTCCTTTGGCAAGTATCACAAGCTACCACAAAGCTTTGCACATCCTTGAACAAACTTGGCCAAAAGAAACCCGATTGCAACACCTTCGCACATGTTTTGTGTGAGCTAGCATGCCCTCCACATGGCAAGGAATGACAATGGCGGATCACACTCTCCACCTCATCCTCCGGTATGCATCTTCTAAACATTCCATCCGGCCCTCTCTTGAACAAAAGTGGTTCACTCCAATAGTAGTGCCTCACATTTTTGAAGAACTTCTTTCTTTGGGCATATATCAATCCGGGAGGCACTTCCTCACACACAAGATAGTTCACAATGTCGGCATACCATGGCTCACTTCCTCTAGACACTTGGAACAAGCACTCTTCCACCATTTGCAATTGCTCATCCCGGAATGAGTCATCAATCGGGATATCATCTCTCTCAAGCTCTAATGGTGGGAGTCTACTAAGGTGATCCGCCACAGAGTTTTCGGACCCCTTCTTGTCCCGGATTTCCAAATCAAACTCTTGAAGAAGAAGGATCCACCGAATCAACCTAGGCTTGGCATCCTTCTTGGTAAGTAGATAACGGATCGCAGCATAATCCGTATACACAATGACCTTCGCTCCAACAAGATATGAGCGGAACTTCTCAAATGCATACACAACCGCTAGTAACTCCTTCTCAGTGGTGGCATAATTGAGTTGGGCATCATCTAGCGTCTTGCTAGCATAATAAATGGCATGTGTGCGCCCATCTTTCCTTTACCCCAAAACAGCCCCAACGGCTACATCACTTGCATCGCACATGATCTCAAACGGTAAACTCCAATCCGGAGGTTGCATGATAGGTGCAGAGATCAAAGCGTTCTTCAACCTACAAAAAGCCTCAAGGCAATCCTTGGAGAAAACAAACTCAACATCTTTCATTAGTAGGTTAGTAAGAGGCTTAGAAATTTTAGAGAAGTCTTTAATAAACCTCCGGTAAAAACCGGCATGCCCTAAGAAACTCCTTATCCCCTTCACCGAGGTAGGTGGTGGCAACTTCTCTATCGTTTCAATCTTGGCCCTATCAACCTCAATGCCACGGTTGGACACCAAGTGTCCCAACACAATCCCTTCACTTACCATGAAGTGGCATTTTTCCCAATTCAAGACAAGGTTTGTCTCCTCACATCTTTTCAATACTAATGACAAGTTAGCCAAGCAATTATCAAAGGAAGAACCATAGACAGAAAAATCATCCATAAACACTTCCATGATGTTTTCAATGTATTCCGAAAAGATGGCCATCATACACCTTTGAGAGGTGGCGGGTGCATTACACAACCCAAATGGCATTCTCCTATATGCAAAAGTTCCCCATGGACATGTAAAGGTGGTTTTCTCTTGGTCATCGGGGTGGATAGGGATTTGGAAGAATCCGCTATAGCCATCTAAGTAGCAAAAGTGAGAATGTTGAGCTAACCTCTCTAGCATTTGGTCAATGAAAGGGAGGGGGAAGTGATCTTTCCTAGAGGCCATGTTCAATTTCCTATAGTCAATACACATCCTCCATCCCGTAACCGTTCTAGTTGGGATTAGTTCATTGTTCTCATTAGTCACTACGGTCATCCCACCCTTCTTAGGAACTACATGAACGGGACTAACCCACTTGCTATCCGAGATAGGGTAGATAATCCCCGCATCTAGCAACTTAATGATCTCTTTCTTGACTACCTCTTTCATTATAGGATTCAATCTTCTTTGATGTTCAATAGAGGGTTTATGGTTATCTTCCATCAATATCTTATGCATGCACAAAGAAGGTTTTATGCCAACTAAATCATCAATGGTATAGCCAATGGCTTTCCTATGCAATCTTAGCTCATGCAACAACTTAGCAAGTTCATCATCATTCAAGCATGCATTCACAATCACCGGATATGTAGAATTTTCACCAAGAAAAGCATACTTTAAATGAGAGGGGAGGGGTTTGAGTTCAAGTTTAGGAGGACCTTTATCGAGTGGAGACGATCCAAATAACGTTGGTTGAGATGAATCCAAAGCAAATGAAGGCTCTCCAAGGCTCCTTGAAGCTTGATCATCAACGAGGACTGCTTCTGGGGAAACCACGGTTGGTTCCACGGATCTTGGCACATCCACGGCCGTGGAAGTTGCCAAGCTTGCTCGTTGGAGCTTTCCAGAGAGTTCTACGGTCGTGGAACACACTCCACGCCCGTGGTTCCTACAGGTGCTGAACATGCTTTCGTGAACCTCAAATTCAGCTCTTGTCTCCTTTTCTAGTGCTTCCAAGGCCTTGATTTCTTCATTGCAAGCCTCCTCAACACCTTCCTCCATCAAACTTAAGCTAAGAACCTTCTCCAAGGGGTCCTTGATCAAGATCGAGCTCACAACTTCTCTAGACTCCTCTTGCTCGACTATGTTGAACACATCCTCATCAAGGGTTTGCCCTTTCATCATTGTGGACAGCTTGAACTTGATGTTCTCTTCTCCAATGTTGAAGGAGAGAATCCCATTCTTGCAATCCACTAGGCATCCGGAAGTGGCTAGGAAAGGTCTTCCCAAGATGATGGGAACCGGATAGTCCGCCGGGATGTCCAAGACAACAAAATCAATTGGCACATAGAACCTTCCTAGTTGCACCGGAATGTCTTCTAAGATCCCAACCGGGTGAGTGATAGAACGGTCCGCCATATAGAGGGTCATCTTGACCGGTTTTGGCTCTCCTAGCCCAACCTTGTTGCATAGTGCAAACGGTATGATGCTTACACTTGCCCCAAGATCACAAAGGGCTTTATATTTCACTTCTCCCACTCCGATTGGCACACAAAAGGAACCGGGATCTCTTAGTTTAGGAGGCATTGTTACGCTAGGAAATAGCACAAAAAGCTTTACATTTATAAACTCGAACTAAATCCTAAACTACCTAGCGAAACCCGCAGTGTACGGGTCGTTTTGTAGAAAGGAAAGTATTCCGAGGTCGAACTCAAGGACTGAGGTGAAACTAAGTCATTCAATGATCAAAAATAGTGTGAATCTAGACTAAGATAAGATGAGGAATAAAGAAAATGGAAAACACAATGTTTTTGGAGGGTTTTGTGTGATCAAACAAAGATCACAAATATGTGAACACAATCAAGCAACACAAACACAAACTAACACTAAAGATAGGAGAATGGAAATAACAAAGCGGATTCTAGAGTTTGGAAGTCCCGGCTATGGCATAGACTCAAGCTAACCATTCATTCCTCGGATTAACTATGATATGTCGGGATTTAGCGTTTCTAGATTGGGATCAATTACCGGGTAGGTCTCATGGTCCACTAGTCCATTCCTAAGGTCTCATCACCGGGTAAGTCTCTAAGAACCTAAGGATAGAAATTCTACACAAACCGGATTGTTACCTAGGGGTCTAACCTATCCTTACCGGGTAAGTCTCGGAAAGGGAAGTCCTAATCAACTATCCTAGCACACTTAGTCCAATGGCGGCTTGTGAGGCTCACCACTACCTAGGGTTTGTCATCTTAGGTATCTAAGATCGGAAATCATCGGGTAGATCTCTTCCCTCACTTAGGTTGATAGCATTAGGTGATCCTAAGCTAAATTAAGCTCAACAAACACTAGGATTTCAACAACACAAGTCATCCAAGGGTAAAAATCTAGGTTCATCCTATCATGCTTCTAGCCATAACCCTTCTTTCCTTACTCTAGAATCGCAATCTATCTAGCCAACAACATTCATTTCAAGATCAATCTCCACAAATAAAGCATCTTGCAAGTCATGGTCAAATGGTGAAGAACAATCCAAAGAAAAGACATTAAAAGCATAGAATAGAAATTACCAAATTCTTACAAGGCTCCAAGAGCAAATCCAACTTGACAACAATGAAAGCTTCACTCGAATCCACTCTAATCTCACTCTAAAACGAGAATCTATACTAATCTCCTCCAAGAACACCCCTAATGGGTGCTTGGAAGAGAGGCAACAATGGCCAAATGTTTTGAGGAAGAAAGGTAGGTCAAAAGAGAGGAGAAAGATCCCCAATTACAGCCTGCAAAATCCTTTAAATACCCACTAAGATGCAAGAGCAATGGAAGAGATCGTGGCCAGCTGTCAATGTGGTCCTGGCAAGAACCACGGGCATATTCCACGGCCGTGGAAAGGGTCTAGACCGTGGTTTGATCCAGAGGTTGCTTCTAGGCTCGTTAAGTCATGATTTGGTGCATGGCTTGTGTTGGTAAGGTTCCATGAGTCCTCCTTAGCCCTTAGCTTGCATTCCAATGAGTCCGGAAGTGTGTCATCTCGAGGAATGATCCTCGGATGTATCGATTAGGCTCTTAAATCTCCCAAAATACCTACAAAGCAAGCAAAAGTCCGAGTAGACGTCTATCTCGACAAAATACGTGATTTGAGTGCAAACGCCGTGAACTAATGCTAAACCATGCATGAATGAGCGGGAAATCTATCTAAATGAGTGTCTAAATCTAGATCATAAATCGTGTTATCAGGCATTTCCACCTTCATCGTTTGAATCAACTCCGATGACCTCTTAGTCATCCTTACTTCCCCATACTCCTCCAACTTCCTTTTGTTGGAGAGTATTTCCTTCAAGAACTTGCCATAAGCCGGCATTCCTAAAATAGCATCCATGAACAGAATATTAATATGCAATTTAGATATAAGTTCAAGGAATTTACCAAAGTGATTGTCCAAGCGAGCTCTTGCTCGTGATTGTGGGAACGGTAGTGGTGGTTTGTATGGAGGCGGTGCCACATATTTTGGCTCAACATCCTTGCTCTTGCCTCCATCTTCTTGCAATATCTCTTCTTCTACCACTACTTGCTTTCCCTTAGCATTCTCCTTGGGCAAAGGATCCTTCATACTCAACCCACTCCTCGTTGTAATGGCCAACACTTGGCCTCTTGGGTTGTCTTCGATTCTCCCGGGAAGCTTTCCCGGGTCTCTATGTGCTTCACCCGCCTTTTGGAACACTTGTGCTTCCAACACCTTTTGAGCTTTAGAAATGAAAGTCACCGTGCTCTCAAGACCACTCAACCTTCCAAGCAATTGCTCAAACATCATTTCGGTTCTATCCTTTGGAGGTTGGGTAAATCCGGGTGGAGGTTCTTGTGAAGCTTTTGGCGGAGCTGCGCTTGTGGAAGCGGGAGGGTTCAAGGCACCATCCGGGTTAGAATAGGAAAACCCGGGATGGTTATGGTTGGGCCGGTAATTGTTGAATTGCCGGTTGTTGTTGAAGTTCCTTGGGCCTTGGTAGTTGTTGTTGTAGTTGCCCCTTCCCATGTAGTTCACATCTTCCTCCTTGGAAGACAAGTTAGCTTGCACTTGCACTTGAGGGGTTGCTTGATTCTTCAAAGTTTTAGCACACAACTCCCTCAAAGACTTTAGATCGTTGTTGATGGCGTCAAGCTTGAAATTGCTCATGGTGACTTCACTCACCTCATATGCTCCCGCCTTTCTCCCTTCACTCTTCCTATGGGAGTACTTCTCAATCACTAAAGCTTATTTCTCTACAAACTCCCAAGCTTCATCCACATGTTTTTCCATGAAAGTCCCACCGGAAAGAGATTGGAGCTTGAATTGGCTATCTTCATCAAGTCCCTTGAAGTAGATCTCCAATAGCTCAATTTTTGGTATACCATGGTGTGGACAATCTAGGAGAAAATCCTTGAATCTCTCCCAAGACTTGAACAAACTCTCTCTATCCTTCATCACGAAGGCATTAATCTTCCCTCTTAACTCGGTAGTCTTGGAAGGTGGGAAGAACTTAGTCAAAAACTCGGTTGTCATCTCCTCCCAAGTACTCACTCGCCCTTGTGGAATAGATTGATACCAAGCCAAGGCTTTGTCCTTAAGAGAGAAGGAAAAGGCCCTAAGCTTATGGTTGTTGCTCTCCAATCTAGGCGGTCTAAGAGTCTCCATCAAGATCTCATAATTCATCAAGTGTTGATGAGGAGACTCTCCTTCCATCCCTCCAAATTGATTATGCCGGATCATTTGTAGAACTTGAGGGCGGAGCTCATAATCATGGGTTGCGGGATCTCCTAAATTCACACCCGGACGGTGTGCTCTTTGTGCCGGATTCATACGTTGCCCTAACGTTTGTGGCTCTTCCATAGCAATGGGCACAACCCGAATATTAATCGCTGCCGGCTGCGGTTGTGGTGGAGGTGGAGGAGGTTGTTGACAGTTAAGCTCTCTTTGCACAAGAGCTTGCCTAATCTCCTCAATCTCCCTCTGTAATAACCTAAAATTTTAATGTCTGTTAAATCTGAATATAACCAAATTTTTATACGTCAATCGGAACTGAAATAAACGAGTTAAATTCTATCATTTTATGTGACCTTGATTCACATAAAATGATGAAACTATGTAACCATAAATAAATTACGTTCCTCTAAAATAAGATAAGAAACTATATTATACGGAATTTAATTCCGTATTTATTTCTGCAAATTACCTACCGATCCGTACGAGTAACGGGTTTCGTTTCAGCTTATTTCTTAGAGGAAGATTAGGCCCATTTACGAGCCCATCAGCCCATCAGCCCATCAGCCATCTCCTAAACTAATCCTAACCATAAATTAATTAAAATCTAACCTAAACCTATTCTAAACCGTGGCTGCCGCTTTCCTCTACTGCCTTACCTCCGCTGCATCTCTTCCGCTTCAACAGGAGACGCGCCGCACCGCTGCTGCCTTCAACCGGAGACACCGCACAACGAGCCGCCGCTGAACCGCCCTCCGCTGCGACCACCAAGGCGCCCCAGGTTAGCCACCGGTTCCGTCTATCTCTCCCCATCCCTCTTTCTGTTTCGAAGCAGCAGTCCTAACCTTCGCATCCCGCAGCAGTTGCGAGTCCGCCAGTGAGCCGTCGCCCCTGCTACTCCCTGCCGCTGTCGACCGTCACCGCCAGCCGCCGCCGAAACCCTGCAGTGACCCATCACCGCCTCTCTTCGGCCCTGTAGTAGTGCCAGAACCACCGCCGAGTCCTGCTGCAGCCACCAGGTCCAGTCAATTCCTCTGTCGATCGCCTGCTGAGTCGAACCAGTCCACCGTCTTCGATCGCAGGTAAGCCTCTACTGGTACATCCCGTCCCTGCTTCCGTTTCCGAGTAATAGCCGACTGAATCTGTGCTCGGACCCTGCAGTGACTCGCCGGGAAGTGCATACGCCTTTTAGGGCCAGCTTACGAGCCATCTACGGACCTACTGCAGAACAGTAACTCAGTGAGTCTTCTGTCCAGTATAAAATGTTGTAGATGGGTATGTATTACATTTGTAGAGTGAGGGGGAGGTGAGATGTAATAAGTATACGGAGTTGTTATATTATACAAATGAAGGATCGAATTACGGATGTATGTACACATATATAGTTAAGTATAGGGTTCCGAGTACCGAAATAAATATATATATATAAATATAGAAGTAAGAGATTGAAGTGCGAGATGTATGTATGTGCATATAGGAGTACCGAACCGAAAGTAGGGGATTGGAGACTATATAAATAAATATATATTTGGCAGTGCAGTGTACTTATACACGAATATATAGATATACGAGACGGGAGACATACGTATAAATATAAATGAATAAGTGCAGTGAAGATACATATATATATATATGGACGGGTAAGGGTAAGCTATATAAAAGCATAGAATTAGTAAGTATGTAATTTTTATATAAGGATATATTTATAAGCATAAATATAGTGTATATATAATCATATATGAGTTAATATATAAGTACGAGTTGGGAGTTATGAAATTATGTAAAAATAATTGAGTTGAGGAGAAAGGTTAAAAACATGTTTGGCGGTATAATATATGTAGTAGCGTAATTAGTAACCGGAGAGAAGGAGTGTTGTCCTTCTTCAGGTTGTCTCGAGTTTGGACCTTATAACTATAAGTAGCTACCCGAGAGACATAATTTATGGGAACAAGATATGAAAGAAATTAGTAGAATACAAGAATAAACTTCGAGAATTTACGACACTAAGGGTAAAATGGTCTTTTACCGTAAGAGAGTTGTTTCCGTAATTCCTTCGCATGAGGTTGGATATTGAGATGAGATTTTGATACACATGCCTTCATTGACAGGCACTTGAGTTACCACGAGTACGGACTTTTGAGGAGTGTAGAGTGTTTTGATTCAGGTAAGTCCTTGCGACTTACTTAGCCAGTTTCTGAGTGTTAGTTGAGTGATAGTAGTGGTGTGTGCTATTGCTTGATTTAATAATAATAACTTGCTAGGACGACTGTTATTATTTACGTTTAAGGCCCAAGTGTATGTATAACGGGCCGTGACATCAGTGCCCAGCTCTGACAGGAGACTGGGAGGTTCTCTATACCCAGACCATGCAGGTACAAGGTGAGATGCATCGGATCCATTCCTGATGGTTACACGGGGGCGGAGGCGAGGTTTGGGAATTCCTCGTGTCACAAAATAAGTATCACTAGAGTGAACGAGTAAATTAAAGCAAGATAATAAAACGGACTTGTTTGAAGCATGTTGAGTGTTTATGTTTATCTGAGTGTGTTTGTGCTGCTATTATTCTGCTAATATTTAGATAACTAGCTAACGGTTCTTCTTGTTGTCGTTTTAGACTTATCGCAGGTTAGATCAGCAACTGAGTGATCCGGAAGTAGTGGTCAGCCGGGTCTCCGTACTCCTTAGAGCGGGGTTGGGGTTGTTTTGTCTTTCCTTTCTTTTGGTTAAGACAGTTGTTCTTTTCTTTTGTTTAAGTATTGTAGGCTGCTAGACAGTGTTGCATTCATTACTCTAAAAACACGGCTTTTATGAATTTCGGTTTTCTTTATTTGTGTCTTGTTGCAAGATCCTAGTAATGTTGTTGTCAAACTGAGATCGGGACCCATTGTGAGGTCCTAACCAGTAATACTCCGAGTTCTGAGAATTCGGGGTGTTACAACATGGTATCAGAGCTCTAGGTTGGCAACAATGGCACTTGAAATCTTCTGAAAGACCGAATAAGTTTTAAGCAGAACCCGAAAAGGGGTCTGAGTTTTTGAAAAGAGAATTTTTGGTTTTTAAATGCATGCATAGTCTGGTTGGGAATAGAAAAGTACGGCTGACCACCACTACTACCGCGGATCTCAGTTTGCTTAGTATGGACTTTAGGTTTTACTGTAGTTAGACTTTTAGCTTGTTTATAAAGATATGTTATATAGATAGGTATATGCCGAAGATTAGTAGAAATTGTAGTTATGTTATGTCCTTAACGGAGATAACATAATGAGTTTCTCACCCCTTGGACACATCTAAGTAGTTTTTGAAGGGTGTTAACGTGAGGATTAGTATGCACATCTTATGTGCATTTGGGTAGACGAACGTCGGACAACTCCTTCGAGCTTGTTGATGAACGTCGAGACGGAAAGGTGAAGACTCAAAGACAACACCAATTACAATGACAAGAAGAGAATCCCGAATCAACTTAACGGGATCAAATGAAAGATATACAAGAGAGTAGTTCCGGAGAAGCAAGTGATGATCGCCAACTAGGGATTTGAGAAACACAACGGAGAGGCTCTTTCAAGTTGTGTAAAGTGACTTCACAAACAAAGAGGATGACGTCGAAAATTTGCCATGGACATGAAAGTCAAAAGGGAAATATAGTAGCGATCAAGAAAAGGGACATAAAATTTAAGCTCACTGACAGACTAGGAAATGAAAGTTGATGCCAAAAGCAAGGCAAAATATGATCACTCTCAACAAGCTAATTGCCACCACAATCTAGATTGATAACCGAGACAGTCAAAAGTATGGAAGTCAACACGAGATACATTATCCATCCAAATAGAAAGAATTAAAGAGCTGCAACTTGGAAGCTTACGCATTGCCAGAAAGGGAAAGGTGGATTTCACCAACGTAGAAGTGGAGTGATCTCGTAGAACACAGGAGAATTCTGACATAGACTGGGATACAACAATAACCAGCTTCTGTAAATGCAGCATTACAAGCAACACCCAAGGAAAAAGAGTGTGTGAGAAGAATATTGGTGAACCCGAGGGACCCCAATAACTTCTCATTCAAAAGGAATTTAAGCTAACAACACTACAAGTTCATAATAGAGAACCGCAAATAGACGATAAACTCAGGTAAAAGAATCACGGAGATGTACCTACAAGCTACCCTAGAAGGATTGAAAAGTCTGTTGATGGAAGAAGAATGATACAACTGGACTCGTAAGAGTATAACAATCTTACAAAAGTGTAGGTTGTGGGAGGAGCTAAAGAAGAATAAACAGAGAGACTGGAGGAGATATATTTCACCAAGTATATCAAGCCTCAAAAGAGATGGAAGAAAAGTAAGTCTAT
Source organism: Fagopyrum homotropicum (assembly GCA_033239125.1). Taxonomy (NCBI): domain Eukaryota; kingdom Viridiplantae; phylum Streptophyta; class Magnoliopsida; order Caryophyllales; family Polygonaceae; genus Fagopyrum; species Fagopyrum homotropicum. The sequence continues at coordinate 28,747,299 of BSWB01000002.1, read as the reverse complement.
GATGTGGTAGAAGGTCAACTACATCCTACTTGGACAACTTAAAAGTTACATGTGCGGGTTAACTAGTGATGGTTAGTTAACCGATCAGAAGAATAACCACAAGGTTATAAAAGAATTTTATCGACATCTAGTGAATTCCTTTCGGAGATCCACGACGAAAATGGTGAAGTTAAATCAATACGAGTACTAGTAGCCTGGATGGTAATGTTAAATGAGTCCAATATGATAACTTTAATAAAGGAATTTCAGAGCAACTCTTGACGGTCGGTAATGACCCTTGATGATAGTAATGGTGAAAAGGGAATTGTTGGGAGTAGTTACTTACTACTGACTACGAAAGATACATATAAGAGTTAGAATGAAGGGATCCCAGTAAGAAGAACTAGAAGACTAAGAGGAAGTAGATGATTGGAAACATGTCCTATGTCTTAGCATCCCACACAAGTAAGACTGATGGTGCTCCTTCGAGAAAAAGTAGGGTCAGACTGTCTAGATTGACAGGGAAAACCCTTGTAATTTAAGATGTGACACAGAATAATTGGAAATTCCGAGGCGGCACAAACATAAGGAGTATGATGTAAAGCCTTGGCGAAATGTATGGTCGAGTTGTGAGGTGATTGCAGATAGAATCTACAGGTCGACTAAAACAGACATGAGAAGGAGTAAAAGTGAAAGACTAAAGGTTGTTATATGGATCCGGTATCACACCAATAAGATGGTTACCGAAAGGACTAAAGACTGTTATTTAAGGAGAAATGGAGGTACTCCATGGAAAATTCAGCTGGACTGATGACCTAAGAGTTGATGAAAGTAATAAGACCAACCAACGCAGTTGTAAAGTGTGTACGAGAAAACTCAAGGGGATTTAACTATCTTACAGGGCGTAAATATCAAAGAAGGTAAAGCGACACGAGTATAAGGAAGACATAATAAACGCGATGCAAAAAAAAAAAATTGATTGGTGGGAAAATCATATACACATAGTGTGTTGTATACAAATGGTACCATTGGATGTTTAATAACAATCATACCAACGGACTGATGACACTATGATAGATTTAGTGTAAACCAAGTGTATAACTTATCCAATGAGAAGGAAAGTCAGGTATCAAAATTGCGGGTTATGATTAATTTTAAATAAAGTTTTGAGATGAGGATGTCCTTAGGAAATCTATGCAAGAGTACAAAGCAACTGAAGTTCCAACACAGAATGGATAGTAATGATCAACAGACAGTTAGAGACCGATACAGAGAAGAAAAATGTATAAGACTAGTCACCTAGTAGAAGAGTTCACAAGACAAGCTTGTAAGGCCAAAAGAGATAAAATGTCGACCCGGATATGAGGGTCTAAGATGCATGGAAGTGATACCTACAATGGAGTGTAGATGCAAATGTATACTTTAGAAGTGTGGAGAGGTTTTAACCTCCTCAAAAATATAGGAATTAGAAAGAAATCGCAATGTCGGTATCAAAGAGTTGAAGCCCTGTAGCGGAAACAAAGGAGTATCATGAAGGCAATGTTGCCGGTAATACCAGCGAAGGAATGTATATATAAGAACGGCCTTGGTAGACTCGAAAGTCCAAGGTAACCCCAATTATCACGGGACCTAAGTCATCAAAACCGACGGTCCGTGCAAGGGGAACTACAAGGGGATGATAACTAAAATCATCAAAACTACAAAGACACTTACCAACTATCGTTGAAGACTTGGAGTGACTATTTAGGTCAAGATGAATGACCCAGTTGAGCTTGAGAAGTAGAGTTAGCCTAAGGAAACAGAAGTGTGGAATAGAAAACGAATTAGTGAGGCGTGAAAGGATTAATCGAGCAGATGATGCTCACCAAGAATTTAACGCCAGTATAGGTATGAGAAGAGCAGGTCCGGAATATTGAGATAAGTCAATTATAGAGTGACTGACATCAACAGAGGACGTATAAGTGTTGATTGATATTGACGAGCAGGTACCGTTAAGAAGAGATTTTAGTGACTGCGGATTTAAGAGATAACTTTACCAATGACTTGGAGGAATCCCCAAGTAGGCAACGACAACTTTCTGGAGTGGTCTAAAGATATAGAGGGAATCGGTTAGAGGTGGCGTACTAGTTGGTTAAGAACAGTCTACGGGTGAGTAAGAGAGTAAGGATCTGTTTGAGGAGGATCTTGATACTAGTAGAAGAAAAGTATAGGCGGGAGTTGGGTAAATCAGGTTGACCCTTAGAAAGACGCCATTGTGACTAATGGGTGTTACACCAAAAGCGTGGTAGGCCCATAAACTACAGATGAAGAAAATCAATGTTAGGTTAACTCCGATTTCAATAAGGAATTAACTATCTATATGAAGAAGTCCACTTGGGTGTGCGATTTGTTTGGAGTTATATACATTTTAAAGCTTGAAAAGAAGTAGGTGAAAACAATTAAATGAGGAACGATCCGATAAGGTCACATTGAGAAACCGGGTCAAGCGGTTTGTATTACAAAGAGTATTAGGCGACAGAAGTTTAAGATCATTATTTCATAATCGATAGTCGGGAACTTTCGAAAGGAAAAAGTTTTTTTTTTATGGTGGTTTGGTAGAGTCATCAACAGAGCTGGAGGTAAGTTAGAAAACCAACCCGTGAGAAAGTACCTACCGAATCCGAGATACGTCATCAGCTATGAAGATCAGAAAATTTAGCCGGTTGATACTTTTGTAGAGTTCTAGTGGTCTAGACGAGGAGCTGATGAGGCCACTTGGGGGACTGAGGAGAGTATTGGACGTAACTATTCCGAGTTCTTTGCGGGGTTAGAGGTTACTCCTGTTGTGACGAGTTAGTACTCGGATGTTGTGTTGTTTGACCTTTCAGGTTTTATACCGATTTGAGTGATTACGTTTTATGTGACACATGTGTAGTGTTGATGATTGAGTAGTTGCTTGTAGCCAACGGAAATGTCGAGAAAATTAAATATACCAAAGGAAATGCACGATTAAGAGAATTATTCTAAGTTTCGGGACGAAACTTCTTTTAAGAGGGCACTGATGTAATAACCTAAAATTTTAATGTCTGTTAAATCTGAATATAACCAAATTTTTATACGTCAATCGGAACGGAAATAAACGAGTTAAATTCTATCATTTTATGTGACCTTGATTCACATAAAATGATGAAACTATGTAACCATAAATAAATTACGTTCCTCTAAAATAAGATAAGAAACTATATTATACGGAATTTAATTCCGTATTTATTTCTGCAAATTACCTACCGATCCGTACGAGTAACGGGTTTCGTTTCAGCTTATTTCTTAGAGGAAGATTAGGCCCATTTACGGGCCCATCAGCCCATCAGCCCATCAGCCATCTCCTAAACTAATCCTAACCCTAAATTAATTAAAATCTAACCTAAACCTATTCTAAACCGTGGCTGCCGCTTTCCTCTACTGTCTTACCTCCGCTGCATCTCTTCCGCTTCAACAGGAGACGCGCCGCACCGCTGTTGCCTTCAACCGGAGACACCGCACAACGAGCCGCCGCTGAACCGCCCGCCGCTGCGACCACCAAGGCGCCCCAGGTTAGCCACCGGTTCCGTCTATCTCTCCCAATCCCTCTTTCTGTTTCGAAGCAGCAGTCCTAACCTTCGCATCCCGCAGCAGTTGCGAGTCCGCCAGTGAGCCGTCGCCCCTGCTACTCCCTGCCGCTGTCGACCGCCACCGCCAGCCGCCGCCGAAACCCTGCAGTGACCCATCACCGCCTCTCTTCGGCCCTGCAGTAGTGCCAGAACCACCGCCGAGTCCTGCTGCAGCCACCGGGTCCAGTCAATTCCTCTGTCGATCGCCTACTGAGTCGAACCAGTCCACCGTCTTCGATCGCAGGTAAGCCGCTACTGGTACATCCCGTCCCTGCTTCCGTTTCCGAGTGATAGCCGACTGAATCTGTGCTCGGACCTTGCAGTGACTCGCCGGGAAGTGCATACGCCTTTTAGGGCCAGCTTACGAGCCATCTACGGACCTACTGCAGAACAGTAACCCAGTGAGTCTTCTGTCCAGTGTAAAATGTTGTAGATGGGTATGTATTACATTTGTAGAGTGAGGGGAAGGTGAGATGTAATAAGTATACGGAGTTGTTATATTATACAAATGAAGGATCGAATTACGGATGTATGTACACATATATAGTTAAGTATAGGGTGCCGAGTACCGAAATAAATATATATATATAAATATAGAAGTAAGAGATTGAAGTGCGAGATGTATGTATGTGCATATAGGAGTACTGAACCGAAAGTAGGGGATTGGAGACTATATAAATAAATATATATTTGGCAGTGCAGTGTACTTATACACGAATATATAGATATACGAGACGGGAGACATACGTATAAATATAAATGAATAAGTGCAGTGAAGATACATATATATATATATATATATGGACGGGTAAGGGTAAGCTATATAAAAGCATAGAATTAGTAAGTATGTAATTTTTATATAAGGATATATTTATAAGCATAAATATAGTGTATATATAATCATATATGAGTTAATATATAAGTACGAGTTGGGAGTTATGAAATTATGTAAAAATAATTGAGTTGAGGAGAAAGGTTAAAAACATGCTTGGCGGTATAATATATGTAGTAGCGTAATTAGTAACCGGAGAGAAGGAGTGTTGTCCTTCTTCAGGTTGTCTCGAGTTTGGACCTTATAACTATAAGTAGCTACCCGAGAGACATAATTTATGGGAACAAGATATGAAAGAAATTAGTAGAATACAAGAATAAACTTCGAGAATTTACGACACTAAGGGTAAAATGGTCTTTTACCGTAAGAGAGTTGTTTCCGTAATTCCTTCGCATGAGGTTGGATATTGAGATGAGATTTTGATACACATGCCTTTATTGACAGGCACTTGAGTTACCACGAGTACGGACTTTTGAGGAGTGTAGAGTGTTTTGATTCAGGTAAGTCCTTGCGACTTACTTAGCCAGTTTCTGAGTGTTAGTTGAGTGATAGTAGTGGTGTGTGCTATTGCTTGATTTAATAATAATAACTTGCTAGGACGACTGTTATTATTTACGTTTAAGGCCCAAGTGTATGTATAACGGGCCGTGACATCAGTGCCCAGCTCTGACAGGAGACTGGGAGGTTCTCTATACCCAGACCATGCAGGTACAAGGTGAGATGCATCGGATCCATTCCTGATGGTTACACGGGGGCGGAGGCGAGGTTTGGGAATTCCTCGTGTCACAAAATAAGTATCACTAGAGTGAACGAGTAAATTAAAGCAAGATAATAAAACGGACTTGTTTGAAGCATGTTGAGTGTTTATGTTTATCTGAGTGTGTTTGTGCTGCTATTATTCTGCTAATATTTAGATAACTAGCTAACGGTTCTTCTTGTTGTCGTTTTAGACTTATCGCAGGTTAGATCAGCAACTGAGTGATCCGGAAGTAGTGGTCAGCCGGGTCTCCGTACTCCTTAGAGCGGGGTTGGGGTTGTTTTGTCTTTCCTTTCTTTTGGTTAAGACAGTTGTTCTTTTCTTTTGTTTAAGTACTGTAGGCTGCTAGACAGTGTTGCATTCATTACTCTAAAAACACGGCTTTTATGAATTTCGGTTTTCTTTATTTGTGTCTTGTTGCAAGATCCTAGTAATGTTGTTGTCAAACTGAGATCGGGACCCATTGTGAGGTCCTAACCAGTAATACTCCGAGTTCTGAGAATTCGGGGTGTTACACCCTCCTAGTTGCCTCTTGCCTCTCATTGGCAAGTCTCCTTTCATTATCTAAAGCTTCATCCCTTATCCTAATTTGCTCTAAAGCCTCATCCAACTCAGCTTGGAGATCTCTTCCAGCCATCTCTTTTCCCTTTTTAATGCTCTTGGATCTAGATCTATGGGTTTTCTCCGGTTCGGGATCGAATGGAGCTAAATCCTTGCCACGAGATCTTCGCATACACCTAAAGAGTGAGAGATGTCCTGAAAAGCAAAGACACAAACCAAAAAGAGATCAAAAGCAACAAGAAAGACCTACACTATAAAAAATCACAAAAAGACTCAATCTAGACCTAGTCCCCGGCAACGGCGCCAAAAACTTGTTACGCTTAGGATGTGTAGTGCAATAAGCTTTAAATTTATACTCGTTATATTTCTCCTAACTCCTAGCGAACCCGCAGTGTACGGGACGTTTGTAGTAGGGATAGTATTCCGAGGTCGAACACAAAGACTAAGGTGAGATTGATTCGATTATATGATTAAGTTTAGTGAAGATCTAGGTTTAAGAAAAGAGAAAGAAATAAAGAAATGAAAATCTCAATGTTTTTGGTTGGTTTTTAGGTGATCAATCAAGGATCACAAATCATGCAAGTAAACAATCAACTAAACTAACAAATCAACACAAACAAACAAGCTAAACACGAGATATGAATCAAGGAAAGAAAAGGTGGATTCTAGGGGTTGGAAATTCCGGTTATAGCATAAGACTCAAGCTATCTAATCATTCCTTGGATTAACTATGATATGTTGGGAGTGAGTGTTTCTAGATTGGGATCAATCACCGGGTAGGTCTCATGGTCCACTAGTCCGTTCCTAAGGTCTCATCACCGGGTAAGTCTCAAAGAGCCTAAGGGATGGAATTCTACACAAACCGGATTGTCACCTAGGGATCTAACCTATCCTCACCGGGTAAGTCTCGAAAGGGTTAGTCCTAAACAACTATCCTAGCACACTTAGTCCAATGGCGGCTTATGAGGCTCACCACTACCTAGAGTTTGTCATCTTTGGAATATAAGAGTAAGAATCACCCGGTAGGTCTCTTCTAAACACTTAGTTGCTAACACTAGGTCACCCTAGGATAGAATTAGCTCAACAAACACTAGGGCTTCAACATCTTAACACTCTAGAACTTAGACTCATCAATTCGAACAAATCAGACAAATCGCGGGGTGTTCTACACTTCCACGGCCGTGGATTTGGAGGAACAAACCGTGGACTTCAACAGAGGTTTCGTTCTAGTAAATGAATTATCCAAAGGTAAATCTAAGTCCATCCTATCATAGTCCTAGCCATAACCATCTTTTCCTTACCCTAGAATCGCATTTATTTAGCCTACAACATACATCATCTCAATCGAAATCATCAAACATAAGATCATAGCTTCAATTTGCAAGATAATGAAATAGAAAGAGATGAACAAGTGAAGCAAGTAAAACCAAGCTGAAAATGAGATTAGAAATACTCACAACCCTTCAAAAGAAGGTTTAATCGATTCTTACAACTCTAGAAATCGATTCCGAAAATCTTCACTATAAAACTATTCAAAGACTAGCTATGGTGTGCTCTTCTCTTCCTCTCCAATGGAGCTTTTCTTCCTCCTCCTATGGTAGCTCTCCTCTTGAGAGAATCTTCTTGTTGAGAGTATGGGAGAGAATGTGGATTTGATTGGATGATCAAAAGATGCCTTCTCTCAGCCTTGTAGGACCACTTTTATACTACAACCTTGCTATAGTCGGCCAAGAGATTGTGGCACAGCTGTCACAACCGTCTGGCAAAAACCACGGTTGGTTCCACGGCCGTGGAAGTGCCAGTGAACCGTGGTTTGGTGCTTCAGCTTTGCCTTGGATCATTAAGCTTCGATTTGGTGCATGGCTTGTGTTGACAAGGTTCCATGAGTCCTCCTTAGCCCTTAGCTTGTATTCCAATGAGTCCGAAAGTGTGTCATCTCGAGGAGTGACCCTCGAATGCATCGATTAAGCTCCTAAATCTCCCAAAATATGTATAAAGCAAACAAAAGTCCGCGTAGACGTCTATCTCGACAAAATACATGATTTGAGTGCAAACGTCGTGAACTAATGCTAGACCATGCATGAATGAGTGAAAAATCTATCTAAATGAGTGCCTAATCCTAAGTCATAAATCGTGTTATCAATAGTTTTGCTTTTGCTTTGCTTTGTTTTTGGCGTCCTAGACAAACAACAGGTGACATCTAAGGAAGGAATACAACCCAGGAGCAACACTGGAAGGACAGAAGTTCGAGAATTTGAGAAGACGGAGTTTGATTGAGACACATCTCGGTTGCTGTCACAGCACCTCGACCGAGATGATTCTTGAGCAACCGAGGCGACTAGGGTTACTGAAAATCCACCTCGATCCGTACCACCTCGGTCCAGTCGAGACCATCTCGACCGAGGTGACAACAGTCCCAGAAAAGGGTATAAAAGGGGGCTGAGATTTCTCTCTTTCCTCTCTCACCCTCTCGACCGAAACGCCCCAAATCACCTTGTTCGCCGATTTTCACTTGTTTTCGACGATTCTCACTTCCAAACTGCAAGGAAAGGATAGAGGATCGGTTTGCAAGCAACAATCTGCAACAAAAATGCTCCAAATCGACCAAATCTGGGGTAATTCGAAAAAAACCCTAACTCTCCCTTCTTCACTGTTTTTTTTATCAATTTGGGCTTTGGTTGCCCTTGCATTGTGCTGGAAAAGGATTAAGTACCCCATAGGAACCATTTGTAGTGATATTGGGGGAAAAGAACTGGATTTCTGAGAGTTACGATCGAGCAGCACTTCGCCTCGGTCCAGTCGGCCTGTGCCTCGGCCGAGGTGTTCTTGAGAGTTGTCAGAGTGACCGAGGTGATCTGACAGTGAGAGAAAAAGATGAGTTCTGACAGGCAGCTGGTTTTGAGAGATAGATCCTCTCCTTCTCCTTCTTCTTCTTCTTCATGCCGCTCCATACCGGTGATCCATGAGCGTCACCAGGTAGATTATGACCGCATAGCGGCGAGTCCAGTTGTTGCACCACGGTTTTTGGACATTTCTGCATTCGACTGCGTCCACGTGGATGATGATCTGAGGCGGATGATATCTATGGTGGGGTTGGAGCAGTTTACTGAGATTAGAGCTCCAGCCTACCTTGAGCCGACCTTGGAGTTTGTTAGCTCCGTCACTTATTTGCCTACTGAGCGTGCCATCAAGTACCGGTTGATGAACCGGAACTATTTAGTTCCTATGGACCACTGGAGGGACATCTTCAGCTTCCCAGCCCCACAGTTGCTGATTTTCCTTCTCGAGCTGTAACTCGAGAGTTTTAGGGACATATAGCTCATGTAGTTGAGCATGCTGACAGGTGGAGACCTGGAGACTCCAGGGAGCGTATTATCTTCCACCTGACCGTTAGACTTGCTCACCGTATTTTTAGCGAGACTCTTCTGGCGCGTACTGAGACGCCCCAAAAGATTAGATAGGGTGAGATGTTGAGTCTTTACTGCATGGTGACCGGAGGAGTTCCGGATTTTGGAGTGATGCTAGCGGAGGATTTGCACAAGATCAAGGCGAAGGCAAAGGGAGACATCTGTTGCGGAGGTATAGTGACTCACATTGCGAGTTACATGGACCTGGATCTGAGTGCATGTACTATGGTGGCGGCTGACAAGCCGCTCGGGCTGCAGGAGATGATCACTAGGAGGATATTGGTTCCTTGCGGACTTACTACGCCGTATGTGGTGATGCCCTGGGAGCAGACTGCACCTCAGGGTATTAGATGGTCAGCTCAGTTCTCCGTTTATGACCCGCATTACTGGCACACCGCATGGATTCCGCTTATGGAGGACGTTAGGGAAGCAGCAGCTCAGGGGTAGGACGATGATGAGGTTGAGGAGGAGGCTGATGAGGATGAGGATGGTGGTGCTGCCATGGACACAGGTACAGATACAGCTGGGACTAGTGTGTCAGTCGTCGATCTAGACGACGACGAGACAGAGGAGGAGCCAGCTACAGCACCTGCACGCCCTGCCAGGCGTAGGGTACGCAGGCAGAGGGATCCAGTCGCTCACCGCCGGATCGATGATCTGACGGATTAGATGATAGATTCCTACGCCGCCTTATCCCTAGACATTAGAGAGATGCAGGAGAGACAACACTACCAGCACAGGATGGCTGAGATTCATTTTCAGCATATCATGGGCTACCCGTTTGACCCATCTCAGTACCCGTACATGCCACCACCACCACCACCGGATTGGGATTAGAGCTTGCAGGATTTCTTTATTTATTTATTATGCAGCTCAGCATTGTTCGGTGAGTATTCTGTTCTTAGACTTATTTTGACACATTGGGACAATGTGTCCCAAGTATGGGGTATGCGGGTATGTATTTATTTGACTTATATGGATGTTTGTATGACTTGATTCGGATATTTATGATTTTCTTTATGCTCTATGTGTTTATCTGAGATTACATGCATGCATACAGGTTATTTGATTGAGAAAAACGTCAAAAACTGGTTTGAAAAACATTTTATTGACCTCGACCGATGTGACTCTGACCAATCGAGGTACAGTACCTCGGTTGACTTAGAATATCTCGACCGAGGTGGTTTAACTGAGACAGTTTTCGAAATGATTTTTGTGCTTCTTATCTGGATATGACCTCAGTGATGATTTTGTTTGTTGATTGGTTTTAAAATCTTTATATGTTTGAAAGGTTTTATGATATGTTTAAGTTGCTAAATGCTTTGTTTGAATTTGTGGCATGTTTAATACTTTGTTTTTATCCAAATTATGTTGAATTTGAAGGTTGACACCACATGATGAGTTCTCTTACTTTCTTCCTGGGATGATTAAGGCAATTCATTCTCTTCTTTTCTTCTTCTTGATCATACTTTAGCCCCTCATATACAAATTTGCCTCCCTTTACCTATCCGGGAATTTGGAAGTAAGCAAGTGAAAAGCAAGTGAAAGAAAAGTTGAGATGTCGGCTGAAAGTTAGAAAGAAACAAATAGGTTTGGAGAAGTCAATCATGATGATGAGTAACTCGGAACCATTCACATAGCCGGGTGTTTGTGTCTTGCCAAAGTCGGATTGAGCGATATTCCTAACGGGTCATGGTATGTGCATCAAGGGTTTGAGGCATCTCGAGAAATTGATGATTGTTGATCTCCTAGGCTTCGGTTATTGTGCACATCTGTCCATGCATCCCAAAAAGTAAAAAAGTAAAATAAGCAAAGCTTATTAGTGGAAGATGTTGAAGTTCAAAGCAAGTGAAGTAAAGATCCTTTTCCCGGATTCTAGCACCACATTCCCTATATACATCCCACCCTCACACGTTTCTTGACCTTCTCTTGAAAAGCCCTTGAGACCTCGAGCTTGTTGATTGACTTAGTGGTTTAAACTGGATTATACATGATTAATTTCGATAATTATAATTTATTATGCATTCTATGATTTTATGCAAAGATGAACAACTTTCTTATATTTGTAAAATGTTTTAACCATGTTTTGATTTTAAATTCCATGAAGCATTCTCTTAGAGTGATCTATGATTGGAGCACACCACCAAAAATGTTTTGAAATACTTTTCATTGATCTTTATGACTTATAATCCATTCTATCTTGTATCTAAGATTTGGAACTTGCTTGGGGACAAGCAAGGGACAAGTATGGGGTATTTTGATAGCATGAATTATAGTCTATATTTTGGGATCTGTTTAGACATTTTATCTTCAATAATCTGCATGTTTGAATGTATATTATATGATTATATTGTCGTTTCATCTACCTTTGCGGGAATCGAGGTCTACACCAAGTTTCGTTGTAATCGTAGGTAAAATGGCATGTTTTGCATCAAAATGGAGCTAAAGGAGCCAAGGAGTCATTGAAGCTACATTCAGGAGCTTAAGGAAGAATCCAGGAAGCATGGAAATGGATTAGAGATTTACTTTGGACCAGATTTAAGAGATTTCAATTCAGTTTAGAGCCACCTCGGTCAGCTACAGTACCATCTCGACCGAGGTGATCCAGAGGAGCGTCCCGACCGAGGCGAACACCTTGGACGCGGCGAGATATATTTTATTCTTGGCTGTGATCTTTTATTTTTGGAAGGAGAGATCTTATATTTTTAGGCTGGATTTCTGGAAGGAAGATCATATATTTTAGGGATTTATTTATGAGAGATAAATATATTTTATTAGGAAAATATCTTTTCAAGATATTTTATGTTAGGAGCGTAGTTTTCCTATATAAAGGGCTGGATTTTCCACAAATCAGCACCGGTGCATCACCGGAAATCCCGCTATCATTATAGTGTTTGAAGGAAGGAAGATTGAAGGAAAGAAGTTCATAGCTTGTTATAGCTTTTGTGAAGGGATTTGTAAGGTTTTCTTAGATTCCCTTCTTGTTGATTGTCTTATTGGATTGTGATCCAAGGAACGCTTGTTTGTTTGATAATTGATTCAGTTATTGAAGCCTTGTTCTTAAGGTATTTGTGTTCAATTATTCACTTTCTTCCCTTATACTTGATTATTGCTTTCATGATGATGAGTGGCTA